>JADMNL010000023.1:378155000-379355000 GCA_016271365.2 Neoceratodus forsteri | reverse complement strand
TGGGAGTCATCATTAGTGACTCCTTCAAACAATCAAACCAGTGTAACAAGGCCTATAGTATGGCTAATAGGATGCTGGGGTATATCGGAAGGTGTATTGACAGCAGGAAAAAGGAGGCACTGTTACCTCTATATAGGTTACTGGTGAGGCCACACCTGGAGCACTGTGCTCAGTTCTGGAGGTCTCGCCTAAGGAAGGGCAGAGACAGGCTGGAGATGGTGCAACACAGGGTGACCAAGATGATTCAGAGCCAACAGGGCAGATGTTATGAAGCTCTTCTGAAGACACTGAACTTGTACTCACTGGAGATCAGGCAAGAGAGGAAGAATATGACAGAGACCTTCAAGTTCCTGAAGGAATAAATAAGGTGAATGTGGGGAACTATTTAGCAGGAGCACAGAGCCAAGAACCTGAGATCATGAGTGGAAACTGGAGGGGAAGGTTTAAGGGATGTGATGAAGTTCTATTTTATGGAAAAGTTATAAAGCCGTGAACAGTCTGCCAGTTGCAGGAAGGCCAGACCATAAATGATTTCAAGCATGGCTGAGAAAGAGTGAAATACAGTAGCTCCAGCTCTCCCATTCTCATCCCGATTTCTGTCACGCTAAAACCACTATACCCTTCATTCTGTCCCAACCATGCTTGAAACCACCAATGGTTTTAGTACCCACCACTTCTGCTAGTAGACCGTCCCATAGCTCCACTACACTTTCTGTAAAATAATATTTCCTCATGTCCCTCCTGAACCTCCCTAATGTCAGTTCTACTCATGCCCATGTGTCAGCAAGTTAGTATTCAAGCTAAATAGTTCCCCAGAATTCACCTTGTAAATACCCTTTCGGATCTTGAAGGTCTCTATCATATCTGCCTCCCCTTCTGGTTTCCAGTGTGTACATGTTCAGTGCATTGAGGCGCTCCTCATAGGACCTGCCCTGTTGCACTGCGTTACCTGTATTGTGCCATCTCTAGCTTATCCCTCTCTTCCTGAGGTGAGACTCCAGAACTGGGCACAGTACTCCAGGTGTGGCTCACCAACACCTATGTAGAAGAAGTATTACCTCTTCCTTCTGTTATCTATATCTCCTGATACATCCCATCATCCTACTCATTTTGATATGTGCCTTATTTCACTGACTCATTTGTTTGAGGGAGTCACTGATGATAACACCAAGGCTCTGTTCTTCAGCTGTAGTGCTAAGTCTCACCTCCACCCATCCAGAACTCTGTCCTGTTCATTTTCCCTAGGTGCTTACTTTATGCTTTTGGCATTAAATTTCAATTGCCAAACCTTAGACCATCCCTCTGGCTTTGTAAGTCACTCTGCATTTCCTTGATTCCCTCATAGCTATCACTCTCCCACAGAACTTAGTGTCATCTGTGAAGAGACACAGATTCCTGCCCCAATTCCATCTCCAATATCACTAATGAACATATTGAAGAGGACCAGACCCAGGACAGATCCCTGTGGTACCCTGATGGTGATCTCCTTCTCTTCTGACTTGACTCTGTTGACCACCACACTCTTTTGCCTCCCCTTTAGCCAATTACCTGCCCAGTTTCATTAGACCTTAGCTGCACCCAGATGCTCCATTTTCTTCAGCAAGCATCTGTGAGGAACTGTGCTAAAAGCCTTGCTGAAGTCAAAGAGAGCAGATCCACAGCATGGCCTTTCTCAAATTCCCTCATAATCCACTCAAAGAAAACTATTAGGTTAGTCTGCAAGACCTCCCCACCATAAATCTGTGCTGCTTACTATCCTGGAGACTGTTGTTCTCCAAGTAGTCCATGAAGTCCCTTTGACCAGTGACTCCATCAGCTTCCCTACAATAGAGGTAAGGCTGACAGATCTGTTGTTTCCTGCTTGTTTCTTGTCTTCCCTCCCCAATGGAGTGGAACTACATCCACCACCCTCCAATCCTTCAGAATTACTCCCAATCCTTAGTGAGCTGTTGAACAGATCTACCAGAGGTTCAGCCAGTTCCTTTGCCACTTCCTAAATAATCTCAGATGTAACCCATCTGGTCCCAGGGCCTGATTCATCTTTAGGCTGCCAACCCTTTCTGGAGACCTTTCGCTTGTAAATACTGGCTTCCTCATCTCTTGGTTTTCCTATGTAGCCACTTTGATGCCACTCTCTGGCAAGGGCCTACTGTCCTCCCTAGTGAAAACTGAGCAAAAGTAATCATTAAGGATGGCAGCTTTTTGCCCATCCTTCTCTATAGCCCTACCCCCGCTAGCCTTACTATTCCCTCCTTTCTTCCTTTCTTCCTTTTTCCTAATATATTGGAAAACATTTTTCTCCACTCTTGACCCTTCTGCAACAAGCACCTCTGTCTGCTTTTGCCTCCTAACTCCTCTTTGCCCCCTATTTTTCACTAGGTAATTTCCCATTCTTCCTCCCCTGCTCTTCTTTATACTTGTAGAAGGCCTTTTCTTGGCCTTCACTGCTTCCCTGATTCCTGCCAAGAACCATAATGTTCTCTTCAACCTGTTCATTTTGGTTACCATTCTAATGCATAACTCAGATGCCTTGAGAATGGCCCCTTAATTATCCCCATCTCTCTTCCACCCACCAATGCTGTCCACCCAAAATAACTTTTCCCTGACCAGCTCTCTCAGCCTATTGTAGTCCACCTCTACAATCAAGGACTTCAGCTCTCAGTTGGGGTTTCCCAGACCCAAGGACCAGTTTAAATCAAATGGGGTTATGGTCGCTGTTCCCAGTGGCTCCCTGTTCTCACCACTCCTACCACCTGCAAGTTGGTGAGCACCACATCAAGAATTACAGTCTGCCTGGTGGGTTCTCCAACTAGATGTACCAGTAGAAGGTCCTGGACTTTGTCCAGCAAGGCCTGACTTCTGGAGCTCCTGCCACTGGAACATCCCAACCAATGTCCAACGGGTTCAGATCACCCACCACCACTACTTCCCCTCTGCTACCCTCTTTCAAGTTCTTCCCTAAACTCTCTCTCTCTCTCTCTCTCTCTCTCTCACTCTCACTCTCTCTTCCCTTGCCCTGCAGAAGGGTTTGGAGGTGCTCAGGTCGATAGCAGTAGGAAGGGAGCAGGGGGTGGACCGCAGGATAAAACCCTATATGGACAACCAATGTTGGGGCAGATATGGAATTCCAGGCAGAATAGATGGACCTTTGGTCTTTTTCTGCCATCATTGTCTATGTTGCTACGTAATTCAAAACTTTAATACAAAGAATAATTAAAAAAAAAAGAATAGGATTTTAGGCAAACCTGGACAAAATTATGCTTATTAAAAGACTATGCCTGCAGTTCTATGGGTGGAGTAACCAATCACCCCTCCTCCTTTTATAGGCTGTATGAACCAGCCTTCCAGCCTCATTCAGGAGCACTGTTTCTTTGCTGTAGCTGGAGGCTTTGTTGGGGCTCTGGCTGCCCTTCTTTCTCCCTCTGTTTGCTGTTGATTTTCTTCATTGCTTTTGGAGCTGCTGATTTCCTTGTTACTTTTTGGGGTTTCTGTTTGGTCTGTGCCTTCAGCGTCTTTCTAGGTCAGTATGTAGTCCTTCTCGCTTCCCTGACTGTAGCATTATGCTTCTTTTCTTTCCTCGGTCTGCTACTTATGCTGCAAGTGCACTTCTGTCCTCCCATAACTCCTGTATTTCTAGTCAGTTTTGGTTCTTGATGTGCTTACTAGTTTCTACAGTATGTTCTACCTATGTCATTCTCTGTATCTGACTTGTGTTTTATTAATGTGTTCTACCTGCTGTCCATACCGAGCCACTTGCAAACCACCTCTTAGTTCCAAAGCATTCCTCCTAAATTACATTCACCTGGCTTCCTGGCCAAACAGCTGTTCCTAATTACATTCACCTCACTTCCTGGCCAAACAGCTGTTCCCACTCCTAGTCAGTTAATTCAGACAGCCTTATTCAGTCAGTCAGTCTTGTTTCAGCATTTATCACCTCAGTCTTGGTTTAATACAGCTTCCAAATGTTCCTGCTTGTGGCTGAGTTTTACCTATGACTGGCCTTCAATATGTGTTCATATTTTCAGTACCTTTTCAGTGATTCTCTCCATCAATGTCAGTCATTCCTTTTGGCAATTATCATTTAGTCAGTCATTTTCTGCCTCCATGCCATCAGGCTCTATGAACACATTCATACTGGCCATCATTACAGTCCCAGAATCTTGCCCTGTGGATAGACATACTCATACTCCCTTGAAGTTCGCGATCTTGAGGTTGAATCCTCACTGAGTTGGGGTCCTTCACTGCAGAACAAACAAACAGGGACTGCTCTGAATATAGCTGCAGCACACGGTAAATCAAACTGGAATCAAAATAACAAACCAGACTGAGAACAGCCTCACAAAAAACAAAAATCATACGCTGACCATGAAATAAAGTATATTGATTACTTTATTAAACTACGTAATCTTGGAATGATTCCATGATTAAGCACCTGGGTTAGGTGTGAAACATAGGAAGTTAACTCAGTCTTGCACACTGTTTGTACTTAATAAAGTAATCTGTATACTTTACTTCATTATCAGCGATGACTTTTTCCTGGTAAGGCTAGTCTCTGTAGGCCACTTTTCTCCTGCAGCACCTCCTGGCAGTCCCACCGTTGCTAAGGTTCAGCATTCTAGGAAGCTTTAGCTGTGTGAACCTGTGGTCAGTGGCACCTACTGGTGTAGTATTTAAGACTTCAGATGCCAAAGGGTAAAGCCCACATGGGTTCCTTAACTTTGCAGATTGTGTTGGAAGCACCTCTAAAACCTATTCTCCTGTGTCACCCTAAGGTCCATCTAGTTTCATTCCATATCCCCTTCCTTTAATTTCTATTCAAGGTTAGGCCTCCTCATGGTCTTGAGACTGCATGCTAGCCTTTCAGCAACCACTCTTGCTTCATTCCATACTTTGAGGTGTGGGCCTCCTTCATGGCGGAACTTTCTTTAGCTGCAGAAATCAACTTGCATCACCTCACAGCGTTATCCCATTAGAGGATGGACCAAGAGTTATCCCTCCAAAACGTCCTCTGAATTGAATTCCAAATTAGCAAGCTGAGCTGTCATAACAAGAATTACACATGCTAGGAAGGATGGCAGCTGAGACCCTGCATCTCCAGAGACTTCCTCTACTGTGTTTTTTCGCCTCAGTGGTGAAGGCCATAATGTATATTTATTAATTATAGTGTTTACCCTATTAATAGGATGCTGCTGTGAGTTGGACTTTGATGGTGGCTTGCATTCTCCTTCATAGAATCCTGCCATTCCTCTGTAATTCAGTACCGAGGTCTCAATTTCTCTGCAACAATTTAAATCCAGGTTTTGTGGTGAGTCTCCCTTTGCCACGAAACCCCTGTGGCATTAGTTTCCTATTTCTGCAGAAGTTCTGCAGCAGTAGCAGACAACTCCCCCAGCACCTAGGTAGGAGGAAAAATATTTGTTTGGGACTGGGGCCTACAAACCAGGGCAAGCTGTCAGTTAACTCCTTACACATGCAGTATTAGAAAATAAAACTCACCCCATCCATCTCAGCCCCATCACCCTTAACACTGTTCCTGATAGCCCCTTATGGTCACCATATATGAAGTAATATTTTTAGCAGGTCCCATGCTGCACAGCAATCCACATCCTTCTGGTCTCACCACCATGCCAGAATGCCAATTTTCACTCCAACAGTGCTTTGTGAGGCTGTATGCAAAGCACTGCTGGGACAAGAAACCATAAATTGGGCCGAAGGTAAAATTAGAAGGATGAGGATTGCCACACAGCATGAGACCTGATAAAACTATTACTACTTCAAATAATATGACTCTGCCATCGAGCCACAGGTCAGGAAGCATAGGAAAACCAGGAGCAGTTTCAAAATTCACAAATAGCGTTTTAACTTTCTCAATAACAGCAAAATAAAAATAAAAATCTGTTCAGTATAACTATTTACAAAGGCAGTACAGAGAAAACAGTCCTTCTGAATGTTTCTTCTCAATTTCAAATCTCCGTCTCTCTCTCTCTTCTCTCTCTCTCTCTCTGTCTCTCGCTCTCTCTCTCCGAAAACATTGCTGCTCTTTTGTAACAAGTCTTTGCAAGGAGCTTGTTAAGGAGACAGTGTTTTTCACAGAATATTCTTGTCAATTTCCAATGTTCTTGCAGGTGCAGCAAAATAACAGAATGACCCAGAACTGACCTCTTGTTGACAGCTCTGTAAAGTTTGCACACCAGCATCTCAGTTTAACCCTTGAGTTCCAAATAGTTTTTGTAATCATTTCAACAGTATAACTAAATACAGTTTTAAAGAAAGGAATCCCAGTATCAGTGACATTTCCAGATAAAGATTCATATATATTTTATACCTGCACATATGTAAGGGGAAGAAAAGACAGAACAGCAAGGGAAGGCTAAGAGATAGTGAGAGGTGGAGAATTGCAAAACCATCAGAGTGATCAATTCCTAGGTCTCACAAGAAAAATTTGGTTGTGCAACCAGACAGACAAGAGACAGAAATGAGTGGAAAGAACAGATCCTTGCATTTAAACTCTTTCTGCATAACAAGTGGGCAGGACCTTATTCAGTCCTGTCACAGACTCCAGTAGGCTCTCTGTGGGGTGAGGAGGGTAGTTGGGGTGAGCTGGGCAGAGGGTGGATTTTACCTGCTTTGTTTTTAAAGGTAAGGCAAATGCAGACATATTAATGTGCAGGAACTATTTCAAAATGCTTTTCAGAATTTTTTTTAATTCTGCAGAATTCTGAAAAGCATTCTGTGGAATTTAATATAAACCAAGAATAGTTTTCCATGGTTTATATAATCCATGGAATAATTTTCCTTGGTTAATATTGAAGAGCCAATGTAAACTGCAGATTTTTTTTGTCTATTCCTTGTCTATCCACCTCTTGCTTAGGGAGTCCCTCTGTCTGGTAGCAGCTCCCAGCCTCATCGCCCACCCTACCAAGGACTTACTCCTTACCACTTGGACCACCATGTAGAGGGTGCCTGTGTGGTGGTGCAGAGCTGTCGGAGGCACTCTATATAATGATGACCAGTATGAATGTGTTCATAGAGCCTGATGGCATGGAGGCATCATCCACCTTCACAGCCTTTTCCTATTTACAGTTTTTCCTGGATCAGCATGTCTACAGTCACATTCACACACCTGCGTGAAGATGCAGTGATGCTTCCACGGCTGCACACAGCCTACCAGTGAAATCCACTGCCCCATCACCCAGCTTCCATTAGGTGATGATCACAGCACTAGTGCTGCCCCTCCACAAAGGAGGAGAGCCATCCTCAAGACACTCACTCACCCTCCTTCCCCAGCTGGCCTTTGAGTGACTCTAGGTTGTTCCCAAACCACGCTTGCCAGCATGACCAGCAGCAAGACCCCTGCCTCAGCCCCACCACAGCACTGCACTGGCTTAACTGTAGATCTTTTCACAGTTCATAGTGACTCTTATTCATTTATTTAATTTTGTTCACTGGTAGGCCCACTGGGCCCAAGAGGTCCCTTTCAGGGGTGACCTGAAATTAGTTACAGAGAAATTTTTGAGTACAGGACATTTCAAATACATGACAGTTTTAGGTGCAATCACAATACATAGCAGACGAAAATACAGCAATACAATGTAGATTCTTGACAGCTTTGATGTACAATCACAGTACATTGCAGAAAAATGCAGCAATACAACAAGTAGACTTGTATCAGGGGCAGACCTAGACTTTTATGGGACAAAAGATATTTTATTGTAGCACATTCAGTATAGTCTATATGTGGTCACCTTCCCATACAGAGTGTAGGCACCGGTAGGCAAGGGTATAGGACATAGGGAGCAACTTACCCAGATTAGGATAGTCTACTAGGGGAAGGGAGTCACAGATTGTCCTTGACATCTGCATTGCCTGTGTTCCTATGCAGCTCTCTGAGTCCTTTTTAAAGGAGGTTAGTGAGCCTGCATTTTGTAGCTGGTCCGGGAGATTGTTCCAGTGGGTAGAAGCAGTGTGGGTGAAGGACTTATTCCCTGCTGCCATTCATATCCTAGGGATCTCAAGGTAGCTTCTGAGATGAGGGATGGAGCAGTCTGCGCTGCTTAGGACCATTATCCCATTTAGGCCAATTGGGTGTGGCCGCTTATTTTGTAGGTGGTGGTCTTCAGTTTAAACTGCAAAAAGATGATCCCCAGTTTAGGTAAACTGCAGAAGAGTATTCAGCAGTTTGTTTAAACTGCAGAAAATATACCATGGGGTACATTAAGTTCTGCAGAAATTCCCACTACCGTGGAATCTTGGAAAATCAGGGCTTTGGTTATGCCTCTGTCTGCTATCAATCATCACCAGATTCAGCTGTCTGTCATTCGCCAATCAGTCTGTGTTTGCCACACCTGCTTTCAGTTCTTTTGGGCACCTTGCTAAGGTACCTTTAGCCTAAAGGAATTGTGTTCCGTGGCACCTCTAGGAATGGAACCCTCCTTAAGAGGATTCCTTTGCCTCCATGGTACCCCACAAGGGTGATAGTCCCATGGGGACATAGAGTGTGAATGATCAAGGCATCCATGTATAATAGTCAAGCACTCAGTCATACTGGCTAAGCTTTTGACTATCAACAATGTTGTACAAGCACAGTCCTCACCTGGTTGCATATGCCCATTGAACCAAGGGAATTAATGGATACCCTGGTTGCAGAGTTGGTAAGGAAGTCATAGCAACTGAGATGTCTTTGCACAGCGACATACCTCATTCCTGTTTGTGAAGTGGGGCAGTGTACATGAGGGACCCAGTGTCCCTTCCAATGTTAAATTACTGCATTACTATGTTATGAGGGTGGTCCAGAATTGAAAAACCCTGAGCAGGAGCATGTAGGTCCCCTCCATAACTGCTGAGCCCTGAGTTTTCAATTAGTGATGGGTCTGGGAGGTCACCTCAGAGTGTATTGTGGAGGTGGTGCTGCTGTGCCTGTTCAATGGACTGCAACTCTGAGCTGGAATAAAGGTCAGTTTTAAAACCTGTCTTAATGAGCTGCCCAATGACAGAGTGGGTAGCATGTTGTGCTCCTGTGACAGCAACCAGGCTTCAGGAGCCAGCCTGGCAACCACAGCTTGTGCAGAACCCTGCCACATGGCAGCTCTCCCAGTGGGGAGGGGTTCCCCAGGTTCCGCTGCCACACTCCTGCAGTGGGGCAGGGATCTTGCCCTTCCATAGGAGAACATTATGTGCGTGTGAGGCCTCTCAGGAAACTGTCTGGCATCACTTGGGTAGCTGACAGGGCAAGAATGCAGAGTAAACCCTATGTACATTGAGCCATTTAAATGACAATCAGTCAGCACTCCTGGGCCTCACCTCATGGAGAGCCCCACTGGCCATGATGACAGGTGGAGTGGCTGATTGGACTAGGAGAGTCAGTACAGGGATTATAACAAAAGCAGGTCGACAGTCCAAGAGCAAAACTGTCTAAAAAAAAACTGTCTAACCTGAAGAGGTTCAAACTTCACACTTACTTGAGAAAAAAATGATGTCAAGCCCAGATGAGAAACATCAACATGAAGGAATAAATTTTTCTTGTTTCTAAATAAAGCATTTCAAGCATGTCTCTCAAATTGGTTTATATAGCAATGGGATAAATACCAAAGAGGCAGCTAACAGGAAGAGTAGTGATAGGATCCTTGAAAGGGCGCTAAGAGAGAAGCAATATCAAAATTGTTCGGTTTTGTGCACTCTCCAACCCCCACACACATTCTTAGGCTCATCCCAGTGCAAGGCATGATGGGTATGCAAATCCATGTGCAGTCTTCTTGACACTGTGTCTGTGTGAGTTCTGTACCTCTGCAGTCAAGCTGACAGCCTGCATTGTACATGAGGTGCCTTTACTTCAGTTTGTTCTGTTAATTAAGATGCCCCAAGCTCATTGTCTTCCTACACAGCACTCTTTGAATATTACACTTGGCTCCCTTTCTCTATCCATCAGCAATACAGTGACAAAACTTTGGCTTCTGTATTATGAACAACAATGATTTATTCCTACTGGCATCCCCTGCAGTCAAATAAAATGTATGTAGGCATTTTTCATCAAAGTAAAGATAATTTTCTACATGAATCAACGCTGAGTCATGTACAAAATGTTTTTTTTTTTTTGTTGGGATAAATGATGCAAATCTGAGAAATATGTTTAAAATGTGAACATTATTTTCTGCACTTTTACAGAAGTCATCCAAAGGGAAAAGCTTAACATTTTCTGTTATAGAAATGTTATCTTAAGTTTAATATCTTTTCAGGTTTTCTAAAAATGAGGAGCTGAATGAATAGAAAACAAAAACAAAGAAAGCAAGCCACAACTGGGGCACATTCTTTTAGTACTCTGAAGGGCTCCATTCTGTGCACCCCGCACTGCATCTTTTAAACAGTTTTCACAATGTAGCTGACCCTGGAATGTGGGGCCTCCACCATAAGAAAGGGTTGGAAACTCTTTTTCTTTTTTTTTCTATTTTGGCAGCCTCCAACTCCTGCCTTCCACCCATCCACCTGCACTGTCATAGCCAGTGGGGATCCACGAGCGGGTCCTGAGACTGTTAGTGGCTGGAAGCAAAGGTATTTCTTGTTTTTCTCCCACTCCCTAGACCCTCCTCTCCAATGCAGTGTGGTGCCCCATCAGGCCTCACATGCATGAAGTGATGCCCCAATGGAGGAGGCAAGCTCCGCAGCCCACTGCAGTGACAGAATCACAGTGCAATCTCCTCCCCATCTGGGAGCACTGCTGTGCAACAGTGCCACACTAGCCCCTCAGTTGAATGACCCAGCTCCCAAGTTCACTCCCAAACCTGGATCACTGGCAAAGGAGTGTGACGTACTACCTGCTGGAACATTGGGTGTCTTGAATTGGACCCTAAACTACAGAACAGGAGGGGAACTTTTAAACATTTTAACAGTAATGCATCAAAGTCATAGTACAAACAGATCCTAAAGTCCAGTGGTATGGATTTATTTAAGTATAGAGTGCATTCCTGGTTTTCCTCAGGCATGGGGCAGACCAGAGAGACCACCCATGGATCCTACAGGACCCTATCCTGGACATCAGTAAATTTAGAAACCTGTCATTTTTTTGTTTAATGGTTCCATCCTAGGAAACAGCACAGATGTACATTTTGGGATAAGTCTTACCATTCCCATGTTACGGCCCAGAAGAGGCAGATGGTATACATGGTAGGTCTGATACTGATCCTTGCATTGTACCCCAGCCCTCATTACCAGCTTCCAAGACAGGCAAACATTCATGGAAATCCCTGGGCATCTGGCATAGTCTCTGTCAGCACAGCTTGGCACATATGTATGACCCACATTAGCATACTTGTACAGTAGACAGTAGAGGGTTTCTCCTTACCCTCCTCCACTCTGCTGGACTATTCCATAGGGTACCAAACTTCTTTTGTTGTTTCTCCTACCAATATGTGAGTCTAATAAATCTTTTTGCAGTATTACTGTGTCTGAATTTTCATCAGTTACCGCCACTGGAGTGTACCTCCTGAGTTGTTCTGTCTAGAATCCAGGTGCCCTGCACGCTGCCCACTTGGCCCCCAGGAGGAAAGTGGCACTGCTCTCACCCTACACCTTATTTTCCTGCAAGTGTCTTAGCTTTGCTACTCATAGCACTGGAAGCATGCTGACAATTCCTCTCATGCTGGACTAAGGTACACATGGCTGGATGACACATCTAAGCCCCCACAGAGGTTGCTTGTTCACAGCTTCCACCACTTCATGCTGGAGCTGTTTGAGTTCCGCTTCATACTCCAGAAAATACAGACCTCTGACTCACTAGGAATCTAGAGGGCAGACCTGACCATTTGCACTATCAGCTACTACCTCTGGAGCCTATTTGTCTGAACTGAGCACTCTAGAAATGTCTCCTCCCTTCTGTACTGCAGGGAGGCTCCCCATCCCAGTTCACAAAGGCGAACAACTTTATAAACATATAAGTGCAAGTTAACACCCTACTTTTAAAGCCGGGTCAACAGTAGTATACATTAGGGTTGTGTGAGTACCTTCACATGAATATTCTTCAAGTACTCCTACTCAGGGTTACCAAATACTTACTATTTGTTCATTGAAAATTGGTAACCGGAAATGCACACTGAGCCAAGGCTTTTTCACAGGTGCAACCCAGTGGGCAGCAGTACAGGAGACCATTCAGTGGAAAAGTGTAGTCAATGATTAGCAAAACAATGTACTGGCAAAATGGATGACCAAAAGTCAAAATAAACAGTAGGCAGGTACAGGACAGCAGACAACTTCATGGTTATATAAACAGTGAAAGATTAACAGTCCTGTATTTTAAGGGACATCATGTATTTGAAAGATAAATCGCCTGCCTGTCCTGTATTAAATCAAATATGAGACATCTTCTATCCCATATTTCAGGTTGGGCCAACTATTGGACTCACTGTCCCAGTTTTCCAAGTGGCTGGGGTGGGGGCAGTGCCAGCAGCCACACACCACCACAGTACGCATGTGCTAATGTCGGAGCATTATTTGCAAGCAGAAAGCCTGAGGAATCTGTCCGCATGCTTAACTTCTCTTGCTTGCATGTGGGCACCTGACAGAGTGAGTAGTGAGCTGACTGAGAGTGAGCACATCTCGATTCCTCCTGTGGGTCACATCCATGTTGTGGACCCAACTTGATGAGTCTGTCATCATGAAGTGCTGGTGCTGCGCTGTCTGCTTGACATTGACTGCTTGTTGAGCTTAACCCTGCAGAGAGAGAGAGAGAGAGAGAGAGAGAGAGCTGCTGCTAAAAAGCCAAGTAAGGTGAGATGGAAATGGTGATGAATTGATCGATGACCGGCGACGGTACAGAGTAGCTCAGCTGGCTGGGTGTGGGCTGCCTACTTGGCCGCCTGGGCCTGGGAGTCTCTGTCATGACTGGAGACTGAAGGAGCTTGTGGGGAGGGATGGGGAGGGCTGTGGGTGGTGGGAGGAGCCGGGGGACTAGCAGCAGAGGAGAGAAGGCCAGTCAGTGATCCAGCAGCTGTTATGCCTGGGGAATACAATAACTGGGCACTGGATGGATGGCTGCACGAGTGCACACAGACATGCAGTGCATAAATGATGCACAAAAACCACACCATCTGGTACCTCTTCACTTCTCATGGGAGGGGTGCAGACTGAATCCAGAGTCAGGCAGGTGTCCCACTGCACTGGATCTGGAGAGGATGAGGTTCCTGATCTATAAAAGCTCCACTGAGCAAGTAGTAAGTTCAACATTTTTACCTGCTTTTTGGAATTTGCTGCAGCTGCATGCATGTTGCCACAATGGAAATGAACTGTCAATACTGTGTGTACATTACACACCTGCTGCTACTCCACCCAAGCCTATATAAACTACTAAAAGTATAATTATTTAAACAAAAAACCTCAGAAGTGAATACTGCACTATACATATAGGTATTGACAAAGTCTGGCAGAGTTGGAGGGAAGAGCTGCTTCTAGGTTATGTGTCCCCAAGTTCCAATAACAAACTACAAAACAATAATAGTATATGGTTAGGGCTTATTGTGGACAAAATCAGTGGCATTCAAAATCCTGTTGTAGGGCAGTTCAAAGGTCACAGAAAGTTGTTGTAGTATCGTTCTGACATCACAACCGATACTACAACAACTTTTCCCTTGATCTGCCACCTGATTGGTGGACACATTGCTCCATAAGAAAAAATTCAACCCAACATGGCGGTGCCACTTAGCGACCACTTCATGAGATGGCATCAATGGATTTGGCCATTTTCCCCCGTTAAAAAAGTGCCACCGACAATGTTTTTAGTGTCGGGAAAGCAGTGGATTCAAAAACGCAGCGTTTAAAAGCAGAACAGGACACGAAGTG
Source organism: Neoceratodus forsteri (assembly GCA_016271365.2). NCBI lineage: Eukaryota > Metazoa > Chordata > Ceratodontiformes > Ceratodontidae > Neoceratodus > Neoceratodus forsteri. Next base: position 379,341,176 of record JADMNL010000023.1, on the reverse strand, counting down.
AAACAGCCTAGGCCGACTGAGTGGATCAGCAAAGCTGCCGAACCAGCTGGGACTCATAAACACAAGGTATGAAACCTTGTGAATAAATGTTTAACAGTGTTGGGGAACCATATACTATACAAAATAGTGGATGGGTGACCATCCACAACTAAGTTTGTTTCCATCTCGGGAGTTGGTGAAATCGAGACCTCTCGAGCTTCGCTCGAGGCTCTTGATTTCATCAACCCTCGATGGAAACACAGCCTTGTTGTGATGGTCGCCATCCACTATTCTATATCTAGTATGAGGTCTTTGGCCAAGGTGCAAAATAGCACCTATTTTTTCTGTTCCATTGATCAGATTTTGTACCTGACACTACTAGGTGGGATATGTGGAACAGCACTCTACCTGGAGGCTGACATAATTCCATTCCTGCCTGTACATCATCAGCAGCTGGACAGGGGTCTGTCCCTTATTTTGAAATACCATGTTGGCAACCCTATCAATGTGTGCAGTAGGGTTGTACTGGCACACAAACAATAAAATATACAACAACTGTGGTGCAGGTACAGTGGTGGGCAGACTGGGAAGGCCAAGCGATCCTTATCTGTTCTCAGATTCTATGTTTCTATGTAGGTACTCTATTTGCCATTCCACCAAAATGGGTAAACATTAAAAACTCTGTCCCTCCCCAGGCACCCAGGGTTAGTTTCATATCCAACCTAATCCCAAAATCATCTCTTCCACTCACCACCCCAGTCTTCCTGAGCAATGCCATGAATGATGAGATACTCGGTACTAGAGACCAAGCACCAAGTATTTTTCACTCTTAAGAGAATTAATATTTGGAAATTGAAACAAAAACAAAGTTGACAAATTGACACAGTGCCATTTGGCCTCCACGGGTGGCCAGGGCTCGTCCACAGCTAAACCCATGCCCCTAGTCATTTTCCACTCTACGCCTCTACTGGTCCTCCTGTGGTGAATAGCAACAAGAGCTGGCTGATGCAAATAAAGTCTTCATTTATTTAATATTACTAATCACATTTATTTATTTGTTTATGGATTGATTTCTAACATTGGAGCTTAAATTCTGGGTTTGCTTCAGCATTTACCATGCTTTTCATCCTGTCAGAGGAACTGCTGAGGTCTCACACACTTCTTCTGGCCTTTAAGTGGACAGAAACAGAGGAGACGGGAAGAAAGCAAGCAACACTGGGGGCAGAAGGGAGAGACTGAGGAGTGGAAGAAGAGACAGACATGGCATAAGGGAGAAAGCTAGAGACAGGCTGAAGGGAGACGAGAGAATAAGAGGCATAATGACAGAGAGAGAGAGAGAGAGAGAGTCAGATGGGTGGAAATGGAGAAAGACAGAGAGGAGGAATAGAAGACAGACATGGGCAGAAGGGAAGAAAGGAAGGAGGCACAGAAACATAGAAATTGACAGCAGATAAGGACCACTAGGATGTCTGCCCATAGGCCTTATACAGTGTATGTGACCACTGATCCTATATTATCCATGGCTTTAAGGGAGAGAGACGGAGTCATGGAAGGGAGAGAGAGACAGGGGTGGAAAGGGAGAGAGACAGAGGGATGGAAGGAGAAAGTCAGATGGGTGAAAGGAGAGAAAGATATAGAGGGTGTAGAGGAGAAGAGACATAGGAGGAAAGGGAGTGAGACAGAGGGATGGAAGGGGAGAAAGTTAGATGAGTGAAAGAGAGAGAGAGAGAGACGAGAGGAGAAAGAGAAAGAGACAGAGGAGTAGAAGGGGAGTGAGACAGAGGGATGGAAGGGGAGAAAGTCAGATGGGTGAAAGGGAGAGAGAGAGAGACAGGTGGAGCAGAAGACAGACATAGGCAGAAGAGGGTAACTAGAGTCAGAGAAGCTGAAGGAGGGAGAAAAGGAAGCATAAGGGGAGAGAGAGTCAGAGTCATGGAAGGGATGAGAGACAGAGGGTGGAAGGGAGAGAAACAGATGAGTGGAAGGGAGAGAGACAGAGGAATGGAAGGGAGAGAGAGAGGAATAGAAGGGGAGATACAGGTGGGTGAAAGCAGAGAGCAGAGAGAGAGAGACAGATGGAGCAGAAGACAGACATAGGCAGAAGAGGGTAACTAGAGACAGAGAGGCTGAAGGGAGGGAGAAGGAAGCACATACGGGAGAGACACGGTCATGGAAGGAAGAGAGACAGAAGGGTGGAAGGGAGAGAGACAGATAGGTGAAAGGAGAGAGAGTGAGATAGGTGGAGCAGAAGACAGACATAGGCAGAAGAGGTAACTAGAGACAGAGAGGCTGAAGGAGGGAGAAAGGAAGTATAAGGGAGAGAGACAGAGTCATGGAAGGAAGAGAGACAGAGGAGTGGAAGGGAGAGAGACAGAGGGATGGAAGGGAGAGAGACAGAGGAATGGAAGGGGAGAGAGAGACAGATGGGTGAAAGGAGAGAGAGAGAGCAGGTGGAGCAGAAGACAGACATAGGCAGAAAAGGGTAACTAGAGACAGAGAGGCTGAAGGAGAGGGTGAAAAGGAAGCATAAGGGGAGAGAGACAGAATCATGGAAGGGAAGAGAGACAGATAAGTGGAAGGGAAGAGAGAGACCGAGGATAGAAGGGTAGAGAGACAGAGGAGTGGAAGGGGTGGGGGGAGAGAGACAGGGTGGAAGGGGAGAGAGACAGAGGAGTGGAAGGAAGGGAGACAGAGGGTGGAAGGGGAGAGAGAGGAGTGGAAGGTGAGAGAGAGACAAAGGGTGGAAGGGGAGAAACAGAGAGGGTGGTAGAGAGAGACAGAGGGTGGGAGGGGAGAGAAAGAGAGACAGAGGGATGGGAGAGGAGAGAGAAACAGGTGGAAGGGGAGAGTGAGGAGGGAAAGGGAGAGAAGAATGGAAGGGGAGACAGAGAGAGGATTGGAAGGAAGAGAAACAGAGGGGTGGAAGGGTAGAAAGAGTCAGAGGACTGGAAGGAGAGAGAGACAGAGGGTGGGAGGTGGAGAGACAGAGGTGGAAGAGAATACAGACATGGGCAGAAGGGAGAATGCTAGAGACAGAGATGCTGAAGGGAAGAATGAGGAGGCATGAGGGGAGAGAGACAGGGTGAAGGGAAGAGAGCAAAAACGTGGGGCAGAAGGGAGAGACAGCGGAGGAAGAGGAGACCAACATGGCACAAGTGGAGAAAGCTAGAGACAGGCTCGAGGAGGGGGAGAGAAAGAGAGAGAGAGATATAGGGGGAGAGACAGATGGTGGCGTAGAGACAGAGAGGTGAAACCAAAGACAGACATGGGCAGTAGGGAAGAAGGCTAGAGACAGAGAGGCTGGAGGGTGGAAAAAAGGATGCATAAAGGGAAACAGATGGAGCAATGAAGGACAGAAACAGAGTGATGGAAGGGAGGAGACAGAGGGGTGAAAGGGAGAAAGACAGGAGTGGAAGGGGAGAGAGAGAGAGACAGTGAGAGAGGGGTGGAAGAGGAGAGAGACAGAGAGGTAGAAGAGAAGACAGAGGAGTGGAAGAGAAGAGAAGAGAAGAGAGAGACAGAGAGGTAGAAAGGAAGACAGACATAGGCAGAAGGGCAGAAAGCTGAGGACAGAGAGGTTGAAGGGGAGAAAAAGGAGGCAGAAGGGAGAGAGACAATGGGTGGAAGGAAGAGAGTAAGCAACATAGAGGCAGAAGGGGAGAGACAGAAGGGTGGAAGAGAAGATAGACATGGGCAGAAGAGGAGAAAGCTAGAGACACAGAGGCTGAAGGGGAGAAAGAAAAGAAGGCATTATAGGAGAGAGACAGAGGGTGGAAGGGAGCTGGCAAGCTTGTTGAGAAGATATGGGCTAAGTTTGCAGCTGGGAGACAAATTCACAATCAGACAACAATAATGACACAAGTATCCTCTTTTTATTGCACATGGTGTTTATTTAGTTAACTGCTGATATGTCTGGGGAACAGCCAATCGTTATGTACAGATACAGTACTAGTGTCCCAGTGGAAAGTTTGGGTCCATGTTATCACCAAGTATAGAGGGGGGTTTCAAAATGGTCACCACCATGAGGCACTTACTCCATCCTCTGCTGTAAAATGGGAGTCGTTGCACTAAGTACCCCTGGCAGTACCCTAAAGGAGATGTCCTCCAACATGTGCAGTTAAAGTGATGCATTTGGTAGCCATAATGTGTGAAACCAAGTTAAAGCACTAACAACCCCAAAGAATAGCAGGCAGAAAATGTTTTTATTTATAAAATAGTTCCTTATTACCTTTTATTTCTGAAATGCTTTTTCTTTTCTACCTGCTCATTAAAGGTTTTTCTACCTAATAATATTGGGTGTTATGTGAAAAGCAGTGCTTTACCTAGAAGCAGACATATCTAGTTTTTTCTCCCACTACATCATCAGCATGTGATACATCACAAGTCCTGCTGCCCAACCGTAACATGTGTCACAAGCTACCTGTCAAGCAGCAGGAGATTGACCTTCCTGGTTATTAGTGATGTCACAGTCTGTGAGGTCACAATGCTGATGATGTACAGGCAGGAATGGAATTATGTCAGCCTCCAGGTAGAGTGCTGTTCCACATATCCCACCTAGTAGTGTCAGATACAAAATCTGATCAGTGGAACAGAAAAGAAAATATACTTCAGATATAGAAGTCATAGCTGACTACCTCTGAAGGTTACCATTAATTCCAGGCAGTACACTAGCTCTTTAAAGTACATATTTTTGCAGTTTCAATGTTCCAGTTAGGGCATGTACACTTCTACGTTTTATGCAGTCTTGATGCCTGTTTTATATAAGCAAGTTGCTGCCAATATGGAATTCTGGTTCTCACGGCCTTGGATGGCCCTTCCTTCAGAAAGGACTTGAGTTTCATAACTTTGTCAGCTCCATGACAATCTACAGGCTCTTTTAGGATAATGTCAGGCAATGCACATGTATTAGTTTTGGAGTACCCCGTGGTAGAATCACAAAGTTAGAATCAAATCCTTCTGTAACTGTGTTTTATAAGATGCAGCTATGCATATGTAACCCCTGCAATTGGGGTTCCCAAAAGACTCCTAGGAGCTTGCCTAAGTGCTACCAGCCTGAATGGTGTTTGGCATTTAAGCCATTTATTTATGAGTGCTTTTAGAGCCTCCGTACTGTCTCTTTAAGAGCTATCTGCTTGCAGTCATGATTAGTTACATGGGGACTGTGTGTTTCCTGCTTGAGTCCCGCTCGAGCGTTGACAAATCACTCTGTTAATGCTGTCGCTAAATGGGCAGAAGGGGCACTTATTAGAGATGTAACTGTTTGCCCATGTCATTTAGAGTGTTAGTGGAAATATAATCTGTCTAACCTGCCTTTCTTGCAGCTGGGACTCTGTGTGCCTTGCCCTCCATTTTGGATCTGAACTGCTGAATAGATCCAATCAGGCAGGAGGGCATCTAAAATGGAGCTTAAGCAGACCAACCAGGATCAGGACTCTCTCGGGAGCCGGCTGGCTATAAGGAATATAGCTAGTAATTCTGGAAGTGAAGTTCTGGACTGTGGCACCTTTTCGCACCAATAGGGGAGTTTTGAGTGATTGACAGCTGAAGTCCACCACTTGGACCGGGTGGCGCCGAATGAGATTCCTGCCTTGTGTCTGGGAAGGCAGATCCTTTGCGACCGTGACTGAGGAAGGAGCTCCGAGCTCCTGCGCTGCAGAGTTTTCACGTGGGAAGCATGTGTGGAGCCTAAACTCGGGCAGCGATTTGCCATGGTGATTCGGACTGAATCCGCAACTCACGTAAGAGAGGAGAGGCTGAACACTTGAGAACCAGGCTCACCCTGTAGAGGACTGGAGAAACTGCTTCATCACGCCGGTCTGTCAGGAAAGTGAAGCTGCATTGTGAACTCCCAGGTTGGCAGTAAGTGCGATCAGGACCTGAGAGCAGCTGCCTGGTATAGTAATTCTCTTTTACATATAAATGTGTGGTGTTTGGGGAGGACTGCTCAACGAGTCCTCTTGTTCCATGTGTGCAGACGGAAGGAAATCGGCAGGCGGACTGAATCCATTGCTGCTTGAAGCTGTGTGCCTGCTTGCAGAACCTCATCCCCTGCTGTGCGAAGGGCATCCGAAGATCCATGACACCCTCGGTGACAGCTTTCAGCATTAAGTTAGTGAGTGCAAATCAGGGTAGCTCCGTGCCATCTGTGTCTTTAATTGCAAGTGTTTCATCTGATTTCTTTTCCTTTCCTTCTTCATGAACTAAGCCAACTGGCTCCAGATTACAATTGGGTATTGTGCAAGTGTTTTTCCATCACAGGCCCCCAACCAGCTGCACCGATCCTGGCTAGCCCCCACATCCTGGGTACCCAGTAAGAGTGACATTTGGGATTCTGAAATATGCACAGCACTGTGATTATTAATGTGTCTAATCTAATTAACCTGATTTCTCCCTGTCCTTGTTATAGCGCCTTGAATAAATCAAATCTGTTTGTTCCAGCAAAGTTACACTGACTGAGGAATTTGTTTATGTGAAAGTATTGTACAGTGGCTACCGTACAAACATCTTGTTTTACAGGGGTCCCAGAGTCAAGCTGACTGAACCAGTACTAGGGGTAAGTGTAAATAGTGAAGATGCTCATGGTGTATTATGTGGGCCACTAGTAAGAATAAAAGGGGTCTCAGTGTCCCAGAGGGCTGTGACCAAGTTAGTCGAACTACTGTAAACCCTGACCTCTGGGTGGAGGCACCGACCATAGAACCTAGGCCCCCAACCTGTTAGCAGTTAGGCAGGCAGGGGTAGTAGCCCTTGGGATAGCACCACCTGGGGTTACACATATACCTTGCATTTCTATGTGAACAGTCATAAAACCCAAAAATTAAAAAGAATGACTCTTTACCAGCTTCAAGGCAAAAGTATCTGATTATTCATCAGAATTACTAAGATGTACACGTTTCTTGTAATGTTTCTTTTCTAACTTGTTTTCTACTAATGTGGAATGCGTCCTGTATATAAATATGTATCGTCATTTGTAATGTGTATTATACATGAATATGCATTGTTATTTGTAGTCTCTATCTCAATCCATATATATTACCTACCTAATTTTTTCACAGAGAGGGTTGTGTATGCATGGAACAGCCTCCTGAGGAGGTCGTGGAGTCAAGAACAGGTGGGGAATTCAGAATGCATGGGACAGACATAAGGCAGTCCTAGTGGGGGTAGGAGGAAGTAAGCTGTTGGTTAACCAGGATCTGCAGCTTATCTGTTAGGTAGAAAAATGGGCAGACTAGGTGGGCCAAGCGGTCCTTATCTGCGTCAAATTCTATGTTTCTATGCTTCTAATTAATTGTCTACTTGTTACATGTTGATATTGCACTGTTCTTGACCATAAATTATTGCCCTTGCCTTATTCTAAATGTTCATCATTCTAATTATTTGTCACCTTGAAATATTCCTAACTGTACTTGCCTCACCCTGGAACTGTTAGCTAGCTATGTTTGTATCTTGTTTGATTTAATGTACTTGTATCTTGCTTGGCTCAATGTACTTGTGTTTTTGACCTGCTGTTTTTGTGCAATGTACCTCCCAGGTCGTTTCTGAAAATAGGCACTCAATTGCCTAGTGTACCTGCCTGGTTACCAAAAACCAAATAAGTTTAACTGTGTTGGTATTCCATTCAAATATATGTTGCTTCTTTTGTATGTGCATTCTATACACATATGCATTGCATGTTATTCAGTAATGTGTAGTGTATATAATTATGTAATGTATAATGTGTATGTAACCCAGTAACCCCCAAGTTACTAGAAGTGCTAATTAAAAGTGCTCACTAGAAGCATTTAGAAAGTGTTTAGAATTGTAATAGAATCTTATATAGTATAATAGATTTTGTAGTCAGTCACTCTGGGCAGCAAATGGTTAACTTTCTTCTCTTCACTGAAACCCCTGTCAGTCATCTGGACAGAGGTTCCAAATGGGAGGGCCTACATCATCATAAGCCACAATGGAATGTTGCAGGAGAGTCAGTGTGCTCATTCAGAGCTTTGAGTCAGTCTGACTGAAGAGAGCCTTTGAAGAGGTACCGATTCTCCTACCCTGTTTCAGTCCCTAGTTCAGTCCTGAAGTATAATTTAGTATCCAGTTTTGGTGGTGGCCTCTCATGTGGCATATCCCAGTGTGGGGTGAAGGATTTTAAGACATCTGGTCATGGGAACTGTGAGAAAATGTGGAAACTTCTCAGAACTGTGAGAGACTTTTCTTTGTGATGCTGCCTAGGACTGCCCATCGCTTCCAATGGCCCCAGTAGGAATGCCTGTGGGGGTTGGAGGACTAAACTCCAGTTTGTCTGACAGGATGTTTGAAAGATAGCAGTCTGAGTTGTGTCTCCTGACACAGTTCTGTAGGGGATTGAGTGGATCACCCTGAATGGAAAATAGGATACTACCATTCTCACCAGAAGCTGGGAATGGCTCACGTACTGCAAACTGTATTTCATCTCAGGAATGTGTGTTTTCCAGTAAAGCATATAATCTGTTCCTACCAAGTTTCTGTTTCTGACAAGAAAGTATTGTGTGTTTACAAGTAAAGGACACCAGCTGTCCTTAAAGAGTTTCTGTCTTTGAGGAGAAAAGTAAAGTATGTTTTTAAGTAAAAGGACACCAGTTGTCCCTAAAGTGTTTCTGCTCTGAAAATGTGTCTGGTGAACCCAAAGTTGTTCAAAATCTGTGAGGGCATGCTCTGCCCTGGCTTTGATCCCGAAGAGGAGTGGACAAAGAGATTTTGTTTGATCCCTAATTTAGGATCCATTGGACTTGCATACAGTACTCTGGACTTTGTACCTTCTGCACCAGGCTGTAGCCACCAGTGGGACAAAATGTTTGTCTGTTTACCATCTTGTGACAGAATAAAACCTACTGCTTGATGTTAGCTAAAGTAGAGGATATTCCTTTCTGCTTGCTCTGTTTTACTGGTGCCCCATCATGACTGTGTAGGTTCTGCAGTTCCAAGGCCCACCTCAGTTCTCAGGTTAAATATAAATAGTTTGTGTAACCTCCCCTCAAGAGCCAACACTGGTAGCAACCCCTGGTGAGACGGAGGCAGCAGCAAGGCAGGCTGGTTCTAGGAGTGTTACATGTAGTATAAAAACTATATATTGTTTGTAATTTTATTAAGTATAGTATATAAGGTCCCCCACATTAAGAATGTTAGCATGGTGCTAACAGGAATAGAACCTCACAATGCTATCCACTGTGTAAGAATGTATACCTCCCTAGCAGTCCAGCAGTACCCCATCTTCCTCCCTGATCCCCATTGATATGTTGTTTAAACCTCTGGCAGTCCACTGGTACCCCTTTCTTACCCTGATCCACACTGAATAACTCCCTGGAAGTATAGTGGTACCCCCACACCAGTCCCTGTTGTGAGAGTTAAATCCCTAGTAATCCAGTGTTGCCCCTCTGCCATCTCAATCGGCATTGTAAAATGAGGCCTCCCCTCCCGGCCCACTCACTTAGCACCTAGCACCCACCACCTACCCCCACCAGAACCTGACCCATCTGAATCATCCTGCCACTGATCTTAATCCAAAACAGATCCCATTACCAAGCCTCACTCCCTAATTCAGAAACAGTTTCATTTCCCAGAATGTGGCTGTAATCAAAAACCATTCCCCAATTGCCCAGACTGTGGCCCTTATCCAAAAACAGTTCTGATTTCTCCAATGGTGACCTTAACCCAAAACAGTCCCTTATTGCCCAGATTATGGCCCTAAGGGGAGCTAGCACACAGCTGACATGGTGTCATGGTAGATACCAGTGCTCTTCACCTAGCGCATAACTTTTTAAAATTTTGAAAAATAGTGACGATCTAAACAATAACAATGATATAGTTCTTCTCAGCAACACTATTGCAAAGTTTGTGGAAGTCTGAAACCATCAGGTTTATTATTGTGCCAGTTATAAGCATTTTTAAATAAAAGTTTTTTAATTTTTCCAACAAAGTACAAGACACCACTCAACTACACATACTGAAAAGATAAATCATAATTACATGCATGTCAGGACTTACAATACTCTACACAAAAATTAGTAATTAGAAATGAACAAAAATTCCATAAGGCCAGACACACAGCCCATAGTGGGAAGTACCTGCTTCTTACAATTGATAAGTGCTGTTCCATCTTGTGGAAGAGTGCTAATATGCATGATCCAGCAAAATTAAAACCATAGTCAAAACAATGAGGCATAGCAAGTGCACAGCTGTATTTATACCTAGGTAATGCAACCTGGAGCTCAGTTGTAAACTACATAAACGCTCCTTGATTTCGGTGAGGCTCAAGGCAAATTTGCTAACTGCTCTAAAGTACAGTAGGAGTGCCCTCACTTGCTTTGAGGTAATCCAAGAAAAGGGACCCAGAGTACATTAACAATCCAGAGACTCCAACATATATGACAGAATCAGAGGAATTAGGTAAGAGCTAGAGCAACTGACCACGAGGTGGTAGAGAGTCAGCTATGGTTTACTAAACAAAATTACTATGAACATGGCAGTAAAGCCAGTAGACTATAGGCATTCTGGCTATGGAAGGAAGAAGTTGACCACTTTATCACAAGGGCCAGCAGGAGGCAGACCAAGGTAGCTGGGTCTCTGCTACCTGGGGTGGCAGAGTACTTCTGAGATTCTATGAGTGGCTATATGCAAAAGAAACAGGAATGGGGAGGATGTAGTCATACAATCCTTTTTAAATAAAGTCAGTCTTCCCCACCATCTGGATCTCAACTGTCTGACCCAGGTGGAAAGGACCTTCACAGAGGAAGAGATTACTGAGGTTATCAAAACCCTCCACAATAATAAATCCCAAAGGCCTGTTGTTGTGTACATTTTAGTATGGTTATTTAATAGTATCCAAGAGGAGGAGACATGCCAAACTCATGGCCCTCTGCCTTGATCATGGTCATTCCAAAGGAAGGAAAGACCACTCTAAGTGTGGGGTGTTCCAGTCCATGTCTCTGCTCAACCAGGACATTAAAATATTTGTGAAGGTCCTAGCCACTCGGTTGCAATGGGCGGTGGGAGACTTGGTGCACCCAGACCAAACAGGGTTCATTCCCAGGAAGACTTATCCAGCATAACATTATAAAACTTCAGAATGTGATCCACCATATGAATGGTAGGAAGACAACAATATGGCAATTGCCATTGACACAGAGAAGGCATTTAATCACCTGGATTGGGGCTTTCTAGGGGAAGTGCTTAATCATATGGGACTAGATGAAACATTCTGGAAGTGGGTAGGTGCTCTGTATAGTGGCCCTAGATCCCAGGTATGGGTTAATGTGGTCCTTTCAAGTGGACCCCCCACCCCAACACATAGTCCACATCACCCGCTCCCCATCCCAAAACAGAGCTAGCAACTGGCATGCCCTCCTCTCACCAACACAGCCAGCTGCCAACTGAGCTGTCATAAAGCGCATACTGTATACAGTAAGCATTCTATGCCAGCTCAAGTCAATGGCTGGCCGTGGTGGTGGTGGTGGTGACAGGAGGGCTGTGCCAGTTGCTGCCCTTGTTTTGGGATGGGGAGTGGGGTGGAAGAACAAATGCACTAGATCACCAGGGACATAATACTATAGTTCACGGGATGGCAATCAGGGACGGGAGGGACCACTGGACTACTAGGGAATTAATTTTTATTATAAAGGGATGGCAATCAGAGAATGGGGCGGGGTGAGGGACCACTAGACTACCAGGAATTTATTTTTTATACAAGGACAGTGACTGGAGCACGGGGAGGGGAGGGACCACTGGACTACCAGGGACATGGTGTTTTGGGTCAGGGGCCACCTTGCACTACCTTCAACAGCCACTAGGGTTGAGAAGAGTTATGAGGAGGTTTTCCTCAGCAGTATTTTTCCATGTAAGGAACCCGCAAAGGCCATTGCATGGAGAAAATGGTTAGTGAATGGGACCGTGTCATCGCGGTCTCCTCCCCTCATTGCATTGCAGCCCCTCAAAACTTTGCTTGAGTGCAAACTGGGCTTTGTGAATACCACTTTGGGGCAAAACCAGTTTGCATGTTGCACCGGGCAAAGTTTGTGAACTGGGCCCTAGGTCCCCAATATGTGGCCAAAACCTCCTTAAAGGCGTGGTGACTGACAATTGATTTAGTCATGGGAAACAAGGGCATTAGTGAACCACTGTATTTGTGCCTGTCCAGGTTTGTTACTGTGTGGATATACCCACATTCCAGAGGTGGAAAAGGCTGGGACTTTGCAGTGTGGGTCAAGTTCTAGCCCAAGGCACAATTAAAATTTTATGCAACTCAAACAGGAAATTAATCTGTTATAGCAAGATTTTTTATTGTTATTTGCAACTCCAGAGTTATCTCCTATTGGCTAACAGGAGGGTAGAGTGGCAAAGGCTGCTGGACCCCTGCAGCAGATTCTTGCTTTGTACTTAGATAATCCCACCCTCAGATATTGGGTCTCACTTCTATATAAAGTTATGGAGGGCCAGGCAATGTCACATGTTCAAAAGGTCCAGGCTCAGTGGGAACAAGAGATGGGTGCAACTTGCAATGCTTACAGAGAGTGGAGAGACATTTGGGAGGGTACTGCTCAGGTCTCTTTCTCATTTACATGGAGGGAACACAGGTGGAAAAGGATTACTCATTACTTCTGAACACCAGTAATTACAAAACATTTTGTACCACCTACTCAGATAAATGCTGGTGGGATTGTGACATGCAGGCACACCAAGTGCACATATTTTGGAGTGTCAGGTAAGCAATAAGACATGATGGGGTAGACAGCAGGATAACCGCATCTCAGGAGCGGTTATCACACAGTAATGCACAACTCTGGAGTGTCTTATTGCATTTATAAATGGCCCTTTTTTTTTTAGAAGCAGTTTTTTATTTTGAAACACATTTTAAATAACTAAAAATGTAACTGAATCTGTGCTTTTAACATAAAAAGTCCTTCCGCCTATTGGTGCTAGATTAAAGTAGTGTTATACAGTGTGTGCCTCCCTGCCCGCCTAAGCTTACGTATTCCCCTGGCAGCCACAGCAATTTACAAATGCTGTTTCCTCATTCTAAGTATGACACATAGCCCCTTTCTTTCTTTCATTCTCCTCACTCTGTAGACAAACCTAAAGGAAGCCATAACAGAGGCTTCTCAATTCCCCAATGCTGCAGGCATGCGTGGTTCAAAACTGCCACACTACAGCATCATGAACTGTTCGCTTCTGTCCTAAAAGTTAAACAGCAGAGTGAGCTATTTACCACCTTTCTCTTTGTTTATGTAGTATTATTGCTTACTTTCCTCATTCTGTTTTCTTTCTATGTTTCCCCACATTCAAGAAATGGAATGTTTATCGTGGAATGTTTACCATGGAATACAGGGATTCAAAATTCTCCTCAGTTGTTGGCAGAATGTTCCTCTCCTAACATACTGTATACACACACTAATGACTTTTCTAAAGCCACAGACTCAATTATCTCACTGTCAGGGAAAGCAGAAGAGATTTCCATGATGAGCAGGTAAAGATACAAGGGGATTTTCACTGTCAGCAAAGAAACAGTTGTAATGAAAACTATAAACAATACTTATTGTTTCTAATTTGTTTATGTGTATAAGGAGAGTGTGATGATCAAGGAAAAAACATTTAATTAATTTGTTTTCTTTTTATTTAAGATAGTTTTATTTTTAGGGCCCAGTTGAAGGCTTTTACAGTGTAAAGGTAGCAGCCATGTTTGTGATGGAAAATCAGTTCTGGTTGTAGGGTGACCGATGGAAGATAGTTCTGGTTGTAGGAGGACTGATTTGCTTATTGTGTGATGTGGTTTAGGACCAGGATGACTGTGCATATATAGAGATTTAATGTACAGTCAGCTGATGTCTCTTGGTCAATGAGATTTCTAGATTTTCTCATGCCATTTTATAAAGTTAGGTAACTTATGGGATGAGGCGGTGCAGGCTCTGTGCTTCATACCTGAGATGTTAATTCCCAAGACATTTAAATATCCATATCCAGTCAAGACTGTGCATCTGAAAAAGCATGTGATCAAATAAACACATTTTGGGCGACTATTTTTACAGGATTTTATCTAACAATTTTGCTAAAACCCTTGCAAATTCATGCTTGTGAATTTTACTCATTAATTTTCTGGCACTGATATTTGACCACGCTGTTTTGGTTTTGATGTGGAACCTTAAATATCTAGTCTTAGGTTAATACCCCAGGTTTGAGGAAGATCCCAAAATGTTTATGCGGCTCCTGATCAGTTGTTGCCAAGGCTGTGACACAAAGGTGGCTACAGGAGGAGACTCTAGACAAGGGAGCATGACTCCTGGTCTGTTAACAGGCCCAAGTGATGAGGTTATTACAGTGCACTTATTTTCAGAAGAAGAAATACCAGGCAAGATGGTTGCCCCTTATGCATTACTTGAAAGGTCTTACAGGTCACATGGTCCTGGACCAATTAGCAGGCATGGAGTCCTCTCCCTGAGACAGGCGTGTGGAAGTTATAAGATTATCAGAAAACTGATGGTAGGCCTTCACTAGTTGACAAAGTGAGAGGCCATATAATGGGCAGGAGAAGTAGACAATGGCACCCCTCCCCATGCTGTACCAGGAGTTTAAAGTACATTGTATAAGCAGCATAGATGATATAATAGCAGTATACCAGCAGGACATCTGACAAGTTTAAACTCATTATAATAGTGATCATATACTCCCCCAATCATTTTTTTTCCTCATTTAGTATGTTTGGGTTGGTAATTATTGGAAAGATGACATCATAAGAACATAAGAATGTGTTGGAGAAGGAGACCATGCGATCCATCTAGTCTGCCCTATTTTCTACCCCTCTCCACTTCATTTTGGGTTCCCAATGTGCCTGTCCCAAGATCACTTGAACTCCTCTATTGTTTTAGCAGCTACAACCTCTTCAGTCAGGCTGGTCCAGGGTTCAACCACTCTCTGTGAAGAAGAACTTCCTGAGGTTGCTTCTGAATCTACCTCCATTAAGGTGCCGCTGTGACCTCTTGTCTGTGTACCCATATTTTCCTAGAAGAGGCTCGGAGCCTGTACCGTGTTTATTCCTTTAAGGTATTTAAACGTTTCTATCATGTCATCTCTGTTGTGCCTTAGTTCTAGGGAGTACAAGTTAAGCTGCTGGAGCCTTGCTTCATAAGGTTCATGGTGGAGCCCTGTACCATCTTAACAGCCCATCTCTGCACAGACTCTAAACAGTCTATGTCCTTTCTTAGGTGCAGCCTCCAGATCTGCACAGAGTACTCCAAATGAGGCCTGGCCAGGGATCTGTACAGTGGCATTAGCACCTCGCACCTTCTGCTAGCAATACCTTTGCCAGTGCAGCCCAGTATACTGCTAGTCTTTAGTGCTGCTTTTTCACACTGCTTTGCAACTTTAAATCGTGTGATATGATTACTCCGAGATCCCTTTCTTGTTTTGTCTCTGTAAGCTATTCTCCATCCAGATTGTATCTATATTTTGGGTTTCACCTTCCCAGGTGCATGACTGTGCATTTCTTCACATTAAATTTTAGTTGCCAGTTTTCTGACCAGTTCTCTAGTTTTCTGAGATCAGATATCATTCCAGAGAGTCCTTCCTGTGTGTCTACCCTGCTGCAGAGCTTGGAATTGTTTGCAAACAGGCATACCTTTCCTCAGACCATCAGTGATGTCACTGATAAATATGTTGAGGATGGGACCCAGCACCAATCACTGCAGCACCCAACAGGTCACCTCCCCAGATAGTGTGCTATTTACTACCACCATTTGTGTTTTTCCTTGAAGCTCATTTTTAACCCAGTTGACCAACTTAGGGCCCATGCCTGTGTGCTCCAGTTTGTTAATTAGTGTCCTGTAGGGGACAGAGTCAAAGGCCTTACTGAAGTCAAGATGTAGCACATCCACAGCACCACCCTGGTCAATTGTTCTTGTTACCCAATCAAAGAACTCTATCAAATTTGTTAGGCATGACCTCCTGAAGTGAAGCCATGCTGCTTTGGGTCTTATTGCCCACTGGACTGTAGGTACTCCACTATTCTTTCCTTCAAGTAATGACTCATTAGTTTCCCAACACAGAGGTAAGGCTCACCAGTTGGTGGTTCCCTGCTTCCACTTTTGTGCAGGGGCACTACCATGGCTATCTTCCTGTCATCAGGTACTGAGCTAGTCTCAGGAGCTTGTTAAAGAGGGCAGCCAGTGGGGCCAGTTCTTCTCTAAGTTCTTTCAGTATTCTAGGATGTATTTCATCTGGGCCCATTGCTTTGACTATTTTCAGTTTATTTAACTCCTCTAGTACCCTCTGTTTCATGAATGGAGACATGTCAGCTTCCCTAGTGTGCCGTACTCTTCTATGTGTATTAGGATCGTTTCTGTGTTCTTCCTGAGTGAAGACTGAGCAGAAGTATTTATTTAGGACTTCTGCTTTGTCTTCATCATTATCAACATGCTTACCCTCTTTAGTTGCCAGCTGGACTATGCCTCCTTTTGTTTTTCTTTTCTCTTGGATATACCTGTAAAATGTCTTATCCTCTTTTTATGTTGGCTCGTGGCGTCTTTTACAGCTATCATACTGCAATATTAGCAGATTTGGAGTGCAGTCACTGTGGGCGAATGCAGGGCACGATCAGTAGGTGCATCCCTCATTCCCTAATAAACCAGCTGCAGGCACTGACACCAGCAGTACATAGAGTGGACACCAGATCTAAGGAAAGTGCTGCTGCAATGAGAACCAAGCTCATCATGCAGCGGCACAATAAGCGCTTTCTGGCGTGCCTTTCCTGATGAAGCAGTTTTCATAAACATGGCGGCACTGACTGCCGCTGCATAGTGCCAACCTAAAGTGGGTGCCCAATCACCTGTTGGTATGCCCTGACCCACTTATTTGCTGACATGGGGAGCCCATTCCCCATTGGCAAAATGCCCCTCCCATTTTAGTGTGTGCCGAGGTGCCCAACTCGGCATCATGCACCCCATCAGTCTTTCTTTGCCAATGGGGGCCCAATCTCCATCAGCTTCAGTCCCCCTTCCCAGTGTAATTTGCTGATGGGGAGCCCACTCCCATCGGCATAATGTTCCCCTCTTGTGTGCCGAGGAGGGTGCCCAACCCCCTTGGCTCTTCCCCCTTCAGTATATGCCAGCGGGGTGCCCAATCCCCATCAGCTACAGCACTCCCCAAAAAAATCCGGGTGGCACACTGGAAGCCCACCCCAGTGTGCCAAATGCCTCGTAAAATAAAAAAAAGCCCACGATGTTTTTTTTTTTTCTAAACCTGTAAACAGAAAAGGTCCCTCAGTAGTCTGTCCTGCTCCCTCCCCAACCCGCACCCACTCTCTCGCGTAGCCCACCTTGCTACACCCCTCACCCCATACTTTCTCCGGAGCCCGCATGACGATCTTCGTGGACCGGAACACGCTCTGCACTCTTCAAAGCTGACCACAAACTGGAAGAAATGCCGGTAAGCTGTATAATAGCATAAATAGGGTTTTTAAACTTTGGTGCATATCTCAGGCATTTTTGGGAATTGTGGCACCAAATTTTCAACTTGGGGTTATTGGGACCCCTCCTCATGAATTCGGTCACTGTCATGGCATTATTCAATCCCGAAGGTGATTTCACGGTCACTGTGCGGAATCACCTTCGGACTGATTAATGAAACGACAATACCACTGTTCATGAGGAGGTCTCTCAAAAGCCTATGTTGTAAATTTTTGTGAAAAAAATCAAAAATGACTGTTTTAGGAATGTGTATTGCGCAGTTTCCACTTGCGCTCATAACTTTGTGAATTTGTAATATTTTCATTCCAGATTTTCAACATTGCCATTTTCCACACCTCCTTATGAACAGTACAACTGTTATTTTACATATCCTGGCCAAAATGTGTTTCTGGCGCTTCTGGCACAGAATAGTGTGGTCGCTGTGGAAATCCAATTTGGGACAGATTAAGAAAATGAAAGTGACACTGTTCATGAGCAGAGATCTTAAAATGCCTATGTTGAAAATTTGGTAATGCAAGTCCAGAAATGACTGTGTTCCAAGCATGCTACGCAGTTTCCACCACCTTGTAACTTTGCAAATTTGCAATATTTACATGCCACATTTGCAACACTGGCATTTTTTCACACCTCCTTATTTTTGTATTTATTTTTTCACATTCTTTTCCCTCTGGTTGCGGTGCCCTGAATCCTCTGTCTGGCAGCCTGTCCTTTCCTGCCCAGCCTGAAGCCTCCCTAATCTGCACCTCTCTCTCCTCCCTCCTGAAGCCAGTACCACCGGTTTAACCAGCCAGGGTGGGTGGTCCTCTCCTCTCCTCTTGGGTGCGCTTACAAGTCAGACTCTGGCTCGGGTAGGACTGGGGGACGGAGGACCTGGAAGGTCAGTCGGGGTAGACCCGGCGGGGAAAGGTGGACTGGTGCCGCCGCCTGCAAAGAGCGCTGTTGTTTTCCGTGTTCTTGTGATCCCACCCGCCCCTTCCCAGTGGTGCACGCCAACACCCTGGCTCACGGCAAACCTGCCAGCATTGTCTCACGCTGAGTATGTGCTTGTCTGGCTGCTGTAGTGCTTTGGTCTCCACCAGGGGTCACCAGCACACCAAGACAACCCTCCCATGCTACCCAGGGAGGAAAGCACCACACGGGCACTCATCCTCAAACCTCCCCAGCCGACCCCCAGTGACCCAAGTACGCTGTCAACCCAGGTCGCCGGGTTTGCGAGAAGTGGTGTCCAGCACCTCAACCCTCAGTGCCACTGGACCAACCTATCACACCTCCTTATGAACAGTACAGCTGTCATTTTTCACATCCTGCTCAAAATGTGTTTTCACATCGCCAGTCGATAAATGGCATGGTCGCTGTGGGAAAATCAACATTTGGGACAGAGTAACAAAATCACAGTGCCACTGTTCATGAGGAGAGGTCCCAAAATGCCCATGTTGAAAATGTGGTTAAAAATCCCCAAAATAATTGGGTTACAGATGTGCGTGCACAGTTTCTATGCATGCTCATGACTTCACCAATTTTTCATATTTTCACTCCATATTTTCAATGTTGCCAGTTTTTACACCTCCTCATGAACAATACAGTTGTAATTTTCACATCCTGCCCAAAATGTGTTTCTGTACCTGTGGCGCAAATGGCACAGTTGCTGTGCAAAATCACCTTTCAGCTAACAAACTCATAGTGCCGCCTTCATGAGGTGGACTCACAAAAGCCCATGTTGATAATTTGGAGTGAAAATACCAACACATGCATTCGCTGTTAGGGTTTCCAACTGTAACACCCCACCCTGTAGAGACTGACAGGCGTCAGGGTGTCACTTGGGATCATCGGCTGTAATGCTCCTGCTATTCCACCCCACCCTGCAGCCAGTGACAGGCATCGAGGTGTGCCTTGGAGTGTTTGACCTGAAAGTTCACCCCATTCTCCTATACTGCACCCACCTCAGTGTGTATTTCCTTATGGCATGGGGTAAGTATAACTTGTCTGTTTGCCCTGACGTGGAGCCTTTGCAAAGCAGTCACTGACTCAAAGGTTGTAATTTGAAACTTTAAATAAATAAATAAATAAAAATAAGGCCTAAAGACACCAAAGCACACCACAACACTTGTCAGTGTCTACAGGATAGGATGAGGTAAAATGGCATGAGCGTTATAGCTGATGACCAAAGCACACCCCAATGCCTGCCAGTCTCTGCAGGCTGGGTGGGTTGGTGTCAGTTCAATACTCACTGCCATTCCTATTATGCATCTCTAACTCTGCACTACCAATGCCAATGCCAGCGAGACAACATTCGGCATTGACAAATGCTTGCTATTCCTTGTGCTATTCATTCCTCAGTCTGTGCTTTGGCAATCCTAATTGCTTTACCAGCCTCTTTTAACTTTGCCTGGTATTCCTCCTTGACACTATCTTGCTTTGTTTCTTTGTACTTTTAAATGCTTTTTCTTGTCTTTTATTTTAGATGCTACCTCTTTAGACATCAGTTTTAATGTGGTTGTATTTACGGTCTGTATGCTTAATATGTGCAGTGTTTCTTGATATCTAATGGGAAAATCATGTTTGATAAAGTTTGATTGCAAAAACAAAAGGAGCCAACGTGGTATACATTCGTCAGTAGTCAGCCTTATCTTGGCCATTATCCACTCCATTAAAATTGTTGTTTACAGTTTGTGAGTCAAGAGTCTAGCTGACTGTGTGTGACTTGGAACCACCTCTGGGTAATAGATTTTGAGGCTGCCACAATAAGAATGATGTGTAAACATGCCTTCCTGTAGAAGTTGTACCTTACAGCCTAAGGCCCCAAATCAAATGTTTATAAGCATTTTTACTTCACCACAGCCAAAAGATCTCCCACTGGCTCAACAGGAATGCCACTGCCACTAACAACAAGTAAGTTAAGTGGGCGGTAAAGTAAATGTAACTAGCAAAGAAACTGAATCCCACCCAAACAAACAGGAAACATACCAACTGTACTGCAAATGCTATCCAAACTGATATTAACCAGCTTAAGATACGGGGTCAGTGAAACCCAGCAGACCAACTCTGCCACAAAAGAAATAATTAACGAAGCAAAACCAGGATAGTGTTTCACATTTGGAAAAATCTCTGCTTATTTTAACCCCCAGATTAAACTATTGTGCTCTAAGTTACATGACCTCACAAACCAAGCTTGTTGCAGTAATTTAAGATTAATAGAAGTCCCGAGGGAGCTGAGAGAAACTATACTGACTTTTGCACAAAACCCGATATCGGCTGTCTTAAACTATAACTTGCCCTATTCCTAGAAACTGAGTGAGTTCATAGGTCATTAGCATTAAAACCCAAACAGTTGGCCAGCCCGTGGCACAGAGGGCTGAGGCACTGAACGCCACACCTTGAACCACGCCGCGACCCGGTTCGGGAACAGATTCGGGATGCCAGGGGCTGGCAGAGGAAGGAGAGGATCGGCGTCTGAAGGACTGCTCTCCTCTCCTGGGTGGGTTGGGTGGTATGCCTTGCTCCAATAGTGGCCCCCGTGGAGACTAGGGACACTACAGGTAGCAGCGGAGGAGGGACAATAACACCAGAACACAGGAAAACTGCTCTGGATTGGCGGATGACGGCACCTGGTTCGAGTCATGTCTACAGACTTCCTGTGGGATCAGCCCTCACCTCAGCAGTGCCAAGAGGCCAATAGGAAAAATTCTGTGCTGGGCCACCCCACGGTGCCTTCCCCTCGAAGGAGGGACCCACTCGGTGAAGGGTAACGCCGAGCAACCTCAAAGTAAGGCTGCGATTTGAGGTGGTAAGGGTGCCCGGAGGTTAGAGGGGTGCAGGGAACCTAGGGATGCCTGAAGGAGTGGCAAGATCCGGAGCCAGGAAAGGAGAGAAAATAGAATCTCAGAAAAAAAACAGGGCAGCCCTCCATCATCATGAACTTTTTCTCTGTTAGAGAGTTTACTTTAAAAGCAACAACACAACAAAAGTTTTACTCTGGAATGGTCTTAAAATGTTTTGTTTTAGGACTACTCAGAGGAAGTGGTACTGCAGTGCAAATGTCTGGGGAAATGAAGCAATGTTTGCAGAGGAGAGGCATATAGTACTCATTCAGATTTCCTGCAATTTTTAACATCTTGTCTAAAGGCCACATGTGTCCATTCAGCACCACTTGAGGCCTGGACATTCATAGAGAAAAACTGGCCTAGGGCCCACAGTTATTTATTTTTAATCAAACGGCTCTTCACAGAACCGTGAGCCTGCTGCCTCATCTGCACACAGCTCAGAACTACACAAATCATCTCACGCTTCCCTCCCAAGGCTGGAGCATGGAGCACAAATAGTAACCCTTAACAACAGAAAATGCTCCCAGTAAATGCATAGCATCCCTTGAATTCAGCAACCCTACATAGATACAATTGTCAAAGGTTACCAGAAAAAGCAAGTTGCAGAGTAGAGGAAGAGCAAAGTCCACCTTCTCCCTAAATCTTCAAAATCTTCAATTCGTCCTGCTCAACACAATCACAACAGGATTATGGCTAACAGGAAGCAAATTGAAAGGTCTGCAGTGATAGCATAAATAAGGAAAAATCAGCAGACTGGGTGGGCTAAATGGCACTTATCTGTTGTCAAATTCTATGTTTCTATGTTTCTACTGAGGCTCTCTCAGCCTATGAAACCAAAGCAACCCGTTAAATGTGTAGTTTCAGCCACCTAACTAGGAGGAAGTGCACCACAGAACACAGCCTTATAATAAACTGAAACTGAACTTTGGTTCTCCCAGATAATTATGCACTGCTGTACTAATATTGATGCCACTAATATAAACTCAACTTGACAACAGCAGCAGTCTCACAACCTCGATGTTAAACTGCAAACAACTCTATTGTACTGCAGGTAGGAATTATAAAACTTTTACTCAATAACCCAACTCTAAGTGGAGTGGCTTTAATTGTGAATTTTACTATAAATACTTCTTGGTTATTTTTTTCTCCTCAGCAACAGGTACTGAAATTTGAGACTCAGTGATGTCAAATTTTTAAATGTGAGAGACTCGTTTCATATCTTGTTCATCCCATCAGTGGCACTTTTTAAATGAGGGCTACATGAAATGTCAGTTTCACTTGGTCATGAATTCTTAACTGTTCAATTTTAATTTTAAAATCCTCCTCTTTCTCATAGTGTTCAATGGGAGCTGATTGTAAATGTCACCCAGTGTTGCTAGTACTATAGTATGCCATCGAGGCTTAGTCATGAGTTTTGTAAATTTCAGCCAGCATTCATTTGGAATTATCTGGACTCAGTTGATGTGCACTAGGGTTAATATTGTTTCCTTTCTCCTACCCTCTTACCACATGAGCCTCCTATCCACATAAACCATATTCATGTGCTAACTGTGCAGATCATCATCTCACAAATATGAGCAATACAAAGACTGATGTGGGCATCTAGATCATCATGAAAGTAAACAGTAATTCAGTTCAGATTTTATTGATTGACAAATTTTTCATTACAGTATGTTACATACATTTAAAATGATTAGATAACATTAATACACTCTAAAGTATAATATTAATTAAAATCCAAAGCATTCAATTATACAATATAACACATCTTAATCTAGTTTCCTAAATACAATAATCATTTGACATATTTTCCTTTTCTGTATGTAATTTTTTCTTCTCAGTGAAGCCACAGATTCTAAAATTATTACAGAATTAGATTTAAGTAAACATATAGCCATATGTTTCAGTTCCAGATCCAAGGTACCAAGAATATCTCCTATGAATGTCTTCCTTTCTTTCTTTCTCATACATTTTCTTATTTACATAAGAATACATATATTGTAGAGTCCCATAGAAATGTATTGAAATTTTAAGAATGTTTATTATAAACTAACTTGACACTAAACATTATGTATGTTACTAACTTAAAGTAGAGAGTAAGTTTAAATGTTGTTATTAAATACATAGAGAGTCTGTCTTAGAATGTTTGCTGTATAGACTTATAGTTGAAACTGTATTATTTATTTTTCTTTTATGTACAAACAGGACTGTCTTGTAAACAGGACCTTCTGTCCTAATGGTGTACATTTCCAACTTTCCTGTATAAAAAATAAAGATTTTACTACTACTGCATACAGTGGACATAAAAATTAACAAATGTACTACATCATCCACACCAAGTCCACATCTACACCTAGATGTAGTCATATCTTTGCCCCTAAAGCAGTCCTTAAAGAGCCCTGGCACCATTAGAAAACTTGAAAAGTGACGCTTAGACACAATTCAGTTGATATTTCATATATGTTCTATAATTCTTTCCTTTTTCTTTATTATGGAGGACAGTTGTATAAAAGAGGATCACTGTCCCTTAGACTTTATTTAGTTTGTTGCCTACACCTAACATCATAATCCCTGTTTATGAAATCATAATTTTCCACAGCAACAGACTGTGATGTCATAAACAAAACTGTGATGTCAGGTGTAGGCAAGCAGCCAGGAAAGACAGGGCAGCAATCCTGTTTACACGCAAATGTCATTAGTAATAATGAAGTAGGTGTGAGAATCATAGAAAAATAATAAATATAAGTTAAATTTTATCTAATATTACTATTTTTCAAAGTTGTCACAGCAGCATTAGGGCTCTTTACGCTGTTGGCTTTGAAAATATTTGAATCTATATCTAGTAATCAACTTTCTTTTGAGGGTTTTCATTGTAATTAGATAGTATTCCAGTATGTGTCTTTGTTTGTTTTAGAAAGTCATCTGCACATTTTGTATTGTACACACAACCACATTTCTTGTTTTATGTACATTTCTCTCAATTTGTTTTTAATGTGGCTAAAACCACTTCCTAGGTTTAATGAAGATATTGCCAAGCAATGTAATAAGCCAAACAGGTTTATAAACAAATCTACTATAGATATTTTTGGGAATGTTATGTTTTGTTGTAAATAAACTATTGCTTCCTCAATATGCATCCTTGCCAACCTGTGTTCCTTCATTTCAAATGCTCTTAACCAATATGTTATCAGTCTTTCTTGTATCATACACTCTAATGGGAGTTGTCCCAGTTCAGCTCTGACTAGAGCTGAAGGTGTCTCTGGGGTAATTTAGCAGGGCTTTATGAAATATTTTTAGGAATATGTCCATATTTGTTTTAGATTGTACCTGCATTTCTGCCCCATATAGTGTTTGGCTTTTACTTTGTGTTTATTATTTTAATACATCCCTTTACTGACTGCCTCTCATACTTGTATGAAAACTGTTCATCACTGGCAAAAAACTTTTAACTTAAGTTTCTAGCTCTTTCAAATGCTTTCTCCATGTTAAGTCATCTGTTAATATTATTCCTAGATAACAGAAATTGTTAACAACCTCCAACTCATTATTATATAGATAGTATTTTTATTTTTGTTATTGTCCCTACATACCATAATCTTGGTCTTAGAAAGATTGATCTGTAATACCATGTTCTTACATTCCATTACATTCATTTCAATATTCTTTTCATACCTATGTAACTAGTTGATAGTAAAACAATATCATCTGCTTATGCTAAGTATGGACATTCACAACTTTCTATTTGGAACATATGAAACTCTGATCTATACATCTTCAATAAAGTAGTGTTCAGATATAAAATAAATAGTGTCTGGGACAAGCTGTAACCCTGCTTTACATCCTTATTTTTAGTTAAGTTTCTGATTCTGTCCTCGTGGAGTTATACCTTACTTGAGTCTTATTGTTCAGATACAGATTTATATTTAACAATTCTTTCTCGATTCCTAGCTTTTCTAAATTCTCCCATAGTAAGATTCTATTGATGTTATCAAATGTTGACTTCAGGTCTATGAAGGCACAATACAGTTTTTGTTTTTCAATAATTTTGTATTTGTATATTATATGAACCAGTGTGAAACATTGATCTACTGTCGAGTGTCCTGTCTTGAATCCAGCTTGTGGCTCATTCATTACCTGATTCTCCTCTATCCATGCAATTATCCTACTATTGATGATTTTCACAAATATTTTTGCATACAATCAGACTGATAGGTCTGTGACAGCCTGGATCCTCTTTGTTCCTATTTTAAATAGTAAGTAAAGTAAAGTTTATTGTTCGGCTAGAAAGCCATTACAATATCAGACACAAACAAACATTTCATACAGGGCAGTCTACAAAATCAATTTCATCTAGACATACTGTATGTTCCAAATTGCATTAAATTGTATTATACATAATATATATAAACAGCAATAACCAAGAGTCAGATAAAAGGTTCACTCTATAACCAGATCTATAATAGGCCCCTTTTAACATTCTTATGGGCCCTTCACAAGTTCGAATAACTCAAAGGGAGCACAATATAAAAATTGTCCTACTATGTGTTTCATATTCCGCTTAATATCTGAAAATAAAATTGTAAAAATTATAAATTATATACAAGAATAACTGCAAGAGATCAATATAAATAATCCTCTCTATATTCAGGCTAATAATAAGCCCAAAGAAGTATTTCTGTGAGCCAAGGGACAGCTAATTTGGACACATATCACCATAGCAGTTCTATCTATCCCAGCAGAGTTTACCCCCTACACACACATCCTGTCCCAATATTACCAACTTGGTAACCAAATTGGAGTTCTGCCTTTACAGGGCATCCTTAAAGGTACCATGCAGCGCTTGCTGCTCTGTACCTTTGGACTACTTTGTATACAGCCACTCCCACTAGGCATACTTAGGGCACTTAATAAGACTGTGTTCCAAAGGGGTCTCACTGGTCAAACCTCACCCACATTGATCCTTCCCAGAAGCCAGTAGGGTCTGCTGGCATTTATAAGCACATCCAATTGGGCATCATGCAGTGCATACTACCCGAGCCCATGGATCATCTCTTTCCAGCTACTCCTGTTGGCCACTGTTGAGCATACAGCAGAGCTCTGTATCACAGTCCAGTCCCCTTTATCTACTCCAATCATAATCATGCCTTCCTAATGTCCAGCTAGACATGCCAGCCTTGGAACATGTCCACAGTGGCACCATGCGATGCATGCTGCTCCGTGCCCCATGATTACACCTATTCCAACTGCTCCATTGATTACCCTGTGGCATATCCTAGGGCTCCATGTCACTGAAGGGGACTGTCTCACTGGGGTATCATGTTCTGACTGGTATCAAATGGCCACAGATCAATCTTAGGGCTTCATCAGAAAATATTAAATATCTTGTACTAAACCATTAATTTAAACACTGTTTTACAGACCCATCAGCAATTGTAATGAAATACACTAAGCTCACTACAATTAAATTTGTCAGAAGTTTCTGTCAGCTTAATAATGCATATGGGGCACAAAAACCCTGGCACAATATATCAGTTGGGGGTGAGGATATAGCATGCACCAAGCAGGAAAGGGATCTTGGGGTTGTCATCTCTGATGACCTCAAGGTAGGGAAACAGTGTGACAAGGCATCGGGTAAAGCAAATAGGATGCTGGGAGTATAGGCAGGGCATCACCAGCAGGAAAAGGAAGGTCATAATTCCACTATACAAGACACTAGTGAGGCCCCACCTGGAGTACAGTGTACAGTTCTGGAGACCATACCTACGTAAGGACATAGACAGGGTAGAGAAGGTTCAGAGGAGGGCAACAAAGATGGTGCATGGGTTGCATCACAAGTCCTATGAAGACAGGTTGAAGGAACTGAACATGTACTCCTGGAGGAGAGGAGGAGAGAGGATATGATAGAGACATACAAGTATCTTACAGGGAGGAACAGGGTGCAGGAAAACACTATTTTAAGCGTTAAAAAATGTTTCAGGACTAGAGGGCATGGGATGAAGTTGGAGGGAGGACGATTCAGAGGAAACATGAGAAAGAATTTCTTCACAGAACGGTGGTGGACAAGTGAACACCCTGCCAGAGGAAGTGGTGGGGCTGAAACAATCACGTGGATTTAAGAATGCATGGGATAGACATAAAGGAATTCTAGAGGTCAGGGGAAGGGAAATAGACTTCTAGGAAAACAAACTGAACTTACAAGCTCAAATGGGCAGACTAGGTGGGCCATAGGCCCTTATCTGCCGACACTGTCTATGTATCTATGTATCTATGTATCTATGTATCTTAAACTAAGTTAATTTTAGATTTCCAATAGCTATAAACTATGGGCACCTTAGTTCAAGTTTAAAGAACTAAGAGCTAACCTTCAAATAATTAAATACTTTCCTGACTCAAGCATTAAATGCATTAGGTACATTAAATAATTACTGTAACTGCTATTAGAAACATAGGGTCCCATTGCATAAGACAAAGTTGCACCATTTTTCCTTTTGATAAAATTTATAATAAATTCAAAAAATAAAAATAAAAAATCAAGCCACTTATTTCCTTTCATAATATTTACACAAGTTCTAAAATATAAAATTAAGCTCCTTTAGATACTGGAGTCCATACTCTTAGCAATAATAGTCTTAATGTTCATCAGAGCTCACAAAAACTTCATGATAGCTAACAAGTTATAGCCAAAGCACACACAGTTTCCCACCCTAAAGCAGGAATACTGAAATGTGAAATTTAAACTCTGAGACGCTTTGGGTCCGTGTCTTATAAATAGTGTTGTAGCTCATAGAAGCTCCATGCAATCTAATGTGATTATAACAACAACATCGCTTCTATAGAAGTTTGGATGTCATAACAAATCCACACCAAGAAGCAAACAATCCAAAAATCCAGGTTGGGAGGCTGACGTACTACAGACCCAAAAAATATTACAGCACTCTTCAATAGGAGGTCTCACTATTGTTAAAGTACTTTAAGAGACCCTCAAGTGTCAGTTCTCATATAAAACACTAGGATTAACTGCAGTCTGTCAGAGGAACAGTACATACAGAGACCAAGGCATTTTTGCTTAGCGCCTGACATGAGAGGTGGTTTAAAGCTGCATTTCAAAAATTAGTTCCACTAGCGCCAGAATAGCATCCCTGTGTGAGCTAAGAATAGTTAAAATAATATCCATTTCCATGTCTTTGGCTTAAAATACTAAAACCTTCTCTCCAAACATTTGTAGTTTGGAATTACATCCTATTCATGATCTTTCAGCCTTCCATTTCTTTTACATAGCAGAATGCTTACCTGGATTTAATTAGGGAAAAAAGGACACCCTTTGAGCTAAACTCCTGTTGTCTTTATCATAAGCTTAGGCAACAAGACCATTATTCGCAGCTCTCAAATAGTTTCTCATTCCTCCTTTTTCTTTCCTTAATTAGAGGAGGAGTGGGCGAGAGGATTCAAAGGTCAGTCTGTCTCCCATATGCCATTAAAACTGACCACAAGTCCTCCTCTTCATCGATCCAGTCCACCTTCAGTCATTAATATCAGGAGAACTGCAAAGCAAATAAAAAATGCTCCTCTAAGCGGAGTAAAACACATTTACCAATGAAGATATGAAACCCCGACCTCAGGCAATGGTGGCATACCTGCTATAGGCTTTTACAGGCCTATTAACACATGAAGTGCTTCCACATTATCAGTAATCTCCAAAAACATCACAGGATGCCGAACGCCAAAAGTAAACGGTCGCCGACATAATCGCTTGAAAGCTCCTGACTGCATAAAAATAACTTACAGAGCTCAGTTCAATAAATGTATTTGGGGTTTCATTCATAAAATGAATAAAGAACCTCCAGTAAGTAATTTTCATAGCCAAAAGCTGAACTTAAAAGGAGCAACCGAGCGGAGCAAGCAGCTCTGCAGCCATCATGTCTGCAGTCTTGCTGCCCCTTTTTAAATAGGGGTACAATAATGTTTTCTCTCCATGAACTTGGAATCCTACCTGTATCAGTAATATATTTAAACATTTTATGTAGGACTGGAATCCATATTTCTCTTTTTTCTCATAATTACATCCATAGGGACACCGTGGTCCTGGTGCTTTATGGGGTGTAAAGGCTGCAATAGCTTTGCAAATGTCCTCCATTTTTATTTCTTTTTCATGTTTTATCCAATGAGCACATTCCCTCACCCTTCTTAAATATTTATATATTCGTTATCTGGATAAAAAATAGCCTGTGGAAATATTCTACTCACATATCTGGTTCAATGCTAGTGCTCGGCTCCTCATGATAATCTCCTGTTCCCCTGCCATTGTTCTCCAAAACATCTTACTGTCTTTCTTCCTTACTGTTTTTTTTCCAGTTCTGAGAAATCTATGGTCATATCTGCCTCTTATTATATTCCTTCCTTATTCTATTCAGCAATTTTCTATTCACTGACCTACACAGCCAGTATAGTGTTATGCTTGTGCAACTGTGTTAGTTTGGTTTGGCCATTCGCACTCTCTATTCCACAGGAATTACCACCCTGTAAGGGTACGGAGGCAAGGAACTCTCAGAGAGGGTTCCACCCCTAGAGGTGCCACGGACATTTTCTGTTGCTAAAGATACCTTAGGAATCTCTAAAGAGAGAATGCTGCCACTAGGGAAGAGGGGAGGATGGTGGGGCAAAGAAAATGCTTCACAGTGAGACTGAGAGGAACTGTTTATATAGCTCAGGAAGTGGGAGTGGCTGGCTGCTTGGTCACTGAACTCCAGGCAAAGTCTTTCCAATTCACTGACCTATGCAGCCAGTATAATGTTATGCTTGTGCAACTGTGTTAATTTGGTTTTGGCCATTTGCACTCTCTATTCCAGAGGAATTACCACCCTGTGGGGTACAAAGGCAAGGAACTCTCGGAGAGGGTTCCACCCTAGAGGTGCCATGGGTGGTTCCCATGGCTAAAGGTACTTTAGGAATACCTAAAAGAAGTGTAGTATCATCCCCAAAAGGAGGCAACACAAAGCATAAGAGCAAGCAGTAACTGTGACATAGGAGCAGTAACTGTAACATAGTAGTGGAGAAGCAGAGGCAGTTTGATAATGCAATGAGATGCTCAGGTGGATAACATAATGAATACCCAGGCTTGCATAGCATGATACTGATGGTTTGTGTTGAGATTAGGGGATCCCCTAAGGAGAAAGGGAATGGCAGGACATCCTCCACCTCTATCCAATAATGGAACCTACCTAAAGAAACTAGGAGAAACAACTATGCTAAGGTTATGACCTGAGGCAATGGAGGAGTGAAAAATCCTATGAGGAGGAAATCTCTGGGATCCAAGGCCCAGGTAGCCTTCCTTCCAGCTTGGGATAGTTTAATTAGTGACAGCTCTGCAGCTACAATTTGGAAACCCAATTAAAGGGAGGTAGAAAATATTCCAATTTGGAGGAAGGCTCCTCACTAAACCCTCTAGCGGGAACGCTGTGGAAGGTTGCAAGAAAACTCTGCAACAATACATGCATCCAAGGTGCAGGAGGAGAGCAACAACTGCTGAGGCACTCACCTGGTCTACCCACCCTAAATCAAACCAGGTGAACCAGAAGCACTCATAGGGAGAATGCGGTGAAGGTGCCTTGCTAGGGAAACCACTAAAGTCAATGGCTAACCATTATAGTGGAACACTAAAGCCAAAGGAGATCATCATAACCACCCTTCACTGCTAGTCTTAAATTCACACCAGGAGCTGCTGTCACGTAGCAGGCAGCTAAAGCTAAGCCTGGGGCGAGGACATTCACAGCTATTGGCCAGGTGAGAAGGATCCCACCCCAAGTTAGACATGCTCGAGATGCGGACTAAATGCAGAGCAAGACCGCTGGCTGCAGGAACCCTGTGCCCGAATAGAATGGCTGGCATGCCCCAGAAATTGATTGAGAGCTGAAAAGCTGGTGAGCTGAATGAGCACAGAGTGCTGAGATCATAATGAGCATTGAGTACTGAGACCTTGCAAGGTCGAATGCAGATTGAGTGCAGCAGAATCCCAGGCTGAAGCCAAGGGATGGCAGTAGGCATGAAACAATGGTTTGCATAAGCAAGGAGCAACAGTTGTTTAAGCAAGTGTGGACAATGCATGTAGGTCAGTAAACAGAGCAGTAATAATTGGACCTGCACGTAGGTCTGCATAACATAGGGCAAACAACACAGAATAGTAGGGCAAGCCAGCCAGGCAGTTCAAAGCCAAAGCAAGGTGACAAACTCAGGATTTTCAGTGGAAAAGACAGGATTTAGAACAGAATTAATTAGCCACATAGGCCACTACCCCCCAAACACCTCCCAGTCCCCACGATGGGACAAACAAGGAAGCAATGGAAGGGCCAAGAACAACATGCAGATATAAAAGCTAATTTAATAGCTCAGCAGGAGCTTTAGCTAACCTGGAGTAAAGCAAAGTACAATAGCAATGCGAGTAAACAAAGCAGTAGCAGGAAGCAAGTAGGCCTGTGCAGCAGTAGTAAAACAAAGGAGTACACTGAGTTGTAACTGCAATAAATAAAAGGAGGCATAATGCTTTTAAAGCACTGTCAACAGGCAGTGCAATGAGACTGCTGCAATGAGGTAATTTGAACAAGCATGAGTGAGCTGTATAGCTAGGTTCAAGTAAATCTGAGTCAGGTGAAAGTAATAGAGTATGCTACATGGAACAGCTATAGTTGAGCTGAAACACGCAGATCAGGTTGCAGTTGCAGTGCAAGTAATTTGAGAGTTGTGAGTAACTGAAAGCAAGCAGTATGAGCTCTGAAGTAGCAGTATGCTAGAGATTAGAAAACTCCCTCTTCCCTC
Organism: Neoceratodus forsteri; assembly: GCA_016271365.2. Lineage (NCBI taxonomy): Eukaryota > Metazoa > Chordata > Ceratodontiformes > Ceratodontidae > Neoceratodus > Neoceratodus forsteri. The sequence goes on along the minus strand of JADMNL010000023.1, from coordinate 379,309,093 downwards.
CCAAAAGGAAGGAAGCACACACAGCCAAAGGCAAAATACAAACCAGAAGCAGGAAAATAAACACAGAAGCCCAGCAGAGACAAGCAGGAGCAGCGGGGGCAGGACCCAGCCAGCCAGGGAGGCCCAACCAGTTCAGAGGATAAACTGACAGAGCCTTGGCTGCAAAGAGAAAATGCTTTACAGTGAGGTGGAGAGGAACTGCTTATAAAGCTCAGGAAGTGGGAGTGGCTGGCTGCTTGGCCACTGAACTCCAGGCAAAGCCTTTCCAATGATATATGCTTGGGTTTTCCTCACTGTTCTTATCTGCCTATTTAATCTTCTTTTGCTAGTCGGCACTCCTTATTATACCATATTGCCCCTTCTTTTTTGTGTTGCTACTTTTTATTATGAACTCTCATATCTGTTTCATAATTTTCCTAAAGGCTAACAGTAATGTTTCATCTCCTGGTATGTCCACCAATTTCCAAAGTCATGTGAGCCTTTAGGAAAATTATGAAACAGATAGAAAGTAAACAGTAGACAAAAAGCCATTGAAGCATAAAAAGCTCAAACAATGGGTACACATAAGAAGAGGTTTATCAGATAGGTCAGCTACTGTGGCTACCAAAACTAATTTTACTCACAGATTATCTGAAGACAATGCCAGAACCAATAATAAAGTAGACACTAGTGTGCACCTGGGCGGAGTCTCATTTAAGGCAGATGACCCTATGGACTGCACAGTTTCACTGTAAGGAAACAAGCTCTATAGATTGCTTAGACACATCATGCAGAGGTGACATAAATGTTAAGAGATGTTTATTCCTTCCTTCTCACCCCCTGTCTCCCACTCCCTTCCCTTTTTAACTTTAAGTAACAGTACTTGCTTCCACGGACCAAAGTAATAAATAGATATCACCATAGGGTGATGGAATTAGATAACCTGCACGTTGAATTTAAAATATAAAAGTTAAGTTCTAAACTTAAGTTAGGTGAAATGCTAGACTCTTCATTACCTGTCAACAGAATACATGTAGATCACCTCACTACTGTATATAGATCTGATTGAAAGTGTTAACCAAAATTAATATCTCAGTTTATTATTGTATTATCCATCATTCTGATTATAAGGTCATTGTATAATACAGAACGTTTCTGTTCCTAGTCATTATATACAAGACTCTAAATGTTATAATGGTTTCCTAGTTACATTTTCCTAAGTATGGTTACTTTTTTGTTAATTTGTTTACCCTCCTGCTGTAGCACAGCTGAGCTCTCTGCTGACCTCCCCATACCCACCACATGGCATTGAGGGACTTACCTCATCCAAAGCTTTTCCCATGGCTTACCCCCTATGGTGGGGTTCAATGGGAGGTGCCACACTGCTAGAGAGATGGAGCCAGTGAGGGCACTCAGCCCAAGCTTCCCCATGACTTTGCCCCCATGACAGTGGTCCAGTGGTAGGTGCCACCGCCAATTAAATGGATCGGTGCAGGGAGGACCCGTAGACTGGTGCAGAGCCTTGGAAGGTCAGTGTCATTCACACTGTACCCAGTTATTTTACTTTTTCCAGTAGGGAGGGATGGATGTGCAATGCCAACAGAGATACACCATGTGCACTACAGCACACAAGACATCAGCAGTCGCCATTCCTCCAGCCCAAAGTTGCACTGATTGCCCCGAGCTTCCACTAGGGTTAGACTAGTGCCAATCACCCACAACCCTTCCTCCCAGAAGAGGAGAGGAGAGCTGTCCTCCAGATGCTCAGTCCTCCTCTCCCTGGCCAGCCCCCAGCAAACCGAGTCCATCACTGAAGCCGGATCATTGGCATTCCAGCAGGTGAGACATGGATGTCTCAGCCCTCCATGCCACAGGCTGACTCTAAGTATAGTTGCTTACTAGCTACATAATTATTAAGACTATCATAGTTACTAACTACATAATTAGTAAGACTATCATATTTAAACTGGTAACATTCTTTGCAGTCTGGTCTTCTCTCTCTCTCTCTCTCTCTCTCTCATAGAACAATGCTGGGCACCTAAGGCCTTTAAATATATGTGTACTGTTGTCATATGTAAACACTATGTTAATGATCATATTTGCCTTCCTGAAATATTCTGAATAAAACCCTCAACATGGCTGATAAAGCAGTTTTGTATCCTGGAATGTAAAGGGACTTGGGTCTCAGTAAAGAGGAAAAAGGTCATTTGGCATTTAAAAAGAATAAAAGCTGATGTGGTGCTTCTGAGGAGATGCACATAATTCCTCAGCAGTGGCAAAACCCTTATGATCTTGGGTCAACAAAGTATATAATAGTTGCTATAACAGCAAAAGGATGGGAACTGCCAGCTTAATTAGAAAGGGTCTACGATTTCAAAGAAATGCTTGTCAGACCCTAGAGGAGAGGCATGTAATTCCTTCAGCAGTGGAAAAACCCTTATGATCTTGGGTCAACAAGTACATCATAGTTGCTATAACAGCAAAAGGATGGGAACTGCCACATTAATTAGAAAGGGTCTACGATTTCAAAGTAACATTTGTCAGACACTGAAGGGAGATAGTAGATTTTGCAATATACATTAGATGAAGTAGATTATCAAATAGGGACTATTTATGCCCTAATATAGATACATAAGAACATACGAAAATGCCAGTAGAACAGATCTCTCGGTCTATCGAGTTCTACTCGTTGTGCAGCTAGCCCCCAGTTTCTGCAGCCCCACTCACCCCTCCCCTTTCTTACAAATACCCCTCTCACTCTGTCCCAACCCCTCTTAAAATTGTCTACTGTGCTACAGGCTACTACCTCCTCAGGCAGGGTATTCCACTTGTCCACCACTCTCTCTGTGATAAAATGCCTCCTGACTTCCCTCCTGAATCTTCCCCCAATCTCAGCTGGTGACCCCTTGTGACCCTCCCCTTCTAATCTGGAAAATCCCTTCTGAACTAGTCTTTTGATCCTTTAAGTATCTGAAGGTTTCAATTATGTTCCCCTATCCCTCCTCTCCTCCATGGTATACATGTTCAGCTCGCACAGTCTCTCCTCATAGGAGTATCCTCTAATCCTAACCCTAGATGGATGTGGTCAGTTTGTTTCATAGGTTTCACAGAGGAATATTTAGTCAGTTGGTGCATGCCAAGGTGACTTCGCCACATATCAGTGGTGATACTTTCTGCACAGACCACCCATATGAGTATCCAATGTTTTTTGAAACCCTCCATAGTTTTACTGTTCATGACTGTCCCAGGCAAAGAATTCCACATTGATACTACCCTCTGGTTAATCTGCTTCCCTCCTATTTGTTCTGAATGTCTTTCCTTAAGCTGTTGTCTATGTGGTCTTGTGTTTCTATTGTTATTGCTTCTATTCAGCCCAGCACACTCCCACAGTTCCTCATCTGTAAATGTTCCATATACCAGACACAGGTCCCCCTTATTCGCCTGTACTCCAGTGAGTACATTCTCATTCCTTAACCTCTCCTTATAACATCTGTTGCTCAGGTTTTTATTTTTGTTTGGTGGCCTTTGTTTGCACATCCTCTACTAACCTAATGTTACCCTTGGCTCAGGCTCAAAGAAGGGCATACAATATTCCAGGTGGAGTCTAACCAAAGATGAATACAGCGCCCTATAACTTCAGGGTCCCTATTTTAATGTTCCTGAGGATACATCCTAATGTTTTATTTCCTTTTTTCATTACATCTCTTATATGATTATCAAATTGCAGATTGTTAGTTATAGTGATACCAAGGTTTCTTTCTCTAATGGCTCATGCCAGTTCTTTAACATTTAAAGTGTACTTGGAGCATTTGCTGTTGTAACCAAGGTGCATCATTTTGCATTTGTCCTCATTAAATCTTAACTTGTGTTTGTATGCCCACAATTCCAACTTGTGTAGTTCATTTTGAACTCAACAATTGCAGACGTTATTAACTTCTGCTCCCAACTTTGTGCCACCTGCAAACTTGCTTACCCATGACACATATTGTATGGCACAAATTTTCTGCTATCACAGCTTATATTTCCATATTGTGAGTGTTGTATTTATGTTTCTGTGTGTATCTGCTCAACACAGCAGCTCTGGAGCAGTTTTTGGCAGAGCACAATACTGTGAATGAATTTGCCTAATATAGATGTTTCCAATTTCTTTACCTCATTTTTACTGAACTCAGTAATATGCCTCAGAAAAAATAATCATAGGTGGGATTTTCACCCCTTTAGACATAATGTTAGATAAAAGTAGGGGCCAGATTTTAAAGGCTCTTGAATGGTGCAAGCCCCTGGGCACTGAACAAATGGTGCATGGGGCTTGCAGCATTCTCCTGGCCAGTGATCGAGATTGTCCATCCCTCTGCCAGTTGCTGAAAGTTAGACCAACTTTTCTGGTCTAACTTGTGCCAATCCCAGGTACCCTTTTATGGGGCTTGTGCCAAATATGTGGTGCAAGCTGCTGTAAATTGGGTAGTGTCGAACAGTTGTGGCACAGGTGTTTGGCACAGCTGAGCCAAAGCATGGGTTTGACACAGGGCTCGACACAAGCCCTGCAACGCTCTTGAAAATCTGGCCCAATGTCTCTGATAAGAGAGGACCTATAACTCAAGAAAGATATTGAAGGAACTAATGCAGGATACGGGTTTATTTTTTTTTATACTTGTTTTATTATAGTTCACAGTTTCCAAGCACATCCCAATGTACATATGTTTTGCACAGTTGATACATCTTTAGGTAGGATGACAAGCTAGAAATCCATAAACAAATGATATCTCATCATTCCTCTCTCAGTATTATAATATTAAACGATCTGGGTGCATCTTTCTTTTCACTAGTAACCATTAACAATAACTAATTACCAGGTTATTACTTTACATAACTCTCCATCATCCTCACAGTCTTGCAAAAGGGCCAGGTTTTTGTGGGAAACCACTTTCCTTCACATGGTCAAGTTTTCCTCCGCCCCTAACCACTGTTCCTCTCTTGTTCCCTCCAGGCTTATTTCATTACTTCTGTTCATTCTTTTGGGGTCAAGATTTCCGGTCTCATCTCTCTAATGGGTCTGCCATTCTTCCTTTCCCTCATATAGAAGCCATCTTGTCCATCTATTCTGGTATTCCTGGTTTAGTTGCCTGACAGAAAAGGTGATTTTCTCCATTTCCATTATATTTTCTATTAATTTGGCCCATTCCTCAGACCTAGGCTGCCTCTCTCACCACCTCTTGGTAATAGATTTCAAAGCAGCAATTACAAGTATTGACAACAAATACCTTGTCTCTCTCCCTTTATTTCTCGGGGACAATACCTAACACCATATGTTCAGGTCCCAAAGGTGTCTGGACTTCAAATATTCTAGAAATGTGTCACCTGACACCCTCTCAGAATGAGACAATCCGGCAAGCCCAAAATATATGTGCCTGGGATGCACTACCCTCTCCACATTGCCTCTAACACTCTGAGCCTATCCCCAGAATAGAATGACCCAGCTGTACAGGAACCAGGAAAACCAGGTCCTCACCGTCCAACCGAATTCCTTCCACAATGGGGAGGACGTGGTACCCCAAGTGCTCCTCCACACCTGGGACCATTGTCGGTCTGTAATAGATATGTTCATGTCCCTCTCCCATCTTTCCTTGATATACTGTGAGGAGATACTAAGGTCATTTAAAAATTCCTATATAACATAGTGATCATGTGCTTTGCATTAGTTGCAATCCAAATCTGTTGGAACGGTAGATCCCTCCCCGATCCCTCACCTCATTTCCTTTGCCCAGCTGATCATTTATATAGTCCCTTAACTGGTAATATCTTAATCTGTCTTGTGGGGCTATACCAAATTTTAACTGTATCATCTCAAGGACATCAGGAGGAGCCATGAAAAGCTGATATGGTGCCTGAAATCCTTTTCTTGCCTGTCTTAGGAACCAGTTATCCAGTTTTGCTGGTGCAAAATTGGGGTCAAAGGCCCACCATGTGTATTTCCATAATTGTCTTTGGTATTACCTCTACTAATGCCCCTTCTCCAACCCTCTAAGACCGCTGCCATCCCTGAATAAGTCGTAGTTCCCTGTAACCTCTCCTCTGCAAAAGGGCCGCCTGTGGGGACCTCTAAACTCCGCCAGCCTTTTCCAGCGGATGTGTACACCTGGTTGCCCCACAATAATGCAATCCTCATTTGGGACGCTATCCAGTATCCCTACAAGTGGGGAAAAGCCAGACCCTTTGTTTTTGGGGAGAAATACAAGTTTTTAACCCTTGGTCGCATTGCTCCCCACAAAAGCTTATAAACATCTTTTGCCAGGATTCAAGACCCTCTGGGAAACAAATTAAGGACACATTGAAATAAATAAAGCAGTCTGGGCAAGGCATTCATTTTAATGCTTGATTTCTTGCATGCAAAGTTAGGGGAGCAATGTCCATCTCTGAAATCTACCTTTAATTGTTGCACTAGTGGGGATAATTCAATTTGAATAGGTTGGCCGTGTTTTTACTGATCTTGATTCCCAAGTACTTGATAGTTTCCATGTCCCATTTCATTGGTATCTCTGCTTAATTTCAACAGATGGGGTGTAGAAAAACTAAGGCCCTCAGTCTTACTCTGGTTCAATGTAAAGCCTGAAAGTGAGGCATACACCTCTATCTGTCCAAACACCTCTGGTAGTGAACTATCTGGGTCTGACAAATACAGTAGGACATCATTAGGATACAGGTTTAATAGATACGTGGAGACTAGTCAGTCCTACACAAAGGGATTATACTTTCTATTCTAAATTGCACTCTTCTTTCAGTAGGATTGACTACATCCTTGCCTGTAGACTGTGTATCAATGAAATAATCTACTTGCATATAGTCCAGCAAGTAATATCAGATCACACACCAGTCGTTACCTCTGTCTTTAACAATCAAAGAAGGATAGTTCCACCCAGGTGGAGATTAATAATTTCTTTACTTAAATCTCGAGAATTTACAAAATGACTAAAGTAAGAAACAAAGTACTTCTTTCAAATTAACAACAACAGAGAAACTTCCAAGTCTGTCTCTGGGAAACCTACAAGGCATACATGAGAGGTCATGTTATTAGCTACTCACCAACAATTAAAAAGCAGAAATCCACTGAACTAATTAAACTAGAAAAACAATTAGAGAACTTGAAGTTAGCCACAAAACTGACCCCTAAATAAAGACATTTTGTGGCAAGTAACTCAATTAAGTATAAAATAAACAGGATCATAACTTCAAGTGGATCGCACTTTTCCAAATGAGACAAAATTATTGGGAGTCCAGGGAAAACCTGGGAAACTATTCACCTTTCAATTAAAACAACAGAAAAATCAAACTTGTATTCAGAAAACTGTAGACAAGGTGGGTAGAAAGAATTTTCCCAAGGACATTGACTTAGTGTTCTATAACTTCTACAAGAATTTGTATAAAATAAATGCCACAGTTCAAAACAAGAGATCAAATTATCTCCCTTCTTTATCTAAAAGAACTCAGAAATATTGGACAAACCAATCACAGCACAAGAGATTAGTAATGTCATCAGCTCACTACCATGCTCTATAACACCAGGTTCCAATGGGCTACCTGGCAAATTTTATCTTGCCTTGAGAGATCAACTGATAAACTCTTTGCTAGGGGTATATAGTGGCATGCAAAACAGGAAGATCCTACCACCAAGTATGAGGAATGTGTTCATTGTGATCCTCTGTAAGAAAAATAATGACCGTGCAAACTGTATCAGTTATAGGCTGATCTCACTTTTGAATACTGATTATAACATTTTAGCCAAAATACTAGCTACAAGGCTCCAAGCAATAATGGCTAAAATTATCCACAATGACCAAGTCGGTTTTGTATGGGCAAGATAATCTCAGGTGACTTCTGTCTACTATATGGTCAGCTAATAGATCCATTCAACCCTCTATAATTTTATCATTAGATGCTAAAAAGAATTTGACTCTAATGAATGGCCTTAAAGCAAGTACTCTGTCATTTGGGGTAGGAAATTTGTATACAAACTGGGTAGCTGCATTATATAATGGAGCCTCAGCCACAGTTATAACTAATGGCCTATTGTCAACAGCCTTTGAAATAAAAGAGGCATGAGGCAAGGCTGCCCTCTCCCACTAATATTTGTATTGGCTTTACAAACTCTCCTATGTTTAATTAGACAGGATGATGAGATTTTTGGAAATAAAGTTAAAAATGTGAAAATAGAGTTATGGCATATGCAGATGATATGCTACTCACCTTCACAAATCCAAGACAATCTATCAAGAAGCTGATGTCTATACTTGGCGACTTTGTTAATATCTCAGGCCTCTCCATTAACTGTTCAAAGTCAGACCTAATGTCTCTAAACAGTAATTTTTCACAGGAAAACTTTTTGGCATCCAACTTAAAACTACACTCAGATACCCAAAGCTATTACATATCCTTGGGATTAAATGCTAAACAATCTACTGCAGTTAGATTAAGTTAATTTTGAACATCCACTTGAGAAGATTTGTCTGGAGCTATTAAATGGGATAAGCTACATTTCTTTCTATGGAGAAAATAAATGCTTTAAAACTGACATCAATGCTGAAAATTTTGTTCATACTCCAAACCTACCAATAAAAATAGATAATCACTTGTTTCATAAATGTTGATAAATTAATTAAAATGTTCTTATGGGATGAAACACCCATGGACTAAGTTAACCTACATTACAAGCTCGTAGAAAGGATGGTGATCAGAGACTCCCCAACTTCAGAAAGTACCATGTTGCATTCACTGCCAAACAATTGACATACTGGTTTTCTGCTAATGGACTTTCCCAGTTTAGGTCTCATATGAGCAAGAAATCCTTAAACCAAAATTACTGTTAGACCCATTGTTTAATACACTGTCAGGCCACCTAATGTACCATCAACCCTTCTTGGAACCAAAATAAAAATATCTCTCTGGCCTTATGTGACGGTCTGTCAGGCATAAGGCCAGAAAATATTTTATCTTGTGGCACCCAGAGGATACCATCCATTATGGCACAACCAACAAAAATTAAATTTGAAAGAAAAACATTTGTAAACAACAGTTTCCACCAAGCCGCATCAACAGGAATTCTGTCGAGGGCATTACAGTGATGGCACAATGTTGACAGATGGAATTGTGCCATCATGGGACACAAGTGTTTTTTGCAGGGGCTTTATCCCACACACCCTGCACTATAGATTGTTAACTCAGGGACAGAGTTTTTCGGGAGGTGGGCGAACTCCCAGAGGCAGAAATGTCGGACAAACAGCAAACCAGTACAGCAAACAGCCAGTTCTGTCACTGTAATGGTCTTTGCTGTTTTTCCATCGCTGTTTGAATGGTATCCCATAAACAACTAATGTAAAAGAAAAGGCATTAAGATGCTGAAAGATATAATAGACCCAAACTCTGGAATTCTGTACCATATTCATTCTCAGATATGAAAGCAAAATTTGGCCTGCTGTTTATGCAATTTCATAAATATCTACAGATATGGGAAGCCCTAACTACAATTATGGGACCAACCTATCCAACTGAAACCCCTAAACAATGGGAATCATTCCTCAGAATAACCACAGGTCTAATCTGCATTTCTCCACCATTTTGGTGCACACAGAAAATTCTTCCGACACACTTAAATGTGCAACACAAGATTTCTGCTTTGGTTCATGCATAATTTCTTTGTCTCACATATTTTACTCATAACTTGCCTGTTTTACACTACTTTTAGTCCCAAATTTTGATTATACTGTTTACATGACCCTACCTCATGAACAAGGATGGTGAGAATTTTCAAACAGAGGTCAAAAAGTGATTTTGCAGTAGCTCTGCAAAACCATCTTTGGGGGATTCAATACATTCTAGTGACCAAGTTCATGACATGGGGTCAAAATAAAACATACGAACATATGAAGAAGCCAGCAGAAGAAGGCCATTTGGTCTATCAAGTCTGCTCATATTGCATGGTCCACAGCTTGAGCTTATGTCCCTGCCCTCCCTCCCCACTCCTCCCATCCTCCCTACCCATGATCCTTACCTTCCCCTATGTTTATCCCAGCCTCTTAAAGCTGCCCTCTGTCTTCAATGAGATTACCTCTTCCGCAACGCATTCCAAGTGTCCATCACCCTCTCTGTGAAGAAGTGCTTCCTGACCTCCTCCTAAACCTCCCACCCTCCAGCTTAAGACTGTGTCCCCTTGTGTTATGGTTGCCACTCAGCTTAAAGAGACTCTCCTTATCAACCTTATTTATCCCTTTCAAGTACTTGAAGGTCCCAATCATGTCCCTCTCTCTCTCTCTCTCCTGTCTTCCAGGAGTACATGTTCAGTGCCCTCAACCTCTCCTCATATGCCTTATCCTGCTGACCAGCTACCATCTTTGTGGACCCTCCTCTGGACCTTCTTCAGCAGATTAATGTCCTTTTGAGGTGTGGACACCAGTACTGAACTCCATACTCTAGATGCAGCCTTACCAGTGACCTGTACAAGGGCAGGATAACATCCTTTCTCTTACTACTGAAGAATGTGGTAGGTGAAGCCCTGCTAGGCCCTTGAAAACTGGAAAGGTGTTAGTATAAAGTTGTACTGCTGCACAAGGCCCCCATTCTAAGGTACAGAAAATGTAAAGGCATCTGAAATAAAATGTGTGCAAACTTATATAAGGGAATCAATATAAAAATAAAATACTTACTGGTTTCCAAAGTCTGTTGCAACAGCATTTTGTTCTCCTTTCTTCTGTCCTTCCTCCTTCTGCTTCTTTCTGATCATGGAGTGGCCACAAACAGTCATCAAACCTCAAAAATTCTGTGTCTTTACTCCTGTCTTTTCTGTACTCGCTGGTACTGGTAGATTCCCCGCCCCACCGAAATGCAGTCTACATGCAATGGTCTGGTAGGGTACACTACACTGTATCCATAATAAAATCTGTCTAGTGTACACTGTACACATAGTCAAAAGAGTCTGCAGCCTTGTACCTATTCCTAAGCTTAGCAAGCTGTTTGTGATTGTCTTATTGCTATAAAGCTTGTGAGTTCTGTGGTAAGCATGTTAGAAATGTCAAATACAGTTGCGTTTAGGTTATATTGTCTCTAGCAGTCTGTCTATAATGGTATTTGGGTCTCAGTCTGCTGCCTTTTAACGTACTGCATCTAGGCATATAGTACGAAAGAAATGTAAATAAACAAAGGTGATCACAGCATAGCTAATTCCCCTTTCTAAAGTTTCTTTTGTGTTCCTTTTCACTGCATTACAGTGTGTACCATAATAAAAGAAGACATAAGAGGGCACATTTATGTTGCTCTTGGTGAGAATAAATATATAAGCTCACTTACCGGCTTAGAAGCAGATACAGCCCTCTGTGACTGTAAGTTCTCAGTTCAGTATAGAATAGCCAGCCTCAATCTGGCCAGATCTGTATGACTGACAGGAGGGTTATCCCTAGTAACAGGGGCAGGTTCAAAGGAGGCCACAGGATATTTGCATATGTATTAATTAGTCACTTATTTTTCGGTGACAACATTTAGACCCTACATGCTATATTATATTTTCTGTTACTCTGTATATGTTATGTATAACCTTAGTTTTTCCTTTCTGTTGACCAGCTAGGGATGCTAATTGGTTTAAGGGGTGGATTCATGGACCATGGAGGGTATAAAAAGTCCAAAGGGAGCAAGGGGAACTCAGATTCTCTCAGTTGCTATCTGTTTTGACAGAGGTAGGATCTCAGCCCTCTCTTGTTACAAGTCGAATTGGAGTAAGATTCAGGTGGGTGACCTGACTGAGGATTACACCCTAAGAAGGGATTGCATCAGAAACCCAGCTTGAAACCATGTGAACTGGTCCATGGAATTGCTTTCTGCACAAGTACACTAAAGTGCTGTGAACTTTGTTTTGTTTCTAATCCTTTATTTTCTATTTTTTGTTATGATAATCCTGACTTAAATGAAAATAAAACACACTGAGGTGTGCTTCACCTGAATACTTGTGTCTGTGTTTCCTTCTACACCCTCACTGCCTGACAAAGAAATGTTATTGGGGGCTGAGCAAGATGGCGCTATAACAGTGGCATTGTAGAGAGAACCTGATACACCTGAAAACTCCCAAATCTGTTTCTGACTATTCTAAAGGGCATGAAATGGGAAAACACTTAATCTAAAATCAGTAGACTGCTCACCACATATTTGATGCCTCTCATAGAGATTTGTGGAGACAGAGCAGAGTCACTGCCATAGCTGACAAGAACTGAGTACCAGGCATCCAGTTTGTGGGTGCTTGATTTCCATGAGGAGCTGAAATTGCCAACATTTTTGACACTGTTGAGACACCAAATGCCAGCCCTCAGTGGGAAGAGTGGTGCTGTTAGTACTGGTGAGCTGACCAAACTTTGACAAGGTCAGCCTGAGAGACTTGTGGAAGTGGAGCAGAGTCATTGTTGTGACCAGTATGAATTCAGAGTTTAATCTACATGTGGAAGCCAACATTGTCAACTTTGTAGACACTACCATTACAACTGAACTCCTGTACATCTAAAGGGCAGCCTCGGTGAGCTCTTTTCTCATTCAGGTAAAAAACGTTTTTCACAGTTCTCTGAAGATTCTTTTTTCATTAAGTGCTTCCTGAATTACCTAAGATTGACTTGTTTGAACTGTTTGCACCAATTAGGTGACTAAACATGCATTTGTCAATGCCAAATGTTGACCGCTTGCATTACTGTTGTACCACTGCCTTGCCTGTACACATTTTACTATAGATTTATCCAGGATAGACCAGATAACATGTAATATTTTATTTTCAGTGGTGTCCTGCTTTTTCACATTTTAGATTGTATTTACCAAGGATAGGCGAGCTGAGAGGCAATATCTAATTTTCAGTGGCTCCCACATTTTGACCACAAATTTCCAACACTCTTTTATGACCCGACATTATGATCAAGACAGGTGGAATTTTTTAAATCCCATCCGAAGGTGATTTCAAGGCGACTGCAAAACAAGTTTCAGAGAGGAGTTGCAAAATAACACCTGACATGTTCAGGAGGTGGAGTAACACAAGGGATATGTTGAACATTAGGGGTCAAAATCAGCAAAATTTAGTTATGAGTAAATGACGGAGCACTTCAATGTTTCTTCATAATTTAGGATTTTTTCACATTTTGACCCCAAATTTTAACATAGTTTTTAAGATCACTCCTTCTAAACATGACAGATGTCATTTATAAAATAGTGGCAAAATGCCTATTTAAGCCACAAGTGTGAAAACACATTTTGACTAGGATTTGAAAAAGACAGCTGTCTGTTCATGAGGTGGTGTGAAAATGGTAATGTTGAAAATTTGGGGAGAAATTTTAAAACTACCAGTTACAAGCGTGCATTCAAAATTTCAGTGCATGCTCTAACTTTGTTTTTAATATTTTACCCCTGAATTTTCAACACTGCCTTTTATGACCCCACCTCATGAACAAGGGTGGAGAAAATTTTCAAATCCTGCCCAAAGGTGATTTTGCACCACAAGTGTGGAAACACATTTTGGCCAGGATTTTAACAATGATAGCTGTCACATTCATGAGATGGTGTGAAAATCCCTATGTTGAAAATTTGGGGTCAAAATATTGATATTACCAAAGTTACAAGCACACATTTAAAAATTTCAATATAAGCTAATAACGTCATTGCTTTTAAAAATATTTAAAAAATTTAAACATAGCCTTCTTTTTTTCTATTGCCATTTTGCCTGCCAGCACACCTAGCCCTGTGAATGGGCTTGCCTTGGGCTCTGCAACCCATCACCCTCACCCAGGGATGCCCCTGGTGGGCGGCCGAGGCGGAACTGAAGGTGGCTGGAGGGTCAGGCCACTGGAGCCCCAGCTCATACACGGGGCCAGTGGAGTTTTGTAGGATTGCCCTTGGAGCTGGGTACATGCAATGATGCTAACACTGAAGCAAGCCGCCCATCCCAGCTCCACCCATGATGCGCGAATGCCATGCCTCCCAGCCTCTGCCAGGGGCGAGCGATGCCAGCCCCAACTCCCCACCCTCCCTGGAGAAGGAAAGAGTCCTCCAAATGCTCAATCTTTCCCTCCTTCCGACCCTGGTGGCCTGTGCCCGCTCCCAAAACACAGGTTACCAGTGTGGCATGAGGTGTGGTCAACATAGCCTTCTTAAGACCCCACCTCATGAACAAGGACAGAGAAAGTTTCAAATCCTGCCCAAAAGGTGATATTGTGCAGCGACTGTGAAATACCTTTCGGGACAAATTTGCATAATTTCACCATCCTTGTTCATGAGGTGAGGTCCAAAAGGCCATGTTGAACATTTGGGGAAAATATTTAAAAATCATCAAGTTATGAAGACAAGTTCAAAACCCATTCAAATACATTGAACCGCATACCTGATGTCCTCAGTTCCCAGTCTGGCATTAAAGAGTGAAGATGTGTTTCTGGTCCAGAGAGGATTACAGCATTGGACTCTGATAGGTAAGTAAGGGCTGGGGGTAGGGGTGCTGAGAGGAAGGGTCGGGTGGTGGAGGTTAATGGCAGTGGTGTGCCATCATCGAAAACAGAATCGATGGATGGTTTTCTTTTATAAGGTGTATAAAATAAAACAAGATTATGAGGGATGGTTTCTTTATTTCAGGTACTGACATTGGGGATTGAACACCCCAGTGTTGGTGTTATGTTTGGCAGCACCGGTGATGGTCTTCCGCTGTTGCATAGAGAAAAGGTGGGTGGGATACTAGCCAACACTGGGGATTGGGCACGCTGATACTGGAAAAGTAAAAGTAAGGACTGGGGAGAGTGTGGGTAGTGGGTGCTAAGTGAGAGTTGGGTATGGGGATGATAACAGTGACAGTATGCTGCCAGCCACAGCAGACATTGATGGATGGTTTTCTTTTTCAGGTTGCATAAAAATAAAAATGACTATAAGAGATGGTTTCTTTATTTCAGGTACTGACACTGGGGACTGGGCACCCCAGGGTTGGTGTTATATTTGGTGGCACCGGAGTGGGCTCCCCAGTGTCGCAGAGTGAAAGTAGGAAAGGTGGGGTACTAGCCAACACTGGGAATTGGGCACCCGGTTCTAAAAATTAAGAAGGATGAAGCAATGGAGGTGGCAGGGATACTTGATAGAGGGTGGGACAGTGGGAGGGATTTTTTACATTGGGGAAGTACTACAGGAGGCTGATCATGACGCTGATCAGCTCTGCTTACTATACAGCTTATGCAGATCAAAGGAAAGAGATGCCCTGATCATACCTCTCAAGTGTCCCTGATTTTCAGGGATGACCCAAATTTGCCTCAATATTTTACTCTGTCCCTCCTAAAATTTGTGCTTTTGTGGCTAAACAGTGGGGACTTTAAGCACAAAACAATGTCAAGCATTAAAATTATAGACTTGTTCTTCTTTAGAAAATGCATTTTGCACTAAGCCCCATATTCTACCAGCTTTCTGGGTGGATATCTCTAATTTTGAACATGTGTCCCTGATTTTGGTCCTTTGTCCCTGATTTTTAAGCCTTGTCCCTGATTTATGAGGCAGGAGGTTGAGAGGTATGTCTGTGATTCAGTCAGCCCTCTTCTTTGAACTACACTAAGTTTCTGCCCATAAAGCTCCTGTTCAGGGGCCAGCATAAGGCACTGACAGTGACCTTGGTTTATATTCCACCAGAGAAGGCTAAACTGGGGTGCCTAAAGTTATTGAACACATCAATTCAAAACTAATTCAGAGGTCCTGGTCACAGGGGACTTTAATGTCAACTGGCTCTGCAAGGATAATAAGCCTCTCAAGGATCTTATCACCACCATGTATCTAACCCAGATGGTGAAAGAACCAACTCACTACAATTACAAGACTGGTAATAGCACCTTCATTGACTGGGTACTGACCAGCTGCCCAGCATGGCTCAAGAAGGTCACTGTACTACCAGATTCTCTGAGTGACCACTGCCTGATCACCTGCTGTTGGTCTAACAAGCAAGAGAAAGTAGCATCTAGGTTAATAGAGAGCAGAGTTCTCAGGAAAAGTTTGCTCAGGGACTTCAAAGCCGCTTTTGCCAGCATTAACTGGGACACAATGGATATAATCCAGGATATTAACTTGGCATTAAAATTCTTCCCAGATAATTTTAACATCATCTGAGACACCTATGCCCCTTCAAGAAGGTGTAATGTCCGTGGCTCAAGTAATGGTTAGCTCACAGAGAATCTTCTGGGATGATGCATGAAAGGGATAACCTATGGCTCAAGGCCAAAACCTCAGGCAAAGCCCATGACCTGCACCAGTACCGCAGCAGCCAGGAACAAGAGCTCCCATGCCATCAGGGTGGCCAAGACCAACTATTACAGAGAGCAGCATGATAAAATCTGAGGCAATGGCAAAAGATTTTGGAACAACATCAAAGAGTTGCTAGGGAAAGCAGATAAGTCAGTTCCCTCCATGCTCAATCTTAATGGTTGTACTACTCAGGACCCACTAGCCATCGCCAATTCCTTCAATGCTGCTTTCACAGATCTGAGCTCTGTCCTCCCTCCTGATTACCTGATTGACTCAGAGGTGCCACAAGAGAACACTACGCCATGTAGTAACCACCCTAAATTCTATTTTTGGTGCATCTCATAAACTGACGCAAAGAAATAAATAAAAGAGTGCTAGGAAAAATAAGAATAGGTAGTGATTCGACGACATGAAGATGGTGGGGCTCACCCTTGATGTAGTAATTGTCCCACTCACTAAAGTCTTCAACAAGAAGTCACTCTCCTTGGGAAAATTAACCACCCTGTGGAAGCAGGCACTTGTTACACCAGTGTACAAAATGGAGACTGTGCTTCCACTGCCAATTACAAGCCCATATTCATTCTGTCCCTCCTCTCAAAAGCACTTGAGAATTGTGTCAGACCAGCTTACTGACTATTTGAATAAATACAACCTTCAGTGCCCTTAGCAGCACAGCTTCAGGAAAGGCCACAGTTCCACCACAGCCCTAGTCAAATTCACAGACTATGTTCACTGCTTATAGATGAAGGAAGCCTCATGGGGTCCATATTTAGTGACCTCATGAGGACATTTGATACTGTCAACCATAACATTCTCTTACAACAACTGACAGATCAGGGCTTGTCAGCAGATTCGGTGGGCTGGTTTAGTAACTATCTTGCCGCCAAGAACCAATATATGAAGATCAGAGCAGTGACATCTACCACCAGAGAAGTTTCCCTAGGAGTTACTCCAGGATCCATCCTTAGCCCTCTACTGTTTAGCCTCTTCATAAACAGACTTTCTGAATTCTGCCCTAGCAGAGTCATCCTCTGTGTGGATGATGCAGTAATCCTGAGCCATAACCCAACTTTAAGAGAACTTACACATGAAATGCAATCCGTCTTCAACCTGCTGGAGGATTGGTTTACCTCCTACAAACTTCTCCTGAACTACAAAAAACAAGGTTATGCTAATAGCCAGCCCTCACCTTAGAAATAAATATACCTCACTGACCATCACAAATAACAAGAATGCCCCACTTGAGCAGATAAAGGTGTTCAAATACCTGGGCATTTTTATCGATGAATCCTCTCCTTCTCCCAACACATCAATCACATGGTAAAACTGTCAATGCCAAGCTTGGAATCCTGTACAGGCACAGGAGAAACCTCGCATCCTCTGCCCTGTGACTAACGATCTCGAGTTCTATACTATCCGTGATTGATAATGTCTCAGTGGTCTACAGAGCAGCTAATGACACTAAACTGAAAACTATCACCGCTGCATTAAATAAGGCCTGTAGGCCTGTCATTGGGACTGACAACCTAATGCATACATGCCTGCTTTACAACCAAACATACTGGCTCAACTTCAGGAACAGGATAACATTTCAGACCTGCATCCTAGGAAAAAAAAGCAATGTTAGGTCTCATACCACCCTGTATCCAACAAATGGTCCTGACAATAATCTCCCAGCACAATACCAGGGGATCTCACATTGCTCACTTAAGGTACCCTTCAGAAGAACATCCCTAGGCAACGCTCTTTCTCCTATAAGGCTCCACAATGGATGAATGATCTCACTATTCTCCTAAATGGTACTGAAAGCCTGAAGATCTTCAAACACTACTATTTCAGCACTCACCAACTTATCCACCTGCAACTGCCTCACGAACTGACTTCAATTTGTGGATCCATTTCTCGGCATGTATGAACAGCACTATCCTCCTACTTCTGACACCCTTTCCTAATTAATTACCTTCATCCCACTGACTCAAGGAGGGCTCTGTTCCTCCCCATTTTTACTAATGCATGAGGCCCATCTCATTTTAGCCAAAGGCCCACAAAATATGCTTGTTAAGCTGTTTCTAAGGCTTCACAAAATATGTTAGTTAGACTGCTAATCCTTCACCTCCTCTCTCCCACACCCCTCACTATTTCCTCGTCCTCTCCTCCCAACTCTCCAAAGATTCAATCCCCTCGCCTCTCCCACCTAGCTATTTAATCTACTTATACCAACAAAGCCTACATCTGGCAGCATTGGGCTCTCTTACCTTCTCTGTAAGCCATTCTCTTCTTTCACAGTCTCACTAGTTAGTACTTTTAGTATGCCATACTCTAACCATTCAATATCCCTGCTCATTATACTACATGTCTATAACAAAGTTTTAATTTTGTAACTGTGTGTAACTATAGTATGTATTGTGAACCTTGCTTATACAATTTTGCAATCTGATTAATTGTGACCTTACTATGTGTTTTACTGTATGCTCTACTGTGACATGGAACCTTCATAAACAAGCTTCTAGCTCAAAGGTTGTTTCCAAATCAATAAACATGAAACATGAAGCACTGAAGAGTGTAATGATCAGCCTGACTGATGACTTGTCTGACACTGTCTAGTCCCTTGCAGACTGCCCTGCATTGGACCAATAGTGTCACACCTCTCAAAACCCACTCTTTGCACAAGCACAAGGGTGAACATAAAAGTGGTACACTAGCAAAAATAAGCACCAAAGCAAAACCACGAAGGAGATAAATTAGGTTTTTTAATCTAAAATAACCAACCCCTCCCAAAAAATGTTTCTGAAATCCCTCCATATGCTGGTAAATACAAAACAGAAAAACAGACAGTCAGGGTCTCAACTCATTTGCAGGCACAGATGACAACCAAATTGCTACAATAGCAAAGAAAACCATATGGTTCCTGAAAGGACACAGCTGTACAGGCAGTATGAATAATACAACTGAATGCACTGTTGAACATGAATATAGCTATTCAATTGTAATAGGAACTCAGCAAGGACTCTTCAATCAAGAAATAGCTATAATTCAAACAGAAACAGCAGCATCACAGCAGGAAGTACTTCAGACAGGGGCCCCCAATTATGCAGAAGGAATTGCTTGTAGTCATATTGGTCCTTATGGAAAAAGGTGCACAAATGTGGTGATTTGCTACCTTTATTGGACCAACAATAAATTTTCAGAACACAAACTTTCAGGCTACACAGACCCCTTCTTCTGGTATGGCAGTTTCTACAGAAAGCAAGCTTTTATTCAGCGGATAGTACAATTTTCAGATATCAGTTAACATACATAAGGAAGAGTGGTAGATCTAAAGACAGGATGGCTTTTAGGAGGGTTTAAAGTACCTCTTTTGAAATGTAATGAAGCCAGGATGCTAGAGTCAGAGGAAATGTTGTGTGAGTGGGGGATAAAAAGTATGTATGTGTACATCTAAGCTGCATAAACATACGGTGTATACACATAAAATACAGTAAAACATAGAAACACAGACTACGACAACAGAAAAGACCAGAGACCCATCCAGTCTGCCCATATTCCCTATAATCCCTGGAACCTTCCCTGAACCTATTGTTTCTACAGGGTACTAATCCTCCCTGTCGTATCCCCATTCACCCAGGGTGACTACTATTCTCTTCATTCTATCCCATGCCTGCCTGAATCCCTGACTGTGTTTGCACTCACCACCTTGGCTGACAGACTGTTCCAAGGTTCCACCTCCCTTTCCGTAAAAGAAGTACTTCTCATGTCCCTCCTGAACCTATCTCCTGTTAATTTCCACTCATAACCATATGACCTCAAGTTGGTATTCAAGTTAAATAATTCTCCTAGTTTACCTTGTTAGCTCCTTTAAAGAACTTGAAGATCCCTATCTTATCTCCTCTCTCCTTCTGGTTTCCAATGAGTACATATTTAGTGCCTGAGGCTCCCTCAAGGAATTTGCCTTGCTGCCCCTTAATCATTTTCATTACTCTGTGCTGCACTGTTTCCAACCCATCCCTGTACTTTCTGAGGTGAGGGCTCCAGAACTGGACACATTACACCAGATGAGGCCTCACCAGGCATCTGTATAGGGAAGTTTTACCTCTTTTCTTCTGCTATCAATACCCTTTCAGATACATCCCAGTATCCTGTTAGCCTTGCTATATGCCTTGTTGCTCTGGCTCATTTGTTTGAGAGTACTGATGATAACTCCTAAATCCCGTTCTTCTTTTGTAGTGCTAAGTCTTACCCCACCCACCCTGTACTGCATCTTGGGGTTTCTTCCCTAGATACATTACCTTCCACTTTTGGTGTTAAATTTTTCATTAATCCATTTTTTTATTTAAAATGAGAGCCTATGGACATTAAATGCTCATTTTCATAGGCAACCATAGTCATGGTACAAACAACAGAGTGCATACAATATAAGATTACATATACAGACAATAAAATACAAAGTACAAGAATTACATTTTCATACATAAAGTAGAGACACCGTCAATGCATATTACAAATGTCCATGACACCAATAACATCTCTTAAAACTGTAACAAAAGATTTGTAATTAGCTAATGTTTTATGGATAAAGGTAAGGAATTCCAAAATTGCCAGCTCTGTAATAGAAAGCTGTGTGCCCAACCTTCTTTGAACACGTAGGTAATTTTAAATATAAGCAATCTATAAATTCAGTTTTAACAGCTGACAATGCTGGTGTTTCTACCAATAATCTTAATTTAGCTGGTACTTATTCATTTACATCTTCCAGGCCCAGCATCCCAGTTGTTGATTTATTCTTTATTGTAAAGTATACCACTTTGATATGTTGTACTGTATAAACAACAAACATGACATTCTAAAGGTAAATTAAATGCAAACCTACAAGCTTTGTTGAGTAACAGTGCTATTCTCTGCAACAAAGATTTATTGGCAGATGAGTAAATGACTACACTATAGTCCATAATGGATAGAATACGAGTTTGAACAATAATTTTTTTGCTTCCTGGTAAAGTTAAATCTATTCCTATACAGCATGCCAAATCATTGGTTTACAGACTTTACAACATTGTCAATGTGCTGATGATAACTAAGACAGCTATCTATAGTAAGACCTAAATATTTATATTGTGTGACTTGATTCAAAATAATACCATCAGATGTTTTTATAGAAAGAGACTGTTGGGAACCAGTATGTTGCCTAGAATGGAATAACAACTTTTGTCTGTTTTGAACAAGCATAGCTTATTCTTAATGAACCAGTTATGCACAGCACAAAAATCAGATTATAGCATGGCAGTCAAGTTATTAAAGTCTTCTTTGGAAAAAGATTACTGTGTCATCCGATACAATAGAATCTTTGATTGTTTTATAACACTGGGTAAATTATTCAAAAAGACTAAAAAGCAGGAGTCCAAGGATAGATCCTTGTGGGACACACAAAGTCATGGGTAATGGTTTTGAAAGAAAATTTTGAATTCTAACCTGTTGCACACGGTTGGTTAAGTAATCTTTAAACTAAGATGTAACTGAATTGGAAAACCAAGCTATTTCAAATTCTCAATCAGTTTTGTATGATGTACCAAGTCAAAAGCCTTCAATAAATCTATGTATATAGTACCAATTAGATCATCACTGTCCAGGGCTTCATGTATATTATTAGTAAATTCTGCTAAAGCTGTTATAGTATTATGCCTTTTTTCTAAAACCATGTTGTTCGGCAGTCTGCAGATTATATTTTTCAAGATGTTCCATAATCTGATCATGTATTATTCTTTCAAGTGCCTTAGACAGTGGAGATAAAAAGAAACTGGTCTGTAATTAGAGGTTAATAAACTATCACCACTTTTGAATATTGGAGAAACAAATGCATGTTTCAGTATGAGGAACTACTCCATATGTCAAAGAAAATTAAATAACTTCATAATAGGAACAATCAATTAATCTATGGCTATTTTAAAGAGTTTTAAATCTAAGCCATCTGGACCTACAGATTTTAACTACCAGATTTTTGACCACCTTCTAGTTTTGTAGGTCCCTCAGCATATCCCTTATTCCTCATCACTATCCACCCTCCCACATAGTTTTGTATCATCCGAAAAGAGACACAGCCTGCCCTGGATTCCTCACCAACATCATTAATGAACATGTTGAAGAGGATCAGTCCCAGGACAGATCTCTGTGGAACCCCGCTAGTAACTTCCTTTCCTCTGATTTAACCCCATTGACCACCACCCTCTGCTGCCTACCTTCTAACCAACTACCCACCCAATTCACTATGGTTTCAGCTGTATCCAGGTCTTCCA
Source organism: Neoceratodus forsteri (assembly GCA_016271365.2). Taxonomy (NCBI): domain Eukaryota; kingdom Metazoa; phylum Chordata; order Ceratodontiformes; family Ceratodontidae; genus Neoceratodus; species Neoceratodus forsteri. The sequence continues at coordinate 379,286,558 of JADMNL010000023.1, read as the reverse complement.
TATTTTGAGCAACTTTTGGTAGTACCCAATCAAAAGCCTTGCTGAAGTCAAGTACAGTAGATCCATAACGTGTCTCTTGTCTACTTCCTTGGTCACCCAGTCAAACTAAAAAATCAGGTTAATCTGACAAGACCAAGACCTTCCTCCCACAAAACCATGTTGTTTACTATCCTGGAGCCCATTGCTCTCTAGGTAGTCCATGGGTTCCTCTTTGGTTAGTGATTCCATCAGCTTCCCCAAGATGGAGGTAGACTGACAGGGCTGTAGTTCCCTGGACTCCCTTAGCAGCTGTTTTGAAGCCACTTTCTGGCATAGGCCTGCAGTCCTCCTTAGTGAATACTGAGCAAAAGTAGTCATTCAGGACAGCTGCCTTTTGCTCATCCTTCTCTATCACCCTACACCCTTAACTAGCTGTGTGACACGCCTTCTTCCTTTTTTCACTGATGTGTCTAAAAACAGTTTTTCTCCATTCTTGACCCTCAATGATACGCAGCTCCGTGTCTGCTTTTGACTTCCTGACAGCCCTCATTGCCCCCTATTTTTCTGTAGATAATCCTCCCATTCTGCCTCCCTCCTTTCCTTGTATTTATAGAAGGCCTTCTTTTGGCACTAACTGCTTCCTGACCCTAGATGAGAATCATAATGATCTCTTAAACCTGTTTTTAGATACTGTTGGTATGCTTGCCTTCGATGCCTCAAGGATGGCTCCCTTTATTGCCCCATCTCTCCTCTACCTCCCTTTCTCCTCCACCCTTCTAACATATCCATGACCAGTTCCCTCAACCTATTGAAGTCTGCCTTTCTTAAGTCAAGGACTTTGATTCTTGATTGTCAGTTGCCAGCCCTGAGGGCCAATTCAAACCACACAGAGTTGTGGTCGTTGTTCCTAGTGGCCCCTACTCCCACAGCACCCACCTTCTGAGTTAGCAAGCACCAAATTAAGGATTGTGTTCTGCCTGGTAGGTTCCTTAACAAGCTGCACCAGTAGAAAGGTGTCCAGTAATGTCTGACTCTTGTCACTCCTGAAACTCCTGAAAGTCTGACTCCTGGCAGTAGATAAAAGTATGATCAAATATATAAATAAACCATGATAACGTATGTGGCACAATAAAAATATATTAAATGTAAGGGATAATGTATATAAATATAGATACAGGAATGCATATGCAGCTGAACAAAAAATGCAGTTGTTATTAAAATTTGTAATGGGAACAAGTCAAAGATGTTACAGATATCTGCTGATTTCACTTTTACATTTAAAGCCAACAGCAACAAAGTTGATCCTGTTACTCAAGGGTCAGTCAGGAAAGCATCTGAATGCCAGTTTGGTGGCAAAGAGGGCTGAGGCGCTGTCAGGCTTTTATCTCACACCACACAGTGAACAGAGTTCAAGAACAAACTCTGGTCACCAGGGGTTGGTAGGGGCTGGGAGAGGATAAAGCAGACACCTGGCAACTCTTCTCTCTCAGGTTGGGGTTGGCTGGCCATCCTGGCTCCTGGCTGCCACCAGGTGGAGACTTGGTGGCAGTGCTGACACACAAGAGGCAAACGTAGCTCAGGGGGTGGAGGGAGTTGCAGTTCCAGAGTACATACGCCCTTCATGCACACCAGGGATTTGGGAGGATTGGTGGGAGAAAATGGAGGAAAACTGAGCATACTGGGCTCAGTTAAGCCTCACCTGGACACCTGAACCCACTGTTCCTCTCCAGCTGATAAGGCCCTTCTGAATATCTGCTCTTCCGGGGAGGATGGCCTCCTCCCCTGTCACCACCATGGGGATCAATAGGGAATTGACTGCTAGTGTGGAGGGAGGATAGAGACAGTCTTGGTGCCAGGGCATGGCTGAGTAGCCTCCAGTCTGGCTCCAGAGGATATATGCCTTTATTAAAAAGAAAAAAAAGGAAAACACTTGAACAAGGTAGTAAAATGTCAGCTAAGAATATCTATCTCAACTTCTAATGTAGCCATTGAAATATGGTTGAAACTGACCTTGCCTATTGGCAACCAAACAGCAATGGCTTCAGAATGGGGAGGACCAGTCAGTGTATTGGGTAGCTCCAAAACATGCTAAGAAAATTAATTGCATCATCACTTCTTGTTCTAACAGTAGGAAATATTGTAGAACTGTTTATTCTGATGAAAGTTAAATCAGCCACAATTATGAATTTAATTTCACATTCTGCTAATAGCGCTTAATTCATGCCCATTAGAAATGTGCAGTTTTGGCCAATTACCACCATTTCATTTTCATGCAATTATCACTTGAGCAAATATAGCTGTAATTATTTTACAGCAAATATAACCTGTTCTACAGTATCCAGCAACAACCAACATCACAACTGGAACCATTTTGAACCCAACAAGAGTCAAACAGGTACTGCAAGTGGCTAATTCTGATCTGAATATATTACTAACATACAAACATATGAAATTTGCCAGCAGATAAAGGCCTAGAGGTCTATCAAGTCTGCTGGAATGTCCTTATCACCCCTTATTCTGCAGCTGCCCTCCCTTCCACCCTTCCCTTCATTGAATGAGAGCGAGCAGGGTTTAAAGGTTTAAACTATGAATTGATCAAATTTCTAAAGAAGTATCCATGACAAGATTAGAAATTAAAACTGATCAATAATAAAGTGACAACATTCAAAATAAGAATATCCAACATGGAAGTTTTTTTACCACACCTGGAAACCATAACAAATATGTCCTTGAAAGACCTTAAAGAATTACTGTACAAGAAAGAGTGGATGATATGAACTGGAGGATCCAGAGAAACAACCTGAAATTCATAAATATGTAAGAAGGTGTGAAATGCAACAATATCATAGAATTCATGGAGAAATGGCTGTTACAGGAATTAAGAAAATATCTCAAAGTAGACAATTCAAATTGTCAATAAATAAATAAATTGAAAGGGTGCATAGGGCTCCAGCCCAGATATCTCAAACCAAACAGAAATACCCAAGAATAATCCACATAAACATTTAACGTTATCAAGATGGGGAAGAAATCCTAAAATTGTCAAGAAAAAAAGGACTATACTTTCAGAATTAACATGTGTTAATCTTTCCAGATATGGGACAAAAAGGTCTTTTCAACCCTTTAAAATCAGTCCTCTGAATCATAAACTCAAATTGCTACATGTGATGTCAAATAATATGAAAATCTACTACAAAGGCAGACAAGTAACCTTTGATAATCTATTGATGGGAAACAAATTTGTTCATGAAATTATATGACTAGGACACCCTAAGCAAGTACCTTGTTTGAAAAACTCAGAAAAGACCCCACCCCCAAAAAAAATGTCAGAATGAACAAACATAGGCTCAGAATGATGGTACTGGGGCCAAGAAATAAGCAACCAATAAGAAATAGACACATTGCAAAATCATCATGCTAAAGAACAACAAGTCAGTACCCAGGTTCAGATCCACCCAGAACCACTTACATCTGAACATTCAATCTTACAGTAGGGCATTGAACATATAAATTGGGGTCACACTTTGCTACCTGTTCTGAATGGGACTGATCATTCTTAAACATGACTTTGGAAGGTTGAATGTGACTGGATTGTAGCTGTGGAGGACTTTCTTCTTTATTTGCATTTATTTTCTTTAAGGGAGGGGAAGGAGCAGTAATAATTGTTGGCCCTTTAGACAAGAAAAGAAAATATTAAAAGGGGTGGATAAAGGAAGGCCCAGTTTCTCTGTGAGTAGATACCTGCCCTATCTTCTATTAAAATATATTTGCATTTTTTTCTGAACCTATATTGTTATATGGGTTTGGGACTTAGATTTAGGAGATGGGGTGGAGGTTTAGTGGTTAGGGAATGAGTAGTAGTAGTAATAATACAAATCATTAAATTAGTACTTGTATCAAATGCTCATAGGAAATCTTTGAATGTATACACAACTTTTAAATATCATGTTGAAAGTAGGGATCCAAGCTATAGTTACTTCTGTATATCTTAAAGCCAAATGACAATGTTAAAATTAAATCATGGAATATGAATAGGTTCAGTAATCATATACAAAGGAAAAGGAAAAAATACAAGCTATGCAAAGAAAATAACACAGATGTGCTCCTGTTACAGGAAACACATCTCACAGTGCAAGAAGCTGAGAAAGTGGATAAAATTGGGGTGGAAAAGGTTACCACTCATTGCTGAGCTCCAAGTCCTGCAGAACTTCTATACTGAAAAAATCTACAAGTTAAAGTTGAAAAATACAGCATAATAAACAGGGTACATTTGGGATAGGCATAAGGAGCAATACAGATGAGTATGAATAGATAGGCCATTGACAGAGCAAAAGGCGATGGCATATTCATAAGGTAGAAAAAGAAATGGGCAGACTGGATGGGCCTTTCAGTCCTTATCTGCCATCAACTTCTATGTTTCTATGTTTGCTATTTAAGCAGTAATGTACAACAAGGTGTCATATATCATGGATTTCACCACCTTGGGTGGGTGGGCATGAGGCCATAGGTTAAGTGCATCCAACACCCAAGAAATGATGATATCCCATGATATAACAAACCCTGGAGTGCATTATTGTTGTTATGAACTGGGTTTATATCTGTGTTACTAAAAAAGAAATAGAAAAATGTTTTAAAATGTTTTTAAAATGTTTCGTATTTAATTTTTAATGTGTAGGAATACATATAAAGAAAATAGTTATTTTACTTTTGAGCAGCAGGTGACACTTTGAATACTAAAGTAAGCAGAGTGCACCTGCTTTGAGCATGTTTAAAAAAATCTTTGCAGTGGTACACCATTTGGAGATGAGCAGATCCCAGCAGAGAGAAACAACATTTTGTTTGTGTTGCTCTGGTGTTTACTACTGTGGAAGGAGTAGCTGCTAATGTGTTGTGTAGCAGCTGGATGTCCTTCAGACTTGCTGCCTTGTATGGCATTGGAAGTGTTTATGGACAGTAAGCATTCACTGGTGTGGTTCTTATGGCAGCCTGAGAACAGTTGGGATTTCCCTGTCAGATCATCAGTTTTTTTCTGTGACTTCAAGTGGGGTGAAGTTATTGTAGTTTTAGTCAACTGGAGGGATTGGCATTCACCATGAGCAGGCAGAGCACTGCTTATGTCGCAGTCTGTGAGTAAGTGGACAGACCGATGTAAGGTTCACAGTGGTGGTGGCAGGGGCCGTTGTGCATAATGGAATTTTTTTTCTGAGTCAACAGGAGACATTTTTATGTGAATGCTACTTTTAATTGTTGTTCTTGTAATTCAGGGTGACATAAAAAGCTTGAGTATGAGCAGGGCAGAGAAGCATTTGTGTGGGGAATCCGATGGAAGGTACGTGAAGCCTGTCTTGGTGTGTGACTCACTCAGGGCCACGGACCTGACAAACGTTGCAGTCAGAGGAATCTGTTACCAGTGAGGAGACTGGTCGGAGGCTTTTGAAGACGTGAGCATGTAATGGGATATAATCATGGCTTCAAATACCTCTCTGCCAATCAACTTCCTCAAATTTTTCATTCAGTTCATAAATTTAATTTAATTAGTATGGGGAATAATTATACTATCTTCTTACTGTACACATCGAACAATCCACCAATATCATTTTATAGTGACCTCTTTTGCAATCATCAGACTTTCCACAGCCATACATAATAGCTGGAGACTAAAATGTTATATTAGATTCCTTTTTAGATTCTACAGCAGTAACTAGAAAATTAATAACATTACTGAATTTTTGCAAAATAGAATGCAGGACTTGGTGCTTGGAGATGTGTGGAGGATAAAGAATCCCTTGTCAAGGATTTTTCTTTCTTTTCATCTCAGTTTAAAACATAGTCATGCATTGATATGTTTCTGTTACCCAAGCTACTTCTTCATGACATTATTGACGTTAAATAAGCCTCTATCCTATTGTCAGATGACACTCCTTCATGCTTGACTCTTGTATCCAGGCACACTGCCATGCAACACATATCCTGGAAATGTGATCCTTTATTGCTCAAGGATACTAATGTTCATGATATTTATTAACAAAGAGACAAGAATTTTTGATCAAAATAGAAATGGCGAGGCAATAAAAATGTAATTTGGAATTCATATACAGTGTATTTACATGATATAATTATTTCCTATCCAACTACTAAATGGAAGAAACAAGTTAAAAACTAAATACCCTAGAACAGGAAATAAAAAGGGTTCAGAACTTACATATACACACTAAGTCTAACATTCATTTAAAATGGTTAGAAAAATTGAGACATGAACATAATACAATTTATAATGAAGAAATTGGAAGGTTAGTGATGTTCTCCAAAACAAAATATTACTGTACACCCAAAACAGATTGAAGTGGAAAATTCCTAGCATATCTTTTACAGAAAGAAAATATGAAAGAATAATAGAAAAATTGCATTAGGTTTAAAATGAGGTGAACTTACTAATGAACCAGAAACTATTAACCAATAATATTTGAATTATTATAATAAAGAAAGGAAAAATGGTTAGAGAAATTGTGAGTAACCTTGATCTCCTCTGCCCCTCCCCCACCCAACCAAATTGTCTTTTTCCTCTTCACACCCATAGGCATTAGAATCTTGCATAAACTTGCAGGATTTGTATCAACAATTCATCGGTAAATTACAAATGATAGGGCTGATACAAATAAAACATTTTTGGCTTATCTATTGGCCACATTACAGACAGAGATATTACTTGTCATTCAGGGCTGTAACAGGGTCCTGTTATGAAGAGAAATATCAAGAATTTACAAGATCCCCCATACTTTTCAATTTCACTCTATCCTGTCTGCTTCTATATTCGTATCTATCCTAATTTTCTTGTCAGGGTGGCCAACCTGGCAATCTTTAAACCTTTCTTTACTGTCCCTGATTATCTTTAAAACAATCTGGCATCCAAATCTTGATAAGCTGAAAAGCAGTCAGCGGAAATTCTAGCTGTGAGGAATTTCATAAAACAAGCATTATGCAGCACATATAAAGAAAATATGTTAGAGGAGACTACTGTATAAAAAAGATTTACTAAATTGTTGTCTTAAATAAATGTATGTTTACTTTCTGGCAATTACATTTAAAAGCAATAGAATCCTGAAGCCTTTGCAAGGAAGACAGATAGAGAGCGCCTCATCTGTTTTTCTTGCCAGGGCTGCAGATTTTAATTCAATCTTTAACAAGTGTTTCTTTTCTTTCTGTATTAAAACAAAATGAATGTGTACCTGAATGTCTTGCTTCTCCTGCTGAGGTCCTGCTATAGGGATGGCAGCCTACAAAATGGCTGCTTTTATAGTATTCAGGTAATGTGATGTCACAATAGGGAGGGGCCTGTTCAAGACACACCCTTCTGAAAGTATATAAACCCTCCACTAGGAGACCTGTGTAGATGGATAGAGAGAGGAGAGTCAGTATTCGACTGACCACAGAGCAAGAAGGTTGTGTGTGTGTTTCACACAAAGTGCTGTAAGACAAAGGAAAGGAAAAGGCAATTCAGGAGTCTGTGGAAAGAAGTATTTCCTGTTTTGGGTGTGAAGACTAACACCGATTTTTTCCTTTCTATGAACTTTAAGTTAAGAATATTTTTTGTTTTGTTTTGTTTTGTTTTGGAAATAAATTGACAAACGATACCTTTATGCTTTTTATGCATCTTAAACCTTTGGTCTGGACATCTGTTATTCCCACGCTTCTACAAGGGCATACTACACATTAATACAGGTTATTGATACAGCTGATGACCTAGAATGGATGAAATATAGATTTGATCACTGCATAGCAATACATTGGAAAGTTGTTTTGATTAGATATGGATTTTGTGTCACTGTATGATGCATATTCACTCCTAAAATGACATGTTGTCATTATAATATTTAATTTTAATTACAAATAAGTACTTGAATATTTTAATATATAGGTACAATATTCTTGTATTTCATTGTGACAATACCTTTGTAAAGGCTTGTAGTTGATCAATAAAATATTTGACTGACTTCAGAATTATTGTAAAATTTATATCAAACCCAGGGTAATGCCAATAACAATATGTACACATGTCAAGCTATACCAAAACTAAGGAAAAAGCAACCAACATTATTAAATAAACCAATATCATATTTAGAAATTGAAAGAGCAATTTAACAACTAAAACCAGGTAAAGCTACTGGTATCAATTGATACAATACTGATTTTTTTAAGGCATTCAAAAATTGCTTGATTCCATAGCTCTTGAATTTAACACCTTTAAGAGCAAGCTCCTCCTTCATTTGATGAAGCCCTCATATTAGTGATACCTAAGAAAGGAAAGAATCCCACTAAATATGCTTCATACTGCCCAATTTTACTTCATAACACTGATTATAAAATCTTCAGAAAACTCTATCTGCAAGACTTGAACAGATTTTGCCATTATTAATGCACCCTGACCAGGCAGGCTTTGTCAAGGAAGGAGGGAACACAATAATATTAGAAATGCCCTGAGTCTCATAGTTTTAACTAAGGATCATAATGACATGGTGGTGTCCCTGGATGCAGAGAAGGTCTTCTGCAGGGTTGAATGGTTTTATCTCTTCTTCATATTCCACATGTTACAAATACAAGAAATGTTTATTTCATGGATTAAGGTGATATACCATACCCCAAGGGCTTAGGTCCTGACCAATTGCACTAGCCCCATTATTTCAACTCCAGAGAGGGACTAGACATGGGTGTCTCCTTTCACCCTTTTAATTTACCTTGGTAGCAGAACCCTGACAAATGCCATTAGAAAATCTACAGAAATTAAAGGGTTTGACTATGGAAATAAGAACTTAAAATGTCTTTATTCACAGATGATGTGTTATAATACTTAAAGGAACCAGAAAAAGAGATTGATCTGAACTTACAGATGGGGAACAATCTGGTGAATTGGAAGAGGTCTGAAGCATTCCCCATTCACCCAGCTAAAAATATATAGATACATAGACAGTGTCGGCAGATAAGGACCTATGGCCCACCCAGTCTGCCCATTTGAGCTTGTAAGTTCAGTTTATGTTTTCCTAGAAGTCTGTTGCCCCTTACCCCTGACCTCCAGAATTCCTTTATGTCTATCCCATGCATTCTTAAATCCTGTGATTGTTTCAGCCCACACCACTTGCTCTGGCAGGGTGTTCCACTTGTCCACCACCCATTCTGTGAAGAAATTCTTCTCATGTTTCCTCTGAATCGTCCCCTCCCTCCAACTTCATCCCATGCCCTCTAGTCCTGAAACATCTTTTCGCTTAAAAATAGTGTTTCCTGCACCCTGTTCCTCCCTGTAAGATACTTGTATGTCTCTATCATATCCTCTCCCTCCTCTCCTCCAGGGAGTACATGTTCAGTTCCTTCAACCTGTCTTCATAGGACTTGTGATGCAACCCATGCACCATCTTTGTTACCCTCCTCTGAACCTTCTCTACCCTGTCTATGTCCTTACATAGGTATGGTCTCCAGAACTGTACACTGTACTCCAGGTGGGGCCTCACTAGTGTCTTGTATAGCAGAATTATGACCTCCCTTTCCTGCTGGTGATGCCCCTGCCTATACATCCCAGCATCCTATTTGCTTTACCTGATGTCTTGTCACACTGTTTCTCTCATTGAGGTCATCAGAGATGACAACCCCAAGATCCTTTCCTGCTTGGTGCATGCTATATCCTCACCCCCAACTGATATACTGTGCCAGGGTTTTGTGCCCCATATGCATTATCTTGCACTTCTTTGCATTGAATTTCAACTGCTAAACCCTTGACCATTCTTCAAGTTTCTGCAGGTCCTTCTCATTCTGTCTACATCCTCTGGTGTGTCTACTCTGTTACAGAGCTTTGTGTCATCAGCGAACAGTGAAATACTGCCTTCTAGATCCTGTGCAATGTCACTGATGAAGATGTTGAATAGGACCGGTCCCAGCACTGATCCCTGTGGTACCCCACTGGTTACTCTTCCCTCTGTGGAGTGACAGCCATTACCACCACCCTCTGTGTCCTGCCACCCAGCCAGTTACCTACCCACCACACTACTGTCCTGCCCACACCCATATTCCCCAGTTTGTGTAATAGTCTTCTATGTGGCACAGTGTCAAAGGCCTTGCTGAAGTCCAGCTAGGCCATGTCCACTGCCCCTGATCCACCTCCCTAGTCACCCAGTTAAAAAATTCAATGAGGTTGGTCTGACATGACCTCCCCTAGTGAAACCATGCTGCCTTGGGTCCTGTAGTCCATTGACAACCAGATTTTCCACCAATCTCCTTCAGTAGTGCTTCCATGATCTTTCCCACTACTGAGGTGAGGCTGACTGGTCTGTAGTTCCCTGCTTCCTCTTTGTTCCCACTTTTGTATAAGGGGACTACATCTGCTGTCCTCCAGTCTTTGGATACTCCCTGTTTCCAGTGATTGGCTGAACAGGATAGCCAGAGGTTCAGCCACCACCTCTCTTAGTTCTTTAAGGACCCTGGGTGCACCCCATCTGGCCCCATTGCTTTATCAGCTCTTATTACTTCCAGTTCCTTCAGGACCCTTTCTCGTGTAAAGGGACTTGTGTCCATTTCTGCACCATTCTCACCCCTTGTGCTCCCTTCAGACCCATTACCCCCTCTTCCTTAGTAAAGACTGAGCAGAAATACCTGTTCAATATGTCAGCTTTATTGTTGTCATCCTCCACGCTGCTCCCATCCTCCCCTTCAATCTCACTATCCCTCCCTTTGTCTTTCTTTTTCACTTATGTACCTGTAAAGGTTTTGTCCCTTTACCCACTGATTTTGCAATGTGTTCTTCTGTCTGAGCTTTGGCTTCCTTACTGACTTCCTGCCTCCCTTTGTTTCTCCTGGTGCTTCTCCTATCCCTTCTGCCTGTGTCTTTTGTATTGCCTGAATGCAATCTTTTTGCTTTCACTTTTTTGCTACCTCTTTGGAAACCATAATGGTCTCTCTTCCTTTTCCTCTTGCTAACCTGCTTAATGCATAATTCTGTTGTTCTTATAATCCCCATTTTAAATACTGCCCACTGTTCCTCAACCCCTGATTCCTGTCCCATTCCCTTAATGCCTCTTTCAAGTATCTCCCCATTTTCCCAAAGTCTGCCCCTAAAATCCAGGATACGTGTTTTGTGTGGTTTAGTTCTGCTCTTTCTGTGATTTCAAACCACAATGACTGGTGGTCACTGTTTCCCAGGTGCTCCCCACTGTTACCCCATCACACTGTCCCTGTTTGTGAGCTAAGGTCCAGTATTGGCTTCTGCCGAGTTGGTTCCATGACCAGTTGCTTGAAGAAGGCACCCTGAAGGAGTCCAGGATAAGTCTGCTCCTAGTTGATGCTGCTGCTGGGATGCTCCAGTCCACATCTGGTATATTGAAGTCTCCAACCAGTACTACCTCACCCTTGTCTGCCATCCTTTTGGTGGCTAGCATCAGCTCCTATCTGTTTCTTCCTCCTGGGCTGGTGGTCTATAGACCACACCTGTGCGGATGTCTGGCCCCATTTTCCTTTCAGCTTAACCCACAGTATCTCTCCCCATTTTGTTCCTCCTGGATCTGTGTGGCCCTTATGTCATTTTTCACATACAGTGCCACTCCTCCTCCCTTCCTGCCTGCTCTGTCTCTTCTGAATATGTTGTGGCCAGGTATGGCCATCTCCCAGTCATGGTTATTATTACACCAGGTTTCAGTGATGGCCACAATGTCCAGAGTCTGACTGTACCATGACAGCCTCCAGATCTTCCATCTTGTTGCTAAGGCTCCTGGCATTTGCACACATGGCTTTCCATGATTTGACCTCCTAGACTGCTTCACTGTTCTACTCAGCCCCTTCCTTGGTTGTCATTTATCCCTGGTTCTCCTTGCTGTTTGCCCTTCTGCTGAATTTTGCCCTTTCTGCTTATCCACCTTTTGGACACTAATCTCCATCTTTTGCATACTGCTTTGCAGAGATAGCCACTAATCTGGTTCACTGGTTCCACTACTAGCTGTGGGGTGAGCAAGTGGGTACCATCCTTGCTGGCCTGCCACCCCCTTTGCGAGTTTAAATGCTTGTCAATGTAGCATTTAAACTTATCATTGAGTGCTTGGATTCCCTCCAGGATGGATGCAGGCCGTCAGGCTTGAATAAACCTCCATCCCTCCAGGTGGGTCCCCAGTCACCAATGAATCCAAACCTTCCTCACAGCACCAGTTCTTCAACCATGAGTTAAAGTTCTTGGCATGCACTCTATGTTCTCCCTTGCTCTCTCACAGGTAGTACTTCTGAGAAAGTGACAGAAGTAGCTACTTGCTTGAGACCCTCCCAGTTTCCTAAACTCTTCCTGAACTTCCTTTGGCTCCCCATTTGCCAAGTCATTAGTACCTAGGTGGATAATGACATCCAGCTCACCCTCCCGTCTTGCCTTCCCAGTGATCCCCAGTATCTTCCTTCCATCCCTCCATGCCGTGGCACCTGGTAGGCACCTCACCTCCCTGTCCTCCCCTCCTGTGTTCCTAGCTGGATCCCTCTTACGATGGAGTCCCCACCAGGATTCACTTCCTCCTCCTCTGGGGTCCACTGCTTTCCCCACTGAGGTCACCTCCTTGCCTAACCTCCACATCCTTTCCTTCCATTTCCTGGGTACCTCTATTTGGTTGTCCTCATTTGCCAGTGTGGCATATGAGTTCTTGACAGGAATAGGATCTGGGATGTGCCTCTGCCTGACTGCTCTAACCCTCCTGAGCCCACTGTCATCCAAGTGCTCCTCGTTCTCGGCATCCTTTGAGGCAGCTGCATTGGACTGGTGGTCCCTGGATAGGGGTGATGGTACTCCTGACCCAGTTTACTTCCGCTCTGAGTCTGGCTACCTCATCCCACAGTCCAGAGAGATGCATGCAGATAGGGCAGCACCTCAGTGTCCAGAAGGTCTGCCTGAATATGGCTGCCCCACAGCCACTGCATTGCACCACTCCCACATTATACTGCAATTCCACTACTTCTCTGCTACTGAAGCTCTCTTAGTTCTCTTTTATTTATTTCCAATACTAAAATCCTGTAACTGATCGTCAGATATATATTTTTTTAAGGAAAAAGAAACCAATAAATAAATAAACAGTCAAAACACTTGTCATGCTGAGGGTGGTCTTCTTCCCCTTATGCCCCTCCTACTTCACACCTCTTACTATACCCTGTGTTTAGCTCCTGTCAATCAGATTTATCAGGGCATATAATTAAGAGTTGGAGGAAGGGTGGGGGGTAAATTTGCAGCAATTAAAGACAGCACAGAATTACACCACCACTATGTTTTAAATTTTCAACAGCCCAAAACAATTATAAGTAAAGACAACACAGAAGAAAGTATAGTGTCACTACAAGCCTACAATCTAAGTTTAAAAGAAAATACCAATTACCAGTTACTCTAAAGCACTGAATTGAATGTTTCCTTCCTTCACCTTCTGGCTTCTTAGTGCCAAAATTCCAAAAATGGCTGAGATATGCACCAAAGTTGAGAAAATCATATTATGTGCCATTATGCAGCTTACCGGCATTTCTTCAGTTCGCGGTCGGCTTTGAAGAGTGCAGACATGTTCCCGCCCACCAAAGATCATCGCAACAGACCTGGAGGTAGGATGGGGTGAGGGGTGTGGGGAGGCAGGGTATGCAGATGGGAGCATGGGTTTGGGGTGGGGGTAGGAGAGACCCATGAGGACTGTTTTCTTCTTTACAGGTTTAAAAAAAGACAATGAGGGTGGGTTTCTTTGCAGGTGTTTGTTGGTACACTGGTGGGCTCCCAGTGTATCACCTGCATAATGGGGAGGATCACAGCCGGTGGGGATTGAGCCCCCATCGGCACAGAAATGGTGGGGTGTGCATGATGCCTCAACACACAGCACACATCAGAGGCTGGAGACATTATGCCGATGGGGAGTGGGCTCCCCATCAGCAAACTAAACTAGGCAGGGGACCAAAGCTGATGGGATTGGGCCCCATCAGCAAGGAAAGACTGTTGGGGGTGCATGAAGCTGAGGGGATTGGGCACCGGCACACACTTGAATGGGAGGGGATCATGCTGATGGGGAGTGGGTTTCCATCAGCAAATGAAGTGGCTGCGCAGTCAGTGCCATGTTTAGGAAAGTGCTTCACCAGCAAGGGCACACCAGGAGGTGTGTTCTGGTGCCACTGCATGACGAGCTTGGCTCTCATTGCAGCAGACCTTTTTCAGATGTGCTCACCTCATTAAGTATTGCTGGTGTGGTGCCTGCATGCTGGCTTGTGTGGGAATGAAGGATGCCTACTGCTGTGTACCCTGCATTCACCCACAGTGACCGCACCTCAAATCTGCTACTATGTAATATGTTGGCTGGTGCACCTGAGCCAACATAAAATTCAAATAATTCATTAAGTTTTTTTCCCAATCACATTTCCTCACACTCACGAAGCTGCTCTGTGTCTCTCTGTCTCTGCCATAAATCACTGTAAAAATAAAAAGTAGTCCCTTAGAAAAGTAGACACAAAAAAGTGATCCTCATGAAGTCCGCCTGTCACTCACCTAGTTCTCCATGTCTCTCTGCACTGTCATTTGCTTCCATGCTTGCCACGCAACCCCAGTCCCAATGTCCCTCTATCCAGCACTATCTCTTTCTCCATGCTGTCAGGGAACAACTCTAACAAATGGGCATTTAAAAGAAAATAATTGTGAAACTACCCAGTCTCCTGCTTTGACATAGTTCTAATTCACCAACCATTATCCCATGATGCTCTCGCTGGCAGGGACTATTTTCTATAGGGAGGAAGAGTATTTATTTAAAACCACAATAAAATGTAAATTTAACTTAATTTTCTGTAACTCATAAATTTTTTCCAAAGAATCCATTGCATAATCACAACAATCCACTCCAGGGTGTGGGTTGTTGGATTTATCCACCTCTGGTGTGGTGTTCATCACTTGGCCTGCAGCCCCATGACACACCACAGCAGGCATGGGTAAATCCCACAACCCATACCCTGTCATGGATTATTGCTTAAATAGTAAACAATTGTTTGTCTGTTTGTTTTTCAAGTCAAATTAAATATAAACTATGAATTTAATCTATTTTGTTGAAGTGGAGAAATAGTCCACTAAGTGCATTTATGCAGTAGGTGGTGCTGTTGATTACAGGTATCAGTCTGATTTTTCTCTTTTAGCATTCTGATTTTAAAGAAATGCTGTTTATTTTAATTCTTTTCACTCTCTACACCCCATCTGCCCCAAGGCACATGACTGAGAAACAGCATGGCATGCCATTTGAGCAGGTTAGATTCCTGTTCCTTCTCTGCTCCCCCATCTGCACAAGCTAGATTTCTATTCATGCTTCACTCCCTGCCCACTGTCTACCCAGAGACACAAGAGTGATAAAATGAGGCAAAAGAGTAACAAAATGGGCTAGACATCTTGTCTCACCCTCAGTCTTCCCGAGGCACATGGATAAGAAAACAGGATGGTGTGCTGCTTGAGCAGGCCAGACACCTGTTGCTTTTCCAGTCTTCCATTAGTCCAGGCTCTAACACATTCTTTCAGTGAGCTGCATTATGAGTTGCTTTCCAGTCTCCAGGATGGAGTGTAACAGCAGGAGCAGCCATTTTGTTTGTGGCAGCATGCCAAGTCCCTCTCCGATCACCCTCAAAATCACTTCTTTCCCAGCTCTCAGCCCCCACAAACTGTGAAGATGAGACCAGGGAGAAGATTAACAGCAGCAGCAGCAGATTTACCATGTGGCTAGAGCTGCATGATCACTTCCTGTCCCACCACCCTCCTCCTCCACAGCAAGACCAATCTTGCAGACATTGTGAGTAAAAAAAAATCAGGACAGTTTTTATGTATAATGTATAGGTAGGAGTGGCATAGGGACTAAGAGACTAACAGTTATTGTGCTGCTGTGTTGGTGTGTTGCCAAGGTGAACAAGTAAAAACAGGGCTTTTTAATGCAGACACCACAGAAGTTAGTTGGAATAGTTCAGAGGTTAAAAGTTTATTTAATGTGTGGTAATGTTTTATGGTGTATTGTGAATGTAGGAATACAGCTTGTATTTTAGAAGATGCGTAAAGTTATTTGAAAAAGAAATAAAAATCATGATAGTAAAGTACTGTACAGGAATTTCAACATGGCAGCTGCTGGAATTTTGTTTTAGGGTGCAGTGATATGTTTAAGTACATTTTATTTGGGGGAACATGATATTGGGTATCTGACCCTGCATTTATAGAGATTTAATGCCGTTTACGTGATGTCTCTCGACCAATGAAATTAGATTCTTTCTCTGCCATTTTATATATATTTTATATATATATATATATATATATATATATATATATATATATATATATATATATAAAATATATATATATATTATATATATATAAAATATATATAGATAGATAAAACAGTGTATCATCCACTGCAGTGTGATATTTTCATCCATTTACACACACAGGTCACACAAAGGTCACTAATATCATCACTCTATGCAGCTTTCCCTCAGCATATAAGAAACACCTGTGCTGTTACCATAGACACAAATGCAGAACTATATGATAGGTCTCACTGCTGCCTGCAGCTAACTCAGTTAGCATTACAAAATACTCACCTATTCCCACATTCAAACTTTCAGCTCATTATTGTGATACTCTCAGGTTGACTACAGCCAGAATTCTAAGAGCACAGCTTCACAGAACAATCTGTTCTCGCTGCTGCCTGCAGCTAACTCAATTACCACTAAAAAGTCTCAGCTGTTCCTCACACTCTGCCTCTCAGCCCGTTACCATTACTGTGATACTCTCAGCTTGACTGCAGTCAGACTTCTAAAGAATACAGCTTCACAAAATAGTCTGTTTCTCACTTCTACCAAAACTAACTTATTTAGCATTGCAAAACACACTCATCTGTTTCCCAGAGTTTGTAACACTGCCAGCCCATTCAGAAAAACTCACACAGAATGAGCAAAAACATAAACAGGAACAGAACACAAGACAACATAACAATACTTGAAACTCCTAGCCCTATTGTATAAATCGAATACATGACATGCAGATCATGTATATGGCAAATATTGTCACTCCTGCATCATGAGCTCAGGACATCTCACTCGTCTTCGGCACTGGTGGAGATATCCAGAGCTCCACTCTGCAGGAGTGACAATATTTGCTATATCAAACTCATGCCCATCATGTAATGTAATATATATATATAGTGGCATGGTAGTGCCACTATAGTTAGGGTTCAGTACCCCATTTAAGGTTAAATTATTTGAAATTTTGCACCTTAATAACTTTGGCACTGTATGACAATTTCCTGAAATTTTCAATGCAAGGTCTGGTACCATAGATTAGATTTCTGGATCTGCAAAGTTTTATTATAGTTGGAAGTACGATTGTGGAGCTGCAGAACACAAAACACATAAATTATGGGTTTTGCATGTTTCTTTGCTCATGCCTACAGCCCGCATGTTTTGTGTGGTTGGTCCAAAACTTCAAGGAGCAGGCAGCTGGGGTCCCCAATGTGCCTTTTGAAGATTTCGTGAAAAATATTGAGCGGTTCAAAGTTATTCAAAAACACTGAATCCCATTATAGTCTATGGGAAAAATTAAAATATTCTAAAGTGTCGCAAATGCAGTTTTACTGTCGCAAATGACCCTTTACTTTAGTGATTCAGCCATTTTTTTTTTAGTTGGTGGTCAGAGAAAATGTTTGGCATTTAAATTTGGGATCCTCTAGGACACAATTCTTGTGTTCACCTAGTCGAGCCCTGAGGATGCTAGCCATGTCTTTTTGGGAGGAACACCCCAGAAATATGTTTTTATATTTTTAAAAAGTAGTGTGCAAAGTACTTTCACATATGCAACACTTTCGGATTTATTTTGTAAAAGTGTCATGATTTGTGAAAGTACTTTCGCAACACTATGCCCAAAACAATAGGAAATCTTTGCCACCCTGCTGCAAAACAACAGTTTGGTCTTTTGGGCTGAAATTTGCAGGAAAGAAAGCCAACATCACACAGGTGTGCCTTTAGGTGGCTTGGTGCAAAATATAACAGGGCTGCAAAGTTACGACACTCCAAAGTTGACAATTTTTCCATAGGATAACATTATGACGTCCGCCTTTTACTGGGTCCGATCTCTAAAATGGTTTGAGATACAAACTTTCAAGGCAAAAATTCTTGACCCCACTCATGGGCTAAGTGCAAAACTAGCCTGGAAAGTCATAAATAATATGAGATTTTAATTTTTTCTGCATCATACAGTTCCTGAGATATAAGCAATTTAGTATTCCAAGTGCTCATTTTCCTGTCCGAGGGTCACTATTATACCTACATTCTTTGTATTCACTGTGCTTCTGGATGCACTCTTTGAACACAAAGTATGTGTGTAGCATTACCGTTAGTGTTTGCATTCACATTTGCACTTGCATTTCCGCTACCATTACCGCTTGCATTAGCGTTTCCATTTGTGTCACTGTTAGCATTACTGTTTGCATTTGCACTACCGTTTGCATTTCCATTTATGTTTGGTTCACCATTATCATTACCATTTTCCTTTCCATTACCGTTTGCGCTTCTGTTACCCTTACCATTACTGTTACTGTTTGCGTCTGCATTTATGATTGCATTGCTTTACCCATTGCATTTACATTTGTGATTGTGCCATTACTGTTACCATTAGCGTTTGTGTTTACATTAGCACTACTGTTTGTGTTTGTGTTTCCGTTTACGTTACTGTTACAGCTTGCATTTTACATTACCGTTACCATTTGCGCCTGCATTTGCATTACCGTTAGCATTACGTTACAGTTTGCATTTCAGTTTGCACTTGCATTTACGTTACTCTTATGTTTGCATTTACATTAACGTTTGCATCACTGTTAGCGTTACCATTGCCGTTTGCATTCGTTACCATTTGTGCTTGCGTTTGCACTTGCGTTTATGTTGCCGTTGCCGTTTATGTTTCATTACCATTCATGCTTGCATTACCATTTGTGTTTCCATTTCCATTACTGTAAATGTTACCGTTACCGTTTATCGTTTGCATTTGCACTTGCGTTCATGCTTGCATTTGAGTTACCATTTCTGTTTGCATCACTGTTAGATTGTTGTTAGCATTTGTGTTTATGTAACAATTGCTGTTTGCGTTTGCATTTGCGTTTGTGTTACCATTTGAATTTTGTTTGCGTTACCGTATCCATTAGCATTTGCATTTCCATTCACATTTCGTGGATGATTCCGCTTCCCATCAATGTTTGCATTTCCATTGCCATTAACATTAGCGTTTGCATTAATGTTTATATTTACATTTACATTTCCATCACCATTACGTTACCATTTCTTTTTTTTAGTTACTATTTTTTCCCCTCTGAGTCCTTTGCTGCCTCTCTGATGTCCCCCCACACAGACACCAGGTATGAGGCCCTCCTGAACCCCATGACTTACCTTGTGGCAGGTGAGGAGCGACCCAACTCACCGGATCGGATGAGTATTCGAGAGGTGCCTTCCCGAGCCTGTTGTGGTGGGGGACTACGTCATCCTGCAGAGGACTCCCATTTTCTGTTTTCCGGTTCTTCCCTGAGAGGCTGTGGTGTGCAATGGTGCCAGTGGCATTAGCACACATGCTCCCTGCACACCCTCGCCAAGCTCCTGCCTCAGTCCCTCCCACATTCTTTAGAGTTGATGCCACCTCCCAGCCTCTGCTAGGGGCAGACAATCGCCGGGCCCTACTAACCCTCCCAGAGAAGGAGGCAGTCCTGGGGAAGCTCAATCCTTCTCCTCCCTGCCAACCCCTGGCGACCCATGTCCGTTCCCAAACATGGGTCACTGGTGCAACGGGAGGTAAGGTGTCCAGTGCCTCAGCCCTCAGCACCACTGGGCCAGCTGCTACCATTTCTTTTTATGTTACCATTACCTTTGCATTTCCGCTTGCTTTTTCATTGCCATTTGCATTTGCATTTATTTTGCATCACCATTACTGTTACTGTTTCTGCTTCCATTTCCATAAGCTTTAGCATTTGCATCTGCATTCACATTTGCGTTACCATTACCATTATTGTTTGTGTTTGCATCACGTTACTGTTAGCATTGTGTTACTGTTAGGGTTGTGTATAGATGGCCAAGCATGGTGGGCCAAAGGGCCCACGCCCCACCACTACATTCTATTCACTATTTATATTGCACATTCTGAAAAGAAGGGAAAGTCATGGTAAAAAAATCCATTTAATGCATCAGTTAGGGCTGTTCCACAGCAACAAAAGTGAGGAATTCAGTGTTAGGTTGAAAACCTAACGCACATTCCCCCACCACCCCCCACCACACACACACACACACACATATACATGCAGGTAGGGAAGGACCAAGGCAACACAACCAATCATGCACAACCAGCAGCAGGTAACAGAAATAACATATGAGTATCTAAACCGTGAAACCACACACCAATGCTCCTATCGGGCTGTGGCATGGGTCATCACTGTTAACTCTGATCCCGGATGTTCCACACACCACAAAACACATATCACTATGGACAACGGGCATCTTGGGCACTGCTGCCACCAACACATAACACAGACTACACATATGGTGTTTGGGGTTTACAAGACCCAAAACAGGATTTTCCAATTTCCTGAAATACTTCCAAAATCACTTTCATAAATGCGACAGTGTAGTCAGCCTGGTGGCACTGAGGGTTGAGACGCTGGATGCCACACTTTGAGCCAAGCCAGCAACCAGGTTCAGGAATGAGCCTGGATCACCAGGGCTGGCAGGAGAGGGAAGGATTGAGCATCCAGAGGACTGCTCTCCTTCCTCGGGGTCCAGGGATGATGCCTGGCACCGTGGCAACCTCTGGTGGAGACCAGAGGTACTGCAACACTACAGGGCTCAAGAAGAGGGTTGCAGAGCCACAGCAAGATGTTCTCTGGCATCATTGCACATGGGGCCCCATTGGGGAGGGAGAGGAGGCGTAACAAAATAGTAAAACCCCGGCTCCCGGAGGATTGGCAAGGCACCACCTTACAGCCACACTCCATTAGCCAAACTCATCCAGCTCCTGGGGCCAAGCTCAGCTCCAGCCCGAATTTGTAGATACAGCACCTTGGGAGGATAGATGGCCCACCTTGGGAGGCCCCAGAGCCAAGTGGGATAGCCGGGCTGGTGCCAGGAAGTTGGTGAGTTTCAGGTCCGGGTAGAACTGGAGGTAAGTGGATGTCTGAAAGAGTTCTCCGGGTTCAAGTGGAGCTAGAAATAGAGTTAAAAATAAATAAATAAATGTAACAGTGTCGAGCTATGCATTTGCAACACTTTCGTGTTTGCAACAGTATTTTGTGACACTATTTTGCATGCTTTTCTAATGCGACACTGTCGTGTTCGTTTGTGACTTTCATGTTTGCGACAGTATTTTGCAAAAGTATGCTCTGATGACTGCACATCTTTGCCATCATCCTGCAAGCAAATGGTTGGGTCCTTTGGGCTGAAATTTGCAGGGTGGCAAGCCCTGGTCACACAGATGTGCCTTTTCCTGCTTTGGTGCTAAGATACTTAGCATGGCAAAGTTACAGTGTTCTGAAATTGAGCAAGTTCCCATAGACTAACATTGCAGCACCCATGATGCCTTTCGCCACCCATATGTTGAAAGCGGGCCAAGGTACACAGTTTTCACTACTGCCACTTTTGTTTCACCTTTAGGTGAACTAACCTTTGAAACAAGTTTGGAAATACTGTATGACACCTGAAGTTAGATTTCTACCTACTTGCTATGGTAACACAGGTAACAACCCTAATGGATGCATTAAAGGAGTTTTTGCCATGAATATACACACATACATACATACACACACACACACACACACACACACACACATATATATATATATACACACCATGGGGTGAGACCAATTCAGTGAACTAAACCATGTTGTTTTCACTGGCATGAAATAAATCCTGATGACATCAGCAGAGTTACAATAAAACCTCCTGCTGGTTGTGTGTGATTGGTTGTGTTGCCTTGGTCCTTCCCTACTTACATGTATGTGTGTGTGTGTGGTGGTGGTGGGGAGAATGTGCAGTTAGGGTTTTAACCCTAACACTGAATTTCCTCATTTTGTCACTGTGAAACAACCCTAATGGATGCATTAAAGGGAGTTTTTTCATGAATATACACATACATACATACATACACACATATATATATATATATATATATATATATATATATATATATATATATATACACACCATGGGGTGAGACCAATTCCAGTGAAATAAACCATGTTGTTTTCTACTGGCATGAAATAAATCCTGATGACATCAGCAGAGTTACAATAAACAGCATTTATACCTACTCTGTGACGCCACTCACCTGCATCTGAAAACACTAAGAAACACCCCTGTAATTTGCTGAGTTCTAAAACAGGCCCTACACTGAAATTAACACAATTAAGATAGGTAATGACAGTCAGCTGCAACACTCTAAATGTAACAATCTCCAAATCTCTTGTGCTGTATTTCAAAACCCAAGTTTAGTATATTACTGAATCAAACAGATGATGCTTGAAATGTTTAAATAAATCATAAACAGCCAAACATGAAGACACAAACCTGCCAAAAGAAATCATTACCATCTTCCTCACTGTCACAGAACAGAACCTCCTCAGGCAACCAATTACCAAAACACACCACACCTAATCAAGACCACACACACGCACACACACCAACCAACAACAGCTCTACAACAACCCATTCATAAAATTTCACACACACACACACACACTACCACAGCACCAGCATCATTTAAAGGGACACTGTCAACCCCTTAGGTCTCAAAGTGTCCCTAGTTTAAAACACATTTTATGATTGCCAACATTCTGTAAAATTGCTGATGTAGCTGGCAGTTTGATTCTGAATCTTACTTTCTTTAAAAAGTGAAAACAGACAACCCAACATACTGGTGTTACCACACCAAAACAGGTTTGTTTACATTCTTGATCAGCTCCAAATGAATCTTTCCTGGACTTGAGAACATGCACAACACAGTCTAGCCCACATGATGCAGTGGAATTTAGGAGGCTACTGCCTTATGATGACTGCACTGTCTGGGTGTGTTTCTAATGCTCAGGAAGCATGTATTAAGAACAGATCCAGGACTGAAAATAAAAATCAGGTTGTTTACAATACACATCGCCATGCATTTCAGTTCTACTAAACAAGGAGACAGACAAAACAAACAGCAACATCAGTGAATTTTAGAGAAGGTAAGCAATCATAAAATGTGTTTCAACTAGAAGTATTATGATGAAAACAGGTTGACAGTGTCCCTTTAAAGTGACATGATCCTCATGACAACAAACATACCTCTCTCACTGAAATTGGTCTCACCTCCAGGGTATAAATAGCACATGATGGGCAGATCATGGAATATGGAAAATATTCTCACTCCTGCATCGTGAGCATTGTATATTTCCACTCGCGCTTCATTACTCATGGAAATATCCAGAGCTCACTCTGCAGAAGTGAGAATATTTCCATATTCCACTCCTGCCCATCATGTATCCCCTCTATATATATATATATACACACACACGACATATATATATACACACACACACACACAAAACACCCACATATATAGATGTATAAAATACTGTCATGGTAGTGCCAGTATCATTAGTTGAGTAGGGTGTTTAACATTTTGCATCTTAATAACTTCGCAGCGTTTGATGAGATAGCACAAAACTTGGCATATGCAGTCTAGCTGGTGGGTTCTCAAAAACTTGGGAAGTTTTTGACATTTGGTTAACTGGATTCTAACATCCGGTGTGTCAAAAATAATAAGAGCTAATGCTTTTAAGCTTTTTATTACAGTGGAGAGTTGCTCTTTAAAGAAGTAGTACAGTCAAAAGTTGTAAAATGTATGTTGTACAGAGTCTTTTGATTTGTGTGTGTAGTCCTGTTGTGTCATTCCCTTTGTTTGCTACTAATAGTCTTTTTCTAAATTAGCCTGCTAGTTATATGGTAAAGACAAAGAATTGCTGTGTGCAAGCACTGAGGCAATGGTTACCCAAAGGGCATTTGGCTGGAAGCCAAGTTTCAAAGAAATACAAAATCACACATGCCCCCACAATGCAAAGCATCATGGGCTGCATATGCAAATCACCACAGAATATTATGCTGGTTCAACTTTAAGCAGACATGCATGGTGCGAAGGTAGTTAAATGGTAGTTTATGCCAGCAGGAACATCTGCAGAACTAGACACATAGTGGATTCCTGCAAGGGAGGGCCTCAAACAACTGGCACAACAACCCACAAGAGACAGGGCTATCCTAGATCTAGTACTGACTAACAGGGAAAGGATCAAAGATCTCCAGGTAGAAGGTCACCTGGGGGCCAGTGACCATTACATGGCATGGTTCAATTTTGCCTCTAGAACTAAATCATCTAATTCAAGGCAAAAATGTGGGACTTCAGAAGAGCTGACTTTGATAAGATGGTCAACAGAGTTAAGCTAGCTCTGGCAAAAAGAAATACAGGTGAGGGGGTACCGCAAATGGGCAAGCATTAAGGAAGCAATACTTGAAGCAACATCCCATTGTGTTAGAGAGAAAAGAAAGGGCAAAAGAAGAAGGAAACCACTTTGGTTCTCAAAAACAGTAGCAGAAATGGTCAGAGCCAAAAGGCTGGCCTTCAGGAAATATAAGGGAATGCAGCAGGATGAAGATAGGAGGCATCCCAAACTTTCCTAAGGGAAGCAGGAAGGTAGTAAGGCAGGCAAAGGCCCAAACCAAGGAAATACTAGCCCAAACAGTAAAGAAGGTAACAAGACTTTCTATAGATATATTAGTGAAAGAGAAAGTCCAGAGGGGTATTGCTAAGATCAAAGGAGATAAGGGGCATGTAAGGAGGAGGACCATGTAAAATAGATACTTCTGCTCGGTATTTACTGAAGCGGAGGTAGGGCAGGGCCCACAACTCAGCACCATGGACACAGGGCAGAGGGAGGTGTGCACTAGTCCCTTCACAAAAGAAAGGGTCCACCAAGAGCTCAGCTAAGCTCAGGGTGGACCAGGCAATGGACCTGATGGCATACATCCCAGGGTACTAAAGGAGCTAAGGTGGAACTAGCAGAGCCATTATCAGAACTATTTAGTGAGTCTCTGAGCACAGGAGAGGTCTCAGAAGACTGGTGAAGGGTTCGTGTGATCCCACTCACAAGAGTGGTAGCAGGGAGGAGGCAGAGAACTACAGACCAGTCAGTTTTACCTCAGTAGTGGGCAAGATTATGGAGGCACTCCTTAAGGAAAGGATAGTGCAACACCTGGAATCCATAGGAGCACAGGATCCAAGACAGCATGGGTTTACAACAGAAAGGTCCTGTCAAACTAATCTCATAGATTTCTTTGACTGGGTAACCAGAGTGGTGGACCAAGGGGAGCAGTTGATGTCACCTACCTTGAATTCATCAAAGCTTTCAATACTGTTCCACATAGAAGATTGATTAATAAGCTGGGTAGGCTCAGGATGGTCGAAGTTGGTCAACTGGGTGGTAAACTAGTTAACAGGCAGAAAACAGAGAGTGGTGGTAAATGGTATACCATCAGAAGAGATGCAAGTCACAAGTGGGTACCTCAGGAATCAGTCCTGGGGCCAGTCCTCTTCAATATCTTCATCAGTGACATTGCAGATGGACTGGAGGATACGGTTTGTCTGTTTGCAGATGACACCAAGATCTGCAACAGAGTTGATGATCCAGATGGGGTGGCCAGAATGAGAAGAGATCTGGATAAACTGGCAAAATGGCCAGAAGAGTGACAACTGGGGTTTAATGCAAAGAGGAGCAAGATCATGCACATAGGGAAGAGAAACCCGAAGCCACCTATAGGCTGGGAGAGGAGTTGCTGGCAGTCACAAGGGAAGAAAGAGATTTGGGCATCATCATCACAGATGACCTGAAATCATCCAAGCAGACCACTAAAGCAGTAGATAAGGCTAGGGAGATGTTGGGGTGTATTAGTAGGGGTATCACAAGTCATAAGAGGGGAGGTAATAATCCTCTTTACAAGACACTGGTTAGGCTCCATCTGGAGTACTGCGGCAGTACTGGAGGCCACACCTTCACAAGGACATTAACCAAATTGCAGCAGTCCAGAGAAGGGCAACCAAAATGGTGCAGGGACTGTATCAGAAAACATATGAGGATAGATTAACCCAGCTCAATGTGTACCCTAGAGCAAAGGAGGGAGAGAGGTGATATGATCGAAACATTCAAACACCTTAAGGGCATTAGCAAGGTGAAAGAGTCTAACATGTTTCAATATAAGAAAAACAGCAGGACAAGAGGATACAGTATGAGATTAGAGGGAGGCCAAATAAGGGGTAATGTGAGGAAGTTATTTTCACAGAAAGGGTGGTGGATGCATGGAATGGCCTCCTCAGGAAGTGGTGGATATGAATACAGTCAGGGCTTCAAACATGCATGGGATAGACATAAGGAGCAATACAGATGAGTATTAATAGATAAGCTGTTGACAGAGCAAAGGCCGATGGCACATTCATAAGGTAGAAAAAAGAAATGGGTAGACTGGATGGGCCTTGCAGTCCTTATCTGCCATCAACTTCCATGTTTCTATGGCCCCTGGGGGTCTTCCAGCTTAGCAAGGTTTATTGCTCATCTTTTCTACAATGCCTCCTGTCCCATGTGACAGTGATGTGCCTGGGACCACTGATTCAGCAAGTACTAGAGATAGGAGCCTGATGCTCTGGCCTCCACTAAATAACTCTAACTCAATATTTTTGTTTTCTATATGTGTGTCAGGTCTAGCCATCAGGAGTGAATGTTTTGCTTTTAAAACTTTTCATTTAATCAAACTACACACAGACATAAAAGCACATAGATCACTTCAGATCATCAGTGCAATAATAAAGACTTTAGTTGTTTTCTTACAGAATAAGCCACTCAATTAGCCCTCAAGTATTTTCTAAAATGCAGATGTGGCCATTAGTGCTCACTGGATAAGGAAAGTTACCCAATATCACAGTTCTGCTGTTGTAAATTGACTCTAAACCAGTGCTTGCAGAATCCATGGTCCCAGGTAATTCACTGTCTCATGGGACAGGAGGCATTGTAGAAACAAGAAGAGCAAGAAACCATGCTATGACTGAGATTCCCAGGGCCATAAAACTACTATAAAACTAGCAGGCTAATTTAGAAAAAAACCTAATAGCAGAAAAAGGAAGGACACTTTAGGACTATACACACGAATCAGAACACTCTGCACAACATATGTTTTTGCAAATTCTGACTGTACTACTCCTTTAAATATTTTTACCCCAAAGTTGCAACATGGCTTTTTAGGCCCCTCCTCATAGACAAGGCAGGTAAACTTTTCACATCCGTCCGAAGGTGATTTCACAGTCACTCCAGAAAATCACCTCAGGGCACTTTTTGAAAATTTTTATCTACTGGGTCCATGAGATGGGGTCAAAATATTTAAAACAGCAATTATGAATGCACGTTGAAATGTTTCCATGCTCCTTCAATATTTTGAATATTTCAATATATTTTCAATATTTTGACTTCAAACTGTCAACATAGCCATTTTCTCATACCACCTTATAAAGGTGACTGATGAAGTTTCAAATCCTGGCCAAACATGTTTTCACACTTGTGGCCTGAAATGACATTTCAGACACTATTCTATAAATGCCACATGTCATGTTTATAAGGCGGAGTCATAAAATGACTGTGTTAAAAATTTGGGATCAAAATTTAAAAATTAAGAACATTGTGTGCAGGGCCAGCCTTTGGCCCAGCGGGTAGTGCTTTATGATCCAATGTCAGTGAGCTGAGTTCAGGAGTGAACTCAGTGAATCAACAGGATGGGCCAAGACTGGCCTTCACTAAATAGGAAAGGGAAGGTGCAGGGTTGTACGACGGATCCAAGTACCATATGGTGAAGAGAACTCTTTTCTGGCATAGGGCACTGTACCTCTGCACTTGTGGCTGCCAGAGGCACTGTGCTTCAACTGACAGATGGACTCCTAGCCCTGTGTGTGTGTCTGTATCTGTAGCCACATAGAAGCACAGACTCAGAGGGTCCTGCACTTCTGCAGCCCACCAGACAGCTCCATTAATTCCTGACATCCATTGCTGCACCCTGCATGTCTGTAGGCATGGACTCTTCCCTTGATACAGAACCCACAGGTCCATGCATGTCTCTATTTGTTCATGCAGGAGCCAAAGGACCTAGTGAATGTAGACATGATTCCACTGTCTCAAACATAATGGAAATTAATTGCAAAAACTGCATAACTGCACCAGTTAGGGTTCAATTTACCACCACAAAGTGGGAAAATGTGATGTTATGGTTTCCAACCCTGACTTTCCACCCTCCCAAGCAGCAAGGAAAAGACCACACAAGCAACCACAGACAGGCATCATCAGAGAAGAGAAACAACACAGAACTACTTCCAAATGACATCACGTAGTGGCACCATGGAATTCGGCTGCCTGAGATTTGTACTGCCAGATCTGTAACATCATTTAAGAAAAACTGAAATGTTACCTACTCCTTGATCTTTTGAGTCATTCTGCAGCTCAACAAAACTGTTGTAGTGTTTGTCTATGTATTTTAGTATTGTACAAGAGGATGATGTTTATATGACTGGATTGGATTTGTAATGTGGTCTTATGATTTATGTTATTAATAAAATATATAGATATAGAGATAGGAGAAGGGCAGGGGTAAATGGAGAAAGTGACAAAGGCAATAAGGACAGGGATGGGGCAAAAGGAGCAAGGCCATCAGGAAATGGAGGGTAATGAATTCCAATGCCCGTAGTCTGGGCAACAAGCTCCCTGAAGTGGTGGCCTTGATGGAAGAGGGATGCCTGGATATCGTAGCAGTCACAGAAACATGGTACACAGAGAACCATGACTGTGATGTTAACATACCAGGGTACATAACCCACAGGAGAGACAGGGAGGGAAAAGAGGAGAGGGAGAGGAGTAGCTCTCTATGTAAAGGAAGAGATAAAAGCAACTGAACAAAAGAGTAAACAGGGAGGAGAGGAGAGGAGAGGAGGCAATGTGGGTCACCTTAGAGAATGGAAATGGCACCACAATCTACACAGGGTTGTATAGAGACCCCATGTCAGGGGAGGAATGGACAAGGATATGATGAGAAGGCATTCTTAGGATGGCAGAGAAAGGGCGATACTGTTGATGGGAGACCTGAATATGCCAGATGTTAACTGGAGCACATTTGCTGCAGTCACATTCAAGAGCAGGGCCATTCTCGATGCCCTACAGGTGGCATGCCTCAGACAGCTACTTTCAGAACCCACTTGTGAGGGAGCAATCTTAGACCTCATACTCTCAAATGGAGACAGTGAGAGAATCTCAGATCTAGAAGTGGGTTGCCATCTGGGAACAAGTGACCATCAAACAGTGTGGTTCATGATAAATTCAGCTACAGAGTCAAGCTATACAAAAGTAAGGGTACTGGACTTCAGGAGGGCTGAATTTGTAAGATGGGAGAGTGCCTTAGAAAAGCACTAGCAAACAGGCTAGAAGGAGGGGTGGAGCAAGAATGGGAAACATCAAAACTGCCATCACAGAGGCAACACACCTTGTGTCAAGCAAATAAACAAATCAAAACAAAAGAAAAGCCACTATGGTTCTCAAAAGAGGTTATGGGAAAGTCAGGAGAAAAAGATAGCATTCAGGAAGTATAAGGAAACACAGAAGGAGCAGGACAGAGAGCTGTACCAGTTAAGGCAGAAGGAAGCAGGAGGAAGTCAGAATAACAAAGGCCCAACTGAGGAAAAGATAGCCAACTTGGTTGACTACCCTTTTAACAAATCATGGAGGATGGTGTGGTTCCTGAGGACTGGAGGAAGGTGGATGTGATTCCTTCACAAAGTGGGACCAAGACAGAGGCAGGAAACTACAGACCTGTCAGTTTGACCTCTGTGGTAAGGAAAGTGATGGAATCACTTCTGAAGGAAAAAATTGTTGAGTA
This sequence comes from Neoceratodus forsteri, assembly GCA_016271365.2. Lineage (NCBI taxonomy): Eukaryota > Metazoa > Chordata > Ceratodontiformes > Ceratodontidae > Neoceratodus > Neoceratodus forsteri. Next base: position 379,256,582 of record JADMNL010000023.1, on the reverse strand, counting down.
CCTAGAGGCCAGTGGGGCACAGGACCCAAGGCAGCATGGGTTCACAGCAGGAAGGTCATGTCAGACAAATCTAATTGATTTCTTTGATTGGGTGACCAAAGTAGTAGACCAGGGAGGGGCTGTGGACATGGCCTACCTAGACTTTAGCAAGGCATTTGACACAGTCTCGCACAAAAGATTAATAGTTAAATTAACTAGCCTGGGATGGGTCCCAGGGTGGTAGCCTGGGTAAAACATTGGCTGGACAACAGGACACAGAAGGTAATTGTAAATGGAGTCCACTCTGAAGAAAGAGGGGTTACTAGTGGGGTACCATAGGGCTCAGTACTGGTCCAGTCCTTTTAATGTCTTTATAAGTGACATTGCAGAGGGACTGGAGGAAAGTATGCCTCTTTGCAGATGACACAAAGATCTGCAACAGGGTTGATACACAAGGAGGCATGGAAAGGATGAGAAGGGACTTGGCAAGGTTGGAGTAATGGTCAGAAGTATGGCAGCTTGGGTTCAATGCAAAGAAGTGCAAAATAATACACCTGGGAAACAAAACCCAGGGAAGATTACACAATGGAGGGAGGTAGTAACAACAACAAAATGGAAACGGACCTTGGGGGTAATCATATCAGATGACCTTAAGGTTAGCAAGCAATGTGAGAAGTCAGTAGGGAGGGCTGAGGGTATACTGGGATGTATAGAGAGGCATCACCAGCAGAAAACAGGAAGTTGTTATCCTCTGTACAGACAGTTGGTGAGACCCATCTGAGTACTGCATCCAGTTCTGGAGACCCCATCTCTGCAAGGACATAGGATAGAGGCAGTCCAGAGGGAGGGCAATTAAAATGGTGCAGGGTCTGCAAGAGAAGCCATAAGAGAAGAGACTAAAGGAGCTTAATATGTATACCCTTGAGGAAAGGAGGAGAGGAAGGACATGATAGAAACTTTTAAGTACCTCAGCAGAATCAACAAAGTCCAAGAGAGTAGCATCTTTCAGAAAAAGAGATGTGCAAGAACAAGGGATACAATTTAAAGATAGAGAGTGGGCGGTTCAGGGGCAATGTGAGAAGTATTTTTTCACAGAGAGGGTGGTGGACACATGGAACAGCCTTACTGAGGAGGTTGTGGGGTCTAAAACTGTGGGAGAATTCAATAATACATGGGACAGACATAAGGCCATTGTTGTGGAGTGGGTAAGAAGAAATAGGCTGTTGGTTAGCTAGGATCTGCAGCTTTTCCTGTAGGTAGGAAATGGGCAGACTAGGTGGAGCCAAGCGTCTTATCTGCCATCAAAGTCTATGTTTCTATGTTTCTATTGCATGTGTTACAGGTGTTCCGAGCCCTGGAAGGGCACTTTGATCAAATTTAATAAAAAAAGCAGCAAACAGTAGCACTGATATGCAACCTTCATGGATTTGTACCTGTAGTTGCAGGCACAGACCCAACAGGGGCATGTGCTTCTACAGCCTAAATGTGTGTGTGTGTGTGTGTTACAGTGTGCATGCATACCTGTGGCTGCAGAAATGCTGTCCATACAGGGGTCTCTGCACCTCTGCAGACAGAAGTACTTTACAATTTAAGTGTCATGGATTTCTGTATGTGGCTGCAGAAGGGCAGGTCCCACAGGACCTCGCCTCTCCAGACAGAAGTTGGTGTGTATGTCTTACACCTTTAGCTGCAGAACTGCTGTTGTACTTCTGGTATTATAGATTTTGTGGGGCCTCCACGTCTGCAGCCAGAGGTCAGTGTTTATGTCTTACACCTGTGGCTGTAGAAGCACTGTCCCCTCAGGGGTCTGTGCTCATGCAGACAGAACTACAAGTATGTCTTACAGTGTGCATGACTACCTGTGCTGGAACTGCAGGCCCCATAGTGGCCCATGTTTCTGCAGACAAAAGAATTCTTGTAAATTTCAGTAACATGAATTTGTATCAGTGGCTGCAGGGACCTGTGTTTCTGCACACAGAAGTAGTTTTGTAATTTGAGTATTGTGGATTTTTATCTGCAGCCAGAAGTAAGTATGCATGTCCTGTGCTCTGCACAACTCACATACAAAATCCATGAAGTTAGCACATCAGTGCTAGTACATTTGTGTCATCTGGAAACAGTTGTATGTTGTTTGCCTTACCTGAACATGATTGTCTGTGGTTGCTTGTGTGGTCTTGTCCTTTTGCTTCTTGGAGCAGAGTTAGGTTTGAAACCCTAATACCACATTTCCTACTTTTGTGGTGGTAAGTTGAATCCTAACTAGTGCATTAATGCAGTTTTTTTGCCATGAACATATATATATATATATTTTTTTATGGCAAAAAATCAGTTTAATGCATCAGTTAGGGTTGTTTCACAATGACAAAAGTGAGGAAATTCGTGTTAGGTTGAACTCTAACTGTGCATTTTCCCCACCCACCACCACCACACACACACACATATACATGCAAGTAGGGGAAGGACAAAAGCAACACAACCAATCACACACAACCAGCAAGAGGTGTATACCTGTGTTACCATAGCAAGTAGGTAAGAAATCTAACTTCAGGTATCATACAGTATTTCCAAACTTATTTCACAGGATTAGTGCACCTAAAGGTGAAACAAGGTGACAGTATTGACAACTGTGTGCCTTGCTCCATTTTTGACATATGGGTGGTGAAAGGCATCATGGATGCCGAAGGTTAGTCTATGGGAGCTTGCTCAATTTTGGAACAGTGTAACTTTGTCATCCTTAAGTATTTTAGCACCAAAGCAGGAAAAGACACATCTGTGGGATCAGGGCTTGCCACCCTGCAAATTTCAGCCCAAAGGACCCAACTGTTTGCTTGCAGGATGATGGCAAAGATGTGCAGTCATCAGGAGCATACTTTTGCAAAATACTGTCGCAAACACGAAAGTGTCGCAAACAGAACACACAACACTGTCACATTTGCAAAGCATTGCAAATACTGTTGCAAACACGAAAGTTTTGCTAAAGCACTAGTACGCCACTGTCGCATTTGCAAAAGTGATTTCCTAAAGTATTTCAGGGAATGTGGAAATCCTGTTTGGGGTCTTGTAAACCCCAAAATACTATATGTAGTCTGTGTTATGTATTGGTGGCAGCGTGTGTGGCCCAAGATGCCCAGATTGTCCACAATGATATATGTGTTTGTGGTGCATGGAACGTCCGGGATCAGAGTTAGCAGTGACAACCCCATGCCATAGCCCAATGGGAGCACTGGTATGTGGTTTCATGGTTTAGATACACTTGTATGTTATTTCTGTTACCTGCTGCTGGTTGTGTGTGATTGGTTGTGTTGCCTTGGTCCTTCCCTACTTGCATATATGTGTTTTCAACCCTAACAACAAATTTCCTCACTTTTGTCGCTATGGAATGTCCCTAACTGATGCATTAAAGGAAAACACTGGAAAGACACAACTTTCCTCAGACACCACATAAATCCTCAATTAGTGCTTTAAGACAGCTACCCACAACTTCCACTTTCTGTTGCTGGCAGCCATCATCTCATGAGCAGCGGTTTGATTCCTGAGCTCACTGTATGCTAATATGTCTGTTTGACCTCTGCTATTGGTTGGCAGGACATATTAGCATAAAAGAGCTCAGGATGCTCCCTGCTGCTCATGAGATGGTGGTTGCCAGCAATAGAAACTGAAAGTTAAAGGCCTTTGTTTAAATCACTAAAAGCAATTAGAGGTAATTTTAAAAAAATTACCGTCTGAAAGCACTAATCAGGCATTTTTGTAGCACCTGGGTAAAGTTGTGCCTTTTCCAGTGTTTCCCTTTAAACATAGTTTTTCCATGAATTCCCTTCTTTTGAGAATGTGCACTACAAATAGTGAATGGAATGTGGTGGTGGGCGCTGGCCTTCGGCCCCACACTCCCACCATGCTGGCCATTTGTGCATAATAACCCTAACAGTAATGATAACGCTAACAGTAACGGTGATGCAAATGCAAACAATAATGGTAATGCAAATGTGAAGCAGATGCAAATGCTAAAGCTTACAGAAATGGAAGCAGAAACTGTAATGGTAGCGTGATGCAAACGTAAATGCAAATGCAAACAGCAATGAAAATGCAAGCAGAAATGCAAACAGTAACGTAACGTAAAAGAAATGGTAACGGTAATGGTGATGGAAATGTAAATGCAAACGCTAATGGTAACGGTGATGGAAATGCAAACATTGATGGAACGGTAATGCCCACACAAACGTGAATGGAAACACTAACAGTTATGTAATGCAAACGAAACACAAATGGTAACAAACGCAAGAGCAAATGCAAACAGCAATTGTAACATAAACACAAACGCTAACAATAATCTAACGATGTCGCAAAACAGAAATGGTAATGCAAACGCAAGCACTACTGCAAGTTCAAATACAAACACAAATGGTAACGGTAACATTTACACTAACGGAACTGAAATGCAAATGGTAACACAGGCGCTGAACGGTAATGAAAACACAAACAGCAACGGTAACATAAACACAAGCACAAACACAAACGCAAATGGTAATGTAAATGCAAACGGTAGTGGTAATGCTAACAGTGATGCAAATGTTAACATAAACTCAAACGTAAACAGTAATGTAAATGCAAGCACAAACTGAAACACAAAATGTAATGGTAACGCTAATGGTAATGCAAACACAAATGGTAACACAAGCAACAAATGGTAACAGTAACGTAAATGCAAGCTGTAACGGTAACGTAAACAGAAGTGCAAATGCAAACACAAACAAATGGTAATGGTAACAAAAACGCTTAATGGTAACGGTAACGATGACACAATCGCAAATGTAAATGCAAATGGTAAAGCAAACGCAATCATAAACGCAGACACAAATGGTAACAGAAGCACAAATAGTAATGGAAAGGAAAACGGTAACAGTGAACCAAACGTAAATGGAAATGCAAACGGTAATGCAAACACAAACAGTAATGCTAACAGTGACGCAAATGGAAACGCTAATGCAAACAGAAAAGGAAACCAAAGGACAATTGCAAATGCAAACGAAAAAATAATGGAAACACAAGTGCAAACGTGAACGCAAACACTAACGGTAATGCTGACACACATGCTTTGTATTCAAAAGGGGTGTATTCAGAAGCACAGTGAATACAAAGAATGTGGGCATAATAGTGGCCCTCGGACAGGAAAATGAGCACTTGGAATACTAAACTGCTTATATCTCAGGAACCGTATGATGCAGAAAAAAATTAAAATCTCATATTATTTATGACCTTCCAGGCTAGTTTTGCACTTAGCCTCCCAGTGGGGTCTAAATTTTTCTGACAAAAGTCTGTATCTCAAACCGTTTTGAGATATGGGACCCAAAAGTAGCAGGCGCCATAATGTTATTCTATGGGAAAAATCATCAACTTTGGAGTGCTGTAACTTTGCAGCCCTGTTATATTTTGCACCAAACCACCTAAAGGCACATCTGTGTGATGCTGGCTTTCTTTCCTGCAAATTTCAGCCCAAAAGACCAAACTGTTGTTTTGCAGCAGGGTGGCAAAGATTTCCTATTGTTTTGGGCATAGTGTTGCAAAGTATTTTGCAAATCACGACACTTTCACAAAAAAATCATCAAAGTGTTGCATATGCGAAAGTACTTTTTGAGACTACTTTTTAAAAAAGTGTAAAAACATATTTCTGGGGTGTTTACCCCTCCCCCAAAAAAAAAGACATGGCTAGCATCCTCAGGGCTCGACTAGGTGAACACAACAAGAATTGTGTCCCTAGAGGATTCAAATTTAAATGCCAAGCATTTCTCAGACCACCAACTGAAAAAAAAATGGCTGAATCACGAAAGTAAAGGGGTCATTTGCGACAGTAAAACTGCATTTGCGACATTTTGAATAGTTTGTTAACTTTTCCCATAGACTATAACAGGATTCAGTGTTTTTGAATAACTTTTGAACCGTTTAATATTTTTCATGAAATCTTCAAATGACACACTGGGACCATTGCTGCATGTTCCCTGGAGTTTTCAGACTGACCACACAAAATTTGCGGGCTGTAGGAGCGAGCAAAGAAACATGCAAAACCTGTAATTTATGTGTTTTTGGTGCTCCATAGCTCCATACTGCACATCTGACCACAATGAAGCTCTTGGCAGATCAAGAGATCTATGGTACCAGACCATGCATTCCAAATTTCAGGCAAATTCATTGTACAGTGCCAAAGTTATTAAGGTGCACAATTTTCAATTTAACCTTAAATGGGGTACTGAACTCTAACTATAAGCGGCACTACTGTGCCACTATATATATATATGTATTATATATATATATATATATATATATATATATATATATCTACATAGATTATATATACATTTATAGAATGAGGAGTCATCATGCTCAAAATCAAGTGTTCTGATTGTATAAAACACATCACATGACCATGTGTAAATCAGAAAGCGACGCACACCTACTTTTACCCCCTCAAAACAATTTTGACATTTTAAGATAGAGAAACCACTCTGGGGTGTGCGGTCGCACTCTGATATCTCCTGCGCCTTGGGTGGTTGGACGACTCAGCCTGTGGCCTTGTGCATACAACGCACATCAAGGCGCATGCGATATCAGAACGCAACCGCACATCTCAAAGTGGTTTATCTATTACATATATATATATATATATATATTCTTTGAAGAAAAACTCCAGTAATGAACAAAGTGACAAAAGTAGGAAAATGGGCATTAGGGTTTCCAACCTAACTTTCACCACCCTCATGGCAGCAACAGATGTGGGATATGTCTTGGGGTTGTCAACCCTAATGCTCACCCATTCCATGAGTAAATAAGTTGAGATGGGTGCAGTATATGAGAATGGGTTGAGCATTAGGGCTGACAACCCCAGGCACACCCATGCCTGTTGCTGCCTGCAAAGTGAGAAATGATGCAGCTCAGAAACCTAACACCACATATCCTACTTTTGTCAATTTACCTAACTGATGCATTAACAGAGTTTTTTGCAAGAATATCTCTACTTTTTAGATAGTATAATCGTATCCTCATTTGGCTGTGGGAGCGCAGAGCCCTCAGGCCCTGCACTACCATTCCTCTATAGTTGTGTACATGTATGTTGTCATGGAAGCATTTCAGCTGAAACAGCAACCAAATTGTCAGCATAGCCTTGTTATTACCCCACCTCATGAACGCTGGGCTGAGAATTCAAATCCTGCCAAACATCATTCCACCCCACTGCAACATCATTCCACGCCACAGGTGAGAAAACAAATTTTGGCCAGGATTTGAAAACTGACAGCTGTCACATTCATGAGGTGGTGTAAAATAGCTAAATTGAAAATTTGGGGTGAAAATATTTAAAAATTACTGAAGTACGTAGTAAGCATAGTTAAATTTAAAAGCATGCACATAACTTCACCATTTTTATATATTCTGACCCCAAATTTTCAACATAGCCTTCTTATGACCTTGCCTCATGAACACATCCAGTGAAATTTTTTAAATCACACCCAAAAGGTGATTTCACCAACTGACTACAAAATCACCTTTCAGGACAGATTTGTGAAATTCCAGTGACATTGTCCATGAGGTGGGGTCCCCAAAAGGCCATGTTGAAAATTTGGTGTCAAAATATGCAAAAATCACCAAGGTATGCATCAAAGTTTAAAACCCCATTAAAATACATTAAACCACATTTACCTTAATTTCTCATATTGCAGTTGCTGGTTCCAGCAGCAAAGCGTGTCTGATTGGAGGTGGGTCTTCACCCTGTCACCTGTCCAAGTGAGCGAATGTGTGTGGGGGTGTACTGGGGTGTGGGGTGGTGGGTGTTGAGTGGGAGGTGGGGTTGGGGGTCAGATCACCGAGGACCTTCTAGAAAAAAAGCATCGAGGACTATGTACTTTTTTGTAGGCAGGGGCAGTGACTGGAGGGTGGGGGTGCTGCTAGACACCAGGGAAATAGAAAAAGGGGACAGAAATCAGAGGATGGGGGTGCCACTAGACACCAGGAAATAGGACAAAATGGGGACAGTAATCAGAGGGTGGGGGTTCCACTAGACACCAGGGAAACATTTATAAATATGGACATGGTGATCGGAGGGTGGGGTGCCACTAGACACCAGGGATATGTATTGTTATATTTTTTTTGTCTCCTATGTGGCTGGGGGTGTTACCAATGGTTCCCTCAATCCGACTGACCAACATCCCCAGTCCACCCCCATCCCAAGCTCAACCCGATACCTTCCAACCTGCACAATGATCTGTTTGCCATGGTGGGCACGCAACCACCGCCACGGGATCTGAGGGGTTTTCCCAGTGCAGGGAGCATCAGGCAGAAGTCGGTGGGGGCTGCTCATCCAGCCATCATGATCCATGGATTTTTCTCTGTTCCTCCCACATCGTCCGTGGCGTGCAATGGCCAAGGGACGAACACGCACACTACCGCACGCCCTCCAGCGCCTGCCACAGCACATCCCTCAAGTTCAGCCCCTGACCTGCCACAGCCCCAGCCACTGCTAGAGCTGGCAGGACATCGAGGCTTTCCCTTCCCACCCCGGAGAAGGAGAGCAGTCTAACGGACGCTCGATCCTTCTCCACCCCGACTACCCCCGACGACCCCGACAGCCCAGGCTCATTCCCAAACCCAGGTCGCCAGCGAGGCGAGGTGTAGCATCCAGTGCCTCAACCTCAGTGCCACCGGCCGGCAGGGATATGTATTAAAGTAACAGGCAAGGTGATTGGAGTGAGTTACAAAGAAACATCTAACTATAATTCTTTTTTACAAACTGAGAAGCAGGATCCTTTTTGCATTTCCTTTTTGCAACAAGAAACAGGATCCTGTTTCATGTTTCTTTAAATTTGCAAAAAGGATTTTGGCATGTCAAAAACACATTTCCAGGTGATTTATCAAAAAGTAACAGCAGAACCCAATAGAACAGGTTCGATTAGGAGAACACATGTGTTGGTTACTTTTGAAAATATCATTTTTTCAGTTATTTAATTTTGTTTTCCGCTAAGAGGAAACAAGATAGCAACAACGGAAAAAGATTCCCCATTTGTGAAACAAGATAATCCATTTGTGAAAAGAATTACCCATTTGTGACAAAAGAATCTTTCTTAGAGTGGGACATCAAACTGGAGTGAAATTCCAATTGAAATAATGGAAACAGCCTGTCCAGTGGTGTGGAGGCTGAAGCATCTGTGCCTTACATCCTACATGCCAGTGACCCATGTTCATGGTGCAAGTGGCCACCAGGGTCGGCCGGAGGGAGAGGATCGAGCATCTGAGGACAGCCTCCTCTCCCAGGAGGGGTGGGGATGGAGTCCGCTGCTTGCCTGGCCCATAGCTGCAGCTGAGGGATGGCACAGCACCCACAGATGAAGGGGAGGATGTGGGGCAGATGCCTGTCATGCCGCACATGGAGCGTGCACAGCTCAGTCACTTGCATCATTGCATGCCACTGCACCACACTCGGGGATGGGAAGAAAACTGGGCGGAAAAATCCCGACTGGCAAGATGATGCCGGCCGCTTGCAGGTGCCACACCCAGCCAGCTGGCACCTCATGAAGCCAGAGGTGAGTCCAGTGGATGCCGGGGTGATGGGCTGGGGGCGGTGAAAGGGGCCAGTCAGGATGGAGAAAGAAAGAAGCAAAAAAAAAGAAAAGAATGGAAACTTTCAAATTTAATAACTTTGGAACAGACTAATATATGTTCACAAATCTTCAAAAGGCACATCTGTGACCCAAGACCTTTCTACCCAAAACAATTCAGACCAACATTCCAACCCTAACATCGAATTTCCAAACTTTTGTCACTGTGCTATCAACCTGATGCATTAACGCTGTTTTTGCAATGAATTTCCTCCTTTTGACAAAGTGTAATTTAACTGGTATGTTGTTGTGGGGGCATGAGCCCTCTGGGCCCTGCTCTCTTCACACCCATTTTTTGCAATGGTATGCGTATGTGGGGCGTGGGCCTCTAATTTCTCCCACCCTATAAATGGAGACATATAGCAGCCTTATAGTACTGAAAAGGAACCCTTGTAACAGTAATTTGGCAATATCTCAGTAACTGTAGCAACTATGAAAAAATTCCACTGCAGTTGCAATCATAACTTGAAACCTCCATGCAGGCTTAGCCACCCAGAACCAAAAATCCATATCTCAAATCGTTTCGCAATACTGGTGCCAAAAGGTGCCACAGGTGCAGCAATGTTATCCTATTGAAAATTTCTCAAATTTGGAATGCCATAACTTTGGAACCATTGTAATTTTTTACTAAACCACCAAATGGTACATCTTTGGGGTCACAGCCTACCACCTTGCAAATTTCAGCCCAAAAGCCCCAACCATTTAGGTGCAGTGGGGTGGCAAAGAAATGTTTTTTTGGTGCAGTAGTGTTGCAAATTGTGACATTTTACAAAAATGTGCAAAAGAATGGACACAACAGTGTCACAATTTGTGAAAGTGTCATATCCGTTCTGACAATTTACAACACTATAGGGGCCTGATTGCCAAAAAGGCATTTCTGGGTGGGTGGGTTCCCAAAAAATGGCTGCAGTGTGTTCCTCAGGCCCCAATTAGGTAAACACAACTGTCAGTATTTACCTAAGGCAGTCAGATTTGAACTACAGCCATTTTTGTCCATTGTTAATTGAAAACAAGATGGCAGCTGCACTACACTACAGAGGCCATTTGTGTCACTAAAATGTAGTGGCAGCAGCTTTCGATAAGCATTATATTTTTCCCATTGACTATAATGGGAAAATTCAAATCTGAATAACTTTTGAATGGATTAATATTTTTCACCAAATCTTCAAAGGCACATCAGTGACCCAACTGCCTCTTTCCTGAAGATTTCAGACCAGATGGACAAACCATTTGGGCTGCAACTAAGCAAAGAAATGTGCAAAAACCCAGTTTTGCATTTCGAACACTCATAAGCTCCATAACTGCACATCCAACCATAACACAACTTGTCAGATCCAGAGACCTATGGTGCCACACGCATGCGTAAAATTTCAGGCAAACTCTGTAATACAGTTGCAAAGGTTTTAAAGTGCAAAATTTGGGATTTAACATAGAAGTGGGCAGGCAACCTAACTATAGCTGCACTATCTTGCAGCTATAACATGCTATATGTGTGTGTGTATATATATATATATATATATATATATATATATATATATATATATTATGGTATACGGTAGTACTACCATAGTTAGGGATGAGGAGCCATTTACATGTTAAACCTAAAATTTTACTTATATCTTTGCAACGATAATAGTTGCCTGAAATTAGAATAACGATCAAGAACCATACATCTTGGGATCTGCCAACTTTTTACTGTGCGGATACACAGCTGTTGAGTTATTAAGCATGATCTGCATGCATATTTACGCTTTTGGAATTTTTGCTCATCTCTACAGGTTGCATGGTTTGTGCGACCGGTCTGAAATCTTCAGGGGCGTGAAAAACATTAAATGGTTCAAAAGTTATTCAAAAACAATTTCCCATTATAAGTCAATGGGAAAAGTTAACAAAAAGTTTGACAGTGTCGAAAATGCAGTTTTACTTTTGCAAATGGCCCTTTAACTGTCGTAAATCCGCCATTTTGTTTTCAGTTGGCCATCAGAAAATGCTTGGCATTTAAATTTGGGACCCTCTAGCAACCTAATTCTTTTGTATTCACCTAGTCAGACCCTGAGGGATCCTAGGCATGTCTTTATTTTGGGGTAAAACACCCCAGAAATATGTTTACAAATTTCTGGAAAAAGTACTTTAGTAAAGTACTTTAGCATTTGTGACACTGTCGCTTGAATTTGCAAAAGCTTTCACAAAGTTCGACAGTACTTTTCCAGGCTGTGGAAAATGACAGCAATTCTTTGCCACCCTGCTGCAAAAGAATGGTTTGGTCTTTTGGGTTGAAATTTGGAGGGATCGCAGCCAATATCCCACAGATGTGCCTTTCAGTGTTTCTGTGAAAAGTATTACAAGGTGGCAAAGTTACGGCACTCCATTTTGACACTTTTCCCATAGGATAACATTACAGCGTCTGCCGCATTACAGCAATCGTTTGCCGCCCTGCTGCAAAATAACGGTTTGGTCTTTTGGGCTGAAAGTTGAGGAAGAAAGCCAACATCCCACAGATGTTCCTTTTAGTGGTTTGGTGAGAAAAATATTACAGGAGCCAAAGTTATGGCACTCCGAACTTCTCTTCCTTTCCCATAGGATAACATTACAGCGTTCACTGCGCCTTTCAGGCCCGTATCTCGGAAATGAAAGCAGATACGGACTTTTCGTCAGAAAACATTTAACCCCCTACTGGGGGCTAAGCACAAAACTAGCCAGAAAAATCATAAATCATATGACTTTTACATTTTTTTCCTATGTCATACAGTTCCTGAGATATAAGCAATTTAGTATTCCAGCTCCTCATTTTCTGCTCTGAGACCCATTATTATGCATACATTCTTTGTACTCACTGTCTTTCTCTATGCAGCTTTTGAGGAAAACCAGCTACAATAAGCTTGCATTACTGTTACCCTTACTGCTTCTGCTTGCGATTCGTAACCGTTTCACTTATTGTTCCGTCTAAGGCACCGTAATGCGTTACCCTTGCATTTTCATTTGCGCTTGCGTTTGCATTATTTTAACCATTTGTGTCTACAGTACTGTTTATCTTTCTGTTTTGCTTTGCATCACCATCGCATTACCATTTAAGCTTGCGAGCACCATGTTACTCTGTGACAAGACATCGCGTGGTGGGAGCACAGGGCCCAAAGGGCCCCATGCTCCCGCCGCCACATCACATTCACTATTTCTCATTATCCTTCTCAAAAGAAGGAAATTAGAGCAAAAAACTCTGTTTAATGCATTAGTTAGGGTTGTTCCACAGTGACAAAGCGAGAAATTTGGTGTTGGATTGAAAGTCCCCCTTGGACCCCCGCCCACACCTCCAACCGGCATCGGGGTGGCGTTGGGGTTATAAGTCTAACTCTCACCCCATTCTCCTATACCTATGCTTCTTCACACATCTGATGGGGTGAGAGTTAGGGCCGGCAACCCTGCGCCCCAATGCCGGTTGGGGGTGTGGGAGGTGGGTCCAAGGGGCTTTCAACCCTAACACGAATTCCGCTTCAAGCAATAACAACCTACAATGCATGAAATGAATTTTTGTCTCTAATATATATATATATATATATATATATATATATATATATATTTCTTTGCAAAAAACTTTGTTAATGCATCAGTTAGGGTTAGCATTAAAGTGACAAAAGTATGGAAATGTGGTGTTTGGGATCCCAACCCTACCACCACCTCACCCCCACACACAACCCTATCACCCCACCCCACCGTCCACACACTGCCTTGAAGTTGTCAGCTCTAACACTCACCCCATTCCATTTATAAGGAAGGTAAGATGGTACAGTATAGAAGAATGGGGTGGCGTTAGAGCCAATGACCCCAAGGCACACCCCGTCACCTGTTGCTGTGTGGATGTTAGGGATGGGCTGGTAGGGTGTGTGTGGGAAGGAGGTGGGGTGTTAGGTTTGGGAACCATAACACCACATTTCCATACTTTGTTAATTTAATATGAACCCTAACTGATGCATTAATGAAGTTTTGCAATGAATTTCCTTACTTTTGACATAGTATAATAGTATCCCCATTTTATTGTGGGATCACAGGGTCCTTTGGACACTGCACTCCAATCCACACGTGAATGCGCATATGTATGTGGGTGTGGGCGGCCCTGCACTTCCATGTAAAACAACAGTGACCAAATTGTAAGCATAGCCATCGTATTACCCCTTCCTCATGTACCCGGTACAGAGAAATTGTGACATGCAAGCCAAATGTAATGCTTACAACTGCAATGCCATTCTGTGCCACAGAAGCCAAAACATATTGTGAGCAGGATTTGAAAAATAACAGCTGTGACATACATGAGGTGGGGTAATAAGAGGTTATGTTTAAATCTGGGATCAAATTATTTAAAAGTCTGTAGTTGCAAGCAGGCATAGTGAAATTGCAACAAATAGCCATAACTTTTTCATTTCTTCATATTTTGACCCCAGATTTTCAGCATAGTCTTCTTATCACCCCATCTCATAAACCTCATAGGTGAAGATTTCTTAAACCACGGCAAAATGCTATTCTGTGCCACAGGTGCAGAAACACATTTTGGGCAGGATATGAGAAATTACATAGATAAATAGATACATAGACAGTGTCAGCAGATAAGGGACTATGGCCCATCCAGTCTGCCCATTTGAGCTTGCAAGTTCAGTTTATGTTTTCCTAGAAGTCTGTTGCCCTTACCCTGACCTCCAGAATTCCTTTATGTCTATCCCATGCATTCTTAAATCCCATGATTGTTTCAGCCCCCACCACTTCCTCTGGCAGGGTGTTCCACTTGTCCACCACCCGTTCTGTGAAGAAATTCTTCCTCACATTTCCTCTGAATCGTCCTCCTCCAACCTCATCCCATGCCCTCTAGTCCTGGAACATCTTTTCACTTAAAAATAGTGTATTCCTGCACCCTGTTCCTCCCTGTAAGATATGTGTATGTCTCTATATCCCCACTCTCTCCTCCTCTCCTCCATGGAGTACATGTTCAGTTTATTCAACCTGTCCTCATAGGACTTGTGATGCAATCCATGCACCATCTTTGTTGCCCTCCTCTGAACCTTCTCTACCCTGTCTATGTCCTTACATAGGTAAGGTCTCCAGAACTGTACACTGTACTCCAGGTGGGGTCTCACTAGTGTCTTGTATAGTGGAATTATGACCTCCTTCTCCTGCTGGTTATGCCCCTGTCTATGCATCCCAGCATCCTATTTGCTTTACCTGCTGCCTTGCCACAATAGCTTCCCTACCTTTGAGGTCATCAGAGATGATAACCTCAAGATCCCTTTCCTGCTTGGTGCATGCTATATCCTCACCCCCAACTGATATATTGTGCCAGGGTTTTTGTGCCCCATATGCATTATCGTGCACTTCTTTGCATTGAATTTCAACTGCCAGATCCTGACCATTCTTCAAGTTTCTGCAGGTCCCTTCTCATTCTGTCTACACCCTCTGGTGTGTCTACTCTGTTACAGAGCTTTGTGTCATCAGCCAACAGTGAAATTCTACCTTCTAGGTCCTGCGCAATGTCACTGATGAAGATGTTGAACAGGACCGGTCCCAGCACTGATCCCTGTGGTACCCCACTGGTCAATCTTCCCTCTGTGGCGTGACAGCCATTTACCACCACCTTCTGTGTCCTGCCACCCAGCCAGTTACTCACCCACCACACTACTGTCCTGCCCACACCCATATTCCCCAGTTTGTGTAATAGTCTTCTATGTGGCACAGTGTCAAGGCCTTGCTGAGAGTCCAGCTAGGCCATGTCCACTGCCCTCCCCTGATCCACCTCCCTAGTCACCCAGTCAAAAATTCAATGAGGCTGGTCTGACATGACCTCCCCTGGTGAAACCATGCTGCCTTGGGTCCTGTAGTCCATTGACAACCAGATGTTCCACTAATCTCTCCTTCAGTAGTGCTTCCATGATCTCCCCACTACGAGGTGAGGCTGACTGGTCTGTAGTTCCCCTTCCTCTTTGTTCCCACTTTTGCATAAAGGGACTACATCTGCTGTCCTCCAGTCTTTCAGTACCTCCTCTGTTCCCAGTGATCGGCTAAACAGGATAGCCAGAGGTTCAGCCACCACCTGTCTTAGTTCTTTAAGGACCCTGGGGTGCACCCCATCTGGCCCCATTGCTTTATCAACTCTTATTACTTCCAGTTCCTTCAGGACTCTTTCTCATGTAAAGGGACTTGTGTCTATTTCTGACCATTCTCACTCCTGTACCCCTTCAGACCCATTACCTCCTCTTCCTCAGTAAAGACTGAGCAGAAATACCTGTTCAATATGTCAGCTTTACTGTTGTCATCCTCCACGCTCCCATCCTCCCCTTCAGTCTTACTATCCCTTCCTTTGCCTTTCTTTTTTCACTTATGTACCTGTAAAGGTTTTGTCCCTCTACCCACTGATTTTACAATGTGTTCTTCTGTCTGAGCTTTGGCTTCCCTTACTGACCTCCCTGCCTCCTTTTGCTTCTCCTGGTACTTCTCCCTATCCCTTTCTGCCTGTGTCTTTTTGTATTGCCTGAATGCAATCTTTTGGCTTTCACTTTCTTTGCTACCTCTTTGGAAAGCCATAATGGTCTCCTCTTCCTTTTCCTCTTGCTAACCTGCTTAATGCATAATTCTGTTGCTCTTGTAATCCCCATTTTAAATACTGCCCACTGTTCCTCAACCCCTGATTCCTGCCCCATTCCCTTAATGCCTCTTTCAAGTATCTCCCATTTTCCCAAAGTCTGCCCCCTAAAATCCAGGATATGTGTTTTTGTGTGGTTTGGTTCTGCTCTTTCTGTGATTTCAAACCACAATGACTGGTGGTCACTGTTTCCCAGGTGCTCCCCACTGTTACCCCATCACACTGTCCCTGTTTGTGAGCACAAGGTCCAATATTGCCTTCTGCTGAGTTGGTTCCATGACCAGTTGCTTGAGGAAGGCACCCTGAAGAGTCCAGGATAAATCTGCTCCTAGTTGATGCTGCTGCTGGGATGCTCAGTCCACGTCTGGAATATTGAAGTCTCCAACCAGTACTACCTCCCTTGTCTGCCATCCTTTGAATGGCTAGCATCAGCTCCTATCTGTTTCTTCCTCCTGGGCTGGTGGTCTATAGACCACACCTGTGCAGATGGCTGGCCCCATTTTCCTTTCCGCTTAACCCACAGTATCTCTCCCCATTTTGTTCCTCCGGATCTCTGTGGCCCTTATGTCATTTTTCACATACAGTGCCAATCCTCCTCCCTTCCTGCCTGCCCTGTCTCTTCTGAATATTTTTTATTTTATTTATTTAGCTTTTGTTGACCGGGTAAGTGCACTAGACAAATCCTGCCTATTTTCAGGCATGACCGGGGAGGGAAACAGATGAATGCCAACTGACCTTGAACCAGATTAAGCTGTTGGTGGTATTTTTTTTAGTGAATGAGGGAAATTTGGCCAGGACACTGGGTAAATTCCCCTACTCTTTTCAATAAGTGCCATGGGATCTTTAACATCCACCTGAACTACCACCAATCCAGGCAGATGGGACCTCGGTTTAACGTCTCATCCGAGCGGCACCTCAGAAATGCAGCACCCTCTCACGCTGCATTACAGTGTCAGTACTGGGATATTAACCCAAGTGCCAGATGTGGGAACTGAACCCACAGCCTCTGATCTCCCAGCCTCAGAGGCGAGTGTGCTACCTACTGAGCCACTGACACTGCTAATATGTTGTAGCCAGGTATGGCCATCTCCCAGTCGTGGTTATCATTACACCAGGTTTCAGTGATGGCCACAATATCCATGTCTGACTGCACCATGACAGCCTCCAGATCTTCCATCTTGTTGCTAAAGCTCCTGGCATTTACACATGGCTTTCCATGACTTGACCTCCTATACTGTTTTGCTGTTCTACTCAGCCCCTTCCTTGGTTGTCCTTTATCCCTGGTTCTCCTTGCTGTCTGTCCTTCTGCTGAATTTTGCCCTTTTCTGCCTATCCACTTCTTGAGCGCTAATCTCCATCTTTTGCACACTGCTTTGAGAGATAGCCACTCCTCTGGTTCACTGGTTCCACTGCTAGCTGTGGGGTGAGCAAGTAGGTACCCTCCTTGCTGGCCTGCCCCACCCTTGCTAATTTAAATGCTTGTCAATGTAGCATTTAAACTTATCATTGAGTGCTTGGATTCCCCTCAGGATGGATGCAGACCATCAGGCTTGAACAAACCTCCATCCCTCCAGGTGGGTCCCAGTCACCAATGGATCAAATCCTTCCTCACAGCACCAGTTCTTCAACCATGAGTTAAAGTTCCTGGTGCATGCACCCCTATGCTCCCTTGCTTCTATGAGGTACTGCTTCTGAGAAAGTGACAGAAGTAGCTACTTGCTTGAGACCCCTCCCAATTTCCTAAACTCTTTCCTGAACTTCCTTTGGCTCCCCATTTGCCAGGTCATTAGTACCTAGGTGGATAATGACATCCAGCTCACCCTCCCGTCTTGCCTTCCCAGTGATCCCCAGGATCTTCCTTCCATCCCTCCATGCCGTGGCACCTGGTGAGCACCTCACCTCCCTGTCCTCCCCTCCTGTGTTCCTAGCTGGATCCCTCTTACGATGGAGTCCCCACCAGGATTAGCTTCCTCCTCCTCTGGGGTCCACTGCTTTCCCGCTGAGGTCACCTCCTTGGCTAACCTCCACATCCTTTCCTTCCACTTCTCTGGGTACCTCTATTTGGTTGTCCCTGTTTGCCAGTGTGGCATATGAGTTCTTGAGTAGAATAGGATCTGGGATGTGCCTCTGCCTGACACTCTAACCCTCCCTGAGCCCACTGTCATCCAAGTGCTCCTTGTTCTCGGCATCCTTTGTGGCGGTTGCATTGGACTGGGTGGTCTCTGGATAGGGTGATGGTACTCCTGAACCAGTTTACTTCAGCTCTGAGTCTGGCTACCTCATCCCACGATCCAGAGAGATGCATGCAGATAGGGCAGCACCTCAGTGTCCAGAAGGTCTGCCTGAATAGATGCCCACAGCCACTGCATTGCACCACTCCCACATTATACTGCAATTATACTGCTATTCCACTACTTGTCTGCTACTGAAGCTCTCTAATTCACTTTTGTTAATTTACTGTCCTAAAAATCCTGCCACTGATCCTCAGATACTTTTCTTTAAAAAAAAGAAAATAAACCAATAAATAAATGACAGCTGTACTGTTCATGAGTTGGTGTGAAAATAGGCTATGTTGAAAATTTGGGTGAAGTTATGAAAATTGCAAAATTCTGGCGCATGCGTGAAATATTCAACAACCAATCATAACTCAGGTGTTTTTTTGGTATTTGTGCACCAGTTTACACAAAATGGACTTTTGGGACCCCTCTTCATGAACACTGGCACTGTTATGTCGTTACTCAGTCCCAAAGGTGATTTTGCGCAGCAACCATGAAATCACCTTACAGGTCAGATTAACAAAATGACAGTGACAGTGTTCATGAGATGGGGTCCCAAAAAGCCCATGTTGAAAATTTGATGAAAAATACCTAAAATGGCCAAGACATCAACATAAGTTCAAAATACCTTTGACAGCCATTATACAGCATTTACCTTGATTCTTCAGTTCACAGTTCAGCTTTGAAGAGTGCAGGCGTGTCCCAATCCACAGAAGACAGCCAGACTCTGGTAGTGATATAAGAGCAGGGGGTGCTCAGTAGGAAGGTCGAGATGGGGAGGGGACAGGGAGACAATAAGGGACAGTTTTGTTTTTCAGGATTGAAAACAAAAAAAGACATTGGGGCTGTTTTCTTTTTTACAGGTACAAGTTGTGCAGTATTTTGGGACACAAGGTGGGCTCCCAGTGTCCCACACTACAGGGGAGACTTCAGAATGCTGACACAGGGATTGTGCACCCTGATGTCAGCAACCGTGTTAAATCCACAACCTTTTGTGGGGGGTCTGACACTGGGGTTGGGCATCCCAGTGTTGGAATTTACATAAAGTATTTTGGAATACTGGGAGTGGGCTCCCCAGTGTCCACACTACTGAGGAGGGGTCTAAATGCCGACACAGGATTGGGCACCCGATGTCAGCAAAACATTTGTTTTATTAAAACATGACTCAGCCCCTAGGAGGCAATAAAAGATAAAAGATCCTTTTATTACTAACATACTACCATACTAAAATGCCAGCAGAATAGACCTAATGGACTCTTGTGTCCGCTCATTTGGTCAGCCCCATCCTGGGAGCTGATCTTGCTGCCCCTCACCTTCTCTGGCTTCTCCCTTCCCACTTCCGGATATTCTCGCTGCATTGGATTTGCTCCAGAACTCTTCCCCTGTACCTGTCCCACCCCTTTTGAACTCTTCCACTGTCCGTGTCTCCACCAGCCTCCTGGGCAGCGCATTCCATGGCTCCACCACCCTCTCAGTGAAGTAGCACCTCCTCCTTTTCTCCCTGAATCTTCCCCTCCAGCTTCACCCATGCCCTCTAGTTGCCCCTCCTCCTTCCTTCAAAAGCACCTGACTGCTCTTCCCTATTTACCCCTTCATGTACCTGAAGACCTCTATCATGTCCCCGGTCCCTTCTCTCTTCCAATGTGTACATATTTAGCTCTTCGAGCCTCTCCCATAGGTCCTGTCCCCAACCCCCAAATAATTTTGGTTGCCCTCCTCTGGACCCTCTCCAGGGAGTTTAATGTCCCTCTAAAGTGTGGCCTCCAAACTGCCTGCCCAGTACTCAGTGCGGCCTCACCAAGCAGCAATACAGAGGAGTATCACTTCCCTCCTTCTGGAGGTGATCCCCTAGCAATGCATCCCAGCATCCTGTTGGCCTTGGCTGCTGCCCTCCTACAAGTCTCTGAGTTGTTCATCTTGACATCCACCACCACCCCAGGTCCCTCTCAGCCATCGAGACTTGTAGCATTCCCCGAGGTGTACACTTGGCCCAGGTTTCTGGCCCCAGGTGCAGTACCTTGCATTTCCCTGCATTGAACCTCAGCTTCCACTTTCTAGACCATATTTCCAGAGCCTCCAGGTCCCCTGTGGGCCACCTCCCTCCTCCCATCCACCACCGCCCCCAGTTTTGCTGCCTTAATGGTATCAGGTGTTTACCTAAACAAGGGCTGAGGAATGTGAATCTGGTGGTATTTTGGCCATAAAATGACCAGAAAAGGTTTTAGCATTTACAGGAGCCAATTTTTTATTAAAGTAGTGCCACAAATTTGTGGCAGTTTTCCTGAAACAGTGCCGCAAACTGCAGCAGTTTCCATGCAACTGTGCCATTAGTTGCCTGCACAGTTACAATTGCGTAGTTTGCAAAAAATAGTGCCATAAATTTGCAACCCTACCAACAGCTGAGTAAGAAAACATATTTCCAGCCACTATTTTCAAAAACTAAGGCCAGAATTGTGTTCCTCTGGCCCAATTAGATAAACACAACTGTTGGTGCTTACCAAGGGCAGGATTTTTTTTGAACATACATTTTCCTCACGCTAACTGAAAACAAGATGATGACAGCACAACACTACTGATACTATTTGAGGCAGCAAAAATTGGTTTCATGGCAGAAATCCTGCTTTTGCACAGAACATGTAATTTTCCCATAGGCTATAATGGGAAATTTTAAATTTAGTAAGTTTCAGATGTGTAGCAGGGACAGGACCCCGATTGTTGTTTATGCTCATGGATCCTATTAAACCTGGAGTTTATATTGGGTTGGTATGCTGAGGTTTATTGGTAATTGGGCTGAAAATATACTTTAAAATCTGTTGCAACAGTAATTATGTCTCTTTCTATATCTTTATTCTTTCTGTCATTTCTCAGGCTTCTTTTATTTCCCTACCCATAGTGTGGCCACCTATCGTGAGTCTATCTATCTCTAGTCTCTTCTTCATGTTTTCTTATGCATTTTTATGCCCCATTCCTTTGAAACCCTTAACAACATTTAAATCTGGAAGCAGAAACTCAAAGTGAGGTAGGGACTTGCTACTCTTGAATACAGCAAATACTGTCCAGCTGCTTCAAGAGGTCTACAAATTAAAATCTCTAGGTAGCTGCAGTTTAATTAGTAAACTTAAATAAACTCACACATTTTGATTGCTGCTGGAATGATATAAGTATTTGTATTGCTTTGTTTGAACTCTTAATAGAAGAAATGTTACTGTTTAGTTCATGTTTAAGGGATACAACTTACTCTTTGTTGTTTGTAAGTTCTGCTGTTCACCAGACCCTCCTCTCAGCTCTATACCTTTGCTATAGTGCTGGCGCTCTTTCTCCACTCTTTTTATGGTACAGGCTGATGGGAGGAGCTTGGTGTGCACTTTCTTAGACTAAAAAGCTGAAATATAATGTTTTATTTGGTTCTTTCAGGCTGAACTTTAGAAGTATGTACAAATTAAGTAGAAGATATAATTCAGATCACATTTAAAGCTTTTATTATTAAAATGACTAACCTGGAATGCGCCCTGAAAAGGGATCTCTGGTCTCAGTTGGTTTACCCGGTTACCAAAATCTAAATAAATAAATGTTTGAGGCGAGTTACAGATGTCATGTGACCTGAAAAGTATATAAATTGTGGAAATAACCTATGTAAGGCTGTGTGTGGAGGAGGTGAACCTACCAGAGGTCTAGCTTGCTACTAGGCGTATAATCTCCAGTGACACTAAATAGTGAGATGTTGTAAATACTTATGTTATATAGAACTTATTTTATTTTCTTCTGTTTAAGTCAGTTTATTATTTTCCTGCTTAAGAATAAATTTGAGTTATTTTCTGAATCCTGACTGATTGCTGGACTCCATTTGTTACCCACGTGTACATTTGGTGCCAGAAGTGGGATATTTGGAGGTGAGACGACCTTCTGGTGGATATTGTCCAATAATACTATGGAGGAACAGAAGAAGCAGGAGAGGATGGACACTTCCACACCTGAGGAAGCATGGACTCGGACAATGGTTGATAAATTTAAACTTCCATTGGCCACTGGTCTAGGAGATGTCCGTAGGAAGGATACTGCCAGAAACCTGAAGGAAGAAGGTGCTCTTGGTGGTGAGAATCCCAGTCCGGTGGAGGAAGAAGAAGAAGAAGATTTACCCCTCACGGAGATGCAGGACTTGCTCAGATGGTTGTGCTTGAAGCAAATTGACATGGAGAGACAGAGAGAGAGACTGGCTACAGTATGAGACCAGGTGGCTGGACACCCTTAAAGCCATACAAACTATGGGAACTGTGAAACATAACCCTCCCAATGAAGGTCCCAGAGACATTAAACTATCAAAATTAATGGACAGTGATGACATAGAAGCTTACATCATGACATTTGAAAGGTTGCAACTGCTTGTGGGTGGCCCAGGAACCATGGGTTGTCCGTTTGGCCCCTACCTTACAGGTAAAGCACAACTTGCTTATAGTCACATGGAAACACTAAATGCAACCAATTATGATCATGTCAAGCAAGTTATCCTAAAAGGTATGACATAAGTATAGAAGCATACCGTCAAAGGTTTAGGACATTCAGGTACCAGACTGCTGACTCCCCACAGGAAGCCTATGTCAGATTACAAGACTTGTGCACAAAATGGTTGAGACCAGCAGTACAGACTATAAATCAAGTGGTAGAATCGATAGTACTGGAACAGTTTATTAAAATACTACCACATGAGGTGCAAATGTGGGTAAGGAACATAGACCAGAAACAGCTGAAAAAGCCATTAGTCTAGCTGAGGACTTTGTGACAGCATGACCACAACTCAGAGGGGTAGTATGGGACTTCTTCCACCACTAGTCATGTGGTAAGATCTTCCCCTACCTCTTCAGCTACAGCTACTAATCGTACATCTGTAAAACGTGTTCCCCGCCCTTACAATCCTGACATCATCTGTCATGAATGTCAAGAAAAGGACATATTGCCAGATTCTGCCCCAAAAAGAAATCTAGCCCTTCTCACTTGGCTTTAGCAAAGTGGGGACAATATATAGTAACTGTTAACATTGAAGGAAGTGCTGTGAAATCGATTCAGGAAGTAAACAGACACTGGTGCATGCTGATGTAATATGTGGAACCCCTCAGACTGTGTCTTCTGAACAAACTAGTGTCACTTGTGTGCATGGGGATACACATAGTTATCCCTACATGAAGCCACCATAACTACACAAAGTACTGTACATCAGATTAAAGTAGAAGGTGGTGCCAAGATTGCCTGTGCCTGTTATCTTAGGACATGACTTTCCAATGTTTAATAAACTTTTGACTGACAATTCATCTATTTGTGGAGTTACTACTCAGGCTCAGGCACAACAAGAACAGGCTGAGCTAGACCTTTTCCATTTGAGGCTACCTTGTTCGATGCCCCTGGTAAAACCCCCAAATCCAAAAGGCAGAAGAAAGTGGACAAATGGACATGGAATAAGAAAAGGGATTTATGTATAGGTGAAACAATGTTGAAAACCACTATGTCACAGATTTTGAAAATGGCCAAAAGTTGGATGATACACTAACCCCATTATTTTGCAGGTTACCCTGGGGAGACTGAGTCTAAAACCTCTATGTACAAGATTAATCAGGAAAAGTTATATAGAGTCTGAAAACCCAAAAACTGGGGAAAGAGTAAATCAGCTAGTGGTTCCAAAACAGTATAGAGAAAAACTAATGTTTTAGCACATGATGTTCCTTAAGGGGTCATGCAGGGAGAGACAGAACATTACAAAGACTCCTTTATAGATTTTACTGGCCTGGTATACATACTCAGGTAGCGGAATACTGTAAGAGATGTGATAAATGTCAACTTGTATCACCAGTCACCAGAAAAGACAAAGTCCCCTGCAACCACTACCTTTGGTAACAGTGTCCTTTGGCGTATGGCAATGGACATCATAGGACCTATTCAAAAAGTTCGAAAGAGAATAGATTTGCTTTGGTTATATGAGACTATGCAACAAAATATCCAGAAGCCATCCTTTGAGAACTGTCACAGCTGACAAGATAGCTGAAGAATTGATGAAAATCTTTAGTCAAGTGGGTATCCCTAAGGTTATTTTAACAGACAGAGGAATAATTTTTGCTTTGCATTATTGAAACATCTCTACCAGGCTCTGGGGTGGCAGCTATATACACCTCTCTGTATCATCCCAGAAGGATGGCATAGTTGAACGTTTCAATAAAACACTAAAGAAAATGATCCAAAAGTATGTGGAGGATGAAGGAAACACTGGGACAGGTACCTACCCTTGTTGCTCTTAGCCTATCAGGAGGTCCCAAGCTTCACAGGGATTCTCACCATTTGAACTATTATATGGTAAGAACCCCAGAGGCCTTCTAGATGTGGTAAAACAACAATGGGAGGATAATACTGAATGGTAAAATCCAACCACTTTGGAATATATAACCAGCTAGCCAAAGGGTGGCGAGAATCGCCCAGTTGGCTCAGGGTCAAAATCAGGTTAAACAGAGTTATCAAAAGAAGAGTATGATACAGGGGTTGGCAAAAATGTTTTAATGTTGGAGACGGTTTTACTGTTACTTCCATCAACAGATAATAAATTGACTATGAAATGGCAAGGACCTTATGTCATACAGAAACAAACTGGTCCTGTCACCTATATGGTGGAAGTACCAGATAGGAGAAATAAGCTAAAATATATCATGCAAACTTGCTAAAAATGGAATGAAAGACCCAGTGAAAGTTTGTATGTATGTTCCAGTCCAATGGATGATGAGCTGAATGTGGCATATGATCGGTTAGACAGCAAACAGGTCCCAATGAGATAAAAATAAATCCCTTGTTAGATGAAGCCCAAAACAGGAGCTATCCCAACTCTTAAGTCAGTTTAACACCACATTCACTTCCATACCTGGTAGGACCACTGCAGTTACCCACCAGATTCAAGTTTCCCAGACTGCATCTATTAGGGTAAGACCTTGCCGCATACCTGGAAAAGTAAAGTCAGAGGTTATAAGGAATTGGAGAAGATGAAAGAAATGGGGGTCATAGAAGAAGTAAACAGTGAGTGGGGATTCCCTATGGTAATTGTACCTGAAAAGAGAGTGGGATTTGCCTTTGTTTAGATTTTCAGAAACTGAATGCAATCTCCAAATTTGATGGGTACCCTATGCCCCGGTTGGATGACATCATAGATCAGCTAGGACAAGCCGGTATGTCAGTACACTCGACTTGACCCCTCACCCTCTGAAGTTGTGTCCAGACTTCAGCACGACTTCATCTCTGTCCAGCACTGGCTCACTCAAATAACCTCCTCCTAAATGCTAACAAAACAGTCTCCTTAACCTTTGGGATGAGGCAGAAAATTTGTAGGCTCCCTTCACCATTAGTTTTCACACCTTGGAAGGGTCCCTCTGAGTCCTGCACCACCTTCAGATACCTCGGTGTCTGGCTTGACCAACACCTCAACTTTCTGCACATATTGACTCCTTACTTAGAAGCTCGCTCTAGGCTTGGGTGCACTTTATCGGAATCGTGACAACATACCCCTTCCAGTCAGGAAGGACATTGTAAAAAAATGATCCTCCCAGTCCTTGACTATGGGGACATAGTCTACAGCACGCCTAAGACCACATTAGCTAGGCTGGACCCTCTCTTCCACTCTTTTGCCATTTCACCCTGAACAGCCCCTACCCACACACACACCACTGTGCCTTTATCAAGCAATGAACCTTACCTCATCTGACTATCGCAGGCTAACCCACTGCATAAAATTACGGCCAAGTATTGGACTCAGCAGCTCCCTTCCTACCTCTCCGACATCTTAACAAACCCTAGCGCACAAGCATACACACTCAGAAACTCAGACTCCAGGTCCCTAGCTATCCCATACCAGTCTACCTCCACAGGGCAATCAGGGGTTCAGCTACGCATTCTCGCTGGAACTCCCTCCCAGCTAACATTTGTCACTTCACCTCCTTTCCCATCTAAACTCCATTTTCCAAGATCATTTCGTCCCTACCTGTGCTTATGTCTAGGCGTCTACCAACTACTAGGCAACTCTCTGGGAATGTCGGCACTTAGCAAATTTGTAATTTATCAGTGTCTAACTATTGTCCTCTCGCCTTATACTGTCTCTCATATGGCTCAAAACCTAATTTTGTTGTACATTTGCTGTATGTAACTGTGTTACCAACTGACACACTCAATCCTGTATGAACATGGTTTCAGAACCAAATGTTAGTGATCTTCCACAATCTTCCACAATGCATTCACTGTTATCCTGACTTCAAGTGTTATCTCATACCCGTCGTACTGTGGTTACCAATTGTCTCTCTCAAGCTACTACTGACTTGTAATCAGATCCAAATGTTAGTATTTCTCCCACTATGTATTTTCTTGTCTATACTGTGTAAAACTGTCTTCCTATGTTCTCCCTCCCCAGGACGCATCTGTAATCGAGCAGTACTCTGCTCAGTATGCCTTCCTGGTAAAACGCTAAATAAATAAACAAAGGGTACTGCAGATACCATTAGAGAAGACAGCTAAAGACAAAACTGCCTTTAGTACACCTTTGGGAACCTACCAGTTCACTATGATGCCCTTTGGACTGCATGGCACCCCAGCCACATTCCAAAGACTCTTGGACAAACTATTAAGGCCACATTTAGGCTATTGCAGCATATCTTGATGATGTGATCATTTATAGCCCCTCATGGAAAGACCATATTCAACATCTGACACAGGTATTGGAAACCATCAGCCAGGCAGGTCTTACTATAAACCCAGCTAAATGTTCCTTGCCATGGAGAAAGCATGATATCTTGGATTCCTGAGAGGAGGGGACAGGTAAAACCTGAAATAGTAAAAATAGATGCAGTAGCTATAGTCCACAGCCAGTCACAAAGAAACGTGTACGCTCATTTCTTGGACTGACAGGTACTATAGGTGTTTTGTACCTCATTTCGCCACTTTGGCTAGCCCATTAATTGAATTAACCAAGAAAACAAACCTTCTAAGGTAAATTGGACCCCAGATTGCAAAGAGTCCTTTTGTGCAATAAAGGCTGCCTTTGTTCGCTCCAGTGTTGAAAAGCCCGATTTTCTAAGCCTTTCATTGTCCAGACGGATGCTTCTAATGTTGGCGTGGGAGCAGTATTATCTCAAATTCAGGAGGGAGAAGAACACCCCATACTTTTTATTAGTAGGAAGCTTCATGCCAGAGAATGTAAGTACTCCACAATAGAAAAGAGTGCTTGGCATTGAAGTGGGCCATAGAGTCCCTGCATTATTATCTATGGGAAATCAATTTGAGGTATGGACTGATCATAATCCCCTTTGCTGGATTCAAAACATGAAAGATAATAATCCATGAATCATGCGATGGTATTGAACACTTCAGCCATATAATTTCTCTGTTAAGCACAGAGCAGGATCAGCTAACTGTAATGCAGATTTTTGTCTTACTTTGGCGTGACATAACATTAAAGACAGGAATAGACCTCGGGTAAATGAATGAGAAAAGTTGGTTGAGGACATAATAAATGTCCATAGCTAACTAATGTATGTCTAGTTTATATTAGGGACCCCAAGGTGGAGCTTTGGGAGTGGGTGGGATGAAGCTCCAACTCTCCTTTGTTGAGAGATCTATTCATCCTGTCAAAAGGTAGCAAACAAAAAGGAAAACTTGTGGTTTTCTCTTAGTGGAGAGGAATGTAGCAGGACTAGGACCTCCCCAATTGTTGTTTATGCTCATGGATCCTATTAAACCTGGAGTTCATATTGGGTTAGTATGCTGAGGTTTATTGGTAATTGGGCTGAAAATACACTTTAAAACTTTGTTGCAACAGTAATTCTGTCTCTTTTCTATATCTTTATTCTTTCTGTCATTTCTCAGGCTTCTTTTATTTCCCCACCCATAGTGTGGCCACCTATGCGTAGTCTATCTATCTCTAGTCTCCTCTTCATGTTTTCTTATGTATTTTATGCCCCATTACTTTGAAGCCCTTAACAACATTTAAATCTGGAAGCTTAAACTTGAAGTGAGGCAGGGCTTCCTACTCTGAATACAGCAAATACTGTCCAGGTGCTTCAAGAGGTCTACAAATTAAAAGGACTAGGTAGCTGCAGTTTAATTAGTAAACTTAAATAAACTCACACATTTTGATTGCTGCTGCAATGACATAAGTATTTGTATTGCTTTGTTTGAACTCTTAATAAAGAAATATTACTGTATAGTTCATGTTTAAGGGATACAACTTACTCTTTGTTGTTTGTAAGTTCTGCTGTTCACAGACCCTCCTCTCAGCTCTATACCTTTGCTATAGTGCTGGCCGGCCCTTTCTCCACTCTTTTATGGTACAGGCTGATGGGAGGAGCTTGGTGTGCACTTTCTTAGACTAAAAGCTGAAATATAATGTTTTATTTAGTTCTTCAGGCTGAAAATTTAGAAGTATGTACAAATTAAGTAGAAGATATAATTCAGATCACATTTAAAGCTTTTATTATTAAAATGACTATGTTTGGGGCAGAGTTACAGATGTCATGTGATCTGAAAACTATATAAATTGTGGAAATAACCCTATGTAAGGCAGTGTGTGGTAGGAGGGCTAACTTACCAGAGGTCTAGCTTACTACTAGACTTATAATCTCCAGTGACGCTAACTGATGAGATGTTGTAAATACTTATGTTATACAGAACTTATTTTATTTTCCTGCTGTTTAAGTCTGTTTATTATTTTCCTGCTTAAGAATAAATGTGAGTTATTTTCTGAATCCTGACTGATTGCTGGACTCCATTTGTTACCCACGTGTACAGAATGGATTCATTTTTTCACCAAACCTTCAAAGGCATCCAAACCCTGTATACCATAACAATTTCAGACCACACCACCAATCCGTTTTGGAGATGTGGCATGGCAAAGGATTTGCACCTACAGGTATGGTAATTTTCATTTTTGACATTACACATCTCCGCAACCGCACATCCAACCGGTCCAAAACTTGCTACATCAAGACATCTATGGTACGTGACAGAGCACGAGAAATGTTGTGCACATCAGTTGTACAGTTTCAAAGTTATTAAAGTGCAAAATAGAAGTGACCACTGAACCCTAACTAGGTAATATACACACACACATACTATATACCCACTCTGCATGCTGGCAAGAGTTCTACCTTATGCATTCTGTGGAAAAAGCACATCAGGTGTTAAATAGCATAATCATAGGTGCCCTTAACACTCATGCACCAATCACTAGTGTTAGAACAAAAGCAAATCTTGCCGCTGGTTTTCAGCCGACCTTAAATCTGCACTGTTGGAGAGAGATAAGCTATGGAAACTGGCAAGGAAGACTAAGGAACCAAATGACTGGATGCTGTTCAGGAAAGCCAGAAACAGCTGCACCAAAAAAGTAAGGGATGGTAGGGCTGCTTTCTATATGGCTGAACTTGATGCCTCTTACCACAATCCTGCTAGATTCTGGGGCACCATCAAGGGGATCTTAGGCAGGACTCTAGCACCTCTCTGCCATCTCAAGTGCACCTTAATAAGGTTGCTATCTCTGATAAACGGAAGTACTGGATGCTCAATAATCATTTCACAACAGCTGGCCTTGCTTTTGACACCTCTCCAGCTAATCTACTGCAGGCACAACTAAACTCCCAGTTTACTGAGGTTCAGAGGGCTGATTCTTCCTTCTCCTTCAAGCTGGTTTTACTGAAGCAAGTAGAGGACCTAATGCTGCAACTGGACACTAAAAAAGCACAGGTGCAGACTCTCTTGACCCCTATTTTCTAAAATTGCAATTCATGTGCTTGCAGTTCCTTAACACATCTTTTAATCTATCATTAACATCTGGCTCTATTCCTTCAATGTGGAAAACAGCCCAAGTGTTTCCCTCCTAAAATCAGGGGACCCCATGGACCTCAACAACTACAGGCCCATATCCATTCTTCCAGTGCTTTCCAAGATGCTAGAGAAATTAGTGAGCATCCAATTAAGAGACTATCTTGAAGTTAATAATCTCTTAAATCCTGCTCAATCTGGATTTAGGACAGGCACAGCCTCATCTCTGCACTGGCCAAAGTCACAAATGACTGGCCAACTGAGCTAGACAAAAGAGCAGTGTCTGTGCTGTATTCCTTGATCTAAGCAAAGCGTTCAACACCGTGGATCATGAGCTGCTACTCTTCACTGCACCATAGGCTTAGACCCACCTCTCTTAAGTGGTTCAGATGTTACCTCACTGATAGAACACAGCAGGTGAAAGCTGAAGGTGACCTATCCTCATTAAAACCACTTAGAGGAGTTCCTCAAGGATCTATCCTGGGCCCTATCCTTTTGCCATTTACATTAACAACATTGACTCTAATCTCACCAAAGCCAATGTTCACCTCTTTGCAGATGACACTGTTTTATATGTCAGTAACCCATCGCCTACAATGGCCTGTGAAATTTTACAAACAGAATTCTCCCTTTTGCAACACCAACTACTTGAGAAAAACCTCTTAAATGCAAAGAAGACAAAAGCTATGTTCTTCTCCACTAATAACTATACTAACACCTCCTCACCAAGCAATCTTCCCATTATCCACCATCCTTGGAGAAAGCCTGGACTATGTAGATAAATTCAAATATTTAGGGTGTGGATTGATAGCAGGCTTGACTACACTCACCATATTGAAGAACTTCTGAAAAACTTCGCCAGAGGCTCGGCCTATTCTTCAGAATTAAACATTTTCTCACCAGAGACTCAAGGCTGAGACTAATCCAGGCCTCATTTCTTTCACTTATTGACTATGCAGACTTCCTTTATGGTCACTGTCCTATTTCCTATTTAAGCAAATTGGATACCTTGTCACAGAGCACTAAGGTTTATTACAGATCTGCCATTCAACACTCATCATTGCTCTCTATGCTGCAGTTTGGACATCCCTACACCTCAGAAGGAACAGAAATGCTGCACTATGGATATACAAAGCTTTGTCTAATAAACTTCCATCCTATATTTTAGACTACTTTACACTGGCCACAGCTAGGTCCTATGCCCTAAGAAGCAACAACTTCATCACGCTTAAGTTACCCAAAGCCTACACCCGGCATGGGAGGTCTGCAATCAGCTACTCTCTAGCAATGGCATGGATTTCTCTATAGAAGACCCTAAAGTTGACCAACTTTATACCTCTATCATCCTTTAAAAGCTCTACGTAAGTCTCTTCCAGGAGAAATGCAACTGCTACCACAAGGCCTAGTCCAGTCACATTCACAACCTCCCTTTCAGTCAGCAATTATTATTGACAGCTCTTCCATAAATCATCCCTTAGTTTTTCCCTCCCTCACAGCCCCTTATTTTGTATCTCAGCCCCTATCATACCTTTTTACAGCTTTCCTTCCTGACTAAGACCTCCACACCAACTCCTGGCACTTACTTCTACCCCAACCACTCCTCCATACCTCCTACTACTAGTAGCCTTAGCTCATATCTGAATCTCCCACCAGCCCCTCCATGTCATTCGTCAGAGGCTGTTTATCATCATTTTGCAGTCATCAATCATTATATCTGTTTGTCTGCTTTAGTTTGCCCTGGACCCTGTAATACCGGTTACCCTGTGTTATGTGCTTGCTTTGGCTCCTGTACTGGACTTGGACATTCTGGTTTCTTCTAGTGTACTTTTATTGTATCCTACCTTGTCTTGTTAGGTTTTATCAAACTCTATCCTTCATTTGTATATATGTTTATATTACTGTATCTGTTTAAATACAAGTGTTCTGTATATATCTGCTACTGTACCTTCAATTTGATCCTTGACCGATCAGGTCCATCTTGTAAATGAGCTTTGCTCAATGATGTCCGCCTGAATAAATAAAGATTTTGATTGATTGATTGATGTATATATATATATATATATATATATATATATGCACAATAGGGGTGAGTGGTAAATGAGTGAGCAAAACAGTCTATCATCCACTGCAGTGTGATATTTTTATCCTCTGCTCTACTATGATGATATCAGCCATTCCACACACACACACACAGGTCACAAAGTTCATCACTCTAGGCAGCTTTCCTCTCAGCATGCAAGAAACACCTGTGCTGTTACCATAGACACAAATGCAGAACTGCTTCAGAGGTCTCACTGCTGCCTACAGCTAACTCAGTGAGCATTACAAAACACACCTACCCCCCACCACCAACTTCCAGCTCATTACTGTGACTGCAGCCAGAATTCTAAACAGCACAGCTTCACAGAACAGTCTTTACTACTGCCTGCAGCTAACTCAACTACCACTGAAACATACTCTCACTTGTTCCTCAAACTGTGATTCTCACCCATTACAATTACTGTGATACTATCCGGTTGACTACAGCCAGAATCCAAAGAGCACAATTTCACAGAACACTCTGCACTCTGCCTACAGCTAACTTAATTACCACTGAAAACAGTATCAGCTGCTCTGACACTTGGCCTCTCAGCTCATTACAATATACTGTGATGCTCTCAGCTCACTGCAGCCAGACTTCTAAACAATACAGCCTCACAAAAGTATGTTTTCACTCCTACCTAACACTAACTCATTTAGCATTGCAAAACACACTCATGTGTCTCCCAGAGTTTACAACACTGTCAGCCCATTCAGAAAAGCTCACACACAGAATAAGCAAACACATAAACAGGAACAGAACACAAGAGAGCATAACAAAACTTCTAAAACTCTTGGCCCTATTGTATATATCGAGATATGATGGTCAGATCGTGTGGTATAGCAAATCTGTCACTCCTGCATCTTGAGCTCTGGATATCTCTCACTCGTGCCTTCGGCACTCGTGAGATATCCAGAGCTCACTGCAGGAGTGACACTATTTGCCATACCACACTCATGCCATCATGTATCCCCTATGTATATACACACACATATATATATATATATATATATATATATATATATATATATATATATATAAAATACATGGATGGGACTTGAGTCTCTTTTCTCATCATCTATTTCTCCATATATCGCACTAATTCAAGTCATATACCGACCATTAAGGTCATATACCACAGCCATCCTTGGTACATGACTTTAGTGGTTATGGTACAGTATATGACTTTGCCTTGGCAGGTCCTGTTTCCTCCTGCAGCTAGGCCTCAAAAAGCACTGAGTGAACTACCATTGATTTTAAAGTGTTGGAAGGGGTATCTGGGAGGCTCAAACTGAAAAGAAAATGTGTGTGGAGAAGTTTACTCACCCAGGCCCTTCATGCAGCTGTCACCAATGAAGACACAAACCTTTCCTGGTGTGACAAGAAACCACAGGTCACACCCAACCTCCACAAGGCATTCCTGACTAGCACTCCCAACCGGCATGCTAATGCCAACCCAAACCACACTCCCAACCCCCATGCCAACCAGAACCACAAGCCATTCCTAATTCCTCCAAGGCACACAGTAAGAGACAGACCACCCTAGCCACATCTCCCTATATAGAAGGATCCTGCACCACAGAAATTAAACTGGGCCAAAACACTGCCCAACAGGAAAATGCAATTACAGTAGGGGAAACAGCAAGGACAAACAAGCACAGGCAAACCCGAAACGATCACAAATGCAATCTACAGACAACAAGATTATCCTAATGTATTTTATAAATTAAGTTCTAGGTAGGTGTGTTGTATTGAGGAAATGTATCATCAAAGGGAGCTAATCGTGGCTCATAATCCCACTTGCTTGAGCTTGTGGGTTATGGCGCTAATTATTCCCCGATGGCATATTTCCCCATACACCACACTTATGGCATTTATGCTCTCTCTCTCTCTACGCTTCTCTATAGATAGATAGATAGATAGATAGATAGATAGATAGATAGATAGATATAGATATAAATATAGGTATATGAAAATAAAATTAGTGAGCTCCAGGCAATGCTGGTAGACACTGAGATGGATCTAATAGCCATCACAGAAACTTGGGCCACATAGAATAATGATTGGGGCCTGACAGTGCCAGATGACACCATGTTTAGATTGGATAGAGGAAAGGGTAAAGGAGGCGATAGCCCTGTATGTCAGAGAGGGCACAGAGGCAGTGGAGGATGGAAACATCAGGGGAGGTAATGGGGAACAGAATCACTGTGGGTTAAGCTCATGACATCCTCAGGCAAGAAACTATAAATGTGGGTGATCTATAGGCCTCCAGGACGGAGAAGAGAATAGTAGTAGTAGTAGTAATAGTAACATTTTATTTATACAGAGATTTCACCATTAGGGTTATGAATACCCATTTTACAAGGTGTACCTGTTAAATAAAATCATCTAAAAGTTACAATAGACAATATCAATACCTAGGTACAGGAAAACTCTAGATCCATTAACAATTATGCAATACACAGGTTCAAAGAGACAGATCTATCTCATACAAATTTGTAATCTCATTTATAACAATCATATTGAAAAGCTAGTTCTAATTTCACAGCTGTAGTAGTAGTAGTAGTAGTAGTAGTAGTAGTAGTAGTAGTAGTAGTAGTAGTAAAATATTTATTTTTAGACAGGATATACAAAACTTTAGGTCCTAGGACCTATGCTCAAAGTCGCCCTGTACATACACTCATTCAAGTTACGGGTAAACATTCATAAATACATTACAGAACAGACAATAATCTTTCAGAATTCAATACATACAATACACACTGTCTTGAAAGTAGTAGAAGAAATTTCTAAGTTTCGAAGATCAGGGAAGCTCATTCCAGCTACTGGCAGCTTTGTACTAAAACGCCATTTTGCTAAAATTATTTGTTATTTTAGGTACTATCAAGTCCCTAGCACCCCTTTTCTGTAAGTTGATGCCATGGCTTGGCTTTTGCAACTTTTCAATTAGTCCTAACAAGATACTATTTTTAAGATCCCTGAACATGGTTTGCCCAGATACCCTTCCTTCTTATATCAAGAGTGCTCCATCTAAATGGGAGTACATTAAACAGTGGTGGGTACTATATTCACATCTCAAGATATATTTTGCCAGCCTATTATATGTTGTGTCCAGTTTCTTTAAATGGGTTTTATAGGCGTGACAATAAATATGACACTCATAATCAATAACTGACATGATTAACTGATTTACTATCATTGATCAAACTTGTTGGGTTGTACAGTTTGAGATCCATCTCATTGCTCCAATCCTAATGTTAATTTTTTTGTAAGTTCCTTTATATGATGTTCAAAAGTTAGGTGCTGATCAAAATATATACCCAAATATTTAAGGAGAGATAAGGGCCAGAGGCTGAACTAGAATGAGGGGTTGCAAAGGGTGAGGGGTGGTGGTGGTGGGAGATTTAAACCTGTCAGATATTGATTGGGTCATTCCAGAAGCCAGGAGCTCCAGAGTTGGGCCCTACTGGACACATTGCAGGACTGCCTGCTGGTGCAGCTAGTTATGCCACCCACTAGGTATGCTGCTATTCTCAATGTGGTGCTAACCAACTCATAAGTGGTAGGAGGAATGATGGTAGAGGAGCCACTAGGGACCAGCAGCCATAATTCTATATGGTTTGACATGACCTTTGGGAAAAAGTAAGCCCTCATTAAAGGTTGAAGTCCTAGATTTCAGAAGGGCAGACTTCAACCGGATGAGGGAGCTGGTCTGGAACAAGGTAGTCAGAGTGGGCAGCAGCAAGGATGTGGAGGAGAGATGAGGGCAACTAGGGGCCATTCTCAAGGCAACAAAGTCTTGCTTGAGAATAATAATCAAAAGAAAAATGTGCAAGAGACCAATATGGTTCTCTGTAAAGGTCGTGGGAAGCAGTAAGAGCCAATAAGACAGCCTTCACAAAGGTACAAGGAAAACAAGGAAGAAAGAATAGGGAGAGTACCAAATGAGAACAAGGGAAACCAAAAGAGTATCCAGAAATGCAAAGGCAGACACAGAGCTGCGTGTTGCAGAGGGGCTCAAGGGTGGGAAAACAATTCTTTTAGATATATTAGGGAAAAAGAAAGAAGGAGGAAGGAGGAATTTGTTAGGCTAACAGAGAGGTAGGGTAATTGAGTGGGTGGGCGAAAGCAACCATTCTTAATGACTTCTTTTTGCTCTATTCACAAGGAAGAGGGCCTCTACCAGAGAGTGCCATTAAGGCAGCTGTCAGGGGATCCCTGAGATGAGACAGTAAGTAGTTACCAGTGAAAAGGGTTTGGAAAGGCTAGCAGCACTTAAGATGAGTAAGACCCTGGGGCCAGATAGGAAACATTCAAGGGTGTTCAAGGAACTGGTAACAGAACTAACTGAACCCCTAGGGCTATTCGATAGTTCAGTTCAGACAAGGGTAGTCCAAAAACTGGAGGGTAGCAGATGTAGTCCCGCCTCCATAAGGGGAGGACAAGGAGCAACTGGGTAACTATAGACCTGTCAGTCTTAACCTCTGTTGTGGTAAATTGATGGAGACACTAGTCAAAGAGGACCTTGTAAACTACCTGGAGAGCAATGGACTCAAGAGAGTAAACAGCATGGGTTCATGGCAGAAAGGTCTTGTCAGACCAACCTGATACTATTCTTTCACCTGGTAACAAGGTTAGTGGATAAAAGGCTGCAGCGGATGTGGACACCCGTTACAGTCAACCCACCAAGATAATATGTAAAATAGAGGTACAAAGGGTGACACCAGTGTACCTGTAAATAAAAGGTAGGAAAGAGAGGTCACAAGGATCCACAGCTCTTTAGGGGTCCAGCAGGCAGAAGGGACAGGATAAAAATAAAGTAATGCTTATCTGATAGGAAGGAGCCCTCATCCTGTCAGACCTGTGGAATAGAAAGAGAAAAGAGGTTAGGGAAAAGAAACAGTAAAAAAAAAAAAAAATGAACTAGAGGAAAGAGAGTGACTTTGGGGAAGGGACTCAGCAAAACCCTTTGCTCTTAGTGGTGGCTGAGTAGCCATATTTTAGTTAGTAGCCCAAGTGGGCTAGTGGGGGCTAGTCTTTTGTAGAAATAAAGAAGCTATTGAGGGTTTGTGGGGCTTGGAAATGCCCTGAGAGGCCAATATAAGATAATATGCCCGGTGGTCTAGTGGGCTACCACCAAGGGCAGCAGGCCAGCATCTGTTTTTAATTAATTAAAAACCCTTCCCTGGGGTCTGTTGGGGGCTTCTCTGAGCCCTTTGTTGCTGTGGGTGATGGTTGGGTGGCAAGCAACAGAAGGGTTGCTGTGCAGTCTGTTGATTGTGCAACTGCATTCACAGAGAGTGCCTGCAGGCACTGTACAACTACCAGCATGCATAGAGTGCAGGCTGTGGCCTACTCTGCATGGATGGGAGTCGGGGCAGAAAGAGTCAGCGGGAGGTGGAGGAGGGCAGGAGGCAGTGTGAAGCACCTCCTCCACCTCTTCCCGATCTCCACTGCTGCAGTATTTTAATTAATTATGCCCACAGGGCTTAAAAGGAGGCAGCAGAGGAGACAAAGAAGCAGCAAGAAAGCTGCATTAGTAAATGCTGCTCCACGGCATTAGAGAGAGTTGGGGGTCCCCTGAGAGTGCGAGAGGCGGCAGGAGCCATCACATGAAGTAACAACACACTGCAGCTTAATTGTTAAGCCTGGGGGCTGTTGTGAGAGAGGGGGAGTGGAGAGCAGCAGCAAAAGCGGTGAGTCGCAGAAGTTAAAAGCTGCACCATGGCTGGAGGAATGGTCGAGGGCCAGTGTTTTAAATATTATTTAAGCACCTGCAGGGCACAGGCAAAGGAAGGGAAGTGCTCCTGAATTGAAGAGCATGGTAGCTGGGGAGCCCGAGGCTGTAAATGTAAACTAGGAAGGGAGAACAGAGAGAGAAACAGAGAAAACAGAGAGAGAGAGAGACATTTGGGCTAGGAAGAGTCACATTTCAAGCACAGAGCAGCAGCAAAGCCCAAAGGGGCTAAATAAACAAATAAATAAAATAATATATATATATATATATATATATATATATATATTTAAATAAGTGGCTACCTGGGGCAGAAGCAGCAGTCCTCCAGGTAGCATCAGGCACGGCATGTATATGGGAGCATGCGATACAGATGTCATTAGGGACATCCTTATGTCAGCACTGGAGGCAGGATCAGCCAGCTATATGAAAACAAAGGGTAAGGGGAGAGCTGCATTTTGGCAGCTTCTGACAGGAAAACCATGATATAACTTAAAAAGTGTAGTAGGGTAGCTGAGATAAGCCAGCCCTATCTACACACATCATATCTGGGCAGTGTCATCTCAGAAACGGGTAATAAGGGGCTTTAAAGTAGGGTAAGGACAGCAGTTGGGAGGAGCAGCTCAAGACGATCTCACTTAGGGAGCTCAAGCTCTTTTCTGATTGGCTGCCAGAGGCCTTGGCAGCAAAAGCACCAATCGGGTGCTGAGGTTGGGCTAAAAAGGCTGAGGAGGAGCAGCTCGAGGGTCTTTTCTCCCTCCCTCCCTCCTCTCCTCAAGAAGCTGACAGGAGTGCTGTGGGAGGCCTCTACAGGCAACTCGCTGGAAGAAAAGAAGAAGAAAAAGTAGGAAAAGTTAAGTAACAGGGTAGACGTTAGGGGGCTAATTGCCAGTTAGAAATAGTTAGGAAAAGTTAATCAGATTGAGTTACAGAGCTGTTGGACCTGACAGTCCAACCAAAGGAGGAGTGAGAGGAAGTTCCATTTATCTTTTCAGTTAATTGCCAGTACACCTGCAGAGTTTGTTATTTTATAGTTTAAAGTTATAGGGAGGGTTCACCTGCTGAAGAGGACCAGAGGTACAGCCGAGTGGAACCAGGACTGAAGAGGACCAAGAGTGCAGCGGGACTTCAGGAAGATGACACCTCATCAAACCCTAGCCAGGGCAGCACATCACATCAAGAAGCTACATCATCCTCATGAACTTCACCTTTGGGTTGAGGTATCACAAACTGTGGCTAAAATAGACTGAAATGTGTCCAGGTCATTTACTGTTCATCTCAGGGGTGGGGGTAAAAATGTGTGGTACAAAAAGTTCTAGATGATTTGTCAGGGAAAAGAAACTGATATTCATTTGTGCAAATGTTATTTCACTGTTTAGGTTCTTAAGCCATGTTCCTAGCCATTTACCTTGTCATTGATATAGCCATTGCAGAAATAAGAAATAACAGTTATTTATAGTCTGCTAAATAAACTGGCTCTAATTTTGAAAGAGAGTGCTGCTCTGTCGTATTTCCTAAGCACTGTTGTTATTGTTAGATTTTTTATAACCCCAATGAATATCTGCCAGCCTTGTAACTAACCTTCCTTGCAGCTAGCCGGACTCCATCACCCAGGTAGGTGAAAGCAGGAACGGGCAGGTGTTATAGGCCATGCTGTGAATTTACTCTACTTTGATTTCAACAAGGCTTTCAACTTGGTGCCTCACAGAAAGTTGTTGAAGAAGCTAGTGGAATTGAGTACAGCAAAATGCATAGTTAGATGAGTAAGAAACTGGTTGGAAGGAGACAGAAGATGGTTGTGGTTAACAGAGCCAAATCAGAAGAGAGAGAGAGAGAGAGGTTACCAGTGGACTGCTAGAAGGATCAGTCATGGGTCCAGTCCTTTTCAATATGTTCATTAGTGACATGTGAGAAAAATCCAGGGCAAGCTGTGTCTCTTTGCAGATGACGTTAAGTTCTGTGGCAGGGTAGACAGAAAGGAGGGCTTTAGGGAGATGCAGAGAGACTTGCAATAGCTAGAGAGGTCAAAGGTTTGGCAGTTGAAATTCAGTGCCAAAAGTCGAGGTGATGTACATAGAAACAAGAACCCAAGGACAGAGTACTGGATGGGGGTAAAGCGGCATGACCGCTGAGGAAAGAGACCTGGGGTCATCATCAGTGACTCCCTAAAACAATCAAAAAGTATAACAGCTCACAGCAAGGCAAACAGGATGATGGGGTGTATAGAAAGGGTGCTGACCGCAGAAGGAAGGAAGGAAGTATTACCACCTTTGTATAGGTCACTGGTGAGGTCTCCGTGATGGAGTACTGAGCCCATTTCTGGAGTCATACCTAAGAAAAGATAAGGGCAGGCTGGAGGCAGTGCAATATAGGGCAACCAAATGATTCAGGGCCAGCAGGGCACATCTTACAAGGATCTTCATCTCAAAGCACTGAATATGTACTGGCTGGTGGCCAGGCGAAGAGGGAGATATGATAGAGACCTTCAAGTTCCTGAAAGGAATGAACAAGGTAACTGTGAGGGACTATTTAGCATAAGTAGTGGACCAAGAACCCAGAGGCATGAGTGGAAACTGGCAGGGGAGAGATTCAAGAGGGAAGTGAGAAAGTCTTATTTTACAAAAGGGTGGTGGTGCCATGGAACAATCTGCCAGCTGATGTGGTGGGCACCAAAGCTATCAATGGCTTCAAACATGGCTGGGAGAGAATAAATGGCCTAGTGGTTGCTCCAGGTGAGAGTGGTAGGTGACATGGGGTGGATAGTGTGGGTTAGAACCTGTATGGACAATAGGCCCTGGTTTGTTAGGGTTTATGGGCAGATCGGATGGACCAGTGGTCTTTTCTGCCATATTGCTTATGTTTATATATATATATATATATATATATAAGCTATATATAAACTAACTCCTGTGTACCATGAGTTTTAAATATAGTCCTCATCTGAATGGGGATGTTGACTTTCCACATCCAGCTGGTGCTGGATGGAAAATCTTCCATTCCAGCAAAGGAAACAAATGCAGAGCATTTCCTCTATGAGAGAAAGGTCCTTTCTTCTGCTATCATTTAATGAAATGTCTCTTTGAGGAAAAGATCTTTCTTCTGCTATCATTTTCCTCTGGACAGTCTCAGTGTTTATTCCATGTAGGTTTGAACATGATTCACAAAAGAAGTATTGATGAAGGGAAAGGATGACATCTCCTCCATGATTTATTCAGGTTTTTCCATTCAGATATGCTGTTACAGTAAATGCTGATTCACTTCTGCAGTATTTATTTGACATTTTGACTAGAAGAGAATATGCTAATCAGCAAACAGCATGCTTGCAGGAGTGCTGAACAGAAAACAGGTGTAATACAGAGAATAATACAAGAGCTGGAGTAAGTAACCAAAATGTTATACACCCCAAGGCATGTGATGCTACATAAACCCCAAGAGCAAAGCTTGAGGGTTTAAAAAGCACCCACCTGAGGGTGTGTATAAAATTCAGGGGTACATACCAACCCATGTTTTGTGGGTTTTTTTTTATAATTATTAGGTAGCATTTCAAATTAAATTGCACAGACTATGCTCACGCAGTTTAGAGCCACACACTTGAGTGACAGGTCCCAACTGCACAGACAGTTGCAGTCCATTATTATAACATGGTTATGTGTGTATTAAAGTTGCAAACTAGTAAATATAACCACATCATTTCAGGGTAAAAAAATAACTGCTAATACAAGTAGGTAGACAAATAAGCAAGAATGCAATAAGTAAAGTGGGATAAGTAGTTAAATTAAAGTGCACTGGCAGGCAACAGAATTTTATTTTTGATTGACTGACAGTTGAAATTTTAACCAGGAAAGCACACTTAGCTGTGATAGCTTCTTTTCAGGAGCTCTGAGGGGGTGCATGAACCTGTTTTATTGATGAAGGAATGTTGGCTATGACACCAGGGGAACACCCTGCCTCCCTCATTAAATGGACTGAACATGAATTATTACATATATATATATATATATATATATATAGTACAGGGAGTAAATATCTCCCAAAAGTCACTGCAGAGTAAATGACTTAAACGGCTACTCTCTACTATAATAAACACTAGGTTTACACTAATTATGTTTTATTATTAAAAGGTTCAAGAAATGGAGCATTCTGATTGGCTGTAAACATTCTGTCAGCCTTATGTTAATATTTTGTTAACATACACGTAGAGCCTAATCAAATGCTGAACAAGGTTAAACGCTGTTTTTAAAAAACTTTTTTATTATAATAGAACACTCCCAGGGTTTATGGTAATGGTCAATTAATGACCCTCAGGGGCATGTGACACTTGGCTATACCTTACACAATATCACACCCTAGAGGCTGAGTAACAGACTATTAACATAAGCCCTGGGAGTGCCTTTATTTATTGCTTAATTGTTTCTAGTTAGTTGTTATTTTTTTTTTATTTACCCTATTGTTGGTATACTAAATATTGTAGGTAATGCAGCACTTAGTTCACAGAGTCTATCAAAATGTATCTAACTTCCCCTGCTAACTACACAATTGCTGTGCTATTTTGTGACAGCACCATCTGTTGCCAGTGAGCACTGTGATTTCATAAACAAAGGTATTATGAGGTTAACAGGAGAGAGGAAAGTGTTTTTTATGCAGACTTTTAGATAGACTACCAAGATATGCTGTTAACCTTGCAAAGGAACATTAAAAATGAAAGCAAAATGTATTCTAGTAAACTGTAATAGCTGAAACATCTTATTTATGAAAGTACATGCTGAAGTGCAGAGTCCAGATGTTGTGGTATAGCTAATACAGTAGGAACTATACTGATATCTCCTCTTTTCTTTTCTTTCCTAATCTGTACTGCATAACTACTTCCCTAGGTATATTATCCCTCAGCTCAGAAGATGTACAAATGGAAAGTATCCAGGGCTCAGCTGGTTTCTTTCTCAAGGAAACAACTGTCCAAGGAGGTAATGTCTAAAATATCCCCAACAGAACCAGAATTTAAGTTTTGTAGTCCTATAATTCATTTGGTATTGGCTCAATTAACAGAGTCATGGGTCTTTGATCCATGTTACAAGAAACATCTACCCCAGTATTGATTCATGATGTGAGTGTCTTTTGTAGAAATGATATTGGGTAAAACAAAGAAATTGAATGTGGATATGTTTATAATCCTCCAAACTCCAAGATTCAGGGATTGGAAGAATTAATTAATATGTTGGAATGGTATAGCAAAAGGACTTAATTGTAATGGGGATTTTAATCTAAATTGGTGGGGACTGAGGTAAATAAATATGGGAAGTTGTTACAAGGAGTAAATCTTGAACAAATTATAACAGACGGAACACAATTAAATAATAAAACAAAGCAATTTAGCTTAATTGATTGGGTATTGGTAAGTACTATAAAAATAATGGTATCTCAGGGGTATTAGCTGATGTAATTAGTGACCACCATCCAACTTACTGTGTTTGGGGAACAGGAGACCAAAGGGTAAATATCATATAGTGGAAAATTGGACTCTAAATGAGGAGAATCTGTTAACTATTAAACAAGATCTATTACTGGTCAGTTGGACCCAATTAAACAGTATTAAAGATGTTAAAGCAGTAAACCAATTTTCTGAAACTTTAAATGCAATAATTGACAAACGAGCTCCAATAAAGAAGAGAAGGGTGAGGGGACTCAGAATAAATGGTTAAACTCAAACTGTTTAAATCAATGAAGGTGAGGGATGTAGCTAACCAAATATAAAAAAAACTAGGTTAGAATCAGATTGGAACCACTACAGTCCATTGAGAAATAGATGTAAAAAGAAATAAAAAGATCTAAGGTTGGGTTCTACAGAAATGAACAGGGCACTACTTTCCATGATAAAAAACAGTTTTGGAGAAATGTGAATAATCTGCTGACCTCTAAGAAAGAGAATAATATTAGCAGTTTAGTTAAAGAACAACAGGCCATTACAGGGAAAAAGGCTATGGCAGACTATTTGAATGAAAAATTTACTGATTTAGATGAGTGTCTTTAGAATTTGGGGAAAGGGTTAGATCCAGCATGCCTGAACAAAGTAATAATTTACCAAAATTTTATTTTGAGAAAATTACATGGAAAGAAGTTTACCTAGAACTATCAAAACTGGATGAAACAAGGGATCTGGGTTTGATCAGTTAGAGTCAAGAATCTTAAAAATAATGGCAAATGAGATAGCAAAACCATTGCAGATAATTTTAAATATATCACTTGAAACAAAATTGTACCAACTATAAGGAAAAAGCAATAGTAATACCAATTTTCAAGGGAGGTCAGGCAAATTCTGCAGCAAATTACAGACCAATTTCTAGGTGTCTATAGTGGAAAAATTCAGGAAAAGTTGCTGCATCTCCAAACTGTGGAACATCTGAACAAATAGTGGGTGCTTACGGATGCACAGCATGACTTCCGTAGGGGTGGTACAGCGATGGCCTAGGTCAGGTTCACGAACGACTTGCAAGAAAAATATGGATCAGGGGACGTATATGGGTGCAGTGTTCATGGACCTGACCAAGGCCTTTGATTTAGTAAACCACCAGATATTAATTTCTAAATTGAAAGTGTTGGGATTTGTGGGACCAGTGATCGAATGGTTACATGATTACTTGACTCTGAGAGTACAACAGGTTAGGATAAACAATACTGTGTCTGACTTTAGAAAAGTTAATTATGGGGTACCACAGGATCAATATGGGGGACTTTGCTATTTTCCCTATA
Source organism: Neoceratodus forsteri (assembly GCA_016271365.2). Lineage (NCBI taxonomy): Eukaryota > Metazoa > Chordata > Ceratodontiformes > Ceratodontidae > Neoceratodus > Neoceratodus forsteri. Next base: position 379,211,686 of record JADMNL010000023.1, on the reverse strand, counting down.
TATAAATGAATTACCTACAATATGTAAAGGTTCCTCCTTAATTTTGTATGCAGATGATGCAGTTTATAAGTAGCTGATAAAAATATTGATATGATCAGAACACATTTAGAAAAAGATTACAATAAAATGATAGAATAGTTAAAAGTAAATAGATTAGTTCTAAATAAAAAAAGACAAGGGGTATTTTTTGTACACCTGCAAAGTTAAGGAGGATAAGGATGATTTTAAAATAATGGATAATGAAGGATGTTATCTTGATATGGTCACTGAATTCCGTTATTTGGGTGTGACTTTAGATAGTCACCTTTCTTTTATTCTTCATTTAAATAATGTGGCCAAACAGATACATAGCAGAATTGATGCTTTATACACAGTAAGGGATTTTCTAATGCGTGACACAAGGAAAACTGTAGTAGTAGCATGCCTACTGCCTATATTGGATTATAGAGGGTTGATTGTGGGGAGGCAGAAAAGGTAAAACAGCAAAGATACAGCATCTACAATTCTATATGCAGATATGCTTTGAGGGCCAGACATAGGGAACATCACTGAAATTTATACAGCAGGTTGGGTTGGTTACCCTGGAGCAAAGAGATAACACAGGAGTTATGTTTTGTGCATAAATCACTTTATAGTGTTGTATATAACCATATGAATATTTTTTTACTTGAAGAACAAATTCTAGACAGCTTAGATCTAATTCTCTCTTTGTTGGAAATTCCTTGTTGTAAACTTCAAAAACCAAAAATCCTTTAAATACTGTGCTATTGATAGCTGGAACAAATTGCCTAATGATTTAAGGAATGTAGCAAAGTTAAGCTCTTTAAAGTATCTTTAAAAAGACACTTGTATTCAGGGGTGGGATGAGTGTACTTATGGGTATATTTACAGGTATCATATTTATACAACATAATCTGTTTTAGTATTATACCAAAGCAATGATACAGTATGTATATAACACTGCTAGATGTTGTTTTATTGTACCTGTCTGTTTGAAGTGTCATTTTGTTTGTGTATCCAGATCAAGCTCTGTAAAGGGCCATGTGGCCCGTGCTTTTTACCCAGTTAACAACGTTTTAAATAAAATAAAAATATAAATAAATACATTTTGTAACTCTCCTCCTACTGGAGACTAAATGTAAGTCGAATAATAAGCATAAAGCATTAGAAGAGAGGTCTGCCCCTATCCAGAGTGTCCAGCGGTAATAGAAACTAGGCAGCATTTCCTATTTAATTGTGATTTTGCAACTGGATTGTAGTAGTTCTTGGCAAACAGATGGCACCCTCCATGGGTGGATTCACCTACGAGTGGTTAGTGCTGGGTGTTCTTCCACAAAATTTAAGGAAGCACGATAACAGCATTGTTTAGGAAAGAGGTTTGGTTTATATTCTGTTTTAACTGAAATATTTGAATAGTTTTGTACTTGAAATTAGTTCTGTGTGTTAAAAATTACTACTTTGAGTTAGAGCCGTTACTTGGGCTGTGATATTGTAACTATTGGGGCTTGTGGGAACACTTGTTTGGCAGTGATAATTAGAGTGAAATTTCATGTGATGTTTGCCTGGTGTGGTAGAGCCCTCCCACCACCCTGTTTTGTAGGCTTTCTTAAATACTGAAAAGCCACTGGGGTTGGGATTGAAGGGCTGTGCATTTGTTTGTGACTGAAATTTGAAGCAACAGGAACTGGTGGGCCTGTGACATCATACAGTACCTGATGTCTGCATACACACACTGTTAGCAGGACTGGACACACACTGGACTATATGTTTGTGAGACTTGGGAACATTATTGGTGGGGTTGAAATAGGGTTAAGTAAATAACTGCAGTCAGTATAGAGAGAGAGAGAGCGGTATTCCAGGGGAAGGGACTGAGAAAAAAAGGGTGTGTGCCATTATGAACAGAGAGAGAGCGAACAGGGTGTACATTCCACCATGGCAGGCATCTTGGCGGAAGGATATAGGCTGCACAAGCTGTGAGGTGGCAATAATTCTCAATTCGGCCTGGAGAGAGGGAGGCTGCCACCCGAGACAGCTATCTCATATCAGGAGTGAAGTATATTGGTTACGGAGTAAGCTGGGGAGTTAGGGGTGTGTCCAAGGACAAAGGGTGTGGATATGGGCAGCAGAAGGGTGGGGGCTGAGGGGAGGCTGGGGCAATGCTCAGAAATTACAGGACGTTATGTTACACCAAGCAGGAGGGGGATATTAGGACAGAGGACCCTTAGATAGGGATGTTGACGCTAAGGGGAAAACTTACGGGTAAACATTCTGAATATAAAGAGAGTGGAGGGGAAGAGTCAGGAGGGACTGTTGTGGAGAAGTCTAAAGAGCAGACTGTGGGAAGGGAGCTCCTAAGGAGATCAGGCACGAGGGAGGAAGAGGGGCAGTTTAGAGGGGCAGTCGGGGAAACCCAGGTTACTTGATGGAGGCTAGCATAGAGTGCTGCAACAAATCTGAGCTACTAAGCAACCTAGAGGGGAGGAAGGGCTGGTGGAAATGAAGAAACTGGTACAGAGGCTGGTGGAGGGAGTCTGATACCCATAGGGCATCAAAGACCCGCAACGGAAAGGATAGAAATAGTCCCAGAGGGAGAAGTGGAAACGTAAATGTTAAGCAGATGGGGAGATGCAACATATTGCAGATATGAGGGAGGACAGCACAATTGGAGAGAAACTGGGAGAGAAGGAGGCGGGGAGGGGCCCTTCAGGAGGGAGGGTCTGTACCAAGGATGGGGCCCTAGGTAAAGGGGACCCACAGAGGGCCTCTGGAGGCAGGGGTACTATTACAAGGGAGGAGGAAGGTGGTGGGGAAGGGAACCATCAGGGCCAGGATAAATGGTTCTGATAAGAGAGGTTAAAGGGACACCTATTCGGGGGTCTGAGTTAAGTGGGCAAAATAACAAGGGAGGCAGAAAGGGAGGGTGACAAGGGGATCTCTAATAGGGTGGGAAAACTCCCATGGAGTGAGATCACAATAAGGGGGGATGAGGGTTGACAGCACATAGTGAGGTAACCATAAGGATGATGGTGGTGTTAAGGTTCTGTTATTGGGAGACTCGATGATTAGCGGTATCCATTGGGAGGACAGGGGTGGATGCCACAGCCAGGTGAAGGTAGTGAGTATCTCTGGGCTGACGGTGCACAGAGCAAAGTTCATGGTGTACGAACTGGTTAGGGATTGTGGAGGAAACCGATTTCCTGGTGCATTTGGAACCAATGCATCTAGAGGAAATAGTGTTTTGGAAATCCAAGCAAGCTTCCAAGAACTTGCCAGAGTCTGTCGGGATAATGGATGCAACATTTCTTTTCGGAGATATTGCCAGTACCAAAGGCCTCAGTTGAGAAAAAATGAAGACCACAGAGGTTAATGACTGGCTCAGGAAGTGGGTGAAGAAAGTGGGTCGGGGTGTTGGGAATTGGAAAGGAGTTTGGGAGGATAAGGGACTGTATGCCAAGGGACAGGCTTCATCTTGCCCCATTAGGGAAGAAGTCCTTAAACAGGGGTGGCTTTAGTACATTCAAGAAAAGTGAGGTTAAACTTGTGAGGTGGGAGGAATAAGGGAGGGGCTGACCAGAAGCCTTCCTCCAGATGAGGAGAGTAGCCTTCAAACCCAAGGAGGAGAGGGGGAAGCAGACTGGGGAGGAGGTTTCAGGAGGAGCAGAGGGTGGGTGGAAGTATAAGAAACCTGGGGGTTCGACAAAGGGATCAAGGATAAGGGTAGGGTGGTGTTAGTAAATGCCAGGAGCTTGGGAAACAAGTTGCCAGAGTTCCAGGCCATGCTGTTCGAGGGGGGTGATGGGCGGCTGTCATGGAAACATGGGCCAACAAAACCATGACTGGGACCTAAACGTGCAGGGGTACACTATGCTTAGGAAGGATATAAAGGAGGGCAGAGGGTGGAGTGGCTATGTTCATTAGAGATGACATAGAAATTGCTAGGATAGAAGAGGCAGAGGGAACGTGGAGGCTTTATGTGTCACCTACGAGCCCTGGCAGGAGGTAAGGTCAAGCTAGGTGTAGTATATAGGCCCCTGGGATGGGTGATGTTCTGAGGATGATTTGCTGGACAACATCATTGCCCAGTGTGGACCAAAGGAGGAGTGGTGTTGATGGGGACCTTAATATGCCAGGTACAAACTGGGGAACCATGTCCTCTAAGGTGGCCAAGGAGCAGAGGCTGCTGGACGGCTTCAGGATGTGTTCTTAATGCAGCACGTGATGGAGCCCACAAGGGAGGGGCATGTCCTGGATGTGATTCTGGCAGATGGGGATCTGGTAAGGGACCTGGTTGTTGAGGATCCCTGACTGGGAGTGACCACAATACTGTCTGGTTTCAAATAAGCATGGAGGAGGGGAGAGATCTAGGACACTGGCAGTGGACTCAGGGAGCAGACTTGTGGGCATGGGAAATATTCTCAGGGATCACTTGAAGGGATTACAACAATGACAAATGTGGAAAAGAGATTGGAGATCATAAAATGGGACTTCATGAGGCAGTCAGGACTCATGTGAGGTGAAGCATAAGGGACCAAGGTCACATAAACCATGCTGGTGGTCCAGTGAGGTTCAGGTAGCAGCCAGAGAAAAGAAGGCTGCCTACAAAAAATATAAAACAACGAGAGGGATAGGGAAAATAAATGTACCATCTTGAATCTAGAAAAGTCACCCGGATGGTGCGGGGGCAAAGTCCAGTAAAGAGCACTATCTGGCACAGGGATACAGGGAGGGAAAAGGAGTTCTTCTGGTACATTGGGAGCAGAGAAAACTAAGGGCCATCTTGGCAGGTTGAGATCAGAAGGAGGGTGGGTGGAAGAGGCAGGGACCAGGCAGAGGTATTAAGCAGTACTTGCCTCTGGGGATGGGATATCTACAAAGCAAGGCACGATGGGATGAAGCAGTAGTGAGTGGGATCAGGGGACAGCAGAAATGGAGCAAGAGGGAGGGAGAAGTACCCAGGGGTGTCACATAAGGATAAGGATAAAAAGGCCAGTAAGGTGGAGGGACGGATGATGCTATCTCCACGAAAGGATGTGGTTAGCCCTTAAGGGCCTAAAGAAAGATAAATCTCCTGGGCTGGATGGCATTCATCTGAGAGTACTATGGGAACTGGTGGACATACTGGCTGCACCCCTGGTGGAGCTCTTCAACAGGTCGCTTGAGACAGGGAGGGTACCTAGGGTTGGCGAGATGCACATGTGGTGCCAATCCATAAAGGAGGGTTGAGGGAAATACCAGGTAACTATAGACCCATCAGTTTGACCTCGTGGTGGTAAAATTAATGGAGAGTACACCTAAAGGAACAATTGGGGTGTATTTGGAGGAGGTGGAGGTCTGGATAGTTGGCAACATGGGTTTGTGCCAGGTAGATCGTGTCAAACCAATCTTGTGGAGTTCTATGAATGGGTAACATCAGAACTGGATGGGGAAAGCCTGTGGATGTATTATTCTTGGACTTCAGCAAGGCGTTGACTCTGTCCCCACAATGGTCTGGTGGAGAAACTGACGGGTTGGGAATAGGCCCTTTGATGGTCTGATAGATTAAAACTGGCTAGCTGGAGGCACTCAGAGAGTAGTGGTCGGTAGGGGCTCTCAAACCCTAGAGAGGTCGGTAGTGGGGTACCGCAGGGCTCAGTCCTGGGTCCAATCTTGTTTAATGCATACATTTCAGACATCAGGGAGGGTATAGGGTGTGAAATGAGTCTCTTTGCTGATGACTCCAAGATGAGAGCAGTAGTTGAGGAGGAGGTTGGCCCTGCAATGGGACCTGGACACCATGGAAAGGTGGGCTCACATGGAAATTAAATTTCAATATCGCCATGCAAGGTGTTACATCTTGGTGGGAAACCCCAACCACAGGTACACCCTGGGAGAGGAGATGCTAGAGGCCTCAACAGGGAAAAAGACCTAGGGGTCATGGTGGATGCATGTATGTATAACTCCGAGCAGTGCAGGACAGCTGCTAGCAAAGCAAACAGGATGTTGGGATGCATCATAAAGGGATCACCTCTAGGATCAGGGTAGTGATTCTGCCGCTGTACAATGGATTGGTTAGACCACACCTTGAGTACTGTGTACAGTACTGAGACCACACTTGAAGAGGGACATACAGCTCCTGGAGAGGGTACAGAGGAGGGCAACTAAGATGATACGAGGACCAGGAGATTTGACGGAAGGAGGACAGACTTGAGAAAACCTGCCTGTTTTCATTGGAGGAGAGGAGAGAGGGGACATGATTGAGGTCTTCAGTACCTCAAGGAATAAATCGGGTAAACACAGAGGGATCTTTAGACTAAAGCAAGGAGGTATCCCCAGAGGGCATGGTTTGAAGTTGGAAGGTGGAAGGGTGAGGGGGAAAGAGGAGGAGGTTTTCACTGAGAGGGTGGTGGATCCTTGAATGTGCTACCTAGCAGCTGGTTCAGAAATCCACAGTGGAGGGCTTCAAGAGAGGGTGGGACAGACACAGAAAGCAGACGTGTCAGATGATGGCCTGGCCTGGGGGTGATGGATGATAGGGTTTCTGGAACACAAGGTGGGGAGGGCCTGTACCCAACTAGATCTGAGATTCGAGCAGACCTCGATAGACCATAAGGCCTAATCTGCTGGCAATTAGTATGTTAGTATGTTAGCATGTTGATAGTGATATTTGCATGTCTACAATTTTATATGTGGAAGCCAGATGTCATTTAGTGCAACAGCAATTTAGGATGCCTTACATATCGATAGCCAGATTATATAAGGCAGCTATTTGGGAAGTGTACAATATGGATAAACAAAAGGTCTCAGATGATACACTGTCTAATTTATGGAAGATTTGTCTCAGTTAGTTTAGCCTTAGGTTTTGGGGGTATGGAACCTTTAACCCATATTTTGTGGCTAACTGCCTTAGGCTGAGACTATTTCTAATAAGCTGACGGCTCTGTATTTGTTTGGGGGGTTGGTAATGGTGTATAACATTTAATAGTGGAGTTTTGTTTTCTTTCAGAAGGGTTCATATGTAGCCAGCCCAGTGGCACTGAGGGCTGAAGTGCTGACAAGCACCTTACCGCACCATGCGCGTGACCTGAGTTCAGCAATGAGGCTAGGTGCCGGAGTTTGGGGAGGGTGGAGCAGGATTGTGCTAGCCACCTGGCAGCCTCCTATCCTGGGTCAAGATGGTAGATTGCCCCTGTCTCAGCTGACATCTAGTGGAGGCCAGGTGCCAGAGCAAGGATATTGGGAGGTTGACGTAATGGGTGGGTGGATGGGAAAGGGGCCAGGAGCATATGCGCACCTCCATGCTCATGGGCTCACTGCATGCCATGACCCGGCTGGAGAGAAATGCAATGGAAAATAGAAGACACCCGGGATGAATGAAGGCTTTGCACCACACCTCCACCTGCCATGTCACCAGAGCCTGTGGCAATGACTGGATGTGGGACTCTATGGGGAGGACAGCCTCCCTTCCTGACCTCATCTTGGGGAACCATGGGGTACTGAGCTGTAACATTTAAGCCAGGGTACTGTGGATGGTGGAAGGGGGTGGTGACACCAGCTGAAGAGAGCATGCCCTGCCATGGCCTAGGAGTGCAAAGGATGGAAAACAACAAGAAGGGCTCACATATTCCTTTAGATTTTTAGTTCTTATAATTTTAGTTTTTGCTCTTTATTTTTGAACTCAGCTCTTCATAAAAAGTGCACCTTTCTGTTTAATTTATGTTATTTTTAGTTTCCTGTTGCTGTATCCTTTTATATTTTTGAGCCAAGAAGGGTGGCAAGGGTGTACAGAATTTGTTATGTTCATTGTTTATGTGTTTCACCTGTTTGTTTATTTGTTTGATTTCTTCATTTTAATAAACTTCCCACATCCCCTACTCTTCTTTGATAAGTGCCATGGATCTTTAATGTCCACCTGGACAGCAACCAGAGAAGGGCAGAAGAGACTTCAGTTTAAGTTCTCATTCCATGGATGGCACCTCAGCAGACAGCACCCTCCTAGTACTGCACTAAAGTGTCAGTTATGGGCATTACCCCTGCATCTGGTGTGAGGCTTCAAACTGGTGAGGTCTTTATTGACCTCACCAAGGCCTTTGACTTGGCTGACCACAGCTTGCTCCTATGAAGTTGAAAGGTCTAGGCCTTGATAGCCTGATAGTACAGCGTTCTCAGACTACCTCCATGGAAGGTCTCAGTTAGTTAAATGGCAAGTCTCCCAGTCCGAGAAATGTCCAGTACTAGATGGAGTACCCCAGGATCGATCCTGGGGCTCTGTTATTCTCCCTATTTATAAATGACATGCCAAACCACTGTGGAGATGCAAACCTAACCTTATATGTGGATGACATGGTACAATATAGGTCAGCCCAGGATACAGCCCAACTGAATCACTTCTGTCAAAGGATCTAGTGCTTGAGGGTTGACTAGAAAGTAATAACCTTGACTTGAATTGTAAAAGACAAAAGCCATACTATCTGGCCTCAAAAGTATGGGATCTGACAGATCAAAACTCTAACACCTTTGCCGGCACAGTGGCATGGAGGGCTGATGAAGCATTGCATACCTCCTGCCATGCCGGGCACCCATGTTCGCAGGGGTGAGCGGGTTGTCAGAGGCTGGCCAGGAGGGTCGGCTGGGTGGGAGAGGATCGAGCATCCAGAGGACTGCTCTCTCCTGGTGAGGGTGGGGAATAGCAGCCAACATTTGTTTGACACCTAGCAGAGGCTAGGTGTTAGCACATCTGGTCAATACAGTGGGGCATGGAGGTGGAGCAGCTGGCAGGCATGCTATGCATGGATGCATGCATGGCATGCCCATGTCAGCATGGCATGCTCCGCCCAAAAGAAAACTGGAAACTGGCAGCCAGGTCAATCGGGTTGATGGCCGCCTGCCACACATTACTGTCTCGGTGCTACCTGTACCGGATCTGGTCCTGGTGGGGATTTGGGCTCCTGCCATGGGGGGTAAGCTGTGGGGTACAAGGTGGTGGCCCAATAGGAGATGGGTGTGACGGATGGCAGCCAGAGGAAGGAGATGCATAGAATCGTAGGAGCCGACTAGGGCAACGGGAGAAAAAGAAGGTTAAAAAAATCCTTCTAACACCCACTCACTAATGGGTCCATGGTCAAAGTGGTTGATACCATTAAGTACCTAAGGGTCATCCTAGATCAAGACTGTATATTTAAGGACCATTTTGACCATTTAAATAAGACCATGAACCAGAAGCTGGGTCTCTTTATCATATTAGTCCTTTCCTCATGAAGGATTCATGACTAAAGGTGGCAACCGCACCCTACTACCTTCTTTGTTATATGGAACACCGGTATTTTACTCAGTGAAAGGCACTGAGAACCTGAGACTCAGAACCTTTAACAATACAATAGGCTCGTTAGCTGCAGGCCCCACCCATGGAGCATCACTGCCAAGTGTTCCAAACATTAAATTGGTCTTCATTAGAAGGCAGACTAAAATATCCAGCTCTATGACTGGCCTATAAACTCCAGCTCAACAACGCCCCACCCAGCCTGGCTGGTACACTAGTGGCTAAACAAAGCTGCTGGAGTCACAGGTCATCCAGCCACCAACTACTCCAAGTTCCTAAAGTTAAGTCCTCCCTAGGCTAGCAATCCTACTCAGCCTATATACCACATCCAGAGAAACATTACCAGAAACAGTCCAGGAATGCAATTCCTTAGGTGGATTTAAGAGAGGTCTCAAGGCTCATCTGTTGGGGCAGAGCTATGCACATGCCACAGCTATTCTCCACAATAGTCTTCGTGTATTAATGCAGACTTACCTTGTACTATGATTTATGACCAATGACACCTACTCATGTTTACCTGGTGGTCACTGTCACTTGTCCATTGAAAAGTTGTCTACCTATTGCACAACAGCACAATTGTCTTGACTATATTAACAAATTTGTCCTTGACTATTGTAGTTGTAATGTCAACAGTTATATATCTTCGTACGCTGTAATATTGTCAATGTATTTCAACCTGTAGAATGTCAGTTTATTTCCGCCTGTAAATAACTGCAGGTCAATGGACTGTAATGGTTTCAGTGGGCCCACCTGGTTACCAAAATTTAAATAAATAAATAAGAATTACAGTATAATGGTTGTGGGTGGCCATTGCTACAAACTAAGCTTTTGCCCTTGATTTTATCCGGTTTTATAATCAAAGGTTCATATCCACCTCACTCCCTCACTTACTGTGACCTTGTGCATGTCATCTGACCTCCCAGTGCATAAGCTCCACCCAGTTTTGACATTCTTGGGAAGCAAGATCACAATGAACAGTAGATGTTAAACCAGCTGTGCCATCTTGAGTAAAAAAAAAATGTCAAATGTAAAGTATTTACACTGATTTCAAAACAAATGTCCATGCCTGCTCATGCCCTATTCAGCTGCCATGTTGAGTGGCATCAATCAGTCTAGGTAGACCAGCTTTCAAGTGGAGAAGCAAAGGACAGTCAAGAAGAGGTTGGTGAACCTGAACTTGTGCTCACTGAAGGAGAGCAGAGAGAGAGAGAGAGGCCATGAAGAGATCTTCAAATACTTTCAAGGCATTAATAAGGTCGACACAGGAATCTTTTTAGAAAGTGAAAAGAGAAACACCAGAGGGCACAACTACAAATTACTGGTCAGGGGGTTACAGGAAGAAGGCCAAAACAAAAGGCACTTCTTCACTGAATGCACTGCCAGTGGGGCACAAATCACAGTACAGTTCCAGGAGGCGGGGTTCAAGGAAAAGGTTAGGTGACAGGAAGGAACAGTGCAAATGTAGCATACATGCATGAGTTCCACATTGAGCAGACTTGACAGACCTTCAAGCCTTCTTCTGCTGGCCTTTCATATGTTCATGTAAACCTAGTTGTGCAACTCACCTTTCCAGATAAAGGCATCAAATGAGTGGCATTTAAAAAAATCCAAGTCTGGATTGTTTTATTTTGAAGTGAATTTCTGATTTCCAGAAAAAATTCATAGTTGATGTCAGCAGAATTCAGCTCATGAGAAATTCCCCAAATTGCAATTTTGGGTTCCTAGATGAAAACCAAGTAAATTATTCATTCAGTATCTCAACCATTGTCTCTGGCTCTATCCCAGGTTCCTCCCTCCATACCCTGCTTTCAAGCTAATCCTTCCTTTACCTACCTCCTTACATTTACATACAGGAAGAAGGTTTTGGGGTTATCCACAGCTCCTACTGCTCTCCTGACTTCTGGTTCCTCCTTGGCTTTCTTAATTCTAGTGCTGAAGCCCTCAGTGCTTCTCTGTACTCCCATCTGGCCTGGAGGTAACCCATCTCTTTTCAGTAGCCATAGATCTTTTGTTCATGGACAGTTGTCTTAGGTCACTGTTGAGCCAGGCAGGTCCTCTTTCATGAGTACTGTAGAAAAGCCTTCTGAGTGTCAGTAAGTGATTGTGATACTGTAGAAACAGCTGTTTCTATAGTACTCACAGTCACTCACTAACAGTCAGACAGCAGGCAGCCAAGATGGTGAGCGAGGGCTGTGCCAGTCACTATTGGCTACAGTGCTGCTTAGGTGACCTGGGTTAGAGTGGTGCGGGAGGAGACTCCATGGAGTGGGTCATTCAGAAGGGGTTGGATGCCCTTACAGGAGGGGACCACAAGATTACCAGGAATATTTCAGACAGCTACAGGACAGGGAATCGGGGGGCACCAGCCCACCAGGAATATTCAAAACAGCTACAGGACAGATAATCAGGAAGCGACTATGTACGGGGAGAAGGGCAGGGTTTCAGCAGCATTAAACAGTGATGCAACAGAGACTGTTTAACACTGCCAAAATTGCTGAACACACATCTGTGCCCATTAGGCATGGGGACTCTCATTTGCATGGGCACAGCGGTACATTCTACACAGCCATGTTGTCAGTTCAGCGTAGTGCACCTTGGGCCTTTAAATATGGCCTCACCTCATTGGCTGGTACTACTCACCCTTAGTGCAACACTAACCCAGTCAGTGCCAGGCTAACCATTTGAATATGGGGCCCTATGGCTGAAAAAGTAGTTGACAGGACAAAGACCATTTTATAAGTTCATGATTTCTTCTTAACTTTGTATGTTTTTGGCATTTCAACCCCAAATTTTCAGACATAGTCTTTTAATGAACCCACATTATAATCAAAACAGGTGGACTTTTTTACCTCCCATCCGAAGGTGATTTTGTGGAGCAGCTGCAAGAACATATCTCGGAGAGGATTTGGGATATGACAGTTCACAAGGTGGTGTAACACAAGGGCTATGCTGAAAATTAGAGGCCAAAATCTGCAAAAGAACAAAGTTATTAGTGAACATTTAAAAATTCAACATTTCTTCATAACTTTGTTGCTTTTTGACATTCACCCCAAATTTTCAACATAGTCTTTCTATGGCCCCATCTAATGATCATGACAGGTGGAAGTTTTTGAAATCTAGTCCAAGAGGTAATTTCACAGAGTGACTGTGAAAACATGCTTTGAAGGAGACTTGTAAAATGACACCTGCTATGTTTATCAGGTGGGTAACAAAAGAGCTACAGCATGTTGTGCATTTGGAGCCAAATCATCAGAGATAAAGTTCTGAGTAAACTTGAAAAAATTCAACGCTTCTTCACAACTTCATTGTTGTTTGAAATTTATGGTACCCCGTGTGGCATGCTGTTGGTAGGGAGGTAGACATTTTCTGGCAGTGGAGTTGGTCATCCAAACACTGGACTTTGGCAGGGAGGGTTTTATTTTTGTTTTTGGGAGGTTTCTGGAGATGGGGTTTGACACCCAACTGCTGGACTTTGTTTTCAGCAGTGGCACTAGGCACCCAAATGCTGGACTTTGGTGGGGGAGGAGTTGTGGTTTCCAGCAGTGGGGTTGGGTACTCGACTGCCAGACTTATTCAAAGCTGGGTAGAGCAGAATGGGGATACTGGAGGCAGACTGAGCAACGAATGTTGGCTATAAAGCTGGGTTCAGTGGGCGGAGATGCTGCTTGCTGCTGATGTTGGTAATATGAAAGGATGCAGTCACACTGTGATAGATGCAGCTGCTTCCTTTCATATGCAAGAAGTTACCATCCATCAGCCAGCTCAACAGCGTCAGCAGCAGCCTTTTTTACTTATATTTTATTGTTTTCATTAAAACAAATACATACAGATCATTCATGCCAGACTTCACATATCAATAAAGTGGATACATTCCATGTAATAGGTAGCATTAATCTAAGCAGTCTTGCTTTCAAATGTAGGTAATCCTACAATTGAATAAATTACATAATAGTCCATGAACCAGCTGCACCCCACAAGACTTATGAGAGGACACTTCAATGCAAACATTTTACCAGACATATACTAAACTATAACATCCAGTGTTATTGTGCTCTCCTCCAAACATGTTTTCCTCGATTGGTAGCAAACAGTGTTACCTTCACTAGTCATACTAAGTATTGAATAGAAAATGAGAATACAATACAAAGTTCACCATTATTTTGAACCAAAGTTATCATTAGTCTCCATTGTATCATGTTCAGCATTAAGTTTTTTTTCTAAACAGCACTATTTATCCCGCATATAGGCCTAACTTGGCAAAGAAAAACTGATACGACTTGTGCATAAAACATGCTTATTCAAATAATGAACTTAACTCCCAGCAGACTCAACAACAGCTGCTGTCACATGTGGAAAAGCTCTCTGGCGGTCTCTAAATGATAAAATTCAATTGGGAACTTGTAAATGTTCAAGTGCCTGTATTCAAGTCAGAGTCAGATACCTCCTGTCTTCTGGCCCTCTCAAACTCCCAGGAAAAGCCTCTGCCTTCTTTCCAGCTTCCTCAGGATCGGTGTTAGACGTGGCTTCCATACTGGATCCACAATCGGGCGGCATCAGAAGTGAGTCAGTCAGTCACCCCCAAACTGCGCATCCTGCCCGAACTCCACTGAACTTCTTCCTTCTCGTCCGAGTGGCATACGAGAGATCAGGAGACAAGTGAATAGTGGATCCTGGAATTAAACCATTCAGCATTTCATGCTGCAGCAAGGATAGTGTCCCAAATTGCTGGATTCACTGTCACCTCTAGAACAGTTCTGGGGAGATCACTGGCAATCGTTACTGATCTGGGTGAGATCCAGTAAGCCCCTAATTAGGGTGTTAGAGTCCAGAGAGGTATGAAGCAGTAGGGCTTCCAGAAGCACACCTTAATAAAATATAGCAGATTGTCACCCCTATATTTTCAGGCAGTCCTACAATCTAGACACATTCAAGCCGTCCTGAGAGTTTTCAAGGGCCTCGAGTCTATAACTCAACTGGGCATTTTCTTGCAATTTCACAGTAGTTGCCAATGCCTTGGTCGCCATTGTTTCCGCTGAGGTCACAGTTTTAGTGGCTGCATCTATTTTAGCATCTTGCATCTCAAATTTAGTAATGATGGATTCCATTTTGAGTCAAGAGCCTGCATAGACATCTATAAGGCCCACCATGGTGGCTCGGACTCTGAAGAGGATTGGTGATGTGGCCTCCGGAGCATCTTCAGTGGCTGATTTTTGGATGCCATCGCAGGTCTTTTATTCTGTGACCCATAGCTGGAATTTAGTATCTGTCGATACCACTTGCTTCAGAAGTTTCTAGTCTCATCAAAAACTGGCACATCTTCCAAAATATTCAAATATTTTAGCAATATAAAGTGGGTAAAGCAAGGAGCTCTCACTGCATACATCTTGTCAGTGGTCATGCTCTACAGTGCCCCATCAGCAGCAGCCTCAGGATTTGGTGTTGACTCACACACCTCCCACAGGCTCAGCTACATTAGCTTCTTACTGCACACACCTTCCCAGCCACCACATAATCTGAGTAGACCCAATATGTTTTTGTTTGCATGTGTGCAAGTAAACATAATGAGCACACAGAAAATGCTTCAAAATACTGACATTTGTGAATGGTTGTTTTTTTTTAAAGGAGAACAGTCAGCACAAAGGGTTCCACACTCAAGTGTGAGACTGGTCCCAATGTGCGTTTGTGTTCAAAAACATTTTGGGTTACTTACTGTTTACTGTAGTATTGTAGACTGTATCAGACTAATTTTGCTTAGTTCTAGGCTGACATCTTCTGTTACTACATATCTCAGAATTCCTTGCAGCGGACATCAGAGCAGTAGGCAGCAGTGGGAGATTCAACAGCCTACAGGGCATGTTAGACCTTTTAAAATCTCCAATCAGACGCTTTCTGGGTCTTCTTTTATAGCAGCTAAGTACAGCGTCAGTGACTGTACTTAGCCCAGGGAGGACAGGAGGACCAGCAAGCAAACGATCAGAGATTATATATAAATACTAGCAGGATACTGTAGTTACTGCCTTTCTGACATTTCATTTGAGATTTATCAGTTAAATTAGTTTTGAGATTCTGATAGGATTCTATAAGCCTACACAGCACATCTATGATTCAAAACTCTCAGGACGCTCAAAATAACAGTGTGACAGACACCCTAGTGGAATCAGATGATGAACATTTGAGCTAACAGAATCGAAGAATGATCACCCACAGAATGAAACCCAAGGAGACCCCCAATGCAATTTAGAATGGCAGACCCATTTGCAGCTCAGAGAGAACCCACCCAAAGAAGGAATGCTGTCTGACTAAAATATAGTGGAACTTGGAACTGCCCCCAGACCAGGTATATGTTATAAGAAACCTATTAATAGACTCTGTTGGTCTCTTTGCAGCAGAACTGTATGTTGTTATCCATGTTTCTGGGGAAACTATGTTTGTCATAAGTTCTAAAGTTGTGAAATCACCTGAAAGGTTCTGGCTAAAATATGAACAATTGAAAGATTCTGTATTGTGAGCCCTTTCATTGCTATCCCCTGTCCAA
Organism: Neoceratodus forsteri; assembly: GCA_016271365.2. Classification (NCBI taxonomy): domain Eukaryota; kingdom Metazoa; phylum Chordata; order Ceratodontiformes; family Ceratodontidae; genus Neoceratodus; species Neoceratodus forsteri. Next base: position 379,195,856 of record JADMNL010000023.1, on the reverse strand, counting down.
ATCTGATTAGAAAATGATTACTATTCTGTTTAGAAATTCGGGTATAAATGTAACAGATGTCATGTAAGAGCTTAGACAGCATTGTGAGGTTTTAGAACAGACCATCCCCATAACTGACACAGAGCAGGTGTGGACAGGGGTCTGAATTTCAGGGTCTTTGAAGCAGAAAGACACAGGTGTGTGTCATCTCACTGGCAGCTTCTACCTGACCTGGGACAGAGGCATGTATTTTCACCCAGGGTAGCCTCAACATGCCATATGTGCAAGTCTAGGAGTCACCTAAGTGCTGCATTTAATGCAGAATGGAATAATTTATGTTTTTCAATATGGGCATCTGAGCTTCAGGTGCCTAACCTATTTAAATGCAACCTATGCAAAGAACAGGGTCATTCATACAGACAGTGCCTCTGGGCCTTGTAATCAGTCTGGGGTCTTGATCAGGAGTCTTTATTTCAAAGGCGCAAGCTCAGGGGCAGCTAGAGCCTTGGCACAGAGATTTGCAGATACAGTTCATTCTAAATTTGTAAAAGAGTATCAGGAGAACTGCACACAGGAAACACCCTGGACCCTGGGAAAAACTTTCTACCTCCGCTGAGGATCCTTCACAAGCATGTCTGGCACCAAATCTGAGACAAGAACAAGATCCCCAGATCCAACCTACTAAGACTCAAGATAGTAGTAGTGAAGGCTCTGCCCAGTGTCCTCCTTTCCACCTGCACAGCAGGTGATGAGTCAGCCTGATATGCCTCACCCTCCCTCCCTCAGAGATGGATATGGAGACTGTCACATACAGGAAAGAGGAGACAAAGGACAGCAAAATCTAAGGGCATAAAAGTTATTGGCTATGCCAATATTGAACATGTATACTGCCCTTTCCTCAGCTAAGTAGTGGGTGGATTCCTGAGGAAGAGGTGATTCTGAGGCTTCCTTGATCATGGAACCAAATGGCAGAGCCACACTAGAATCACGAGTGCTCAGTGACAAACAAATGTTTGAAGAGGTAAGTCACGGCACTCACCACACGCCTCTCTCAAAACAACCACAGTCTCTTTCGACAAAGCCCACGACTGGGTGGAATGTGAGAAGGATTTCTGCCTCTGTAACCTGCACCCGAGAGGGTTTGATTGATTCTAGCACCAAGTAAAACCTTTTTTCTACTTGAAATTGAGACTGTGGCAGTTTTTGAGAGTGAGCGTGTGGTGGGTGCCTCTTCCTTGATCATGTCCTCTGTAAGAGACCTATCCTCAGACTAGTACGAGTCCCTCTTGGTGACTTTGGTGGCAAAAAGCAGGAGGAAGACAAGGTCCAGACCACAGCTGCAGCAGTAGCCCTCTCTAAAACATGAACATATGCATTGGCTCCACCATCTTCCTGTCGCGTTAAATGTGAACAGTGTAAAACCTGCATGATACAGTTGACTATGATTATAGACTTGGAGGCTATCCCTGGTATCATCACCTCTGTGCAGTACACCCATATTAAGACCTTATTTGAGGTATCAGCCACCCCATGGGCCCTTTTATGGGTCTCAGGGCACTGAACAATGTGATGAGGTGTGCATATTATTAAGGGATTCCACAGCTATGGTAAAAAATGTGGTTGAGACTGAACCTGGGAGGGTGCTCTTGCTGGACATAGTACAAACTGGTAGGAACCTACATCTGATTGATGTGTATGCCCCACAAACCAAGGTAGCAATAATGAACTTTTTCAGAAATTAGATCATACCTCCACACCAGTCAAATAGAAGAGTTGGGAGGAGATTTTAATTGTGGCTTGACATTGAAAGACGGGGTAATACAAAAACTGCACTGTGACTCAGTGTTTTTGAATGAAACTGTGAAAACTGCTGCGTATGTGATGGGTTTTCTAAATTCTTAGATAAGCAAAATACTACTCTTAATAATGGCATCCTTGAAACTAGGATTGACTCTTGTTTATGTCAGAGGCATTGAATAAAGAGTCACCAAGGACAACTGTGGTTGAGTCCTTGGACCACCTGACAGTCTTGTGTCACTACATGCGGGCCCACCCCCATCTGGGAAGAGGACATAGAGGCTGAATCCCATTATATAGGAATGGGATGATGTGAGAGCTAAGGGATGTATTTGTGTCAGGCTAGATGTTCAGTTATTGCAGCATATGATGACATTGGGCAATGGTGGGAGGATTCCAAAACAGACTTTAAGGAATTATTTCAGCAGATTGGGCAGCATGGACAACAATGGGAAATACATGAGATTTCTAGGGTTATGAGCACAGTTGCATAGACGAATATCCTGTATGCATGAGGACAGCATAGACAACAGAGCAAATTCTGAGGGTGAGGGAGACATGAAGGCCTATCAGTATGAAAGAGCCCTTCCCTGGAACAAGAGTTGAAGCATGGGGCTAAGGCCATACTCAGCATTAAGACAGATACAAGGGTTGTCATGACAGAGTGAAGCACAAGGTAATAACAGGATTGAACAATCCCCAACAACAGCCGGTGGTGTCTCCACTGCAGAAATCATAAAGGTTATACATAAATATGCTGTAGATACATTTGGAACCCTATGGACCCTGTGTGGGAGGAAACAATTCTTCCTGATGTGGCTGCATCTCTGGCTTGCATTACAGAGACTTGGCTGGGGAGTGATGCTGGTCCAGTCTTAGAGGCATCTGTCCCAGCCGGATTCTCTGTGGTACACTGCCCGAGGAGGGAACGAGGGGCGGGGGTGTGGCCATCTGCTTTAGATCTGGCTTGAACTTCTCTGCACCCAGTGGTTCTACTTCATCATTTGAACACGTGCCATGTGTGGTCCAGGTGCAGGATTCAGAATTCTTGTTTACCAGTCTTCAGGGCGTGAGAAGGAGCTTCTGCAGGAAGTTGCAGAATTTGTCGCCGAGAGAGCATTGGAGTCACCCAGGTAGTTGATGCTGCATGACTTCAATACTTGGATCGATGATGAATCATCACAATTTGGACATGTCTTCCTCCAGCTGATGACATCGCTGGGCTTTACACAAGCAGTTGCTTCGCATCCACAGCCACAGTCACACCTTGGACCTAGTATTTCACTGGAGCTTGAGATTGGGGATCTCAAGATTGGATCGAAGTTATTTGATCAGATCATTGTGCAGTGTGGAGTTCTGTTCAGGGTCCCCACCATGACCCCTTCCCTGTGGAGTTGGTGCATTACCACCCTTTAAGGGATTGTCCCCAGAGGGTCTTATGGTGGTAATGGACCTCTTGGCAGTAAGTTCTGCCTGTGCAGTCAGCTCAAGCCAAGCAGTGGAGACCTATAACATGATTATCACCTGCATTGATTCTGTCACGCGGTCCATATATGACCTAGGTCCTCTCGCTTGAGGTCCCCGTAGTTTGATGGGGAGCTCAAGGAGACGAAGACCAAAGGTTAGAGATCAGAGTGTCTTGGCATACATCTCAGTTGGAGGAGGACAGGCTGGCTCTGAGAACTCACTACATTGAGCATCAGAGGGCAGTCTCCCATAAGAAGGCAGCTTATCTGTCCAGGGAGATTGCTGCAGGGAAGAACAGACCAGCTCAACTCTTCTGAACTGTGGACAGGCTGCTTCATGAGGCCTGTCTGCAGCCGTCAGAGAAGTTTCAACAGCAAAATGTGAAGAGTTTACTCTGTTCTTCTTTGACAGAGTGTCCTCCATCAGGGTCACGATTTCCCCAACCAGACTATCTCAGCCAGCAGTGGCACATCAGATGTGCCTGAGAGCACTCCCTTCCTGGAGTGAGTTCAGATCGGTGGATGTGGAAGAGGTCTGCAAGGTGATTTTGAAGCCAGGCCCACATATTGTGAACTGGATCTTGGCTCAACCCATCTACTAGTGTGATGTGTGTATAGTCCATTGCTGCAATGTTCTCCAAGATAGTCTGGTGCTCCTTTGGTGGGACTATTCCCAGATGCCTTGAAAGAGGCACTGGCAAAGCTCCTTCTGAAAAACATCTCTTGACCAGGACGTCTTGGCAAATTATAGACCACTCTCAAACCTCCCCTTCTGGGGAAGGTGATTGAGAAAATTGTACCTCTGTAGCTCGAGGCACACCTTGCAGCCTTTGACATCTATGAGCCCCTCCAGTCAGTATTTAGGTCCGGACACAGTACCAAGACTGCATTGGTCAAAATGCAAAATGACTCACTCAGGGTTAGAGATAGAGGAGACCAGTCAATACTTGTTCTCCCTCGATCTCTCATCAGCATTTGACACTATGGACCATGCGATGCTGTTGGATCGCCTGAGCAGGTTATGCAGACTCACCGGCACTGTCATCAGCTGGTTTGAGTCCTTTCTCACAGACAGGATTCAGAGGGTGGTGATGGATGTTTTCCTCCCCCTCAGTCCCTGCTGTGTGGTGTTCCCAAGGGTCTGTCCTGTCACCCATGCTGTTACCACAGTGTACGTGCTACCACCTGGGTAGAGATTAGATGTTACAGTGTGGAGTTTCACTGCTATGCAGATGATACCCAGCTGTACATGTCTTTTGTGCCTGGGATGCGTGATTCAGTGGTGGTGGTACTAAAAAAATGTCTGGCTGCAATCCAGGACTGGATGTTCTCTAACTAGCCAAAGCTCAAACCAGGTAAGATGGAGGTGCTGATGATTGTGCTGGGTCACAGGAGGGTGGCAGATGTCATGAGGCTGAAACAGACCTGATGCTTGGGATGCTTCCTCTTCGGCATCAGCAAGGGGAAAATCTGGGCATGATCCTAGACAGCAGATTGACACTTGAGGCTTAGGTGTCATCCATTGACCAGATTTGTTTTTACCATTTTAGGAATATTGCCCAGATTAAACCCTTAATACCTCCTGATGACCTACGTCCACGAGTGCATGCTTTGTGACATCTAGACTCAACTACTGCAATGCTCTATATCTCGGGTCAGTGGAGGGGTCTTGCACTGCTGCAGCTGTTGCAGAACATGGCAGCCAGGGTGCTGATGGGCCTTCCAAGGTCCTGTCATGTGACCTCTGTTTTGCCTGGCCTGCATTGACTACCAGTTAGGTAGAGGATCTTCTTCAAGGTGGGTTTACTTCACCTACAAGGCCCCACACAGTTCAGGTCCAGGCTATCTGCATGACCTCCTCACTCCTGCCCACCCCTGTACTCCCTCCATTCTGCCAAGGAGGGCCTCCTAGTAGTTCCCAGGGACTGGCTAAAACATCCAGAGATTGTGCCTTTGAGGTGGCGGCACTGGTCCTGTGGAACTCCTTCCCAGGCTGCTGAGGGAGGCTCCCTCGGTGGACACTTTTAAATGGGGTCTGAAGGTGTACTTTTAGAGAAGCCTTCAGGGTTTAGTACTCTGTTTTTATTTCTGATGCTTTAGTAAGTTCTTAAGTCAGCTCTAATTATTTCCTCATCTGCCTGTATTTTGTACAGCACCCTGAGCCTCAGGAAAGGGCACTTTAGAAATAAACCTTGCTTGCTTGTTTGGGTGTCTCAGGATTGACTGAACAAGATCTTACATAACTCACTCAAGCTTATCACTCCAGCTGAGGTAGAACATGCAGTGAAACAATTAGATAATAACACGGTGCAAGCAGCAACAGCCTTTCCGCTGAATTTCATAACACCTTCTTACCTACCTTAGGCCCAGTGTTACAGGTGTTGTGAAATTCTGTTTTGGAATCAGGTTCCTGCCAGCATCGATGAGGACTGGTTCCATGTCAATCATGAGCATACAATACCACCCATGTAAATAAACTTGCGGTGAAATCGCTATCCATAACAGAGCTTGACATTTTCATTAAATGTCATCTCATCGCTCATAATAAAAATGAAATAAAGCTGACACACACACACACCCATTGTCTGACATTGGCTGTAAAGACATGAAAAAGAAGGTAGTTCAGTTAATTGGTGACCACACGTGTATTCATCCTCCAACAATCTGCTGAAAGGAAATGTAAACAGAAAGTAAAAACAGTTAGTCATCTCTCTAAAGGATATTAGTTTGCCAGTTGTCCCATTTAAGACAGTCAGGCCTTTATAGCAGACTTAACTGCCCAGTGAATTCCCATCTGGGAGGGGAGATGGAGATAAATTAAGCACACAGCATACCACATAGGAGATGCAGATGGTCAGCAAAATCATGCAGTTCTTATTTGTGTGCTCCTTGTTATGCTCTGTATTAATTACGATATGTATTTTGCTCACGCGGTATTGGCGTGATACCATGAGGGTTGCCCTAGTCATATTCATTTTAAATCTGGGGATAAGACAGACATTATGAACTGGAGACCATTGTGTTTTCTCAAGATGGACCAAAACATTTTGTCCAGAATCCAAGGTAGGCTCAATAGTCCTTGCCAAGTCTCAGATATGTGCCACAGCACAGAAGAGCATATCAGACAATCTGATTCTGTGAAGGAAACTGATAGAGAAGGTGAAGAAAAGGATTAGTTAAAGGGTTATTAATGGCTATTGAACAGGAGAAAGCCTTGACCGAGTTCCCCATGAGTACCTGGAAAATGTATTGCACCTGTATGGCATTCCAGAGGGCTTCAGAAACTGGATTAGAGCACTATACAGGGTGCAGTTATGCTTCCTTGGGTGAACTCTGAGATGGGTCTTCCAATTGAGTTAGAGGGGTGTACAACAGGGGTACCCTCTGAGCCCCCCTGCTGTACATCTTTTCTCTGAACCCTCATCCATATGATCCTTTTTCTTGGTTAGCCAGAGCTAAGACTAATTATAGCAAAAGTCTGGTTATCCCTTACTGGATTTCATGACTCAGTCACAGGTGACTCGTCCATTGCAGATATGAAAGTATCTAATGAGCCAGTCAAATTTTGAGAGTGAAATTTGGGCCTGGGAATCTAATAATGGCAAACTGGCTGTACATTAAGGCAGAATCAATATTATCCCAATCGGAGGAATAGACTTATCTAAACAGAAGCATGTATTTTAACTCAGACACTCCTATTGCCTTGCTTATTATGTATTAGTACTGTCTACCATCTCATGGTGGCACTGGAGACAAGAGTGTATAGCCTCTTTTCCTGGGCCTCCGGAGTAGATTAAATCACATCAGGATAAGAGAAAACATATGGAGACATAAAAGACGGGGACTCAAGATGGTGAACCCGATAGTCTTTTAGCGTCAGTGTTTTATATTACAATATTACACCTGTGTTAAAAGGGAGGAATAAGCTTGGTCCTCTTAGTACAGGACTGGCTTCTGCCTTGACTACCCAGAATGGCTTAGTGGCAAGTGGATAGGCAGATTTTAAAGATCATGTTCATGTCTCCCCACAGTATATATACACAGTACTAAGCCATAATGAAGGTTAAGTCATGGAATTAGAGATGTGCTAAATTGAAAATGTCATACGTTGTAACTTTTATTTCTGAAGTATTTTTTTTTCCATTTGCTCTTTAGAAAGTTTTGTATGTGAGAGTATTATGCTAGATGCGTGAACACCACTCTGCCTGGCAGCAGACATATCAAGTTTTTTAACTCTATTTTCTATTTTCAGCGTGCATTTAATATAACCATTTTGTTTTGCTTTTAGACCACATGCTGACGCAGCACCTTGTCTTTGTTTTTAGACATATCTAATTCAGTTCCCTGCACTACATCATTAGCACTGTGACCTCACTGACCATGACATCACTAGTGATTGACCAGGCAACTACTGAGTGGCTCTTCCTGAGTAGCTGTGATGTCATAGTGAGTGATCTCACAATGCTGATTAGGTAGTGGAGAAACTGAACTAGATATTGATATAACTAGATACTCAAGTATACCACTGGACAGTAGAATGGTGCACGAGTGCTCTCCATAAGAGGAGGTCAAGGGATGAGCCAGGAAACTATAGACCGGTCAGCCTGATGTCCATAGTGGGAAACTATTGGAAAGTATATTGAAGGAAAGCTGGCGAAGTTCTTGGGGTACGTGGACTTCAGAATGTCAGGCAACACAGTTTTGCCAAGGGAAATCTTGTCAAACTAATCTGGTTGAATTTTTGATTGGGTGACAAGATCTCTGGACAGTGGTAGGCTGGTTGATGTTTTATAGCTTGACTTCAGTAAGGCATTTGACTCAGTGCCACATGGGAAACTGCTGGGCAAGCTGAGTAACTTGGGGTGGAGGAAAGGATGGTGAGGTGGATTGGGAACTGGCTAAGTGACAGACAAAAAGCGTGTGGTGGTGTGGGGAGTTATCACACCCCAGAAAGGTATAGCGGGTCCCTCAGGGTTCGGTTCTGGGTCCATTGTTATTTAATGCTTTCATTTCAGACACTGCAGTGAGAGTTAGAGTAATATGAGCTTGTTTGCTGATGACTCCAAACTAGGTGTGAAGTGGGACTGTGAGAGGGAAGGAGGACACTCCAGTAAGACTGTCCTAGAAAGATTAGAACAGTGGTCAGTCACATGGAAGCTGGGGTTTAATGTTAGGAAGTGCAGCGTTTCACTTGGGAGCTAGGAATCCAGGGTACAGCTACAAACTTGGGGGGTACAGTTAACAGTGTCGGAGGAAGAAATAGATCTGAGAGTAGTGATCACTGGTAAAATGAATCACTCAGGAAAATGTAGGAAAGCAGCGGCTAAGGCAAACACAATACTGGGGTGCATTGCTAGGGGGATCACTTCAAGAAGGAGAAGGTAATTCTGCCACTGTACAAATCCTTGATGAGGCCACACTGGGAGAATCTGTGCAGTTCTGGCACTCTTACTTAAAGAAGGACATTATGCTCCTGGAGAGGGTCCAGAGGAGGGCATCTAAGATGATCTTTGAATGGGGGATACACCCTATGTGGAGAGATTTAGGAGCCAAACATGTACTCTGTGGAAGACTGAAGGGACAGAGGGGACATGATTGAGACCTTTAAGTACTTGAAAGGTATTAATAGAGTAAACACAGAGGGGTGTTCAGACTGAAGGGGAAGGGATCACAAGGGATCACAGCCTGAAACTGGTTGGTGGGAAGTATAGGCTAGACATGAGAAAGCATGACTTCATGGAAAGGGTGGTGATGCCTTGGAATGCATTACCTAAGGAGTTCGTATCAAGGGAGTCAGTGGGAGGTTTTAAGAAGGGATGGATAGGTACATGGGCAGGGTAGCAGAAGTGGTAGAGACCAGGGGGGACTCTGAATGGAAATCAGGGAGGTATGGAAAGGAGAGGAGAGGAGGTGGGATAGCAGTAATTATCAAACTGTGAGTTGCATCTCAAGCAGATTGAATAGACCTCAAGGCCTAATCTGCTGGCATTTCCGTATGTTTGTATATGTCAGCTGTCAGGCAAAGTGCTGTTCCACAGACCACACCTACTAACGTCAAATAAAAAATCTTCTAATTGCCCAAAGGGAAAACAAAAAGAACCTCTGATATAAAAGAAAATATATGATTGCTTTTAAAACTAACATGAATTTTAGGTAGTACATTAGCTCTTTAACATTTTATGCCTTAGAATAAAAGATGCATTTTTGAATTCTTTTGAGAGGGCAAGTTGCCTAGATTTAGACTGGATAAATTATGAAGTATATGGACGATAAGAATATTTGGCCTTCATGGTTTTACAAATATGTTTTGTGCATTTGCTATAAAACAACTGACCGACTGACTTTTCCCATACTGTATGCCAGTGTCAGTGGTTTAGCAGGTTGCACACTTGCCTCTGAAGCTGGAAGAATAGATGTTTGCAGTTCTAGCCCCAAATCACGAATTGGCATCACCTCAATACTGACACTGTAGTGCAGCATGAGTGGGTGGACGTCTTTCAGATGAAAGAGACAGTATAGAGATAGTATAGGAGACAGTATAACGCAGTGGGTTAAGGCTCTGAGCTGCAGATCTGGAGACCTGGGTTTGAATCCCAGCCACCTAGGTGCATACTGAGTGATCCTGAGCAAGTCACTTAACTTCCTTGTGCTCCCAGGTTGCATCTGGAAATAAGCTTCAGCTTAGTGTGCTACCCTGGTTAAACAACATTCCCTTTCTCTTTCCCTTAAACATTGAAACATGGTCCCATCTGCTTGTTCTGGTGATTGTTCAAGTAGACGTTAACAATTGCATAACATTTCTCAAATAAGGAGGAGAATTTTTACTGAACAAAACATCAAACGATACAAACATATCAGAGAAAAAGCAGAGAAAAACAAACAAAAGATCATTAGCACCACAAATAATATTAAGTATGCAACTCTGATAATGTGACAAGAAAAATTGCTCACCTTAGTAATTATGTTTCTTCTAGTGGAGTCTTGCTGTATTCTGACAATTGCAGTTAGGTCCTGCCTTTCAACTGCCCCAGAGAACATAGGGTTAACTTTTCTATGCATGGCATAGAATGTTCATCTCAAGCTCGGTTGAAGCCTCTGCCTGTTGTTATTCGAACTGCAACTGTCAGATCTTTATGAGCAAAAACTCACTAGGTGTTCTGTGGAAACTGTAAAACTTTTACTAGCCAACTGGCAAAATATAATGTTTTTGGTTCTCAAAAGAAGACTCAAGTCAGGAAACCCAAAAACAAAAACCATCAAATGAAACAACATTCCACCCAAAGAAAAATAGGGTAAAAGGGCACCCTAGGTGTTAACACTGCTCCTGCCGACCCACATCCCAAAAACTAGGTTCTGAGAGGGAGGTAGGAGGTCAGAATACAGCAAGACTCCACTAGAAGAAACATAATTACTAAGGTGAGTAATTTTCTCTTCAAACAACATGAAGTCTTCCTGTATTCTGACAATTACAGACTACTGAGCAGTACCTCCATGGAAGAGGGACAGAACCTACTTAGGAAACAGGCTCTGAAGTACTGTTGTGCAAACCGAGCATCACTTCTAGCCTGGATATCCAGAGAGTAATGCTTGGTAAAAGTATGGACTGTTTTCCAGGTGACTGCTTGACAAATTTCTAAGAGAGGGATATCCCTGGCAGCAGCCAGAGAAGCAGATGTACCTCTAGTGGAATGAGCCCCTCAGGCCTGAGGGTGGAATTCTACCCAGTTTTCCAGCCCAGCAGGGAAGCATCTGTGGTGAGGACCACTGAATTAGACCAAGTGACAAAAGAACCCCTTGTCTCAAATTGTCCTGATCCTGCCACCATTGCAGGGCTTGGATCAGAGTTCGAGTCACTGGAATTAGTTTGGTAAGGAATCCTTTCTTTGGGACCAAAAGCTCTTAAGTGGAACTGAATGTCCCTCATTTGAATCTTGCACCCTGGACCACTGCTGTGAAGCTGCCATGTGGCCCAGTAGCTGAAGGAAATGCCTTGCTGGTCGAGACACCTGAAGGCTGAATGAAGAGGCCAGTTCCATGAGGGTCCTTGCCCTTCCAGGGAAGGAAGGCTCTTGCTTTTATCGTATCCAGTTCTGTACCTATGAAGGTGAGGAGCTGCACTGGTTCGAGAACTGACTTTGGTAGGTTGAGAAGGAATCCTAAAGAAGTGAGCACTTGCTGGGTCACTTGCAGATGTGACTTGACTTGGTCTGAGACTGACCTACTATGAGCTAGTCATCCAAGTATGGGAAAATGGAACCCTTTGTCTTCTTAGGAAGGCAACAACTACTGCCAGGCACTTTGTGAAGACCCTTGGGGTTGATGTTAGCCAAAGAGCATCACTCTGAACTGATAGTGGCCTGAGGGCAACTTGAACCTGAGGTACTTTCTGTGGGAGCACCTGATGGGAATGTGAAAGTAGGCATCTTTGAGGTCCAGGGAGGTTAGCCAGTTCCTGGCCTTAGAGAGGAAGGATAATTCCCAGAGTTACCATTTTGAACTTTGGCTTTAAAAGATGTTTGTTCAGATATCTTAGGTCCAGGATGGGTCACCACCTCCTGTCCTTTTGGGGTTAGGAAGTACCTGGAGTGCAATCCTTTGCCCCAGTGTAGGGTAGGAACTCTCTCTATAGCTCTGAGAGCTAGGAGAGAAGAAACCTCTGCCTATAGGGCAAGGGTCTCTGAGAGATTTGCAGGTAGAAAAGGTCTAGGTCTCAGCTTGGGAAATTTTTGAAGCTGAGAACCAGACCCTGGCTTACTACTTCCAGGACCCACTTGTCTGATGTAAGAGACATCCAGTCCTGGACAAAGTAAGTCAGCCTGCACCCTACTGGTATAGGAGAATCGACCGGGCAGACCCATCAGGGTGTCTGCTTGGCAGGGGCTTTAGGCTGAGGGGGATGCAGGCCTGCTCATCCCCTTCTGCCTCACCCCCTAAAGAACCCCTCTGAAAAAGAAGAAGAAGAGGCCTGTGCTTGGTAAAAGGCCTTTGGAAAGGCCTGCCCCTGCCCCTGGACTGCTGCCTTTGAGGAGTTGCTTGCCTTTCTTTGGCCTGGGCACTCCTATAAGTGGTCCTGTATTCATCCATTTTCTTCATGTACTTCTCTGTCTGCTCCCCAAACAGAGAATTACCCACTACAGGAAAATCCATGACCTTAGCCTGGGTATCCTGTGAGAGACTAGTACATCTGAGCCAAGCCATTCTTTGAAGATCCACAGATGTCAATCAAATCAATCAATCAAAATCTTTATTTATTCAGGCGAACATCATTGAGCATAGCTCATTTACAAGATGGACCTGAGTGGTCATAACAATATAAGGTTACAAATTTTACACAAAAGCATGGTACTGAATGAACACAAATACAAAGATTTAAGAATGAGACAGGTGTACAAATATTTACATATATACAAGGCAAAATGACATTGGACCTAGATCATATTAAAGGAGAGAAACAAACAGTATTGTAGGGATAAAGCTAGGGTAATGGGACTTGGGGGGCATTTTATACGAAGTAGGTTGGAGAACAAGCTAGAAGAACAATAAAGAAATAGGGGTAGTATAAAAAGGGGTAGGGAAGGAGGGGTGAGAGAGGACTAGGCCTTATGGAAGCAATTGCATGATTCTGGGAATAGACTAGTGTACAGTTTTTGAAGGATGTTAAAGGAATGAGGGTATCCAATTTCAAGGTCTTTTGAAGAGAATTCCAGATAAGTGCTAGGAGTAGCTGAATGCAGCCTTCCATACCGGGTGCAGGTGATAGGAATCTTCAGCATGATGAGTTTATTGATCCTTAGGGTGTAAGGCCTGGATGTGATCCGTTGAAACAATCTGAGATGTAGGAAGGAGTTTGTTTGTCAGAGCTTTGTAGATCCAGACAGCAGCATTTTTGTTTCTTCTATGTTGTAGGGATGTCCAACTGACTGCATTGTAGAGAGAGCAATGATGGGTGCTGGAGGGAAGATCTGTAATGTATCTAATAGCTCTATGATACAAGGTGTCTAATTTATTTAAATTGGAGAGGAACAGTGACCATAAAGGAAGTCAGCGTAGTCAATGAGAGATAGGAATGATGCCTGGATTAGCCTTTTTGGAATCTCTGGTCAGGTAGTGTTTGATCCTATAAAATAGGCCAAGTCTTTGTCTAAGCTTTTCAGGAGCTCTTCAATGTGGCTAGTATAGTCAAGTTTATTGTCAATCCAGACTCCAAGATATTTGAATTTGTCCACATATTCCAGATTTTCACCAAGGATGGTAGATAATTGTGGGGGGTGAATGATGGGACAGTGGAAGAGCAGCTCTTGGTGGCAAAGAACATATCTTTCATTTTCTTGGCATTTAGTAGTAATTTCTTTTCTAGTAAGTTGTGCTGTAGGAGGAGAATTCAGACTGTAAAAGCTCACAGGCTTTTGATGGTGAGGATTGCTGACATATAGTACAGTATCATCTGCAAAGAGGTGAATATTAGATTGTGAGAGATTGGAGTCAATATTGTTGATGTAAATGGCAAAGAGGATGGGGCCCAGGATGAAACCTTGCGGTACACCTGTTAGGAGTGGTTTAGAGGTAGATAGGTCACCTTCATTTTTACCAGTTGTATTCTTCCGGAGAGATAGCATCTGAACCATTTAAGAGAGAGTGAGTCAAGGCCTATAGAGTTCATAGAGGAGATTAGTAGTTCATGGTCCACAGTGTCAAAGGCTTTGCTTAGATCCAGGAACACAGCACAGGTGTTATTCTTTTGTCTAAGGCAGTCTGCAAGTCATTTGTAACTTTTGCTAAGGCAGAGATGGTGCTGTGCATAGATCTAAACCAGATTGAGCTGGATTAAGGAGATTATTGGTATCAAGGTAGGCACTTAACTGAAAGTTCACTAACTTTTCAAGCATTTTGGACAGTACTGGTAAGATGGAAATGGGCCTATAGTTGTTGAGGTCCATGGGATCACCTGCCTTAAGTAGTGGAAACACTTGAGCTGTCTTCCATATTGAGGGATAGAACCAGTGGCTAGGGACAGATTGAAAAGGTGAGTGAGGGGGCAGCTATATGCAATGCTACTTTTAGAAAGTAGGGATCCAGGAGTCTGCACCTGCGCTTTTAGTTGTATCTAGTTGGAATAGTAGGTCTTCTACTTCTTTTAAGAGTATTGATTTGAAGGAGAATGTAGCCATGACTCTCAATGATACATCATTTGAGTCTACGGCAGCATGAAACTGAACTTTCGATGCCTCAATCCCATCTGCAGCCACCTGCTCCAGCTCCTTGGCAAGCTGGGTAGGAGCCTGTTTAGCCAGTGCCAGTACAGTGTCCCACCTGGACTTCAGGTACCTGGCTGCATAGGCCATATAATTAGCCTGCCTGAGTCCCAAAGATGCTGCCATGTACTGCTTCTTTGCCATGGCATCAATCTTCCTGGAGTCCTTGTCTGGGGTGTGATGCCAAGAGAATGTTTGCCTTATCACAGGCAGCAGCCTGTACAACCCAACATGGCTGCATTGCTGGAAAAGGAACTCTGTATCTGAGCCTGAAAGAGTATACCTCTTGTCCATTCTTCTGTCCACAGGAGGTATAGAATTGGGAGACGAAGAATTTTTGTTTCTGTTTCCCAAAAGATTTGTGGAGGAATAGACAGTCTCCTGGACTCTGGGATGTCCATCATCTCTACATAGTCAGGCTCTTCCTGATCCTCTACTGCCTCCTCCACAGGAAGCTGGAGGGTATCAGCCACCTTTCTGTAAAACATGTAGTGTGAAGGGACTCCAGAAAGCCTAGGAGGAGAAACACCTGAAGGTCTGTCTGGGGAGATGTCTGGGTCAATAGGCACATCCAGACTTTCACCATCACCATAATCATCCTCAAACTCTCCCTCCTCCTCAAACTCCAGTTCATAAAATTCTTCCAGGGTATAATCCGAACTGGGGAACCGATCGAACCGAGCCCTGCAAATGGTGCCGGTTCAGTTGGAACCATCAAAGCGATTCCATGATCCTAATCGCTTGGCTATTTCATCGTGGTCGGAGTATGAGATTCTGGATCTGAACGGTCGACTTGTCTTTTCTTTTCTTTTGTCAGAACTGATTCCTCCGAATCAGCTCTCCTTTTGCCCGAGAGGCGCCGGTCAGTGGGCACTCCTTCTGGTTCGTCGGAACAGAACCGGCTGCCCATCCGGTCAGTGGCCTTCTCGGCCTCCCTTTCCTCAGTCTACCTAATCTCTTTTCAGGGTAGATTTGGGAAAATATTTACCAATTGGCAGTCTGAATCAAGGTGGTCTAACCCCAGGCAATAAACACAGGTGGTGTGGGATCAGCCTTAGTAGAGACCTCCCCACACACTACAGTGTTGAAACCCAGTGGGCCCGTTTTTTCTTGGGTTTCAGACATGGCCAACCTAACCAAACTTACCCTTTTTCAGCAATCCACCAGGCAAGACTTCTATCGGTTCCTGGACCGTGGTCACTGGTCTTGGCAAAAATGTACTAAAACCCATTTTTTTAGAACCGATGCAGACCGTAACCACACCACCAAAGTAAAGTACAATTTTACTCAAAATGATCGGTTCAGCCGAACCGATCCACAGTTTACAAGTTCCACACAGAAAACAGATCAAAACCTATCTAGTACTCACGGTACCACAAACAGAGACTTGAACCGACTATGGAAACAACAATTGGAAGAAAACTGACCAAAACCAACACTTCAACCGACTTTGAACAGAGCAGCAGGAGAAATCTCCGGAGCAACTGTTCAGTGAGGAGGAGTAAAGAATCTGACGGTTGTAGTTCGAATAACAACAGGCAGAGGCTTCAACCGACTCGAGATGAACATTCTATGCCATGCATACAAAAGTTAACCCTATGTTCTCCGGGCAGTTGAAAGGCAGGACCTAACTGCAATTGTCAGAATACAGCAAGACTTCATGTTGTTTGAATATTATTCTAACAACTGACTAAAAGATTTAAGAAAGACATGTGACATTCTGAAAACAGAAAGTGAAGGAAAAGAAAAATTTGCAAGCTTGCTAGCCCTTGTAATCCAAGCCATGCTATGCATCTGTCTGCTAATGAAGCTGATGAGCATTGTTTAAATTCCAAGCAATAAATAAAATGTAATTCTGAAATAAGTTGGGCAATTTTTATTGAGAGTATATGTTATTATACAATAAACAGTATTAATACATTTCACATTTTCAGGGTACTCTGCAACCTCCTATATCAAAATAAAGATACTCAAAGCAAAGTAAAGCAGTGATTTAAAACAAAACTATGAACAAAACACGTTTTCCTGTACTCTTCAAAATACTACCTAACTATTCCAACCACCCCAAACAGTGCTTCCACAGATTATAATGTTGTGCTTTAGACATATTCTGCTTCTCTAGTTCATATAGCCTTATTACTTGTTTTTAATACACAGAAATACTTTGTTTTGAGACCAAAATTGTTGTTAAATCACCCATCTACACCTGGCCTGCAAGATATATTTTAGCAAACCATAAATAACTCTTAAAGTACTTGGGGATACTTCTTCCATTCCCTGCATATACACCTAATACCGATACTTCATATGTAATATTCCTATATTCAGCACTCTTCAGTCCCTGTGCTATTAGTTCTCAAAAATTACTTACATAGAGACATTCTAAAACAAACACATTTGAGTTTCAATCAATTAATCAATCAAAATCTTTATTTATTTAACCAGGTGATCACCGTTGAGCAAGCTCATTTTCAAGGTGGACCTGGGTTTGTTAACAAGGAACAAGAGAAACATACATGGGATGCAACACACAAGAAAACAGTAATAATACAAATAAAGTGAGATACAATGATACAGTATATACAAAGTATCAGCAGGTAGCATTGACAGTAGTATATGTTTGGAACAAAAGATACAGCTAGTTTTGGGCAGGACACAATTTTCATAAAAGTAAAGAAATATACTTATCAGGTGCACTGAACACAAATAAAACCTAATATAAAAAGATATATAGTGATACGGTGTGGAGAATTTAGAGCTGGAACCAGGGTCAAAGGAATGTGGAAGGACAGATATGGGGTAGAAAAGGGAGAGGGAAGAGTCGATTATAGATGTGATCAGTCTTTAAACAGTAGTAATTAGAGTGTGCTTGGACTTATAGGAGTCACTATTTAGGTAGACAGGCACAAGACTCCTTATTATGATGTAGATATAGAGATTTAAAAGCTACTAGGCTGATGAGGTGAGTTAATTTCAAAGTTTTTGCAGCTTGTTCCACAGCTGAGGGTACAAAGCTGATGGCTGCTCTGCCAATGCGAGATTTTGCTTTGTAAACATAAGGTAGATATATGAGGTGCTTCTCAGGGCATACTTCCCAGAGTGCACAAAGGTAAACAGACAGAGATATACTGGGGCAGTTTATTTGAGATAACTTTGTATGTCCAAACGCAGCATTTTTTGCCATCTGTAAGCAAGGGATGACCATCCCACTGCCGTGTACAATGCACAGTGGTGGGCTGAGTATGGAAGACCCGTGATAAATCTTATGGCTTTGTGATAAAGCATATCGAGTTTGGCTAGGGTACCTGCAGGTCCCTGACTATATAGAAAGTCTGGGTAATCCAATAGGCAAATAAAGGTAGTTTGAACCAGTTTCAGTTTAGTGTCTCTTGTGAGGAGATTATTAATCCTAAAGAACAGACCAAGTCTTTGTCTAAGTTTCTTGCCAGTTCTTCTAAGTGATCTGTGAAAGTAAGTCTATGGTCTAACCAGACCCCCAAGTACTTGAACTTTGGTATGTAGTCCAATTGCTCACCTAGAATGGTAGTGATCTGCGGGAGTGTCCCAGCCATTGCAGGATTTATTGCATTTTGAAGGGGTGAGAGGAATATTGCTTAGGTTTTGTTTGCATTTAAGAGCAGTTTCTGGTTTATAAGCTGTTGTTGCAGCAGATTAAATTCATTTTGAAGGAGCTTTACAGGCCGCTTCAGGTGTGGGACTACTAGCATAGAGTACCGTATCATCTGCGAATAGGTGTATTTGTGCTTCTTTGATGGGGGCATCTCGTTGTTAATATAAATGGTGACGAGCAAGGGACCAAGAATGGAACCTTGCAGCACACCCTCAATAGGGGTTTTGGTGGAGAAACTTCCTTCTGCCTTTACTTGTTGAAGTCGTCCTGAGAGGTAGTTGGAGAACCATTTAGGATAGGAATCCAAACCAATGTTCCAGAGGGACAACAGAAGCAGTCTGTAATCAACAGTATCGGACGCCTTGCTTAGGTCCAAGAAAACTCATAGACAAAAGTTTTTGTCTAATTCAAGCTGCCAGTCATTTTGTCAGTTTCAGAGACCCATTACATGAATCTCTGGGGTAATATCTTTCTGACACCTGCTTATGCTTGTGAGAATCTTTCACATCTAGCCTATCATGACATGTTAACCATAAAACATCCCATATGAAGCTCGCCCACTGGTACTGAGGGTGGAGGCACTGGATGCCACACCTCATGCCATGCCAGCAATCCGGGTTTGGGAATGATCTCAGGTCATCGGGTGCTTGCACAAGGGAGGCGGATGAAGCAGGATCGAGCAGCCTAGCAGCAGCTCTCCTCTTCTGGGGTGATTGACACCACCCATAGTTCTACTGCCACTGGGTGGAGGTCCGGTGTCAGTGCAGGCAGGAGAGGGGTCGGGCACCTCAGAACGTAGCATGCATGTGCCTCCATGCGCACATGTGCATGCCTGGGGAAGAAGGCGGACAAAACAGGAGAAAAACACTGGATAAAACGTAATTAGGAAAAAAAACATTCCATATGTATTCTGGAAGCCTAGAGTTCATCAATTGTTTTAATGTCACCTCTGTTGTTTGGTTAGTACCATTTGGGAAAATTAAGGTCTCTGAAAAATTGTGTCAATCATGTATTGATATAACCCTTCCTAACGTATGTTTTGAAATGATTAGTTTCCACTGTTTTACCTTCCATAGTGCAGTATTCATATAATGAGGAATCGCTCTCATGGAATAGTACGTATGAAAATTCCACTTACCCTTTCCCGCTGTGATAGAGCTGACCTGACCCAGTCTTGTAACCATATAATCCAATCAGTTTCTTTTACTGAAAATAAGGTAGTAAAGGTAGCAGAACAAATACTGAATAGAAGAAAACTATTGGTTTTATCATTGATAGCCACCCTTCTCCACAGGAGGTACATGAAATTTCTGTGAATTGGATTGAGTCTGCTACCCCAAAGTGCTTGAAAAACAGATTATATCATTTGTTTCTAATTCTTGTGGGAGGAGAATACATAATTTAAATATAGGAATATTGGTGATAATAATGTTTTATCAAGTATACTCTTTTCTTTTGACTATTTGCATTGTTTTCACAGGTTTACTTTCCTTTCTCCCTCTGCAACCTTTTCCTCCCAGTTTAACTTATCTATTTCTGGGCATCCAAATTTTATGCCCAAGATTTTAATGTCAGACTCTACCACTTGGATATCAACTACTTGTTTGAGTCCAAGATCTTTCATGGGCCCCTAACAAAAGCCTTTCTTTTATGTGCATTTACCTTAGCACCTGACACCTTTGAGTACAACTGTAATATTTTCCAAATATTTTAACATGAATTCAGATCAGCCAAAATTAGGAAAACGTCATCTGTGTAGGCATTAAGCCTTTCTTGGTGCTAAGCATATCAATACTTCCAAAGACATGGTACTAAATGGCGTCCATTGTAATGATCCAGCGACCATTGCAAGCTCTTTTATCGGCATTTAAGCAATCTATCAATTACACTTCCTCTTTCTCACAACATGACCTGGCAATCATCACTGTGCTCCTTGTGCAGAGAAGCTGCCCTCCCTTTCACTTTAAAGCCATAACAAGACTTGATGTTCTCAATCTACTAAACTCAATCTCTGATAGTACCAGTACCGGCTCCGATTGTCTAGAACCTAGTCTTATGTTTGTCTTGAAGGACTTGGCAAGGTTAGAGGAATGGTCAATGTATGACAGCTTAGATTCAATGCTAAGAAGTGCAGGTAATGCACCTGGGAAACAAAAACCCAGGGAAGAGTACACAATGGGAGGTGAGATACTAACAACAACAAAATGGAAAGGGACCTGGGGGTAGTCATATCAGATGACCTAAAGGTGGGCAAGCAATGTGAGAGGGCAGCAAGCTGGGCTGGGGGATACTGGGATGCATAGGAGAGGCATCACCATTAGAAAACAGGAAGTTATTACCCCTCTGTACAGACAGCTGGTGAGACCCCATCTGAGTACTGCGTGCAGTTCTGGAGAGCCAATCTCCGCAAAGACATAGACAGGATGGAAGCTGTCCAGAGGAGGCAACTAAAATGGTGCAGGGTCTGCACCGGAAGACATATGAAGAGAGACTTAAGGAGCTTAATATGTATAGCCTCAAGGAAAGGAGGGAGAGGGGACATGATAGAAACTTTCAAGTACCTCAAGGAATCAACAAAGTCCAAGAGGGTAGCATCTTTCAAAAAAGAGGTGTGCAAGAACAAGGGCACAATTTGAAGATGGGGCGGCTCAGAGGTAATTTAAGGAAGTATTTTTCACAGAGAGGGTTGTGGATGCACGGAACGGCCTTCGGAAGAGGTTGTGGAGTCAAAAACAGTGGTGGAATTCAAGCATGCATGGGACAGTCAAAGGCAATTCTAGGGGTGGGAGTAGGAAGAAGTAGTGCTGGTTAACTAGAATCACGGCTTATCCATTAGGTAGAAATGGGCAGACTGGGTGGGCCAAGCGGTCCTTATCTGAAATCAAATTCTATATTTCTATGTTTCTATGTTTCCTAAAACTCGCTGCTCTTTTATAGCCTCCCTTTGGCTAAAATCTTTACCCTGTCCCTTTGCCATAGTCACGTACCTGACATCTGGAAAATCACCCGTGTCACCCCAGTCTTTAAAGAGGTGATCCCCAAAGACATTTCAACCACTGACCCATAGCCATTCTCTCCATACTAAGTAAAATCCTAGAAAAACTGGTTGCCAGGCAAACAATTGAGTTTCTCCTTAAACATAACCTCCTTTCCAACAAACGACATGGTTTCCAGAAGGGGCACAGTACCTCTACTGCTCTACTCAAGTTTATTAGTGATACCTCTCTGCCATGGATTCTGGCCTTCTGACTGGTGCAGTTTTTATTGACTTGATAATGGCTTTTGATCTTGTTGATCACGCTCTTCTCTATCTTCTCTCCAATCCATAGGTTTCTCTCCACCCATTGTTGCCTGGTTTAGTAGCTACTTAACAGACAGAGTTCAAGTCATTAAATTCAATTCTGTTCTGTCTGACCAGTCATCCATTAACACAGGAGTTCCCCAAGGTTCTCTCCTGGGCCCCTTCTTTTCTCACTGATCATCAATAACATTACTAGGGACATTACTTGCTGCTCTTCCTCCTATACACTGATAACTCATCTTGTATACTAACTCTAAACATATCTCTGATGTCTACCTTCAACTCTCCTCAGACTTCTTGAACATCCAACAGTGGCTCTCTGAGCATAAGCTCATTCTCAATGTTGGTAAAATCAAAGCTATGCTCTTTGGCTCTATCCTAAAGCTTACTCCAGATGCGCTGCTCAATGGCTCCCTTATAGGTACCGTGACATCCTTCAAATACTTCAAATACTTGGGCATTCTTCTGGAGCAGCCCTTGACTTCACTCCACATATCCAAACCACCTGTAAATCAGTAAATGCCAAACTGGAATTGCCTATAAAACCAGCTATATCCTAACTCCCTCCACTAGAATGGCCATTGCCGAGGCATCCTCCTCCTCCTTGCCCTCACCTACTGTGTTGCCACTATGCTTCTGTCCCAGGAATGAATCTTTGCAAATGAGACACAACCTACAACAATATTTGTCAGTATGCCTCATCATCCCATGTTATAAACATCATTGTCAGCTCTATACTGATCTAAACTGGCTCTCCCTTCTGCCATCAGGCTCTTCTCCCTCAACTCCTGGTGGACACGGTTATTAGATCACAAACCCTTCATCTCTCGCCTCCATGTTGCTTCCTCAATCCTCCTCCTATGGCCCTACGCTCTGTTGACAAGTTGCTACTATGCATACCCTAGCAATAAAACCTCCAAGGGCAACTGTGCCTTCTCACTCTGCCCCAATGCACTGGAACTCTCTTCCACTGGCTATCCATTGGTCACCGATTCATGCTATCTTTAAAAGTGAACTTCACAAGTTCCTGTCTATCTCTGGCTCCTGCTCCTGCTTTTACCCCTTAACTCTCCTGTACATGACTTAATGTTTCCCCTCACTCTCTTATGCAATTATATTGCTCCCATCTCCCTCCTCCCTCCTCCCATACACCTCATTTGTCTCCCTCTGTTCCCCACTGTCCTGACTACCCTTGCTTGGCTACATTTATACCCACTCCCTCCCACCCTATTTTAGTTCTGCACTTATCCTGCTTGTTTTATTTTCTTTTGTATTTTGATGCTCACATCATTTTGTCCTCAGTTGCCCAGTTTCACCTGCCCCCTACCCTGTCATTCCTGGTGTCCTGATCTGCACTTACCCACTGTATCTGAACTCGTACAGTATCTACTCTTTCTTTCACTTACCTCAGCTGCTCACCACCATTACTATGTGCCTTCCTTGCATTTTTTGCCAATTTCAATCTGCATGTAGCTTAGTTTGCAACTGTGAAATGTTACTCTGTGGCTTTGTTTCAGCTATCTACTGTAAATTATGCACCTGATGGATATATACTCTGTTTTGTATGGTATCTACCCACTTTGTAACCTCCCGGTCACACCTGTAAACTGTTTTCTGTTATCTACTGTTAATTGTACCTGATGTCTAATATCCTGTTGCTGCACTGTGTTTACCCACCTTGTAATCTCCTGGGTCATGCCTGAAAATAGTCATTCTTAGGGCTAGTGCACCTACCAGTAAACAAAACTAAATAAATTAACTTTAAGCTGTAATGTATTCATATTGATCTCAATTCCCCATGCCTCAGGGGCCTCTCCTAATCCCCAAATCAAAACATTTATACAAAACACATACACAAGGGGCTAAGGGGCAGCGTTGCCTGACTTTCCTGGCAATTTAAATTCCCCTATAAATCCATTTATTAAAGGTGTAAACTGCGATACTTATATAGAAGCTGGATCCATTGTATAAACTGTTTAGGTATGTCATGAAATGCTAGATCTTGGTTTACCGCAATATAACCCAGATCGACATTCTTAGGGTAGCTGGTTCATTCCACTGGGGTGTCAAACAGACAAGGCATACTGATGAGTAATGGTAGGACGAAACAAGTGTCTATGTCTTCTGTTGGCACCTTGCAAACTGTGAGAGGCCTTTCGGCACCATGCATTTCTGCTTAAAGTTGAAACCAGCATAATATTCTGTGGTGATTTGCATATGCAGGCCATGATGCTTTGCATTGTGGGGGCATGTGTGATTTTGTATTTCTATGAGGATTTGATCAAAAGCTTTCTCTTGATCCAAAACTATAATAGGCCCTTGTAGTTTATTCATTTGACCTCTAGTGATCCTCTCTAATTTGAATTAAGTTCTTCCCTATGGATCTTCCTGGTATTGCACATGTTTGATTAGGTGCAATAACTTATTGCTATTTTGCTCAGTCGATTACCTAAAATTGTTGCTAATATCTTTAAATCTGTATTCATAACAGAAATGGGTCTCCAATTTCACAAATTCAGCCGATTTCCTTTTTATGTAATAAAGCTGAGATTGCTGATACATATTTTCTGTTGATCTTAGATTAACAAGGTAGACAAACCACTCACTTAGTTCAACAGCTGTGCCTCTACTGTGTGATGCAGGTTTGAAGACAAGAGAAGTCATGTTAGTCACTGGCCAGAGGTGTGAATCAAGCCTATGCAGCTACTGGGGAATATCATACAGTGACTCAAAAGAGGAGCACCATATTGTCCATGACAACACTACCATCCACCAACAGAAACACCACTTTGAAGAAGCCTGAACAAGACAATCAATAAACATCCACCTCAAGCACCAGCAGGAAACCTCAATCACCACAGCAAGAAAACCATGTAGCAAACCTACCCTTTAACTTACTCAACTGTACTTTCAATGCACCTGTAAATTTAATCAGCTATGTAAACAAATTTAGTTTGCTTATCTTGTTCTCACATCTGCAACAGAATGTGCAGTGCATGATTGCTTTATTTCCTCCCCAAGTCTGGGACTACATTCTTCAGTGTAACAATACATAACCCTAATTAAACTAATTTTATTTTGAATGCACATATCTTTGTGAATTTGTTTTATTGTAAATGCCATATGATAAGTGCAATAAGACACTTCAGGATGTGGGCAGCAGTGTGATCACCTCACTTCTAGGGGGTAATACTGGCCTCATGCCTCAATTCACCTCTAGGTGTGCAGTGATCACACTACCCACACCCTGTTATGTCTTATTGCTTACATAAAATATTTTAAGAGCTGGGATCCCCTTTTTCCCCCATCTCACTTGTCCGCTGGCATCTAACTCTTTTGATCCCCAAAACTTCCTCCTCATACCCTGGAGAGGGGTCACTAGAAACAAGTACAGGAGTGGGCTATGAGTCATAGGGGTATGGGGGGCAAATAGTGAGAGGAGATTATTCCAGAGGAGTCCATAGGAAAGGAGGTCTACTATTTAGTAGTTCTGAAGAGAACTGAGGAACAGCAGTAGTCAGTTTCAGGGGAAGCCAGAGAGCCCAAATTTAGATGTAAGGGTAGAGAACTAAAAGAGATATATACCTTCCATGGAGAAACTCAGAGTAAAGGGCCAGTGGTGGGTGTGGGGTAGTACAGTTGAGAGCAAAGTGCATGACCTCACAAATTCTTGTTATACACAGTTGTGATGGATATGACATTATTATGTTATTTAATCCAAAAGAAACATACAGAGATATATACAGATATCCCATTTAAATATGTGTCCTGGAGTATGGGGACTAGGAGAAACCGTCAGAAACAAAAACAATAGCAGCAAGTACAAATAAAACCTATTGTAAAATGGCAGGATAAATCCAGAGACCTCACTGAATGACAGCCATCACATGTCCGTGCATTAAAATATAAATGATGCACAGTCAGAGACTAGCTGTCATTATGAAACTGAAACCTCATTATCTGCAACAAGCCAATTTACAAGCAAAATAAATATTCCAGGGTGTACTAAAGGATTAATGATGCACTTCCCAAGAGCATAGGGAGACTTGGCCTTCAGCCTCATGCCTTACTATGCCCCAGGGCTGTGTATCATTAACTTTATGCACACCCAACATATTTATTGCTTACTTACACCATGGTATTATAATGTGATCCCATGCATATAGTGGGATTTTTGCAATGCTAGTAACTGACGGCATTTTCTTTTTCTCTCCCTCTGTCCAGCCCCTACCAACACATATTCGACATTACTTGGCTTCTCAGGTATCTATGCATAAATATATTAACCTTGCAGCCAGGGCTTCAGTTAATTTACTTTTAGCGGAAGTCCAATATTTCCATGAGTCAAAATCTGAAGTCATTCCAATTTTGGAAGTCAAAACACTTCCCAGATCCCACAATTTTAAAGTCAATATTCTAAGAATAATCAATTTATAGATGTTTCTTTTAGAAAAATCCATAATTTCTTAACTTCTGTGCCATCAGTTTTGGAAGTCATCCAATTTAGTTTTCTACATTTGGAAGTCAATGACTTCCTCCTCCTTACTTTGGAAGCTTTTGCCTTATTTTGGGATTAAAATATGCCCAGAATGGAGTTTACTGAAGCCCTGCTTGTAGCCATTATGGCTTTCACAATATTCATCACATAGATTTCAAGATTTTCATTGCATTCCATTACCGTGTTGCAAATGCTCCTTACTCAAATAACCTAACTCCACCTTAAAGGCATTTAAGGTATTCATGCCACTCATATCAATCTCTGTTTATGTTGCAGCCATAGCAATCAATGCTAAACCTCATTGACCCAATTTATCAAACCTCATTGAATCAATTTCTTGCATCACAGTCTATCACTGCCTAATGGTTTTACAGGCTGTCACTACTTGATCACTTACACTTTATGACCATTAATTTGGCTTCCGTAGTGGAATTGGTGGGCTTACTTTGCTAGCTTTTCTCATATCACTCAATCATATTAAGCATTCCTATCCATTAACCTCACCAGTCAATCATATCACTCCGTCATATCAGTCAGTCATACCATATACCAATACCTAACCAACAGCCACTGACTTTTGCAAGCCACCACTTATGTAGTGCTTCATAGTTATCTGTCTGCTCTCCTTTGTAAATTGGAGGCTTGCCAGCCATGGCCATTACTTTCTGAGTCTCAGGGCTTCACTGCAGTGGATGGTCTCACTCTGCACAAGTCTGCATCTTGAGCATGTGAAACTCCGGGTGGGGTCCTTCTCATCTGGCCCATAGTGGAAATGTCCTCCTCCAGGTGGAGCTTTAGCCATTTCTGCCATTGATGGCACCTCACATGTAGAATTTAAGACTTCAGCTACAAGAAATTGGGCCGTTACACCCACGAGCACTCCTTTAGCTAGCTGAATCGGGTTCGGTGGTGCCTCTATGCTATTCTCCCATGACCGCCTTTGGTTCACTTGGTCTGATCTTAGTTGGTAGGCTGGCTGGGCGCCTCAGTGGTCATTGCTGTCTTCCTCCTTATGCCTTGAAGGTTCCACACTTCAGAGCTTCCATTGTTGCAGAGGTCTCTCACTAACCCTTCACGACGCTTCCCATTAGAGGGATCATGAGAGCTTTCACCAAATTGGAATATTTTTCTCCTTGGATTGGGTTTCTAAATTGCAGCAGCAGAGCCGTCACTAAATAAAACACCCCTAGCCTGGAGGGAAGGCAGCCTAGGCCTCAGATCCCCAGAGGTTTCCCCTCAAAGGTTTTTTTCCTCTCCTCCATGCCAAAGGCCATGATTTCTAGTTACCCCCTAAAATTACTTAGGTAGTTTCAGTAGTTATTTAGGTAGGTTTCCGTTGTTGGATGGAGATGGATGGTGGCCCTCCTTTGCCATTCTCTCTCTCCTTGGGAAGTTATACCCTCTCATTATAATTCATTCAACCTATGTAAAAATTACCCATTTCAGTTATCTCAGATCATTACCCTCATCTCCGATAACCATGTGTATATTCCAGTCTCAATATATTCTAATCTCAATACCAACTGTTACCTTTGCAATGCTTTCTAATCTACTTTCTTTTGGGCTTTTCCTAAGCTACCTTTAGCCTAAGGAATCCTTCCCGTGACACCTCTAGGGGTGGAACCATTCTTCAGGGTTCCTGCTTTTGGCATCCCTACAGGGTGATATTCCCGAGGCACAGAGAGGTGAATGGCCACAACAAAGATTATTCAGTTCAGCAGTTACAACAAAGTTTATTCTGCAAGTTGCAAAAGCACAACACCACACTACGTTGAGTAAGCACATTGAATTGAAAGGCTGTAGCCTGTAGTTCAATGGCTGAAGCAACAACCACGCCCTGCCTGACCTATTTAAACTCTTCCTTCCTGCTTCATTCAGAAGCTTTTTCTTTGTCCAAACATCCTCCCTCCTCCTCCTTCTCCAGTGGTTAGCCTCTTTCCTCGGGACTTTTCTTAAGCTACCGTTTGCCTAAGGAATCCTTCTCATGGCACCTCTAGGGGTGGAACTCTTCTTCAGGGTTCCTGCCTTGACATCCCTACAGAGTGGTATTCCAGAGGTACAGAGAGGTGAACAACCACAACAAAGTTTATTCAACAATTTGCATAAGCACAACACCACACAAAGTTATGTAAGCATTGAACTTACAATTAGCTAAATCCATAGATGGCCTTGCACTACTGAACTTCAGTTATTACTACACTGCAGCTCAGATCAGAGCTGCATTTTGTTACTTATCTGGGACTATATGGTCCATTGGAAAACATTAGAATTAGTGGAAGAGGATATCCCCAACTCTGCTAAGTCCTTGCTAACTCACCCCTCCCCAGTGCCAGCATATACAATAACCTGCAATCCACATACTAGAGGTACCATATTCCAGTGGCACAAAATGTTCACCAACAAGGAACTCCACGCTGCAAGATGTTTGATTACCCTCCCCCTCTGTCTTTTGAAATGCTGCCATTCTTCTAGCCATTCTAGACCATGATTAGCTTCAATGGGAGCAGTCAGGTCTGATGATCATGCCCATTTTCTCAGGGGGACAGATCTTATCCCTTTGCTGAAATGCAAAACACTTTTTCATTATGGCAGGCAGATCACTACCACTAGCTACAGGTGACTAATTATTAGAAAACTGCCCTACAGGTATGGCCCCAGGAGGAAGATATTCCACCACTTTACCAACGCTTGATAAAAGTGGAGAGCAAGTTCTGTCGCTTCTGTATCAGGCACTTCTCCAGACAACCGGTAACACAGTGGATGCAAATCCAGGTTAGGTGGGAAACTGATTTACGAAGCAGACAGAACCACTTTACTGAGAAAAGTACCCAACAAACTTACATAGACCAACCTCTTCACACATCTGGAAAGAATTCTGGAAGATGGTTGACCTTTTTGTACTCCCAAATCATTGCTAAGTATCACCCACTGCTGAAGAGGTGTGGCATACTCCAGCGACGTATGGGCATATCTTATAGCAATGCCCACTACTTAACCCTTCTGGACCAATTGCAGATAGCATTGCAGACCATTTTAGAGATGACTTTGTTTTAGCAAAAACAACCTTGCTCTTCTTAGACCTGTCCCCATGTTTTCAGGGACCCATTACCGTGAAACTACTGTAAGTTTGTTTGGTTGCAGCCAAAAAGGTACTCACAAAACTGTGGCTCACTCCCAATGTTCCTACACTGAGACAATGGCATGACACAATACAAATTTGATATGGAAAAACTAACTGCTAAACACCTCCTTTACCAAATTTTAAACTGTTTGGAGTAGATGGGTTCTGTACATGTTAGATCAGAGAACAGATTCTATTCCATGACTTATTACTATCTGGAACAGTGGTTCTCAAATAGTTAGACCAGCATCTCATGGAAGGCCCCAAACTGTTCCAGGGAGGCCCAGTAAAGTCTGAGAATATGCAGTATTTACATTTTAAGTTTTGGATGTTTTGTGTGAAGGGATGAAGCAAGCTAAATATGAATGATGGCAGGTGAATTTCTTTACTTAAGCAGAAACTGGTGATCAGGAAAGGCCCACTGAGCCAAAGCTTGTTTCTAGGTGCGTATTTCTATGTAGATTAAATCCATTGGTGACTGGGAAAAGCACATTGAGTCAAGGATTGATACTACAGTAGGTGTTTATCTATATGTAACTTGGTGACTGGGAGAGCACACTGGGCCAACGATTGTTTTCAGGTGTGACCTCAGGTAAAATTACAGAAGTTGCCTAACAACAGGTTAAAGAGAAGAAAAGAAGCTGCACCGCCGGGCGCAGCAGTTGGATTTCCGCTTGTGATCCCAGCGATCCGGGTTGGGAACAAGCCGGGTCGCTGGAGGGCAACTGGGGAGAAGGATTGAGCATCCATGGACAGCTCCCTTCTCCAGGGGAGGGTTGGGGACTGGTCCGGCACCTGCTGGCTCTAGTGGAGGCTGGGAGTAGCGCAGGACGCATGGCCCAATGCTAACTGAGGGAGGAGCGGACTTGGTGTATGCCATGACGTCACTACTCTGCCCCCAACAGAACAAGGGAAAATGGCTGGGAGTTCACCAGATGACAGCCTCTGGATCCTCTGCATCTCTGCATCCCCAGGAGCCTTCCTTGTGGGTGCCCAGCAGCGTTCTGCAGCCTAATAAAGTAAGTGCTAGTGTTCCCCTCTCCACTGGTCGTTCCCCCTCGGAGGAGGGCACCCACCCGATAGGGAAGCGCGGGATACCTGGGGAATGGCTGCAATGTGGGACCCACAGGGGAGTCAGGACTTGAGAGGGATGGCAGAAGCAGGAAGGACCTAGAGAGCCCAAAGGAGTGGCGGGCACCCGAGCAGGAGTGAGGGATAAAACAGATTACACAAAGAGGAGAGAAGAAGGTGGCTAAGATGGTTGTTGCACATAGAGTTGAAACAGACAGAGTAACAAGGGTCCAAGAATAAGAAAAGTGGAGTGACAAGGATAACCTGGGTTGTGGCTTGGGGTGAGAACAATAAGTTGAATAAAAGAATATACTGAGTCAACTTTCTTAGTCACTTTATCCCTGGTGTACTGTGCAAAATATAATATTTTTACATGGGGAGGCCCAAGATTTTTCCAGATTTGAGAGAAGTTTTCCATGGCTTGGGTGAGGCTCACTATCACAAAGTGTGAGAACGAATGATTTAAAATGTATCTTATAGTCGATGCCTATGGTGTATAAATCTCTTGTTCCTGTAACATAATGCCCATTCGTTTTCTGCATTGTATTGCCTTGTGTTCTGTTATTATGGAAAACAACACAATAAACAGACATTAAAAATAAAGAAAAGGTGCTGTCCCACATAGAAGGTGATGTCTTACATGACGAAGGTGCTGACTCACATGGAAAAAGGTGTTGTCTCTCATAGAAAGGTGTAGTCTACACAGTCCACGGTGCAGTGGTAGCACTACTGCTTGGGACACTGGTGACCTGGGTTCAGGAATGAGCATGAGTCCCTGGAGGGCCAGCCGGGAGAGGATGGTGGAGCATCACAGAGACACTTACCTCCTCAGGGAGGAGGGCTATCATTCCCCACTGTGTGACTCCCAGCTGATACTCCCAGATGATATTTGCCAAGCGGGTCATGTCCTGCTCAAAGCTCAGAGAGTCCATGGGGCCCACCACGCCTGGATCACATCAGACCTCCTGGCTTGTCTACATTTACGTGACCAAGCTTGGAAAAATCACAAATGCTCACCCTCCACCTCAGCCTTGCAAAGATACTGACACCTCGTAACACCTACACTAAGCTAGTCAGACAAGACAAAGCAGACTACTTAGCCAGTACCTTCCAGGCAAACATAAACCACCCATCTACATTCTGGAAGGTGGTCAATGCCCTCTTCTCTCCCCAAATCATCCCCTGCCCTCAGAGTGGCTGACTCTACCCCTTTCTGTAGCCATTGAGTTCAATACCTTCTTTACCTCTTGTGCCTCCTCTTTCCTCTCCTCCTCCCCACTATTCCCTCTCCTCCCACTTCCCCACACTCTGTGTCCACTGCTCCTCCCTTCTTATTTTCCCGTATCCCCTTCTCTGCCTTCAAGGCACTCCTGGCTCTGAACCCTTCTAAGAGCAAAGTCCAGATGCCCTTGACACCAAATTACTCTACCTGTCTGCTCCTGCCACCTCATACCACATAGCAACACTTCAAAACCTCTCCTTTACACTAGCATCTGTCCCAGTTACCTTGATGCATGCTACCATCATCCCTCTCCCGAAATGGTGATCCCTCTGTGACTGGCAACTACTGCCCCATCTCCCTCCTCCTTATCCTTGTGAAATTGCAAGAACATATCGCACTCTCCCAGCTGCCTTACCTTGTCTCCACCTCCTTTTCACACCCTTCTAATTTGCTTCAAGAACCATTTCACAGCCACCTCCCTACTCAGACTCTTTGATTCCATCCACATTAGCATGGACAAGGTTCTCATCACCTCTGCCATTTTGTCGACCTAGCCAAGGCTTTTTGACATTGTCTCTCATTCCTCCTCCTAGACAAACTCTCGGTTGCATGTCTTTCACCTACTGCCACCAGATCCTACCTAGATCCTACTTCAGATCCTACCTATCAGGCAGATCACAATCAGACAGAATCAGGGACTCCCTCTCTTCCTCCTCCCCATCCACATTGGGGTCCCACAAGGCTCAGTCCTTGGTCTGATTCTTTTCTCCATTTTCCTTAATAATCTCCTCTCAGTCTGCTCATCTGCATCCATCCACATGTATCACGGATGACACCGTCCTTATGCATCTGGTCCTTCCTCCTCAGTGGTGGCATGCACTCTAAAGCACAACTTAGATAATGTATCATGCAGGCTATGCTCAAACCAACTGTTTCTCAATACCAGAAGACAGTTTCTATGACCTTTGGCACAAGGCAGAGACTCTCCAGGCTCCCTCCTCCCCTCCTACCACACTCTCGATGGGACACTGTTGGAAGACATGACCTCATTTAGTATCTTGGGGTCTGGCTAGACAAGCGCCTTGACTTCCCAGGTCATGTGACTGCTATTGACAAGAAACTTCTCCCAAACTGGGAGCTCTATACTGGAATTGTGACTGCATCCCATTGCTTACTTGCAGAGAAATTCTGTAGAAATTGATACTTCCTACTTTTGACCATGGTGGACGTAGTCTATAGTGCTGCCCCTAAAACCACCCTAGCCAGATTGGATACCATTTACCATTCCTTCTGCCACTTTACTCTCAGCTGTCCTCCTCTCACTTATTATTGCCATCTGTATCAATCACTGGCCCTCCCCTCACTCAGTGATCATCGTCTAGCTCATTGTGCCAACTTCTTAGGCAAGGTTTGGTTCAGTGCACTCCCTCTTACCTATCAGCCTCTCTCCCACACCCACACCTCCTCAGTTTGCTCCCTCAAGTAGTAATGCATGTGCCCTGTCATCCCCTTCAGGTCTACATTAACCAGGCAGCCATCCTTCTCCTTTCATCTCCCAAACTCTGGAACCTCGCTCCCAGTCTCCATTCATAATGCCCCTCGCTCTGCACCCTCTCTTTCCTTATCGCCCCTTCATTTCCCCTACCTGCAACTGTATCTTACTCACCCCCCACTAAAGTTCTATGTCCATTCTTAAGCTGTTATCCACCATTCCCTCGAAGCTCCTCATGCCTGTACAGGAGACTAGCCATGCCCTGATTTCTCAAGCACTTCATTTCTTCTGCTTGTCTACATCCAATTGTTTACTGTATTACTGTTTCATTTTCACTGTACCGTATCTTCTGCAATTGTATCCTCACAATACCAGTGTTATTGCATTGTTTTGTCTCATATTGTACATTGTTCTTCCCTATTGTATGTCATTACCAATTCAAGTACCTGTACTCATACTGTACCCTTGCTTTCCCCAGGACACATCTGGAAAAGAGCAAATTGCTCAACGCATCTTCCTGGTAAAACTCTTACATAAATAAAAAACACTCTGTATGAGCACGCTACAGGGCCTCTGCCAAAGTCCAGGGTGGGAGAAAGGGGTGAAAATGTCAAGACACGAATCCCTTCTGCCCTCCACAGGCCCTGGTCTGACGACCGTGGCACCATTGCTGAGATTTAACATTCATGCTGCCAGAGGAATTGGGGTCCACTCCAGTGGCCGCACATGGGGGCAATCCAGTGAGGACCAAGGCAGTCAATAATTCCCAGAGAAGGCAGAAGACAGGGCTGAGGGAAGAGGCAGGGACTGATGATGAGCAAGCTGGAGGCGGGGATAAACCAAAAAAAAAAGAAAAGGTGCTGCCTCCCACAGAAGATGCTGTCAACATAGAGGATGTGCTGTCTTACATAAAAAATGCTGCCTCACATAGAGAAGGTGCTGTCCCACACAATAAAGTGGTGTCTTACATAGAGAAGGGGCTGTCTTACACAGAAAAGGTGCTGTCTCACATAGAGTAAGTACTGTCTCACATACAGAAGTGCTGTCTCTATACAAAAGCTGTTGTCTCACATAGAGAAGATCCTGTCCCACATAGAGAAGGTGCTGTCCCATTCAGATAAAATGCTGTCTAACATAGAGAAGGGGCTCTCTTACACAGAAAAGGTGCTGTCTGCCACAGAGAAACTACTGTCTCAGATACAGAAGGTGCTGTCTCACATAGAAGGTGCTGTCCGACACAGAGAAGGTGCTGTCCAACATAGAAGGTGCTTTCCGCATAGAGAAGGTGCTGTCCGCATAGAGAAGGTGCTGTCTCATATAGAAAAGTGCTGTCAACACAGAGAATGTGCTGTCTCAAATAGGGATGGTGATGTCTCACATGAGAAAGTGTTTTCACATAAAGAAGGTGCTGTCCCACATAGAAGGTGCTATCCCACATAGAAGAGGTGCTGTCCTGCATAGAGAAGGTGCTGCCCTACATAGAGAAGGTGCTGTCCAATACAGAGAAGGTGCTGTCCCACAAAGAGAAGGTGCTGTCTCACAGAGAAAGTGTTGTCTCACACAGAAAAATGCTGTCTCACACAGATAAAGTGCTTTCACATACAGAAGGTGTTGTCCCACATAGAAAGGTGCTGTCCCACATAGAGGAGGTGCTGTCCCACACAGAGAAGGTACTGCCTACATAGAGAAGGTGCTGTCTCACATAAAGTACTGTCTCACAAAGAGAAAGTGAAGTACCACACCAAGAAGATGCTGTCCCACATAGAGAAGGTGCTGTCCCACATAGAGGAGGTGCTGTCCCACACAGAGAAGGTACTGCCTACATAGAGAAGGTGCTGTCTCACATAAAGTACTGTCTCACAAAGAGAAAGTGAAGTACCACACCAAGAAGATGCTGTCCCACATAGAGAAGGTGCTGTCCCGCACAGATAAAGTGCTGTCTCACATAGAGAAGGTCTGTCTTACACAGAAAAGGTGCTGATTCTCATAGAGAAGTACTGTCTCAGATACAGAAGGTACTGTCTCACATTGAGAAGGTGCTGTCCACATAGAGAAAGTGCTGTCTCACATAGAGAGGTGCTGTCCCACATAGAGAGGTGCTGTCTCACACAGAGAAAGTGCTGTCCCACACAGAGAAGGTGCTGTCTGCCATAGAGAAGGTGCTGTCTCACATAGAGAAAGTGCTGTCCCACACAGAGAAGGTGCTGTCTCCCATAGAGAAGGTGCTGTCTCACGTGAGAAAGTGCTGTCCCACATAGAAGGTGCTGTCCTACATACAGAAGGTGCTGTCCCACAGAGTAGGTGCTGTCCCACATAGAGAAGGTGCTGTCTCACATAGAGAAGGTGCTGTCCCCATAGAGAGGCGCTGTCCTGCATAGAGAAGGTGCTGTCCCACATAGAGAAGGTGCTGTCTCACACAGAAAAAATGCTGTCTCACACAGATAAAGTGCTTTTCACATACAGAAGGTGTTGTCCCATAGAGAAGGTGCTGTCCCACATAGAGGAGGTGCTGTCCCACACAGAAGGTGCTGCCCACATAGAGAAAGTGCTGTCCCACACAGAGAAGGTGCTGTCTCCCATAGAAGGTGCTGTCTCACGTAGAAAGTGCTGTCCCACATAGAGAAGGTGCTGTCCTACATACAGAAGGTGCTGTCCCACATAGAGTAGGTGCTGTCCCACATAGAAGGTGCTGTCTCACATAGAGAAGGTGCTGTCCGCATAGAGAAGGCGCTGTCCTGCATAGAAGGTGCTGTCCCACATAGAGAAGGTGCTGTCTCACACAGAAAAAATGCTGTCTCCACACAGATAAAGTGCTTTTCACATACAGAAGGTGTTGTCCCACATAGAGAAGGTGCTGTCCCACATAGAGGAGGTGCTGTCCCACAGAGAAGGTGCTGCCCACATAGAGAAGGTGCTGTCCCACACAGAGAAGGTGCTGTCTCGCACAGATAAAGTGCTGTCTCACATAGAGAAGGGTCTGTCTTACACAGAAAAGGTGCTGTTTCCCATAGAGAAAGTACTGTCTCAGATACAGAAGGTACTGTCTCACATTGAGAAGGTGTTGTCCACATAGAGAAAGTGCTGTCTCACATAGAGAAGGTGCTGTCCCACACAGAGAAGGTGCTGTCTCACATAGAGAAAGTGCTGTCCCACACAGAGAAGGTGCTGTCTCCCATAGAGAGGTGTTGCCTCACATAGAGAAAGTGATGTCCGCATAGAGAAGGTGCTGTCTCACATAAAGAAAGTGCTGTCCACACAGAGAAGGTGCTGTCTCCCATAGAGAAGGTGCTGTCCCACATAGAGAGGTGCTGTCCTACATACAGAAGGTGCTGTCCCACATGGAGTAGGTGCTGTCCCACATAGAGAAGGTGCTGTCTCACATAAGAAAGTGCTGTTCCACATTGAGAAGGTGCTGTCCCACATAGTGAAGGTGCTGTCCCATGTAGTGAAGGTGCTGTCCCACATACAAAGGTGCTGTCCACATAAAGTAGGTGCTGTCCCACATAGAGAAGGTGCTGTCTCACATAAAGTGCTATATCACATAGAGAAGATGCTATCCGCATAGAAGATGCTGTAGTGCATAGAGAAAGTACTGTCTACACAGAGAAAGTGCTGTCCCACATACAGAAGGTGCTGTCTCGCATAGAGGTGGTGCTGTCCACATGAGAAGGTGCTGTCCCACACAGAGATGGCGCTGTCCCACAAAGAGAAGGCGCTGTCTCACATAGAGAGGTGCTGTCCCACATAGAGAAGGTGCTGTCCTGCATAGAGAAGGTGCTGTCCCACAGAGAGGCGGTGCTGTCCCACATAGAGAAGCGCTGTCCCACACTGAGAAGCGCTGTCCCACACAGAGAAGGTGCTGCCCACATAGAGAAGGTGCTGTCAGTGGCTCAGTGGTAGCCACACTCACCTCTGAGGCAGGGGGATCAGAGGGCTGTCCCACATAAAGTGCTGTCTTACACAGAGAAAGTGAAGTCCCACACAGAGAAGATGCTGTCCTACATAGAGAAGGTGCTGTCTCACATAGAGAAAGTGCTGTATCACATAGAGAAGGTGCTGTCCCATATATAGAAGATGCTGTCCCACATACAGAAGGTGCTGTCCACATAAAGTGCTGTCTCACACAGAGAAGTGAAGTCCTACACAAAGAGATGCTGTCCCACATAGAGAAGATGCTATCCCACATAGAGAGGTGCTGTCCCACACAGAGAAGGCGCTGTCTCCCATAGGGAAGGTGCTGTCTCACATAGAGAAGGGCTGTCTTACACAGTAAAGGTGCTGTCTCCCATAGAGAGACTGCTGTCTCAGATACAGAAGGTGCTGTCCCACACAGAGAAGATGCTGTCCAACATAGAGAAGGTGCTGTCCCGCATAGAGAAGGTGCTGTCTCACATAGAGAAGTGTTGTCCCACACAGAGAAGGTGCTGTCTCACATAGCGAAGGTGATGTCTCACATAGAGAAAGTGCTTTATCACATACAGAAGGTACTGTCCCACATAGACAAGGTGCTGTCCCACATAGAAGAGATGCTGTCCTGTATAGAGGTGCTGTCCCACACAGAGAAGGTGCTGTCCCACACAGAGAAGGTGCTGTCTCACATAGAGAAGGTGCTGTCCCACAGAGAGAAGGTGCTGTCCCACAGAGAGAAGGTGCAGTCTCACATAGAGAAGGTGCTGTCTCACACAGAGAAGGCGCTGTCCTGCATAGAGAAAGTGCTGTCCCACACAGAGAAAGTGCTGTCTCACACAGAGAAAGGCTGTCCTGCATAGAGAAGGTGCTGTCCCACAGAGAAGGTGCTGTCCCACACAGAGAAGGTGCTGTTTCACATAGAGAGGTGCTGTCTCACACAGAGAAGGTGCTGTCCCACAGAGAGAAGGTGCTGTCTCACATAGAGAAAGTGTTGTCTCACATAGAGAAAGTGCTGTCTCACATAGAAGTGCTGTCCCACATAAAAGAAGGTGCTGTCTCACATAGAGAAAGTGCTGTCTCACACAGAGAAGTGCTTTTCACATACAGAAGGTGCTGTCCCACTTAGAGAAGGTGCTGTCCCACATAGAGGAGGTGCTGTCCATGATAGAGAAGTGTTGCCCTGCATAGAGAGGTGCTGTCCCACACAGAGAAGGTGCTGTCTCACATAGAGGTGCTGTCTCACACAGAGAAGGTGATGTCCCACATAGAGAAGGTGTGGTCCCACACAGAGAAGGTGCTGTCCCACACTGAGAAAGTGCTGCCCACATAGGGGAGGTGCTCTCACATAAAGTGCTGTCTCACACAGAGAAGGTGCTGTCCACACAGAGAAGGTGCTGTCTCACATAGAGAAGGTGCTGTCCCACAGAGAGAAGGTGCTGTCCCACAGAGAGAAGGTGCAGTCTCACATAGAAGGTGCTGTCTACACAGAGAAGGCGCTGTCCTGCATAGAGAAAGTGCTGTCCCACACAGAGAAGGTGCTGTCCCACACAGAGAAGGTGCTGTTTCACATAGAGAAGGTGCTGTCTCACACAGAGAAGGTGCTGTCCCACAGAGAGAAGGTGCTGTCTCACATAGAGAAAGTGTTGTCTCACATAGAGAAAGTGCTGTCTCACATAGAGAAAGTGCTGTCCCACATAAAGAAGGTGCTGTCTCACATAGAGAAAGTGCTGTCTCACACAGAGAAAGTGCTTTTCACATACAGAAGGTGCTGTCCCACTTAGAGAAGGTGCTGTCCCACATAGAGGAGGTGCTGTCCCGCATGAGAAGGTGCTGCCCTGCATAGAGAAGGTGCTGTCCCACACAGAGAAGGTGCTGTCTCACATAGAGGTGCTGTCTCACACAGAGAAGGTGATGTCCCACATAGAGAGGTGCTGTCCCACACAGAGAAGGTGCTGTCCCACACTGAGAAAGTGCTGCCCACATGGGGAGGTGCTGTCTCACATAAAGTGCTATCTCACACAGAGAAAGTGAAGTCCCACACAGAGAAGATGCTGTCCCACATAGAGAAGGTGCAGTCCCACATAGAGAAGGTGCTGTCCCACATAGGGAAGGTGATGTCCTGCACAGATAAAGTGCTGTCTCACATAGAAAAGAGGCTGTCATACACAGAAAGGTGTTGTCTCCAATAGAGACAGTACTGTCTCAGATACAGAAGGGGCTGTCCCACATAGAGAAAGTGCTGTCTCACATAGAGAAGGTGCTGTCCCACACAGAGAAGGTGCTGTCCCACAAAGAGAAGGTGCTGTCCAACATAGAGAAGGTGCTGTCCCGCATAGAGAAGGTGCTGTCTGCATAGAGAAAGTGCTGTCCCACACAGAGAAGGTGCTGTCTCCCATAAGGAAGGTGCTGTCTCACATAGAGAAAGTGCTGTCCCACATAGAGAAGGTGCTGTCCTACATACAGAAGGTGCTGTCCCACATACAGGCAGTGCTGTCCCCATAGAGTAGGTGCTGTCCCATGTACAGAAGGTGCTATCTCCAAGAGAAAGTGTTGTATCACATAGAGAAGGTGCTGTCTCACATAGAGAAGGCGCTGTCCTGCATAGAGAAGGTTCTGTCCCACATAGAGAAGATGCTGTCCTGCACAAAGAAAGTGCTGTCTAACAGAGACAGTGCTGTCCCGCCTAAACAGTGCTGTCTCACATAGAGATGGTGCTGTCCCACAGAGATAAGGTGCTGTTCCACATTGAGAAGGTGCTGTCCTGCATAGAGAAAGTGCTTTATCACATAGAGAATGTGCTGTCCCGCATAGAGAAGGTGTTGTCCTGCATAGAGAAGATGCTGTAGTGCATAGAGAAAGTGCTGTCTCACATAAAGAAGGTGCTGCCTCACATAGAGAAGGTGCTGTCCATAGAGAGAACGTGTTGTCCGCATACAGATGGTGCTGTCTTACATAGAGGTTGTGCTGTCCCACATAGGGAAGGTGCTGTTCCACATTGAGAAGAAACTGTTCCACATAGAGATGTTACTGTCCCACATAGAGAAGGTTCTGTCCCGCATAGAGAAGGTGCTGTCCGCATGAGAAAGTGCTGTCCCACATAGAGAAGATGCTGTTGCTGTCCCACCTAGAGAGGGTGCTGTCCCACATAGAAAAGGTACTGTCCCACATACAGATGATGCTGTCTCACATAGAGAAGGAGCTTTCCCACATAGAGAAGAGGCTGTCTCACATAGAGAAGGGGCTGTCTCACATAAAGAATGTACTGTCCCACATAGAGAGGTGCTGTCTCACATAGAAGGTGCTATCCCACATAAGGAAGGTACTCTCTCACATAGAAAGATGCAGCCCCACATACAAAGGTGCTGTCCTGGATAGAGAAGGTGCTGTCCCCCATAGAGAGGGTGGTGTCCCGCATAGAGACAGTGCTGTCCCATATAGAAGGTGCTGTCCACGTAGAGAAAATGCTGTCTCACATAGAGAAGGTGCTGTCCGCATGGAGAAGGTGCTGTCTTGCATAGAGATGGTGCTGTCTGACATACAGAAGGTGCTGTCCCACATAGAGAAGGTGCTGTCACACATAGAAAAGTGCTGTCCTGCATAGAGAAGGTGCTGTCCTGCACAGAGAAGGTGTTGTCTCGCATAGAGAAGTTGCTGTCTTACATTCAAAAGTGCTGTCTCACATAGAACAGTTGCTATCCCACACAGAGGATGTGCTGTTGTACACAAAAAGGTGTTGCCACACATAGAGAAGGTGCTGTCCCACATAAAATGCTGTCTTACATACAGAAGGAGCCGCCTCATTAAGAAAAGTGCTATCCACATAGAGAAGGTGCTGTCTCACAAAGAAAAGGTGCTGTCTCACATACAGAGAAGGTTCTATCCCACATAAGGAAGGTGCTCTCACACAGAGAAGGAGCTGTCCCACATAGAAAAGGCACTGTCCCACATAGAAAAGGTGCTGTCCCACACAGAGAAGGTGCTGTCCCACACAGAGAGGTGATATCCTGCATAGAGAAGGCGCTGTCTCACATACAGAAGCTGCTGTTTCTCATAGAGAAGGTGCTATCCTACACATAGAAGGTGCTGTCACACAGAGAAGGTGCTGTCTCATACAGAGAAGTGCTGCCTCACACAGAGAAGGTGCTGTCCCACAGGAAGAAGATGCTGTCTCACACAAAGAAGGTGCTGTCACACATAGAGAAAGTGCTGTCTCATGCAGAGAAGGTGTTGTCTTACACAGAGAAGGTGATGCTCAAATAAAATATGATGACCCACAGAGAAAAAGTGCTGCCTACATAGAAAAGGCACTGTCTTACCTAGGATAGGTGCTGTCTCACTTAGAAAAGGTGCTGTCCTACAGAGAAAACCATTATTTTTGTTGTTTCTACCCATTGTATTTTGTAGCACTGCTGTACTGTTCCCCTATTTGTATTATTGCACCCATGTTGCTGTTGTTCAACTTTCTCTTTTTGTTGTACTCTCCGGTGCGTGCCTGAAAATAGTCATTTTATGGCTAGTGCACCTACCCGGTTAACAAAAATAAATAAATAAATAAAAGTGCTGTCTCACATAGAAATGTTATTGGCCCACATAGAAAAGGGCTGTCCCATGATGAAATGGTGCTGTCTCATATTGTAAACACAGATGCATATTAGCTGGGAGGTTCCTTATCTTATCTCTATGAATTCATTGTCCATACCTCTCAGCTGCACCACATTAGAATAGATGCACCCAGTTTTAAACCTGAGAATTCCTCTGTCTATACCTCTCACTGGGACCTCTCGTATGTCCCGCATTAGTAGGGATGCCCCTCATTTTGTCACTCAGTGACCCTCTATCCATACCTCTCAACTGTCCATATTAGGAAGGTCATCCCCCATTTTATCCTTCATAATAGCTCTAGTTACCTCTCAGTTGTCCCACATTAAGAGGGACCTTCCTCATTTACCCTTAGAACTCCTCTATCCATACCTCTCAATTGTCCTACATTAGGAGGGATGGGTCTCATTTATCACTCAGAAACCCTTTTCCATACCAGAACTGCACTACTGAGGTTCAGTGCAGATGTGAAATTAAACTGAGGACCCTTATACCCGTCTCCGTTGGCTGTCCAGGTGGAAGTTAGAGAGCCAATGGTGCTTACTGTAAAGTAGATCATTTTCCTGGTGTCCTGAACAACATTCCTCTTGTCAATAAAACAAATACATGTATTCCACTCACCAGGGCACACCTGGTAAAAGTTGCCACAGTTCAGTGTTCATTTGTGGTCTAATATTTATTGAAAATAAAATAAATAATGAAGGTCCCATGCATACACCCCCAGGGATACATCTGGAAATGAGCTGTCACAGCTCAGTGTGTCTTCCTGGTCTAATATTACAAATAAATAAAACAAGTCCATGCAACCCCCAAATAATACACCTGCAAATGAGCAGTCACAGTTAAGTGGGCTTTTCCTGGTCAAATTTTACAAATAAATAAATAAAATAGGTTCCATGTAACCCACCCCAGGAATACACCGAAAATGAGTAGTCATAGTTCAATGTGTTTTCCTGGTCAAAATTACAAATAAATAAATAATAAAACAGGTCCTTTTAACCCCGACACACCTTGAAACAAAATATCATAGCTTAGTGTGCCTTTCCTAGTCAATCGTTATAAATAAATAAATAAAACAGGTCCATGTCAACCATTCCCCCATACCTCTGGAAACAAGATATCACAGCTTAGTGTGCCTTTACTAGTCAAAATTACAAATAAAATAAATAAAAAGGTTCACGTAAACCCCCACCCGGACATACCTGGAAACAAGATATCACAGCTTTATTTTATTTATGTCTTTATTTATTTAGTTAGTCATTTAAAACTTGGTAATCAGGAAGGTACACTGAGCAAAGGCTCGTTTTCAGGTATGACCTGGGAATGAGGAAAGGAGCACACAACAATAACATTGCAAAACATCAAAGTAAGTTACATGGACAACATATGAGGTGCAAGAGTAAGATAATGATGATGAAGAAGTAGGTGAAAACAGCACGCTACATACATAATTCGAAGAGGACAAGTGAGCACAAATACAGTAAAATGTGCAGTGCCTGTTGTGGAAGGTGACAGTGCCAAGGGGTACAGACTCAGAGTGGTGCAAATTCACATTTCACCTAAATATTACAGGAGTCCTAAGCAGGGGGTAGTTGAAGGCATAGGGAAGAAGGGTTGGGGGGGTTGACAGGAACAAAGGGAAACAGGTTCCTTAGCTGGCATCTAAGAGCCGGGGAGAAGAGGAGAGGTGGAGAGGAGGGGAGCAGGTCACAACGAGAAGGGAGGTAGTAGAAGAAGTCAGCTTGCCTGACAGAGGAATGAGGATGGAGAATGGAAACAGTATGGGAATCCCTGGAAGAGAGAGAGAGTAAGAGGAGGGAGGGTGGGAGAGAGAGTGAGGAGAGGTAGAGGAAGGGATCCAAACCAGTATTTAGCAATGAGGGAGGCACAGTGGAACTAGCAACATGAAGGTAGTGGGAGGATAGTGAGGAGGAATAGAGGAACACAGAGGGCAAAGTTGGTAGCAAGATGACAGAAGGCATGGCAGAGGATATCTGCTCTGGCGAGGTACAAGGAAGGGCAGTGCCATAAATCACATCTGTGCATAGTCGAAGACTGTGAGAACCATTTTGGTGACCAGTTCCGGACCTCTAGGGAAAGACAATCCTTGTCGCAATACATGGCACCAAGTTTAGGGTGGAGTTTGGCATGGATGGTATCGATGTGGGCCGAGAAGTCAAGCTTACTATCAAGCCACACATCAAGATAC
Organism: Neoceratodus forsteri; assembly: GCA_016271365.2. Taxonomy (NCBI): domain Eukaryota; kingdom Metazoa; phylum Chordata; order Ceratodontiformes; family Ceratodontidae; genus Neoceratodus; species Neoceratodus forsteri. The sequence continues at coordinate 379,152,309 of JADMNL010000023.1, read as the reverse complement.
TTGAAGGCAGAGACAAATTCCAGAGAGGTGCCATCCAGCGTGGAGAAGACAGGTGAGGGTGAGAGCCTGACCAGTTTTTAACTGGTTCCAAAGGTCATAGACACTGTCTCCTTGGTGTTGACCCTGAGTTGGTTGGCATGGAACCAGCGCAGTACGTTGTGGAAGTTATGCTGGAGTGGACCTTCCACGGCCAAAGCCAAGGGCTGGAAGTGTAAATGACCATATCATCCACATACATATGAATATGTGAAGAGACATAAGCAGAGGGTAGGTCATTTAGGAAAACTGAGAATAGGACAGGACCCAGGATGGAGTCCTGTGGGACCCCTAGCTAGGAGAGGGAGGAGACAGCACCTCCACATGTGCCAACTGTTGACGGCTCATGAGGTATGAACAAAATGAATCAACAGCAGGAGCTGAGAGGCCAGCAGAGCTCAGCTTGTCCAGGAAGAGGGTGGGACACTGAGTCACAGGCTTTGGCTAGATAGATGAACATAACTACAGTGATATGTCCCTGATCCATCCCAGAGGGACAGAGTCAGTTAATTACTCACAGCAGGGAGAAGGCGGTGGAGTAGTGCTTCCTAAAGCCAGACTGGAAGGGGAGATGGAGCTGCCTTCCTGGGGAGGTTGTTGGGGCTAAAACAGTGGGGGAATTCAAACATGCATAGGACAGACACAAGGCAATTGTAGTGGGGTGGCAGGAAGTAGGCTGTTGGTTAACTAGAATCTGCAGCTTATCCAATAGGTAGGGAAATGGGCAGACTCGGTGGGCCAAGTGGTCCTTATCTGCCGTCAAAGTCTATGTTTCTATGTTTCTATATTTCAGGAATGAAAAAGTCAGCAAGCCTTCAGCAGGCGATAGACTCTTGCAGCTTTGCAAGACAGGGAGGAGCGAGATTGGCCAGAAGTTGCCTGGGGAGGAAGGGCACCCTTTGTGCAGAGGCAGAACCTTCACAACTTTCATAACCTGAGGGACAGCACTAAGGGAGAAGGACTGCACCAGAAACCATATGAGGAAAGACTGAAAGACCTCATTATGTATACCCTCGAGGAAAGGGGGTATGATAGCGATATTCAAGTGCCTCAAGGGGATAAACAAAGTTCAAGAGGGCAGCATCTTTCAGAAAAAGAGATGTGTAAGAATAAGGGGTCACAATATGAGACTGGGGAGACTAGGGGCAATGTGAGGAAGCATTTTTCACAGAAAGGTTGGTAGATGGATGGAACAGCCTCCTGCTGAGGTCGTAGTGGCAAAAATGATAGGTGAATTCAAGAATGTGTGGATAGACGATAGGCAACCATAGTGGTAGGAAGAGAAGGTAAGCTGCAGATCATTTAGAATCTGGAGTTTATGCAGTAGATAGGGAAATGGGTAGACTGGGTGGGCCAAGAGGTCCTTATCTGCCATCAAATTCTATGTTTCTAGGAGAGGTTCAGAAGGTGAGACTGTGGAGAGGCAGTGGCCAGAGCTAAGATAAGTAGAAGTTTGGGACCAACTCTTCAGGGCTATTCTTAGAAGGATTAAGTGAGGAAAGAGTGAGAAGGACTTCCTGTAGGGAAACAGGAAGGAACTGGAAGAGTGGGGCAGGCAAAGGCAGCAGAACACAGGGAGAGTGACCAGGTGAAGGGGAGAGGGAGTGCACAGGTGGTGAAAAATTCATTAAAGTGATCAGCAACCGAGAGGGTTAGAGTCTGGTGAGCTATCCACCAGAAGAACGCGGGAGCTGATTGGGCTGGAGTATCAAAGAGGAAAGGATAACCTTCCAGAATCTTGATGGGGAGCTTAGGTTAGACTGGGGTTAGACTTGAAGTAGACAGCCTTGGCAGTGCAGACAACCTTTGTGCAGGAGTTCTGAGTTACCTCTAGGATAAGAGGTCAGACAGGGAATGGGAGGATTTTAAAGAACCCATGCTTGGTCACAGGACTTGCACAAGTCAATAAGGTCAGAAGAGATCTGGGGTGGTGGGAGCTTTTAACCCTGGATACTCTGAGGGGTGTGAATGCCCCAGGCATGCAAAATACAGCACAAAAAGATAGAGGGCCATGTCAATATCTGTGGCAGAATAGACTGGTGACCAATCGGAGGCAGCAAGTTCATTTAGGAGGGTGTTTGTATCAAAAGACGTGAGTGACCTGGACCAGATGTATTTAGGGCAGATTCAGTGTGCCTCACTTTCCTGATACAGTAGGTCATATGGTGGTCACAGAAGGTGTCAGTAGGATGCTTGCTGCAATTATATGGTGGGGTGTGATGAGAGCGCCAGTCCAGCATGGAGTGGTTAGGGGCCTGAGGAATGAGTCAGGTGGGTTTGGTGATTAGTTGTTAAAGGTTTAGGTTCAACTTAGTGTGCAAATATTGGTCAACTATTACAAACTGAATAAATAAATAAATAAATAATGCAGGTCCATGTATTTCCCACCCCGGACACACCTGGAAACAAGATATCACAATTCAGTGTGCCTTTCCTGGTTCAGCATTACGAATAAAAAAAAATGGAACAGGTCCATATACCACCCCCACCCCGACACACCTGGAAACAAGATAGCACAGCTTAGTGTGCCTTTGCTGGTCAAACATTACAAATAATAACAATAAACTTTATTTATATAAAGCACAGTTCAACTAGTATCAAAGCACTTTTAAAGAATACACAACCATAAAATAGTTAAAACAATTTAAAGTATCAGAAAATCAAAAAATTTACACTCCAGATAGGTAAGGAAGAATAAGAATGTTTTAAGAGCAGATTTAAAGCTCTCCATAGTCAGGCACCCCTTATCCGAGGAGGTGAGGAATTCCACAGGATCAGAGCCACAAAAGCAAATGCATGGGCTCCAGAGTCTTCAAACAGACCCTGGGAATCTCCAGCAATCCCTCCTCGGCTGAGCTGAGTGGTTGGAGGGGCGGTAGGGACAGAGAAGCTCTTGCAGATAACTCGGTCCCAGTCCATGTAGGGCCTTACAGGTTAGCAAACCAACCTTGAAGGTGATCTGCCATTGCACTGGTAGCCAATGCAGTGGCGCAGCACAGGCGTGACAAGGCTAGATCGAGAAAGTCCAGTCAACAGCCTGTCCGCAGCATTCTGCACCAGCTGCAGGTGGTGGATATCAATCCCCAGAAGCCCTAGGTACAGGACATTGCAGTAATCCAGGTGGGAGGTCACAAAGGCATGGACTAAGGTCAGAAGATCAGCAGTCAGAACCAGGTGCTTTATCCAGGCAATATTTCTCAGATGGTAAAACAATATCTTGATGATGGATGACACCTGAGATTTCAGTGTCAACCCCTCATCAAATATAATGCCCAAATTCGCACCCATTTAGAGGGCATCAGTTGGTGACCACCAAGCAAAAGCCCAGAGGCCTGTCCAGCCAATGACTCTTTTACCCAACGACCGGGTCCACCACCAAATCCTCAGTCTTGTCGGATTCAGCTTCAGCCAGTTAGCACTCATCCAGCCCTGAATCTCGGCAAGGCAGTTATTAAACATCAAGACTGAATCATCCTGGTCGAACACAAAGGACATGTATAGCTGAGTATCATCTGCATAGCAGTGAAAACTCAAGCCATACCGCCTAACAATGTCTCCCAACGGCAGTATACACACGTAAATAACATGGGTTAAAAGCACAGAGCCTTGGGGTACCCCATAGCAGAGGGAATGCAACTGAGGAATAAATTCCGACACAACTCTCTGAGATCTACCCGTGAGGAGCAGATGGAACCAACCATAAAATTTTGGTGATTTTAATTTACCAGACATTGATTGGACACGGGCAACCACAACTAGTAAAACTGACTGTCTTTACTTGGACACTTTTGACCAACTTGGGTTAGAACAAAAGTCCTACAACCACCAGAAATGAAACTCTAGATATTATTCTAACTAATACAGAAAATTCCATATCCTACATTATTATTAATGCACCTTTGGGAAACAGCGACCACAATATTGTACAGTTTCAAATTTAGGAAACCTAAGGCAAACAGTGACTGGTGTAACTGAAACATTACATTTCAACAAAGCTAACTTCAACATAATCAAAACTAACCTACCAAATTGGAATTGACACAACGAAGTTCATCGATAATTCAGTAGAATCAAAATGGGGCCTATTGCTCAAAAACTAAAACACTTGGTTAAAGTAAATATTCCAAGTACTAAAAATATGGCAACAACAAAGGAAATGTACCTGCCTGGATGAACCCCACAATAAAGCGGCTGATTAACAAAAAAAATTGTTCAAGCGTATCAAATATGGTAAACCCAGCTTAGTACCAAGTATAGAGAACTAGTTAAAAGAGCTAAAACCAAGGTTAAAGCAGCAAAATCACAGCATGAGATCCAACTGGCTACTAGGGTAAAGGATAACAAAAACCCTTTTTCCCATATTAATAAGTTAAAGGGTAGAACTAATACTAGGTCCCTTCCTAAACGATTTAGGTAAGATAGCTAGTAACAAAGAGGCTGCTGATATACAGAATAAATATTTTTGTACAGTGTTCAATATCAATAGTTCTAGTTTACCAAGAGTAGCCACAACCTCATCCCTTGGGCAGTTAATCATTGATCCTAATAATGTACTGGACAGGTTAAAGAGGGTAGATGCTAACAAATCACCGGGGCCCAATGAAATTCATCCCAGGGTTTTAAAAGAGCTAGCAGAATCTATTTATCTACCTCTAACCAATATATTTCAACACCCCTTAGACACGGGAAATTCCACTTGAGTGGAAGGTAGCTACTGTGGTATCCATCCTAAAAAGGACCAAAATCCAACCGAAAATTTCAGACCCATTAGTCTAACCTCCTAATGGGCAAGATCTTGAAAGCATTATTAAAATCACATACAAAACTCCTCCATCAAACTGGGCTAATCGATCAACTGCAACATGGGTTTACCAAATCTAGGTCCTGTCAAACAAATCTATTATCCTTCTATGAAAACGTCAGCAGGGAACTGGACCAGGGAAATTCAGTAGACCTCATGTTCCTCGATTTTGCTAAAGCGTTTGACAAACTATCACACCTAGAACTCATAAACACCTTGGGGCATACACACTAATGGCTAATATTGTAAACTGGATTGCCAGCTGGCTTGAGGGAAGGAAACAACGGGTAACTATTAATGGTGAATACTCTAAATGGGCCCAGGTCACAAGTGGTGCCCCAGGTGACCGTTTTGGCCCCTGTCTCCTTAATATTTACATATTATCTCTCACAATTGATATATCCTATATATGGATACTAACATTTGCCAATGACTGTCGCATAGGCACTGTGGTGAACAATACAGAAAACAATATTGCCCTACAACTACTGTAGCTCTTGATAATATATTAACCTGGACCAACTATGTAAATTGGTTCTGAACACCAGAAAGTGCAAAGTTATGCACCTGGACACACACAATAATCATAAGTACAAACTAGGGAATGATGACCTATTACAAGATTTGGGAATAATAGTTAGCCCAGGCTTGAAATTCAGATCCCATTGTAGAATCCAAGTCAAAAGCAAATCAAAACCTAAACTGTATACTCAGATACATATCTAGCGAAGGAGGAAGTGATACTCCCGTTATATGTTGCCTTGGTCAAACCCCACCTCGAATACTGCATCCAGGTATGGTCCCCATATATCAAGGAGGACAACTTAAGGATTGAGGGAGTACAACGCTGAGCCACCAAAGCCATAGTGGGGATGGATGACAAGTCATATGAGGATAGGATAAGGTTGCTCAATATGTATACGCCCAATATAGGGGACTAAGAGGAGATATTTGTCTCCTTTTAGAGCAATAAGGAGTCAACCCTCAGGGATTATTTGGGGATAGTCCTTAGCGACAATAGAGTCAGCAGCAGAAGACACTCTAACCACTTATTCCTGGCTAAACTGGTTCAGTCACAGAGTAGTCTCAACATGGAATCAGCTTCCAACTGAAGTAGTAAACAGTCCAAATATGGATTCCTTTAAACTAAACTTAGACCAAGCATTTGGGGACAATGTTAAATTTTGTCTTAAAAACTAACTGGCAAGCATCACAGATGGAAGTCCATACTAACTTGACTTACCTATGAAACTGAGGACAGTGCCCAACAGTCCACAGACAGCCTGCAAGCATTCCAGCAATATGCCATGATCCACGGTGTCAAAAGCTGCAGAGAGATCAAGGAGGACTAAGATGGAACGAGACCTCCAATCTCTTGCTATCAGGAGATCATTGAGCACCAGCACCAAGACAGTCTCAGTGCTGTGTCTCTTCCTGAAACCTGACTGGAGAGGATTGTAGATGTCATAGATGGTAAGGTGGCCATCCAGCTGCAGTGCGACAACTTTCTCAATAACCTTGCCACAAATGGCAGATTAGAGATGGGTCTGTAGTTGGCGAGGCAGTCCAGGTCCAGAGAAGATTTCTTCAAAAGGGAGTAACCACTGCCTCCTTCAGGAGTTAGGAAACTCACCCATCTCCAGAGAACTCTGGACTATCTCAGCCAGGACCAGGCCAATGACATCAGCGCACCCCATAAGGAGGTGAGTAAGGCCCGTATCCAAACTACAGAAGGTCGGCCGCATAGTCTGGGTGATCCATATGACATCCACGATCGCAGGCCAACTGAAAGCCGACCAACCAAACCGATGTTCTGCAACCTCCAACCGATCACCGCCCGCCCATTGGAGAGCATTGGTAGAATCTCTAATCTAATGTCAGCAACCTTATCCATGAAGAAGCAAGCAAACTCATCACACTTATCCTGTGATAAAGCTCTCCAAACATGCAGACAGGCTGGATTGCATTGTCTGTCCACAGTTCAAAGAGCTGGGCTGGTCGGTTCCTTGGAGCGGAGTTCTCCACAGACAGGAACTCTGCCTTCTTACAAGAGATCACTGATTGATAGTCTGAAAAATGAGCCATCAATCTAAGCCTGGCGGCATCAAGACCAGATTTCTGCCAGCGACACTCCATCCTTCGCCCCTCTCCTCATCTCCTCAAGGTCCCATCAAACCAAGGGGACCAAGGGTGAAGGGTGAGGAGGCAAACACGAACAGGAGCAATGGAGTCCAGGGCCACTGCCACAGCCATATTATAAGCTTGCAGCAAGCTATCCGGACCCATGTTAGCACTCAGAATCCCGATAGATCCAGCACCACCATTTGGCCATCTGGAGTTACTCCCTTAATGGGCGGTACCAGGTCATCTCCTAAGGGCAGGCCTATAGGGGGCCTGGACATTGAACCTGATAGTGCAATGGTCAGACCAACCAACTGGCTCCACCACCAAATCAGAGGTCTCCATACCCAGGAGGAAGACCAGATCTAGAGAATGCCCTGATCTATGGGTTGCACAGGCAACTGCCTGTGTAAAGCCCAATGATATCATTAGTTGGAGGAAGTCTTGACCAAATTGTGAAAGTTCATCATTGACCTAGGCATTGAAATCACCCAGCACCATCAACCTGGGCAACTCCAACACCATGTCGACAATGAAGTCCGCGACTTCCTGTAAAATTGCTCCCCATCACGGATGGACGGTAAATGAGAAGAATCTGCACCGACACCTGCACCCAGGATACATTCAAAGGATCTGGTCTCCCACCTGGCACATGTATCAGGCCCAAGTCAATTTTAAAACAAATGGCCACCTCCCTCCCACGATCCAATCTAGGGTGATGCATCACCAAGAAGCCAGCTGACTCTAAAATTGGGCCAGCATTTCCATCCAGTCAGGTCTCGTGATGCACACCAGGTCTGATGACCCAAAAGATCAGCCATTATTGCCATCTTGTTTTAATGGAACTGGCGTTGCATAACACTGCCGAGTTGGGTAAAACTCCAAGGTTGATCGAGTAAGCTGCCCACTAAAAGTGGAACCTTTGTGTATAGAAACCAGACAATAAGAACCCCTGTCCAGTATCCATTTCACCCCAGGCTCCTCGACTCCACGACACCAATCCAGCCACCCGCCTCCCACCCCACAGTCCAGAGTCACTCCTCCTCCACTCTTCTTTGCTATCCTCAATGCCCGACAACGAATAGAAATGTCAGCATGTAATGGGGCAGCTAAAGGGACAGAAGCCTGGAGTGCAGAGGGGAGTAGCACCTGATCAGGAGAGCAGCCTGCCAACACATAATCCCCAAGCACCTAAAGTAACCACCCCTAAAATTATCGGTCCTCAGACCATAAATAAATAAACAAACCCCAAACAACTCCAACCTAATTAACACTCAAAATAGTAAGAAGCAGTAGCAATATAAAATATAATACAGAATATAGTTGCAGCATGAAATATAAACAAAAATAGGTGAGTTAATGAAGCCTGCAGGCTCTCACCTCTGCAGGAAAAAACAAAACTCTATCAAGTCCAACCTCTACATTCAGACTTGAAAGAGACAAATAACTTTAAATGAAACACAGTGTTGAAAGGCACTCTCACTGCCAACTGTTAATTATGGAATGTCCCAGAAAAAGAAAGAAAAAGCAAAAAAAGTCTGACCGTTTTACGAGTCCAGAGATATCTCTGATGAAAGACTTGCTCTTGATCAGCTAAAATAAATATTTCAGAGTTCTGCAGAATTAACAGTATAAAATAAAAGGGCACTCTCACTGCCCACCAAATCGGGTAGTACAGAAAAAAGGCAGAATCTGACCGTCAATGTAGCTTCAAACTCGAGACCAACTCCACTGTGGTTCTAAAGGTCTCTCTTGAAACCAGTCGCAGCCTGGTCCTCAGGGAGGCCTCCGCTCAGAACACAGGAACGGTGCTGCCGTTTCCCAGAGGGTCACCCACTTAGAGGCCCCAGGCCGCCAAACAGGCTCAGAGCAAAGAACAGGCACTCCCGCCCGCCCCGCCTCAAATCCACAAATAAATAACTAAATAAAACAGGCCCATGTAACCACCTGCCCCAACCCCTTCCCCGGGACACACCTGAAACAAGCTGTCACAGTTCAGTGTGTCTTTCCTGTTAAGCATTACAAATAAATAAATAATACAGGTTCATGTAACCCTCCTCCCCAGAAACCTGGAACTAAGCTCTCAGGAAACACTATTAAAGGAAAGGATTGTGAAATGTCTGGTATCCAACAGATTACAGGACCCAAGGCAGCATGCACAGATGGAAGGTCATGCCAAGCAAAATCTGATAGATTTCTTAGATTTCTTTAACTGGGTAAACAAAGAGCTTGATCAGAAGAGGAGCAGTGGGCGTGGCCTACCTGGATTTCAGCAAGGCTTTCAACACTGTTCCACAAAGCAGACTAGAAAGCAAGTTGGGTAACTTGGGGTGGGCAACAAAGTGGTATCCTGGGTAGAAACTGGTTAGTGGATAGGACACAGAGGGCAGTGGCAAACAGAGTGCACTCTGAGGAAAGGCAGGAGACCAGTTGGGTACCTCAGGGATCAGTGCTGGGACCAGTCCTCTTCAATGTCTTTTTATGTGACATAGCAGAGGAACTGGAAGAAAAGGTCTTCCCTTTGCAGATGACACCAAGATCTGCAACACAGTGGACACTCCGTGGGGTGGGGGTGGAAAGGATGGACAGGGATCTGAAAAGACTGGAAGAGCTGTTAAGGGTATGGCAGCTGGGTTTTAATGCAAAAAGTGTAAAATAATGCACCTGGGCCATAGAAATCTTGAAGCAGAGTACAAAATTGGCAGAGTGATACTGACAAAGACCAAGCAGGAAGAGATCTAGGGATAATCATATCGGATGACCTAAAGGTGGCCAGGCAGTGTGACAAGGCAGTAGGAAGGGCAGTGAGATGCTGGGTGCATAGGAAGGGTATCACCAGCATAGGAGAGGAAGGTGGTGCTGTCCCTATATAGATCACTGGTAAGACTCCACCTTAAGTACTGCATACACTTCTGGAGACCATATCACAGGAAGGACATAGACAGAATGGAGGCGGTCCAGAGGAGGGCTACCAAGATGGTGCGGGTCTGCATCAAAAGCCCTACGAGGAAAGGCTAAAGGAACTAAATATGTACACCCTGAAGGAAAGGAGAGAAATGGGATATGATAGAAACCTTTAAATACCTCACGGGGTTAATAAAATGCAGGGGGTATTTTCAAAGAGTGCTCTAGAACAAGTGGGCATGCTATGAAGCTGGAGGTAAATTCAGGAGGGATGTGAGGAAATACTTCTTCACAGAAAGGGTGACAGATACCTGGAACAGCCTTCCAGCAGAGGTAGTGGGAGAAAAATACTGGTGGTGTTCAAAAATGCCTGAGACAGGCACAAGGGAATCATAGGGGTAAGGAAGGCGGAAGAGATCGCACCATAGATCAATCAGGGTCTGCAGCAAAGAAATGGGCAGACTGGGTGGGTCCAGCAACCCTTATCTGCAGTCACATTCTATGTTTCTATGTCAGGGCCAGCCTTAAGGATAGGCAAGACAGGCAGCTGCCTGGGGTACCAACTGTGAGGGGACCAAAACAATAAAACCATGTTGGATTTTTTGGCTGTTAGGCCCCACCAAAGGGGTGTACCTGAATGGAGAAGGGACACTGTTTCCTAGTTTGCCTTGGGGTGCTTCAGGATTTAATGCCATCCCTAGTGCTGTCACAACTCAGAGCACCTTTCCTAATCAAAATGACATTTAAACAACAGTTGATTTGTTTGTTCTTGATGGAACAACCACCAGCATCTTCAACCTCAGTACAGGTGTGTATCCTGTTATAATATGTTAGTAAAATCAGTAGGATTTTAGGCAAGGCAACTTTATTTATATGGCACCCATTCCATATGGCTCAGGGCACCTTACAGGGAGAATAAGACATACGAATAATATAGGCAACCATACACATGTCTGTGTTTCCATCGAGGGTTGAGATGACATCATAGGGACCTTGAGAGTGAAGCTTGAGAGGTTCATACTGTCATCTCAATCCTGAGATAGAAACATGTGCCGAGTGTGTTTTGGCTGCTCATATATATTATTTTTATAGTACAGGGTTTTAAAAGGTGCTGGCTGTAGTACTTCTGTTCTTAGTAAAAACAAGAAAAAAACTACTTTTAAAATCTAAAATAAAAATAGGAATAGCAGATTAGGTTTCGGGTGATGGTAGGGGGTAGGTGAGCCTCAGACAAGGAGAGACTGTTGAAACAGACTTCAAAGGGAAAAGTTGGTGTAGCACAGTGCTGGCGTCACTACTATTACTACAGCAACTTTTGGTGATCTTTGAACTGTCCCACAACAAGAAAATTTTTATTTATTTATTTATTTTATCTTTTGTTGACCGGGTAAGTGCACTAGACAAATCCTGCCTAATTTCAGGCACGACCGGGAAGGGATACAGATGAATGCCAACTGACCTTGAACCAGATTAAGCTGTTGGTAGTATTTTTAGTGAATGAGGAATTTGGCCAGGACACTGGGAAATTCCCTACTCTTTTCGATAAGTGCCATGAGATCTTTAACATCCACCTGAACTACCACCAATCCAGGCAGATGGGACCTCGGTTTAACGTCTCATCCGAAGACGGCACCTCAGAAATGCAGCACCCTCTCATGCTGCATTACAGTGTCAGTACTGGATAATAACCCAAGTGCCAGATGTGGGAACTGAACCGACAGCCCTCTGATCTCCCGCCTCAGAGGCAAGTGTGCTACCTACTGAGCCACTGGCACTGCTAATTGCATGTATGAAATCCATACACAGTAGGGGTTAACCATGTACTATAATAAATTGCATAGCCAATAAATAAATAATAAATACAGCAATCCATTAATAATGAAGAACTGTGGCGGCCCAGTGACGCTGAGGGTTGAGATGCTGGACGCCACACCTGCGACACGTCAGTGACCGGGTTCTGGAGACGGACTCGGGCTGTCAGGGTTGGCAGGGAGGGAGGTTTGAGCATCCCACGACAGCTCTCCTCCTCTGGGGTGGGGTAGGGTTCATGTCACCCTGCAGCGGCAACTGACGGAAGCCAGGGGCACTGCTAGTAGCATGCATAGTGGAGGGCTGGAGTGCGGAGGGTGTCAGCACATTGTGTATGGACGCCATTGCATGTCGGCTCCGAGGGAAAAAATCCAGGTGGAAAATTGCAGGGTGGTCATGGCGGTTGATGGCCTTGCGCCACACCTCCGGACACGAGAGGTGCGCCCAGGTATCAGGATCCAGGTCCCTTGGGGGAACTCTGCATGCCGGCCTGCATGGAGGAGAGTGTGTTGCTGGCCAGACTAGGTCCGGGGTGTGGGTGCAGGCAGCCAGATGACTCGCCGCCCGCTCTGCAGAAGGTAAGAGAAAATAATATTGTGTTAAAAAAAAATAATGAAGAACCACAGGCAAACTGGAAATAATACATTTTCAGGGGCTCCCTGAAGGCATCCACTGTGTGGGCCAGCAAATGCTAGATGGAAGGGTTCCACAGGAGTGAGCAGCAAGCCCCAAAGCTCTGTCCTTCAAAAGCTTTAGTGGGATGTGAAACTACCAGGAGGCCCACATCAATGGAGTGGAGAGGGCACACAAAGGATGTGAGGAAGCAGGACCTCTTTCAGGTAGTTCGGACCCAGATCATGTAGAAACTTGTATAGAAACATAGACTTTGATGGCAGATAAGGACCGCTTGGTCCACCTAGTCTGCCCAAGTAATCATGCACATCATAAAGCTGATATACCACTGAACTGGCAGCCAGAGCAGACTGCACTGGTGTTATGTGCACATTACAAGGTGTTCCAGCCACAAGCAGGGCTGCAGTATTCTGGACCAACTGCAGGCAGTGCATCAAGCCTCCAGATAACGTTAAATATGAAGCATTGCACTAATCCAGTCTTGAGGTGATGAAGACATGTACTATTGTCATCATGTCACCAGGCTCAATATGTGGTTTGATCTGGGCAATATTACAGAGATGCTAAAAGCCACTCCCAACTACAGCTGACCCTTGAGACTCCAGAGTCAGCTTGCAGTCAGGATGATGCCCAGATTCTTTACCACATCCACAGCTTGAAGTGTATTGCCATTTAGGGTTGGCATCATGGCATTTACACTTTTCTTTCAACTTAGAATTCATGCCCCTACTCTCCAGCTCCTCTGCTCCCAATGGACCTCAGGCACCTCCCATTCCCCTCCTGCCCTCCAGCACCTCCTGATCACCTCCTGCCCTCCAGCTGTGGCCACTCACCTCCATGGATGCTTGGCTTAACCCCAGGTGGAGTCAGAGTGGAGGGATACACCTGGACATCAAGTGGAGTCAGGCAGGTTCGCATGCTGGCAAGGCAGAGGAACCCAGATATACAAGGGCCGACATCATTGCGGAAGCGGGAGGGTCGTGTCTTTTCCCTGTTATTGCCCTGGGACATCACCTACAGTTACACCAAGACATGAACGTGCATACTGCTGGTGTCCATGATGTCTCCCTCCAAGCTTTCCGTTCCTTCCTGCACTGCCACCTGGGGTCACCCACATGGCAGTATCGCAGCAGGAAATGGAACCCTCTGGAAGGAAGCATCCCATGGGATGCTCAGTCCGTCTCCCCTCAGCTGACCCCAGGGACTCGAGCTCGTTCCAAAACTTGGTTCACCAGCATCACGAGCAACAACACTACCTCTCCATTGACAGGCTGGCCCTGGTATTTACACTCTTCTCCAGCTCCTCTGCTCTGATGGACTTCCAGGCACCTCCGGCCCCTAATGGGGAGCCATCAAAGGAGAGGTATTGAAGGCCACTAAAATTTGCATTAAGATGGTGAGGAAGACCAAAAAAGGAAGACCATTCTGGTTTACAAGGGAGGGCAGGGGCGGTCAGGGAAAGGAAAAGGGCATTCAGGGAATATAAGAAGACACAAGGGGAGAACAGGGAGGCTTATAGAAAGAAGAGAAGGGTCGTAGGGCAGAAGATTAGGAGGCTAAAGCAGATGCGGAGGAGAATTTAGCTAAGGGGCAAAGGGGGATGAAACTTTTTTAGGTATGTGGGGAAAGAAGGAAGGTGAGGCAGGGGATGAATGCGGTTGTGCAGGGAGGAGGAATACAACTGGAAGGGACTTTGAGAGGGCAGAGGAGTCAAATAAATACTTCTGCTCAGTCTTCACGGAGGAGGAGGGGGATCAGAGCTGGGGAGGGCAGAGAAGGCAAAATGGTGGATCCTAGTATGTTCATGATAGACAGGGTAAGGGAGGAACTGGGCAGGTTGAAGGTGGACAAGGCAATGCGGCTGGATGGCTTGCACCTGAGAATTTATTTTATTTATTTATTTATTTCTTCTAGGATTACAAATACCTTTGAGCCAAGGCTCTTTACAAAGGTTCCACGTGAGAGACAGTACAATACAATGTTACATAATCGGGCATAGTGCAATAGACTACAAGACAGGTGATAAAGCAAAACAAAGCATCAGATTTAACATACAGCTGCAAAACTTAATTATAGGAAGAGCTTGCCAAGGGCAGTTGTCAATCAGGATATAGGAGAGGAGAGTAGCGGGGGTGAATAGAGGGTGGTAGTGAAAAGGGTGGCAGGAAGGGAGTGGAACAGCGACAGAGGCAGGAGGTGTAGACTGCTTAGCTGAGATGGAAGATCCTGCTAGGTACGACAGTTGCAGGTGCTACAGGCAGTGAGGTGAAGTCGGAGACTTGATTTAAAGGTCCTAGCTTTGGTGTGGAGGAGATGTCGTGTTAAGGTCATTCCACCAATAAGGAGCCGGTAGGCGAAAGAGCATTGACCCAAGGAGGTTCTGCGGTAAGGGATCTTCAGGCGATGGGGTCAGAGCCTATCATGTGATGGGAGTTACTACTGGGGCTGAGGAGATAGTACCCTGGGTGGAGCCAGGCCCACTGTGATCTTTTCAGCCATTATGCAGGTTTGATATTTGATGCGATTAGATAGTTGTAGCCATCCTGACTGTCGTAGAGGCCACATGTGTGTGTGTTGAAGTTAGACCCAGTGACTGAAGCGACATGCTTTGTTGAGCGTGGTAGAGATATGTCTAAGGGCCTTAGTTGTGTCTGCTCCATAAATAATGAGGCCATAGTCGATGATGGAGGAATCGAGCTTTGCACTGCAATACTCAGGGCAGCGGAGTTAAGCAAGACCTATGTCTGTAGAAGGCCAATACACATGTTGGCAGCTTTGTGATATTGTCAACGTGGGACGTGTAAGACAAGTTACAGTCAAGAGTGATCCCTTAGTATTTGAAGGTTAGGACCTATTCGATAGTTGACCCATGCTGGTTTGTTATGCTCAGTGGAGACTTGTGTTTGTTGTGGAAGTTCTGAAAGAGCATGGACTTGGTCTTTTATAGTTGAGTATTAGTTTCTGTGAACTGAACCATATTTCAACAGAGGCAAAACCGAGTTGGAGATTGTTTTGCATGGAGTGCTGGTCCTTGTGGGAGGAGGAATAACTGCATCATCCACATAAAGAATAATTTGTTCAGGGCAGGCTTTAGGGAGGTTATTCAGGAAAAGGGAGAAAAGGAGTGGTCCCAGTATGGAGCCCTGGGGAACACCCGAGCAGACAGGTAGAGTGCTTGAGAGAGCACCCGCGATCTTCACTCATTGTGCTCTGTTAGACAAGTAGCTTTGGAACCATCCCGTTGAGTCAGGGAGAGCCCCATATTTGAGAGTTGGTTTAGAAGCAGGTTGTGGTGCAGGTATCAAAAGCCTTTGTTAAGTCGATGTAAACAGCCCCTGCGAGGTGGCCGTTGTCAAAGGAACTGTGTGCAACAGCGGTAAACTCCATTAGGGCAGATGTGGTGCTATGTGCTTTCCTGAAGCCACGCTGCCTGAGCACATAAGATGTTGTGGTTGTCCAAGTAGTCGGTGAGTTGGTCGGATACAATCGTTCAAGTTCTTTTGATGGGGAGGTAGTATGGAGATTGGACGATAGTTCCCATGCTGAGTCTTGTCCCCAGTTTTGTAGATGGGGTGACAATAGCAGATTTCCATAAATTAGGGAACTGGCTACGGCAGAGGAGGAGTTAAGTATCTTGGTAAGTGGTCTGATTACTTAGTCAACTGTGAGGGACAGTAGTTTTAGGTCCAGAGAGTAGCCATTGAGCCTTGTGTTGTGCAATTGCCTTGCCAATGTACTTGCGGCTTCATGCTGCTTGACTGCTTTGAAATAGTAGGGGTGTGGGTAGTAGAGTGGGAGGTGTAGGTGGGGTCCATGGGAGTGAGAGGGTCCATGAAGAAGTCAGGGGAGAATGGAGCTGAGGTCAGTGAAGGCAGTATTGAAGGTATTAGCGATAGTTGGGTCAAGAGTAATGGATCCGTTGATGTTGAGCATATTTGGGGATGTTAATGGCTGTTTTCCAGTAACTTCCTTGATATTGTTCCAGAATGCTCTTCCATTACCCCATGTGGCAGTGAGGGCTTCCCCTATAGTAGCAGCTTTTATGATTTTTATGGCCTTTGTGCAACCATTAGCATGCAGCTTGTAGTTCTGGATGTCAGTTGGTGATCCGGTCGCGTGCCATGAGCCAGAGGCAGTCCTAGCTTTTAGCTGTGATATTAGGTCGGCAGTAATCCAGGGATTGCAAAGGGGTTTTACCTTACGTTTTTGAGGGGCATAGATATGCAGGCTTCATTGAAGATGGAGATGAAAGAATCCAGAGCTGTGCTGACATCATTTGTCAAGGTAGATAGGAAGCCAGTCTTGATTCCTGAGATGAGATTTAAGGAAAGTCAGGTTCCTATGAGGAGAGTTCTGCTTGTAGTGACTGATGGCAGTGGTTTGCGGAACTTATTGGACCATACACAGATGATGGGAGAGTGGTCACTGAGAGAGTCAGGAAGGACAGAGATATCAGATATTAGTGTGGCATGATTGGATAGTACCCAGTCAATTAATGAGCTGGTACCCATTCTGTTGTTGCGTCTGGTTGGAGAGTCAACCAGCTGAGAGAGTGAACTGAGGAGATGGCATCCTTGAGACCTTCAGTGTCAGAGGCAAGCCAGTTTGTGTTAAAATCCCAAGTAAGATTAACTCAGAGTCCTGCAGCTGCATTCTGATGAAATCCAGGACAGCGTTTGGGCCTTTCACTTGGTCTTTGGGTGGGATGTAGACTGCGGCAACCATGAGTGTTTTGCCATGGGATCCGAGGATGATATGCACTGAGAGGATCTGTGATAGTGAGTCTGAGGTTGTGGTAGTTAGGGGTGACCCAGAAGAGTCTTTGAGGTATAGTGCACAGCCCCTCCTTTTTGGTCTGCCAATCAAGCCTGAAGACTGTGTAGCCGGGCAGGAAATTGAGAGTTGGGTATCTTGGATGATAGCCAGGTTTCAACAACTGAGATGACATCGGTGTGTGCTGTCTGGAGAAAACTTGTAGGGCATCTAGCTTAGGAATGAGTACTGAGTGCTGAGTAATGAGAGTACTCCAGGAACTGAGGAGGAGCTGGCAGCCCACTGATGAGACTATTTAACTTGTTCATGGATATGGGTTGGGTACCAGGGGACTAAAGAAGGCAGATGTAGTGCCACTGCACAAATTGAGCAGTAAGGAGGTGGGGGAAATTATCGCCCTGTCAGCCTCACATCTGTAGTGGGAAAGATGACGGAGGCACTGATAAAGGAAGGGTAGTGGACTACCTGGTGGACAGCAGACTGCAGAATGAAAGGCAGCATGGATTCACAAATGGGAGGTTCTGCCAAACGAATCTGATAGAGTTTTCAACTGGGTGACTCAGGTGGTTGACCGAGGGGTGGTGGGCGTGGCCTATCTGGACTTCAATAAGGCCTTCGACACTGTCCCTCACAGAGGCTAGGAAATAAGCTAGAAAGCTTAGGGGTGGGGCAGAAAATGATTAGATGGGTGAAAAACTGGTTGGTGGGCAGAAGCCAGAAGTGGTGGTAAATGGTGTATATTCCATGGTGGGGTGGTGACAGGTGGGGTACCCCAGGGATCGGTACTCGGACCACTCCTTTTTATGTTGGCACCTTGCACAGCCAACATCTTGTGGTAGTGGAGATTTGAAGGCGGTCATTGTTGGGTGAATGCAGGGCATGCACCAGTAGGTCTCCCTCATTCCCCAATCAACCTGCATGCAGCGGCACACCATGCATACTAATGTGGTGAGCACATCTAAGGAAAGGTCCGCTGCAATCTGAGCAAAGCTCATCAGGCGTAGCGGACCTCCCGACGTGCTCAGCCACACTGTATGCATGGCGGGCGGCCGCCAACTGCTGACTTGAGGTTACCCAATCTCCCTGCTGGCTTGCTGTGGCCCCAATGTATGTGCCGATGGGGAGCCCTCCCCATCGGCATAAAGCCTCCCCATGTGTTATATGCCAAGGGGTGCCCAATCCCCTTGACTCTTCCCCGCTTCCCTTGTGTGTCGACAGAGGTGCCCAATCCCTGTCGGCATAAATCTCCCCTTGCTGTGTGCCAATGAGGGTGCCCAATCCCTCGTTGGCTGCAGCAACCCCCAAACAGTTAGGTGGCACGCTGGGAGCCCACCCCAACGTGCCAAATCCCGAGGAAAAAAACTGTCCTATGATGTTTTTTTTTCTACCCTGCAACACAAAAACGGTCCCTCGTAGTCTCCTACTCACCACCCACACCCACCCACTCGCACCTGCCTCCTCACACCCCTCACCCCCATACTTACCTCCAGGTCTGGCAATGATCTTGGTGAACCGGGAACACGTCTGCACTCTTCAAAGCTGACTGTGAACTGAGAAATGCCGGTAAGCTGTATAATGTAATAAATAGGGTTTTCAACTGTGATGCATATCTCGGGCATTTTTGGAATTTTGCACCAAATTTTCAACATGGGGTTTTGGGACCCCTCTTCATGAATTATGTCACTGTTATGACATTAATCAGTCCAGAAAGGTGATGTCACAGTCACTGCGTGGAATAACCTTTCAGGACTGATTAATCTAAGGACAGTGGCAGTGTTCATGGTGGGCTCTCAAAAAGCCTATGTTACAAATCTGGAGGAAGAAATCCAAAAAATGGCTGTTCTGATGTGCATTGCATTACTACATGCGCTCATAACCCGGCGAATTCACAGTATTTTCATGCCAGATTTTCAACATTGTCATTTTCTACACCTCCTTGTTAACAGTACAGCTGCCATTTTCACATCCTTGCCAAAATGTTTCCACACCTTAGGCACACAATATACCCGGTCACTGTGGAAATCAGTGTTCAGGGCAGATTACGAAAATGACAGTGACACTGTTCATGAGCAGAGGTCGTAAATGCCTATGTTGAAGATTTAGTGATGATACTCCACAAAATGACTGTGTTACAAGCATCGTTGCGCGGTTGCATGCGCTAAGTAACGTGCATTTGTAATATTTTCACTCTGGATTTTCACCATTGGCATTTTCCACACCTCTTGATGAACAGTACAGCTGTCATTTTACATATTCTGCCTGAAATGTGTTTTCGCATGCCTGGCACCAAATGGCACAATCGCTGTCTGAAATCACTTTTGGGACAGTTTGAGAAATGACAGCTGCACTGCACATGAGCAGAGGTGCTAAAATGCCCATATTGAAATTTGGTGCCAAAAGTCCATAAAATGACTGTGTTACAAGCGTGCATTAGCATTTCCACCCTTGTAACCCTTAAATTTGCAACATTTACATGCCACATTTTCAACACTGCCATTTTTTACACCTCCTTATGAACAGTATAGCTGTCATTTTCATCCTGCCTGAAATGTATTTCCGCACTTCACTACCAAAGCCAATGCCAGCGACATTTGGCATTGACATATGCTTGTTAATATATATATCAGTGATATAACAGAAGGAGTAGAGGCAGGGTGTGCCTATTCATGGTTGATACGAAAATCTGCAATAAGGAGGACAGGACATCCCTGGGGGTTGGAGGCCATAAGGCAGGACCTGAAGATGCTGGAGGGTGGTCGGGAAACATGGCAGCTGAAATTTAATACTAAAACATGTGCTGTCATGCATCTGGGGTGCGAAACCCAAGAGCTGCTTACACTCTAGGAGGGAGGAAATCAAAGAACAGAGCAAGAAAGGGATCTGGGGAGAATAATATTGAGCAACCTTAAGATGGGTAGCCAGTGTAGCAAGGGGTGGGAAGGCAAATGGAATGTTGGCATGTATTGTGAGAAGAATAACTAGCAGAAGGGGAGGTGCTGATGCCTCTTTACAAGACTATGGTGAGACCACACCTGGAATATGGGATCCAGTTCTGGAGACCGCATTACGCAAGGACATTGATGGGATGGAAAGGGTTCAGAGAAGAACAACGAGATGGTGCACGGCATGCAGGGGAAAACATATGAATAGAGATGTAGGGAATTGGATCTGTACCCATTGGATACTAGAAGGGAGGGGGGGGACATGACTGAAACTTTTAAATATGTAAAGGGATCAGTAAGGTGAATGGGGAAGCTTGTTCAGAAGGAAGATGGGGGCCAAAACTAGAGGCATAGCCTAAGATTGGAAGGTGGAAGATATAGAGGCAATGTGAGGGGCAGTTCTTCATGAAGAGGGTGGTGGAGGCATGGAATAAACTCCCAGAGGGCTGGTGGAGGTCAAACCAGTGGAGGGATTTAAGAGGGCATGGGACAGACACATGGGATTGGGAAGGCCCGTAAAGAGTGAAGATGAGTAGGGAGGGTACAGGCAGACTCGATGGGCGATGAGGTCCTTTTCTGCTGTCAGATTTCTGTGAGTCTATGATTAATTGCTGACCCACAGAGACCAGGTTCAACAAGCATTACCTCTGTCTCACCTGGGTTAAGACCCAGTCAATTGGAGGCCATCCAGTTGTTGATTTCTCTAAGGCAATGCTCCACCACTGAAACCATGTTATTCCCAACATCAGGTGCACAGGACAAGTAAGCTGAGTATCATCTGCATAACAGTGAAAGCAACACCATACCACCTGATGATCTCACCCAATGGCAGCGTGTACACAGCAAACAACATGAGGCTTAGGATCAAACCTTGAGGCACTCCACAGATGAGCACAGCAGTACCATAGATTAAATTAGAAAGGCAGGACTCAACCAGCACAAAACTGTGCCAATGAGTCTCACGTATTCTCTCTCGTAATGCAATAGCACTCCATGACCCACTGTGCTGAATGCCAATGAGATATCTAGAAGAACCAAAATGGGTCTAGGCCCTCCATCTCTCATTTTAAGGAGATCATGGAGCACCTTGACAAGAGCAGTCTCATTGCCGTGGCGAAATACGAAATCCGACTGGAGGCTCATAGATGTCATATTGAACCAGGGGCTCAAGCTGCAGTGCCACACTTTCTCAGTCACCTTCCCTAAAAATGGAAGGTTCAAGATAGAGTCTATAATTCATGAGACAGCCGGGTCCAAAGATGTTTTTTTAGAAGGGTCTCACCACAACCCTTTTCAGTTATGTGGGGAAAACCCACTCCAAAGGGAACACTCCCAGCGATCTCAATGAAAATGGGTGCATGAGCATTTTATATAGCAAATCAGCAGCCAGGTAGGCCTGGGGTCCAAGGACAGCAGGTGGAGCAAAATCCAGAGATCACTCAGAGCACCTCCTCTTCTACAACTGGCTGAAACCCCAACCAGGATGACAGAGTGTCTAAGCCCTCATTGCTGGCCACTGCCAGCCCATGACATGCCACTTGAGGAAATCCCATCCCATATGGAGTATACCTTGTCAGCAGAGAACTGGTTAAACTCCTCACACTTTGCTATGAAAAAGCTTGTTTGGATCGCAGACAGAAAGGATTTTACATTCTGGAAAAGGTGCAGAAGAGCTGGACTGGCCTATTCCTTGCTGTAGCAATCGCACTTGACAGAAACTCTTTTCAGGGTGATTTCCCTTGGATAGATGTCATGATGTGCCCTCAGTGTCAATCTGTCTGCCTCCGAGCAGGATCTCTGCCAAGAATGCTCCAACCTCTGTCCCTCAGTCTTCAACCACCATGACTCATCACCATACCATGGTGAGCAGTGACAGGATGTTGGAGATGGACACAATAAGATGCCAGAAAATCCAAGGCCATTGTAAGTACCATATTCTAGCACTCCACAGCCTTCTCAATTCCCATGGCACAAGTTGACATCATGCCGAGATGTCCAGTTCCACTAGCAGTTTGCTAGGCTCCAAGCTGTACTTCAGGTGGAACCAGATCATTTCCACAGGAGGAGAAATATTTCAAGGGGCTCCACAAAGAATGACACTGCATGATGATCCAACCTTACAACCAGATCAATCTTGATGTCTCTTGTATCAAGCCCCAGTGAGAAAACCAGATACAAGGTATGGCCATGCTGATGGGTGCCAGAGGCAAGACTCTGCATGATCCAGTGATGACATCAGCTGGAGGAACTGTTGACCAAGGAGTTAGGCTTCATCATCAATCCAGGCACTGGAATCTCCCAGTACAAGGAATCTGAAAACATCCAACACCTGGTTGGCCATGAAGTCTACAGGTTCCTGCAGGAACTCGCCCTATAGCCAGAGGCTAGTAAATGAGGATGATCCTGTATTCTGCACCTGGCCCACACCTAAAGGCCATGCATTCAAATGATTTGGTTACTTCCATAAGGTATTCTGTGAGTCCCAGCAGGATCTAAAATAGATGGCCATGCCTCCCCCCCAAACATGTGCCTGCTTTGGACAATGCACACAGAAAACCCAGTGAGAATACATGCCTCCAGCACAGGACCAGTAATCCCTGCCCCAGTCAGATCTCTGTGATGCAAACAAAGTCAGCTAAGGAACTGGCAATAAGTGCCTTCATCACTGCTGTCTTATTCCTCATCAACCTAGCGTTACAAAATGGTCCAAAGGGGAAGCAGAGTTGGCCAATCTGATCACCATCTGCCTGCTAACATGCAACTCCCTGGGTATTGGAACCAGAGCACAGGAACCCCTGTGCTGGCTCTATTTCCCCTAAGGTGGCTCCTAGTCCTCACCCATCTGATCTTTCCCTCGCCACTCCTACCATCTCCCCAGACCCCTCTGTGACTCTTGCTCCATCTCCAAAGGATCTCAAGCCCCATGCAGCAATTTATAACTGCTGCAGATGAAGTATACTGGGACCACTCAAAGGACATAGAAACATAGAAACTGATGACAGATAAGGACCTGATGACCCACCTAGTCTGCCCATTTCCCCTACCTACTGTAACACCACAGACCTTACTTAATCTCCAGTTTAGCCCTCCTTCCCTAACCACTAAGGTTCCTTTATGCCTGTCCCATGCATTCTTGAATCCTGTAACAGTTTTGTCCCCACCACCTCTGCTGGGAGGCTGTTCCAGGCATCCACTACTCTTTCTGTGAAGAAGTATTTCCTCATGTTTCCCTGAGTCTAACCCCTCCAACTTCATAGCATGCCCCTTGTTCTTGAGCATCTTTTTCTGAAAATGCTTCTTCCTGTACCTTATTTATACCAATTAAGTATTTGAAAGTCTCTATCATATCCATCTTTCCTCTGTTCCTCCAGGGTGTAAATATTGAGGGTCCTTTAGTCTCTCCTCAAATGGTATCTGGTGCTGACCCTGTACTATTTTAGTTGCCCTCCTCTGGACTGCCTCTACTCTGTCTCGTCCTTCTGGAGATGTGGTCTCAGAACTGGACACAGAACTCTAGATGAGGTCTCACCAATGATCTATACAATGGTAACACCACCTCCCTCTTTCCACTAGTGATACCCTCCCTATACCCCAGCATCTCTCTGGCTCTCCCCATTGCCTTGTCACACTGGCCACCTTTAGGCCATTGGCTGTGATTACCCACATGTCTCTTTCCTGTTTGGTGGTCATCAGTACCACTCCCCATCTTGTACTCTGCCCCTGGGTTGCTGTGCCCGAGGTGCATGATTTTGCATTTCTTTGCATTGAAACTTAGTTATACACTCTTGACCACTCTTCAAGCTTTCTTAGATCTCTATTAATTTTTTCCACACACACACCTCAGAGTGTCTACCCTATTGCATATTTTAGTGCCATCTGCAAAAGGCATACCTTCCCTTCTAGCCCCTCTGCAATGTCACAAATAAAGACATTAAAGAGGACTGGTCCAAGTAATGATCCTTGTGGCATCCACTGGTCAGCCTTCCTTCCCAGAGTGAATTCCATTTACCACCACCTCTGTCGCTTCCCCAATCAATTCCTTACCCAGTTTACCACTTTTGGACCCAATGCCAGGACACCCAGCTTGTTCACGAGTCACCAGTGTGGAATGGTGCTGAAGGCCTACTATGAAATCCAGGTAGGCCACATCCACTGCTCCACCTGATCTACTTCCTGGTCACCCAGTCAAAGAAATCTGCCAGATTTGTTTGACATGACCTCCACTGTGAATCCATGTTGCCTTGGATCCTGTAATCCACAGGTTACAAGATATTCCACAATCCTTTCCTTCACAATGATGCCAGATTTTCCCCACCACCAAGGTCAAGCTGACTGGCCTGTAATTGCCAATTCCTCCCTGCTACCACTCTTGTGAAGTGGAACTATATCTGCTCTCTCCAGTCCTCCAGGACCACTTCCATCTCCAGTGGTGGTTGAACAAGACTGTCAGAGGTACAGCCAGCACTCTCTGAGCTCCTTCAATATCCTTGATGTATTCCGTCCTGGCCCCATTGCCTTGCCACTTTTCGATTTGCCGAGTTCTTTCAGGACTTTCTCCTCTGTAAATGTACTAGTGTCACCCATTTCCTCTGATGCTCCTGTCTATCTGTGGTCTCTCACCTTCCCCTCCGTCCGTGAACACTGAACAAAAATATTTGCTCAGGATGTCTGCTTTTTCTTGGTCCCCCTCCACATTCCCTACTCAGCCTTATAATCCCTTCCCTGGTCTGTCTCCTTTTGCTTAAATACCTGAAAATGCCTTGTCCCTTTCTTTACTGCCTGGCTATGTTCTCCTCTATTTGTGCCTTTGCACTCTGACTGCTTTCCCTGCCTCCTCTGCTGCCCGTTGTACACCTCCCTATCCTCCTCCCCTGTGTCTCCTTATATCTCCTGAATGTTAACTTTTTGCTCTTACCTTCCCAGCCACCTCTTTTGAGAACTAAAGTGATCTCTTTTTCCTCTTTGTTTTGCTTACTTGCCTAATGCAGAGGTTTATGGCCTTCCCTATGGCCCCTTTTAGTTTCAGCCACTGTTCATCCACTCCTCTCATGCCCTCTCCCCACCAGAGCATCCCTGAGACCATTCCCCATCTTTGCAGAGTCAGCCCTCCTGAAGTCCAGGATTCTCACCTTTATGCGGTTCAGTTCAGACACAGTACTTATATTGAGCCACACTGTTGGTGATCACTAGTCCCCAGGTGGCCACCCACCGTGACATCTGCAATGTTGTCCCGTTGGCAAGTACAAGGTCCAATATTGCCCCTCATGGTGGGGCTCTCTCAGAGCTGCCACAGGTGGTCCAAGGAGTAGACAAGCCTGAGGGGCAACAGAAGCCCTGAGGGGGCAACAGAAAGTGGTGCTAACCACATCCTAATAAATGCCTCAATACTTAATAAACCACCCAAATTATAATCAAATTGCACACTAAACACCCACAAAACCCTCCCAACCTCCACTTATAAAGCCATTAAATTTAAATAAATACCCACAAATCACCCTGTCCCACCATTCACACCCCAATCCTGTACTAAGAGCTAAAGCCTACACAAGCGTACTCCTCATATAACCAATATGTTAAACCGTTTTATGTTTGCATATATCGAGCTATAAAATGGTAGTAACATGATATATTAAAACATCAAGTTAGTTGACTCCATGCTTTACTCAGTGACATGAGGCCTGAAGCTGGCACCCTTACCTCAAGAACACTGGTGATCCGGGTTCAGGAACACATCAGGGTTGCTCAGGGGCCCGGCCAGGTGAGAGGATTCAGTGTCCCAAGACAGGGGACTCTGAGGCCTGCTGCTTGCCTGCCACCTAGTGGAGATTGGGTGGCAGTACCAACAGAGGCCAGCAGTAGTGGGTCGGATGCACACTGACACAGCACGCATGTGTATCAACATGCATGAGCATGTGTCACTACGCAGATGGCACAGGGAGACAACAGAGGAAAATGCCCTGGCTTGTCTGGCATCCCCGCAGGCACCTGCATGACCCTACATAGCAGGCCACCCCACCATCAATATGGCTCTGTGTAAGTGATGGTTAACCCATACATCTACAAGACTGGTCAGTGACAGGACTGGGGATACCACCAGGACCTCGGAAAACAAGCAGGAAACAAGAAAAAAAATCTGTTCCTATCCCTACCTGTCCAAAGTTAATCCAGTTTAAAGAAATTATCTTTGGAAAGGTTTAACTTTTGAACTGTTAGGGTTAAAAATATTATTTTTCAAAATAAAAGCTTGGACTCAGATCAACCTGACTAGAGCATTACAATACAGTTTTCATATGTCGATAAATATCTATTCATGCCAATATAATATGTTGGTAAAAATAACAGGATTAAAAATTGTATTCAACCATTTTATACATAGCTATCAGAAGTTTGTTTTTAACTCTTTTATTCTCCCTTTGGTCTGAGGCATCTCTCAGAGGTGCCTACTGAGCTCATCCTGCTACTCCCACGAGACTCCCATCAGTGCTCCCTCCCACTATGAGACTTCCAGCCCCAGATCATCCCCCAGAGGCCCTCCCTACCTTGGTGGCATCTTTCTGAAATTAGAGGTCCGTCTCTCGTGGGTGGCACCTGGGGATGACTTAGTGCAGCAGTCCAGCACTGGGGATGTGTGGGGATGGCTCCTGAGGTCCTTGTTGCCTCCTCAGTCCTCCAGTTTTTTCCTCTTTGTTGCCCCTCCCTCCCAGACTCGAGCGTGCAATGACATCCCTGCGGCGCGTCACGCCGCTCCGCCTCTCTCTTCGCCCTAAGCTGTAGTGCCTCTGGCTTCCACCAGGAGCTGCTACTGTGCTGGGTGAGCCTGGATCCCTCCCAGAGAGAGAGGAGGAGAGCAGTCCTCCACATGCTCGATCCTCTCTTTCCCCTGCCGACCCCGGTGCCTGAGCTCATTCCAGAACTCAGGTCACTGGCATGGCATGAGTAAGACAACCAGCACCTCAACCCTTAGTGCCACCTGGCCAACTATCAACATATATAGAAGCTGTAGACACCTGATATATTAACTTAATACATAAGCTGACCCCAAACTTTCATTTTAAACAGAACTTAAGTTCCTAGGCATAAGAGCTCCAAAGTCAGCCCAATTTAAAGATATTGGCCACCATATTCAAAAGGTTAGCATGGCACTAACTGGGAATAGCACCACCCAATGGGACAAGGGCTATATTTAGAGGACCCTGGTGTGAGGTGCTAACTTGAGATAACACATGCAGAATACATCACTGCACCCATGCAAATCAGGGATCTCCCTTACACACAGAAGCGGCAATCGTTCAGAGGTTTTGAAAGTGCTAAACAGCCTCCATCACAGTGCTGTTTAATACTTCCAAAACCTCCTCTTATCACTGACACACAGTGATGCCTGAACACCCATCCCTCCAACCCTGGCCAAGTGCTGGGCAGCTTACTGATAGTAGGAGCTGTCAGTCCTGCCAGCACCCCTTCCCCCAATGGCTGTGAAGATGCCCTAAAGAAAAACAAATCCCTGGTGTCTTTGGCCCCTACCATCTTGATCACTGAGCTGATGCCCCCAATCCCTGGGTGGGGCTGGCCCTAGGCCACAAGGAAAATTCCTTAGGGGCCCCATGGCTGGGCAGCACTTTTTTTCAGTGTAAACCCTAAGTTTAAAGTTCTCCCTGGCCCATGGGTGAGTGGTAGGAAATTAAAAACTAGGAAAAAGAATGTGTACACTTTGTCTTTGTTTGTTTTAATCCCAACCATGCCCATGCCACAGTAGAGCCCTACTCTAGTCACTTGCTCAAGAGTTGTCATCATGTACTTTGCACATGTATGTCACAACACTTGCTTCCAGCTCCCTGAACGTTACCCAAACCACACATGTGCACGTGCCAGCAGCAGTTCTTCTGGCTGAGTAAGTTTTGGCACCAGTTGCCACCATTTCCATTGCTGCTGCCACTGGTGCTTGGGAAGGTGCACAGTGGGTTATGTGCTAGCTTCTCTTAATCTTTGTACTAACTGCTAGCAGACAGTGTCGTGACTTGGGTAGTCAATGTCGGATTCGGTCAGAAGGAGTCAGGAGATGAGCGGTCCGGGCCCAGGAACTTGGGAAGTTGAGCTGGGAGAAGGATTGTGAAGTGGGCAGTCAGTCAGTTGAGGTGAGGAAGCTGGGAATTTGTTTGGTGTACCCCAGCAGGCCAAGCCCCAGCAGCAATGCTGATGACAGCAAGAGCTCCACTCAAGGAGGTGAGGCAAGCCAGCCATCAGTGGTGCTGCCCTCCATACCACCAAAGTTCTGAATGATGGCTCATTGGCTGTACTCTGGGCTCTTCTTTGAATTACACCCTGGCTGGTGGCCTACCTGTTTGTAGATAGTTGGAGGACCGATAAGGGTGTCTTGTGGGGTGGGACACTACAGCCAGCCCAGGGGCCCAGGGACTCAGAGTGGGTCAGGGTCAGTCAGAGACTCTCTATCAGTGATAGGCAGGGGCCACTACTACAGTACACCCCAGAGGAGTCTGAGGGTAAAGTAAGTAGACTGCTTTTAAAGATAACCCCACAAAGAAAGACTTTTAGGGCAATGGACAAATTCGGACAAAAACCATCTCTATTCTCTCCAGTGGTGGCAGAAAGGATTGGTAACCAATTAGCCAGCATGGATGCTAGAGCACAGAGCAGGTTAGGAGAGTGATTGATGCTGCTGGCATGGGAACTGAACACAAGTAAAAAATTCCTGAAATTAAAAAGCATGCTATCTATTGCCACATATTTAGGGTCTCATCCTGGCATAATGCACAACTTGGGTAATTAAATTACCCTCAGGGCATTTGCAAATGG
Organism: Neoceratodus forsteri; assembly: GCA_016271365.2. Lineage (NCBI taxonomy): Eukaryota > Metazoa > Chordata > Ceratodontiformes > Ceratodontidae > Neoceratodus > Neoceratodus forsteri. The sequence goes on along the minus strand of JADMNL010000023.1, from coordinate 379,123,479 downwards.
CCTAATGCCAATATGCCAAGTCATTTCCAGGTTGTACTCAGACAGCAATCTCTGACTCAGCCCTAACGTGAGCGTGTGGGAGGAGTAGGCCACTACTGGATGAATGTGTCCCAATGGCACTTATAACTGGTCATGGAAAACCATCTGGGAAGGAAAATGTGCATACATATTTGAAAATGGGCAACTTATGGCTTACACAGTACAGGTCCAAGATTTTAAATAACTTCTACTTTACTGCCCATAGGTTCTACAAAATGGGGCATTTTGACACCCCTACATATGTAAGATGTGGAAGCATGAAGGATCCCTCCTGCATATATTATGGGAGTACTCAAAGGTGTGGTCAGTAATTCAAGCAAACTTAGCCCTTTGCTGGGACTGCGAGAAGTGTTAACCCTTGAAATCTGTTTGCTAGAGAACTGTGGAGACCTCCTGGTTCCTGGTATGCAAAAATACCATGTGACTATGGTGGCAACTGTAGGCAAGCAGAATTCGCAAGACACTGGCTGGATTGAGAGGTCCACTTGTACAGGTAGTGGCACAATGTAATGCTGGATACTCTGAAAATGGAAACAATATTGCCAGTGTCAATAACAGGCACAAGATATATTTTTAAAAGATGGGGAGGTTGCATATATTATTCAGTCCCTACTGTATGGTAGGGGACTGCCAGTATTAGAAGGAGATAAACTTCCACTTATTGTACTAAAATGATATGTAGAATAGTGTTTAGTCTCACCTTTTGGGCTTGGATGTTTTAACTGATGGCTGCTTCCTGTGTATTTGGAACTAGAAGTAGCGCTGTTTGTTTTATGTATTATGCATGAATTAACTGCCTGTAAATCTGCTATCACTGACCTATAATGCAATATTTCATTCTTAGATTATATGTGCTGTGCTGCTGGTTTGTTTATATATTTAATGTTGCCCTATTCCTCCAGTCAGGAGATACTGATGGCGTGGGGGGGGGTGTTACACTACGCTAGTAACTTATTTCAAGAGAGCCCCAGGTAGCCTAGGTAGGCATAGGCTGGTGCTAGCTGGTAAGCCTGCTGTGTATTGTTGTTTGTTTTTTCCTCCTAGCCTATATCACTGTGTGGAGACTGGAGACAGTTGACTGTTTTTTTTATGAGGGGGAACCTTGCGGGCTTGTTATTGAGTTTTTGCGATTTTAAATAATGTTTATCTTTATAGTTCCTGTTGTTCCTCAGTCCTGCTCCCAGGCCAACACTGACTTTAGTCTTTAATTAAAATGGCGCAGGTAGCTGGCCCAGTGGCATGGAGGGCTGCAGCATTGCTGCTACCTCGTGCCACCAGCAACCGTGTTTGTGATCCTAGCGGGTCACTGGAGGTTGGCGGAGAGAGAATCAAGCATCCGGAGGACAGCTCTCCTCTCCCGGGGAGGGTGGGTTGGTTAGCAGTCCCACCAAATGACTACCCCAAGTGGAGGACTGTGGGCAGAACAGGACAGGGATGCCAATAGAAGAGAGGGCACTGTAGGATTCTGGGACTCAGTAATGTGCATGCGCCTATAATGCATATGTAGGATTTTTGCATCTGCCATTGTGAGGGGCCTTGTCACCTCCCTCATGGCCCTTACATGCCCAGTCTGACTCTACCAATCCATATGATACTTTACTCCATAGCATCTAGTGGCTCCCCACCACGATCATCATAAATATGCCCCAAATATAGTTCAGTACACTCCTTAGTGTCTAGTGGTCCTTTTGCTCCTGATCATCAATATGCCCCAAATACAGTTCCATACAACTCCTGGTATGTAGTGGACCCCACTCCCCAATCACATCACCACCCCTCCCCATCCCCCAACTTAGGTCCCTCTAACCCCTCTCCCCATTGACCCCCACTTACCCCAAGCAGACATCATCCTCCTCCTGTGATGGTGACCAACACAGACCCTCTGCTCACCATCTTGGCGGCTGTCATTTAAGTGACAGAGCGAGCACATGCCTACTGTAGAAACAGCATAGAACTAGGCTTCCAACTGTTTCTATCAGACTGCCTGGGGAACTGAGTTCAATGACTTCACAACAAAACACTGCATACAATAATTTCACAACAAAACATTGCATAGTATATAGATAATATACACAATACATAGTATATAGAAATATACACACTACACAGTACATAGAAAATATAAACAATACATAATGTATGAAAATATACACACTACATAGTATATAGAAAATATACACACTACATAGAAAATATACACAATACATAGTATATAGAAAAATATACACTACACAGTACATAGAAAATATACACAATACATAATATATAGAAAATATACACAATACATATATAGAAAATATACACACTACATAGTACATAGAAAATATACAATACATTATATAGAAAATATACACAATACATAGTATATAGAAATATACATACTACACAGTACATAGCAAATATACAAACTATATAGTATATAGAAAATATACATCACAAAGTATATAGAAAATATACACACTACATAATATATAGAAATATACACAATCCATAGTATATAGACAATATATACTATGTATATATATTGTCTATATACTATGTATTATGTATATAGACAACATACACACTACATAGTATATATAAAATACACACACTACGTAGTATATAGAAAATACTTGCCTTGAGGTAGCCAGTACAATGGGGATTACACTGTTCCAAAAGGCAATATTGTGCCATTTCAATTTTCAAAATAAAGCTCGGAACAGTGTAAAAATGTGACTTTCATGTTCACAAAGTTTGCTGTGCATTGCACAATACATTATCTTCAAGGCTTTTGCAGGTAAAGCCTGTGAAAGCAAGGAAAATTGGTACTGCTGTGGGGGGTGAAATGTTAGCAACGCCATTAAGGTCATAAGATGAATGAAAATTAAGCTGAAATTACAGTTACTAATTAACGTGTATTAATGCCAAAATTCAGAAAAAGTTGAACAATATTTTTATTAAAATGTCTTAAATCATCATGTAATTTTACGTATTGATAGAAAAAATAGTAAGTCTATTGTTACAAAAATAGTACCAATACTATGTATATTGCCATTTTTCACTGTGTCACAAATGAAAACAGGAATGGATAATATACTGGAAAAGAGGCCAAATAGTATCTATACATTTAGAATAACACACACACACACAGTATTATCCAAGTTAATACTTAAGGGCTGGACTCAAGCTTTCATTTAAAGAAAAAATAAATTTCTAGCCTCATGAGTTCCAAAGTTAAACCTTTTAAAATATAGTTTCTTTAAAATGTGATAACTTTGGAACACTTTAAATAAACTTGGAATCAGATAAGTGGATGTATCAGTACCATATTACTACAGATAGCATATACCATATAAAAATGTTTCATATCAATATTAAAACAAACTGGTTCACTACATTTTGTAAGTCATTTTAGCAACATATTATAAGGACACGTACTGTATAGACATGTAGTGACACAGGGGAACTGCATCATTATGATCTATGCATGCTGGCCAGACTCCAAGCATCCATTACAAAAAAAAAAAAATAAGTGTCTATGATTAACAGTTCAAATCTTACAGCTTTCAAAATATGAATTATAAAAATATAAAATATAATTTCAAGTATTATAAAATATCATAAAGATTATAGTTAGACATTGTCAGTGGAGGCTAGTGCGTGTTCTAAGAATAAACACATTATTTTCCTGTTTATATTCAATATTTCGATTTTGTGTTAAAATTTCAGGTTTGCGTGGGAAGGCCCCTCTCAGTGTAGAACATGGGGCTTTTGTGAGGAAAAATGATGAACTGTTTCTCCTAATGCGAGACAGTCTGACTTGTTTACGCGGACCTTTTTTCGATTTTAAAGCGGTTCGGTGATGAGGGTTAATGAGAACAGCTGCCCGCTACAGATTCAACTGCCTGCCTCTATCTGGCTCTGATTGGATAAGCAACAGCACCCCTAGCGAGCATAAGCCAGCACTGCAAAAACAGTGGCAAAGGCCCAGCACAGACAGAGAGAGTCCTCCCACCCCACAGCAGCAGCAGCTGGAGGGTGGAAGTCTGAAAGACATGGCTGTGAGGTAGCAGGGTCAGGGGTTCTGGGCGTTTTCCTTACTGGTCACTTTTCGTATTAGTCGTCATGTCTTTCTTTTTTTCTCTGTCTCCCTCGCTCTGTAGCCCATCCACTTGCAGCTGCCCTTAAAGCTAGAGAGTCACAGGGAAAACAGGCTACAGTAGGAAACACCTGTTTCCAGCATGAAGAAGGTGGGAAAGCAGTCTACATCAAACTCAGCCTCCAACCCTCTCCAGCGGCTTGTAAAATTAAGTAATACATTCTACAGTATTCCTTGTTTTGTTTTGTTAAAGAGTCTCAAGAAGCCCCCACTCCCACCCCTCCGATGAGATTTGCGTTGGTTTAAGTTCTTGCATAAAACACAGGCTGTGTTTTAAGCGAAAAGCTTTAGTAGAAACAAATCCAAAAATCTTGTTCAACTGAGATTGTTACATGATGTAAAATAAAACAGTGACTTTGCGTTTCAATTAATTGTGCAATCAGTTTTGGACTCCTTACTATTTTACATGTTCTTCTGCACAAATGAAAAATAGCACTGCAATTTCTAATAACTCAATTAATTGCAGAAAATATAATTTTATTTAAAATAAACCAATGGGATAAAATAAAAGTTGTTATTTTGTCAAATAGATAATTAGAGTCAAATGCTCTGTGTGACCCTGAGCAAGTCAGGTAACCTCCCAGTGCTACAGTCCACCCAAATGTGAAAATTGGTAGAAGCAAGAACCCACTTGAAACGAGATATTGCATCTCAGCTGGGTCATCCTGGGTAAACTATAAAATGGGTAAATATAGGATCACAGTGAAAAGATATTGTATCTTGGCTGGGCATTTCCTGTGTGACCTTGAGCAAATCATTTAATCTTCCAGTGCTCCAGAAATGGATAACAGCGGACCGCATCTTATCTAAACTATCACTGTGTGACTATGTGATCTAAACTATCACTATTTAACATCTTTATAGGTGACATTGTAGAGGTCTGGAGGAAAGGTACGCCTCTTTGCAGATGACACAAAGATCTGTAACAGAGTTGATACACAAGTGGGGGGTGTAGAAAGGATGAGAAGGACTTGCAAGGTTGGAGGAATGGTCAGACATATGGCAACTTAGATTCAATGCAAAGAAGTGCAAGTAATGCACCTGAAACAAAAACCCAGGAGAAGAGTACACAATAGCAGGGAGGTACTAACAACAACAAAAATGGAAAGGGACCTGGGGTAGTCATATCAGATGATCTAAAGGTTGGTAAGCAATGTGAGAAGTCAGTAAGGAGAGCCAGGTGGATACTGGGATGCATAGGAAGGGGCATCACAAGTAGAAGGGGAAGTGGTTATCCTCTGTACAGACAGTTGGTGAGACCCCATCTGGAGTACTAGTGCAGGTTTGGAGACCTCATCTAGGCAAGTACATAGACAGGATGGAAGCAGTCCATGGGAGGCAACTAAAATGGTGCAGGGTCTGCATCAGAAACCATATGAAGAGAGACTGAGAGAGCTTAATATGTATACCCTTAATAAAAGGAGGGGGACATGATATAAACATTCAAGTAACTCAAGGAATCAACAAAGTCAGGAGGGCAGCAACTTTCAGAAAAGAGATGTGTATGAACAGGGGCACAATTTAAATATAGAGGGATGGCTCAGGGGTAATGTGAGGATTTTTTCATGGAGAGAGTGGTGGATGCATGGAGCAGCCTTCCTGGGAGGTTGTTGTGTCTAAAACAGTGGGAAATTCAAACATGCATGGGACAGACATAAGGCAATTGTAGTGGGGGTGGCAGAAAATAGGCTGTTGGTTAACTAGAATCTGTAGCTTATCCAGTAGGTAGGAAATGGGCAGACTGGGTGGGCCAAGTGGTCCTTATCTGCCGTCAAAGTCTATGTTTCTATGACCCTAAGTCCGGTAAGCTCCCCATGCTCCAGTCCAGGCTGTCACACTTTAGGAAATGGTTAAAAAGCAGGACCCACTGAAAACGAGATATTGCCTCTCAGGTGGGGTATCTCTGATTACACCTGACCAAATTCCCACTGTTCCAGTTCCTGGCCCCCACACAGCCGTGGAAATGGTTAAAAGCAAGACCAGTGAAACTGATACTGCATCTCAACTGGGTTCTGTGACCCTGAGAAAGTCCTTTAACCTCCCAGTGCTCCAGAAATTAGCAAAAGCAGGATCCCCAACGAAAACAACAACATCTTGCCTCTCAGCTGGGTTGTAAATGAGTGACCCTGAGCAAGACACTTAAGCTCCCGGACCTCAGTCCCGACTCCCACACAGCTGTGGAAATGGTTAAAGCAGGACCCCAGTAAAAACGAGATATCGCATGTCAGCTGGGCCATCACTGAGTGACCAAGTCATTTAACTTCAGTGCTCCAAAACTGGGTAAAACAGGACCCCGATGAAAACGAAATATTGCCTCTCAGCTGGTCTACCGTGTGACCCTAGCAAGTCACTTAACCTCCTCATGCTCTAGTCCCACCCGCCTGTGGAACTGGGCAAGCAGGAACCCACTGCAAACGAGCTGTTGCCTGTCAGCTGGACTATCCTAGTAAACTGTAAAACAAGCGGCTGGGCAGCTCATTATGGGGTTCTGCAGAGGAAGCCTCAAGGTTGCAAGACATGGGGTTCTTACTATGATTTCATCAGCGATTTCAGAACCTGCCAAAAGCGGTTATGCTTCAATGCATGTAGCTTTTCCTGCCATTTTTTTTGTAATAAAGGAGGGAGTGAAACTTTTTTCCCAAAAGAACCGAATGGATATGAGCAAGAGCGATAGCCAAGGAGATGCCAGCGAGGTGTGGCTTGTATTTAAATCTCCGATATGTCAATGGGAGAGGGAGTATGTATGTATATAGATATATATAAAGTGCAGGTTCGCGTCTAACAGCAGGACACTTCCAGTTATGAGAAGCAGGAGGGAATCGATGCCAAGGGAACAGATAGTACAACTTGCGAGCGACAACGATCTATCCCACGCTGGTTCTGCACTCGGAGAGCTGCTACAGAAATCACTGGTGGACGGCTGGGAGACACCGACAGCACTGCATTCCCACTCGGGATATTGAGCCTCTTCCAGCGCTTGCACGGTCTGTCCGTTCCCTTCCTGCGATGGCCGGGTCAGGGCTTCCTGGGATCTCTGGAGCTGGATTTGCATGGTTTTCGTCGGTGCTGGGGCCGCGGCTCCCGTAGCAGACTCGCCGGGCTCTTGGAGCGAAGGCTGGGACAAATCGAGGGCGGCTGCGGAGGGGCGCCCCACGGTTTCGTGCACCTCAAGGGCATCCTGCGCCGGCGACAGCTCTACTGCAGGACAGGCTTTCACCTGGAACTGTTCCCCAACGGCACCGTGCATGGCACCAGGCAAGACCACAGTCGCTTCGGTAAGGGCTTCAGAAGCCTCCATTCCTCCTCCTCCTGCCATCCATTCATTCATTCACAGCTAGCGCTCCATCGCCCTAGGTGGCACATGGCTCCAGACCCATGGCAGCAGTAGTCTAAATCTCACTGCTCTTCGCTTTCAGGTCTCTTTCTACCCCAAAAACAGTAAACTGTGCTTTTAACTACACTGCTGGCTTCTACCAAAACCAAGATCACCTCACCAGTGTGTGAAAAAAGCTCCATAGAAGCTTGTTGCCACTGAACTCCTTAGTTACCAAAGTTCCTGTAAGGGTGACCAATTCATGCAATTCTACTAGGTGGGCACCCAAAGCCCAGTGGCCACTGATTTTTTTTTTGCAAATCTGATCTTCCTCTGTTGCAGTATTGATGTCAAGCTGCATGTCTCCTGGAAGAAATTCTGCTTATTCTGTAAAAGCTGTGTCGTTATGCATGTATAAGCTGCATGAAAGCTTCTGGTCAAAAGTACACCAAGTGCACCCTACACCAGGCATCCACAAGGTGGATTGTTAACTGGCTTGGAGGCAGGAAGCAGAGGGGTGTGATGGTGAATGGGTACTACAGTGGAACAGGTTACTCAGAGGTGTCTCTCAGGGTGCAGGGGCACTGCATTTTAAGTTTTCAGCAAGGATGTGGAAGTTGAAGTCTGCAGCAGACTGCATAAGTTTGCTAGTGACACTTAGCTGGCCACGGTGCTGGACTCCCTTGAGGATGGTGACAAACTTCAGAAGGACTAGAACAAGCTGGGTGATTGGTTAGACTCTTGGGTATAGATTCAGTGTTGCAAATTGCAGGTGTTACACTTCAGGAAGGAATCGGAGGTAGAGTATGCACTGTATGGGGTTCTCTTACTGCAGTGGAGGAGGAAAGGACCAGGGAAGGGGGGGATAGAAGAAATAGACAAGGGGCTAAGCATGGCAAGCAGTGCACAACTGCTGTCAAGAAGGCTGGAAGAAGTGGTGGTCCAGTATAGCGGAGGGCTGAGGTGCTGGCACTGCATCTGCCGCCATGCCAGCGACCCAGGGTTTGAGAATGGACCAGGGTTGCTCGGAGGCCAACTGAGGGAAAGAGAGAGGTAGAGCATCTTGCTGCACTGTCACCACTTAGCGGAGGCTGCGTGGTGCACTAGGCGAACACCATGGAATGGGACCCGATGCAGGCGCTGGTAAGACATATCATTGTATGTGACTTGGCCTTGGGGAAACAGGAGGAAAGAAAGGTGAAAAGGCAGCATGTGCAGCAACCACCAAGGATGACAGTGCCAGTGCCCTCAGGTCCCATCCCATGTGGATTCCCGCGGCATGATGGCGGGGCAGTAGTGGATGTGATTCAGGGTGCCGAGCAATGGACCTGATTCAGGTGAAAGTGGCCACTGGGGACCAAACAGCACTATAGAAAAATAAAAGGCTGGAAGAATGTTGGGGCACATCAAAGGGGATGACCAGCAGAGGAGGAAGTAATCCTGCCACTTTACAAAGCCCTGATCAAGCCCCACTTGGAGAACTGTGTGCAGTTCTGGGCTCCCCAATACAAAAAGGACATTGAGGCAGTCAGGAGGGTGCAACACAGGGCTGCTAAGGTGATCAACAGTATGGAGAATGGAAGCTATGAGAAGAGCTGGAGGCCTTAACATGTTCACCCTGGAGAAAAGGAGGCTGAAAGGGGACATGATCTCTGCCTACTGTTCATGGAAGGGTATTGACAAGAGTCGAATCGATGGAGATGTTTAATCAGTCATGCTCCAGCAGGACAAGGGGACATGCCCCCAGCTCAAAGGAGGTAAATTCAGGGGTATGGCTGGGAGGCACATCTTCTCCCAGAGGGTGGGGAACCTGTGGAATAGCCTACCAGTGGAGACAGTGGACATGAAGATATTACAGGCCCTCAAGGTAAGCCATGCCAAATTTTTGCTTACTAATGGAATGACAGGGTACCCTCAGAAGTAGGCTGGGCAGGCCGCCCCGGTGGTGCTGAGGTTGAAGCACTGGATGTTACACCTCACTCCATGTCAGTGACCTGGGTTGAGGAGCAGGCCTGGGCCGCGAGGTCAACAAGGGAGAGAGAGTTGAGCATCCAGAGGACAGGCTCCCTCTCTCTGGGTGGGATCAGGCTTTGCCCAGCACTGTGGCGGCCCCCAATGGTGATTGGAGGCACTGCGCATGCCTGGGCAACATGTAGCAACAGACAAGAGCCTATGGCAGGCACCCTGGATGCCATTGCGACCGAGCTCTTGAGGGAGGGATGAGGGCATGAGAAGTAAGGGAGGAAAAACCCTGCCACCAGGTGAGGTGATGGTAAACTCGAGACCAGGCCCCACACACCCAATGCCGGCCACTTCCCTGGCTCTAACACAAGGGATCTCATGGCGGAGGATGAGAGTCCTGATTCTGGCTCACAGTTGTCGGAAGGTCGCAGTTCTAGCTGGTGGTCAGGAGCCCGTAGGCCTCGAAAGGACCCGAGAGATGCCCGGTGGATAGGGGTATGAAAAGAGTTGTAAAAAAAAAAAAAGAAGTAGGCTGGGCAGGCAGTCCATGTAAAGTAGTACATGTCTGAACAACATACTTGTTTATCCCTGCTTTTGAAATAGGGGTGGGGTGGGGAGGACTTGATGGAGCTGGAGTCCCTTCTGACCATAAATTACTATGTTGCTATATAAATCCATTTGGATTAGGAAGATCAGTTTGATGAATGCATGTCATGACCATGTGTAACTAGAACTTTAACGCTACCCAAAACAATCAGTGGGTGGTGGCAGGTACATTTCTCAATAGTTCCTGCAGAAATTTAAAAGAAAATCCTAACATGTCAAACTATTTTTGATTTCACTTTAAAAAAAAATCCACCCTTCCACACCCTTGATGTACTCTACAGTCAGAAAACAAGTGCCTTGTTGCACGAAAGAAAGTCTCAGTGTTAATAGTATATTGTTTGGATTATTTCTCCAAATGTGGGAAAATCCAAAGTCCCCTCAAGAAGTTGATTAATTAACTCATTACTTTACATAAAGACACTGTACTCATGAGCATCAGGTCAGCTCTAAAGTACTCAAAGCATTCTTTTGAGAGACTGGTTCCATAATATTCTGTATCTTTTCCTTCCCATTCTCTTTAATATGCTCTTAGTCATACTGTTTTTGTTTTTATCTTGCTTCCTCCTCTCCTCTCTCCACCCCACCCTTTTGGAGAAACAGGTGTCTTTCCTCTGTTAAAACAGACGATCTCTTCAGAGCTCCCTTCAGAGCATTTACCAACTAGTTCAAAGGCTAGCCCCCAACCCATGCAGCAGCACTAATTACACGATTAATATAAACCATTCCCCACCGGCATGCTTAGAATGGGAACACTAAACAAATGCGCTCACTGGGCAGCAATGTGGCGATTTGGTTTGATTATTTTCAATCTCCACTCTTCTGGAAAGTAATCCTGCAGGTGCGCAGAAGCAGGGCAAAAGAAAAAGCAAAGGCACATTTCAGTTCTGGATACAGGAGAGGCAAACCCACACCCACCATTCTCACAATAGCAACAAGAATAAAAAAAGAACTAAAACAAATGCCAGTTGTGGGATGCTTGTCAGTGCACTGGATTTCTTTGTCTGCTTGCACAGATTCCTTCTTTAATTTTTATTTGAAAATAGATGCCAGGAGGCACACTGAGCCAGCTTCTTGCCAGGTGTGACAATGAAGGGACTTTTCACATTTAATTGCCATAAAGGGAGTCCCAAATAAATCTCTTTCTCTTTAGAGTTTGATATAAATCTAGGATACACAATAGAATGTCGTAAAATAACATTTAATTACAGGAGTTGGCTTAGGCGCTGCTTTTATGAGTGGTGATTCGGGAGGAGATCATACTCCGTAATACTGTGAGAAAACATCCTTGTCCAAGCTCTGCTGGTTTTCAGTAGTGTGGTCTAGTGGTTATAGCACCGTTTGGGAACCAGAGATTCCAGGTTCAAACCCCAGTAGAGCCATATAATCATTGTGTGATCTTGGGCCACTCATTCAATTGTCAGTGTTCCAGCCCAACAGCTGCAGAAATGGGTAGAAACAGGACCCCACTGAAATAAGATGTTGCACCTCAACTGTGCCAGCAAGTCAAATTAAATTGTACAATAAATAAAATCAGAAAAAATTACCCACCAATGCTGCAAAAACACAAACTATATAAGGGATATGTATGGGCTGTGGTGGGATAACGATAACACACTTTGACCATTTACAAATGCTATAAATGTAATAATCCACTCTTGGTGTGTTAATGCTGTATAACTTATCTCCTGGTGAAGTCCCTTGGCTGTGCTGTGAGCCTCACAACCCACCCAGGTCGATTGGTTAATACAATATAGTGTAGTGGAATGTCATTGTGTATGGATATCCATACACTGTAAAAAGTCATTCTGCTGTAGTAGAGATGTAGCTCCTAATATAGAATGACTTTCCGTTCTCGTTAATAGCTACATCACAATGCAACCGCCGCCATCAGTGCTGTTCATAGGACGGGGAGGCCGGTTCAAGCATGCTTGATGCAGAGTTGTCTGGTGGGCGGATGGCCAAGAAATGCAGGCCCTGGACAACACATACTGAGCTGCCTTAAGAAGGAAAAAGTAGCGATTGTGTTTTGTACCATACACTATATAGAATAATAAACTGTAGCCCAAATACACAACATCACTATTCTTAAACCTCGTGGTTACTATGATGTCAGAGAGCCTCTTGAGCTTTGCTCCCAAGGTCCATGGCGTCAAAGTAATCCTCAGTATAAGAATAGCATTGTTGTGTATGGGCAACTCACTACTATCCTATATATTATCTTACACCTGACCTGGGATTATTCCTTACATAATTACTGGTTCAGGATGATATCAACCTAAAACCAGTTACTGTCAAACCATAATATATGTATGTGATGTCACAAACATGTATTATGGAGCTCAACTCTGTGAACAGTTGCTCATGCATACCAGAATGTTTCTTTTCTCAAAACAGTAGTTATAACAGATAAAGCAAGGGACATCAGTGTTTTTCTCGATTTGTTTACACCTCTTCAGTGTGATACTTTTATATACAACTAGCCCGCTCTCATAATTTTTGGAGTATCACGCACCTCAGGGTGTTAAAGAAATCTTGTAACACATTGACATCCATACATTATTCTATATATTTCCAAAAATAAAACCTGTAACTCACGAGTGGAAAGCAACAAATGAATTATGAAGATCCTTATCTTTCGCTAGTGAGGATCAATATGTTGTCCCATTGCAGTCCGTTATGTACAGTATCTAGGTTATACCACATCATTTTAAAATATATATCTTTGAAATACCTCATTATATGAAGATTTAAGTGTTTTATGCACAAATTTATGGGGTAGCATAGAGCCTCTGTGCTGTCACCAACACTGAAACTATGTGAGCTGCTTTCTTTAGCTGTGTGTAAGATTCACACTCTTTTGGTTATGGCTCTCTATTCCAGGGGTTCCTAGGCATACTGTGGTGTCAGAGCCTGCTGTACTGCACCCATTAGCTATTATTGAGAAGCTCGTCAGCTGACATCACAAAATGCCCAGGAAACTTGTAAATGGACTTTGCAAACATCTGTCAAAACACACAATACATTCTATTGCAGTAAAAACAGCATGGATCATTTTGAGTGTAAAACTGCCAAAGCAGGTTAGAGGATTGACTAGAATTGAAAGAAACAAGGCATTATTTGACTGTACAGATATTTAAAATGTTCTTCCAGTATCTAGGAAAACACAGACACACAAGGGAGCCATGTAGGCTCTTCCTCATCACACACAGACTTAGAGGGAGCCATGCAGCCTGTTCCCCATCACACACAAACACACAAACACACAAAGGGAGTTCACATGAGCCCTCCTATTACACACAGACACATGAAGAATATGTACAGGTTCTCTCTATCACACACAAACACACAAAGGGAGTTACGCAGGCCTTCCTATTACACACAGACACATGAAGGATATGTACAGGTTCTCTCTATCACACACAAACACACAAGGGAGTTACACAGGCCTCCTATTACACACAGACACATGAAGGATATGTACAGGTTCTCTATCACATACAAACACACAAAGGGAGTTACATGAGCCCTCCTATTACACACAGACACATGAAGGATATGTACAGGTTCTCTCTATCACACACAAACACACAAAGGGAGTTACATGAGCCCTCCTATTACACACAGACACATGAAGGATATGTACAGGTTCTCTCTATCACACACAACACACAAAGGGAGTTACACAGGCCCTCCTATTACACACAGACACATGAAGGATATGTACAGGTTCTCTCTATCACACACAAACACAAAGGGATTACATGAGGCCTCCTATTACACACAGACACATGAAGGATATGTACAGGTTCTCTCTATCACACACAAACACACAAAGGGAGTTACGAGGCCTCCTATAACACACAGACACATGAAGGATATGTACAGGTTCTCTCTATCACACACAAACACACAAAGGAGTTACGAGGCCTCCTATACACACAGACACATGAAGGATATGTACAGGTTCTCTCTATCACACACAAACACACCAAGGAGTTACGCGGGCCCTCCTATTACACACAGACACATGAAGGATATGTACAGGTTCTCTCTATCACACACAAACACACAAAGGAGTTACACAGGCCCTCCTGTTACACACAGACACATGAAGGATATGTACAGGTTCTCTCTATCACACACAAACACACAAAGGGAGTTCATGAGCCCTCCTATTACACACAGACACATGAAGGATATGCACAGGTTCTCTCTATCACACACAAACACACAAAGGGAGTTCGCAGGCCTCCTATTTCACGCATAGAATCTGATAAACATAGAATCTGATGGCAGATAAGGACTGCTTGGCCCACCTAGTCTGCCCATCTCCCTACCTAATGGTTAAGCTGCAGATCCTAGTTAACCAACAGCCTACTTCCTTCTACCCCACCACACACAAACACACAAAGGGAGCCATGCAGGCTGTCCTCATCACACAAACAAATAAAGGGAGCTGTACAGGCTATCCCCACACACAAACACACAAAGGTAGCCATGCAGGTTGTCCCGATCACACACAAACACACAAGAGAGTTACACAGGCCCTCCTATTACACACAAAACATGAATGCATGCAGGTTCTCCCCATCAGACACATGAAGGGTATGTACAAACACGCAAAGGGAGTTATGCAGGCTGTCCCTATCATCCACATACACATAAGGGAGCCATGCAGGCTATCCCTATCTCACACAAACACACAAAGGGGTGGCGTTGCCCCTCCCCATTACACACAAACATATGAAGGGTATGTGCAGGTTCTCCCCATCACACATAAAAACACAAAGGGAGCCATGCAGGCTGTCTCCACCAGACACAAACACACAAAGGGAGCCCTACAGGCTGTCCCCACAAACAAACACACAAAGGTAGCCATGCAGGTTGTCCCAGTCACACACAAACACACAAAGAGAGTTACGCAGGCCCTCCTATTACACACAAAAACATGAAGAATGCATGCGGGTTCTCCACATCACACACAAACACACAAGGGAGTCATGCAGGCTATACACATCACACTAACACAGAAAAGAAGCCATGCAGGCTGCCCCATCACACACAAAGGGAGACATGCAGGCTGCCCCATCACACACAAAGGGAGCCATGCAGGCTGTCCCCATCACACACAAGGGAGCCATGCAGGCTGTCCCCATCACACACAAACATACAAAGCGAGTCATGCAGGCTGTCTTCATCACACAAACACAAAAGGAGCCATGTAGGCTGTTCCCATCAAACATTTATACACAAAGGGAGTCATGCAGGCTGCCCCATCACACACAAACACACAAAGGAAGCCATGAAGGCTGTCCCCATCACACACAAACACACAAAGGGAGCCATGCAGGCTGTTTTCATCACCCAAAATACATAAACAGAGCCATGCATGCTGTCCCCATCACACATTACACAAAGGGATCCATGCAGGCTGTCCTAATCACACACAAACACAAAAGGGAGCCATGTAGGCTGTCCCAATTAACATACAAACACAAAAGGGAGCCATGCAGGCTGTCCCAATCACACCATCACACATAAACACAAAAGGAGCTATGCAGGCTGTTCCTCTCATACACAAACATACAAAGGGAGACATGCAGGCTGTCCCTATCACCACAAACACACAAAGGGAGCCATGTAGACTGTCCTCATCCCACAAGCACACAAAGGGAGCCATGCAGGCTGTCCCGTTGCACACAAACATGCAAAGGGAGCCATGCAGGTCATTCCTATCACACACAAACACACAAAAGGAACCGTGCAGGTTGGCCCCATCGCACATAAACACACAAAGGGAGCCATGCAGGCTGTCCCCATCACACACAAACACACAAAAGGAGCCATGCAGGTTGTCCCCATCACGCACAAACACACAAAGGGAGCCATGCAGGCTCTCCCCAAAGGTCCATTTAGTCTGCCCAGAGTTCCCAGCTGCCCTGGGGCCTATTGTCCATTGGAGTTTTATCCCTCCCAGTTTAAACTCCTGCTCCCTCCCTACTGCTACCAACATGAGCAACCACCAAACCCTTCCTCAGTCCCAGAAATGCTTGAAACCATTTGTAATGTTGCCACCCCACCTCCACTGGCAAACTGTTCCACGGCTCCACCACCCTTTCTGTAAAATAAAACTTCCTCCATCCCTCTTCAACCTTCCCACCACCAGTTTCCTCTTGTAACCACAGGTTCTTGACTCTGTATTCCTGCTAAATAGTTTGCAGTATACCTTGCTTTTCCTTCAGGAACTTGAAGGTCTGTATCATGTCCCCCCTTGCCTGCTCTCCAGTGAGTACATGTTCAGTGCATTTGGACAATCCTTCTAATATCTGCCTTTTAGCCTGAACCATCCTGTCATCCTCACAACACCATCTCCAGCCTGTACCCATCCTTCCTTGGGTGGGGACTCCAGAACAATGCACAGTATTCTAGATGTGGCCTCACCAGTGACCTGTATAGAAGTAGTAGTAGTAGTACTTCCTCTCCTGCTGTCAGTACCCTTCTGAAACACCCCAGCATCCTACTAGCCTTACTATAGGCCTTGTTACACTGGCTCTATTGTTTGAGGGATCCACTAATGATAACTCCCAGGTCACTTTCCTCCGCTGTAGTGCTCAGTTTAACCCCTCCCATCCAGTAACTTTGCATCATCTGCAAAGAGACACAACTTGACTCTAGTCAGCAGAGGTGCTAGTCAGCAGAGATAGACTAGCCTGCTAGTCAGCAGAGATAGACTAGTTTGCTAGTCAGCAGAGACAGAATAGCCTGCTTGTCAGCAAAGATAGACTAGCCTGCTAGTCAGCAGAGACAGACTAGCCTGCTTGTCAGCAGAGATAGACTAGCCTGCTAGTCAGCAGAGATGGACAGATGGGACTTCAGTTTAATGTCTTTAACAGAAGGATGGCACATCAGTATTGGGTATTTGCTCAAGTTCCTGGTATAGGACTGGAACCCACAACCTTCTTAGCCCTGGCCTCAGGCGCAAACATGCAACTTACTGAGCCACTGATACTGCACTGTGTTGGCCACTTGGTCTTGTCTCTGTCTCTTTAATTCCGGGTAAATAAACCTACCTGGTTATACTGTGCAGGAGGTCTGTAAAAGCCTGCAGTAGACCTGGCATGACAAGAGAGGTTATTCAGATCTGCACCACCTGTCTTGTTGTTTAGGCTGCGCCTGCCTGTTGTTCGTCCTGTTTCAGAGTATAATTCAAGTGGGAATCTACATAAAAATGTATATGTAGGATTAGCCAGGGCAACTGGGACTCGAGCCATCTTTATGCTCCACATCTTTCTGACTAGTCTTGAAAGGCTGTACTGGCATAGAAATTGGCTTTATTATGTCACACACACAACATTATTTATTATGTTCAGCCCCTAATTACTTTGCAAGTCCCCCACAATGGAATTTCAGACGGATTAGTGCTAGCCTCTGGATATCCCTTTTGTCCATTCAGATGCTACTGAATATTCTTTCTTTAGTTTTGCTGCCAAATTCTGGAACTCTCGGTGAAATATTTCCCTCGGAGACACTTTGTAACTTTAGATCAACTTTAAGCAGTCAGTTAGCCACTGACTTTTACATTCATCACCACTTCTGTTTTGTCCATGTCTATGTATTTGAGTTAATAATTACTTGGGTATTTTTTAACTTCTCTATTTTATTGCTTTTCAAGACAATACACAGAAGTATAGTCAGTTCTCAGAAAGGGCAATAACATTATATCTCATACTAAAAATAGTGCATATCACTAGTTGAGACATTAAAATTACATCAGCACAAAGGGACACTGTCAGCTCTTGCATTATATTATTTCTAATTGAAACCCCACATTTTATGATTGCTTACCCTCTCTAAAATACATTGATACTGCTGGTTTTATCTGCTTCCTTTCTTAGTAGAACTGAAATGTATGCTAATGCTGTAATTATACTCAGCCCTCTTTTGTTTTGACTCCTTGATCTAATCTCATTGCATACTGTCTCAACATTAGGACCCCCAACAGTTCAGCCACTCAGCAGTGCAATAGCCTCCTCTCCTGCATCGTAAGTGGCTCAGCTGTCTTGGGGTGATCCCAGTCTAGGAAAAATGGGGTAAAACGTGATCAGGGACTGTAAACAAACACATTTTGTGTGGTAACACCAGTATGATGGGCAGTCTGTTTTCCACTTTTAAAATAAATAAAGGAATCAGAATCAAACTACTAGATACATCAGCAAATTCTACTGTTTTTTTTTTACTAGGGACAATTTGAGGCCCAAAGGGGTTGACAGTGACCTTTAATTCTTTTTAAGTGAGGAGGCTGGGGACTACCAATTTACATACGGAGGAAAGGTATTAGAAAATGTGAGGTATCATAACTGCAGCAGTGTTACTCAATTGGGAGGAATTACAAATAGTAAAAATATAAAAACAACCATTTACAGCTGCTAGTAAATCACTGTTTAGTGAATAATTGGAGAAATATGTTTATATCCAGGACTCCTGTAATAAGACAGTATTTGGCCTGCAACAACCTTATACTAGAAAAGTTAGCAAACATTAAACTGTAATAGAGAGAAGCACATGAGACTGGGATTAGGGGACACAAAAATACAAAAATGGCATAGTAAAAAAACACTTGCGACTGAAGTAGTACTTTTTAATCCAGCTTTATTCTCCCTCCCCTGCCTTAAGTCTGCCTGCTAGCTGGCAACATGCCTACCCCATCAGTCACTAGCCCCAGCCTTCCTCTTCCATTGGTTACCCCTATAACATGTTTTGAGGGGTATTCCCAAATCCTGATTCCTCTGAAGATCACATCTGGTGGGCCAGGGCTGTATGGTCTGAGGGGCCCAAGAGTTCCATCCAAGATGCTGAGCAAGTCAGAACTTTGTGCCATTTTCCTAACCCCTCCACCTCCGCTGATGCCATGAGTAGCCTACTCAGTGCCAACTATGGACTTCACACTGCAGTGAATGCTTACTTCTCACAAGGGAGCAAGCTCAAGTGGCTCACTATACGCAGAATCCTCAAGGGCTGGGATGAGTTCTTTCTAACCTCAGTCACCTGGCTGGAAGTGTCCAAGTCACTCCCAATACCAGGCCTCCCACATGGAAGTGCAATACACTTCCACTAGGCCACTAGGGAACCCAGTATTTTGTATTTTACCGACTTTGCTGCCATGTATTTTCCCTTATTTGGAGTCCCTCACCAATGCCTTTCTCCTATCCAGTAGTCTTTTGTTTTGTTTTATTTTGATTTTTTGTTCTGGATCCCTCCTTGTTCTTGGACCCTCCCGCCCGGATCCCATGCCTAGGCTTGCCCTCTGGTGGGGCCATCCAGGGGCCCCCATCCCATGGACACTATGGGCAAAGCCCCAGCTTACCCCCTGGGTTGGGCCATGGGGTGGGACCCCAGTGGATGTCAGAGGCAGTGGACAGCGGGATGGAGCAGGTTGTCATGCGGGAGGGGGCTGGCTTTTCCTCAATGCTTGATCCCTGGGGGTGGGGATGTGTAGATGCCCAGCATCCACCCTGCCCCTAACACAATGGCACCAGTCGGCAGGTGCCCCAGCCTCTGCCAGGGGTCTGTGAAGTGCGGACACTCCTCTCCCTCCTCCCAGAGAAGGAAAGCAGTCCCTAGGATGCTCTATCCTCCTCTCCTGGCTGGCCCTCTGACTGCTGGGTCCATTCCTGAACCCAGGTCATCAGTGTCATAAGCAGAAATCCAACCGCTGTGCTGGTGGGCGGCCTCCCACCCAGTAGTATTTTTAAGTAGTTAGCAGTTCTAGAACCGGAGGTATCAGTTGACCTAAAGCCTACAGTGAAGCATTCCATGCAGGGCTTCCACTCAGCTGTTCTGGAACTGCTAACTAAAAGAAATAATATTAGGAGTCAGCCAAGTGGAGGCGGTTGCACTTACACCCTCCATGCTGGGGAACCTAGGTTTGGGAATGGTCACGGGTAGCTCAGTAGGCCAGCAAGGTGAGGGAGGATCAAGTGCACAACTGCTGCTCTCCTTCCTTGGGGAGGGACACACCAGTTCCACTGCAGGAACATGCCATCTGGCAGAGGCTGGGCAGTAGCACAGCAGTAGTGCATGCTAGCGAGGCAGGGCTGAGGTGTGATGTGCTGGTGCACACACCATGATGCTTCTGGTTGAGGAAGGGAAAATCAGGAGGAAAATGGATGCTGGGCTGCCCTAGCTGACACCCCACACACACACACACACACACAGGCTCTCGCATTACTGACCACGACCGACCACCTACCCAAAGGGTTCAGTATAAGTGGTAGATAACTGATAAGTCTGTGACAAGGTCAGTGACAGGGCTGGGGGTGTTGTCAGATGAAAACATAGGACTGGAAAAAATTTATATTGAGTGGGAAAAAGCTGCATTAAAAATACCTTAAATAAGAGAAAATAGGACTATTTCAAAACAAACACACAAAACACTGTGCTGGGGTTGTTAAAGGCTTCACACATGCCTGAATTTACAGGTATTTAAAAATGGAAACTGTGCACCAGGCCAGTAGCACAGCAGCAGTGAACTCGGGTTGCTAGTTCCAGGGACAGCTCCTCTTTAGGGTAGGGGGACAGCTAGCTCCACCCGTGACTGCCACCTGGCTAAACTCAATGGTGGAGCAGTCTGGGGTGTTGTGCTAGCATGGGAACATGACTGGATGCCAGCATGACTTTGTGCATGTGGGCAGTAGTATGCATCATTGTACAATATCCTCCAAGGGTGAAAATGGTGGAAACACCCAGCAGGCAGGATGAAGCCGATAACCCATAGGCCTCACACTGCCGACTGGCACCAGTGCAAGTGGTGAGGTTCCAGAGAAGGCAAGTGTTGGGGCTGGGGGTTAACAGAAGAGGGCACACCAGAGTGTCCAGGAGATAAAGCATATATGGGAGAAAACATGTAAAACACAGGGTTTTATGTTCCTTTAACATCAGTGCTGGTACACTACTTGACCTCATTCAGGATGTCACAGCAGGCTGTCATCATACATGAAATGAAAGGGATACAAGGCAGTTTGGAACAGTAAAGCCCCTGTTAACCCAGGGATGGGCCCTCTTATCCTTTTTCCATATAGATTTTCTCCCCTGTTGTGCCCTAGGCTCATCCTATTCTATACCTCCCCGATCCATGACGTACTTTCTCTGAGATGTCCCTGCCACTTGAACAGGACTGTTTTTGGTGGGTGGATATCTATAGTTCACGGCCTGCAGGTGGTCAGTTACATCCTGTCTACCAGGAGGTTTTCCAGTGATTTGCCACCCCCCTCCGGAGCCAGCGTGTAATGGCGCATGCTACCATGCACACCTTCATGCTGGCATTCGGCTGCATTCCTCCCCAGCATGGTGTCACAAGTGTGTTACCACCTGGCTTCAGCCAGTGGCAGCATATTGTCTCCCCACCCCAAAGGAGGAAAAACTGTCACTGAACATGCTATCCACCTTCCCCTGCCAGCCCTCAAGCAACCAGTTTATTCCCAAACTCGGGTCACTGGCATAGCAAGCAGTATCTCTACCAGACTGGTGGTCACTCATGTCTTGACAAAACGTCTCCCAAAATGGAAAGCTGCTTATCAGCCTGGGTCCCACCGGCAGTGCAGTATCTCCTTTTCAGAGAGAATCCTGCTTCTTCTCCCTACCCTATTCTAACAGCTAGGTGGAGCAAATCAGTACGAGGTAAGGGAATGGCTATGGTGGGATTCAAAACTGGAATCTCATGGCCCACAGTTCTATGCTGTTATCAGTATATCACACAGAAGTTCATTTTTCATCCTAAAAGTAAACAGAATTTCTCCAGCTAGCATGAAACATCTGTGTTTATCAGAGCCTGCATAATATGAGATTGGGTTTTGTCTCCCTTTCTCTCAGATCACATATTTAGAAAAAATCTTACATTGAAAATAAGATACTGATTCAATTACATACTAAAAAAAGTGATGGCTGGCCTGGTGGCGCAGAGGTTGAGGCACTGGACACCACACCTTGAACCACGCCAGTGACCCGGGTTCAGGAATGGACTCGGGCGCTAGGGACTGGCAGGGGAAGGACAGGATTGAGCATCCAGAGGACTGCTCTCTCTCTCTCCTGGGGTGGGTTGAGGTGGCAAGCCTCACTCTGTAGCAGCACCCGTGGAGACCAGGGCACTACACGCAGCAGCACAGGAGGACAAACCAGAAAACCGAAACAGCTGCAATGGGCTGCGGATGATGGCTGCCATTCTCGCTACTGCCAGAGTCCTCCAGGGAGCCGCTCTCGGTCTCAGCAGCACCCGAACCTATTAGAGTGTGCTGGTATGCCTCCCTGGTGCCTTCTCCCAGAGGAGGGGACCCACCAGCGCAGGTTATGCCGGGATACTTGAGGTTGGTTGCAATGTGTGACTGAGGAGTGGCTTGAGTGGGGACAGATGGGGTAAAGTCAGAGAACATGGCAGCCTGAAGGGTGGGGTCATTGAGGCATGACAGGGAAAAAATATCACACAAAAAAAAATGAATGATTTTCATAATGAAAGGGTAAAAAAGTTTTTCTCATTATTTCTCATCAGCACTGATTCAACCATTACTTTTAATAAATTTACGTGGTAGCGCCAGCATGTCATACATCTGTGTCACCTCCTGCATCCTCAGGGTAGCAGAACCACTCCCCTTCGATTTGGGGTCTCTCAGACTAAGCATGCCATGAGACACAGGTGTAAGAGGCACCTGGGTACCATATAAATGTACAGTAAAACCCTGAATGTTTTAAACAACAAAGCCTGTTAGAAAACAAATAGAAACAAGTAAAATAACCAGCACTGGTAAAAGATGGTGGAGCGAAATAGAAATGCATATAGTTGTTATTATCACTGTGTTTCTTCTGCCTTCTGTCCCGGTCTCGCAGCATCCCTCCAGCCCGTCCACCAACCCATCTGGTGGATGTATGGGTTAACCACCACTTACACAGAACCATGTTTGGTGGCGGTTGCCTCATAGGATCATGCTGCATCCGCAGGTTGTTTCCCTCTGTTTTCTCCTGGGACATCTGTGTGTGTGATCGCGTACATGTGTGTTGACTCACTTGCGTGCTGTGTCAGCTACGGCTCCCATTGTGTGCTGGTCTCATTGGTACTGCCACTCAGCCTCCACCAGATTGCAGGCAAGCAGCAGGCCTCAGAATTCCCCCTCCTGAGGAAGGAGAGCCATCTTAGGATGCCCAAACCTCCCTCACCCAACCGGCCCCAAAGCGACCTTTCTGAATCCTGGTCACTAGCATGGCAGGAGGTAAGGCATCCAGTAGCTCAGCCCTCCACGCCACTGGTCCAGTCCCTAAATGCATGCATTTTTAAGTAATTTTATTTCAGTAAATACATATTTTTTTCCTTAGAAGTTAGCGTTAGTTATCATTTAAGATCAAATTAGCTTTTCTTCCCAAGAAAATAATGAAAAACAGGTGTTCATTTTAATATTATGTTTATTGAAGAGCTAGTGTACTGCTAAAATTAACATTTTCTTTCAAAAGCAGTGAACCATTACTTCTTATGTCTGAATATTCTTTTCTTTTCCTTTGCTAATAAAAGATTTTCTATCTGATGATACTTGATGTGATGTGTGAAACAGTACTCTACCTGAAGGCTGACATTGCTAGTTTGATTCTCTCCTACATCATCAGCCTAATGGCCCCACTGTCTGTGACATCACAAGTGACCAAGAAGACCCAGCCAGCTCACTGCAAGATCAGTCATGTGTTATATCACAATAAGTGAGGTCACAATGCTGATGAGGTATGAAAGGAATAGAACTAGATCTGTCAGCCTCGTGAAGAACTACTCTTATATCACACAGAATTCAATCAGGTAGAAATCCTTCTACTGAGCAAATAAAAATTAAAATTATTCAGAAATAAAAAGTAGCGACTGACTATTTTCAAAATTAATAACTTTTCTGCCTGCTAATTTTGGTGCTAATAGCTCTTTAAGCATTATATGACATTACAGGTCAATTAAGCCACAGTTCATGTCCAATAGTGACCCTTAGACCTTTTTTTTTTTTTATCTCCAGCTCCTGGAGAACTCCTTCCAGCATCCACTAGCTTCTAGCCTCTACCCTCCCTTGTGACTGCTCCTCTCCCTCACGCCACTGAGCACCACCTCTGGGTCTGAACCCTCCGGAGGTAGGGCCGCCCTATCCTACCAGGCGCTCTATCTATAGGGCAAAGTGCCCAGTGCATGAGGTGGTTTGCAGAGAGAAATCAGCCCAGGATTGGAGCTGTGGGCTTGGAAGGTCATGGCGTCTTCATCTATCCCCAGGAAATGGGGTTTTCTTTCTTTAGTGTATGAGTGTTTCTTGATACCCATGAGTGCGACTCTTCATCAAGGCATCATGCCGCAACTCCGCCTCCCAACATTTTGCAGCATCACTACATTGCGTGATACATTGGCGCCGAAGCACGCTCAGGTGATGCGTCCCTCACCCTCCCGGGAAGAGAGCAGTCCTACAGATGCTCAATCTCTTTCCCCATGACCCCACGACCCGGCTTGTTCCCAACCCAGGTCATCGGTGTGGAGCGAGGTGGCATCCAGCACCTCAACCCTCAGCACCACCAGGCCGGCTGGTGTCCCTTAGACCTTGACAGTGACTTAAATACAATGCATCTGGTTTTGCAATATAAATAAACTTCAGGCCATGACAGCTATGTTACAAAACTAATACAGTCATTATGTGCTGTCCTAGATTAGTCAATAAACTGAGTTTCAATAAATTTAAACATGGCATTCGAACACTACCTGGTTGCCACTGGCTAACGTAAGGAGTTCAAAGTTAATGGACCAAGAAATGCAAAGGCACAATGGCCAACTGATGTCTTAAGTTGGGAGCTCAATTTCAAGAACACGTGGTTCTTATTGAAGGTTAAATATGGCAAACTCGAAAAAGCTCACCTATATATGATGGAATATTTTAGAAATACGTTTATCAAAACTCTGCATTGTGACATTTCCACCTGTTCTCCAGGGACAGCCAACCCAAATCATTTTCCTTGGGAGCATTTAGGACAAGCCTAGCCAGCCTACGGTGAAGTACATCAAGCTTACCTGAAGCCTGTCAATAAAACAGAATCTCAGTCATGTAGAATAGGTAATATCATAGAATGAACTACCTTCAGTATTCTATTTTGATAAAAGTTATCCTTCACTTCATACAAAAATCCTGTTTCAGAACTTCTTTTTAATAGGTAATTTATAAGGGTGTCATCATTTTAATTGTATACCCAACCACAATCCAAAGTATTTGTAATTTGATACATTCCATAAAAGTTTATTATCTAATGTAACCATTTCTAGTGGACAGGCAATTGTTAACTTGTGAGCTGTACCAAATAACAATGTTCAGATGTTTACTGAATTAAGAACAAATTTGTTCCTGACACAGTACTGTTGAACACTATCTAATCGCTATCATAAAGATTTCTGCACAGTGGTCAGATCCCTCCCCATCCATAAATGATCATGTCATCAAGCGTATATGTGTATGGCTACATCATGTGATCCAATGTTAAAGTAATTTACTGAATAGGGAGAAGAGGGTCCGCAACAATGCCTTTGGGAACACTACACTTTACATACAGCTTCACACTTAGAGAAAGTACAGCACCTGTGTTGCAACTCATACCTTTCAAATGTCTCTCATTACAAGGGAGCATCCCTCACTTCCTCAAAATTGTTCTGTTCACATCCATCTCATATGGGAAAGGTGCTGCCCACAAAGAGTAGATGCTGTAAACTCAGTCTTTAAAGTAGAAATTCATAGTAGTCTAATTTGCTAATCAAAATTAAACTTTGCAGAAAGAAAGGTAGTGGTTTCCATATTTATTCTCTGAGCTTGTATCTCCATGCTACATGATGTGCCCGCATTATGAGGGCAAGGGTCCCACATTTCAGTATTAGTGTCCCAGATTTCAGCAACAAAAGATTGAGTGGCATGCTGCAACTAGTTGGTGTCTCTTTGGACCAATAATTTCCAACCCAGTTCTGAACAGATTAATCAACTTCCACAAGAATTCAACTTATATAACATGAGCTTCTGGTCTATAGTGTCAAGCGTCTTGGACAAGTCTATAAAAATAGCACCAGCCAGCTTATTCCTGTTAACCGACAGTTGACGATCACTGCTTACTTTACGTAATGCCATATCTGTACCTTGTATTGGTCTAAACCCAGATCGCCTTTTATTAAAAAAGTTATTTGTTCTGACACTAATCCTTCCAAGACCTTTGCTATGACAGACAACACAGAAATTGGATGATAATTAGTACTAAGCAATTTTACTACTTTTATATATATTATCTAGGACATTATACCAGAGCAAAGTGTTTACAACACAAATGTTTTCCAGCAATCGTGAATATTTGCTGACATTGTTTTGCTTCTTTTATGTTTTTTAGGAATTCTGGAGTTTATTAGCCTTGCTGTTGGCCTGGTTAGCATTCGGGTGTGGATTCAGGACTTTACCTTGGAATGAATGAAAGAGGCGAGCTGTAAGGTTCGGTAAGTTTCAGACACTTTAACTGCAATAAAATATAGGATAGCACTGCTCAGGGTGGGAGGTAGATAGATATATATTATTTATATATATATATATATATATATATATGATAGGTGTCTTCAAATATGTAAAAGGAATAATCAAGGGCATAACCAAGGAGATGTTCAGGCTAAAGAAGGGGAACAACCAGGGGCACGAGTGGAAGCTGAGGGGAAATTATAGGGGTAAGTAAGTGAGACATTACTCACTGAGAGGGTGGTGAAGCCATGGAAAGCACTGCCTGGGAGTCTGCTGGAGGAGGGCACAGTGGAGGGCTTCAGAAAGGTGGGATAAGTACAAGGGAAACTGAAGCTGAAGAAGACCCTCTCGGGGCTGGGGGGGGATAGCGAGCACCCACTAGGTGGCTGGCTATCGAGCAGACATGACAGACCATTAGGGCCTATTCTGCTGGCTTTGCATGTTAGTATATATATATATATATATATATATATATATATATATATATATATATATATATATATGTGTGTGTGTGTGTATGTACTGTATATTTACATCATCTGTTCTTTCTGTAGCATATGTGAGTCAGTGTAGTCTCTCAGCATGTGTGGCTGCCTAGAACCTAATGCTAATTAACAGAATTCAACTCTCAGAGGTACAGATGGTTGATGTCATCTTAATAAAACACGGCCAAGTATGACAGACAAAGCCTACTGAAGCAGAGTTTCCTGAATACTTTTGAAATTAATAAACTTTCAATATGGTATGTCTGTGTACTAGGCCAAGCTGATGTCTAATACGCACTTACTCATTTGTTCTAACAAAGATAAGATTTGCAAAACTAAAGAAAAGTGTAGGATGTACAAACAAGCTACTCTTTCCAGAGCTATTTCACCCTTCCCCAAAAATCGATGAAGAGTGGGTGTCAAGGTTTTTGAATCCCTATAGTAATATCATGTCAGAAGGGGACTAGATCTATTATGTCTGCCCTCCATAAGCAGGGACCAACACGTATGCTGTACAAACATGTACCTTTCAGGGAGTAACTAGGAGTTGAAAACTGAAGGCCCAAGCATAGATATATACATACATACATACGATTTAAGGCACATTGGTATATATGGCAAACTGAGTTGAGGCATATTTGGTCAAAATGTTTGAATCCAAATGAAGGCCTAGGTTTTCAGGCTATGACCTGGCTTCTCCTCTGCTTGTTTATAGGTATCTCCACCCTACTACTCAGAATACACTGTCATTCCCACCCCCCTACTACCAGGTAGCAAGACACAAACAGCAGCACTCTTCTCCATTCGCAAAAAAGTTTAATTAATTGAATGAAATATCAAGCACTGAGAAAGGCAGAGTACTATAGCTTCAATACCTAGCGCTCGAGTCTTACACCAGACTCACCCTCTGACGAAGAGTCACGATTAAGACTTGAAATGCCAGGGTATTGGTGCTGTGGTACTCTGATTTTTCACTCAGTAGCTTGTTGTTTCATTCAATTAATTATTTTTTTTTTTGGCTAACAGGAAGAGTGCTGTTGTTTGTGTCTTGCTGCTGTTTTCTATTACAGGTACCCACTCCTGATTCTGAAAGCGCATTTCCAACAATGTCCTTGCAACTACCCAGAGTACCCTGTGATTCCCACCCACCCACCCTACTACTCAGGGCACCCTGTAATTCTCCAAGCGCCCTACTACCCAGGCTTCCTTGTGATTTCCCCACCTGCCCTACTACCCAGGATAACCTGTGATTCCCCACCCACCTACTACCCAGGGTACCCTATGGTTCCCCACCCACCTATTACCCAGGGTGCCATGTGATATTTTTTTTTTTTAGTAAGCAGTCATTCATTCAGGTTACCCTGAAGGCCTATACTATCTTCATCTCCACTGGTATGTTCCATATGCTTACCATCATATGGGAGAAGCAGTACCTCTTAACATTCCTCTTAGATTTTTTAATTCTTTGGTAACCAGGTAAGGCCCGTTTTAGGGCAGAGACCTGGGAGCACTGGGGAGATTAAAAGACTTGTTCAAGATCACACGGTATGCAAGTGGAGTTTGTAGGAATCAAACCCAGGTCTGACAGATGTACCAAGCTAATTCACAGCTCATTATTCTAGCCTCTAGGCTATACTCTCAGCCCTACCAAATTAGCACCATTGAGCTGCAGGGTGTGTCCCTTTGTCCTGTTTCTTGGTGACCTTAACATTAAAATGGCCACTCATAAAAGCTCTTTCAAATAAGGTATTGGGCTCATCTGTTGCTGGAAGTACTCAGTGCTATAAACAACCAAGTCAGTTCAGCATTAATACTACATTGCAGCCATTTGTAAAAACATTGTGATGTCATCAAGGAACAAGCCATGCTTGACTCAATGTTAGGCAAAACTTGTTCCTTGATGACATCACAGGCTTCTAAAATGGCTGCATTGTAGTGAATGTTAAACAGAATCAGTCACCTCTATCTCTGGAGTGCAGCCAGCTAAGTTGAGCTCATTATCTAGTTTGAAAGAGCTTGTCATGGGCTTTCAAAGTATGATGGCCACTGGGCATCAATGTGTCCCTTTACTAAATAGCATATTTTTGCATTTACTGCAGGTTTCAAGGGTTTTGTAGTGTGCATAGCGTTTGGTATTCTTTTACTGTCTTAGATTCATTTGAGCTATGGGTCCTCTCTCAGCATAACTGTATAAGGGGCACATCGTTTCAAGCCAAGCTGATCACTTTTTGATAAAGTGACCAGGGAGGTGGCTAGGGACAGGGCCATTGGTGTGGTTTCTCTGGACTTCAGCAAGACTTATGATACTGTAGCACATGACAACGTCTAAGCAAACTATACCAGTTTGTACAATAAACACACTCAAGATGGATTGCTAACTGTCTGGGGGCAAGAAGCAGAGGGTGGTAGTGGGTGGGCACTACTCTGATTGGAAAGATGTACCAAGTGCCATCTGTCAGGGATCAGTGCTTGGGCCACCCACTGTTTAATACATTTAGCAATGATCATCCAAAGCAGGGGTCTCCAGCAAGCTGCTTCAGCTCCCCAGTGACACTAAGGGCCTGTTTACACTGCCACAGGTGCTCTGCAGCAACCAAAGTGCTCAGTTTGCTGTGGAGCAAATGTGGAGATGTGTACACTTACCAGATTGTAGTAAGTCAATGCCCAATCCGCTCCTGGAGTCCCAGCCAAGTTGCCGACACGTTGTGATGGGAGCAGTGTAAGCTGCCTTATGGACAGTCACCACTGCTCATATCGCCACAGACACAATTACTGCAAACTTACTGCAGAACACCTGCATGCTTTCAGACTCACAGATCCCTCTCTAGCATGGCTTGCATTGGTGCTGAGAGGAGCCATGGAAGTGCAGTTGCTGTATCAGTGCAGGAGGTGGGGAACACTACAGCCTTACGTGGCGATGTAAACACGGTTTAAGATGGCCAGAGTTTTGCACTCCCCTGGGGTGGGGACAAATTTGGGAAGATCTGAAGAAGTTGGGTGATTGGTCAAATTACTGGAGCCTCCTTTTCAGTGTAGTCAAATGCACTGCACTACACATGCATAGAAAAAAACAGAGGTAGGACCTACACATTCTGTGTGGCTCCTCTTGTACTCTACAAGGCTCTGGTTAGGCCCCATCTGGAGTACTGGGTTTACTCCTCAGTACAAACAGTGCATTGAAGTAGTTAAGATGTAATGCAGGGACAACAGAATGATCAAGAATATGGGGGCAGCTACATGAGGAAAGGGCCACTAACTTGCTCCCCTGGAGAAAAGGTGGCTGAGAGGAGACATGATCTCAGTCTCCTGCATACAAAGGTAATGAAGAGGTTGCACATACAGAGCCTTCTGGTTTAGTGTCCTCCACCGGATGCGGAGACATGCCCTGAAACTCATGGGGGTAAATTCAGGGCAACATTAGGATTCAGTGTTTTGTTTTGCTAAAAGTGTGATGAACCTGTGAACCAGCTACCAGAGAAGACAATGGATATGAAGGCAGCACGGGCTGTCAAGGTAAGCCGGATAAATGTCTACTAACCAGGGAATCAATAGGTACTTTCGTAGTGCAGAAGGTCAGAAGGTAGGGAATCTCTATGAATGAGAATGTTTGCACAGAATACCCTTTTTTAAAATCTTTGCTTATGAAGCATTGGAAAGGACATGAGGGACCTAGAGTCCCTCCAGCCTTAAATTATTATGTTACAATGGTGGTCAGATATGGGAAAAGTCATTGCTGCAATACTAGCCATGAGTAGACACTAAAAACATGGATTTCATGAAAAAGTAACAACGCTAACCTAACTAGTAATTGAACCAAAGACCCCAGAAGACCATCTTGGTGCTTTACCTGTTGAGCTGCTAGGCACGCTGGTTTCCCTATGCCACATTCTGTCTCGAACTACAAATCCTGCAACTAGAACTATTTAGATAGAAAGTCATAACAGAAGATTTATTTTCAGTCAGATAGTTGTTCCCTTGCGTCACTGGAAAATCTGTGTGTTACTTCCTTACAAAATGGGGAGGACAGTGTTGGCCTGTCAGCGAGCAGTAGGGTTACTGCTCCTGATGCCAGTGACTTGGGTTTGAGAACATGCACAGGTCATCTGTGGCTGGCCAAGGCAGGGAAGCTCGAATGTCCCAGGGAAAGTTGTCCTCCTTCAGGGTGGGCGGATCCTGCATCTCAAGGGACTGCCTCCTTGTGGAAGCCTGGTGGCAGCATTAGCTAGATTATCAGAAGGGGTGGGGCTGTAGTCAGACTCTGGCATGTAGGTGTTCTGATGCATGCATGTGCATCACTGCATGCCGACGCCCTGGGAAGGAAATCCACCCCACCCCTAGGTATCACACAACTAACGTGAGAGGCCACTCACCATCATGTATGGTCCTGGGCAAGTGGTGGGTAACCAGTAAGTCTATGAGAAGGTTGGTGATGCGACTGGGGGTGCCACAGGGAGCAGGGGATGAAAGAGTGAGAAATAGAAGAGGGAGTGGAAAAAAGGGAGGGGAGACAGAGGATGGGAACATACAGACCTTTCTTGGTCCACATCTCATGGCAAAACATTCACATGGTTGTCTGGATACATTGCAGACATGCTCTCTGCCAGCTAACCAAGGGCAGGCTCAGTGTGGGCTGTTATGGCAGATTCAGATTCTCACCCACCCTTGTGACCTGCAGGGTGGGGAGGTGCAGCTGTGAGGACCCTAATCTTTGGGGGGATAGGAAGTTCAAATGGACAAAATATATAGAAAACAAAAGGTGCAGTTGGGCTACTGCAGTACTTTTCTGGCACATTCCAGTAGAACAATGATACTCCCCAAATTTTCACGAGGGCCAAACTTCAAGGGTGATAACCCACCAAGGCCACCTCAAGCAATATATGGTTGGGGCAGGGAGGCCAGTCTTGGTACATTCTGTGTGCTCTTTATGTTCTCTCTCTCTCTCTCTCCGCTCATTGTTGTTTTCTTTTCTACCACAGTTTTGCTTTTCCCTAATATTCTGGGCTCAGTCTGTCTCCTGTCTTCAATCCACTGCAGATCTATAACACTGAATGCTAAAAATGGTACTTTCTGCAGGTGCCAGCTGTGTTCTGAAACAGACTAGTTTACTCCACTTCAGAACCCTGGCAGTGTTTCTATGTACAGTTTGCCATCTCATGGTTAGTATAAGAATGCATTCTCTAGTTCTTCTGGCGACAGAACTGCAAAGCACAGCTGAGCAGTTCAGGCGCACAGAAGACTTAAGAATACACTTAGAACCATAAGAGATGCTGGAACGGCACGATGTAAACATATTATAAATCATGCTAAAGACTTGTTTCTAAAAACGGAACTTACTTTTAAACTCACATTGTTTTACTTTGTAGAAAGTAAGAGAATGTCATGTGGAAAATGCACTGTGCCAACTGAACTTAGAACTTCAGACTTTTGAACAATTAGCACGAGACAGCCTCTTATGG
Source organism: Neoceratodus forsteri (assembly GCA_016271365.2). NCBI lineage: Eukaryota > Metazoa > Chordata > Ceratodontiformes > Ceratodontidae > Neoceratodus > Neoceratodus forsteri. The sequence goes on along the minus strand of JADMNL010000023.1, from coordinate 379,090,945 downwards.
ATACAAGTGTCTGGAATATTTAGAAATAAACAATCTGATTTGCTAATAATGATGTCATGATTCATAATAGCAGTAGCAATGTTTAGGAGCTACAGAACACATGGAGCAGGCTTAAATGCCAAAGGAAAAGACCTTGGGCTGCCGAGGGCCCTAGGGCCACATTATGAGTACAACTGCATATGGAATAGTTCTAGGCCCTCTACATGAATACATAGTTTTATTTTTGTTTCTCTAGGTGACTCTGCCTCGCACCTTGCTGTTTAGCTTGGCTAGAAGATTTCTGTATTTTATCTGCAGGATATTTCCATTCTGAACCATTTTGTAATCTTGGTCTCTGGGAGCTGAGAGCTCTATAATGAAGTGTGAGTTGAGTGCAGATGTGCTGTTTGGACTGCTGACTACAAACAGTGGCGCTAGGAAAATGCTTTCTGCATGAAATTGTTCTTAACTTTCATGCAGCAGGTTCAATAAGTCTGACTTGGAAAAGGTCACAGAGCTCGCAACTATTAATTTTAATTTAGGGCCAGATCAAAGGCTACATTTGAAACTGTGCTGGCAGTCTCTCATACAGCATCTGTTTTTCATTCAGTCATATCTTTCCTTCTAAAAATATTAGTCCTGATATTTCATACTCCCAATACCAGCCACCAAACGTTCTGCAGTTGTGCAGTTGTGCAGTTACAGATAGCCTTCCACCATACCAGCAGTAGTTTTCACACGCGTTCTGTCAGAATAGCTTGTACTCAAGTCCTGTCTTGTATGAATTTTTGTATCACATTTCCCCATCTTTTAGACTGCACATTGCTTAAACAATTGCTATTCTTACTGTATGACTGGGGCAGTGGTAGTAATACCCACATGTTACAGGAGACACTCATGTTAGTGTACAATATTAAAGAAAATATATAAATATGCTAGAAAGAGTTCAGAGAGCTGGCCTGCCAAGCACAGCAGTATAGCTGCTTCTTGTGGCATCAGCGACTCTGGTTCAGAATGAGCCTGGACTGTCAAACAGTCAGCGGGGTGAGGAGGGTCAAGTGTCCCACAGGGCGCCCTCTTCCTCTGGAGATAAGGCGTTGCATCCTGCTGCATTACCACCATCGGAGTGACCACAGGTGGTGGTGCAGGGACTTCATGACTCATAACAGTGGACCCTTGGACCAAGCTCATAGGTTGGCTGCATCAGGCATTGCCAGCAGCCAATGATGTTATGTCTCCTATAGGGTGGGCAGGATAGAAAATGGGAAAACCAAGGTGCAGGACTGGGAGAATGAGTCTTCTGCCAGCCCACCATGTCTGCTACTGGATCCAAGCCACCTTCTGCCAGGATACTACCAGTCCACCTCCACCATAGGTGGCCAGTTGTCTGTGGAGAGGAAATGCTGAAGCAACTGAAGGCATACCTGGCCCTGGAGAGTAAGCCAGGGGCAGCATAGCAGCTGGCAGTCCTGAACAGACAGGTGGCAGGATCTCAGTAGGACAGGAGCAGGGTGCTTGGTAGAAGATGAAAGGAGGTCCCTACCTGGCCCTGAGAAGAGGATAAATATATGTTCAAAAAAAAGAAGAAAAAAGTTCAGAGGAGAGCAAATAGTAGACAATGTGGGGGTGAAGCCATGAGGAGTAGGTACTTGACTTGGGATTGTTCTCTAATGGAAAACTGACACAAAGCAATAATTCCATCTGGTCAGATAAAGATTCTAAATATATCAAAGATAAGAGACCTAGCCAACCCAGTGATGAGGCAGGTTCAAGTGCTGGCTGACTTACAATCTGCCACGTCGGGAACCTGGGTTTGGTAACAGACTATGATCACTCTGGGGCCAGCCAGGAGAAGAAGGATTAACCGTCCCATGGATTGCTCTCATCATTCCAGGAGGGTGATAGTGTGACTTGCCATACCACCCAGCAGAGGCTGTGTGGTATGACAGGCAAGTGCTAGATACGGGTACCAACGCAGATGGAAATAACCAGTGTGTGCACCAGATGCACAGGAGCATCATTGCATGCACCTCAACCCAACAGAGAAATGGGAAAAAGACAAAAAGGTACATGCACCCGCTGTCATGGAAGACAGCACCAGTGCCCTCAAGTATCACCCCATGTCGATCCCACCTCCGTACAACAAAGGGGAGTGGTGGATGGGACTGGGGGTGCTGGAAAAAGCCTGAAGCTTGTGAGAGGTGGTGTTAATGGGGCCAGCTACCTATATTAAAAAAAAAAAAGATGAGATGTTGTGGCAGGCCAGACCACAGCAGCTGCCACTCGTCAGTGTGTCATGGTCAGAGGGAAGGGAATTGGGCATTGGAACCACTGTAACCCTTGCAGTGGTCATGGCAGCCTGCTCTGCAGGACATCCTGCCTGCAGCCAAGGCCACCATAGCCTATGCCCATGCCTGAGAAGGAGGTATTACCAGAAGAATAAACAGGGTAAAAATCCCATGGAGTCTGCATGACAGCCTGGGCTCTGACTCCTCTGGGTCCTAGTGGCAGCTGGTATCGGATCCTAGGCTACACAGTGGACTGCCTTGGGGTAATGGGTGCCCCAGTGGGGTTAAAGCTTGTGAAAGAAGCCATTCTGAACTGGGTGCAAGGAGGATAGGGGCTAACAGGTCTGACCAAGGTAACTCCTTGACAATGACCAGGTCTGGGAGAAAAAGCTGTGCAACAAGAAAAGAAAGAGAGAATAGTCAAAAATATCATTTCACAAAAATAGTACTGGATTTGTGGGACAGACTTACATCTAAAGTAATATTAGCCATCTAGCAGAGTCCCTAGGCCTGGGTCTTCTTGGCCTGTGCCTTAATCTGGTCCTGGCTGACTCTATGGCAAGATCAGTGGGAGGCTCCTCTGGCACATTGATGTCCTTGGTTCATGCCCCAAGCCCAGGATGTTGGGGTGGAAGCCAGTAGAAAGGACTAACAGCACCCGTCTGGACACTTTCCTCCAGAGGTGAGTGGCTGCATCACACCACATGGTGAGTGACACCTGGAGGTAACATGATGAAGTGCCCTTGATGACATGGGAGATCACACATTGAGAAACACTTCCCTCCTCCAGGCCTGTTGCATGCTTCGCACACAGTGAGAGGGTGATAGGTAGGGCGTTAATCGGGAAAACCTCTCTGGTTGGCAGCAGCATGACAGGGCTGGTCCAATCATAGCCCATGTCCATCGAGCATGTGGAATGGCTGTCTCCTCCCATGTTGCTGCTGATCAACCCGCAGTAATCTATGCTCATCCCAGTACATCAAACCCTCACAGTAGGAAAGGAGAAATCCACCTCAGAAGGTAAGACAAAGACTGATGGGTTGATCAAAGCCAGCAGCAGAACTGGAATGGAAGGCAGCTCCAGACAACTACCAGAACTCTAGAAGGGCTCAATGTGCAGGACCCCAGCTCTTGAAGTGAGCACAACTGGGAATAATAAAAGAGCAACTAAAAAAAATAATAATAATAACATCAGCTGACACTGTCCACATTAAATTAAAGCATCTCAGACAATACAGGAACAAAAAAAGATACAATAAGTGAGCTGCCTGACCAAGGTTCAGAGTGGACTTAGGTGGCTACTGTGAGGTGGCCAAGAGAAGGACTGCCAATGGCAGTGTCTTCCAGCTCAAGGAGGAAGGGTGAGGTCAACCACCAAGATGTCCCCTTTGGAGGGCCAGGGAGGTTGCTCCCTGAACAGGAACACTGTGTGCATGCGAGGTTAATGAGGTAACTGTTCCCATGCTTGGGAAGGTGGGCAGGACTTACAACAGGAGAAAACCCCAATCACCATCTGCATGATGGCCGGTACATCCAGACCCCTCGGCACATATCTGCCTGCCCAGCACCAGATCCATAGCAGCATGGGGAGGAGGATAGTCTTCCTGCCAAGCAGGGAAAGCAGAACAGACAGGTCAATGCAGGATGTGACTGGGTGGTCGCTGTTGCATCAGAGTTGCAGCATTAGTGTGTAGCTGGTTGGGAGAAAAATCTTGATGGAAAACAAAACAAAATAAAATCAATTGACCATTTAGTGTATCCTTTGTATCGTTCCTTCCTTCCTTCCTTCCTTCATTACTTAAAGGGAGCAGTCAGCACAAGGGCTCTAGAATCAAGTGTGGGCTGGTCCCCATGTGTACTTTGCAAAAGATTTTGGTTTACTTACTTACTGTGGTACAGTAGATTGCATCAGACTAATGTTGTTTAATTTTAGGCTGATATCTTCTGTTACTACAAATCCCAGAATCCTTGCAGAGCAGTAGGAGCAGTGGGAGATTCAATAGCCTGCAGTGCATGTTAGAGTTCATATAAGCTCTGATCTTTCCTTGGCTGGTCCACTGTCCTCCCAGGGCTAATATAGTTACAGAGGACTGTCCTAGCCCCTGGAGAAAAGCAAAACTGGAAAACATCTGATCGGAGATTATAAAACTCTAAAATGCACAGCAGACTATTGAATCTCCATGCTACCTAATGCTGTGATGTCAGCTGGAGGGATTCTGGGATTTGTAGTAGCAAGAGATGTCAGTTAAGAAGTAAACAAAATTAGTCTGATACAATCTACTATAGTACAGTAAACAGTAAGTAAATAAAATGTTTTTGCACACAAAGTGCACATTGGAGCTAACCTCACACTTACTTAATTGTGGGACCCTTTGTGCTGTTCCCTTTACTTATGCAAGCTTCATAAAAACAGACCTTTGCCACTGGTTTTCCACCTGCTCTGGCTTCTTGTCTATAAGTGACATCATAATCCTCTTGTGTAACATTACAGCTGTTTGTTGTTGAAATTACGATGTCACTTATAAACAAGCAACCAAGTAGATAGACAATATCAGAGGGTTCATCACAGTGCCACCAAGCTGATTAGTGGTTTAGAAGGCAAGAGCCACACAAGGAGAGATTGGAAAAACGTGTTTAGGCTAGAAAGGGAAGGCTGAAAGGGGACATGATCAGTTTTCCAAATCTTAATATCGATAGGGTGGAGTACACACAGACATTTGAGCTTGTAAGTGCAGGTGGAACTATAGGACATGCACTCAAACTGAGATGTGGGATATAGCTGAAGAATTAGGAGAAACATTAGAAAGCATTACTTCACACAGAAGGAATAGCCTGCCAGGAGGTGTGGAAGTTAGTATGGTTTAGGCTTTCAGAGCATGGCTTGGTGCAGCATAAGTAGGGGTAACATAGGACTGGACAGATTCCTGAGGGAAAATTGCCTTCTGGGTTACACAACATGAGTATGGGTAACACAGGACTAGACAGATTCCTAAGGGAGAATGGCTTTGAGGGTTACACAGCATGAGTGGGATAACACAGGACTAGACATATTCCTGCGGAGAATGGCATTGAGGGTTGCACAGCAGGAGCAGGGGTTTCAGAGAAATGCAGAATTACACATATGCCACAACTAGACAGATTCCTAAGGAGAATGGCATTTGGCGTATACAACATGAGTAGGAGTAACACGGTCTAGGCAGATTGCTGAGAGAGAATGCCATTACACAGCAAGAGTAGGAGTAACACAGGACTAGACAGATTTCTCAGGAGAATGGCAGTGGGGTTATACAGTATGAGTAGGGTAACACAGGACTAGACAGAATCCTGAGGGAGAATGGCATTAAGAGTTTTACGGCAGGAGTAGGAGTTTCAAAGAATGCAAAATTACACAAGTGCCACAGCTAGACAGACTCCTAAGAGAATGGCATTTAGGGTTATACAACACGAGCAGGAGTGACACAGGACTAGGCAGATTGCTGAGGAAGAATGGCATTGAGAGTTACACAACATGAGTAGGGGTAACACAGGAACCACGACTCCTGAGGGAAAACAGCACTGAGAGTTGCACAGCCTGAGTAGAAATGACATTACGGCTGTTAAGCTTGGATGGGTGCCTACACTACAATTGAGTGCTGACTGGCTGAAATCACTAAGTGATTTATAATTTTCTTTAACAGGTAGTGAAAGTTTTGAGCATCTGGCCCACTAGCAAGCTACTTATAGAACTACCACTGACCTTGTTAACTATACTTCATGGGTGGGCCTGAACATTATTTTACATCTTACAAAGTTAAATAAACTGAATTTAAAACCAACCAATTCAACCCCTTGTTCTCTACTGTTTTAATTCTGATGGCTACATTTTGTTTGTGCTAGACCTTAGGTAGGACTACATGGCCTTATTTTCTGCCTATTTTTTACCTTTAAACATGCATTGTTGAAGTCTCTTTAGATAACTTGGTGTACAGAGAAATGGTTGCTTAATACAATTATAAAGAACTGATTTTTAGCCACACCAAAAATAGTTATTCTAATCATCTCTGCATTTTCTTGTCACAGAAAAAATTGACAAGAGAATGTGTTTTCAGGAGCAATTTGAAGAAAACTGGTACAACACTTACGCTTCTGCTGTATACAAACACCGGATGGCGAGAACACTACTATGTGGCGTTGAATAAAGATGGCTCCCCACGAGAAGGATATAGGACTAAGCGGCATCAAAAATTTACTCATTTTCTGCCAAGACCTGTGGACCCTGATAAAATACCAGCAATGTACAGAGACCTCTTCCACTACAGGTGATGTCCTCTGCAGTTGTGTATGCAGTGTACATACAGTACATGGGTTCTTAAGCTTTCTCTTGGAGCACTATATTACTAGCCCTGCCGTCATTCCTATAAACCTAGATAACATAGAAAAGCACTTACATTCAATTCAACACTGCCATTCCTCATTGTTTCACATGTATTATCAAGCCTATTGTTTGGGACCCTTTGTGTAACCCCTTTTTCTGTCCAATTGCTTGTTACCTGGTGGAAATGCAGGCGCTAAAGGCGGAGTATCACATGTTATGGACATTGAGATCTTTTAACTGTTATAGAGGAATAAAAGGCCACAAAAAGTTGCACACATGCTGCTGATAAGCTGGGAACTGGTATATAATGGGAAAAAACTGTGGATGGCACCCTGCTGAAGTGGTTATTAAGTATACTTTATGAAATATTGGACTGATCATGACGTGTGATGTTCCCAGTTTGTAGGAACATTATTAATTTGTATGCATTGGATATTGTACATAAGGAGGAAACTATTTATAAAATGCATATTTATTTATATATTTATTTATTTCAAATAACTTTATTTTAAAAGAGAGAAGAGAGATGTTATGACCGGATTTTCATCAAGAAGAATAAGGTCTTATTGAAACTTATAGAGACAAAAACTAGAAACTTTAATAAAAGAATTCTGAGTAATGAGAGCTTATCGGCAATAAAATTATCTTGACATTGTGAGTTGCTTGCCAAGTTGTTTTGACATTCCATTTACATTGTTGTGCTTTGAAACAGAGCAAATGGTAAAACCACCTGTCCGTACAGATCACCTTTAGGACAGAGGACCTCTGTATCTAATTAATGTTTGGTCATAAGTACACCGTTTGCAGCATGACTTGTGATTTAGTTATTGGCATATTTCTTGGGTAATGAGTAAGTCAGGTTGAATAATGAAGCATTTCACTGACCCTTGTTTTATTGTCATACTTCCTGAGTAATAAGTCAGGTTAAGCAGTAAGCATCACACTAACCATGTTTTAAACACTTATATTTTATTGTTTTCACAAATCAGTACAAATAAGAGGAATTAGGATAGACAGTAAGATCCATTCTTAAAGGAAAACATTATTTACAAAAATAGTCCCTTACTCAGTATACCAAAGAGGTGGGGGATCCCATATTATTATAGTTAGCTGGCCCCCACATGCAGTACTGTGGGTTGCTGTACTGTCAAGATGCGTAGTTCTTTGCATAAGATGTTAGCCGAGGTCCCATCTGCCTGTTCTGGTGTTTGTTCAGGTGGATATTAAAGATCCCATGGCACTTTTCAAAAGAGTAGGGGCATTTTTATTAAAATAAATATTAGCACATTACGTACAAATTAATACAGTACTATGAAAAGTACATTTTGTACAACATCAGCAAAGCAACAAGAATCCCATCACCCTCACAGTATAAAAAGAAAACAAAGTGGAGGCTGGCCTGATAGCACAGAGGGTTGGCGCTGGATGCCTTACCTCATGCTACGCTCGGCAACCCGGTTCTGGAACGATCTCGGTCACCAGGAGCTGGTATTGGGGATCAGGATCGAGCATTGGCCTCCTTTCCCAGGTAGGCTAGGGTCACTCACCCGTAGTCCCACCATCACCAAATGGAGGTTCAGTGCCAGCGCAGGCGGTCAACAGAGCGACTGGAAGGAGGGCATCCTGTACAGAGGGGACTTGTGGGAGTGGGATTAGGGAGAAACCTGTATAAAAAAAAAACAGTAAATGTATATAGAAAGAAAAAAGAAAAGAAAGTATATTCTTCATCACCCATATCTTAAACCTTTGCCTTCTGACCCTGTTGCAACCAACCAAGGCATTTCCAAAGTTTCTGATAGATGCCTCCAAAGTTTCTCATGGATGCCTCTCAGCAATGTCTTTTATTCCGACGCTCTTACAGTAGTAAATTCATTTTAAGCAGTGATATTGGTAATGACATTGCTTTTTTTCTGCAATACAAATTGGCACCTAGCCTATCATTATACACCACTTCAGACATGCAAACAGTAGCTGAAATGTGCTGTAAGTACATTTCTTCAGTGCATCACCTGTTCACTGAAATTAACCCTGAATAAGAAATATCTCTAAATTCAGGAATCCCTCATCTATCGTCCAAAAGGGACCAAAAGCATTTTATGTAAGTGCATGAGAAATAGAGAGGTGTCATGGTGTCCACTTCTTGGTAACAGGCTTGTCTGAGACAACCTCTTTCTTCCATGCTTCACATTCCCTTAAAATTCAAATGTCCGTGGGCACAGTCTCACAACATTCCACACTTTCTATGGAATTTTGACATCTGTTAATTGTTTAGTTGTAACCTCTGTTGATATTCCATACAAGGGGTCAAACACTGGAGAAATAAATACTTCTTCACAATATATTTATAACAACTATTTTCCAGACTAATCATTAGCAAACTAACAAGTGAGGCCCCAACCTTTAATCTTTTGGAAACACATGACAATATAAGGGGACTTGGGCAAGTTAAGGCCCCTAATATTGTGTAACTAAAGCTGCTCCCATACTTGTAGCAAAGGTCCACATATTTCTTGAACTAATACCAGTCATGAAGAGAACATTCCTGTCAACACTGGACAAATACTAAAACTGAAGAATACAAATTAAAAAACACAGTGGGGGTGAGCCTGGTGATGCTGAGGGCTGAGGCGCTGCCTTTTCTTATGCCATGCCAGCAACCCAGGTTCGGTGACTAGCTTGGGTTACCAGGGCTCAGTAGTAGGGAAGCTGGGAGTAGGACTGAGCTAGCCATTGGGCAGCTCTCCTATCTCGGAAAGGGTGGCATGTCATCCTGTCTTGGCTGACACCTGGTGGAGGTCAGGTGCCAGAGCAAGGACATCGGGAGGCAGACAGAATGTCAGAGAGGTAGAAGGGTAGTGGGCCAGGAGTGCATGTGCGCTTCCACATGCGTGTGTTCACTGCTTGCCAGAACCTCGGGCTCACGGGAGAAAACTAGGAGGAAAATAGGCGCACGGCAGACAGAATGATGTCCGTGCACCACAGCTCACCCACCACATCAGCAGTGTCTCGGCAAACTACTGGATGTGGACTTTGGGAGAGGATGACAGCCCTCACTTTCCTGACCCCACCATTGGGGTGGGGACAATCTGTAGGGCTACCTAGCTGCCAGGAAAGCTGGGGGGACAGTGGACAGTGGGTTGATGGTGGTGATGCTGGCTGAAGGTTGCTGCTCTGCCGCAGCTGAGGAGCATAAACAGCGGATGGAAAAAAACACAAATGGGGCTGATCATATTAACTCTCCATCATTCATTTCTTATTTGTGCCTTCCTTTAATAGGGTTGAGCCTCCTCCCCATAATAATTTGAAAAACACCCGTAAATGTTAGCCACTAACCCAGTGGGAGGTGAAAAAGTTTACCTGATATATAAAACAGTGGAATCGATAAACGTTTGATTATAAAAACCACTTAAACATTGTCATTGGTCACCAACACCACCTATTTACCTGAGCCTTGCCGCTCCTTAACCTTTCTATCCCAGTTAAAGGCAGTCTGGTCTATAAAATCAAACCATAAGCCTATCATCTGGCTAGGATAGGCTTAATGGTTGTACCCCCACACAGGTAGACCTGATGTATCCTCATGCCTAGTACCATTCCTGAGTTCTTATCCTTGTTTAATTTAGAATCAGAGACATCTACAAACCTGTCAAAATTAGCTAGGGCTTTAATGCCAGAGCTTACATTCCCTCACCAGTAAGCAGACATCATCTGTATATGCTGCGTATTTATGTATCGCTCCCCACTCACGGTTTCCACCCCAGTATCGAAGGATCGTGCAGAGTAACTCTGAGAACAGGATCTAGCACAAACAAATACAATACCAAGCTCATAGGATACCCAATATCTAACTGCTGACTCCAGATTATTTGTCCTTTAATCCCATTTACAACAAGAACTATCACACCAAAGACTGACATTAATTTTAGCCAAGAGATGAAGAGAGGTGGCACACCATACTTCAGCAATACAGCAACTAGATAATCATTGCTGACTCTGTCAAAGGCCTTCTCCTGATCCAATGCATGGAGAAGATTCCTTACTCCACTAGCTCAAACAGTAAGATTAGATTTTCTTGACTTTTTCCCTGGAATAGGACATTTATTTTATTTTATTTATTTGAAGTTCAGAAATACCTCTGAGCCAAGCACTTTTACAGAGGTTCCACATCATACAGAGAATGCAGGACGTTGTACAGGGATAACACAAGGTATTAAACAACTAGGAACAATAATACAGTGAGCAGGGAAACACAGTCAGGATTACAAAACACAAGTTGAGAAACCAGTTAATCCAATGCATATGATATAAATTTACATTCAAAAGTGCTAACAGTTAACGGCATAAAGTGCAAACAAGGTAAAAAATACAAGAGGCATAATTATATAAGATGTTTCAACAAGAGATGGTGGGTATGTGAACTACCCATATAATAGTAAACTGTCAGAGAATACTGTGGGGTCCACCTTTTACAGAGTATCAAAATATTATTGCACCAAAAGGGGATAGGACAAACCTTAGGAACTGAGGCCCTTTAGTATTGACATGTCTGTGTAGGGAGGATCAGAGTGGATGCTGCCACTGTCAGCCTTTTCCCCAAGATTTAAAATAATATTTTAAGATCAGTATTCAATAAACTAAGGGCCTCAGTTCCTAAAGTCTGTCCTATCCCTTTTGTGCAATAATATTTTGATATCTATAAAAAGGTGGACCCCGTAGTATTTTCTGACAGTTTACTATTATATAGGGTCATTCAGATACCCACCATCTCTTGTTGAAACATTTTATATAATTCCCATATACCATCACTTCCAGGAACAGTGTGTGAATATAGAGATTCAATAGCTTCTTCAACCTCCAACTGATCACGCTAAGCTACCGATTTTGCTTTTATATCTTCTGTTAACTCCGGGACCTTTAAAGGGGCTAGAAGGCCTCAAATTCCCCAAAGTGTTGACCTTCCTCCCGAAGATACCACTAACATACTCTTCACCTACTGAAAGTACTCCTGTAGGAGTATCATGGTAGTCCCAGAGGAGTCTTTAATTTGTCAGCAACCTGTTTTGAGATTCTAGTCTGACAGTCATGAAAAGGATTAACCTGAACTTTTCAACCGCAGATGTCATCTGTTGATACTGAAATTTCCTCATGTCTTTTTTGACTTGTGCAATTTGAGCTGAGAAATCAAGGTTGGTGTCAACTGTAAACGTCATTAGCTTCTGTAACTACCTCCTTTACATTAGATATTTAAAATACTCATCTCATTTTGGCCAGGGAAATGCATAACTGCTTAATGTCAGATTTCATTGCTTCCACCACTCTACAACAGACTCATGTAAGTCTCTGGTTGTGTAGCTTGCCGCCAGTAATTCATTGATTTTACTCTGAACTAACATAGCAGACAAGACTGAGTAATTTAATGTCCAAAGGGAGGTTTTGTTTTAGGCAGGAGGCTGCACCAATCTCAACTTGTATAGCTTTATGGTCCGACGTCTCTTCTGGGTGCACATGAAAAGTGTTCACCTCTAACCAAGGGAAAAAATAAAAATCTATTCTTGATGAAATTTGCCCCTTAAAAAGTGTGTTCCTGGGCTACAAGTGTTGACATAGTAGCACCCACCAATGGGGCAGAGGCAATAATCTGGCTAATAGAGTGAGAATCACAATACACTTGTTATCACCTTCCATACTAATTGTGTTCCAACAGCCACAGTTGAAGCCCCCAAAAAATGCCTTTGGTAGTGTAGAGAATGGTCTAATCAGTTTAAATATATCAATTCTTGCTGTTTTCATTTGAGGGCAGTACAGATTAAAGCACCAAAGTTCAAGCCCTCTAAAGGATACATCTAAAATTAAACCCTTCCAGGGACTTGATCAATAAGCCTGTGCAACACCACAGAGTAATTCAAAAAAGGATACCTATTCTTGAACACTTGTCTTCCCCAAGGGACCAGTATGATGGCCCTAGCCCATATCCTCTCAGCCTCATTCACTTCACTCAAGGTATACAGCCAAGTATCCTTAAGGAAAACAATATCAGAATGAAAATTTCACAAAACCGAGAAAGTGGCCAATCTTTTGACATCGTTATAAATGCTATTTGCATTCAGGAGGTAACACAAAACCCCTGACTTGTCTGAAATGAAAGGAAAAATGTAAAGATCAAGAACAGCATGACACCTGTCTCCCACTCCTCTTTCTACCATGGTTAGCTCTTGCTCTTTCTGTTTTTAAAACCCCAGGTTCAAGCCCCGGATCCTCAGCACTAGAGGAAAGATCTGGCTGAGATCAGAGAACTGAAGACTCATCTGATGCTCCTTCAAAGTCCCGTCCCCCACACACACACACACACACACACATACACACACTCTTTCTGTGAGGCCAAAACATCATACTTAATATCCAACACCAGTGAAGAGCTAGTCATGTTTGACTGTGGAGGGTCTTTTTTACATTTTCTAGTGACCATTTTAAAGACTTTGGTTTCTGGGGTAGTGAGTGGGGCATGACAGCATCAGAGACTTTACTGGTCACAGTATTGCTACTAGGGATCTCCAGAGGAGCATCCATAGACACTGAATTGTCAACTGAGAGGTCAATAACCTCTGTTTCTTGCTCAAGAGCAACAGGGATGTCAGGGTTTGTGCTGGCTTCCTGCAGTCCAAACCCATCCTCATCCCTTCCTTGGAATTCAAAGGTAATTTAACATCAGTAGCCGCACTAGTAGATGGGGAGGGATTAGTGGTATTGCATTCTGGCTTGTTGCATCTTGGTAAAAGTTTTTGGGGTCATATTCACACAGTAGTCCTGCTCCTCTTGGTCAGTAATATCAGCACTATTATGTGAGCCCATGGACATGACCTGAAAGGATGACCTTCCTTGTTACAGAGATTATATCACATCTTGTTGGAGCATTTTTTTCTTAACTCTGTTTGTCACTCCAATTCAGGTGGGGATGCACCTTGTTTGGCTAGTGGGCTGCCGGCAGCATCCTCCCAAGCCACCCAGACTAGGTGGCCGCAGACTGTTCCTGTGGCAGGGCTCCCCAGGAGGGAGGGAAGAGAAAAAGATCAACCAGAGGCCCCAAATGAGGCTTACACCTGAGGCATCATTTGGGAGGGTGCCCAGGAGCATCATTCTGCTGCTGTCCCGAGAGATTTCTACTTACACTTTCCGTGGAGGCATGGACATGCAAGGGCGCCTAGCGCATTAATGTGCATGATCCAATGCCGTCTTGCAGACATGCACCATGCCTCCATCCCTACTGTATGTGGCCCCAGCTGGTACACACCCAGTCTCTACTGGGTGTCACTCATGTGCCAGGAACTCATGGCCCCCACCCCAGAGGCAGAGAGCTGTCCACAGGACACTGACCCAACCTCCCCTGACGATCTCCTGATGCTCTGTGCTCATTCCTGAACCCAGGTCACCGGCATTGCAAGCAGCGGTGCTACTGCTGCACCAGCAGGTGGGCCTTGTTGGAGAACTGACTGCTAGTATGCCCCAGCTCAGAGCACAAACCCCACTTCATGGTGTCACAGGCACTATTGAGGTGTGCTTGTGTTCCACCCCTATAGCAAGCCTTGAGTTGTCCAGTGTAAAAAGCACACCCCTATGCCTACCCAAACAAAAATAATTGGGCATGTGCTGAATACCAATGTCATTATGTAGCAGCTTGACCCTAATGCACCAGCCCTGTCCAAATGTTGTCAGAATCAATTATCAGATTGGGGTTCCCCATCACCATACAGCACTGTTTAAGCCAGAGTAGAATATCTGTGAGACTAACCCGTCATTTTTATGTAATATTGTCACAGTTTTAACTTCATGTTTTACCATGGGGATAACTATAAAAAAGACCATACGGGGTATTCATTACTTGATGAACCTTTGTCTAGAAACACTCCAGACTTGCTGCAGCTTACATCATAGCAGGGTCAGTAGGGTGAGTACCTAGAGGCCAGTGGGGCACAGGACCCAAGGCAGCATGGGTTCTGGCGGGAAGGTCATGTCAGACGAATCTAATTGATTTCTTTAACTGGGTGACCAAAGTAGTAGACCAGGGAGGGCTGTGGACATGGCCTACCTAGACTTTAGCAAGGTATTTGACACAGACCCACAAAAGATTAATAGTCAAATTAACCAGCCTGTGAGTTAGTCCCAGGGTGGTAGCCTGGGTAAAACATTGGCTGGGCAACAGGCCACAGAAGGTAATTGTAAATGGAGTCCACTCTGAAGAAAAGAGGTTACTAGTGAGGTATCGCAGGATTCAGTACTGGGTCCAGTCCTTTTTAATGTCTTTGTAAGTGACATTGCAGAGGGACGGAAGGAAAAGTGTGCCTCTTTGCTTTCAGATGACACAAAGATCTGCAACAGGGTTGATACACAGAAGGTGTAGAAAGGATGAGAAGGGACTTGGCAAGGTTGGAGGAATAGTCAGAGTATGGCAGCTTGGATTCAATGCAAAAGAAGTGCAAAATAATGCACCTGGGAAACAAAAACCCAGGGAAGATTACACAATGGGGGAGGTAGTAACAACAACAAAATGAAAGGGACCTGGGGTAATCATATCAGATGACCTTAAGGTTGGCAAGCATTGTAAGAAGGTGGTAGGGAGGGCTGGGGGATACTGGGATGTATAGGAGAGGCATCACCAACAAAAACAGGAAGTTGTTATCCCCTGTACAGACAGTTGATGAGACCCCATCTGGAGTGCTGCATCCAGTTCTGGAGACTCCATCTCTGCAAGGACATAGACAGGATAGAGGCAGTTCAGAGGAGGCAACTAAAATGGTGCAGGGTCTGAAAGAGAAGCCATACGGGGAGAGACTATAGGAGCTTAATATGTATACCTGAGGAAAGGAGGGAGGGGGACATGATAGAAATGTTTAAGTACCTCAGTGGAATCAACAAAGTCCAAGAGGGTAGCATCTTTCAGAAAAGAGATGTGCAAGAACAAGGGGCACAATTTGAAGATGTGAGGGGACAGCTCAGGGGCAATTGGGAAGTATTTTTCACAGAGAGAGGTGGTGGGCGCATGGAACAGCCTTCCTGAGGAGGTTGTGGGGTCTAAAACTGTAGGAGAATTCAAGAATGAATGGGACAGACACAAGACAATTTTTGTGGGGGTAGGAAGAAATAGGCTGTTGGTTAAATCGGATCTGAGGCTTATCCTCTAGGTAGGGAACTGGGCAGATTAGGGTGGACCAAGCAGTCCTTATCTGCCATCAAAGTCTATGTTTCTGTGTTTCTATGTCACCTGGAGTATTAATCAGTGCATAAATCTCCACCTTCTCCCCTCGTTGTGTACCCTTCCTTTCCTAGTCAACAAAAAACTAAACAAAATAAGTAAATTGCAAAATAAGTAAATAAATAAACTGCACCAGTTTCCAGCCAAGTCAGTGATATACTACTGTAGGTATTTAAAGAGCCATCAAAGTTAACATTACCACAACCAAACCGTTGCTTTTAACTGGTAATTACTAAATCACCCTTACTCTGCATGACTTCATATGGGCTACCTGTGATTTCAACTTTGGAGAGGCTTTTCCACTTTTGTCCATAGTATGGACAGTCTACAGAACTGTTTGCCACAGAGACTCAGGGCCTCTGAGCCCACAGTACTAAGCTTCCTGGCTCTGGGGCTACCCGATGCATCTACTGACAGTGTATGTTTCTGTCTGCCTTCCTCACCTCCATTTAGGTGACCAGTTAATATGTAATATCAATCTATTCCTCTTAGTCTCAGGAGCAAGATACAGAGAATACTGGTTAGACAACTTTTCACAACCAGCTCTCAAGAGTGAAGCTCAAAAGGTCCGATGTAATCAGAAGCCTGAGGTGGCGGCACAGGCTGGTTGGGAGCATGGTTGCCAAACCAGTATTTTTATGTTTTTTTTTTTATTATTATTTTTGTTTAAAAAATAAAAATATATTTTCACAGCACCCCAACAGCAGGTAGGTGGTTTCAGTTCAGAACTTGATCTGACTGCTGTGCATGCTGTAGCACTGTGTAAAACACCAGCGCCTCAAGGATTTCTGATCAGCTGGAAGCTTGTTGTACCACAGAAGGGTACAACTGGATTCCATGACCTTTGAATTGTGGTACAGGAAGGTTTCAGCTGGCATGGAAATCTATGCAGAACCAACCCTCAGCATATACTATTATCAGTTTATGAAGTCTCTTTTGCAAAAAATGAGTTTTCCTTGAAGTTTATTGAGCTCTTGATTGGAGCTCATAGAAGCAATTCCTGTCGTAGACTTGGCTTTTTGGCACCTAACCCACAGTCTTGTTTTATTGTCACATTATAATGAAGCATTTACAGACCCGTGTCTTTTTCATACTTCTTGAGTAATAAGTCAGGTTGGATAATGAAGCATTTCATGGACCCTGTTTTATTGTTATACTTCTCAAGTAATAAGTAGATAATGTTACATAATGTAGCATTTCACTGAATCTTGTTTTCATACTTCTTGAGTAACAAGTCAGTCAGGTTAGATATGAAGCATTACACTGACCCTTGTTTTATTCTCATTCTTCTAGAGTAATAAGTCAGGTTAAATAATGTAGCATCTCACAGACCCTGTTTTACTGTTATACTTCTTGAGTAATAAGTCAGTCAGGTTAGATAATGTAGCTTTTCACTGACCCTTGTTTTATCATATACTTCTTGAGTAATAAGTCAGGTTGGATAATGAAGCATTTCATGGACCCTTGTTTTATTGTCATACTTCTTGAGTAATAAGTCTGTCAGGTTAGATAATGAAGCATTACACTGTCCCTTGTTTTATTGTCATAGTTCTTGAGTAATAAGTCTGTCAGATTAGATAATGAGGCATTACACTGACCCTTGTTTTATCGATATACTTCTTGAGTAATAAGTCAGATTAGATAATAAAGCATTACACTGAACCTTGTTTCATTGCTATACTTCTTGAGTAATATGCTTGTCAAGTCAAAGAATAAAGTATTACAATGACCGTTGTTTTATTGTCATACTTCAGTAAGAAGTCAGTCAGGTTAGATAATGAAGTTTTACACTGACCCTTGTTTTATTGTTATACTTCTTGAGTAATAAGTCAGTCAGGTTAGATAATGCATTACATTCACCCTTGTTCTATTGTTACACTTCTTGAGTAATAAGTATGTTGGGTCTGAGAACAAAGTATTACACTGACCCTTGTTTTATCATTATACTTCTTGAGTAATAAGTCAGTCAGGTTAGATGATGAAGCATTACACTGACTCTTGTTTTATCATTATACTTCTTGAGTGATACGTCAGTCAGGTTAAACAAGCATTTGTCAATGCCAAATGTTTGCTTGCTGGCATTGGCAGTGGTAGTGTAGAAGTTACAGGCTGCGTAATAGGAATGGCAGTGAAGTATTGAACTGAAGCCAACCCCACCACCACCCTGCAGAGAGTGACAGGCATTGGGGTGTGTGTTTGGGTCATCAGGCATAACGGCCATGCCATTTCACCACACCCCACCCTGCAGACACTGACAAGTGTCACAGTGTTCCTTGGGGTCTTTGGTCCTTATGCGCATCCCATTTCATTAGGAAATACGGTGAGATGAGTGTGATATAGGAGAATGGGGTGAACTTTGGGGCTGAAGAGTCCAAGGCATACCTCGATGCCTCTCACTGACTGCAGGGTGTGGAATGGTATGAGCATTACAGGCAAGAATCCCAAGTCACACCCTGATGCCTGTCATTCTCTACAAGGTTGGGCGTTATGGTTGGAAACCCTAATACCTCAGGCATTCGTTGGTATTTTCACTCCAAATTTTCAACATGTTTTTTGTGACCCCACCTCATGAACGGGGAATATCAGTTTGTTAGCGAGAAGCTGCTTATGCACAGCGACTCTGGCATTTAGCACCACAGGTGCAAAAACATTCCGAACAGGATGCAAAATGACAGCTGTACTGTTCATGGGGAGGTGTAAAAAAATGGCAATGTTGCAAATCTGCAGTAAAAATATTTTAAAAATGGTGAAGTCACGGCGTACATAGAAACTGTCAGCGCACACCCGTAATATAGTTAGGTTGAGGTTTTTACAGCAGATTGTCAACTCAGGCATTTTGGTGCCTCCGATCATGAACAGCGTCACTGTGATTTTCTTTATCTGTGCTGAACAATGATTTCCCACAGCAACCACGCATCTCTCGCTGAAAGTGTGAAAATACACTTCAGTCATGTTGTGAAAAATGGCAGCTGTACTGTTCATAAGGAAGTGTGGAAAAATGCCTCTGGTGAAAATCTGGACTGAAAATATTACAAAGTCATGAAGTTACAAAGTGCGTGGAAACTGCACAATGCTCACTCGTAACACAGTCATTTTATGGACTTTTGTCACCAAATTTTCAACATAGCCATTTTAAGACCTCTGCTCATGAACAGTGTAACTGTGATTTTCTTAATCTGTCCTAAACATTGCTTCCGCACACCAACAGCACCATTGTCGCTACGTGCTTGAAAACACATTTTAAAGACATATGAAAAATGGCAGCTGTACTGTTCATAAGGAGTGTAATAAAATGGCAATGTTGAAAATCTGGAGTGAAAATATTAAATTCGAAACTTACGAGCATGCATAGGAACTGCTAGCTGCGCTAAGTAAAACAGTCATTTCTAGAATTTTTTCACCAAATTTTCAACATAGCCATTTAAGACCTCTGCTCATGAACAGTGTCACTGATTTTCTTAATTTGTCCGTACCTTGATTTACGCTTACCGACTGTGCCATTGTATCTGCCTACATGGGCGGAAACACGTTTTAGGTGAGATGTGAAAATGACAGCTGTACTGCTCATAAGAAGGTGTGGTAAAATGGCAATGTTGAAAATCTGGAGTGAAAATATTGAAAATTCATGAACTTCTGACGTCAGTGGAACTGTACAACACACACTAGTAAAACAGTCATTTTTAGAATTTTTTACCAAATTTTCAACATAGCCATTTACTACCTCTGTTCATGAACAGTGTCACTGTGATTTTCTTAATTTGTCCTGTACATAGATTTCATGGCGTTAGCCGGGCCCGGGAAGGGTGATTTTGCGCAGTGACTGCGAAATCACCCGCTGGGCCTGAATAACACCATGACAATAAATTATTCATGAGAAGGGGTCCCAAAACCCCATATTGAAAATTTGGTGCAAAATTCCACAAAATGACTGTTTCACGAGCGCGTTGCCAGTTCCTACACATGCTCGTAAGTTCACAAATTTTCAATATTTTCACTCCAGATTTTCAACAGTGCCATTTTACCACACCTTCTTATGAGTAGTATAGCTGTCATTTTTCACATCTCACCCAAAATGTGTTTCTGCCCGTGTAGCATACAATGGCGCAGTCGGTGTCGTAAATCAATGTACAGGACAAATTAAGAAAATCACAGTGACATCATTCATGAGAGGGGTCCCAAAACCCCATGTTGAAAATTTGGTGCAAAATTCAAAACATGCCTGAGATATGCAATAAAGTTGAAAAACCCTATCTAGCCCATTATACAGCTTACCGGCATTTCCTCAGTTAGCGGTCGGCTTTGAAGAGTGCAGACATGTTCGGTCCACGAAGATCATCGTACCCAAGCTCTGGAGGTAAGTATGGGGTGAGAGGGGTGTGGGGAGGCAGGGTGCGCAGTGGGTGGAGTGCGGGTTGTGGGAGTGGGGGCTGGGAGAAGCGCTGTGGGACCGTTTTTATTTTGCAGGTAAAAAAAAAAGATGATGTGGGACATTTGCCACGCTGGGGTAGGCTCCCAGCGTGGCACAGGAAACGACTGGGGGGCCGTGGAGCTGACGGGATTGGGCACCCCGCCCGGCTATATGATCAGTTGCCACGCTGGGGTGGGCTCCTAGCGTGGCACCTTCTTCCCGGGGGGTGAGGACAGTGGAGCCGATGGGGGTGGGCACCCCGTGGCTATTCTATGAGTTGCCACGTTGGGGTGGGCACCCAGGCGTGGCATGTGAAACTTTGGAGTGCAGCACAAACCCGACAGGGGATTAGGCACCCCGTCGACTGCTCGTGTGTGCAGGGGAGGGCAGCCGCGGTATGCGTGCATTTCTGTGTGTGTGTGTGTGTAGGGGGCTGTGCACGAGCAGGTGATATCTTATCGCTGCTCACTGAGCGTAAGCTCCCCTTTCAACTGTATGCCACTGCATTTTGGAGCTTGTCACAGACAGCTCCAGCATGCATTGGCTTACAGGGAACGTGCCTGCCAACACACTGACTGAATTGGAGGAGGAGGTAACACACCTCCGAAATCTCAGATGATGGCACTATGTTTCTTGCACATGCGTGCAAGCAAACATAAAAATGAAGCATTACACTGACTCTTGCTTTATTGTCATACTTCCTGAGTATTAAGTCAGTCAGGTTAGATAATGAAGCATTACACTGACCCTTGTGTTATCGTTATACTTCTTTTTTCTTTTGGCTCTTATGAGTCCCCACAGCCCTCCTTTGGGCTCCCGTTAGCACCCTCACTACACTGCAGACACGACCCTCGCTGCCATGCCTGTCATAGGCTCCCACAGGGCTCTGCCAACAATCCCAAGGTGGTCCTGTTCATCCCTACCAGGGCCCACTGGGGAGGTAATGGAGGAGTAAGTGAATGTTACATTGGGATGTCAGTCGGGGCCAGGCGTTGGTGTGCTGGGTGCTCAGCAGAAGGAGGGATCCTTCAAGAGGGCCGTCATCTGGTGCTATGAGTAGCCAGTTTATATTTTTCTGAAGAATCCACCCATCACCCACAATGCAGATGACCATGGCAACATCCGGAGGTGGGGACATATGGCAGTGTGTGGTCACCCACATCACCAATTATGCCACCTGGAACACCATCAGGAGTTGCTATGAGCTGTGGGACCTGTAATACAAGCAGACTTGATAGACCAAATGGCCTTCTTCTGCTGGCTTCTTCATATGTTTGTATGAGAGCAGCTCGTCATGCCCCCGGAAACATCCATAGGGCGCCATCAACTCTCTCCCTGCCAGCACCCACTCCTGGTATCTGGGCTCCAGGGTGTGAGCCTGGATAAATCAGCATGCCAGAGCAATGCCCATTGCTCAGCACCACAGAGCTGACTATCATTGACTTCTTGAGTAATAAGTCAGTCAGGTTAGATATTGAAGCATTAAACTGACCCTTGCTGTCATACTTCTTGAGTATGAAGTCAGTCAGGTTAGATAATAAAGCATTACACAACCTTGTTTTATCATTATACTTGAGTAGTACATCAGTCAGGTTAGATAATGAAGCATTACATTGACCCTTGTCCCGCCATTTAAGATCACTCTTGACAGTCAGGCAATTTTGACCATTAGTCTGAAGCCTAGTGTTTATTGATTTGTAGTTTTTCACAAGGGAAGGCACACTAAGCAGTGATAGCTCAATTACAGGTGTGTCGTCATGGGTAGGTTATATGGACTTGTTTGGTTTATGGAGGAGTGTTGGCCCGAAACTGAGGAAAATCCCCATCTCTTACAATAAGTGCTATGGAATCTTTAATTTCTGCCTGAGTAGCCACCACAGATTAGCAAAGAGACCTCGGTTTAATGTCTTTCTCCAAAGAATGGCACTTTAACAGAGCAGCATCCTCAACTACTGCAGTACAGTGTCTGTACTGGGATTAGTCAAGAATCCATGGCCTTCTGATACTGACCCAGCGATGATTGTCTGGGCCACTGATTAGTGGAGACTAAAGTAATTAAATTCTGTTTCCAAGAGCTGGAATTCTGTGCTTGCACCAGTGATTGCTTGTCTATTTTCAAGATTTTACTGGGACTCTTATCTTTAGCTTTTATTTGGAGTAGAAATATTCTGAATGAAAGAAAACTAAATACTCAGAAAATTAAATGAAGTAAAGTGAAAATAGTACAGAAAATGATTTACAGCACTGTAATGCTCTGTAGATGCTGCATTCTTTGTTTTGGAATTATGCAGACAGTCCAAATTCTGTGATTTTACAGCTTTTCCAGTGAAATCAATAAATCAGTAGCCCTGGCGATTGTGCAGCCTACTAAGCCAATGAAAAGACAGCGATGAGGAGGTCCACACACAGTGGCCATGCAGGTGCAGACATCCCGGACTGCAACTGTACTACAGCACAGAGAAAACAGAACATTGGCCCACACACCAAGTGAAAGGGCTATGTTTTTCTACTGTGAAGTACAAGGCTAACTCAAGTGTACTGACCTAACAAATTTCTTTGGCCCTTTAGCATGGTATACACCAATTTTGTTTCTCTGCACTATGATGCCAATGGCACAGATTCAAGAGTGGTTATAATGAGTTCAAATGGAAGTGGGAGCCAAGGTTCAGCAGCCTCATATCATAAAAATGTAAGGGACCACTGCACCCAGAACACTACATCAGGACTACACTGAGGGGCAGCAAATTGGCAAACAACGCTCAGCAACTGTGACATTTCTTTCTCACCAGCTTTTTTCAAATTTTATTGAGTGTCATTGCTGAGAAGGCTGATGATTTTTCTGAAACTTGCATTTAATACCACAATCTGCATTTAAAGCCATTAGCAATTAAAGCAGCAGTATTTGTTAGTCGGCAAAAGTGCCATTATATAAAATGTTTTCTTTTCTTTTTCTCCCCTCTCTCAACCAGCCTTTTGACCCTTCTCAGTGCCCTGTACAGCACCAACTCTGTCGCCCCCACCATCTTCCAGAACTCGCCTGTCTGCTGGGATGGCACCATGTGGTATCCCTCCTCACAGTGGAGGTCCTCTGGCTGGGCCAGGTCCTTTGGAAATGCTTCATTTGGGACTCCAGGAGTGAGCCTAGCTCGGCAGGGTATGGGGCATGTGGGCTTCCAAGGCAATCATGGTGCTCAGCTGTGTTTTTCTGTGTTTCTCGCTCCTCCTCTCTCCACAAGGACACTGGTTTGGATGGACACACTTCATGTAAGGTATGAGCACCAAACCAGCAGTCCCCTAAAACCCACCTACTACACTCTGCCTGCACTGCCACCCATGGTCATTCAGGTGGTGGTCGCATGGATGCAGGATAGTGTCCTGTGGGATGCTAATCCTCCTCCCTTGCCAGCCCTCCAACAATTTAGGCTCGTTCCAGAACCTGGATTGTCAGCATCGTCAGTGGTGAGGCTACTGCTGCACCAGCGGCTGGCCCATTTATATAATTTTTTTAGTGAAAATGTTATTTCTGACATCCTGAGATTCAGGCTCAGTGTGGCTTTAGTTTCCTCAGATATTGTTAAAACAGCTTTTACAGCTAATTTTGTAATTAATGACGTCGTCAGTAAAGATGTGCCACTGCTTACTTTTTAAAAATCTCTTCTGCCGGCTCCATGGCGCGGCGAAGGGTTTGCTCAGCATGCTGGTGACCCGGATTCATGCCCTGAGCCTGGGTGCAAGGAGCGGAGACCAACAGGGAGGGATTACAGAGCATCCATTGGACACTTCCTCCTGGGGGTTGGCAGGGCCTCAGCACCTGGAGGTGGATTGGGCAACATGGCTTGGAGGCATGAAGCCTCAACACACCCCTGTATGTCCCCAACTCATGTTGCTGCCACACTTGGTCAATTAGGGTGGAGGGGTGGGAGGGCAAAAATTGAAAAATGCCCCAAATGACCGAATGATGACTTCTGGTCCCCGATGTCACAAAACCCAGAAAGTTTCTGGTCTGACCCCACAGCACCGGGATATGAAGTTGTGCCTAAGTGGTGCTTCCCCCTCCCAGAAAGGCGGGACCCTCCCAACGAAGAGATACATCGAGTAACCCGGGTGGCTGGGGCGGGTAGTTGACAGAAAGGGAATAAGTGGTGCCGGGTGCACCTTGGAGACCAAAAGGAGTGGCCAGTTGGGAGGTGCCTGGGAGGAGCATACAAAATAACACACAAAAAAATCCTTTTGCTGAGGTCACCTGTTGAATGTACATGCTGGATTTATACTGTGATGTATTTAGATGGTGTTTCCACATGTTTCTGAATGGTACCTAACACAGCACTGTACCAAGATATTTAATTTTTCATGTCAGGCATGAGAACTTAATAGGAAATGATATGAATGTCAGAATCCTATATCATAGTTCAGTAATGAAAGAAAACAAAAAGTAAAATACGTATCTTGATATTTTTGCTAGATGAACATTATTGTGAAAACAACTGCATGGTCACTAACACATACTGCTGCTTTAAAACTGAGCAAACATACCTAATTTATTGAGATGCTTGCATGTGATCCAGTAAGTACTGTACAAGGGAAGCAGGAGATGCATTCTAATGTGTCAGTGCCTGTCTGTCTAGTGCATATGTATTTTCAATTTTGACCAGGAAAGACACACTGAACTGCAACAGCTCGCTTCCTGGTGCATTCTGGAGGATAAGTTATAGGGACTTGTTTAATTCACAACAGGAATGTTATTCAGCACACTGGTGAAAATCCTCCACGCTTATGATAACTGCCATGAGTCTTCAACTTCCACCTGTTTAACCACAAAGAAGGACAGAAGGGACCTTGATTTAAGATCTCAGCCGAAGGACAGTCCCTCAACAGTGCAGCCCTCCCCCACCTTCTGCTGCACTACAGTGTCAGTACTGGGTAATAGCCCAGGTTCCTACTATGGGACTATATCCCAAGACTTTCTGGCTCAGAGGGATTGTGCAACCTACTGAGCCTGTGACACTGATACTTAATCCAGTAGTTTATCCAGAATGTGTATGTCAGGAGCTCCTCCTCAAACACCTGTTATTTTTCTGTTCCTCCACTGACAGCAGAGAAAATAACAAGCTGCCAAGTGCATTCCCAACCAACTGGTACCAAAGGAAGAAAAAGCAAAAACAAATACAAACAGCAAATGGCGTTCCTATTTCTGACAGCTTTCTTTGAGCTGCAGGGCAATGTACTACCTCATCAGCTTTATAACAACTGATGGTACCTCAAAAACAAGGCCTAATTACAGTGCAGGCAAATGGTAGCATTAGGAGGTTACAAGGCTTGACCTCCAAATTCTGAAGCAAGCCCCAGTATCTTTTTAATCAGTAATCTTTTCCTCCCATTCACTGGCCTTGCCATAATCTGCCCCTGACAACTGCCCAGCAAGTCACAGTGGGGCACTATGGGCCTAAAATGCAATTTGCACATGGCAGGACACCCAATAAATGTTATCACTATAGGAAAGTGTAACCACATTTAATGTTGCAATGTCAACTAAATGAAACTTTGCATAAAGTTGAGACTCGGGGTCTCTACAGAATTGCACATAGATGTTCCATTATAAATCTGACGTGATTTCTGCCACTCATGCATGAAGCCACTGTACCTCTCATCCTGTGCTGGCCGACTCCCATGTTGGAATGTACAGAGTGGGGCATTCCACTTCACAGCCGATTGGGGGCAGTAATCTCATTTAACCTTTTAAATCAGAAAAATAGTTACAACTTATTATACATCCCTCTAGCTAGTTCATGCGATTTATAAGTTAATAGGACTTCTGCAAGATGTCTCTTATGGTATATGAGACTCCTCCTGCAAGGTTTGAGGACTCAAATCCATCAACCTGCTTTGCCTCCTCTTCCAAAACCTCATGATCAGAGTCTCCTGCACTATAAGAGACACCCCATGTAGGTCAATTAACTTATACCATTTATCTTCCTTTTAAGGCCCGGTTTATATTGCAATGTGCGTGTTGTCGTCTGGCTTATCTTGAGGATATTTGTTATAGAGGACTGCTTTTGTTACTGATCACGTGCTAGCAGGTATGGTTCGGTATTAATGCTGCTAGCTGCTGACCACCTACTCAGTCACTTGCTCCTACTTAAAAGGCACAAGCGAGCAGCTTAGCGGTTGTGAGGTGAGAGGTGCTCAGTGCGATTTGCAATGTACGAGGTGCTAACTGCTAACATACAATGCCTAAAAGAAAATCCTTTGATTTACAATTTAAATTATCAGCAGCTCACCAGGCAGAGAAGGAGGGCAATCACCCTGTGGGTGCTTCTCTCAATATCGATGAAAAACAGCTTAGAGCGGTAGTGGGAAAAATTCCTTTACTACAAGAGAAGCTGTCATCAAGTGGTTCCATCGGTTCCTGTAAAAAACAGAGGAGACTTCATGGTGGGGCGAAAGCCAGATACCTGAGCTGGAGACCAAACTAGTAGGATGGCTAACACATCAAAGGAACAACACACTATAGGGTTACTAGGAAAGCAGTAGCTCTGAAGGCTGTCCACCTAGCACCCCTGCCTTTTTACTAAAGCGACAGGTGCACGCTGTTGGCATTGGCAGCAATACCTGGTGGAGACCTGGGTTGAGGAGGATGAGTTACCTGGCACAAGGGACCTAGGTTTGGCTACTCTGCACAGGGGCACCCAAGTAAATCCAACTACAGGAAGCAATAACTGTAATGTCCAGAACCAGGATTGGGATTTTTCAGTGTGGCTTTATTCAAAACTAGATGAAACATGACAAAGCATTGTATGGTCCCCAAGGGGCTCGTTCACTGTATATGCAGATAGAGACTAAAGGCGGTCCATTGGAGAATGAACACATTTTTACATTGTCTGGCTCTGGACCCAATAGGCACTCAGCCGGGACTTTGCATGCGCTTTGGATACACAGCCTGACTGGCCTGGCTCCCCTGCCAGCCACTTGACTGACAGTCCATTTGAAAATCAACCCAAACTTTGCTTGAAAGACTCCCCATCAAACAAGGGAGACTCCCAAACTGTGGCTCCCCACCCACTTAAGTCTGCGACTCCTAGAGATTTTCCAAGTTAGCGACCACGTCTGGTACCTACCTCATCACTGGCCAGGCGCATGAGGCAAGTAGCAAATCACAGAAGAAATCCGTGAGGTGAACCTGGTTACTAAAGATGGGGGTTTTCCACCTCCAGCTCCCACAGCCCATACCCGCCATTTCTCTGGACAAACACAAACTTCAAACTGTGAAAATGTAGATTAAGCGGTGGATGACCTGGAGCACCCCTCTACAGCATTACTTGAAATCCATTAAAGCGTTAGACTTTTTGACTGCTGTATTTGTTTGTCCTAGTTGACATAGTCCTCCCAAATAGCAGTCCACATCCATTTCCCAACTGAAGAAAACAATTTGTTTGTCCCTTCAAATGGGGCAAAACACTCACCATTCGTTGCAGGTGCCCCCAGGCGAAGTAACACTTTCTTTGCTGTTATACAAGAACAGACGGAAAAAAAACAGGCAGCTTCCTTCCATAGTGAGCAAAGGGATTGCCCTGGGACCCACAGAGAACTTTTCTCCCAGAGGGGGGGCACTGAGACCCGAAACGCGGTCTCTACCACTTAAAGAGTAAAACAGGATGACTTCCTACCTGTTTGCTTTAGGACAAACTCAAGACTGCTCCCTCCTGGGAGGTAAACAGGAGACTGCTTTGAAAACTCTCAAAGTTCTAAATTCACTCCCTCAGCTGCAGATTCCAATGTGGCTTATGCAGCTGCGACAGTTCTATGGTGATGTCATCTCTCAAGTCTCAGCTGTGACTGAGAACAGAGTGAGACAGTGTGAAACCCATTTACACTGGAGTTTCACAAGCTGTCTTCCCTGCCTACCACTAGGTCTTACTGGGATTCTAGTAACCCCGGATAACAAGGGGGTTACACTCGCCCTCCAAACCAGGAAGACTGTCCCCAGTCATTATGCACCCGACCTTAGGCCATCCCACCCTATGTGCTACCTGCGGAGGGGGTGATCAGGACCCCTCCTACCATGTGCAAGCACAGGCAGGCAACACTAAGGGCCTAGAGGCCTATGCTGACATATCAGCCTCTACTCTATACACTTACTATGGACACCTAGTGGCTCTGGTAGAACCGTTCAGAGCATAGCCTGATAGATCAGCACTGCAGTCCCTATGGCCACTGAGGGACCACAGCCTGTCTATCCCCCTAACCCTCTAGGGAAAACCTATCTGCCTCTAACATAACATCCCAAACAAAAACAAAACCTGGGACCTCCCGACCTTGGGCAACCTGCAACTACAACACAGCTCTTTAAATTCTACACAATAAAGCACCGACAAGGAACTCCGATGAGCCCCTCCTCCTCTTCTTGTCTTCTCTTCTGTCTTCCCAGGAACACCTATAAGAAAAAGCGAAAACAAAACACACTCCTAATCTGCTTACACAGTCTATCTAAACAACAACAACCACAACCCCTACCATACAGAAAAAAAAAAAACACTGAACAATCCCAAAAGATTTTTTTTTTTAAAAAAATGAAAAACACAGTATTTACATTAGAGTACAATAATGACATTATTTACAATACACATTTGGGGGATGGAGTGCCTAAAGTCCCAACTAGTGACCACAAGGCCTGAAGTCTAGTCCATTAAAGAGTCTATCCTGGGCGGGCCCGTGAAACATAGTTCTAGAAGGCCAAAATCCCAAAGAGAGTCTTTGCGGACAGTTCACACATTTTTGAAGTCTGTAGTGTAGGGTGTGTACTGCAATGTCATAAAGATAGAAAAAGGTTTTTGGACTTACCAGCCTCTTGAAATATAAAACTAGGCACCGACCTGCACGCGCTGAAGACTCTCCTGGCAGCATTTCTTCTGATACAGCTGGGAGGACATCTTCCGGGAAATACAGGAGGGCACATCTGGAAACAGCTGGGTTGATGCCATCTCTGGAGAAGGAACCTTAGAACAGGAACAAAAAGAAAACAGCTGGTCCCTCGTCATCCGATTACAGGAGATGAACAGGAAACAGCTGGGCTGGTGTCCTCTCTGGATCTGAAGTCATCTGGTGGGCCAGTAGATGGTTGCTGAACAAGACAGTACACCTGTAGACTGATGAATGTGGAGCTCCTGAGTCCTTGGTTATTCATATTGGCAGATCAATAAGGGCACTTCACAGTCTAGATGTGGCAGTATTGACTACCACTGCTCGCTCTCCATTTTGTAGGCATGGGCTTAATTACTGGGAGGTCCTTGCACTGAGGCCAATAGTAGAAGGGGTCAGGGGCTTGAATTATTACTTTGTCTGGACGCACATAATTCACACAGTGGGAGACTTCACGTTCCTCTCCATCCACTATTCTCACTCTGTCCATAAACAGTGTCCTGCCTCTCTTCCACTGTGTATACTTTTACGTGGAACAGTCTATTCTTTACATGCTGGTTGGCCCCAGGATGCACATGTTTCATTGCTTCATCCCAGATCCAGGATTTCCTGCAGTTCTCAATCTCCCAGACTCTCCGAGGAAAGGTAGGAAAGGTCATACCATAGATTTCATTGGCCTTTCTACAAACCAGTCTCTCCTCTTTACTTGCTTTGGTCAATCTGGGACCGCTGGCCTGGCTTGGGGGTGGCCAGTCCTGGTTCTGTCAGCTTCACATCCTCAAAGAAATTAAAGCGGATCCCTGACTTCTTCTTCTTGTAAAGCCAGGGCAGTGGCATTACCACCTTCTTAGACACATTCTTCGAGGCAAGATCTTGAGGCTGTGTACCGTTCCTTTCTCACAAGGCCACATAGGTTCCCCCTCATCTTCCTCTTCACTGAGGATCTGAGCCCAGGAGTGAGCAGTCATTCTCACACCGAGACTATCCATTCATCACTAGGAGGCGGAGGTCAACACCTCCCATTCAAAGGCCTCCGCATCTCATCTTCACCTTGAGACTTGGACTAGGCCCCCCACCCAGGGGTCTATTGATGCTTTATCTGAACTTTCCTTCTGAGATCCAGCATCCAAAGCTTCAATTTCAGATTCAGTCTCTAATTCTGCACTCTCTAACTTTGTGCCACACTCCCCGAGGGACCTTCCTCCACAGGCTCTGCCTGATGCTGTGTGCTGCCAACTGCAGATTCCTGAATTTTTGTCCATGTGGGAGCCAAAGCAGATTGGAGGTGCTTATACAAGCCATATTTTGTAGACATCCAGCACAGTGAGATCATGATGACATCCCTTCCAGCACTCAAGCACATCTGGCATACATGCACTGGATAATTAGGAATTGCCACATCAGGAGGGAGTTGCCCTCCATAGCATCACTTTTCAATATCTCTCAGTCTATTTACTGCTGCTGTTACTGCAACCGGGCATGATCCGGTAACGAGCTGGTCCTGAGGCCATAACTGCAGAAAAACAAACAAAATTCACTGTAACTGAAAGTCCCACTTTAATGACACACTCTGTAGCTTTAAAATGGCTCCTCTGCTGCTGTGTTTACTTTACTACCCCACCCTGTAATGGCGGCGCAGCACTCCTGTTCATCAACATTCAGACTCTGGGTCAAGCCACTCGCACCGATTTACATCAGCTATCAATAACTTTTACTCAAACTGCACAACTTGCTCTGTTCTGGCTGCATACCTCTCAACCTCCTGCCTCACAAATCAGGGACAAGGCTTAAAAATCAGGGACAAAGGACAAAATCAGGGACACATCTTCAAAATTAGAGATATCCACCCAGAAAGCTGGTAGAATATGGGGCTTAGTGCAAAATGCATTTTCTAAGCAAGAACAAGTTTGTAACTTTAAAACTTGACATTATTTTGTGTATAATTTCCACTGTTTAGCACGGAAACACAAATTTTAGGAGGGACAGAGTAAAATTTTGAGGCAAAATCAGGGACATCCCTGAAAATCAGGGACAGTTGAGAGGTATGTCTGGCTGTTCACACATTTACAGGATTTTCCTTGGACTTTTCACTTGCTGGCAACATTCATTTAATTTACAGTCCTTAAAGCTTGGGTTTCAGCACAGGATTGCCTGCTTCTACTAGTGTTGCACTTTTACAACCCACAGTCTCTCTCTGGCTGCAAACTTTAAACTGAGGTTACTTTCATTGCTATGCACACATTTAATGGCTTTACAGACTTGCACTTGCCAGCAGGACATCACACAATCGCTACTTGCAAAGCGACTATACAAGCTGCACACACATTTATATGGCATTACTGAAAATCACTGTTTGAGCAGTTTTTAATTGTTTACTCACAGTTATTGTAGCAACTTGCTGCGATGGGTAAAGCGGCCTGCAGCCAGATTTTGAAGGCCTCAGAATGCAAGCAGGCGGGCAGTCTCATGATCGTCATTTTAATCACACAATTCATTGATCCCACAATCGATTTGCAGGTTGAGCCGATTTTAAACTAAAAGTCACTTTTGAACTGTTTACAGCGCTTTGAATCCTCGCGACGCTCCTCCACTGCCAGTACCGCACTACTCTCTGTCTCCCTCTCGAGATGAAGCAGTCACAGAAGAGCTGGCTGAGGCGGGACTAATGGCAAACTGATCAACCACACGGCGCCATGCAAATGAGCCTCTTCTTCCTCACGAGGGCTCCTCTCCTCCAGGCGATCGTCGAGCAGTCAAATTTAAACTGTAAAATGCACTTTTTTCTTCAACTGACTCCACAGTAGGAGCCCATTTCAATCATGTAACATTGCCATTAACTCTGCAGTCTCTAACTTTGCACAGAAAGCATTTCTAACGTCCAGGGCATATTTTCTCTGTTGCTACCCCTAGTTTTCCACACTTTCCTTCACAGAAATTCATTTTAAAACTGACAAAATGCTGTAAACTTTTTGATGATGCAGGACAAGGCACACTCTTTGGCTTTACAGCTCCTTGGTAAACAGTTGGCATTTTTAAACAGCAGCACAAGATTCACAGCACACAGCAACACACTAGAAATTGCTTCAACTTTTGGGCTACCGACTGCCAGATAGCCAAAGCGCTAGCCCACTTGCCCAAGCACCTTCCTTCCAAACAAATCCAGCGGTGCCTCCATTTTGTCACCCCTCACCTGCCTTTTTACTAAAATGACAGGTGGCATGCTGTTAGTATTGGCAGCAATACCTGGTGGGGACCTGGGTTGGGGAGGATGAGGTTACCTGGCACAAGGGACCTAGGTTTGGCTATCTCTGCACAGGGGCACCCAAGTAAATCCAACTACAGGAAGCAATAACTGTAATGTCCAGAACCAGGATTGGGATTTTTCAGTGTGGCTTTATTCAAAACTAGATGAAACATGACAAAGCATTGTATGGTCCCCCAAGGGAGCTACGTTCACTGTATATGCAGACAGAGACTAAAGGCGGTCCATTGGAGAATGAACACATTTTACATTGTCTGGCTCTGGACCCACCAGGCACTGAGCCGGACTTTGCATGTGCTTTGGATACACAGCCCGACTGGCCCGGCTCCCGTGCGGCCACTTGACTGATGGTCCATTTGAGAATGAACCCAAACTTACATAGAAACATAGAAGTTGACAGCAGATAAGGACCCAAGGCCTATCCAGTCTGCCCATTTCTTTTCTACCTTATAAATGTGCCATCAGCCTTTGCTCTGTCAGTGGCCTATCTATTCATAGTCATTTGTATTGCTCCCTTATGCCTATCCATGCCTGTTTGAAGCCCTGCACTGTATTCATAGCCACCACTTCTTGTGGTAAGCCATTCCATGCATCCACCACCCTTTCTGTGAAAAAGAATTTCCTCACATTCCCCTTAATCGGCCTCCCTCTAATCTCATGCTGTGTTCTCTTGTCCTGCTATTTTTCTTATATTTAAACATGTTAGACTCTTTCACCTTGCTTATGCCCTTAAGGTGTTTGAATGCCTCGATCATATCACCTCTCTCCCTCCTTTGCTCAAGGGTATACATATTGAGCTCCGTTAATCTGTCCTCATATGTCTTCTGATGCAGTCCCTGCACCATTTTGGTTGCCCTTCTCTGGACTGCCTCAATTTGGTTAATGTCCTTGTGAAGGTGTGGCCTCAATACTGCGCAGTACTCCAGATGGGCCTAACCAGTGTCTTGTACAGAGGATTATTACCTCCCTCTTACGACTTGTGATACCCCTACTAATACACCTTAACACCCCCTAGCCTTACCTACTGCTTTAGAGGTCTGCTTGGATGATTTTAGGTCATCAGTGATGATGACGCCCCAAGTCTCTTTCTTCCTTTGTGACTGCTAGCAACTCCTCCCAGCCTGTAGGTGGCTGCAGGTTTCTCTTCCCTATGTGCATGATTTTGCACTTCTTTGCATTAAATCCCAGTCGCCACTCTTCTGACCATTCTGCTAGTTTATCCAGATCTCTTCTCATTCTGCCCACCCCATCTGGATCATCTACTCTGTTGCAGATCTTGGTGTCATCTGCAAACAGACAAGCCTTACCCTCTAGTCCATCTGCAAGGTCACTAACGAAGATGTTGAAGAGGACTGGCCCCAGGACTGATCCCTGAGGGTACCCCACTTGTGACTTGAAACTCTTCTGACTGTATACCATTTACCACCACTCTCTGTTTTCTGCCCGTCCAACCAGTTTGCCACCCAGTTGACCAACTTCTGACCCACCCGAGGCCTACCCAGCTTATTTATCAATCTTCTATGTGGAACAGTGTCAAAAGCTTTGCTGAAGTCAAGGTAGGCGACATCAACTGCTCCCCTTGGTCCACGACTCTGGTTACCCAGTCAAAGAAATCTATGAGATTAGTTTGACAGGACCTTCCTTCCTTTGTAAACCCATGCTGTCTTGGATCCTGTGCCCTATATAGTTCCAGGTGTTGCACTATCCTTTCCTTAAGGAGTGCCTCCATAATCTTGCCCACTACTGAGGTAAGACTGCCGGTCTGTAGTTCCCTGCCTCCTCCCTGCTACCACTCTTGTGGGCGGGATCACAAACCCTTCTCCAGTCTTCTGGGACCTCTCCTGTGCTCAGAGACTCACTAAACAATTCTGCTAATGGCTCTGCTAGTTCCTCCTTTAGCTCCTTAAGTACCCTGGGATGTATGCCATCAGGTCCCATTGCCTTATCCACCCTGAGCTTAGCAAGCTCTTGTAGGACCCTTTCTTTTGTAAAGGGAGTAGTGCTCACCTCCCTCACCCTGTGTCCATGATGCTGAGCTGTGGGCCCTGCCCTACCTTCTCTTCAGTAAATACTGAGCAAAAGTATCTATTTAGGATAGATGCCTTTACAGGGTCCTCCTCCTCACATGCTCCATTTTCTCCATTAAGCTTAGCAATACCCCCTCTGGACTTTCTCCTTTCACTAATGTATCTATAGAAGAGTCTTATCACCTTCTTTACTGTTAGGTGCTAGTGTTTCCTCAGTTTGGGACTTTGCCTGCCTTACTGCCTTACCTGCTTCCCTTAGGGCAGTTTGGTATGCCTCCCTATCTTCATCCCTGTGTTCCCTTATATTTCCTGAAGGCCAGCCTTTTGGCTCTGACCTTTTCTGCTACTGTATTTGAGAACCAAAGTGGTTTCCTTCTTCTTTTGCACTTCCTTTTCTGTCTAACACAATGGGATGTTGCTTCAAGTATTGCATCCTTAATGCTTGCCCACTTTGCCTGTACCCCCTCACCTGTGTTTCTTTTTGCCAGGGCTAGCTTAACTCTGTTGGCCATCTTATCAAAGTCAGCTCCTCTGAAGTCCCATATTTTTGCCTTGGAATGGGATGATTTAGATGTAGTAGCCAAATTGAACCATACCATGTGATGGTCACTGGCCCCAGGTGACCTTCTACCTGGAGATCTGTGATCCCTTCTTTGTTAGTCAGTACTAGATCTAGGATAGCCCTGTCTCTTGTGGGTTGCTGTACCAGTTGTTTGAGGCCCTCCCCTGCAGGGAATCCACTATGAGTCTAGTTCTGGCAGATGTTCCTGCTGGTATTGACCAATCTGTATCCGGCATGTTGAAGTCTCCCATTATCAGAACCTCCCTTTAGCTGTCATGTTTTGTATATCTTCTAACAGTAATGTGTCTATGTCCTCCCTCTGGTCTGGGGGCCTGTAGACAACCCAGTTCTTATGACTGTCCCATTTCCTGTTTCCAGGGTGACCCACAGTTCTTCTGGCTCCTTATGTGTATTCTGAATTTCTGTAGCTTTTGATATTTTCATTGTAACATACAGGGCCCTCCCTCCCCTTTTTTGCACCTCGGTCTCTTCTGAACAATACATAGCCAGGTACTGAAGTCTCCCAAGTGTGGTTACTGGTAAACCACATCTCACTAATTGCTACTATGTCCAGTTTAGCCTCTGACATTGTGCCTGCAGGTCTAGGATCTTATTTCCCAGGCTGTGAGCATTTGTGTACATGATTTTCCGTTGGCCAGATTTTTGGTGTGTTAGTTGTTGGGTGAAGTTTGGCATTACCCCTGTGCGTCCGTGTGGAGACAAACCTTTTTTCTTACCTGGAACTTTACTTGGAAAGACTCCCATCAAACAAGGAGACTCCCAAACTGTGGCTCCCACATCATAAGTCTGCGACTCCTAGAATTTGTTTTCTTACTTCCAATCGAACTCCCATCAAACAAGGAGTAAATTTCCCATCCTGTGGCTCCCACACCACTTAGAGTCTGCGACTCCTAGAGATTTTCAAGTTGCGACCCGTCGGGTACCACCTCATCACTGGTGAGCACATGAGGCAAGTAGCAAATCACAGAAGAAATCCGTGAGAGGTGGACCTGGTTACTAAAGATGGGGGTTTCCCACCTCCAGATCCCACAGCCCATACCCGCCATTTCTCTGGACAAACATAAACTTCAAACTGTGAAAATGTAGATTAAGCGATTGGATGACCTGGAGCACCCCTCTACAGCATTACTTGAAATCCATTAAAGCGTTAGACTTTTTGACTGCTGTATTTGTTTGTCCTAGTTGACATAGTCCTCCCAAATAGCAGTCCACATCCATTTCCCAACTGAAAACAATTTGTTTGCCCTTCAAATGGGGCAAAACACTCCACCATTTGTTGCAGGTGCCCCACAGGCGAGTAACACTTTCTTTGCTGTTATACAGAACAGACTGAAAAAAAAAACAGGCAGCTTCCTTCCATAGTGGGCAAAGGGATTGCCCTGGGACCCACAGAGAACTTTCTCCCTCCCCAGAGGGAGGGGGCACTGAGACCTGAAGCATGGTCTCCACCATTTAAAAGGTAAAACAGGATGACTTCCTACCTGTTTGCTTTAGGACAAACTCAAGACTGCTCCCTCCTGGGAGGTAAACAGGAGACTGCTTTGAAAACTCTCAAAGTTCTAAACTCACTCCCTCAGCTGCAGATTCCAATGTGGCTTATGTAGCTGCGATAGTTCTATGATGATGTCATCTCTCAAGTCTCAGCTGTGACTGAGAACAGAGTGAGACAGTGTGAAACCCATTTAACTGGAGTTTCACAAGCTGCCTTCCCTGCCTACCACTAGGTCTTACTGGGATTCTAGTAACCCCGGATAACAAGGGGTTACACGTTCATTTATGCCAGCCGTGGGTGGGTGGACAAGTTTCTAACAAGGTTGGGATTTGCAATTGACAAAAAACAACAGTCGGCCAAAGGCTCCCAAAGATTTTGCTCCCAAAATAATAAGCTTTGCTTGTTTTGCTACCACAACATTGCTGTCAACAACCTGCTACCTCAAACAATTGGTAATATGGATGAAACTGCAATCGGGCCGACATGCCTAGCAATAACACAATAGAACAGGTGAGCTACAAATCAGTATCATTGCTTACTACCAGCCATGAAAAGCAGTGTCACTGTTTGTTTGGCTGCTATGGCGAGACAGGTGAAAATTACCACCATTTGTAGTTTTGAAAGGAAAAGGGTTCCTAAAGAGATGCTGGGGTATCTGGGGTTGTTCTTGCCATGTCCCCGAATGGCTGGATGAGCAAATAGCTCACTCTACA
Organism: Neoceratodus forsteri; assembly: GCA_016271365.2. Classification (NCBI taxonomy): domain Eukaryota; kingdom Metazoa; phylum Chordata; order Ceratodontiformes; family Ceratodontidae; genus Neoceratodus; species Neoceratodus forsteri. The sequence continues at coordinate 379,053,676 of JADMNL010000023.1, read as the reverse complement.
ATGGCTACAAAGTATGGGGTCTATAGCATTCACCAAAAGACTTATGATCTGGGATGCCTTCAGATGTCATATTTCCCTGCAGTTAAAAGGCAGCAAAATCCAAAAGACTGTGCTTGATGTGATTCCCATTGGATGTACAATGCTGTTGCAACGGCAGATGTGAGCTGGATTGCTTCTTTTAACCGGGCAGCGCATTTTATTTATTTTTATTTATTTAAATCTAGGATTTCAACATACCTTTGAGCCAAGGCTCTTTTACAAAGGTTCCACGTCAGTAGTACAGACAATTGGACCAGCATTGGGACCTGTCGACCACTGGCTGTCTACCGAGGAGTGGGAACAAACCCGTGGCTGGAAACCCAAGGCCCCAAGTAAAGACAAAATGCTTGAGTGGATCAAGATTCCGTGCAAGCTGTCAGCAGATATGTCATTGTAAAATCATTTGAGGTACTGCCTTGTTGTTGTTTATAAAAATAAAATTAAATGGAGCACATTTCATGCTGGTATACTGAGCTGTCTTTTTCCCCCTTACCAGGTCTGTGCGATGACCAGCTGTGACCCTGACATAATCCACTGCACCAAGCCGGGAGGAAAGCAAGAAATCAGAGAGGAGCTCGGTCAAAACTGTAGGACATCTCAGAGGCTTCATTCAGTGACACTGACACAACCTGCTCTGAGAGCAATATTCCATCCCAAGAGCGAGGAGTAGTTCTGACTCAGAGATAGACATTGACAGTGAATCAGAGCTAGATTAGCTAGATAGAAAATTTATCAGTGCACAATATGTTTTAGTAATTTTAAAAGCAATAAATGTACATTTTACAAAAACAGTATTATTGTCTCACTGACTTCCATGTCTGGTCGCGGAACCTCTGAAAACTTCCTGATGTGATGAGTGATGTCTTTTGGTCCACAACGAAGGTACTGTACTACATTGCTCATTGCACCAAATGTTAGCAGCGGCTATAATCGAGGTGGCCTTTATTAGCTAACGCTAAAAATGGTGTGGCTTACATTAGAGGGCGGCCTCAAATCAAAGAAATATGGTATTATACAATAGCAGGACAATTTCCTGAACTCTGACTGATCATCAAGAAGCCCCCTCGGGCTGCTACCACCGCTGCGGTCAGGACCATTGGCAGCGCCCACGGTGCACAGAAGCCTCAAATCAGCCCCTGCTGTCCATACCAAGATCATCAAGAAGCCTCCTTGAGCTGCTACCACCACTGCAGTCAGGACCATTGACAGGCACCCCACGGCACACAGAAGCTCCCAAATCAGCCCCTGCTGTCCATACCAAGATCATCAAGAAGCCTCCTCGGGCTGCTACCACTGCTGCGGTCAAGACCATCAGCAGGTGCCCCTAGCGCACAGAACCTCCTGAATCAGCCCCTGCTGTCCATACCAAGGTATGGAGTTCAGCGCCTCAGACCTGGCTTCTCCAGAGAAAGGGCAGACCGGCCTTTTTCTATTCAAAACCGGCACTGCTTTGGGACATCTCTCATTGGCTGTTCAGCCAGGCAGTGCGTCCAAACTGGTCCGCTGCTGTGCCGGGAACCTGAAGCCAAATTTGCTTCACTGGTCTCCCCTCAGTGGTTTTGCAGGTTATTGTCAAGTTTGAAATACTTTGCTGCTGTACTTTTCTGCATTGACGCCGCTTTTAGCCCTTAGCCCCAATCCAGAGCTCTGCGTACCGCCCTGAGCTTGCATCGGACCACGGTGCCAGTCAGCTTCAGGGGCTGCACTTTGGTCTATTGGCTGGGAGGGAGGCGGTGGTCCCTGCTTTTTTTTCTCTGCCATAGGTCCAGATGATGTTTGCTGTTATTCTATTGCTACTTATATTGTTCTATACTAATGTGAAGCTGCACAGTGTTTACATCCGTATTTAGTGCTCCTGAGGTCACGGAAGCCTTATCGCTCCGACACTGCCTCCCCGCCTCTTGTTATATTTTTCTTTTGTTTTATTTCCTTTCTCCTCCCAGACCCTCTCAGACTCAGTCGGCGCTGCCCTAGTCTGAACCCTCCCCGATTTAAGACACAATTAAGTGTCACAATTCTTTGTGTGCTTTGTTATTCCCAACCCCCATCCTGAGCCATTCTAAAGCGTGTTGCTTCTCCTTCACAGATCATCAGAAGCCCCTCAGGCTGCCACCGCTGCTGCGATCAGGACCGTCGGCAGGCCCCACGGCCACAGAAGCTCCCGAATCAGCCCCTGCTGTCCATATCAAGGTACGGATTTTAGCGCCTCAGACCTTGGCTTCTCCAGGGAAAGGGCAGACCGGCCTTTTTCTATTCAAAACTTCGCCGCTGCTTTGTGGACATCTCTCATTTGCTGTTCAGCCAGGCAGAGCATCCCCATTGGTCTGCTGCCTGCCCGGACCCAAGCCAAATTTGCTTCACTTTGGTCTCCTCAGTCGTTTTGCAGGTTATTGTCAAGTTTGAAATACTTTGCTGTACTTGTCTGCATTGACATACACTTTGGCCCTTAGCCCCAATCCAGAGCCTGCTGCGTACCACCTGAGAGCTTGCATTGGACCCCACTGCCAGTCAACTTCGGGGCTGCACTTTGGTCTATTGGCTGGGAGAGAGGCGCGGTCCCTGCTTTTTTCCCTCTGCCATAGTTCCAGATGATGTTTGCTGTTATTCTATTGCTACTTATATTGTTCTGTACTAATGTGAAGCTGCACTGTGTTTACACCTGTATTTAGTGCTCCTGGGGTCACGAAGCCTTATCGCTCCGGCCTGCCCTCCCCGCCTCTTGCTATATTTTCTTTTGTTTTATTTCCTTTCTCCCTCCCAGACCCTCTCAGATTCAGTCGGCGCCTGCCCTAGTCTGAACCCTCCCCGATTTAAGACACAATTAAGTGTCACAACTCTTTGTGTGCTTTGTTATTCCCAAACCCCCATCCTGAGCCCTTCTAAAGCGTGTTGCTTCTCCCTTCCACAGATCATCAAGAAGTCCCCTGGCTGCTACCCCGCTGTGGTCAGGACCATCGGCAGGTGCCCCACAGTGCACAGAAGCTCCCAAATCAGCCCCTACTGTCCATACCAAGTGCGGAGTTTGGCGCCTCAGAACCGGCTTCTCCAGGGAAGGGCAGACCGGCCTTTTCTATTCAAAACTTTGGCTGCTTTGGGACATCTCTCATTGGCTGTTCAGCCAGGCAGTGTGTCCCATTGGTCCGCTGCCCTGCCCAGGACCAAGCCAAATTTGCTTCACTTTGGTCTCCTCGGTGGTTTTCGTCCCACCCTCCACCCCTCCTAGGCCACCTTAAATACTCCTTCATCCCCTCCTACCCAGCCATCCATCCCTCATTGGCTTATCTCCCACCTGCTTCAATTTCCTATAGGCCCCATTTCATTGTCATCCTCAACTATACCCCCATATCTTGCCGCCTCATTCTGGTTGCGCTCTAGGAATATACTGGTTTTCCTAACAGCTTGCACAGATCCCTGTTAAAACTCATCTTGATCCGTGAAAGAAAAAATAAATAAATAAATAAAGGGGCTTAACTTTTAACTGTACCTACTCCCAGGCTCTCAAACTTTCTCGCTCCTTGTAGAGTTCGTCCCTCATACCCCTGCATCATAGACTCTGGCATATTAGCACGGAGGATGTGGGTTCTGTTCTGTCTTCTTGTGATACTGTTTCCCTTATTATTATCAAATTCCTCAACTTAGCCTTTTCCCACCATGACAGGAAATCGCCTACAACCAGGATACTGTAGACATCGTGGGACTCACTCATTTTCTCATAGGCTCCCTTAGTTCCATCTCCTGAGTCTGGACACACTTATCACATCATAGAATTACTCTCTCCGATTACTCCCCATTCCTCATTTACACATCTCCTCATACTGCCCACCATACTTCATTTACCTCACTGGAGGTTCTATTATATGCAACTCTATACCAGACAGGTTTTAAACTTAGGGTCCCACCATGCCAGGCCCATGTTCCCCATAAGCTGGAATGCATCAAACTTAAAACTGATCCTTGGATCTTGCAGAAAGCTTCTGCCTCTCCTGCTACTGTGCTCAGGTAATGTTGAATTGAACCCAGGACCACCTGCATGCATTTGGGTGGAGGCCATGCCAAGAATGACAGGAAAGGGTGGAACAGTCTGTTCTGAAATATGCTAGAAGGGGTAGGGACAAGCCTCATTTAATTATACATTTGGGACAAACGACCTGGCTTACAAGACAGTAGATACAGTCCAGAGGAGGTTTGAGGAACTAGCACAATTATGTGAGGGGCAGGAAGGTCAGTAACTTTTCAGAGATACTTCCAGTGCAAAGGCAAGCACAACAAGAAAGCTGAGAATAGAGGAATTTAACGGATGGCTAAGAACCTGGTGTTGTGCTAAAGGTATGGGCTGTCTGGGGTGGGAGGGACCTGGGAGGACAGTAGTCTCTATGCCAAGGACAGACTACACTTGAGTGAGGAGGAAAGAAGTGTTGAAACAGAGAATGAGAGGACATAGAGGAAGTTGGGAATTTAAACTAGGAGTGGGGGTGGCAGTTGGGAAGAGATATGCAGAGACCACAGGTTGGGAAACCATATGAGTTTACCCCCATAACAGTGACAAAGGACAAATGGCAAGTACTATTGGTGATGCTAGGAAAGGAGGGGCAGGATGGGAGGGAAGGGTGGAAGGTGGTTACCCTTAATGCTAGGAGCCTTGGGAGGGAAAACTGCAGAGTTACAGGTTCTCATGGCAGAGGGAGAGGTGGACATTGCAGCCATCACGAAACATGGGCCACCAATACAATGACTGGGACCTGTCTGTACCAGGGTACAGGTTATTTCGTGAGGGACAGGGTGATCAGGAAAGGAGGGGGTGGCACTATATGTGAAGGAAGGACTGAAGTGTGTAAGGGAGGAAGGGAGGAGGGTGAGTGCGGTCAGTTTGGATGCAAATCCAGGATTCAAGAATAGGATTCTTAGAATGGGAGTTGTGTACAGGCCACCATCTCAGGCGGAGGAGTTAGACGGGAACTAGCGGGACAGATCAGGAGGACCTGCGAGAAGGGTAGTGTGGTGATTGTGGGGACTTCAACATGCCAGGAGTGGACTGGAGCACCCCAACAACCAGGAACAGAAGGGAGCAGGTACTGCTGGATGCCTTCCAGGACAGCTTCCTGCTGCAATGGTCAGTGAACCAACCAGGTTGAGGAATACCCTTGACCTTGTGCTGGCAAATGGGGACTTTGTGAGAGAACTTACAGTGGAGGAACCGCTGTCAGGGAGTGACCACCACTCAGTATGGCTCACATTGGATATGGGCAAGGAAGGAGTGGAATCTGGCACAATAGTGCTTGGACTTCAGGAGGGCCGACTTTGGGAGGATGGGGAAGTGGTAAAGGGTACCTGGCCAGAATTCAATCTAGTATGGACACTAACCAGAGGTGGGAGCTCATAAAGCTGAGGATAGTGGAGACAACCAAAACCTGCTGCAAAGCCCAGATCAAGAAGGCTAGGGCTAAGAAACCGATCTGGTTGAGCAAGGAGGTCATGGAAAAGATAAAGAGGAAAAGAGCTGCCTTTAGGAAGTACAAGAAAACAGGAGGGAGGACAGGAGGAGTACTTGACAGAATCGAAGGAGGTGACAAGGGGCAGTAAGGAGCCAAAGCATCAACAGAACTCAGGCTGGCACAAGGCATTAGGAAGTGGGAGAAGGACTTCTTTAAGTACATCAGGAGAAAAGGAGCTATAGGACCACATAGTAAGGATTAGGAAGGAGGGGTTGGGTGGAAGCAGGGTGCGATAAGGCGGAGCACTAAATGAGTACTTCTGCTCTGTATTTACTAAAGAGAAGGGGTGACACCCAAGGTGGGAGAAATGGCAGAAGCAGGGTGGGAAGTGGTGACAGATGGGAAATCATGGAAGCAGAGTTCGAGAGGGTTTGAAGGCACTGAGGGTGGACAAGGCGCAGGCCCAGATGGCATCCACCCAGGGTACTGAAGGAGCTGGCAGGGTCCTTGCAGGACCTTTGGCAGACCTATTTAATGCCTCACTACATTCAGGGTGTACCTCAGGACTGGAGGATGGCTCATGTGGTGCCCCTCCACAAGAGTGGCCCCAAGGATGAACCGGGAAACTACAGACCAGTAAGCCTCACATCCATCGTGGGTAAGCTAATGGAGACTATCCTGAAGGAGAGGCTGGTGGCCCTCTAGAGGCCAAGGACTACAGGACAGCAGGCAGCATGGCTTCATACATGGCAGATCCTGCCAAACCAACCTGGTCGAGTTCTATGACTGGGTAACTAGGCAACTGGACAGCGGCCATGCAGTGGATGTCCTGTATCTGGACTTCAGTAAGGCATTCGACTCAGTGCCACATGGAAGGCTAGGAAGGAAGTTAGTAGGAACAGGGCAGGTGCAAAGTTGGTGAGATGGGTAGGAAACTGGCTGCAGGGAGGCAACAGAGGGGGTGGTGGTGGGTGAGGGCTCTCACACCCAGGGCAGTGACGGCGGTGTTCCACAGGGCTCGGTGTTGGGACCAGTGTTGTTTGGGATATTCATTGCAGACATATCATGGGACATCAAGAGCAAGATCAGTCTGTTTGCTGATGATACCAAGGTGGAGGCGGTGGTGGATGACCTAGGGGATGGCAGGGGTTGCAGGATGATCTGGCAAAGCTTGAAACCTGGTCAGACACCTAGCAACTGGGCTTTAATGCCAAAAGTGCAAGGTGCTGCATTTTGGGATGAAGAAGCCAAGGAGGAGTTACCAGCTAGGGGTGCAGCTAGCCCAGACAGAGGAGGAGAAGGATCTGGGTGTGCTCATTACAGGGTCAATGAACAACTCGGCACAATGTAAGAAGGCAGCTGCAAGGCCAACAAAATGCTGGGTTGTATTGCAAGGTATATCCTCGAGGAGGGAGGAGGTGATTCTGCCACTGTATGGTCATTGGTTAGACCACACCTGGAGTACTGCATGCAGTACTGGCATCCGTATCTGAAGAGGGACATTAAGTTACTGGAGGGGTGCAGCAGAGCGACAAAGATGATCAAGGGGCTGGGGACTTATCATACGAGAGGAGGTTGAAGAAGTTGAATATGTACTCACTGGAGGAGAGGAGAGACAAGGTGACATGATTGAAACCTTTAAATACATGAAAGGAATAAACAAGACAGGTACAGAAGGGCTGTTCAAAGTAAGGGAGGGGGGCCACCAGGGACCATGAATGAGACTGGAGCAAGGAAGGTTCAGGAGGGAGATGAGAGACACTTTTTACAGAGGGTGGTGGCTGGGTGGAATCGTTACCTGCTGAAGTGGTATGCAGTAGAACAGTGGACTGCTTCAAATGAGAATGGGACAGGACAAGGGAGGGTTAATGAAGGGGAAGGGTGGAAGGGAGGGGCAGCTGCAGGAGATAAGGGGTGCTAGCTGCACATTCGAGCAGACTTGATAGACCTCTAGGCCTTTATCTGCTGGCAAATTTTGTATGTTCATATTGGATCTCCAGCAGACTTACCTAACATTAAAGGCTTAAGCTTTATGCATGTGAGCGCAGCAGTTTGTTAAAAATAACCTTCATCCAGGCCTGGATATGCCACACCACCCCTGACATTCTGGTTGTTACGAGTCCTGGCTCTGCCCAGCCGACAACAACAAAATTAATCTCCCTCTTACGCTCTATTTCGAGCAGATAGGCTGACTAGAGGTGGTGGGGTGGCTATTTATGTCAAAGACAAATTTGCGGTCTCCATCATCGACTCAACCTCAGTCCCTCATGAGTTTGAAAGTCTTACACTGCAGGTCGAGATCTCACCAGGTCTATCACTTTGTGTATCAGGCTGTTTTAGGCCCCATCCGCCGGGCTGCAACTTCTAGATCACTTAAGTCTCCTCTTGGGACACAGGTCATCTGAAGTTATATTATATGGGGACTTTAATCTAAACTGGTTGTCAGTGCATCCTCTCCCTGAAAACACTCTGACTCCCTTGGGCTGACACAACTCATCAGAGAATTACAGCCCTAATAAATCAAACCCCTCTAACAGTACCTTGCTGGACGTTATCCTTGTCAGCAAACCTCACTTATTCACCCATGCTGATGTCTTTTTCAGAAATCAGTGATCACAGCTACATCACCTGTGTGAGGTCCAAACATACTCCCCAGGTGCGTCATTCACCTTCAAAGGTGCCTCTGGTATCTTGATCCCTGCGCTTATGTCTCAGAGCTATCTCGCTCTGTACACTGGTCTGACTTTACTTAGCAAGTTCAGTGTCTACCACCTATGACATCTTCCAAAGTATTGTATTAGGTGCTATTGACAGGCACGCACCATTGTGAAAACCGTGTTAGGAACAAGCCTTACGGTGGTTCACCACTGAACTGAAGGAAGCTTTGTGCAATATAGATACGTTGTGGAAAAAAGCTCGTAAATCCAAACTTTCGAATGACTGGAACCTCTTCAAGAGGGCAAGGAACCTCTGTACCAAAATGGTCAGAGAATCTAAGGCTAAGTTTACCAGACTCAATTTGATCTATCAGCTAAATGCCTTCAAAATTCTGGAAACTAATTAAAGATATTGAAGAGCCGTCCTTTCAGTGTCTCATTGCCACCTAAAATTTTATCTGGTGACAAATTAATCACCGACAAACCATCAATCCTTGATGCCTTCAACAACCAGTTCACCACTGCAGGGCTCGCCGACACTTCCCCAGCCAATACACTCAGATACTAGCTGGGTCTCAATGACCAAGGTATCCCTTCCTAAGCATTCTTGCATTCCAGCCCAAAACCCTGAAGGAAGTTGAGAGCCTCCTGCTCCAGTTGAATGTTAGGAAAAGTGTCAGAGCTGACCTCATTGAGCCTTATCTCCTAGGGTTAGGCTACCATGCCCTCGCAGTGCCTATTACACATTTTTCAACTTATCCTCTCACAGGTGACCTTCCCACCACCTGGAAAACAGCACATGTTATCCCCTGTTTAATTCAGGAGATCCCAGTGACCTGAATAATTACAGGCCAATCTCCATCCTACCAACTTTGTCTAAGTTACTGGAAAAATTGTGAACACCCAGCTCAGAAACTACCTGAATCAGCAAACCTGTTCAATCCTCTACAGTCAGGCTTTAGGGCAAAACACAGTACAATCTCGGCCTGGCTAATGTCACAAATGACTGGCAGTGTGAGCTGGACACCAAGAACTTTGTGCAGTGTTTCTGGACCTAAGCAAGGCCTTTGATACTGCTGATCATGACCTGCTCCTCCGGCCCTCCAGCATATTGAGCTGGATTCCTTATCCACCACTTGGTTCGAAAACTACCTCACAGGTCATTATCAGCAAGTAAAAGCTGAAGGTGAAGTTTCACCCTAAAACCTCTCCTGAGGGTGTACCGCAAGGTTCCATCCTGGGACCAATGCTATTCACTGTCTACATCAACAGGATAGGTGCCTCCATAAAGAAAGCCCAAATACATCTCTTCGCAGATTACACTGTGCTTTATGCTAGTGGTCCCTCTCTAGACATGGCATGTGCAGCTCTACATAATGATTTCAACTTACTTCAGCACCAGCTCTAAACCAAAAATTACTCTTGAATGTCAAGAAAACTAAAGCTATGTTCTTCTCACCCTTTCCCAACCTTCCAAATCTGGCCTTGTGGGACTGTCCCTCAATATCCACAGCCCTGGGTGAACAATTGGAGTACATAAATTAATTCAAATACTTGGGAGTATAGGTGACAACAGACTCTCCTTTGCAGTTCATATAGAAGAACTGACAAAGAAGCTTCATCAGAGCTTGGCCTTCTGTTTAGGATAAAAAACCTTCTCCTCTGATGCAAAGTGAGACTAGTCCAAAGTACCTTCTTACCCCTACTAGATTATGTGGATTTCTCTATAGCCAAGGCCCAGTCAGCATGCTCTCTAAGATGGATATGCTCTATCAAAGAGCTCTAAGGTTTATATCTGATCTTCCACACTCCACCATCACTGTTTGCTGTATTCTGCCATAGGTTGGACCTCCCTTACCCTAAGACATCATAAAATGCTGCTATCTATACTTATAAAGCTATTGCTAACAAATTGCCTGACTACATCTCTGCCTGCTTACCACTTTGCACTTTAAGTAGATATGCCCTGAGAAGTGCCTCATATAATTGTCTCTCTCTTAGGGTGTCCCTGAACACTCTTGCATCGATCTATCCCTGGATCCCAGTAACAGTTTCTGCATGGTCACCTTCCTCCCTCCTCCACTCCTCTCTACCTCGTCACCCCTTTTTGTCATCCCGACCTCAGTCTCTGCCTGGCCTCTCCCTTTCTCCCCATCTACTCTCCCTCCCCTTATCTTCTCCTCTCCACCCGTTCCTTATTCTATATCCACTCTCATCCTCTCCTCCCCCATCTAGCTTCCCTCACCTGGTTCTTCATATCTGCTACCCTGGTTCTCATTCCTCCCTTTGGCCTCTGACCTATGCACCCCATCTCTCCCCACACATCTACACCTACTCCATTCCCTACATGTGCCCAAGGGCCTGGTTGACTGGTCACAGTAATCCAGAGCACAGTCTACTTGTCTCGGTGTTCCAGGGTCCCTGTCGAGGTTATGGCTCTTGTCACACATCTCTTCACATTTGTTGACCTTTCAGAACTACTGTTGCTAGATCAGTTTACTATCTGCAAAATTTTGTGTCACTTACCCTGTATGTCTGCTAAATATTGTGTTACTTATCCTGTATCTGGTTATAGTGATGACCTTACTGAATCACTGTTACTAGCTCAATTCACTATCTGCTAAATATTGTGTTACTTATCCTGTGTTACTGCAAAATATTGTGTTAATTTTCCTGCATCTCTTTACAATTCATTGTCCATGCTTATGTTGACCATGCTTGTGTATTGCTATTCTTATGTATTACCCTGTTATCTGTATTTTTCCTCCCAGGTCCACCTTGAAAAGAGCTTTGCTCAATGTTGTTCACCTGGTTAAATAAAGATTTTGATTGATTGATTGATATAGTGAGGTTATCTGATCACAACCTCACAATGCTCACCCAAACATACAAGTAACTGTATGCCAGACTAAATAACAAGCTACAGGTTTTCTTACCAAGAGAGCCTGAAGCTTTGCAATTAAGTACAAGCATAAAGCTTAGTTTCACATAAAACCTTATTTACTTATATTGTAGTGGGCAAACATTTTTGTCATGGCTAAAACATTTTATAGTTAGGGCAGAGAACAAGTGTCAGAACATCTCCTTTATACTGTGGGAGCATCTCTTTTATAGTATCAGTTTGACATTTTTTTTATGAGGAAACACACCACATATGAATGCACTCACATCCTGGGTATGCAAACACAGCTGCCTGGTGTTGCATAACACACTAAAGTGATAAAAGACAATTGAATATTTGCATACCCATGATGCAGTGCTATCCAATGGGAGTGTTTCCTCCAAAAAAATTTAATTAAATTAAAAATAAACTGTACAACTGATACTATAAAATAGATGTCTTTACTCATAAAAGGGATGTTCAACACTTGTTCTCTGCCTAATAGCTATCTACATGTGCTCATTTGTGTCCCCACAATGTTAATAAATAAGAACCATTGTACAATAGTAATAATGCATGATGGGGTGTTGGATGTACTCGCATTTGGCCTTGTGACCAGACATGAGGTTATCCTAGTACAAACCACACACCATCGTGTATGATATTACTAAATACACAACTCTTGAGGCCACACAGCCCCTCAGCTGATTGTGTGGCTCTAAAAGCTTGTTCACTGTTGACATCTACTGTATGTAAAATTTTAGTTGGTCTATGAGGTATTCACAATCTTCAACAAATCCAGTTTTCAAGAATTAATGGTTACAAACATTCTCTTCTAAAGGTTTATGTCAAGTGCTGTAGGAAGTCAACATGACTTAAAAGGAGGAAAAATGGGCGTCTACTGAAATACCTAACTCATTAAACTAGAAGCAAATGTAAAGTGTTGTTTCCAGAAACTGGTTTTAATGTACTGCAGTTTTCCAAGAAATATGGCATGAACTTGGGCATTTCTGAATCTCACATTTGGAACAAATTAACAAAACAAGTTGTTTGAGGTAGGCTGAGGCTGTAACCCATGCTGGTCATTTGTTAGGATTCCTTTTGCTTTGTAAGTCAATAAAGGGCTTGTATATGCTACTAATCACTGTGTTCAACATAAATTTTAAAACAATGGCTGGACATGGATAATTCTGATTTGTTGACAGTATTCTGAAAGGGTAAAGTTATTGGCCAGAAACCCTCATGTACAATAGAACTAGAATTTTAACTATCAAATCATTAATTTATTTCAAAAATGCAATTTTTTTTCTAAAACTTGTTTTTCTTTCATATGGGTTTTATCCCCACCCCATTGTCATAATTCAGGAATATACATTGTAGCCATCTGGAAATCAGCCACTATCACCCCTATATTCAAAGGTGGGGATCACTCTGCCTAAATAACTACCGCTCAATATCCATTCTCCTCCCTCTCCAAGGCCTTAGAGAGAATAGTTTCGGATCAACTCACAGACCATCTCAACAAATATGACCTTCTCTGCACACAGCAACATGGGTTCCATAAAGGTCACAGCACTTCACTGGCCTTGCTTCAACTAACATCACACATTCACACAGCACTGGATAAAGGCCACAACACTGGTTCTATCTTCATCGACCTCAACAAGGCTTTCGATACAAGTCCACCATACTCTACTCCTCACCTCCCTCTCAATCTTGGTCTCTCTAATGAGGCAGTAGGTTGGTTTGCCGACTATCTTTCTAATCGAACTCTTCAAGTAAAATTGGCAATACTCTCCTCCAAATCTTCTGTACTCTCAGGTGTCCCTCAAGGGTCCATATTGGGCCCCTCCTTTCAGCCTATTTCTTAACTCCTCCCTGCAACCTGCCCTTCCAATCTATTACTCATATGGATGATGCTGTCATCTTCACCTCCAGCCCAGATCCCTCTCAGCTCCACCTTCCTCCAGTCCTCTTTCACAGCGGTCAAAACTGGATCACCTCCAAACACCTTATCATTAACTATAAAAAAACAAATGCATGCTTTTCGCGCATCAGTTAAATTCCAAGATAGGTAGTTTCCTCAAATACTATCAGGGTCTCTGACCTCTTGGAATTTGCCCATTCCTTCAAATATCTGGGCATAACTTTGGATCCTGGCCTTACCTATCATGAGCATATTCGACATCTGTCGAAGGCTCTAAACATTAGACTAGGGCTTTTGCACCGCTTTAAACATTGTTTAACCCACGAGGCCCTTAAGCTCGCTATCTCCTCCTCAGTTCTCCCCTTGCTTGACTATGGACTTCTTACCTTTGAGGCAAGCTCCTCAGCCCTAGTTAGCCTTAGACTTGTCCTAAATAGAGCCTGCCGGCTTCTACTAGGGTGCGATAGACTTACCCATACCTGTAGGTTATATCAGGACACAAATTGGCTTGACCTCGACAATAGAATCAAATTCCACACTTGTGTCCTAGCTAAAAAATCTCATTGGGGCTCTCCCTGCAGCCCTTACCCCTTAATCACCATAGACCAAAAGCCCAGCACACCCAAACTCTGACTCTCTACGCCTCTCCATTCCTCCTGTCATACAACACAATTCCAAAGATCCTTCTGTTACCGGGCACCCTTTGGTTTAACTCCTACCCGGCATCCTGCATCTTGATCAGCGAATTGGTCAGTTCAAATCACTCCTGGATTCACACCTTCAGGCCACAAGCATCTGTAGCTGTAAATGATCCAAGGCCCTGCCCTAACAACTTTGACAACGGCCTCTGGCTTGCCTCTCCCTACATCCTCTAGCCGTCATCTCAGGGTGTAAACTCCCGACACCTACAAACCACCGCCTCTGCACCAGCTCAGGTTGCTAGACTTCTATGACTGTAAATTTACCTCGCTTCCTTACCCTGTAACACTCATTATATTGTTAGTATGCACTACCTGCATTGTGAACTCTGTCCTAATTGCATATGACATGGATCCATGTGATTAAGTCTGTAACATTTCCTGTATTACTTTATTTCTGCTCAAATTGTTTGTTTTAGCTCTGTAAGCATTATACATGACGTGGAACTTTTGTAAAGGAGTCTTTGACTCAAAGGTATTTCTGATTCCTAAATAAAATAAATAAAATAAAGACAGAAATATATCCTGCTCAGGCAGAGGACATTATATTCCTGGCCCAACAGTCATCATTCAGGGATATATACCTTCTGGACAGGAATGTTTCCTGCTGAGGCCAAAGCTGTTATATCCCCAGCCCTGCTGTCTTCATTCTGGAATATACCCTGTGGACAGGAATATGCCTTGCTGAGGCTGAGGCCATTATATCCCCTGCTGTCATCATTCAGGGATATATCCTGTAGAAAGGAATATATCCTGCTCAGGCCAAGGCAGTTATGTTCCCAGACCCATTGTCATCATTGTGAGACATATCCTATGGGCAGGAAAATAGGTTATTCACCTGTAACCATAGTTCTAGGAGTGGTATATAGTTCACATCCACACATTGGCAGTTCCACTAGAGATGCTGATTTGACAGAATGTCTTGAATTGAGCTCCATCCACCACCTGGGCAGTATATCCACTGGCTCCACCCCATGATGTCAGATCTTGCATGCTGGAAGCAGGGATTCATCTGCCACTTGCCAGGAGGCTGGTGGGTAGGTGGATGTGAACCATATACGACTCCTAGAACTACAGTTACTGGTGAGTAACCTATTTTTCTAGGCACGTGGTTATAGTTCACTATGCACACATAGGCAGACTTCCAGCAGTTCTCCAGGAGGAGGGGCAAGGTAAGCACCTGTAGTTGTCAAACAGAGACTGGAGAACCAAGGACCCAACTGCAGAATCCTGACAAGACTCAAGATCGATGCTATAATGGGAGATGAAGGTGGGCACTGACTTCCAGGTAGCAGCCATGCAGATCTCCTGGATAGAGACATCCCTGAAGCAGCCAGCAAGGCAATGGTATGTCTGGTTAAATGAGTCCTAAGCCCCTCGAGGCTCCCTACCAGCCAACCTATAGCAGAAGCCCATGCACAATGTTATCCACCTGCCAATCATCTGCTTAGCTGCCAGTCTGTCAGGGGCAGTTTCAGTGTATGCCACAAACAGCTGGCGAGCTTCACCCCAAACTTGAGCCATTCATTCCCTATAGTAGGAGAGTGCCTCCACAAGCACAGAGTATGGAACCAGTGATCAGCCTCGGAAGATGGGTTGTTAAAGTTTACTGTTAAATTAATCACCTGGTTAAGGTGAAACTCTGATACTACCTTCAGGAGGAACTTCAGGGAAAGTATAGAGGACAACTCTGTCTCTGTGGAAGACTAGGTAAGAGATTCCACCGAGAGTGCCTGGAGCTCACTGATCCTTCTGGCTGATGTAATGGCCACCATCAAGAAGGCCATCTTGTAACAACAGGTGTGACATCTCACATCTATGCATAGGCTCAAATGGCATTCCCATGAGCATAGCCCAGCAGTAAGTCCCATGGTGGTGGTGGTGGTTCATGCACCAGAGGGGACAGGTGGTCAAGACCCTTGAAAAGCACCTGACCACCTTCTCCTGGACTACTGTTGGCATACCAGCCCCACCGTATGCAGAGCTGGCTGCCAGGTGCACCTTAAAGGTCATCGCTTGCAGTCCCACTGGGAGGGGACCAAAGGTACTCAAGAATACTAGCCACAGGGCAGGCAGGGATCAAGTTCCTTGCCCTGACACCAAATGGAAAATCTTCTCCATTTAAAGGTGTAGCACTGGCAAGTTGACTCTTTTCAGAGGCCTCCACAATGTGGATCACAGCTTCAAAAGACCCAAGCCAAACTCTAGCAACTCAGGAACCAAGCTGTGAGGTGCAGGGAGTGAAGATCTGGTGCAGGATTATTCCAGTGTCTGGTCAGCAGGTCCAGATGAAGAGACAACCGTCACAGAGGCCTGCTGCTGAAGCTGAGGAGATTTGGGTACCAGAACTGCTGTGATAAGACTGGAGCTATCAGGATCATCCGTGCCTTTTCCCTCTGGGCCTTGACAACCACCTTGTGGATTACAGGGAAGGGAGGGAGGAAAGTGTACATGATGCCTGGGATCCAGGGCCTCATGAAGGCATCCTCAGCAGTGTCCTGGACTGGGGTGGGGCAGGCACAAAACAGCCTCAGATTTGCTTTCTCCCAGGAGGCAAACAGATCCAACAGAGGGGTTCCCCACTGGGACAGTGGGTGATGTACCACCTCCTGATGCAGGGACCACTCATGTAACATCTCACACCTGGCTGACAGTGTCTGTCAGCTGACTGGTCGCTCCAGAGACATGGATCACCAAGAGATCTGCACCCAGGTGGCATCCAAGGGTCAAGGTGTGGAGAGCCTCCCGACACAAGGGAAGGGAGTGAGTTCCACCCTGCCTGTTCAAGTAGAACATGGTTGTGGTGTTGTCTATCTGGACCTGCATGACCTGACCCCTTACCAGAGAAGCAAATTCTCTCAGAGCAAACTCTACTGCACTGACCAGGATCCGTGGGCTCTGTGGGCTCCCAGTGGTGCTCCCACCTCACCAGAGACATGTTTGTCATGAGCATTATGGTTGGTTCTGGGAAACAAATGGGACTCCTTCCTCAAGATGTTCTGGGCTCAGCCACCACTGGATGGCATCTCACATTGGCTGGGTCACTATGACTGGCTGGTTGAAGTGGCCTAGGCGCTGGACTCCTGACAGCCCAACTCCACTGCAGGTGGCACATCCACCAGTGGGATAACCAGATCACGCCAGTGCAGGATGCTATGTACACCAGCAGCTTCAGGATGCCCCCGCAGGGCACAAGAGCCCAACATGACACGACTGGGCAAAGGAGCTAAGATCCAGTGCCCGATCTGCAGGAGGTGGGCCTTGGCTCACAGGGAATCAAGTTCTGCCCCAATAAACTCAATCACCTGTGAGGGGATCAGTTCGGACTTGGTAGTCCAACAGACCTGAGTCTCTGCAGGTCTGGAGGGCCAGATCCTGGATCATTCCACAGCCACCTTGGACAGCCCAGCTATCAGTCAGTCATCCAGGCAGGGATACACCCTGATGCCCTTGCACTGTAGGAGGGCTGCCACCACTGCCATGCACTTGGTGAAGACCCAGGGCATGGATGAGAGGCCAAAGGCATGAGCTGGAACTGATAGAGCATCTCTTCTGCATGGAATTGAAGGTACTGCCAGTGGGACCGCAGACTAGGATGTGGAAGAATGCATCCTGGAGATCCAGGGAGCAGAACCACATGCCCTGCTCCAGAGATGGTATGATCTGACTCAAGGTTACCATCCTGAGCAGGGCCAGCCTTAGCTAGGTGCAAACTGTGCCCCTGCACCTTGGGGCCCATACTTTTTTCTTGAGGAAGCAAAATAATTTAAAATATTTAAAATGCCTACATTTTATTACGTATGAAAATGTTTACCAGCAAATCAAAGTGGAAGACAACTGACTCTGCTACTGTTACAAAAGGTGTGGGGGCACTGTTGAGTCCGAGATGACAGGCAGCAATCTTTCCTAGCTCCACCAGAAAAGCTCTAAAATTGCTATATTTTTCGGTTTTAGAGTGATTAATTGACAAAATAAATACTACAGATTGAAAGAGGAACCCAATAGACATAAAATGGGTAACCCCAAGAAAAACAGAGGAGGAGGAGCTAGCACTAAATCAACAAGTGGATCCCAATTGTTGTGAACTGTGATGGAGGAGCATGCTGAACCTCACCACTGAGCCCGAGGAGGCAATGTTGTCAATTGGTATTACGCTACAAAGAATTATCACATCAGTGGCTGACCTGAACATCAAAATGGACACATTTGCAACTCTCGAGTTACAGTGGTGGAGAAATCGGTGGAGGGAATACAGCTCGAGGTTGGAGATGTGAAACGGCAGGTAGAGTCACCTGCTGCAGCAACCACGCTTTTAGTAAAAGAAACCACCACGAGGCCAGGCTCAAGACCCTGGAAAACCAGGCCCAATCAGCGCATGTTAGAATCCTGGGCCTCCCGAGAGATGAGAGACCACCTCTTATGTTCCTTCAAGAATGGCTGGACTCAAAGCTATTACCAGGGTGTCAGAGCTTGAACATTCTGTATCAAAAAGCTTATCGGATCACCCCAAGAGGCTATCAAGGGAATCAGAGAATCCTAGAACCTTACTTGTGGTTACAGATGGAATTGGCTCCGGGACAGAATATTTAAACTTGCAGGAAAGTAGGACCCCTCACACAGGACGACTGAAACATCTATCTTTTCCTGACCTGAGCTACGTGGCGAGTCTCAGGAGGAAGAAATTCAACAGGGTCCAAAAGTGCTGCGGATGCCTCGATTATTCACGGTTGTTTCCAGCAAGGTTGCGTACTGTGCGTGGGCAAAGTGTGGGCATTTTCGATCTCACGAAGCAGGGAAGTGGCCTCCCTTTTGTCACTGATTGCACAAGAAGACGGGAATCAGGAGACAGCGACTCTGAAGCGAGGGATGAAATAGTGGAACTGTAAAGTACTGATTAGGCTTGTCCCTTCATTTTTGTTTCTAAGTTTCATCCTCATAGTTTAAGCAAAGAGGACATTACAGTTTTGTTCGTTACAGCATGCAGATTCCTTATGCCTGTTATATGATTGGGGATTTATTAAACAGGGATGATGTCTCTCTGTGATTACTGTAAAATTACAGGCTCTCTACCTAAAATGTTTACAGATGGGGGTTCTAAGCTATTCATTACGTAAAACAGTTTAAAATGAACGGATCTTCCTATAGTTCTTTCTGCTTATTCTGATGGATAATAGTTCCTAAGATACTAGTACTAATACTAAGATATTGCTGTCATGGATAAATACTTAACAGTCTACTTGAACTTTTAGTTGATAAAGTATGACACCAACTGCCCTCTGGTAGGCTGAAGATTTTGGGACTTTTATTGACTTAAGCTACAGTATAAGAAAGGTCATACTGCTCATGGGCTTACTAAAACAGTTTACAATTCTGTTCTAAACTTCTTGAAGTGCATGTTTAGTTATCCTCCAAGTGGTATCTCTATATCTAGAATGCATATTAAAAAACATGTATATTAAGGAAAATGTATGTTCCCAGAAGGGATTCTAATTAATGTACATGGTCTGTTCTAGATATGAAAATCTATGTATTATGATATATATATATATATATATATATATATATATATATATATATGAAAAATAAAAATAAAGTTACAAAAAAAGGTGGGGGCAGCTTTGTTGCAGTAGAAAAGATTAGGTTAAGTAAGTGTTAATGGTGTTAATGGCCATACTTTACACCTTCCAGGTTGACTGCTTTCAAAAACAAAGGGCTATACTGACAAGAGAACTTGTTTGTAACCTGGGCATGTAGCTGAAACAATGAATGATATGACAAAATCTGTTTCAAAAGTATGTGATCACTCAAAGTGGCTCAAAATCTGATCAGCACAGAGCACAATCTAATTTCCTGATAGGCAGGGCGTAGCTACAAAGGGTGCAGGGTGCAGTGGCACCGGGCCACGAGGTTTGAGGGCCCAAATCATAATTTTGATGTTTATTCAAAACTGGGAGGCCCTTAACATCACCTTGCACCCAAGTCCTTTGGGAATTTACTACGCTACTGCTGATAGGAACCCTGAAAACCTGATCATCAAGTAAAAATCTGACAGATGGCAACCTTACCGTATCCCGGATTTTTATTACCCGAAACACACACTAAACTGAAAGCTTGCTTACAGGTACAACCTGGGAGCACAAGGAAGTTAAGTGACTTGCTCAGTCACACAGTATGCAAGTGAGGGCTGTGGGATTCAAACTCAGGTCTCCAGGTTTGTAGCTCAGAGCCTTAAACCACTGTGCAATACTGCCTCCTATGATAATCCTTTCTATTCTCTCTCACACTACCAGAAAAGTTAAGTTGTTTAACCTGTTTGCAAATCAGAGTATCCGAGGTGTGAGTGTCCAGTGATGATGTCCCTGTCCTTACAGAAACTGAATACAGCAATAGGACCATACTTACTTAAGTTCTGGCTCCAGGCTCAGTCAGATTCATTTCCAATGGTGGAATCGAATAATTCAGTGCAGTCAATGGCACTAATTAAAATATGCTGGTTAACCTAGTAGTCCTACTACTGCTTTATTAATACAGGACAGGAGAGTTAGTTAGGTGTAAATGTTGGACGTGTATGTAGGGGGCCACAGGGAATGGAGTGGTGGGGCCCAGCAGGAAATTGCACAGGGCCCAGAATGATTAAGGTCGGCTCTGATCCTGAGTTTGCATTTCTGCATATACTGGTTGAGAGTATGCAGATCCAGTATGGTGCACCGCCCCCATTTCAGGACCAGAAAGTACCTGTACACATACCCCTGATTTGTCGGGACATAAGGAACATGAGCTATAGTCCCTTTCACAAGGAGTTGAGCGATGTCCTCCCTGAGGGTTGACAGCATATCCTGTGACACTGAGGACTCCCTTGGAGCATGGGATCGATAAGGCAGGAGAGCCTCAAAATCTAGAGGTACCCCTCTGCCTACCAACTCTAGTACCCACCTGTTCATATTAATAATGGATCATTGTGGCCAGAAGTGGTGCAGCCGACCCCCACTAACAGCAGGATCAGGAACTGGACAAGTAGGAGGTTGGCATCCCCAACCTGTCACTGGGAAGCTTTGGAGGGGACAACAGCCACTGGGGCCAGAAGGGCACCACTTCCCCTACCCCACCCCTTTTAAGCCCCTGGCAACAGAACTTGGCCTTGCCTTGGGATGCCAGACTTGGTATTGTCCCTGCTGGGGCTGGTGCGAGCTGTTGTGACTGAAAAGACTGAAACTGAAAGGCCTTCTTTTTAGGTTTCTGGGCCTCAGGGTCCTTTTTGGGATAAAGCCACTAAGTCCAGGGTGATGCTGGTCTTCTCAGTCCTCATGAGATGTCCCTCCACCCTTGGGGCCAAATTGGTCAGTGCCCAAGAAGGGGACATTTGCCAGCTGTGCTGAGAGTCCACAGTGAAGGTGGACAAGCTCAGCCAGGCCTACAAACGCATCACAATAGGTGCAGAAGTCACCCATGCCTAAGGCCATCTGAGCTGGTGTTTAGCCAGCATTTGACCCTGCTATTTGAGCTGCTTGTCAGCAAGAGGTGAGGGAGGATGTGATCCAGCACTCCCAACATGGAGTGACTGATATTGGCCATCATTACGGTGTAACTCACCTGGCAAAGCCCCAAAGAGGAAGTGGTGTAAACACAGAAACATAGAAGTTGACAGTAGATAAGGACCGCAAGGCCCATCCAGTCTGCCCAATTTTTTCTACCTTATGAATGTGCCATCGGCCTTTGCTCTGTCAATGGCCTATCTATTCACTCATCTGTATTGTCTTTATGTCTATCCCATGCCTGTTTGAAGCTCTGCACTGTATTCATATCCACCACTTCCTGAGGTAGGCCGTTCCATGCATCCACCACCCTTTCTGTGAAAAGAACTTCCTCACATTACCCCACAATCGGACTCCCTCTAATCTCATGCTGCGTCCTCTTGTCCTGCTATTTTTATTATATTGAAACATGTTAGATTATTTCACCTTTTTAATGCCCTTAAGGTGTTTGAATGTTTTGATCATATCACCTCTCCCTCCTTTGCTCTAGGGTATACATATTGAGCTCCGTTAATCTGTCCCCATGTTTTCTGATGCAGTCCCTGCACCATTTTGTTGCCCTTCTCTGGATTGCCTCAATTTGGTTAATGTCCTTGTGAAGTTGTGGCCTCCAGCACTGCATGCAGTACTCCAGATGGGGCTAACCAGTGTCTTGTAAAGAGGGATTATTACCTCCCTCTTATGACTTGTGATACCCCTACTAATATACCCCAACATTCCCTAGCCTTACCTACTGCTGTAGTGGTCTGCTTGATGATTTCAGGTCATCTGTGATGATAAAGAACCTCTTTGTGCAACACTGGGCAATCTGTGATGATGATGCCCAAGTCTCTTTCTTTCCTTGTGATTGCCAGCAACTCCCTCCCAACCTACAGATGGCTTCAGGGTTTCTCTTCCTATGTGCATGATCTTGCACTCTTTGCATTAAATCCCAGTTGCCACTCTTCCGACTATTTTGCCAGTTTATCCAGATCTCTTTTCATTCTGCCCACCCCATCTGGATCATCTACTCTGTTGCAGATCTTGGTGTCAACCCATGCTGTCCCATGTTGTAAACCCATGCTGTCTTGGATCCTGTGCTCCTATGGATTCCAGGTGTTGCACTATCCTTTCCTTAAGGAGTGCCTCCATAATCTTGCCCACTACTGAAGTAAGACGGATTGGTCCATAGTTCACTGCCTCCTCCCTGCTATCAGTCTTGTGGAGCGGATCACATGAGCCCTTCTCCAGTCTTCTGGGACCTCTCCTGTGCTCAGAGACTCACTAAACAGTTCTGATAATGGCTCTGCTAAGTTCCACCCTTAGCTCCTTTAGTACCCTAGGATGTATGCCATCAGGTCCCATTGCCTTGTCCACCTTGTGCTTAGCGAGCTCTTGTGGGACCCTTTCCTTGTGAAGGGACTAGTGCACACCTCCCTCCCCCTGTGTCCATGGTACTGAGCTGTGGGCCCTGCCCTACCTTTTCCTCAGTAAATACTGAGCAGAAGTATCTATTTAAGATAGATGCTTTTCCTTGAGCCTCCTCCACACTCCCCTTATCCCTTTGATCTTAGCAATACTCCTCTGGACTTTCTCCTTTCACTAATGTATCTATAGAAGAGTCTTGTTCCTTCTTTTACTGTTCATGCTAGTGTTTCTCAGTTTGGGCCTTTGCCTGCCTTACTGCATTCCCACTTCCTTTAGGAAATTTGTATACCTCTCTATCTTCATCCACGTTCCTTCCTTATATTTCCTGAAGGCCAGCCTTTTGGCTCTGACCTTTTCACTACTGTCTTTGAGAACCAAAGTGGTTTCCTCCTTCTTTGCTCTTGCTTTTTCTCGATGTTACGTCAAATATTGCATCCTTAATGCTTGCCCACTTTGCCTGTACCCCTCACCCATATTTCTTCTTGCCAGGACTAGCTTAACTCTGTTGGCCAGCTTATCAAAGTCAGCTCCTCTGAAGTCCCATATGTTTGCCTTGGAATGGGATGGTTTAGTTCTAGTGGCCAAATTGAACCATACCATGTGATGGTCTCTGCCCCCAGGTGACCTTCTACCTGGAGATCTGTGATCCTTTCCCGTGTTAGTACTAGATCTAGGATAGCCCTGTCTCTTGTGGGTTGTTGTACCAGTTGTTTGAGGCCCTCCCACTACAGGGAATCCACTATGTGTCTAGTTCTGGTGGATGTTCCTGCTGGTATTGACCAAGACACAAAAGTAAATGGAAAAATGAATGTACATCGAATAGTTGCCACACCTTTGGCCCTGCTCCATGTTGATCCCCACTGGCTTGACAGTGTAGAGGAGTGGCAGACAGGATTTAAGGGTCACCAGTAAGAAGGCCGAGATAGGGAGTAGGTATACCTTCACACGGCTCATCATGGGCCCAAGGGCAACTCTGGGTGGAGAGGCACTACTTTTCTAAAGGACGGAAAGAGAACAAATGCCCCAAATATATATGCCTGGCCACAAAACAGACTATGTGTCAGGTACCTGAGAAATTCTTAATATGGAATATACCCAACAGGACAGTCAGACCCTGAATGGTTAGCTGAACCACAGGAGGAGTGCAGTCCTTCGCTCGATCAGGTGTGACTCACTTCCATTAGCTTGAGCCCAGCTGACAGGGTCACCCAAATGAGATGGCCCTGTTTGCACAGCTGTAGGCCTGACAGAAGAGGGTTACTGTCACCTTTGGTCATCCTGCCTATAGTACCCCTTCCACTCATTTGCCAACATTACCTGCTGATGGTGGTAGGGAACCCGGAGCCCTGGGTAACACAACATTCAGATCAGGGTGAGGCATGGAAGGGTATATTAGCAGCTCAGTGGTCCAGAGACACACTAGTCAGATAATAATGTGGTGGGGGAGACAGCAGTCTGAGACATGGTAAGGTGTCCCCAGATGAACCCCCGCCATGGTGACTCAATCTCAGGTAGCCCTGCTTCCCAAGTCACCAACTTGCTTACAGAGAAAATAAACCTGCACAATAAACATCAGTCATCTACTGTCTGACTTGAGGCCACAGCCTGTTGTCTCTGAACCATCCTCTATGCTCGATGTGCTTCTCAGAAGGTGTCTTTGCAAGAGAGCCCTACAGTTCTTCAGCATGAAAATGTCATTCAGGAGTTTCAGTAGGGACTGATGTAACTCAGTTTGTCACTATCTTTTGGGCTCCAGATGTACCCTCTCCTCCAAGACTAGACGGCAGGGTGTCAGGGTGGAAAATGTTAGGTTTGCTTGACTAGTCCAGAAAAGCCAAATGAACCATAGGGTGAATCTCTCAGTGTCCTGTAGTAGGCTTTGCACTTTTAAATGAAAATGGTGGAATGCTATGGTGCCAAGTACAAATCCTCCAATACGCTGTAAATAGTAACAAACAAAATGCAAAACAAAAACAAAAAGACAAACTGTTTAAAATACTCTTTTTACTTTCCTTTACAGAAGTTAGTGGCATGCTGCAAAGTGGAAATAATGCTGTGCCAAAGCTGATCTGTACTTCAGCCACAGATCCTTACAATCCAAAACAGAGAGAGAAAATTCCTAAAATGCTGTTTATTCTATCGCAAACAGCCAGGAATAGCAGTAGTGCATTTCAATGTGTGGCTGCATGATGCATCATGCAACTGATGTTGAGGCATACGACTGACATGCACATGTTACAGTAGGGTGGGAATGCATGCAACCACAATGCACATATAAACATAGAATTTGTTGGCAGAAAAGGACTGCTTGGCCCAACCAATCTGCCCAGATGGTTCCTGCCTAGTCTGTCTCCACAGACCCTAACTGGTCTCCAGCAACCCTCCCTCCTCCTGACCATTTCTTTTTTTACATTTTCCTTTGGGTCTTCAGACAGCCAAAGGGAGGAGACCCTGCCCCCACATCAGCAAAGGTCCCAGCATACCAGGATCTAGCATCAAGGGAATCATGCCAAGGAGGTTTTCCCAGGTGCATCCCCTCCCACCTGACCAGAGCAGGGCTGAGCATACAAATTACCTCAGCACATGAATGGTGAGCTGCCTGCACCGATGTGCAAAGATCCACCGATCCCCCCACCCAACATGCACCCAGTGCGGTCCCGGACTGCCACATCCCTTGCCAATGTTAGGGGTCGGTAGGTGCCGGAAACCAAGGTCCCTCCTCCCAGGAGAAGGCAAGCAGCCCTTAGGATGCTCAGCCTCCTCACCTCCCCAGCTGAGTGTCCGACATCCGAGGCCCCTCCCAAACCCCAGTCGTTGGCGCTGCAGATGGCTTCCATTTCCTAATATTCCTCTATGTGTATCCCATGCATGCTTGAAACCTCCTATCATTTTGCCTCCACCACTTCTATTGACAGTCTATTCCAGGTGTCCATCACTCTTTCTGAAGCAGTACTTCCTCACATCCCTCTTAAACTTCCCTTCCAGCTTCATCACATGCCCTCTGGTCCTGTTGCTCTTCTCATTTGAGACTCCCTCCTGTGCCTTGTTCAACTCAGTGAGGTACTTATAGGTCTCCTCTTGCTCTCCTCCCTTCTAGCCCTTCTAGGATGTACATGGTGAGATCCCCAGTCTCTCCTCGTAGGGCTTTTTATGTTTATTATTGTTTATTGAATGTTCGAGTACACCTTTCAGCATAGGTCGTTTACAAAGATTCCACGTCACAATACAAGTAAGGGTACAGATACATTTACACAGTAAAAACATGTGGAAGGACCATACAAGGTCACAAATATGTTTACAAATTCAGAAAGATCAGTCAAACTTAGGGAGAGCAAGATTCAAAATACAAATATGATACAAACGTACAATAGCAGCAGGCGTTGCATTGTCCATGATTGGAATTTAGGGCAGTTGCAAGGTACAGCTTTGTCTGCAATAATCCAATTATGCCAGTGAGGCATGGCAGGGGAGAGCGTGGTTAGAAGGATCTGCCTAGTAATTACACAGGCATACGATATTTTTAAGAGATGTTTTAAATTGGTTCAGTTTAGGAATTCCAACAGCGTGGTGGGGAGTTCATTTAGCCAGGTTGGTGTTCGGTAGGGAAGGCCCTCATAGTTTGACTGGTCCTACAGCGTGGGACATAGAGGGTATTTCTTGCAGCACTCCTAGTAGAGTGGTGGTATGGGAGGTATGTGCAGGGATAGGAGATTGGGGAGAGGTGCTCTAGCAAGGCCTTCTTCCCAATTAGACAGGTTTGGAATTTTATCCTGAGGTCAAACTGAAGCCAGTTTGTGTCCATATAAAGGCTGCATGTATGTGTGAGCCTGTCCACACTAAGAAAGAGGTGGCAGGCCTTATTTAGGATGGTCCTGACTGTGTTGAGGTTGGGGTCTGTTGCAGCTCCATAAATTACCAATCCATAGTCTAAGTGGAGAGGACCAAAGAAGCTACAGCAAGTTTCCTAGTCTCTGGTGTCGTAGAGTGCCTATATATATAGAGGAACCCCAGTTTTTGTTTACTGTGCTAACGACATGGTCTATATGTTAGTGCACTGTCGAGGTGAATACCAAGATATTTAAAGGAATTTAGTTGTTCTAGGACCCCAACATCTTGGTTGTAGATGGACAGGGCAGAAGTTTATTCTTCCTCTGCTGACTAGTGAATACCATAGATTTGTTTTTTGGTTTAGTCGCAGTTTATTCTGTAAGAATCAGTGCTCTAGGGCATTGAAGTTGCTCTGTAGGGTTTGCCTGGCAGTTTGCTTAGCACTGCTGGTGTAAATAATCGCATCATCTGTGTATAGCAGGATATGGGCTTCTATGCAGGCTTTAGGCAGGTCATTAATGAACAAGCTAAACAGTAATGGACCCACTATTGATCCTGGGGAACCCCTACTGTCACTGCCTTAGAGTCTGAAAGGATTTCACTGACTCACTTTTTGGTGCGCCTGTTAGGTAGTTTTCAACCCAGCCCACAGTGTTCTAAATAGGCCCATTCCGCGAGTTTTTACAAAAGCAGAGTGTGGTTGTGAGGTCGAATGCTTGGTGAGGTCAATGAAAATTGACCTGACCATCTTGCCTTTATCAGTTGACTCATGTAACGAGTTGATGAAGTCAAGGTGAGCAAAGACGGTTTTGTGCAGCCATCTAAACCTGTGCTGCTGTGGGCATAGTAGGTCGTATTGGTCCAGGTACTGCACCAGCTGGTCTGCAACTATTCGTTCCAGTGCCTTGGAGAGGACAGAGTATGGAGATTGGTCTATAGTTTGTGATGCAGGCTTTATCATCACCCTTGAGTGCTTGTGTGACTATCACAGATTTCCATAGGGTAGGAATTTGGAGTAGTGGAGAGAGTGGTTGAAGAGTTTGGTAATTGGGGTTGCCATTGTGTCACTGCCTACCCTAGTCTTGTTAAGCACATTTTTAAATATTTATAGGTTTCTGACCGTTAGTGCCCTAAAGTAGAAGTTGGGGTGGTTGACCTGTGTGGGGCTGGTAGGTGGGATGTGTTGGGAGGCATGCGGTGGTGTGTTTTGGGTGACCTGCTGTAGGGTGGAGTCAATAGTGTTGAGGTAGGAGCTGAGGTTGCTGAAGGCAGTGTTGAGGATGTCTTTAATTTCCTTGGGGTCTGAGATGTGGGAATTGTTGTGTGTGATCAGTTTAGGTGTGCTTTTGTCAGAGTTCCCAAGGAGTTCCTTTAGGGATCCCCAGAGCCTGTTGCCATTACCCCAGAGTTTGTTTTGCTTCTCTCTGTAGTAGCTGACTTTGGCCTCCCTAATTAAGTAGGTACATTTGTTGTGGGCATTTGTATGCCTGGATATCCATGGGGTTACCAGATGCTCTAGCTCTAGTCCAGGCTTTGTCTCGAAATCGCATTAGTCCTCGCAAATCTGGGGTGAGTTAATCTGCAGAGCTTCCTCGGATCATACGCCTTTTGATGGAGGCAGATTTGTCAGTTGCCTGAATGAACTCCTTGATAAGGAAGTCCAGTGCCATGTCAATATTGAGATTAGAGTTCATGTAACTTCAGTGGACGTAGCCATCCGACAGTCGGGCTTTTCTCCTGCCCAGTCTGAGACCCTCCCAGATCAAGCCTCTCCTCCAGAGCCCCATTCTTCACTCCAGCCCTGCTGACCCCCAGCTTCTACCTCCTGAGGTGGGGCCACCACCACCTTACCTTCCAGACAGTAGGTGGCGTGAGGAGGAGGAAATTTCAGAGGTCCTGATTGGGCAGGATACAGCGTGATGTGTGGGGAACCGACTGCAGGGCCCGTCGTCGTCTTCCTCTCGGGTGCCAGGGTTTTTCCTTTGTTCTCCCTTCCCCAAGAGGCACGGACATGCAATGACATCCAGTGCATGATGGGTACACTCCTGCACCCATCTGCAGGACGTCTGCTGTTGTCTCCCCATCCTGAGTGTCCCCTAGCTGCAGTGTTCCCAGTCTTTACTGGGAGCCACTAGTTACAGAGGATCCACAGCACACCCTCCCCAGGAGAAAAGAGCAGTCCTCTGGATGCTCAATCCTCTCCTCCCAACTGACCCCAGGTGCTCTGGATTGATTCGAACCTGGGTCGCTGGTGTGCGAGTGAGGCAGATGCCTCAGCCCTCAAGCGCCACCAGCTAGCCCCATTTGGTAACTGTACCGGTACATTCACCTACCACCTGTGTCATCATCACCATGTTTTATTTCTAAAAGCACCTTTCCAAAAATCAAGGTGCTTGTACATAAAACCAAACAGACTTAACAATGAATAAAACAATCATAACGAAACAGCACATTAATAATTTCATAAAAACTGTAGCTCAATAAATATCAGATCAAATAAAAAGAATCTGGATATGCCAAGCTGAATAAGTATGTCTTCAGTGCTGTTTAAAAGCTCTGGATGGTCAAGCACTCTCGTACCTGGCGAGGTGAGAATTCCACAGGGTAGGGTCGCAAAAGCAAAGACCGAGCCCCAGATGTCATTAACGAACCCGGAAATCTCTAGCAATCCCTTGTTGGTGGATCAGAGAGGGCGGAGGGAGCAGTAAGGGTGAAGGAGATCTTGCAAGTATTGGGGTCTCTGCTCATGTAGGACTTTATAGATCAGTAACCAGACCTTGAAGGTGATCTGCCATTGTACTGGTAGCCAGTGCAGTCCACGAGCACGGGCATAATGTGACTGGCCCTAAAGGTGCCAGTCAATAGCCCTGCTGCCGCGATTCTGCACCAGCTGTAGGTATGGATATCAACCCCCTGTAGCCCTAGATAGAGGGCATTATAGTAGTCAAGGTGGGAGGTTACAGGGCATAGACCAACATTGGAAGTTCATCAGAAGGAACCAGGTGCTTCACCCAGGCAATATTCCTCAGATGGTAAAGAGAGGAATTGACAACGGCCAACACCTGAGATTTAAGGGTCAGGCCATCATCAAAACAATGCCCAGCTGGCCCGCCGGGCGCAGCAGTTGGATTTCTACATGCCCAGCCACCAGGGTTCAGGAACGAGCCTGTGGTCACTGGAGGGTCGGCTGGGGAGACAACTGAGCATCCCACGACTGCTCATTGCCTCCAGGGAGGGAGAGGGAGAGCTGTGACCCGGTTTTGGGTGACCGCTGGTGGAGGCCAGTAGTAGGGCAACA
This sequence comes from Neoceratodus forsteri, assembly GCA_016271365.2. Classification (NCBI taxonomy): domain Eukaryota; kingdom Metazoa; phylum Chordata; order Ceratodontiformes; family Ceratodontidae; genus Neoceratodus; species Neoceratodus forsteri. The sequence goes on along the minus strand of JADMNL010000023.1, from coordinate 379,023,977 downwards.
CGTTGGGGTCATTGCTGGCTGGTGCGTGGCAGGCGTCGGCTCTTGCCTTGATGTCCGGATGTCCCGCACCTCAAAGAAAACCAGGAAAAATTGCTCACTGGCCGCGGATGACAGCTCTCTGTTCCCCAAGTTCCTCCAGCGACTTCCCAGGGCCTCCTTCTCCTCAGCAGCATCCCGAACCCTAGAAGTGTGTGCTGGGGCCATCCCTCTCCCTCGGTGCCTTCCCCTTGGAGGAGGAGGAGGGGACCCGCCTGTGAAGGGATACGCCAGAAATCCCGGGATCGGCTGGCACACGAGGAACCAGAGGAGGGTTGGGTAAGGACAGCGGGCTGGGGGAGATTTTATGGACCTCAAAGGAGTGGGGAAACCAGCGAGCACAGGGGCAGGAAAAAAGAATAACCAAAAATAAATAAATAACGCCCAGGTTCCGCACTCCAATCTGACCTAGTCACCTGAACACCAAAGCTAAAGCCCAGAGGGCTGTCCTGCAACAAACCTGCCTCCCGACAATCCAGGCCCACAACCAGGACCTCAGTTTTAGCCAGGTTCAACCACAGCCAGCTGGCACTCATCCAGTCCTGGATCTCAGATAGGCAGTTGTTAAAGACCAAGAGGATCCCATCCCATTCGGGCACAAAGGACATGTACAGCTAAGTATCATCTGCATAGCAGTGAAAACTCAGACCATACCACCTTATGATATCTCCCAATGGCAGCATGCACACTGCAAACAACACGTCCCACAGGATAGAGGAGTGGGTCTGAGGAATAAATCCCAGACACCACTCTGAGTCCTACCCTTGAGGAATGATCAAATCATCTAAGGACCGTACCAGACAGTCCACAAATGAACTGCAGGCGCTCCAACAACACACCATGGTCCACAGTGTCAAATGCTGAAGAGAGATCAAGGAGGACCAAGACAGAACAAGTCCTCCGATCTGCTGTTAGTAGGTCATTTAGCACCCAAACAAGGCCATCTCGGTACTATGCCTCTTCCTAAATCCTGACTGGAGAGAATCATAGACATCGTGGATGGACAAATGATCATCCAGCTGCAGAGCAACCACCTTCTCAATAACCTTACCCACAAAGGGCAGGTTAGAGACAGGTCTGTAGTTGGCCAGACAGTCCAGGTCAAGGGAGGGTTTTTAAGTACAAGTTATTGATTGTGTCCATGTAAGAGTTGCTGGAGCTTGTGGTCCAGTCAGTGTTGAAGTTCCCAGTTACCAGTGTCTCATGGTTGATGCCAACTTCTTGGTAGTACTAGAAGAATGCTTCTAGGCCCACTTGAAGCATTCTTGGTTGAATGTAAATAGTCTTGATTGCTAATGTTTGTAACCCCTGCATCATTTAGTTGCACTCCTCTGTACAACCTGCACCCTGTCCATGTCCCTTCTGAGGTGTGGCCTCAGAACTGAACACAATACTCCAGGCAGGGTCTCACCAGCAAGTGATACAGTGGTAACACTACCTCCCTCCTCCTGCTAGAGATACCTCTCCCTATGTATCCCAACATCCCAATGGCCCTACCCATGCTTTGTCACACTTTCTTGCCACTTTTAGATCATCATATATGCTAACCCCAAGGCCCATTTCCTGCTTAGTGATTGTCATCCTACACTCAGCTCCTGAGTTTCTATGTCCTAGGTGCATGATTTTGCACTCTTTGGCATTGAACCACAGCTGCCATGCCTATGATGACTCCTTGAGTTTCCCAAGGTTACTATGGATTTTCTCCACCCCTCATGAGTATCCACCCTATTGCAGAGTTTAGTATCATCAGCAAAAGGCATACCTTCCCTTCCAGTTTTTTGCAATGTCACTTATGAAGACAATGAAGAGGATCGATCCCAGTACTGAGCCATGCAGCACCCTGCTGCTCATTCTCCATCACCTATCCTTTAACCAGTGTCTTTTTTAACTCTTTTTATCGCCCTTACCTCGAACTCTCTCCAGCGACCTCCTGATCCCCAGTCTACCTCCCAGCGTGTCTCGGTGTTCCACAGGCTCCTCTCTGACTCCAGGCATCCCCGGGTCTACCCTCCGAGTAAGGGCCACTCCCATCCAGGGCACTTTTTCTCTTAGTGCTGAGTCACCGGCCGAAAGGAGGGGAACAGCCTGATTCAGACCGTGGTAATGGGAGTGTGGTCTATGGAGGGAAGCGCCACTTATCGGCGATTAGGTTTTTTTTTCCTTTTATTCGAGAGATCCCCTGTGGAGTCTGCCGTCATGGCAACATGCTGCTGTGGCTCCACCCCAGGCATACACCATGACTCTACTTTGGGCTACCTCGGCCGCCACCAGAGGTCACTCTTTGAGCGTTATCCCCATCCCACCCTGGGAAGACAGAGCAGCCCTGCGTCGATCTCTTCCCTCCTCGCCGACCCCTGGCTCCCTGGGCTTGTTCCCGAACCCAGGTCGCTGGCATGATGCGAGATGTGGCGTCCAGCCTCAACCCTCAGCGCCACCGGGCTGGCATTAACCAGTGTCTTACCCAATTTACCACTGGGCTTCCAAATACAATTACAATAGGGCGAGCATGCGCACAATCCAAAACATTAAGAAATAGCTGTGTAGCATGGGAGACTCATGCTCAGCCTTTGAGAAGAGCACAAATGCTCACACGACCAACACTAGGAGAACCTCAACATGCAAAAATCAAGGTTTAAGTTTAGAAACATCTGTAAATTGATGATCTTATAAGACTTTTCTGCAGGGTTGATTGACATCATCTGAACCCCCAAAAAAAAAAACAGAAAGAAAAAAATAAACATCTGTAAACAATGCACAGTAAACAAGCCGAGAAACCAGAGAAGAGGAAAACCTGAGCACTTCAACATGTAGAGAGGGCAAGGGGTTGGATGACTTACTGAAGGCAGAGGTAAAACTCCAACTTACTTGAGACACCAGGCAGGAAATGGCAGACACAGTACAGCAAAGATTTAACTACACCCTCAAATATTTAAACAGATACTAGCAGCAGCAAAAAGTTCACCCAGAGTTTCAGAGACAGTAAATAAGAAACGAGGCCTAACAATTTAAAATCTCTTTTAAAACAGGCACAATTGAATTTAGAGAGACTGCCTACAGAAAACTAGTAGCACCTACCTGCTAGAGTTACTTTCAAGGGGAACAGTCAGCACTAAGAGACCCACACCCAGCTGTGGGACTGGTCCTACTTTGCACTTTATGCATAAAACAAACATTTTTTGCTTGTTGTTTACTGCGGTACAGTAGATCATGTCTGACGGATCCTGTTAATTACCACCCTGACATTTTCTGTAACTACAAATCTCGGAATCACCAGCAGCTGACATCAGTGCAGGTCTGCAGCAGTGAGAGATTCAAAAGCCCGCAGTGCAAGTTAGAGCTTTTGTAAGATAAGATCAGATGTTTGCTGGTCCCACTGTTCTCCTGAGGCTAAGTACAGCCTTCTGTGACTATTCTTAGCCCCAAGAGGGCAGTAGGACCAGCAAACAAAGATTAAAACGATAAACATTCTAACATGTACTGCAGGCTAGTGAACCTCCAACTGCTGCAGCCCCGCTCTGATGACTACCTTAAAGATCTCCTGGTATCTTACAGCCCCCTCCACCCTCTCCATTCCACCAACGAGGGATTGCTAGAGATTCTCAGGGTACGCATCAAAGATGTCTGGTTCTCGCGGCTTTTGTTTTTCAGCTGACCCTGTAGAATTTCTACCTCGTCGGGTTGAGAGAATGCCCAACCGTCAGTAGATTTAAAACGAGCTTAAAGCTTATTTATTTGATCTGGCCTTCCTACTGATTTATAATTTTAATGTTATTTGTACTGGTTGCCTGTTTTATGTTAAGCGCCTTGATTTCGAAGGCGCTATATAAATAAAGTTGAATTGAATTGAATTGAATGACAGCTGCAGGGATTCTGGAATTTCTGGTTACAGCAAATGTCACCTTGGGAGTAAACAGAATCGCCTAATACAATCTATTATACTGCAGTAAACAGTAAGTAAAAAAAATGTTTTGCACACAAAGTGCAAGCCTCACATTTGGGTGTGGGGTTCATACTAAGGATCATACTAAGGAAAGTACAAGAGCAAGAAGGCCGAAGCCTATGATGCTCCTATTCTAATCCAATATATGGTAAGAAAGATCATACCCATTACTAATAAGGTTATCTAATCTATTTTTAAAAATACTTTTAGTTTCACTAATGACAACTTAAGCTGAAGTCTATTCCATGGACCAACAACTCTAATGGTGAAAAAGTATTTACGACTTGTTCTCACAAAGGGTTTTCTGACTAATTGTAAAGGATGTCCCCTGATGTTATGATAACAGCTTTTAAATTCTAGACCGAGTTCACACAAAAGATAAGGATCTTGAATGATGTCATATAATAACATTAGATCACCACGAAGCTCGACGTGTAGACAGAGGCATAAGTTTTAGGATATTCAACCTACCCTCATAAAAGACATCATTTAGCCCTGAAATCTTTTTAGTAAATTTTCTCTGTACTGATTCCATTAAAAGGCCTTCAGATTTTTATATGGACACCATAGCTGGGAGGCATATTCCAAATGCGGTCTAACATATGCGATATAATGGTAATAACACATCGTTCTTTCTTGATTTAATATTGCATAAGATAGACCACATGACTTTATTAGATTTATTAATAATGTTATGAACATGTTTATTGTGAAAAAAGTTATCTGAACTAGTTATACCCAGATTCTCTTTCATCTGAACTTGTATCAGGTAATGTACCGTTCAAATAATAAGGGGTTTGTAAATTGCTGGTACCTAAATGCATTACCTTGTATTTGGAGATATTCAAAGACATACCCCAGGTCTTAACCCATGTAGAAATGTGATCAAGATCTCTTTGTATAATGTCAGTTTGGTAATCAAGTGCAGGGCCCGTGTTTTGCATCATCTGCATATTTGATGGAAAAGGATGAGCAGCCTATAGTAAGGTCAGCAATAAAAAGCCTGAAACAGGCATGGGCCAATACCAGCCCTGAGGTACTCCCACTTGTTCACAAACCCCCAAACTGATTTGTGCCCATCTATAGAGACTTGCTGGGAATGATTTTGAAGCCAATTTATTATCCAGTTAACCACAATGCCGGTTATATTTAGTTTATGGAGTTTAGAAATTAGAGCCCAATGGGGCATGATGTCAAAGGCTTTACTGAAATGGATGTAAATTATGTCACATGGTATATTTTTATCAAGTACGGAACTAATCTGTTCATAGAAGCAAATTAGATTAGTTAAACAGCTTCTGCCCTTTTAAATCCATGTTGTTCAACATCATAACAATCAAAATAGGTGATATCATGTCTTTGATTAAACCTTCCATTAATTTACAAACGGAGGATGTTAAACTTATTGGCCTGTAATTTTCCCAGTTATTTTTAGGCCCTTTTTGTGGATTGGGATAACATAAGCTTCTCACCAATCCTGTGGAACAAAATTCATGGCCAAAAATAATCAAACATCAATTTTAATGGAGAGACAATAACATCCTCCAATAAAATAATAAATGTCCCGCTATGTTATCTGGACCTGGATTGTATTTGCCTTTATGTGTTAATATCTTGTCCTTGATGGTATTAGTAGAAAATTTGACTGGTAGAATATTAGTAGTGTCTGACAGAACTGATTCATATGATGATTTGGAAGTATTAGAAGCTATTGCAGAAATTTTGATTAAACAGATCGCCATTTTTTGGATCATGTAATAAAGTATCATTATCGAGAACAGGACCAACTTGACAGGTTGGTTTCCTTAGCAAGTTAATGTAGGAATAAAAATGCTAACTATTGGATTTGAAAGAAGTAGATGCTAATTTATGTTCCCAATTAGCTTTAGCCCTTTTATCATGATCTTGTATTTTTGTATCTGTATGTAGGAAGTCCGATTTATAGAAGATTTAGTTTTTGATATCTGATATACTTCTTACATTTTAATCCAATGCATTTTTAATAGACTGGTTCATCTACTTGGGAACTTTATTTTGGTTCTTATTTTTAATTTTAGATGGAATATATAGTTCCTTAAGTTGACAAATTATGTTCTTAAAATTTTCCCAGTAAAATTCGGGGTAGAGCATGTCAATAAAGAATCCCAGTTGATGTCTTCAATAATATGTTTCATTGTGCCTAAATCGGCTTTTATCATAAAGATATATTTTAGTACAGTTGGAATTATAAATGTAGCTTTGTACAGTATTAAATGTAATGGTATTGTGGTCACTATTACCAATTGGTTTACTAACTGCAATATTGTCTACTAATATATCATCATCACAGAGTACCAGATCTAAAATGTTGTCTCCTCTGGTTGGGATAAGTATATTCTGTATAAGTCCCAGCTGAGTACATGTGTGTAGTAACTTTTACCCTGATTAGTATTTGCACATAATTTCTGCCAATCAATTGATCCAATGTTAAAGTCACCAGTGACAACAATTTTGCCTAACGCTTTTGCATGTTCTATTTCCAATAGAATTGCATCTAGGATGTCTACTGATGAATTGGGGGATAATAACAAGAACCCAGGATGAGGGTCTCAGATGTAGAGACTAAGCTAACCCAAATTGTCTCAGTTTGTTTATCATGTATTTTGATATTATTTGTAATATCAATAGAATTGAGATGGTTTTTAATAAATAGAGCCACTCCTCCACCCTTCCGATTAAGCCTATTGAAAGTATAGGAAGTATAACCAGGTATAATAGTATCCCAAGATGATTTATCATCACCCCATGTTTCGCTTATTGAAATGATGTCAACATTATTGTTATGTATTCTACATATTAATTCGTCCAACTTTGAGTTAGGCATCTAGAATTGAAACATAAAAATGTAACTCTTTACATATCATGGTGCTACCGGCTGGAGATTTTAGAGATGGCAGCCTGTCCACCTTCTCGCCCCCAAGATTTAGTTTAAAAGGTGGTTAATAGATGTTATAAATAGTCTGCCCAGTACAGCATTACCCCGTCTACTTAAATGTAGTCCATCAACACAGTACAATTCAGGGCGATATTCAGATTCCTCCCAGTGTGTTAAACATGTCAAGTTTTGGTGTAAACACCATTTTCTAAGCCACTCATTCATAATTTTGATTTTATTGTTGAGAAATGAAGAAAAACGTGGATTGGTAAGATTTCAGATATGCAGATATTACAACCCATATCCACCAACTTGTTGGTTAATGCAACATAGTCTTCTTTGATTGATTGAACAGAGTCCCTATAGATATTATTGGCACCCACATGTATAAGGGCAATAGAATTGTTGTCACGATCCTTCATGATCTCAGGCAACATTAATGTGAGTTAGAAATGGGCTGGTAATCCTAGAAGCTGATTGGTTAGGGCAACCAACCAGCAGTCGGTTCGTATCAGGCAACAGAGACCAGGAAATATTAAGTCCCTGCCTCTGCTGCCTGATTACCTTCCAAATCCTTGTAGCAATTGAATGCTCAGTTTGAAACTGCCACCATGTTCTTCTCTCACTTAGTGAGAGCTACATCACCGATGCCCATTTGTACTCTCACTTAGCAAGTGGCGGCAGTTGCTTGTTTCAATAAATAAAAAGAAAGAGCAGCTTCCTACAGAAACGGACGTTTTCTTGCCTTTGCTCTCTCTGTCTGTTGACTCAATTGGACCGTAACTACAAATTCCTATGCTTGGTTTTCGCAACCCCCAGGCACCAGCAGGTTGAAGCATGAAATTAAAAAAAATAAAAACTTCCTTCCCTAGTGCCGCAATCTTTCCAGTTTCACCAGCTCCTCTTTCAGACTGCACTCATATCCCACAGCTGTGCTCCCTTTACAGAGAAACATAGACGCTGACGGCAGATAAGGACCAAGTATGTCCATCCAGTCTGCCCATTTACCTATTGCATTTCCACTTTCCCCGACTCACACACAGACACGCTTGATCCCGATGCCAGCAAAGAGCTGCCGATTTAAACATAAAAAAAAATAATAATTTAGAGCACTCATGTTTTGCCCTCGGAAGTCTGCATTTACACATCCTGGCTTTTACGTGCCAGGTCACAAGGTTGCCTAACAATACACCAAGTACACTTCCATACCAGCTGCCCTCTTGATGCCTGATATCCATTTCTGGAAAATGTGTCACTGCTACCAGTTTGCTCTTTCCTGCTGTTTCGTTCTGGGTGCACTCAGGGAACAAGAAGCTGGAGATCCAGACATGGTGTTCGCTTGATGACGATTCAACACGGGGGACAGACAGCTAGATGCAGCAAACCAGCTTCAAGGAAGAACACTCATACAGGTGGAGGAACTATTCTATTACAAAACTTACTGTAAACTAAGTATTTATTATTTTGAATTAATTTTTTTTAAAGTTTTTCTGTTGGGGTTGGGGAGAGAGCAGGAAGGAAAAGATACTGCAGAAAACAAACTTACAAAAGGAGGCAGTTTTTAAGTACTGTCTTCAGACATAACAATAGTCAACTGCAGGCGGAGGAACTATTTTATTTCAAAACTGACTTTAAACTTATTTTCATTGACATTTTTACAATTTTTTGTTTACAGTACCCATTTTCTAAAGCGCAATAATACCACTCCAGGGTGGGCGGTATTGTGCTATACTGGACCTTCCAGGGCTATAAGGCCCTCCACCTGCGCGTCGGGCATCATTATGCCCTGGGTAGTCCGTGTATAGCACAATACCGCCCACCCTGTTGGGTATTATTGCTTACATCAGAAATTTTGCAACCACTGAAACTAGAACTAGTTCTATTGGCTTTGTCAGGGTTACATATGGTCCTGTCTAAGTGTTTTGTCAGCGAGTCCCCAGAACATAGATTTGTTGTGGCCCAGGGTGTTGGAATTATCATGACAACCAGGCAGGGTGAAGTTGTAAGATCAACGGATAAATCTATATGTGGGGTGTCACTAGTATGTGAATAATTGACTGGTGGAAGTCATTAGTACAATTGTCAGTATGGTCAATGAGGCTGCCTGATTCTCATTTACATCATTCAATATAACAGAGGTTAGGGATCAAATCTGTTAAATCTCAATACTAAAGTGTTGGGCCTTTCTCCCTATTTTTGCAACTCTGGTAGTCTGAGTAAGGAACCAGCTGTCTTCTACACTTTGATTGTCATCAGTGAGACAATCATCTTCTCCGTCTCTTTTCTAACACCCTCAGGAGGAGGCTGAGGACTATTAGTAACTATCGGGACAAAACATCAGGGGTATAGGAGGTGCATGGTGTAACATCAATTTTGCCATCTGGACCATGATCCACTTCTAAATTCAATGATACAGTGGTTACTTTAAAGCGGTTATGCATGTCAGATTGGCTATTCTCAAGTACAATTAGGCGTTGATTAAATAGCCCTATCATATTATGTAATTCCACAATTTCAAGGCATTTATTACATGTGTAGGGTTGATCAAGAAGGTCCCCATCAATAATGTATACGTATTACACGCTATACATTTTAAACCAGTATGTCCAGTAGTGGTAACAGTAGTGAAGATGCTGCCTTCTGCCATAATTGGAAACAGCAAACCTTGGCTTATATAAATTAACTAAATAACTAAATTATAAAACTTAAAACAAGTGGAACTTAAATTATATATTGTAGAACGCTAACTTACTATATATATAGTCTAACAAACGAAGGATGAATTAAATCCAAAAAGTGATAACAACTCAAAAGAAAAATAAGTGGTATGTTCAAACGACACCTAAAGAAAATAAATTTTTAATGACAGAATCACACCGTGAAATTATGAAAACCTACCAGGTGGCTGACAAACACAAGACTTCTGTTCAGAAATAAATTATTCTAAAACACAAAGGCCCACAAGTGCAGCCACCATCACACTTCCACGCTAAACACCTGAAATACAGCATTAATACTGACTTGGCCTGGCGATGCTCTACTCCCTGCTTGCTGCGGGCAGATTTTCTGCCTGCTGGACCCGAGTGAGTTCAGAAGCCCAAATTAGGGGACCCTTTACAGCGTGGTCCTGAACAAAGTAAATGTGCAAATAGAGATTAAAATCTTTAAAATGAAAGGTGCAGAGCACCATTGTACAGTTGACACACTTGTAATAATATATAAAAATTCGGACAGAACGTCCCTCTGCCTGCTGTATTCAACAGGGCTCGTAGTAATAGGCAAATTCAAACACTCAATAATATATGGCAATGAACTGGGCTGTGCAGAGCAGTGTCTCACACAGCTCATGTTACTAAGGTGAATGACTCGGCTATGGAGCAGATTTTTATACTGGCGGACCCGGAAGTGAGTTCAGAAGCCCAAATTAGGGACCCTTTACAGCATGGTCCTGAACAAAGTAAATGTGCAAATACAGATTAAAATCTTTAAATGAAGGTGCAGAGCACCGTTGTACAATTGACACACTTGTAGTAGTATAAAAATTACTGGACAGAGCGTCCCTCTGCCTGCTGTATATTCAACAGGGCTCGTAGTAATAGAGCAAAATTCAAACACTCAATAATATATATGGCAACAACTGGCTGTGCAGAGCAGTGTCTCACACAGCTCAGTGTTACTAAGGCTTAATGACTCGCTGTGGGGCAGATTTTTATACTGGGCGGACCCGAAGTGAGTTCAGAAGCTCAAATTAGGACCCTTTACAGCGTGGTCCTGAACAAAGTAAATGTGCAAATACAGATGAAAATCTTTAAAATGAAGGGTGCAGAGCACCGTTGTACAGTTGACACACTTGTAATAGTATATAAAAATTCGGACAGAGCGTCCCTCTGCCTGCTGTATTCAACAGGGCTCGTAGTAATAGGCAAATTCAAACACTCAATAATATATGGCAACAAACTGGGCTGTGCAGAGGCAGTGTCTCACAGCTCAGTGTTACTTATATGCAATGATCTGGCTGTGGGGCAGATTTTTATACTCATGGACCCAAGCAGTCGAGTTCAGAAGCTCAAATTAGGGACCCTTTAGCGTGGTCCTGAACAAAGTAAATGTGCAAATACAGATGAAAATCTTTAAATGAAAGGCAGAGCAACGTTGTACAGTTGACACACTTGTAATAGTATATAAAAATTCGGACAGAACGTCCCTCTGCCTGCTGTATTCAAAAGGGCTCGTAGTAATAGGCAAATTCAAACACTCAATAATATATGGCAACGAACTGGGCTGTGCAGAGCAGTGTCTCCACAGCCCAGTGTTGTTAAGGTTCTTAGTGCTGACTGTTCCCATTTAAGTAGGGAAGAAAAAAATTGCAAAGATAGCAGCGCAGCTGTGATGAAGAGTTCAACAGTGCTGCTGCCCCATGTACACTGGCACAGAAGATGGACTAAAATGGAGGACTGGAACATTCTTGATATCAACTTTCTATGCTGCTATGTTCAGCTTTTTAGAGCCATGGAAACATGGGTGTCGGCAGGCATACAGTACTCAGTGTACTTTGCTGAGTACAGTAAAATCTGAAAAATCCAGGGGCAACATAAATCTCAGGCCAGGGCAACAAACACAAACAGAGCCTGAAGTACCTGAAGAACCATTATTCCCTCCTCGGATGCTTTGGTATGAGTTTGTGAGTGATCTTTGGAAGAGGTGTGGGTGCTAAATGTAGAGCCCATGATTGTATGAGTGACCCAATTGAGTATGTGTGCATGACTGCTGGTGTGAATAGACTTCTGTAAGGCTGGCTGCCTTTATATAGTACACAGGCTTATCACAATGTATCCTAAACATTGTAAATAAAAGTCAGACAAGTTCTGTCTGATTCTGTAGTGTGTGTGTGTGTGTTAGATAAAATAAAATGTTGTGAATCCATTAGGATCACTGGCTTACTACATATCGTTGACTGAAATGGGGTGGGGCAATGTTTGTGTGGTGGAGCATTACATCTTTTGGTTTGTGTTTGGGGGAGCAACAGTTCTAACTACTCTCAAGTACAAGTTTAAAATTCCTGGCTACATTCCTGATGGGAAACAATACAAGAAAAAACTGGAAACAGACTAGGTATAGGGAACATCTTCAGTCCAGAGTTCTGTCTCTTCAGTTGGCACCTCCAGTCCCATCACCCCACCATCCCCAGGATTTAACTCATTTCCCAGTAGTCCCATGCTGTGCCCCCTATAGTAAGGCCATTGGGGCTGGCCAAGCCCCGGCAGAGACCAAATCTGTGACTGGGAGAGCCTGATTGGTAGTTGCAGTGACTGCAAGTTGCTGGGCGTCATCCTGCAGCTATATTGGGATTTTCAACTATTTCTTTTCCTCCCTCTGGAATTGATGGCGTGAACATACACCTAAGCATACAAATGATACGCGCAAGCCTGCTGACCTAATTTCCCTGCTGGCTGTATGAACAGCATATCCAGTGCTCCCACAAGATGCACTTGTGTAACGGCGCAGACAGTCCTCCCTCCCTCCCTCCCCTGGAAGGGCCAACGTCCTCAGGGACACTCATTCCTCTCCCTCCCACCCCTGGCTGGCCCACCAGTGACCTGGACTCATTCCTGAACCCAGGTTACCGTCATCATGAGCAGTAACCCTACCACTGTGCTGATGGGATAGCCTGATGTAATGTATTTTGATGATTTGATGAACATGATGATGTCTCACTCATTCATTCTCATGGAACTGTTTATAAAGAAAATGAAAAAAACATAAATGATAAAAAGGCTATTGCTGTACCAGTGAGCCCTAGACAGGGTGCATATTACCCATCCTGTGACTAATTCCCTTTGACAACGTGGTGAGCAACAAAGAAAGAAATGTATTTTAAAGAAAATGAAAGGTAGCTTATGGTACATTAGCACTATCCTGATTTGCTTACATTTGAATCCGTCTGTTCTAAGGTAGATTTTCCCTCAGAGCTTGTGTTTGTGTCTCTCATGTTCTGGCACAGCCCTTTGTGTTTTACATTTTCTTGTGAGGAGATCTTGTTCCAGCTTCAGGTAGACATCCTTTTCACATCTTTGCTGTGCACCAGCCTGCAGCGTTCCTAGCCTCCTATTGACATTTCCGAGCCCCAGTTGTGTATCTGTTTTGAGTTCTGACACAGTGCAGATCCCAACCCTTTGCTATCAGAATGTGATTAGAGTTCCTGCTCCCAACACAGGGTATATGTAGGCAGCTCCAGCAATCCAGAGTGAGCGTGTCAGACAGAGAGACAGCAGCAGCTTGAGTTGGTCCCGATTTTATGTTTTCTCATGAGGTTACTACTGGCTTGAGAATCCAACTGTTGATTAAATAAGGAAATTAATCAATGGTCAGATGATGTGTTTAGATCAACGCAGTTTCTAGGATTGTGAAACCTATTTTATAGAGCTAGTTAAAGTAAATTTCTATCATTTTATGAGCAGTTTTGGGCTTTATAGCCCATCACCTTAGTGCAGCCTAGTCCTTTGAGACTTTAACATTTTTGAATAATCCAGTTCAGAAGAGAAAGAACAGTAACGGGCCAAACCCAATAGCCAGCCAATCCTTCCACTTCCCAGTCCACTGGCTCTGTGCCTGTGCTCTGATGTTCTGTGATGTCTAACAGGGAGAGATGGGTCATGCCCCATTGAAGTCTATGGGTCAATTAAAACAAAATATATATGCATTTTTATTTATTTATTTAGTACATTGAATACAACCTTTGAGTCAAAGACTTTTGCAAAGGCTCCACATCAACAAAATACATAGGCTGGAGGAACAACAGCAGAGGGAAGCAAATAAGTAGCAATACAATTAAATAATTATACAAGACAAACTGACGCAGGCCTGGAGGGCCCTAGTTATAAGCAACAAGACAAGATAACAAGCATAGCAGGGTGGAATAGCCAAGGGTCAAAACAACTGATGAAGCAGATACAACTAAATGTAAGGCAACAGAAGGAAGCCACTGATACAGTACACTGGATGTCAATATACCACTGGACCAGGCAACATCAAGTGTAGCATGGGTCAGTAGCAGTCACAGGCTGATTGTTCAAGGAGATAGTTCTTGAGGGCTGTTTTGAAAGGGCCAAGGCTAGGTAACGGAGATGGTAGCTGGGAGGTCATTTAACACACAGGTGCCTGGTATAAAAGGCCTTTGACACAAGGAGGTTCTGCAGCGGGATACAAGGTGGGATGACCTAGAGGCATTTCTGGACACTCGGGAAGGGGCTACTGAGACAAGAGAGTCAAGGACAGGTGGGGCAACTTTGAGAGATATTTTCTTGGCAAGGATGAATGTATGATATTTAAGTCTGGCTTCCAGATTTAGCCAATTTGCGTATTTGTACAAGTCACAGGTGTGTGTCAGTCTGTCATAGCCAGTGACCAGCCTGCAGGCCTTATTCAGGGCATTTTTACCTGGGAGAGGGAGGTTGGATCAGCTGTACCATAAATCACCAAACCATAGTCAATGAGGAGAGGACAAATGAAGATACTGCCAGGTGGAGTGCCTCGGGTGAGGAAGTGTTTGTGATGGCATGACAGCCAGTTCTGGAGTTGTGGGCAGACAGGAGACCTTGGATGTGAGTATGGTAGGAGAGGTTGGTATCTGGGTTAAGCCTAGATACTTGAACAAAGACTTACTCGATAGGGACACTGGGGAGTTACAAATGGATAAACTGAAGTAGCAAAGCTGGTTTTGGTGGTGGCTAAAAAACAGGTTACTCACCTGTAACAGTAGTTCTAGGAGTGGTATATGTTGTTCATCCACACTGTTTGGCATGTCCCTTTCCCTTTAAGATCATCCGAAGTCTTCAAGCTAGCACTCCCACCAACCCGGTGGTATATACCTCGGCTCCGCCCATGACGCCAGATCTCAGCCCGCTGGAAGCCAGGTTGTGCATCCGCAACCAGGGAGGTCGGGGGTCCGTGTGGATGAACAACATATACCACCCTAGAACTACTGTTAAAGGTGAGTAACCTGTTTTTCTAGGATTGTGGATATGTTGTTCATCCACACTGTTTGGCAGACTCCCAGCGGTTCTCCAGCAGGAGGGAGGCAAGTGCACACCCCCAATTTAGGGAACAGAGATTGGAGAAGAGAGGCCCCAAAGCCAGCATTCAGACCTCCTCCCCAGTACACCACTCCACCAACGCCGCACAGCCACTCTGTCAGGTACCCATTTTTCTTAACAGTGGTTCGTAGAACAAGGCCACTAGAGGACACACAATCCCAATGGTGAGCCTCAAGATGTAACCCCTAGATGAACGCTATCCCAGGGGCTACTACCCTGCCTGATTTTCCACACTAACAGGTTGAGGGGCCTGGATCCAATGATGGTGCCTCCACCCAGAGGTCAGGGTTTGCAATAGTTAAACTAACTTGGTCACAGCCCTCTGGGACACTGCAACCCCCCTTTCTTCCACTAGTGGCCCACACAATATATCAAATTACATACGATACACTTACCCCAGGTCTAGTTCCAGCACTGGGACCTCTACTGAGAATGAGATACAGTGCAACAATCACAGTACAGTACTTTAACATAACAAATACCTCAGGCAGTATAACTTTGCTAGAACAAGCAGCTCTGATTTATTTAGAGATATAACTGGACAGGAAATCAGTTAATTAGCTTATCACTCTAATAATCTACCTATGGCTCTGTGCAAAGCCTACTCCCTATCAGTTACTGTCCCTGGTACCCAAAGCCCTAGTGGCCAGTCCAAACTGTAAGGCAGCTGGTAGGGGCCCTCACACAGAGAAAAGGAGAATTAACAGTCACAGTACAGTAATCCATTTGGATTAATGTGGCACCAACAGGAGCGACCCTGAATTAGTACTCACGACTCCAAATAAGATAAGGTCCTTCAATGTCAGCAGGGGCTCTTGAGGTACACAAACCTCTTCACACATCCATATAAAAGAAAGCACTATCACCAGGCAGGCTGCATCTGTATCCAGATCGCACTACTGCACACCCGGGAGAAGCACACACAGCAGATTCAGTTCCTGACAGACCCGAGTGCAATTTTCAGCAATTCTTCCAGTCTTCTACAGGTAGAGCCTGTTTCACTCTTCAGAGATTCTTTGATTCTTTTCACAGGGACAGTTCAGTCCTAACAAGCTGCAGACCGAACTCTGGGCCTTACACAGTTTTTGACTAAAACTGCACACTGAAAAAGCACAGGGCTCCTTCCTTCTTCACTGCCTAAAGCTCAACTCAAACTCAACACGACAAAACCCGGGCATTTCCTTTGAGTCTCCCCAGTTCTTGACTGGATTGGCTGTTCACTCACAATAGACTACTGCTGTTGGTCCAAAAGGCACTAAGTCTAAACTACATCTCCCAGAGTCACTGCCCATACAATCCTCTTGTGGCTGGCTCCAGATTATGAGTCAAGTTCGAATCAGTCAAGGCCCACCATTTTAGAGCAAACAATCCACACACTGATTGGTCCAGTTCAGCAGTTCAAACTAGAATGAGGAACTAGCAGACACAGTTCTGACTGCAAAGAAAGCAGGTTAGACAAACTGTAATTTCATTAATACTCTAAATAATTTCTAGCAAACAGTTACATCTTTCAGATAGGTTCCCTTGCACTCCTAGTGACTGCAAAAATGAAGTGAATTGGCAGCAACTCAAGTGGTACTCAATCAAAGAAACACACAGTCCCCCATACAAACTAATTATGTCTGCAAGCAGACAGCTCTTAAAGAACAGTACCAGAGGCTCTAAAAACACTCACTGATAAATGACTAAATGCAAACAACTATTCAGGCTTGAGCATTCAAGCAAGCTCCTGGAAGTTTTTGGGAACCCCCATTTGCAGGGGGGTTACACAAGAATAGGATTCTTAGAATGGGAGTTGTGTACAGGCCACCATCTCAGACGGAGGAGTTAGACAGGGAACTAGCGGGACAGATCAGGAGGACCTGCGAGAAGGGTAGTGTGGTGATTGTGGGGGACTTCAACATGCCAGGAGTGGACTGGAGCACCCCAACAACCAGGAACAGAAGGGAGCAGGTACTGCTGGATGCCTTCCAGGACAGCTTCCTGCTGCAAATGGTCAGTGAACCAACCAGGTTAGGAACTACCCTTGACCTTGTGCTGGCAAATGGGGACTTTGTGAGAGAACTTACAGTGGAGGAACCGCTGTCAGGGAGTGACCACCACTCAGTATGGCTCACATTGGATATGGGCAAGGAAGGAGTGGAATCTGGCACAATAGTGCTGGACTTCAGGAGGGCCGACTTTGGGAGGATGGGGAAGTGGTAAAAGGGTACCTGGCCAGAATTCAATCTAGTATGGACACTAACCAGAGGTGGGAGCTCATAAAGCTGAGGATAGTGGAGACAACCAAAACCTGCTGCAAAGCCCAGATCAAGAAGGCTAGGGCTAAGAAACCGATCTGGTTGAGCAAGGAGGTCATGGAAAAGGTAAAGAGGAAAAGAGCTGCCTTTAGGAAGTACAAGAAAACAGGGAGGGAGGACAGGAGGAGTACTCGGCACAGAATCGAAGGAGGTGACAAGGGGCAGTAAGGGAGCCAAAGCATCAACAGAACTCAGGCTGGCACAAGGCATTAGAAGTGGGAGAAGGACTTCTTTAAGTACATCAGGAGAAAAGGAGCTATAAGGACCACATAGTAAGGATTAGGAAGGAGGGGGTTGGGTGGAAGCAGGAGTGCGATAAAGCGGAAGCACTAAATGAGTACTTCTGCTCTGTATTTACTAAAGAGAAGGGGTGACACCCAAGGTGGGAGAAATGGCAGAAGCAGGGTGGGAAGTGGTGACAGATGGGAAATCATGGAAGCAGAGTTCGAGAGGGTTTGAAGGCACTGAGGGTGGACAAGGCCAGGCCCAGATGGCATCCACCCAGAGTGCTGAAGGAGCTGGCAGGGTCCTTGCAGGACCTTTGGCAGACCTATTTAATGCCTCACTACATTCAGGGTGTACCTCAGGACTGGAGGATGGCTCATGTGGTGCCCTCCCACAAGAGTGGCCCCAAGGATGAACCGGGAAACTACAGACCAGTAAGCCTCACATCCATCGTGGGTAAGCTAATGGAGACTATCCTGAAGGAGAGGCTGGTGGCCCTCCTAGAGGCCAAAGGACTACAGGACAGCAGGCAGCATGGCTTCATACATGGCAGATCCTGCCAAACCAACCTGGTCGAGTTCTATGACTGGGTAACTAGGCAACTGGACAGCGGCCATGCAGTGGATGTCCTGTATCTGGACTTCAGTAAGGCATTCGACTCAGTGCCACATGGAAGGCTAGGAAGGAAGTTAGTAGGAACAGGGGCGGGTGCAAAGTTGGTGAGATGGGTAGGAAACTGGCTGCAGGGAAGGCAAACAGAGGGTGGTGGTGGGTGGGGCTCTCACACCCAGGGCAGTGACGAGCGGTGTTCCACAGGGCTCGGTGTTGGGACCAGTGTTGTTTGGGATATTCATTGCAGACATATCATGGGACATCAAGAAAGATCAGTCTGTTTGCTGATGATACCAAGGTGGTAGCGGTGGTGGATGACCTAGGGGATGGCAGGGGTTGCAGGATGATCTGGCAAAGCTTGAAACCTGGTCAGACACCTAGCAACTGGGCTTTAATGCCCAAAAGTGCAAGGTGCTGCATTTTGGGATGAAGAAGCCAGGAGGAGTTACCAGCTAGGGGGTGCAGCTAGCCCAGACAGAGGAGGAGAAGGATCTGGGTGTGCTCATTACAGGGTCAATGAACAACTCGGCACAATGTAAGAAGGCAGCTGCAAGGCCAACAAAATGCTGGGTTGTATTGCAAGGTATATCCTCGAGGAGGGAGGAGGTGATTCTGCCACTGTATAGGTCATTAGTTAGACCACACCTGGAGTACTGCATGCAGTACTGGCATCCGTATCTGAAGAGGGACATTAAGTTACTGGAGGGGGTGCAGCGCAGAGCGACAAAGATGATCAAGGGGCTGGGGGACTTATCATACGAGAGGAGGTTGAAGAAGTTGAATATGTACTCACTGGAGGAGAGGAGAGACAAGGGTGACATGATTGAAACCTTTAAATACATGAAAGGAATAAACAAGACAGGTACAGAAGGGCTGTTCAAAGTAAGGGAAGGGAGGGCCACCAGGGACCATGATATGAGACTGGAGCAAGGAAGGTTCAGGAGGGAGATGAGGAGACACTTTTTTACAGAGAGGGTGGTGGCTGGGTGGAATGCGTTACCTGCTGAAGTGGTATGCAGTAGAACAGTGGACTGCTTCAAATGAGAATGGGACAGGACAAGGGGAGGGTTAATGAAGGGGAAGGGTGGAAGGGAGGGGCAGCTGCAGAATAAGGGGTGCTAGCTGCACATTCGAGCAGACTTGATAGACCTCTAGGCCTTTATCTGCTGGCAAATTTTGTATGTTCATATTGGATCTCCAGCAGACTTACCTAACATTAAAGGCTTAAGCTTTATGCATGTGAGCGCAAGCAGTTTGTTAAAAATAACCTTCATCCAGGCCTGGATGTGCCACACCACCCTGACATTCTGGTTGTTACGAGTCCTGGCTCTGCCCAGCGACAACAACAACAATTAATCTCCCTCTTACGCTCTATTTCGAGCAGATAGGCTGACTAGGGTGGTGGGGTGGCTATTTATGTCAAAGACAAATTTCGGTCTCCATCATCGACTCAACCTCAGTCCCTCATGAGTTTGAAAGTCTTACACTGCAGGTCGAGATCTCACCAGGTCTATCACTTTGTGTATCAGGCTGTTTTAGGCCCCCATCCCCGGGCTGCAACTTCTAGATCACTTAAGTCTCCTCTTGGGACACAGGTCATCTGAAGTTATATTATATGGGGACTTTAATCTAAACTGGTTGTCCAGTGCATCCTCTCCCCTGAAAACACTCTGCGACTCCCTTGGGCTGACACAACTCATCAGAGAATCTACACGCGCTAATAAATCAAACCCCTCTAACAGTACCTTGCTGGACGTTATCCTTGTCAGCAAACCTCACTTATTCACCCATGCTGATGTCTTTTTTTCAGAAATCAGTGATCACAGCTACATCACCTGTGTGAGGTCCAAACATACTCCCCCAGGTGCATCGAAATTCACCTTCAAAAGGTGCCTCTGGTATCTTGATCCCTGCGCTTATGTCTCAGAGCTATCTCGCTCTGTACACTGGTCTGACTTTTACTTAGCAAGTTCAGTGTCTACCACCTATGACATCTTCCAAAGTATTGTATTAGGTGCTATTGACAGGCACGCACCCATTGTGAAAACCCGTGTTAGGAACAAGCCTTACCGGTGGTTCACCACTGAACTGAAGGAAGCTTTGTGCAATATAGATACGTTGTGGAAAAAGCTCGTAAATCCAAACTTTCGAATGACTGGAACCTCTTCAAGAGGGCAGGAACCTCTGTACCAAAATGGTCAGAGAATCTAAAGGCTAAGTTTACCAGACTCAATTTGATCTATCAGCTAAATGCCTTCAAAATTCGGAAACTAATTAAAGATATTGAAGGCCGTCCTTTCAGTGTCTCATTGCCACCTAAAATTTTATCTGGTGACAAATTAATCACCGACAAACCATCAATCCTTGATGCCTTCAACAACCAGTTCACCACTGCAGGGCTCGCCTTCGACACTTCCCCAGCCAATACACTCAGATCGCAGCTGGGTCTCAATGACCAAGGTATCCCCTTCCCTAAAGCATTCTTCGCATTCCAGCCCAAAACCCTGAAGGAAGTTGAGAGCCTCCTGCTCCAGTTGAATGTTAGGAAAAGTGTCAGAGCTGACCTCATTGAGCCTTATCTCCTAAGGTTAGGCTACCATGCCCTCGCAGTGCCTATTACACATTTTTTCAACTTATCCCTCTCACAGGGTGACCTTCCCACCACCTGGAAAACAGCACATGTTATCCCCCTGTTTAATTCAGGAGATCCCAGTGACCTGAATAATTACAGGCCAATCTCCATCCTACCAACTTTGTCTAAGTTACTGGAAAAAATTGTGAACACCCAGCTCAGAAACTACCTGGAATCAGCAAACCTGTTCAATCCTCTACAGTCAGGCTTTAGGGCAAAACACAGTACAATCTCGGCCCTGGCTAATGTCACAAATGACTGGCAGTGTGAGCTGGACACCAAGAACTTTGTGCAGTGTTTCTGGACCTAAGCAGGGCCCTGATACTGCTGATCATGACCTGCTCTCTCGGCCCTCCAGCATATTGAGCTGGATTCCTTATCCACCACTTGGTTGAAAACTACCTCACAGGTCATTATCAGCAAGTAAAAGCTGAAGGTGAAGTTTCACCCTAAAACCTCTCCTGAGGGTGTACATGCAAGGTTCCATCCTGGGACCAATGCTATTCACTGTCTACATCAACAGGATAGGTGCCTCCATAAAAGCCCAAATACATCTCTTACGCAGATTACACTGTGCTTTATGCTAGTGGTCCCTCTCTAGACATGGCATGTGCAGCTCTACATAATGATTTCAACTTACTTCAGCACCAGCTCCTAAACCAAAAATTACTCTTGAATGTCAAGAAAACTAAAGCTATGTTCTTCTCACCCTTTCCCAACCTTCCAAATCTGGCCTTGGCGGGGACTGTCCCCTCAATATCCACAGCCCTGGGTGAACAATTGGAGTACATAAATTAATTCAAATACTTGGGAGTATGGCGCGACAACAGACTCTCCTTTGCAGTTCATATAGAAGAACTGACAAAGAAGCTTCATCAAAGGCTTGGCCTTCTGTTTAGGATAAAAAACCTTCTCCCCTCTGATGCAAAGATGAGACTAGTCCAAAGTACCTTCTTACCCCTACTAGATTATGTGGATTTCCTCTATAGCCAAGGCCCAGTCAGCATGCTCTCTAAGATGGATATGCTCTATCAAAGAGCTCTAAGGTTTATATCTGATCTTCCACACTCCACCCATCACTGTTTGCTGTATTCTGCCATGGTTGGACCTCCCTTACCCTAAGACATCATAAAATGCTGCTATCTATACTTATAAAGCTATTGCTAACAAATTGCCTGACTTCATCTCTGCCTGCTTACCACTTTGCACTTTAAGTAGTATATGCCCTGAAGTGCCTCATATAATTGTCTCCCTCTCTTAGGGTGTCCCTGAACACTCTTGCATCGATCTATCCCTGGATCCCAGTAACAGTTTCTGCATGGTCACCTTCCTCCCTCCTCCACTCCTCTCTACCTCGTCACCCCCCTTTTGTCATCGACCTCAGTCTCTGCCTGGCCTCTCCCTTTTCCCCATCTACTCTCCCTCCCCTTATCTTCTCCTCTCCACCCGTTCCTTATTCTATATCCACTCTCATCCTCTCCCTCCCCCCATCTAGCTTCCCTCACCTGGTTCTTCATATCTGCTACCCTGGTTCTCATTCCCTCCCCTTTGGCCTCTGACCTATGCACACCCCATCTCTTCCCCACACATCTACACCTACTCCATTCCCCTACATGTGCCCAAGGGCCTGGTTGACTGGTCACAGTAATCCAGAGCACAGTCTACTTGTCTCGGTGTTCCAGGGTCCCTGTCGAGTTGCTATGGCTCTTGTCACCACATCTCTTCACATTTGTTGACCTTTCAGAACTACTGTTGCTAGATCAGTTTACTATCTGCAAAATTTGTGTGTCACTTACCCTGTATGTCTGCTAAATATTGTGTTACTTATCCTGTATCTGGTTATAGTGATGACCTTACTGAATCACTGTTACTAGCTCAATTCACTATCTGCTAAATATTGTGTTACTTATCCTGTGTTACTGCAAAATATTGTGTTAATTTTTCCTGCATCTCTTTACAATTCATTGTCCATGCTTATGTTGACCATGCTTGTGTATTGCTATTCTTATGTATTACCCTGTTATCTGTATTTTTGCCCTCCCAGGTCCACCTTGAAAAAGAGCTTTGCTCAATGTTGTTCACCTGGTTAAATAAAGATTTTGATTGATTGATTGATATAGTGAGGTTATCTGATCACAACCTCACAATGTCACACCCAAACATACAAGTAACTGTATGCCAGACTAAATAACAAGCTACAGGTTTTCTTACCAAGAGAGCCTGAAGCTTTGCAATTGCAGTACAAACGCAAAAGCTTAGTTTCACATAAAAACCTTATTTACTTATATTGTGACGGGCAAACATTTTTGTCATGGCTAAAACATTTTATAGTTAGGCAGAGAACAAGTGTCAGAACATCTCCTTTATACTGTGGGAGCATCTCTTTTATAGTATCAGTTTGACATTTTTTTTTTTTATGAGGAAACACACCACATATGAATGCACTACATCCTGGGTATGCAAATACACAGCTGCCTGGTGTTGCATAACACACTAAAGTGATAAAAGACAATTGAATATTTGCATACCCATGATGCAGTGCTATCCAATGGGGAGTGTTTCCTCCAAAAAAAATTTAATTAAATTAAAAAATAAAACTGTACAACTGATACTATAAAATAGATGTCTTTACTCATAAAAGGGATGTTCCAACACTTGTTCTCTGCCTAATAGCTATCTACATGTGCTCATTTGTGTCCCCACAATGTTAATAAATAAGAACCATTGTACAATAGTAATAATGCATGATGGGGTGTTGGATGTACTCGGCATTTGGCCTTGTGACCAGACATGAGGTTATCCTAGTACAAACCACACACCATCGTGCATTATTGCCTAAATACACAAGCTCTTGGGGCCACACAGCCCCCTCAGCTGATTTGTGTGGCTCTAAAAGCTTGTTCACTGTTGACATCTACTGTATGTAAAATTTTTAGTTGGTCTACGAGGTATTCACAATCTTCAACAAATCCAGTTTTCAAGAATTAATGGTTACAAACATTCTCTTCTAAAGGTTTATGTCAAGTGCTGTAGGAAGTCAACATGACTTAAAAGGAGGAAAAATGGACGTCTACTGAGAAATACCTAACTCATTAAACTAGAAGCAAATGTAAGTGTTGTTTCCAGAAACTGGTTTTAATGTACTGCAGTTTTCCAAGAAATATGGCATGTGAACTTGGGCATTTCTGAATCTCCACATTTGGAACAAATTAATGCAAAACAAGTTGCTTGAGGTAGGGCGTAAGTAGGCTGTAACCCATGCTGGTCATTTGTTAGGGATTCCTTTTTGCTTTGTAAGTCAATAAAGGGCTTGCATATGCCATTTCTCTAATCACTGTGTTCAACATAAATTTTAAAACAATGGCTGGACATGGATAATTCTGATTTGCTGACAGTATTCTGAAAGGGTAAAGTTATTGGCCAGAAACCCTCATGTACAATAGAACTAGAATTTTAACTATCAAATCATTAATTTATTTCAAAAAAATGCAATTTTTTTTTCTAAAACTTGTTTTTCTTTCATATGGGTTTTATCCCCACCCCATTGTCATAATTCAGGAATATACATTGCCAGCCATCTGGAAATCAGCCACTATCACCCTATATTCAAAGGTGGGGATCACTCTGCCCCAAATAACTACCGCCCAATATCCATTCTCCCTCCCCTCTCCAAGGCCTTAGAGAGAATAGTTTCGGATCAACTCACAGACCATCTCAACAAATATGACCTTCTCTGCACACAGCAACATGGGTTCCGCAAAGGTCACAGCACTTCTACGGCCTTGCTTCAACTAACATCACACATTCACACAGCACTGGATAAAGGCCACAACACTGGTTCTATCTTCATCGACCTCAACAAGGCTTTCGATACCGTCCACCATACTCTACTCCTCACCTCCCTTCTCAATCTTGGTCTCTCTAATGAGGCAGTAGGTTGGTTTGCCGACTATCTTTCTAATCGAACTCTTCAAGTAAAATTGGCAATACTCTCCTCCAAATCTTCTGTACTCCTCAGGTGTCCCTCAAGGGTCCATATTGGGCCCCTCCTTTTCAGCCTATTTCTTAACTCCTCCTGCAACCTGCCCTTCCAATCTATTACTCTATAGGATGATGCTGTCATCTTCACCTCCAGCCCAGATCCCTCTCAGCTCCACCTTTCCTCCAGTCCTCTTTCACAGCGGCCTGAAAACTGGATCACCTCCAAACACCTTATCATTAACTATAAAAAACAAATGCATGTTTTTAGCGCATCAGTTAAATTCCAAGATAGGTAGTTTCCCCAAATACTATCGGTCTCTGACCTCTTGGAATTGCCTCATTCCTTCAAATATCTGGGCATAACTTTGGATCCTGGCCTTACCTATCATGAGCATATTCGACATCTGTCGAAGGCTCTAAACATTAGACTAGGGCTTTTGCACCACTTTAAACATTGTTTAACCCACGAGGCCCATAAGCTCGCTATCTCCTCAGTTTCTCCCCTTGCTTGACTATGGACTTCTTACCTTTGGAGGCAAGCTCCTCAGCCCTGGTTAGCCTTAGACTTGTCCTAAATAGAGCCTGCCGGTTTCTACTAGGGTGCGATAGATCATCTATACCTTTTGTAGGTTATACCAGGACACAAATTGGCTTGACCTCGACAATAGAATCAAATTCCACACTTGTGTCCTAGCTAAAAATCTCATTGGGGCTCTCCCTGCAGCCCTTACCCCTTAATCACCATAGACCAAAAGCCCAGCACACCCAAACTCTGACTCTCTACGCCTCTCCATTCCTCCTGTCATACAACACAATTCCAAAGATCCTTCTGTTACCGGGCACCCTTTGGTTTAACTCCTACCGGCACCTGCATCTTGATCAGCGAATTGGTCAGTTCAAATCACTCCTGGATTCACACCTTCAGGCCACAAGCATCTGTAGCTGTAAATGATCCAAGGCCCTGCCCTAACAACTTTGACAACGGCCTCTGGCTTGCCTCTCCCTACATCCTCTAGCCGTCATCTCAGGGTGTAAACTCCCCGACACCTACAAACCACCGCCTCTGCACCAGCTCAGGTTGCTAGACTTCTATGACTGTAAATTTACCTCGCTTCCTTACCCTGTAACACTCATTATATTGTTAGTATGCACTACCTGCATTGTGAACTCTGTCCTAATTGCATATGACATGGATCCATGTGATTAAGTCTGTAACATTTCCCTGTATTACTTTATTTCTGCTCAAATTGTTTGTTTTAGCTCTGTAAGCATTATACATGACGTGGAACTTTTGTAAAGGAGTCTTTGACTCAAAGGTATTTCTGATTCCCTAAATAAAATAAATAAAATAAAGACAGAAATATATCCTGCTCAGGCAGAGGACATTATATTCCTGGCCCAACAGTCATCATTCAGGGATATATACCTTCTGGACAGGAATGTTTCCTGCTGAGGCCAAAGCTGTTATATCCCAGCCCTGCTGTCTTCATTCTGGAATATACCCTGTGGACAGGAATATGCCTTGCTGAGGCTGGGGCCATTATATCCCCTGCTGTCATCATTCAGGGATATATCCTGTAGAAAGGAATATATCCTGCTCAGGCCAAGGCAGTTATGTTCCCAGACCCATTGTCATCATTGTGAGACATATCCTATGGGCAGGAAAAATAGGTTATTCACCTGTAACCATAGTTCTAGGAGTGGTATATAGTTCACATCCACACATTGGCAGTTCCACTAGAGATGCTGATTTGACAGAATGTCTTGAATTGAGCTCCATCCACCACCTGGGCAGTATATCCACTGGCTCCACCCCATGATGTCAGATCTTGCATGCTGGAAGCAGGGATTCATCTGCCACTTGCCAGGGGAGGCTGGGTGGGTGGTGTGGATGTGAACCATATACGACTTCTAGAACTACAGTTACTGGTGAGTAACCTATTTTTCTAGGCACGTGGCTATAGTTCACTATGCACACATAGGCAGACTTCCAGCAGTTCTCCAGGAGGAGGGGCAAAAGCACCTGTAGTTGTCAAACAGAGACTGGAGAACCAAGGACCCAACTGCAGAATCCTGACAAGACTCAAGATCGATGCTATAATGGGAGATGAAGGTGGGCACTGACTTCCAGGTAGCAGCCATGCAGATCTCCTGGATAGAGACATCCCTGGAAGCAGCCAGCAAGGCAATGGTATGTCTGGTTAAATGAGTCCTAAGCCCTACGAGAGGCTCCCTACCAGCCAACCTATAGCAGAAGCCCATGCACAATGTTATCCACCTGCCAATCATCTGCTTAGCTGCCAGTCTGTCAGGGGCAGTTTCAGTGTATGCCACAAACAGCTGGCGAGCTTCACCCCAAACTTGAGCCATTCATTCCCTATAGTAGGAGAGTGCCCTCCACAAGCACAGAGTATGGAACCAGTGATCAGCCTCGGAAGATGGGTTGTTAAAGTTTACTGTTAAATTAATCACCTGGTTAAGGTGAAACTCTGATACTACCTTCAGGAGGAACTTCAGGGGAAAGTATAGAGGACAACTCTGTCTCTGTGGAAGACTAGGTAAGGAGATTCCACCGAGAGTGCCTGGAGCTCACTGATCCTTCTGGCTGATGTAATGGCCACCATCAAGAAGGCCATCTTGTAACAACAGGTGTGACATCTCACATCTATGCATAGGCTCAAATGGCATTCCCATGAGCATAGCCCAGCAGTAAGTCCCATGGTGGTGGTGGTGGTTCATGCACCAGAGGGGACAGGTGGTCAAGACCCTTGAAAAAGCACCTGACCACCTTCTCCTGGGCTACTGTTGGCATACCAGCCCCCACCCGGTATGCAGAGCTGGCTGCCAGGTGCACCTTAAAGGTCATCGCTTGCAGTCCCACTGGGAGAGGGACCAAAGGTACTCAAGAATACTAGCCACAGGGCAGGCAAGGGGATCAAGTTCCTTGCCCTGACACCAAATGGAAAATCTTCTCCATTTAAAGGTGTAGCACTGGCAAGTTGACTCTTTTCAGGAGGCCTCCACAATGTGGATCACAGCTTCCAAAAGACCCAAAGCCAAACTCTAGCAACTCAGGAACCAAGCTGTGAGGTGCAGGGAGTGAAGATCTGGGTGCAGGATTATTCCCAGTGTCTGGTCAGCAGGTCCAGATGAAGAGACAACCGTCACAGAGGCCTGCTGCTGAAGCTGAGGAGATTTGGGTACCAGAACTGCTGTGATAAGACTGGAGCTATCAGGATCATCCGTGCCTTTTCCCTCTGGGCCTTGACAACCACCTTGTGGATTACAGGGAAGGGAGGGAGGAAAAGTGTACATGATGCCTGGGATCCAGGGCCTCATGAAGGCATCCCTCAGCAGTGTCCTGGACTGGGGTGGGGGCAGGCACAAAACAGCCTCAGATTTGCTTTCTCCCAGGAGGCAAACAGATCCAACAGAGGGGTTCCCCACTGGGACAGTGGGTGATGTACCACCTCCTGATGCAGGGACCACTCATGTAACATCTCTCACACCTGGCTGACAGTGTCTGTCAGCTGACTGGTCGCTCCAGAGACATGGATCACCAAGAGATCTGCACCCAGGTGGCATCCAAGGGTCAAGGTGTGGAGAGCCTCCCGACACAAGGGAAGGGAGTGAGTTCCACCCTGCCTGTTCAAGTAGAACATGGTTGTGGTGTTGTCTATCTGGACCTGCATGACCTGACCCTTACCAGAGAAGCAAATTCTCTCAGAGCAAACTCTACTGCACTGACCAGGATCCGTGGGCTCTGTGGGCTCCCAGTGGTGCTCCCACCTCACCAGAGACATGTTTGTCATGAGCATTATGGTTGGTTCTGGGAAACAAATGGGACTCCTTCCTCAAGATGTTCTGGGCTCAGCCACCACTGGATGGCATCTCACATTGGCTGGGTCACTATGACTGGCTGGTTGAAGTGGCCTGGCGCTGGACTCCTGACAGCCCAACTCCACTGCAGGTGGCACATCCACCAGTGGGATAACCAGATCACGCCAGTGCAGGATGCTATGTACACCAGCAGCTTCAGGATGCCCCGCAGGGCACAAGAGCCCAACATGACACGACTGGGCAAAGGAGCTAAGATCCAGTGCCCGATCTGCAGGAGGTGGGCCTTGGCTCACAGGAATCAAGTTCTGCCCCAATAAACTCAATCACCTGTGAGGGATCAGTTCGGACTTGGTAGTCCAACAGACCTGAGTCTCTGCAGGTCTGAGGGCCAGATCCTGGATCATTCCACAGCCACCTTGGACAGCCCAGCTATCAGTCAGTCATCCAGGCAGGGATACACCCTGATGCCCTTGCACTGTAGGAGGGCTGCCACCACTGCCATGCACTTGGTGAAGACCCAGGGCATGGATGAGAGGCCAAAAGGCATGAGCTGGAACTGATAGAGCATCTCTTCTGCATGGAATTGAAGGTACTGCCAGTGGGACCGTCAGACTAGGATGTGGAAGAATGCATCCTGGAGATCCAGGGAGCAGAACCACATGCCCTGCTCCAGAGATGGTATGATCTGACTCAAGGTTACCATCCTGAGCAGGGCCAGCCTTAGCTAGGTGCAAACTGTGCCCTGCACCTTGGGGCCCATACTTTTTTCTTGAGGAAGCAAAATAATTTAAAATATTTAAAATGCCTACATTTTGTTACGTATGAAAATGTTTACCAGCAAATCAAAGTGGAAGACAACTGACTCTGCTACTGTTACAAAAGGTGGGGGGCACTGTTGAGTCCGAGATGACAGGCAGCAATCTTTCCTAGCTCCACCAGAAAAGCTCTAAAATTGCTATATTTTCGGTTTTAGAGTGATTAATTGACAAAATAAATACTACAGATTGAAAGAGGAACCCAATAGACATAAAATGGGTAACCCCAAGAAAAACAGAGGAGGAGGAGCTAGCACTAAATCAACAAGTGGATCCCAATTGTTGTGAACTGTGATGGAGGAGCATGCTGAACCTCACCGCGAGCCCGAGGAGGCAATGTTGTCAATTGGTATTACGCTACAAAGAATTATCACATCAGTGGCTGACCTGAACATCAAAATGGACACATTTGCAACTCGAGTTACAGTGGTGGAGAAATCGGTGGAGGGAATACAGCTCGAGGTTGGAGATGTGAAACGGCAGGTAGAGTCACCTGCTGCAGCAACCACGCTTTTAGTAAAAGAAAACCACCACGAGGGCCAGGCTCAAGACCCTGGAAAACCAGGCCCAATCAGCGCATGTTAGAATCCTGGGCCTCCCGAAGGGGATAGAGGGAGACCACCCTCTTATGTTCCTTCAAGAATGGCTGGACTCAAAGCTATTACCAGGGTGTCAGAGCTTGAACATTCTGTATCAAAAAGCTTATCGGATCACCCCAAGAGGCTATCAAGGGGAATCAGAGAATCCTAGAACCTTACTTGTGGTTACAGATGGAATTGGCTCCCGGGACAGAATATTTAAACTTGCCAGGAAAGTAGGACCCCTCACACAGGACGACTGAAACATCTATCTTTTCCCTGACCTGAGCTACGTGACGAGTCTCAGGAGGAAGAAATTCAACAGGGTCCAAAAAGTGCTGCGGGATGCCTCGATTATTCACACGGTTGTGTTTCCAGCAAGGTTATGTACTGTGCATGGGCAAAGTGTGGCATTTTCCGATCTCACTCAAGCAGGGAAGTGGCCTCCTTTTGTCACTGATTGCACAAGAAGACGGGAATCAGGAGACAACTCTGAAGCCGAGGGATGAAATAGTGGAACTGTAAAGTACTGATTAGGCTTGTCCCTTCATTTTTGTTTCTAAGTTTCATCCTCATAGTTTAAGCAAAGAGGACATTACAGTTTTGTTCGTTACAGCATGCAGATTCCTTATGCCTGTTATATGATTGGGGATTTATTAAACAGGGATGATGTCTTCTGTGATTACTGTAAAATTACAGGCTCTCTACCTAAAATGTTTACAGATGGGGGGGTTCTAAGCTATTCATTACGTAAAACAGTTTAAAAATGAACGGATCTTCCTATAGTTCTTTCTGCTTATTCTGATGGATAATAGTTCCTAAGATACTAGTACTAATACTAAGATATTGCTGTCATGGATAAATACTTAACAGTCTACTTCGAACTTTTAGTTGATAAAGTATGACACCAACTGCCCTCTGGTAGGCTGAAGATTTTTGGGACTTTTATTGACTTAAGCTACAGTATAAGAGAAAGGTCATACTGCTCATGGGCTTACTAAAACAGTTTACAATTCTGTTCTAAACTTCTTGAAGTGCATGTTTAGTTATCCCTTCAAGTGGTATCTCTATATCTAGAATGCATATTAAAAACATGTATATTAAGGGAAAATGTATGTTCCCCAGAAGGGATTCTAATTAATGTACATGGTCTGTTCTAGATATGAAAATCTATGTAATTATGCATATATATATATATATATATATATATATATATATATATATATGAAAAATAAAAATAAAGTTACAAAAAAGGTGGGGGCAGCTTTGTTGCAGTAGAAAAGATTAGGTTAAGTAAGTGTTAATGGTGTTAATGGCATACTTTACACCTTCCAGGTTGACTGCTTTCAAAAACAAAGGGCTATACTGACAAGAGAACTTGTTTGTAACCTGGGCATGTAGCTGAAACAATGAATGATATGACAAAATCTGTTTCAAAAGTATGTGATCACTCAAAGTGGCTCAAAAATCTGATCAGCACAGAGCACAATCTAATTTCCTGATAGGCAGGGGCGTAGCTACAAGGGTGCAGGGGGTGCAGTGGCACCCGGGCCCACGAGGTTTGAGGGGCCCAAATCATAATTTTGATGTTTATTCAAAACTGGGGAGGGGCCCTTTAACATCACCTTGCACCCAAGTCCTTTGGGAATTTACTACGCTACTGCTGATAGGAACCCTGAAAACCTGATCATCAAGTAAAAAATCTGACAGATGGCAACCTTACCGGTATCCCCGGATTTTTTATTACCCGGAAACACACACTAAACTGAAAGCTTGCTTACAGGTACAACCTGGGAGCACAAGGAAGTTAAGTGACTTGCTCAGTCACACAGTATGCAAGTGAGGGCTGTGGATTCAAACTCAGGTCTCCAGGTTTGTAGCTCAGAGCCTTAAACCACTGTGCAATACTGCCTCCTATGATAATCCTTTCTATTCTCTCTCACACTACCAGAAAAGTTAAGTTGTTTAACCTGTTTGCAAATCAGAGTATCCGAGGTGTGAGTGTCCAGTGATGATGTCCCTGTCCTTACAGAAACTGAATACAGCAATAGGACCATACTTACTTAAGTTCTGGCTCCAGGCTCAGTCAGATTCATTTCCAATGGTGAAGTCGAATAATTCAGTGCAGTCAATGGCACTAATTAAAATATGCTGGTTAACCTAGTAGTCCTACTACTGCTTTATTAATACAGGACAGGAGAGTTAGTTAGGTGTAAATGTTGGGACGGTATGTAGGGGGCCACAGGGAATGGAGTGGGGGCCCAGCAGGGAAGTTGCACAGGGCCCAGAATGATTAAGGTCGGCTCTGATCCTGAGTTTGCATTTCTGCATATACTGGTTGAGAGTATGCAGATCCAGTATGGTGCACCAGCCCCCATTTCAGGACCAGAAAGTACCTGTACACATACCCTGATTTGTCGGGACATAAGGAACATGAGCTATAGTCCCTTTCACAAGGAGTTGAGCGATGTCCTCCTGAGGGTTGACAGCATATCCTGTGACACTGAGGACTCCCTTGGAGCATGGGATCGGTAAGGCAGGAGACGCCTCAAAATCTAGAGGTACCCCTCTGCCTACCAACCTCTAGTACCCACCTGTTCATATTAATAATGGATCATTGTGGCCAGAAGTGGTGCAGCCGACCCCCACTAACAGCAGGATCAGGAACTGGACAAGTAGGAGGTTGGCATCCCCAACCTGTCACTGGGAAGCTTTGGAGGGACAACAGCCACTGGGGCCAGAAGGGCACCACTTCCCCTACCCCACCCTTTTAAGCCCCTGGCAACAGAACTTGGCCTTGCCTTGGGATGCCAGACTTGGTATTGTCCCTGCTGGGGCTGGTGCCGAGGCTGTTGTGACTGAAAAGACTGAAACTGAAAGGCCTTCTTTTTAGGTTTCTGGGCCTCAGGGTCCTTTTGGGATAAAGCCACTAAGTCCAGGGTGATGCTGGTCTTCTCAGTCCTCATGAGATGTCCCTCCACCCTTGGGGCCAAATTGGTCAGTGCCCAAGAAGGGGACATTTGCCAGCTTGTGCTGAGAGTCCACAGTGAAGGTGGACAAGCTCAGCCAGGCCCTACAAACGCATCACAATAGGTGCAGAAGTCACCCATGCCTAAGGCCATCTGGAGCTGGTGTTTAGCCAGCATTTGACCCTGCTATTTGAGCTGCTTGTCAGCAAGAAGGTGAGGGAGGATGTGATCCAGCACTCCCAACATGGAGTGACTGATATTGGCCATCATTACGGTGTAACTCACCTGGCAAAGCCCCAAAGAGGAAGTGGTGTAAACACAGAAACATAGAAGTTGACAGTAGATAAGGACCGCAAGGCCCATCCAGTCTGCCCAATTCTTTTTCTACCTTATGAATGTGCCATCGGCCTTTGCTCTGTCAATGGCCTATCTATTCATACTCATCTGTATTGCTTCCTTATGTCTATCCCATGCCTGTTTGAAGCTCTGCACTGTATTCACATCCACCACTTCCTGAGGTAGGCCGCCCATGCATCCACCACCCTTTTCTGTGAAAAGAACTTCCTCACATTACCCCACAATCGACTCTCTAATCTCATGCTGCGCCTCTTGTCCTGCTATTTTTATTATATTGAAACATGTTAGATTATTTCACCTTTTTAATGCCCTTAAGGTGTTTGAATGTTTTTGATCATATCACTCTCTCCCTCCTTTGCTCTAGGGTATACATATTGAGCTCTGTTAATCTGTCCCCATGTTTTCTGATGCAGTCCCTGCACCATTTTGTTTGCCCTTCTGGATTGCCTCAATTTGGTTAATGTCCTTGTGAAGTTGTGGCCTCCAGCACTGCATGCAGTACTCCAGATGGGGCCTAACCAGTGTCTTGTAAAGAGGGATTATTACCTCCCTCTTATGACTTGTGATACCCCTACTAATATACCCCAACATTCCCCTAGCCTTACCTACTGCTGTAGTGGTCTGCTTGGATGATTTCAGGTCATCTGTGATGATAAAGAACCTCTTTGTGCAAGCACTGAGGCAATCTGTGATGATGATGCCCAAGTCTCTTTCTTTCCTTGTGATTGCCAGCAACTCCCCTCCCAACCTACAGATGGCTTCAGGGTTTCTCTTCCCTATGTGCATGATCTTGCACTTCTTTGCATTAAATCCCAGTTGCCACTCTTCCGACTATTTTGCCAGTTTATCCAGATCTCTTTTCATTCTGCCCACCCCATCTGGATCATCTACTCTGTTGCAGATCTTGGTGTCAACCCATGCTGTCCCATGTTGTAAACCCATGCTGTCTTGGATCCTGTGCTCCTATGGATTCCAGGTGTTGCACTATCCTTTCCTTAAGGAGTGCCTCCATAATCTTGCCCACTACTGAAGTGTAAGACGGATTGGTCCATAGTTCACTGCCTCCTCCTCAGCATCAGTCTTGTGGAGCGGATCACATGAGCCCTTCTCCAGTCTTCTGGGACCTCTCCTGTGCTCAGAGACTCACTAAACAGTTCTGATAATGGCTCTGCTAGTTCCACCCTTAGCTCCTTTAGTACCCTAGGATGTATGCCATCAGGTCCCATTGCCTTGTCCACCTTGTGCTTAGCGAGCTCTTGTGGGACCCTTTCCTTTGTGAAGGGACTAGTGCACACCTCCCTCCCCCCTGTGTCCATGGTACTGAGCTGTGGGCCCTGCCCTACCTTTTCCTCAGTAAATACTGAGCAGAAGTATCTATTTAGGATAGATGCTTTTCCTTGGGCCTCCTCCACACACTTCCCCTTATCCCCTTTGATCTTAGCAATACTCCCTCTGGACTTTCTCCTTTCACTAATGTATCTATAGAAAGTCTTGTTCCCTTCTTTTACTGTTCATGCTAGTGTTTCCTCGGTTTGGGCCTTTGCCTGCCTTACTGCATTCCCCACTTCCTTTAGGGAAATTTTGTATACCTCTCTATCTTCATCCCGCTGCGTTCCCTTATATTTCCTGAAGGCCAGCCTTTTGGCTCTGACCTTTTCACTACTGTCTTTGAGAACCAAAGTGGTTTCCTTCTTTGTTTTGCTTTTTCTCGATGTTAAGTCCAAATATTGCATCCTTAATGCTTGCCCACTTTGCCTGTAACTTTCACCCATATTTTTTCTTGCCAGGACTAGCTTAACTCTGTTGGCCAGCTTATCAAAGTCAGCTCCTCTGAAGTCCCATATGTTTGCCTTGGAATGGGATGGTTTAGTTCTAGTGGCCAAATTGAACCATACCATGTGATGGTCTCTGCCCCCAGGTGACCTCTCTACCTGGAGATCTGTGATCCTTTCCCGTGTTAGTACTAGATCTAGGATAGCCCTGTCTCTTGTGGGTTGTTGTACCAGTTGTTTGAGGCCCTCCCACTACAGGGAATCCACTATGTGTCTAGTTCTGGTGGATGTTCCTGCTGGTATTGACCAAGACACAAAAGTAAATGGAAAAAAATGAATGTACATCGAATAGTTGCCGACACCTTTGGGCCCTGCTCCATGTTGATCCCCACTGGCTTGACAGTGTAGAGGAGTGGCAGACAGGATTTAAGGGTCACCAGTAAGAAGGCTCGAGATAGGGAGTAGGTATACCTTCACACGGCTCATCATGGGCCCAAGGGCAACTCTGGGTGGAGAAGCACACTACTTTTCTAAAGGACGGAAAGAGAACAAATGCCCCAAATATATATGCCTGGCCACAAAACAGACTATGTGTCAGGTACCTGAGAAATTCTTAATATGGAATATACCCAACAGGACAGTCAGACCCTGAATGGTTAGCTGAACCACAGGAGGAGTGCAGTCCTTCGCTCGATCAGGTGTGACTCACTTCCATTAGCTTGAGCCCAGCTGACAGGGTCACCCAAATGAGATGGCCCTGTTTGCACAGCTGTAGGCCTGACAGAAGAGGGGTTACTGTCACCTTTGGTCATCCCTGCCTATAGTACCCCCTTCCACTCATTTGCCAACATTACCTGCTGATGGTGGTAGGGAACCCGGAGCCCTGGGTAACACAACATTCAGATCAGGGTGAGGCATGGAAGGGTATATTGAGCAGCTCAGTGGTCCAGAGACACACTAGTCAGATAATAATGTGGTGGGGGGGGAGACAGCAGTCTGAGACATGGTAAGGTGTCCCCCAGATGAACCCCGCCATGGTGACTAAACTCAGGTAGCCCTGCTTCCCAAGTCACCAACTTGCTTACAGAGAAAATAAACCTGCACAATAAACATCAGTCATCTACTGTCTGACTTGAGGGCCACAGCCTGTTGTCTCTGAACCATCCTCTATGCTCGATGTGCTTCTCAGAAGGTGTCTTTGCAAGAGAGCCCTACAGTTCTTCAGCATGAAAAATGTCATTCAGGAGTTTCAGTAGGGACTGATGTAACTCAGTTTTGTCACTATCTTTTGGGCTCACAGATGTACCCTCTCCTCCAAGACTAGACGGCAGGGTGTCAGGGGTGGAAAATGTTAGGTTTGCTTGACTAGTCCAGAAAAGCCAAAATGAACCATAGGGTGAATCTCTCAGTGTCCTGTAGTAGGCTTTGCACTTTTTAAATGAAAATGGTGGAATGCTATGGTGCCAAGTACAAATCCTCCAATACGCTGTAAATAGTAACAAACAAAATGCAAAACAAAACAAAAAAGACAAACTGTTTAAAATACTCTTTTTACTTTCCTTTACAGAAGTTAGTGGCATGCTGCAAAAGTGGAAATAATGCTGTGCCAAAGCGCTGATCTGTACTTCAGCCACAGATCCCTTACAATCCAAAACAGAGAGAGAAAATTCCTAAAATGCTGTTTATTCTATCGCAAACAGCCAGGGAATAGCAGTAGTGCATTTGCGAATGTGTGGCTGCATGATGCATCATGCAACTGATGTTGAGTGCATACGACTGACATGCACATGTTACAGTAGGGTGGGAATGCATGCAACCACAATGCACATATAAACATAGAATTTGTTGGCAGAAAAGGACTGCTTGGCCCAACCAATCTGCCCAGATGGTTCCTGCCTAGTCTGTCTCCACAGACCCTAACTGGTCTCCAGCAACCCTCCCTCCTCCTGACCATTTCTTTTTTTTAAGCATTTTTCCTTTGGGTCTTCAGACAGCCAAAGGGAGGAGACCCTGCCCCACATCAGCAAAGGTCCCAGCATACCAGGATCTAGCATCAAGGGAATCATGCCAAGGAGGTTTTCCCAGGTGCATCCTCCCCACCTGACCAGAGCAGGGCTGAGCATACACCATTCCTCAGCACATGAATGGGTGAGCGTCTGCACTCGATGTGCAAAGATCCACCGATCCCCCCCACCCAACATGCACCCAGTGCGGTCCCGGACTGCCACATCCCCTTGCCAATGTTAGGGGCCGTAGGTGCTGGAAACCAAGGTCCCTCCTCCCAGGAGAAGGCAAGAGCCCCTTAGGATGCTCAGCCTCCTCACCTCCCCAGCTGAGTGTCCGACATCCGAGGCCCCTCCCAAACCCCAGTCCTACGCTGCAGATGGCTTCCATTTCCTAATATTCCTCTATGTGTATCCCATGCATGCTTGAAACCTCCTATCATTTTGCCTCCACCACTTCTATTGACAGTCTATTCCAGGTGTCCATCACTCTTTCATGGCGCAGTACTTCCTCACATCCCTCTTAAACTTCCCCTTCCAGCTTCATCACATGCCCTCTGGTCCTGTTGCTCTTTCTCATTTGAGACTCCCTCCTGTGCCTTGTTCAACTCAGTGAGGTACTTATAGGTCTCCTCTTGCTCTCCTCCTTCTAGCCCTTCTAGGATGTACATGGTGAGATCCCCAGTCTCTCCTCGTAGGGCTTTTTATGTTTATTATTGTTTATTGAATGTTCGAGTACACCTTTCCAGCATAGGTCGCTTACAAAGATTCCACGTCACAATACAAGTAAGGGTACAGATACATTTACACAGTAAAAAACATGTGGAAGGACCATACAAGGTCACAAATATGTTTACAAATTCAGAAAGATCAGTCAAACTTAGGGAGAGCAAGATTCAAAATACAAATATGATACAAACGTATAATAGCAGCAGGCGTTGCATTGTCCATGATTGGAATTTAGGGCAGTTGCAAGGTACAGCTTTGTCTGCAATAATCCAATTATGCCAGTGAGGCATGGCAGGGAGAGCGTGGTTAGAAGGATCTGCCTAGTAATTACACAGGCATACGATATTTTTTAAGAGATGTTTTAAATTGGTTCAGTTTAGGGAATTCCAACAGCGTGGTGGGGAGTTCATTTAGCCAGGTTGGTGTTCGGTAGGGGAAGGCCCTCATAGTTTGACTGGTCCTACAGCGTGGGACATAGAGGGTATTTCTTGCAGCACTCCTAGTAGAGTGGTGGTTATGGGAGGTATGTGCAGGGATAGGAGATTGGGGAGAGGTGCTCTAAGCAAGGCCTTCTTCCCACTAGACAGGTTTGGAATTTTATCCTGAGGTCAAACTGAAGCCAGTTTGTGTCCATATAAAGGCTGCATGTATGTGTGAGCCTGTCCACACTAAGAAAGAGGTGGCAGGCCTTATTTAGGATGGTCCTGACTGTGTTGAGGTTGGGGTCTGTTGCAGCTCCATAAATTACCAATCCATAGTCTAAGGTGGAGAGGACCAAAGAAGCTACAGCAAGTTTCCTAGTCTCTGGTGTCGAGAGTGCCTATGTATAGAGAGGAACCCCAGTTTTTGTTTACTGTGCTAACGAACATGGTCTATATGTTAGTGCACTGTCGAGGTGAATACCAAGATATTTAAAGGAATTTAGTTGTTCTAGGACCCCAACATCTTGGTTGTAGATGGACAGGGCAGAAGTTTATTCTTCCTCTGCTGACTAGTGAATACCATAGATTTGTTTTTGGTTTAGTCGCAGTTTATTCTGTAAGAATCAGTGCTCTAGGGCATTGAAGTTGCTCTGTAGGGTTTGCCTGGCAGTTTGCTTAGCACTGCTGGTGTAAATAATCGCATCATCTGTGTATAGCAGGATATGGGCTTCTATGCAGGCTTTAGGCAGGTCATTAATGAACAAGCTAAACAGTAATGGACCCACTATTGATCCCTGGGGAACCCCTACTGTCACTGCCTTAGAGTCTGAAAGGATTTCACTGACTCACTTTTTGGGTGCGGCCTGTTAGGTAGTTTTCAACCCAGCCCACAGTGTCTCTAAATAGGCCCATTCCTGCGAGTTTTTACAAAAGCAGAGTGTGGTTGTGAGGTCGAATGCTTTGGTGAGGTCAATGAAAATTGACCTGACCATCTTGCCTTTATCAGTTGACTCATGTAACGAGTTGATGAAGTCAAGGTGAGCAAAGACGGTTTTGTGCAGCCATCTAAACCTGTGCTGCTGTGGGCATAGTAGGTCGTATTGGTCCAGGTACTGCACCAGCTGGTCTGCAACTATTCGTTCCAGTGCCTTGGAGAGAGGACAGAGTATGGAGATTGGTCTATAGTTTGTGATGCAGGCTTTATCATCACCCTTGCGTACTTGTGTGACTATCACAGATTTCCATAGGGTAGGGAATTTGGAGTAGTGGAGAGAGTGGTTGAAGAGTTTGGTAATTGGGGTTGCCATTGTGTCACTGCCTACCCTAGTCTTGTTAAGCACATTTTTTAAATATTTATAGGTTTCTGACACCGTTAGTGCCCTAAAGTAGAAGTTGGGGTGGTTGACCTGTGTGGGGCTGGTAGGTGGGATGTGTTGGGAGGCATGCGGTGGTGTGTTTTGGGTGACCTGCTGTAGGGTGGAGTCAATAGTGTTGAGGTAGGAGCTGAGGTTGCTGAAGGCAGTGTTGAGGATGTCTTTAATTTCCTTGGGGTCTGAGATGTGGGAATTGTTGTGTGTGATCAGTTTAGGTGTGCTTTTGTCAGAGTTCCCAAGGAGTTCCTTTAGGGATCCCCAGAGCCTGTTGCCATTACCCCAGAGTTTGTTTTGCTTCTCTCTGTAGTAGCTGACTTTGGCCTCCCTAATTAAGTAGGTACATTTGTTGTGGGCCGCTTTGTATGCCTGGATATCCATGGGGTTACCAGATGCTCTATCTCTAGTCCAGGCTTTGTCTGAAATCGCATTAGTCCTCGCAAATCTGGGGTGAGTTAATCTGCAGAGCTCTCGGATCATACGCCTTTTGATGGAGGCAGATTTGTCAGTTGCCTGAATGAACTCCTTGATAAGGAAGTCCAGTGCCATGTCAATATTGAGATTAGAGTTCATGTAACTTCAGTGGACGTAGCCATCCGACAGTCGGGCTTTTCTCCTGCCCAGTCTGAGACCCTCCCAGATCAAGCCTCTCCTCCAGAGCCCCATTCTTCACTCCAGCCCTGCTGACCCCCCAGCTTCTACCTCCTGAGGTGGGGCCACCACCACCTTACCTTCCAGACAGTAGGTGGCGTGAGGAGGAGGAAATTTCAGAGGTCCTGATTGGGCAGGATACAGCGGTGAGCGTGGGGAACCGACTGCAGGGCCCGTCGTCGTCTTCCTCTCGGGTGCCAGGGTTTTTCCTTTGTTCTCCCTTCCCCCAAGAGGCACGGACATGCAATGACATCCAGTGCATGATGGGTACACTCCTGCACCCATCTGCAGGACGTCTGCTGTTGTCTCCCATCCTGAGTGTCCCCCAGCTGCAGTGTTCCCAGTCTTTACTGGGAGCCACTAGTTACAGAGGATCCACAGCACACCCTCCCCAGGAGAAAAGAGCAGTCCTCTGGATGCTCAATCCTCTCCTCCCCAACTGACCCCAGGTGCTCTGAATTCGATTCCGAACCTGGGTCGCTGGTGTGGCGCGAGGTAAGGCAGATGCCTCAGCCCTCAGCGCCACCGAGCTGGCCCCATTTGGTAACTGTACCGGGTACATTCACCTACCACCTGTGTCATCATCACCATGTTTTATTTCTAAAAAGCACCTTTCCAAAAATCAAGGTGCTTGTACATAAAAACCAAACAGACTTAACAATGAATAAAAACAATCATAACGAAACAGCACATTAATAATTTCATAAAAACTGTAGCTCAATAAATATCAGATCAAATAAAAAAGAATCTGGATATGCCAAGCTGAATAAGTATGTCTTCAGTGCTGTTTTAAAGCTCTGGATGGTCAAGCACTCTCGTACCTGACGAGGTAGAGAATTCCACAGGGTAGGGGTTGCAAAAGCAAAAGACCGAGCCCCAGATGTCATTAACCGAACCCTGGAAATCTCTAGCAATCCCTTGTTGGTGGATCAGAGAGGGCGAGGGAGCAGTAAGGGTGAAGGAGATCTTGCAAGTATTGGGGTCTCTGCTCATGTAGGACTTTATAGATCAGTAACCAGACCTTGAAGGTGATCTGCCATTGTACTGGTAGCCAGTGCAGTCCACGGAGCACGGAGAACGTGACTGGCCCTAAAGGTGCCAGTCAATAGCCCTGCTGCCGCATTCTGCACCAGCTGTAGGTGTATGGATATCAACCCCCTGTAGCCCAGATAGAGGGCATTATAGTAGTCAAGGTGGGAGGTTACAGGCATAGACCAACATTGGAAGTTCATCAGAAGGAACCAGGTGCTTCACCCAGGCAATATTCCTCAGATGGTAAAGAGAGGAATTGACAAACGCCAACACCTGAGATTTAAGGGTCAGGCCATCATCAAACATGTCAGCTGGCCCAGGCTGCAGCAGTTGGATTGCTACATGCCCAGCCACCAGGGTTCAGGAACGAGCCTGAGGTCACTGGAGGGTCGGCTGGGGAGACAACTGAGCATCCCACGACTGCTCATTGCCTCCAGGGAGGGAGAGGGAGAGCTGTGACCCGGTTTTGGGTGACCGCTGGCGGAGGCCGTAGTGGGCAACACGTTGGGGTCATTGCTGGCTGGTGCGTGGCAGACGCCGGTTTTGCCTTGATGTCCGGATGTCCCGCACCTCAAAGAAAACCAGGAAAAATTGCTCACTGGCCCGGATGACAGCTCTCTGTTCCCCAAGTTCCTCCAGCGACTTCCCAGGGCCTCCTTCTCCTCAGCAGCATCCCGAACCCTAGAAGTGTGTGTGGGGCCATCCCTCTCCCTCGGTGCCTTCCCTTGGAGGAGGAGGAGGGGACCCGCCTGTGAAGGGATACGCTAGAAACCTGGGATCGGCTGGCACACGAGGAACCAGAGGAGGGTTGGGTAAGGACAGCGGGCTGGGGGAGATTTTGCGGACCTCAAAGGAGTGGGGAACCAGCGAGCACAGGGGCAGGAAAAAAAAGAATAACCAAAAAAATAAATAAATAACGCCCAGGTTCCGCACCCAATCTGACCTAGTCACCTGAACACCCGCAAGCCAAAGCCCAGAGGGCTGTCCTGCCAACAAACCTGCCTCCCGACAATCCAGGCCCACAACCAGGACCTCAGTTTTAGCCAGGTTCAACCACAGCCAGCTGGCACTCATCCAGTCCTGGATCTCAGATAGGCAGTTGTTAAAGACCAAGAGGATCCCATCCCATTCGGGCACAAAGGACATGTACAGCTAAGTATCATCTGCATAGCAGTGAAAACTCAGACCATACCACCTTATGATATCTCCCAATGGCAGCATGCACACTGCAAACAACACGCACTTCATAGGATAGAGGGAGGGCCTGAGGAATAAATCCCAGACACCACTCTGAGTCCTACCCTTGAGGAATGATCAAAATCATCTAAGGACCGTACCAGACAGTCCACAAATGAACTGCAGGCGCTCCAACAACACACCATGGTCCACAGTGTCAAATGCTGAAGAGAGATCAAGGAGGACCAAGACAGAACAAGTCCTCCGATCTCGCTGTTAGTAGGTCATTTAGCACCCAAACAAGGGCCATCTCGGTACTATGCCTCTTCCTAAATCCTGACTGGAGAGAATCATAGACATCGTGGATGGACAAATGATCATCCAGCTGCAGAGCAACCACCTTCTCAATAACCTTACCCACAAAGGGCAGGTTAGAGACAGGTCTGTAGTTGGCCAGACAGTCCAGGTCAAGGGAGGGTTTTTAAGTACAAGTTATTGATTGTGTCCATGTAAGAGTTGCTGGAGCTTGTGGTCCAGTCAGTGTTGAAGTTCCCAGTTACCAGTGTCTCATGGTTGATGCCAACTTCTTGGTAGTACTAGAAGAATGCTTCTAGGCCACTTGAAGCATTCTTGGTTGAATGTAAATAGTCTTGATTGCTAATGTTTGTAACCCCTGCATCATTTAGTTGCACTCCTCTGTACAACCTGCACCCTGTCCATGTCCCTTCTGAGGTGTGGCCTCCAGAACTGAACACAATACTCCAGGCAGGGTCTCACCAGCAAGTGATACAGTGGTAACACTACCTCCCTCCTCCTGCTAGAGATACCTCTCCCTATGTATCCCAACATCCCAATGGCCCTACCCATGCTTTGTCACACTTTCTTGCCACTTTTAGATCATCATATATGCTAACCCCAAGGCCCATTTCCTGCTTAGTGATTGTCATCCTACACTCAGCTCCTGAGTTTCTATGTCCTAGGTGCATGATTTTGCACTCTTTGGCATTGAACCACAGCTGCCATGCCTATGATGACTCCTTGAGTTTCCCAAGGTTACTATGGATTTTCTCCACCCCCTCATGAGTATCCACCCTATTGCAGAGTTTAGTATCATCAGCAAAAAAGGCATACCTTCCCTTCCAGTTTTTTTGCAATGTCACTTATGAAGACAATGAAGAGGATCGATCCCAGTACTGAGCCATGCAGCACCCTGCTGCTCATTCTCCATCACCTATCCTTTAACCAGTGTCTTTTTTTAACTCTTTTTATCGCCTCACCTCCGAATCTCTCCAGCGACCTCCTGATCCCCAGTCTACCTCCCAGCGTGTCTCGGTGTTCCACAGGCCTCTCTGACTCCAGGCATCCCCGGGTCTACCCTCCGAGTAAGGGCCACTCCCATCCAGGGCACTTTTCTCTTAGTGCTGAGTCACCGGCCGGAAAGGAGGGGAACAGCCTGATTCAGACCGTGGTAATGGGAGTGTGGTCTATGGAGGGAAGCGCCTTCGCCTATCGGCGATTAGGTTTTTTTTTCCTTTATTCGAGAGATCCCCTGTGGAGCCCGGCTGTCATGGCAACATGCTGCTGTGGCTCCACCCCCAGGCATACACCATGACTCTACTTTGGGCTACCTCCGGCCGCCACCAGAGGTCACTCTTTGAGCGGTCGTATCCCCATCCCACCCCTGGGAAGACAGAGCAGCCCTGCGGATGCTCGATCTCTTCCCTCCCCGCCGACCCCTGGCTCCCTGGGCTTGTTCCCGAACCCAGGTCGCTGGCATGATGCGAGATGTGGCGTCCAGCTCCTCAACCCTCAGCGCCACCGGGCTGGCATTAACCAGTGTCTTACCCAATTTACCACTTCGGCTTCCAAATACAATTACAATAGGGCGGGAGCATGCGCACAATCCAAAACATTAAGAACAGCTGCGTGTGCATGGGAGACTCATGCTCAGCCTTTGAGAAGAGCACAAATGCTCACACGACCAACACTAGGAGAACCTCAACATGCAAAAATCAAGGTTTAAGTTTAGAAACATCTGTAAATTGATGA
This sequence comes from Neoceratodus forsteri, assembly GCA_016271365.2. NCBI lineage: Eukaryota > Metazoa > Chordata > Ceratodontiformes > Ceratodontidae > Neoceratodus > Neoceratodus forsteri. Next base: position 378,979,481 of record JADMNL010000023.1, on the reverse strand, counting down.
TCTTATAAGACTTTTCTGCAGGGTTGATTGACATCATCTGAACCCCCCCCCAAAAAAAAAACAGAAAAGAAAAAAATAAACATCTGTAAAACAATGCACAGTAAACAAGCCGAGAAACCAGAGAAGAGGAAAACCTGAGCACTTCAACATGTAGAGGAGGGCAAGGGGGTTGGATGACTTACTGAAGGCAGAGGTAAAACTCCAACTTACTTGAGACACCAGGCAGGAAAATGGCAGACACAGTACAGCAAAGATTTAACTACACCCTCAAATATTTAAACAGATACTAGCAGCAGCAAAAAGTTCACCCAGAGTTTCAGAGACAGTAAATAAGAAACGAGGCCTAACAATTTAAAATCTCTTTTAAACAGGCACAATTGAATTTAGAGAGACTGCCTACAGAAAACTAGTAGCACCTACCTGCTAGAGTTACTTTCAAGGGGAACAGTCAGCACTAAGAGACCCACACCCAGCTGTGGGACTGGTCCTACTTTGCACTTTATGCATAAAACAAACATTTTTTTGCTTGTTGTTTACTGCGGTACAGTAGATCATGTCTGACGGATCCTGTTAATTACCACTCCTGACATTTTCTGTAACTACAAATCTCGAATCACCAGCAGCTGACATCAGTGCAGGTCTGCAGCAGTGAGAGATTCAAAAGCCCGCAGTGCAAGTTAGAGCTTTTGTAAGATAAGATCAGATGTTTGCTGGTCCCACTGTTCTCCTGAGGCTAAGTACAGCCTTCTGTGACTATTCTTAGCCCCAAGAGGGCAGTAGGACCAGCAAACAAAGATTAAAACGTGTAAACATTCTAACATGTACTGCAGGCTAGTGAACCTCCAACTGCTGCAGCCCCGCTCTGATGACTACCTAAAGATCTCCTGGTATCTTACAGCCCTCCCACCTCCATTCCACCAACGAGGGATTGCTAGAGACTTCTCAGGTACCATCAAAGATGTCTGGTTCTCGCGGCTTTGTTTTTTCAGCTTGACCCTGTAGAATTTCTACCTCGTCGGTTGAGAGAATGCCCAACCGTCAGTAGATTTAAAACAGCTTAAAGCTTATTTATTTGATCTGGCCTTCCCTACTGATTTATAATTTTAATGTTATTTGTACTGGTTGCCTGTTTTTATGTTAAGCGCCTTGATTTCGAAAGGCGCTATATAAATAAAGTTGAATTGAATTGAATTGAATGACAGCTGCAGGGGATTCTGGAATTTCTGGTTACAGCAAATGTCACCTTGGGAGTAAACAGAATCGGCCTAATACAATCTATTATACTGCAGTAAACAGTAAGTAAAAAAAAAAAAATGTTTTTGCACACAAAGTGCAAGCCTCACATTTGGGTGTGGGGTTCATACTAAGGATCATACTAAGGAAAGTACAAGAGCAAGAAGGCCGAAGCCTATGATGCTCCTATTCTAATCCAATATATGGTAAGAAAGATCATACCCATTACTAATAAGGTTATCTAATCTATTTTTAAAAATACTTTTAGTTTCACTAATGACAACTTCGCTGAAGTCTATTCCATGGACCAACAACTCTAATGGTGAAAAAGTATTTACGACTTGTTCTCACAAAGGGTTTTCTGACTAATTGTAAAGGATGTCCCCTGATGTTATGATAACAGCTTTTAAATTCTAGACCGAGTTCACAAAAAGATAAGGATCTTGAATGATGTCATATAATAACATTAGATCACCACGGCCGACGCGTAGACAGAGGCATAAGTTTTAGGATATTCAACCTACCCTCATAAAAGACATCATTTAGCCCTGAAATCTTTTTAGTAAATTTTCTCTGTACTGATTCCATTAAAAGGCCTTCAGATTTTTTATATGGACACCATAGCTGGGAGGCATATTCCAAATGCGGTCTAACATATGCACGATATAATGGTAATAACACATCGTTCTTTCTTGATTTAATATTGCATAAGATAGACCACATGACTTTATTAGATTTATTAATAATGTTATGAACATGTTTATTGTAAGAAAAGTTATCTGAACTAGTTATACCCAGATCTCTTTCATCTGAACTTGTATCAGGTAATGTACCGTTCAAATAATAAGGGGTTTGTAAATTGCTGGTACCTAAATGCATTACCTTGTATTTGGAGATATTCAAAGACATACCCCAGGTCTTAACCCATGTAGAAATGTGATCAAGATCTCTTTGTATAATGTCAGTTTGGTAATCAGAAGTGCAGGGGCCACGTATTTTTGCATCATCTGCATATTTGATGGAAAAGGATGAGCAGCCTATAGTAAGGTCAGCAATAAAAGCCTGAAACAGGCATGGGCCCAATACCGAGCCCTGAGGTACCCCACTTGTCACAAACCCCCAAACTGATTTGTGCCCATCTATAGAGACTTGCTGGGAATGATTTTGAAGCCAATTTATTATCCAGTTAACCACAATGCCGGTTATATTTAGTTTATGGAGTTTAGAAATTAGAGCCCAATGGGGCATGATGTCAAAGGCTTTACTGAAATGGATGTAAATTATGTCACATGGTATATTTTTATCAAGTACGGAACTAATCTGTTCATAGAAGCAAATTAGATTAGTTAAACAGCTTCTGCCCTTTTTAAATCCATGTTGTTCAACATCATAACAATCCAAAATAGGTGATATCATGTCTTTGATTAAACCTTCCATTAATTTACAAACGGAGGATGTTAAACTTATTGGCCTGTAATTTTCCCAGTTATTTTTTAGGCCTTTTTTGTGGATTGGGATAACATAAGCTTCTCACCAATCCTGTGGAACAAAATTCATGGCCAAAAAATAATCAAACATCAATTTTAATGGAGAGACAATAACATCCTCCAATAAAAATAATAAATGTCCCGCTATGTTATCTGGACCTGGATTGTATTTGCCTTTATGTGTTAATATCTTGTCCTTGATGGTATTAGTAGAAAATTTGACTGGTAGAATATTAGTAGTGTCTGACAGAACTGATTCATATGATGATTTGGAAGTATTAGAGAAGCTATTGCAGAAATTTTGATTAAACAGATCGGCCATTTTTTTTGGATCATGTAATAAAGTATCATTATCGAGAACAGGACCAACTTGACAGGTTGGTTTCCTTAGCAAGTTAATGTAGGAATAAAAATGCTTACTATTGGATTTGTTAGCAGTAGATGCTAATTTATGTTCCCAATTAGCTTTAGCCCTTTTTATCATGATCTTGTATTTTTTTTGTATCTGTATGTAGGAAGTCCGATTTATAGAAGATTTAGTTTTTTGATATCTGATATACTTCTTACATTTTAATCCAATGCATTTTTTAATAGACTGGTTCATCTACTTGGGAACTTTATTTTGGTTCTTATTTTTAATTTTAGATGGAATATATAGTTCCTTAAGTTGACAAATTATGTTCTTAAAATTTTCCCAGTAAAATTCCGGGGTAGAGCATGTCAATAAAGAATCCCAGTTGATGTCTTCAATAATATGTTTCATTGTGCCTAAATCGGCTTTATCATAAAGATATATTTTAGTACAGTTGGAATTATAAATGTAGCTTTGTACAGTATTAAATGTAATGGTATTGTGGTCACTATTACCAATTGGTTTACTAACTGCAATATTGTCTACTAATATATCACATCACAGAGTACCAGATCTAAAATGTTGTCTCCTCTGGTTGGGATAAGTATATTCTGTTTAAGTCCCAGCTGAGTACATGTGTGTAGTAACTTTTTACCCTGATTAGTATTTGCACATAATTTCTGCCAATCAATTGATCCAATGTTAAAGTCACCAGTGACAACAATTTTGCCTAACGCTTTTGCATGTTCTATTTCCAATAGAATTGCATCTAGGATGTCTACTGATGAATTGGGGGGATAATAACAAGAACCCAGGATGAGGGTCTCAGATGTAGAGAGACTAAGCTTAACCCAAATTGTCTCAGTTTGTTTATCATGTATTTTGATATTATTTGTAATATCAATAGAATTGAGATGGTTTTTAATAAATAGAGCCACTCCTCCACCCTTCCGATTAGCTCTATTGAAAGTATAGGAAGTATAACCAGGTATAATAGTATCCCAAGATGATTTATCATCACCCCATGTTTCGCTTATTGAAATGATGTCAACATTATTGTTATGTATTCTATATATTAATTCGTCCAACTTTTGAGTTAGGCATCTAGAATTGAAACATAAAAATGTAACTCTTTACATATCATGGTGCTACCGCTGGAGATTTTAGAGATGGCAGCCTGTCCACCTTCTCGCCCCAAGATTTAGTTTAAAAGGTGGTTAATAGATGTTATAAATAGTCTGCCCAGTACAGCATTACCCGTCTACTTAAATGTAGTCCATCAACACAGTACAATTCAGGGCGATATTCAGATTCCTCCCAGTGTGTTAAACATGTCAAGTTTTGTGTAAACACCATTTTCTAAGCCACTCATTCATAATTTTGATTTTATTGTTGAGAAATGAAGAAAAACGTGGATTGGTAAGATTTCAGATATGCAGATATTACAACCCATATCCACCAACTTGTTGGTTAATGCAACATAGTCTTCTTTGATTGATTGAACAGAGTCCCTATAGATATTATTGGCACCCACATGTATAAGGGCAATAGAATTGTTGTCACGATCCTTCATGATCTCAGGCAACATTAATGTGAGTTAGAAAATGGGCTGGGTTAATCCTAGAAGCTGATTGGTTAGGGCAACCAACCAGCCGGTCCGGTATCAGGCAACAGAGACCAGGAAATATTAAGTCCCTGCCTCTGCTGCCTGATTACCTTCCAAATCCTTGTAGCAATTGAATGCTCAGTTTGAAACTGCCACCATGTTCTTCTCTCACTTAGTGAGAGCTACATCACCCGATGCCCATTTGTACTCTCACTTAGCAAGTGGCGGCAGTTGCTTGTTTCAATAAATAAAAAAGAAAGAGCAGCTTCCTACAGAAACGGACGTTTTTTCTTGCCTTTGCTCTCTCTGTCTGTTGACTCAATTGGACCGTAACTACAAATTCCTATGCTTGGTTTCGGCAACCCCCCACGGCACCAGCAGGCTGAAGCATGAAATTAAAAAAAATAAAAACTTCCTTCCCTAGTGCCGCAATCTTTCCAGTTTCACCAGCTCCTCTTTCCGACTGCACTCCATGATCCCACAGCTGTGCTCCCTTTACAGAGAAACATAGACGCTGACGGCAGATAAGGACCGCAAGGTCCATCCAGTCTGCCCATTTACCTATTGCATTTCCACTTTCCCCGACTCACACACAGACACGCTGGATCCCGATGCCAGCAAAGAGCTGCCGATTTAAACATAAAAAAAAATAATAATTTAGAGCACTCATGTTTTGCCTCGGAAGTCTGCATTTACACATCCTGGCTTTACGTGCCAGGTCACGCAAGGTTGCCTAACAATACACCAAGTACACTTCCATACCAGCTGCCCTCTTGATGCCTGATATCCATTTCTGGAAAATGTGTCACTGCTACCAGTTTGCTCTTCCTGCTGTTTCGCTCTGGTGCACTCAGGGAACAAGAAGCTGGAGATCCAGACATGGTGTTCGCTGATGACGATTCAACACGGGGACAGACAGCTAGATGCAGCAAACCAGCTTCAAGGAAGAACACTCATACAGGTGGAGGAACTATTCTATTACAAAACTTACTGTAAACTAAGTATTTATTATTTTTGAATTAATTTTTTTTTAAGTTTTTCTGTTGGGTTGGGGAGAGAGTGGAAGGAAAAGATACTGCAGAAAACAAACTTACAAAAGGAGGCAGTTTTTAAGTACTGTCTTCAGACATAACAATAGTCAACTGCAGGCGGAGGAACTATTTTATTTCAAAACTGACTTTAAACTTATTTTTCGTGACATTTTTTACAATTTTTTGTTTACAGTACCCATTTTCTAAGCATAATAATACCACTCCAGGGTGGGCGGTATGTGTGCTATACTGGACCTTCCAGGGCAGGCCCTCCACCTGCGCGTCGGGCATCATTATGCCCTGGGTAGTCCGTGTATAGCACAATACCGCCCACCCTGTTGGGTATTATTGCTTACATCAGAAATTTTGCAACCACTGAAACTAGAACTAGTTCTATTGGCTTTGTCAGGGTTACATATGGTCCTGTCTAAGTGTTTTGTCAGCGAGTCCCCCAGAACATAGATTTGTTGTGGCCCAGGAGTGTTGGAATTATCATGACAACCAGGCAAGGGTGAAGTTGTAAGATCAACGGATAAATCTATATGTGGGGTGTCACTAGTATGTGAATAATTGACTGGTGGAGAGTCATTAGTACAATTGTCAGTATGGTCAATGAGGGCGTCTGGATTCTCATTTACATCATTCAATATAACAGAGGTTAGGGGATCAAATCTGTTAAATTGCTCAATACTAAAGTGTTGGGCCTTTCTCCCTATTTTTGCAACTCTGGTAGTCTGAGTAAGGAACCAGCTGTCTTCTACACTTTGATTGTCATCAGTGAGACAATCATCTTCTCCGTCTCTTTTTCTAACACCCTCAGGAGGAGGCTGAGGACTATTAGTAACTATCGGGACAAAAACATCAGGGGTATAGGAGGTGCATGGTGTAACATCAATTTTGCCATCTGGACCATGATCCACTTCTAAATTCAATGATACAGTGGTTACTTTAAAGCGGTTATGCATGTCAGATTGGCTATTCTCAAGTACAATTAGAGTTGATTAAATAGCCCTATCATATTATGTAATTCCACAATTTCAAGGCATTTATTACATGTGTAGGGTTGATCAAGAAGGTCCCCCATCAATAATGTGTACGTATTACACGCTATACATTTTAAACCAGTATGTCCAGTAGTGGTAACAGTAGTGAAGATGCTGCCTTCTGCCATAATTGGAAACAGCAAACCTTGGCTTATATAAATTAACTAAATAACTAAATTATAAAACTTAAAACAAGTGGAACTTAAATTATATATTGTAGAACGCTTCCCAATATGTAAAGTATAACTTAACAAACGAAGGATGAATTAAATCCAAAAGTGATAACAACTCAAAAAGAAAAATAAGTGGTATGTTCAAACGACACCTAAAGAAAATAAATTTTTTTAATATGACAGAATCACACCGTGAAATTATGAAAAACCTACCAGGTGGCTGACAAACACAAGACTTCTGTTCAGAAATAAATTATTCTAAAACACAAAGGCCCACAAGTGCAGCCACACATCCACACTTCCACGCTAAACACGTGAACGCTAGCGATGACCCAGCGTGTCTTCATGCAAGACATGCACTTCGCCTCTGCTTGCTGCGGGCAGATTTTTATACCGTGCTGGACCCGGAAGTGAGTTCAGAAGCCCAAATTAGGGACCCTTTACAGCGTGGTCCTGAACAAAGTAAATGTGCAAATAGAGATTAAAATCTTTAAAATGAAAGGTGCAGAGCACCATTGTACAGTTGACACACTTGTAATAATATATAAAAATTCGGACAGAACGTCCCTCTGCCTGCTGTATTCAACAGGGCTCGTAGTAATAGGCAAATTCAAACACTCAATAATATATGGCAATGAACTGGGCTGTGCAGAGCAGTGTCTCACACAGCTCAGTGTTACTAAGGTGAATGACTCGCTGCGGAGCAGATTTTTATACTGGGCGGGACCCGGAAGTGAGTTCAGAAGCCCAAATTAGGGACCCTTTACAGCATGGTCCTGAACAAAGTAAATGTGCAAATACAGATTAAAATCTTTAAAATGAAGGGTGCAGAGCACCGTTGTACAGTTGACACACTTGTAATAGTATATAAAAATTCGGACAGAACGTCCCTCTGCCTGCTGTATTCAACAGGGCTCGTAGTAATAGGCAAATTCAAACACTCAATAATATATGGCAACAAACTGGGCTGTGCAGAGCAGTGTCTCACACAGCTCAGTGTTACTAAGGCGAATGACTCGCTGTGGGGCAGATTTTTATACTGGGCGGGACCCGGAAGTGAGTTCAGAAGCTCAAATTAGGGACCCTTTACAGCGTGGTCCTGAACAAAGTAAATGTGCAAATACAGATGAAAATCTTTAAAATGAAGGGTGCAGAGCACCGTTGTACAGTTGACACACTTGTAATAGTATATAAAAATTCGGACAGAACGTCCCTCTGCCTGCTGTATTCAACAGGGCTCGTAGTAATAGGCAAATTCAAACACTCAATAATATATGGCAACAAACTGGGCTGTGCAGAGCAGTGTCTCACACAGCTCAGTGTTACTATATGAATGATCTGGCTGTGGGGCAGATTTTTATACTCATGGACCCAAGGCAGTTCAGAAGCTCAAATTAGGGACCCTTTAGCGTGGTCCTGAACAAAGTAAATGTGCAAATACAGATGAAAATCTTTAAATGAAAGGCAGAGCAACGTTGTACAGTTGACACACTTGTAATAGTATATAAAAATCTGGACAGAACGTCCCTCTGCCTGCTGTATTCAAAAGGGCTCGTAGTAATAGGCAAATTCAAACACTCAATAATATATGGCAACGAACTGGGCTGTGCAGAGCAGTGTCTCACAGTGTTGTTAAGGTTCTTAGTGCGACTGTTCCCATTTAAGTAGGGAAGAAAAAATTGCAAAGATAGCAGCGCAGCTGTGATGAAGAGTTCAACAGTGCTGCTGCCCCATGTACACTGGCACAGAAGATGGACTAAAATGGAGGACTGGAACATTCTTGATATCAACTTTCTATGCTGCTATGTTCAGCTTTTAGAGCCATGGGAAACATGGGTGTGGCAGGCATACAGTACTAAAGTGTACTTTGCTGGAGTACAGTAAAATCTGAAAAAATCCAGGGGCAACATAAATCTCAGGCCAGGCAACAAACACAAACAGAGCCTGAAGTACCTGAAGAACCATTATTCCCTCCTCGGATGCTTTGGTATGAGTTTGTGAGTGATCTTTGGAAGAGGTGTGGGTGCTAAATGTAGAGCCCATGATTGTATGAGTGACCCAATTGAGTATGTGTGCATGACTGCTGGTGTGAATAGACTTCTGTAAGGCTGGCTGCCTTTATATAGTACACAGGCTTATCACAATGTATCCTAAACATTGTAAATAAAAGTCAGACAAGTTCTGTCTGATTCGTAGTGTGTGTGTGTGTTAGATAAAATAAAATGTTGTGAATCCATTAGGATCACTGGCTTACTACATATCGTTGACTGAAATGGGGGTGGGGCAATGTTTGTGTGGTGGAGCATTACATCTTTTGGTTTGTGTTTGGGGGGGAGCAACAGTTCTAACTACTCTCAAGTACAAGTTTAAAATTCCTGGCTACATTCCTGATGGGAAACAATACAAGAAAAAACTGGAAACAGACTAGGTATAGGGAACATCTTCAGTCCAGAGTTCTGTCTCTTCAGTTGGCACCTCCAGTCCCATCACCCCACCATCCCCAGGATTTAACTCATTTCCCAGTAGTCCCATGCTGTGCCCCCCTATAGTAAGGCCATTGGGGCTGGCCAAGCCCCCGGCAGAGACCAAATCTGTGACTGGGGAGAGCCTGATTGGTAGTTGCAGTGACTGCAAGTTGCTGGCGTCATCCTGCAGCTATATTGGGATTTTCAACTATTTCTTTTTTCCTCCCTCTGGAATTGATGGCGTGAACATATACACCTAAGCACACAATGAGCATGCGCAAGCCTGCCGACTCCACCCTCCCCTGCTGGCTGTATGAACAGCATATCCAGTGCTCCCACAAGATGCACTTGTGTAACGGCGCAGACAGTCCTCCCTCCCTCCCTCCCTGGAAGGGGCCAACGTCCTCAGGGACACTCATTCCCTCTCCCTCCCACCCCTGGCTGGCCCACCAGTGACCTGGACTCATTCCTGAACCCAGGTTACCGTCATCATGAGCAGTAACCCTACCACTGTGCTGATGGATAGCCTGATGTAATGTATTTGATGATTTGATGAACATGATGATGTCTCACCATTCATTCTCATGGAACTGTTTATAAAGAAAAAAAAAACATAAATGATAAAAAGGCTATTGCTGTAACATTAGTGAGCCCCTAGACAGGGTGCATATTACCCATCCTGTGACTAATTCCCTTTGACAACGGTGTGAGCAACAAAGAAAGAAATGTATTTTAAAGAAAATGAAAGGTAGTTTATGGTACATTAGCACTATCCTGATTTGCTTACATTTGAATCCGTCTGTTCTAAGGTAGATTTTCCCTCAGAGCTTGTGTTTGTGTCTCTCATGTTCTGGCACAGCCCTTTGTGTTTTACATTTTCTTGTGAGGAGATCTTGTTCCAGCTTCAGGTAGACATCCTTTTCACATCTTTGCTGTGCACCAGCCTGCAGCGCTCCTAGCCTCCTATTGACATTTCCGAGCCCCAGTTGTGTATCTGTTTTGAGTTCTGACAAGTGCAGATCCCAACCCTTTGCTATCAGAATGTGATTAGAGTTCCTGCTCCCAACACAGGGTATATGTAGGCAGCTCCAGCAATCCAGAGTGAGCGTGTCAGACAGAGACAGCAGCAGCTTGAGTTGGTCCCGATTTTATGTTTTCTCATGAGGTTACTACTGGCTTGAGAATCCAACTGTTGATTAAATAAGGAAATTAATCAATGGTCAGATGATGTGTTTAGATCAACGCAGTTTCTAGGATTGTGAAACCTATTTTATAGAGCTAGTTAAAGTAAATTTCTATCATTTTATGAGCAGTTTTTGGGCTTTATAGCCCATCACCTTAGTGCAGCGCTAGTCCTTTGAGACTTTAACATTTTTTGAATAATCCAGTTCAGAAGAGAAAGAACAGTAAATCGGGCCAAACCCAATAGCCAGCCAATCCCTTCCACTTCCCAGTCCACTGGCTCTGTGCCTGTGCTCTGATGTTCTGTGATGTCTAAGCAGGGAGAGAGTGGGTCATGCCCCATTGAAGTCTATGGGGGTCAATTAAAAACAAAATATATATGCATTTTTATTTATTTATTTAGTACATTGGAATACAACCTTTGAGTCAAAGACTTTTGCAAAGGCTCCACATCAACAAAATACATAGGCTGGAGGGGAACAACAGCAGAGGGAAGCAAATAAGTAGCAATACAATTAAATAATTATACAAGACAAACTGACGCAGGCCTGGAGGGCCCTAGTTATAAGCAACAAGACAAGATAACAAGCATAGCAGGGTGGAATAGCCAAGGGTCAAACAACTGATGAAGCAGATACAACTAAATGTAAGGCAACAGAAGGAAGCCACTGATACAGTACACTGGATGTCAATATACCACTGGACCAGGCAACATCAAGTGTAGCATGGGTCAGTAGCAGTCACAGGCTGATTGTTCAAGGAGATAGTTCTTGAGGGCTGTTTTGAAAGGGCCAAGGCTAGGTAACGGAGATGGTAGCTGGGAGGTCATTTAGCCACATAGGTGCCTGGTATAAAAAGGCCCTTTGACACAAGGAGGTTCTGCAGCGGATACAAGGTGGGATGACCTAGAGGCATTTCTGGACACTCGGAAGGGGCCATTGGAGACAAGAGAGTCAAGGACAGGTGGGGCAACTTTGAGAGATATTTTCTTGGCAAGGATGAATGTATGATATTTAAGTCTGGCTTCCAGATTTAGCCAATTTGCGTTGTACAAGTCACAGGTGTGTGTCAGTCTGTCATAGCCAGTGACCAGCCTGCAGGCCTTATTCAGGCATTTTTACCTGGGAGAGGGAGGTTGGATCAGCTGTACCATAAATCACCAAACCATAGTCAATGAGGGAGAGGACAAATGAAGATACTGCCAGGTGGAGTGCCTCGGGGTGAGGAAGTGTTTGTGATGGCATAACAGCCCAGTTCTGGAGTTGTGGGCAGACAGGAGACCTTGGATGTGAGTATGGTAGGAGAGGTTGGTATCTAGGGTTAAGCCTAGATACTTGAACAAAGAGACTTACTCGATAGGGACACTGGGGGAGTTACAAATGGATAAACTGAAGTAGCAAAGCTGGTTTTGGTGGTGGCTAAAAAAAACAGGTTACTCACCTGTAACAGTAGTTCTAGGAGTGGTATATGTTGTTCATCCACACTGTTTGGCATGTCCCTTTCCCCTTTAAGATCATCCGGAAGTCTTCAAGCTAGCACTCCCACCAACCCGGGTGGTATATACCTCGGCTCGCCCATGACGCCAGATCTCAGCCCGCTGGAAGCCAGGTTTGTGCATCCGCAACCAGGGAGGTCGGGGGTCCGTGTGGATGAACAACATATACCCCTAGAACTACTGTTAAAGGTGAGTAACCTGTTTTTCTAGGATTGTGGATATGTTGTTCATCCACACTGTTTGGCAGACTCCTAGCGGTTCTCCAGCAGGAGGGAGGCAAGGTGCACACCCCCAATTTAGGGAACAGAGATTGGAGAAGAGAGGCCCCAAAGCCAGCATTCCGGCGTGACTCAAGGTTGATGTGGTAGTGGGTAATGAAGGTGTTTGCTGACTTCCAGGTGGCAGCCCGACAGATTTCCTGGATAGGGATGTCCCTGGAAGCAGCCACTGATGCAGCAGTATGGCAGGTAGAATGAGCTCTTATCCCTCTGGGAGGCTCCTTGCCCACCAACTCATAGCACAAACCTATGCATGATGCAATCCATCTTGCTATGGTCCACTTGGCTGCAGGTCTGCCAGAAGCAGCTTCATCATAGGTGACAAACAGCTGGCGAACCTCTCCATGAATAACCGCCATCCTCTCCTTGTAATAGGAGAGAGCATGTCTCAGGTCCAAAGTATGGAGCCTGTAAACGGCCTCCAAGGTGTAATTAGGGTAGTATACCTGCAGAGTCAACACCTGGTTAAGGTGAAACTCTGACACCACCTTAGGAAGGAATTTCGGGTTGGGGCACAGGACAATCTTGTCTCTGTGGAAGACCAGATAAGGGGAGTCCACCGATAGCGCCTGAAGCTCCCCTGTCCTTCTGGCAGATGTGATAGCCACCAGGAAGGCCATCTTCCATGACAAGTGTGACAGCTCACATTTGTGCATTGGTTTGAATGGCTTGCCAATGAGCTTTGCCAGTACCAGCAGTAGATCCCACGGAGGTGGAGGTTCACGCACCGGAGGGGATATGTGATTCAGGCCTTTGAAAAAGCACCCGACCACTGTCTCCTGCGCCAATATCGGCTGACCAGTCCATGCCCGGTAAGCAGAAATGGCTGCCAGGTGGACCCTAAGGGTCAATGACTGTAGACCCCCTTTGGAGAGAGACCAAAGGTAATCGAGAATGTTAGCCACAGAACAGGATAAGGGGTCCAGACCTTTACCCTGACACCAAATGGAAAACCTTTTCCATTTGAAGGCATAACATTTCCTGGTCAATTTCTTTCGAGATGCCTCCACCACAGTGTAGACATCTTTGGAAAGACTCAAAGCCTGGAACTGTAGCCGCTCAGGTACCAATCTGTGAGGTGCAGGGATTGAAGGTCCAGATGAAAGACCTTCCCCTGGTTCAGAGGTATTAGGTCCCGGCATGTACAAAGCTGCTCCGGGGGCCTGCAGCTGAGGCTGAGGAGATCTGGATACCAGAACTGGCGCGGCCAGTCTGGGGCTACCAGAATCACCTCCGCCTTGTCCCTCCTCACCTTGAGTAACACCTTGTGGATCAAGGGAAATGGAGGGAAGGTGTAGAGGAGGCCTGGAGTCCACGTCCTTGAGAAGGCATCCCCCTGCAGCGAGCCCTGCTGAGGGGGGGTGGGCATGATACAGCCTCAGCTTGGTGTTTTCCCTGGAGGCAAACAGGTCCACCATCGGTTTGCCCCAATAGGAGAACAGGCTGTAAGCTACCTCTGGATGGACAGACCACTCGTGGGATGTCTGGCCTTTATGGCTGAGAGCATCTGCCAGTTGGTTCGAGACTCCTGCCAGATAGATGGCTAGGAGTTCCACCTCCAACCGGCTTACGAGGGACCAGATGTGGAGTGCCTCCTTGCACAGCAGATGGGAGTGTGTGTCACCCTGTTTATTGAGGTAGTACATGGTCGTGGTATTGTCCATCTGGATTTGAACCACTTGACCCCGGAGCTGAGGAGCAAAAGCTGACAGCACCAGTCTGACTGCTCTGAGCTCCAACAGGTTGATGTGGCATTGGGACTCCTCGGGGGTCCAGAACCCATGGGCCCTGTTGTCCCTCATGTAGGCTCCCCAGTCCATGAGAGAGGCATCGGTCGTAAGGACGACCGTTGGCTTGGGGTGAACAAATGGGATCCCTTCCTGCAACCGGTCTGGGGTGGTCCACCATTGAAGAGCATCCCACATCTTCTGGGTTACAGTGATCAGTTGGTCAAAATGACCGTGGTGTTGAGTCCACTGGGTGGCCAGCTCCCATTGGAGGGGATACATGTACAACTGGGCCCAATGGACCACTGAGGTGCACACTGCCATGTAATCCAGAAGGCGCAGAAAGTCCTAGGCAGGGCGCAAGTGCCCAACCAGAAATGATTGGGCAAAGGAGGAAAGAACCTGCGCCCTGTCTGCCAGGAGCCGAGCTCTGACTTGACAAGAGTCGAGCTCTGCCCCTATGAAGCCCAACACCTGAGATGGCATGAGTTCAGACTTGGCCTCATTGATCAGGAGGCCGAGTTGGGAGCAGGTTTGGAGGGCCAGATCCCTGGACCTCTCCACCTCCTGTCAGGTGGAACCTGCTAGGAGCCAATCGTTGAGGTAGGGGTAAATTATGACCCCCCCCGCAACTGAAGATGGACCACCACCACTGCAATGCATTTGGTGAAGACCCATGGGGCCGATGACAGGCCTAACAGCATGGCTCGGAACTCGTACAGGGTCCCTTCGACCCTGAAGAGGAGGAACCGCTGATGGGATGGACAGATTGGGACGTGAAAGAATGCATCCTGCAGATCCAGTAAACATAACCACATGTTTTGCTCCAAGGATGGTATGATCTGGGACAGAGTGACCACCCAAAAGGTGCGTGACCTGAGAAACTGATTCAGGTCATGGAGATCTAGAATGGGGCACCAGCCCCCATCCACTTGGGTACCAGGAAGTACCTGGAGACAAAGCCTAGGTCTGCAGACAGATCTGCCACGATAGCTACTGCCTCCTTGAGGAGGAGCTGAGCAATGTTGTCTCGAAGAGCTGACTGGGTGCATGCAGAAGTCCGTTCTTCCCAGGGGGTGTGGACTCGGCTGGGAGGGTACTGCTCAAATTCCAGAGGCAGTCCCTGACTGACCACTTCGAGAACCCACCTGTCCGTAGTGATAGTGGGCCAGAAGTGACAGAGCTGGCCCCCCAAGGGAGGACCCAGAGCTGGTGTGATGGTGATAGGGGTGGCAGCCCCCATTCCATCACTGAGCAGGCTTAGAGGAGGAGAAGGCTCCAGGACCTGAGCCTCGGCCCCCTTTGCGGGCCTGTTAGGGTCCAGGCTTGGGCCAAGGGCACCAAGCTTGAGCCTGCTGCTGATGCTAATGCTGCTGCCCTCCTTGGTAGGAGGACTGCTGGACCGCAGGGGAAGAGTGCCGAAAATGCTTCTTTTTCTTCTGCTAGTTCTTGCCCAAAGAACTCCTGGTAGAAGTGGTGTCCAAGGTGGCATTGGACTGTTCAATGCACTGTAGAGGACCCACCACTCCTGGGCTGAACAAGTCAGTCCCGAGGAAAGGCACATCAGCTAACTTATGCTGAGTATCCACTGGGAAGGAGGATAACGTCAGCCAAGCCCTGTGGTGAGAGGCCACTGCAGCTGCCATCTAGCGGGCACAAGAGTCCCCCGATTTCCAGGGCTGTCTGGAGCTGCTGTTTGGCAACAGCACGGCCCTGGTCCCAGACTTGCTTAACCATGGTTTGCATGTCCACTGGGAGATGTGGGAGGACTTCATCTAACGACCCGAGAAGTGTGCCATGATGTTGACTAAACTGGCCTGATGACAGCCCAAGGAGGAAGCCGCATAGACGTTCTGCACTGAATGGTCCAAAAGCTTGGACTCTTTATCAGGGGGATGGTCATTGTCAGCAGAGCTGCCAATACACCTGAACACAGAGGCGGTCACCAGGCTCTCGGCCGAAGGGTGCTCTGTGAATCTCGTAAGGGACCCCATGGGCACCGCATACTTGCAGGTCATGCGGGCAGACGGTGCTGGACATGAGGCAGGGCACTGCCATAGTTCGAATGCCGGGCCAACAATGGCCTCGGCCACAGGAAAGGCCTCCATCGGTGTGTTCTCTCTCTTCAGGATGTTCGTGAGAGGGTACTCCGCTTTTTTTCTGGATGGGCTTCAGGGGCATCCCTGTAGAATTGGAGATGAAATGGAGGATCCCCGGAAGGAGGAAGGGCCTTCCTCCATCCCTGTGCCAACAGACGACTCATCATCCCCTGGATGTAAGTGGAGTCCGGTGACATCCGAGTCCGAGTAGTCAGGATACAGTGGTTTGCCACCCAAATCACCCTCGACCCATCGAGGAAGGTCCGGGGTGACCATGACCGACAGACGTCGGAGAAGTCCGGAATCTGTTCGGTCCTCTTTTGAAGGAGCCCCTCCCACAGGCTGCTTAGGGGGTGGCTCCACCACTATCAGTGAGGAGACTGGCAAAGGCCAAACCAGAGGACAGGTCAGCCCCGCGCGTGGGGAAACCAAGGGTTTTGGTTCTGAGGGGGTCGGCTTTGGCCTAGGAGGCGAAAGCCAAGTAATGGCCGGGGTAGGCAGCAGAGCCGGCTTCTGCCCAGTCAAAATCAGCTGTTGCACAGAAGGTCCTCATAGTACCAACGGAGTTTCCATCAGAGCCTCTCTTCATACGAGGAGGACAAGAATGACCTGTGGTGTTGCCTCTTCTTGGAGCGTTTATGGCTCCTCCTTGGTCTTTGGCCGAGGGGATTCTGGACCTTGACCGAGATCGGGCAGGCTGACTTGGTCGTTCGGGAGACAACAGAGTGATTGGTGAAACCCGGGGGTCCAGAACCGGGACCTTGATGGGGACACCAGCAGGCTGGGTCTCCTCATCGGGGAACACAAGAACCGGAGTCCTCTCCATGGAGTCATCGGCCATGGCTGGCGACAGAGAATCGATTAGGTCGAGAATGATCTCGACCTCATCGGCCACCTCCTCAGTCATCTGGCCAGACAGAAGGTCTGTGAAGCCTGCGGCCGAGGAAGCAATCTCAACCGAGGTCAAGACGGCATGTTCCTGAGCCTGAGACCTTTCTCGGTCCCAAAAGCACCTTCGTCGAAATGAAGACAGGCCAGATTCTTTTTCCCTCTTCTGAGAGTGAGAGAAGTGCGAGCCTGCAGGTGCCTCACCCCGGGTGGGGAGAGACTGGCACAACTCCTTAAAAGAACCTGCAAAGCTGGAGCCCAGGTTGAGAGGAACGTAAAAGCTTCAATTAGCCGAAGCGCTGGTGGCTTCTTCTTCAAATACCTTCATGCGTTCCAGCTGCTCAGCAGAGCCCACGGCCACAGAATCTACCCACCTAGCCACCTTAGACTTCACTGGAGGGTTCCTTTTCTCCAGTCTCCCCAACTTCAAACTCGCCAAGCGGTCTTCCAGGACATTGGGATGGAAGGCATGGCAAAAGCTGCAAGGTGAGGTGTCATGGCCAACACCTAGGCAGTAGACACACATGAGATGGGGATTGGTGCGCGACATCTTCTGGCTGCAAGGACACCAGCGAAATCCTGGAGAAGATTTCACTTCCATGATCGGGGACGCAAAAGCGTGATCGCTAACTCGAATGAGTTTTAGTTTCAGTAAAATGAGGTTTTGAAAGCCAGGGCCTACGAAATGCATGAGCACGAGGGAGGCAACCTGTATCTTCCAGTGGAAAGGAAGATCTGGTGTCATGGGGCGAAGCTGAAGTATATACCACCCGGGTGGGTGGGAGGAGCTGGCTTGAAGACTTCCGGCTGATCTTTTTTTTTTTTTAAACTTTCTTTCTTTATTGTTTTATATCCAAGTAGACAAAATCCATCGTACTACATGCATCCTTCGAACATAAATAGTTACAAACAAGTTTCTATAGGCAATTTCATATACTTAGGTACTTGTCTAACAGTCGCTTAAGTGATACTAGATATCCATGTATTTCATTATACTAATGTCATGTACAAATCACTTTGTTTTCGGAAATACATCGTATACATTTGTTTTTAGAGTTTTAGGTTAAACACTCTATAGAGGGCCTGAGACCATCATACCCTAGTTCCAACCCACTTTCCCTAGAGATCAGGTTTCCCACAAAGGTAATTGTTCTATACCTCAGATAATTCAGCTTGTTAAGGGATGAAGTCAGGTCTTTCCTCTGCCATATATAAGACCCAACGTCTCCACAGGATTTCAAACTGAGATAGTCTTTTATTCAAGGAAGCTGACACTGACTCCATCCTATATATATTTATCATAATCTTCTGCCATTTACTTAATGTAATAGAATTATGGGTCATCCAATTTTTAGTTACAACCTTCTGGGCAGCTAAGAAAGTTATTTTCAAAAACTTAATTGTAAGCCGATCTCTATGTTCCTTTGGGGACTCTGCAAAGAAATAACATGTGGGGGACACTATCAGGTTTGGGTCAATTATTTTCCTTAGGGCTTGCTGTAAGTCCGACATGAAGGTGGAGAGTGCCAGACAGCTCCACAACACATGCACATGTGTTGCCTGTTTCTGGCCACAGTTCCTCCAGCAATCTGCGGAGTTATTTCTCAAGATCTTCCATATGGTTGTTGGAGAGCGAAAATACCGGATAAAGATCTTCCAAGAAAAATCCTGCCAGCTAATGACTGATAAGCCCCACTGTATTTTAGTTTGAGCCCTTGTTCACATTTCCTCTGAAATCTGACTTCCCAAATCTTTTTCCCAGGCCCTCCTTATGGATTATGTGGTATCCCCCTTCCATAGTAATAGGTCTTGGTAAAGTTTGGAAATAATATGCTCTCTGATGGGTGCCCCTTCTATCGCTTTTTTGAAAATGTGGGCAATCGGGGGGTGGGGAGGTGAGGAGGTTGCCCATCCAAACTCCATGGTAAGACTTCTCACAAAGTTTCTGGTTTGAAAGTATCTGAATCTGTCCCTCCAGGGGACTTCAAATCTGTTAACCAGAGCTTCAAAGGACACAACCTCCCCATCCTCCACGAAGTACCACACCAAATGCAGACCCATTGCCTCCCATCTCTTAAACCCGCTGTCCCATGCCCCAGGAAAAAAAGCATCCAAGTATGAAATAGATAACAACAGGGATTTCCAATTGTTGGCTCTTTTGTCCTTCAGAATATTATGCCATACTTCAAGTGTGGGAACTGTGAAAGGGTTCTCCACTTGTCCTAAGTGAGACCTCTTTCCCTGTCTGAGGAGCATACTATTTAGGTGAGAGAGAGACCCTTCTTTAAGTTCTAAGTTTTTCCATTTTGAAATATATAAGTTGTCTGGCCAATACATGATCGTCCGGAGCTGTGCAGCATAATAGTATAGCTTAAAATTAGGTAATGAGAGGCCACCTGCCCTTTTCGGGATCTGAAGGACTGAGAGCCTAATCCTGGGCTTGTGTGGACCCTGTAAGAAATGTGAGATTGTCCTGTTTAGCCAATTAAAATAGGAGTCTGGTATTCTAATAGGAATTGTTTGTGCCAGGTATAAAAATTTGGGGAGAATTATCATTTTTATGGCCTCCACTTTTTGGGTCAGGGAAATGGGAACAATCGACCAATGTTCCAGCTCTAACTTGATATTTTCCAAAATCTGGGAGAAATTAAGTGAGAAAAGATTGTCTGCCTGAAGTCCCAAGTGCACCCCCAGATATTTGATATGTGTTACGTCCCATTTAAAAGGATATCTCTCCTTGGTTTGTTCTAGTGGCTCGTAATTCATTTTTAAGACCTCCGTCTTAGATGTGTTCAACTTATATCCGGCCAAGAAACTAAATTCAGTAAGGGCAGCCCATAGTTTATCTAACGATTGTTCTGGGTCTCGAAGGTATACTAATAAATCGTCCGCATACAGGGCGAGTTTATGTATTTCCCCTTCCAGCTCCCACCCCCAATCTCCTTATCTTGTCTCAGGGCTTGGGCTAGTGGTTCAAGATACAGGGCAAATAGGAGAGGGGAAAGGGGGCAGCTCTGCCTGGTACCTCGCTGCAAAGGTATTGGTTGGGAGACTCCTCCGTTTATTTTAACGTAAGCCCTTGGTTTAGTATATATCTTACTTATAATCCTTATGAAGGCTTCTGAGAATCCAAATTTACTCAGGGTTAATTCCAGAAATTTCCATGCCACCCGGTCAAAGGCGTTCTCAGCATCTAGACTCAAAATCATCCCTGAAGCCCCCAACCGGGTAGCATGGAACATCACATGGAGGGTCCTTTTAATATTATCCTGGGTTTGTCTACCTGAAATAAATCCTGTTTGATCATAATTAACTAGTTTGGGTAAAATTCCCTCCAGTCGTTTTGCTAATATCGAGGTATATAGTTTATAATCAATGTTCAATACAGAAATAGGGCGGTAAGATTCACATTGAGTAGTATCCTTCCCTGGTTTGGGGATACTTGAAATAACTGCATAGTTCCATGTGTCTGGTAAATCTTCCCCTGACTGGGCTAACCTGCAGGCCCTCATCAGTGGACTATTTATCTCTTTTCTAAAGAATTTAAAGAATTCCGGAGTGTATCCATCTGGGCCAGGTGATTTCTTAGTTTTGAGTCTCTTATTGCAGATGCTAGTTCTGCTGAGGATATAGGGGTATCTAGGGTTTCTCTAATCTCTTGTGTCAGTACTGGTAGTCTTAGTTTGTTTAAGAAAGACTTAATCCGCTCTCTGTCTGGGGAGTGGTCTGCCCTATAAAGGCTTGTGTAAAACTCCCTAAAACTCAAGAGGATTTTCTCTGAGGACTTTACTATTATTCCAGTCTTAAGATCCCTAATCTGTGTAATCGTGTTCCCCGCTGTTTGCCATCTAAGTCTGTGTGCCAGGAGGTGAAAAGCCCGATGTCCAGACTCGTAGTACCTCTGTCTTAACCGCTATAATGCCTGTTCTGTTCTAATATCAATAATTTTTTGAATCTGTTGCTTAACTTTCTGAATTTCCAGTTGTGTTGAGGTCTTTCCTGCTGCCGCTTGGTTCAATAAGGTCTGTAGTTGCCTTTGTAGCTGTTCTAACTGTTTATTTTGTTGTCTCTTAACATGCGCGGCGAATTTAATACAGTCCCCCCTAAATACCAATTTTATAGTATCCCACAGCACAGTATCTGGTATTTCCCTGGACTCATTGTCCTGCTGAATTTGTATTAGTCTATTCTTGGCCATATCTGTGAACTCCTTCAGATTTAAGAGATAATTATTGAATTTCCAGAGGGACTGACCTCTTTTGGTCTTCCAGCTCATGGTCAATGCCACCTGTGCATGATCCGAAAGGACTGATGGGATGTGCCTGCATTCCAACACTTGGCCTTGATGCTCTCCTGAAACTAAAATGTAATCGATCCTGGCATATGAGCCATGGGGGTATGAATAATGAGTATACTCTTTTTTATTAGAGTTTTGATTTCTCCAGGCATCTATCCAAAAAGCTCCTTTCAGGTGTCTCCTAATTATTTTACTAGCCGGGGTCTGTCTAAAAGCCTTCACTCTAGATGTGTCTTTTTGATCCCAAATTTGATTCAAATCTCCACCAACCACTAACATCCCACTATGGTACTCTGAAATCCTGTTGAGTAGAGAGCAGATGATCTCTTTTGTGGAGCCCGGTGGTGCATACAATGAGGCCAGGGTGATAAGCGCACCCTCCAAGTTGCCCACAAGTATAGCCAAACGGCCCTCTGGGTCTATGTAGCTATTGTTTTTTTGGAATTGAGTCCCCTTTGCCACCAACACCGCTGCCCCCCTTCTCCTTCCCCTCCCAAAGGAGGCTGCCACTATCTGATCAAAACCAAACTTCCCAGTTTCTGATGTCTGATCTATTAAGGTGTGTTTCTGTAGAAGGATGAAGGAAGGGCTCTCTTTTCAAGGTCGATATAATTTTATGTCGCTTTACAGGACTGCTTAACCTGCTAACATTGTGCAACTGATTTTAATCTTTTACTATCCCCCATTTATGTATTGAGAATTTTACCTTCAAGTTTGTGAGAATTAACTCCCTTCGATCCATTGTTTTCTCTGACGTTATGCCCCCCCTGCTGATCTCCGCATTAGATCTCAGGTCCTCCATTGGACACAGCTTGCCCTTTCTTTCTTCTTGGTAGTCATAAACTTTTTGCCTATGTAACTGTATATTTATCATTAAAACATATAGCCAAACATCAACACAAACATAGCAATTAGATTCATACAACCTAGAAGGCGCTCCTAACTGAGCAACTTTTGCCTCCTGATAAACTCTATTTACAACGTGACTCCCAAGGTAGGGGAGCAGAATATTCTGTTCCCTGAGAAATCGAGTAAACCATACTCAATTGGGAGGAAAAGGAGTCATAACTAATGCTTGTTCCTCCTGGACCCGAGGGTAATCAAGTCCTTGCCAGATGACATAGCTTATCATCATCTGCAATGCTTCTAGCGAGAGAGATGAAGTGGATGGTTTCAATCTACCATGCCGCCTTCGCCTGATTTCTGGCTTACCCATCTACTCTCTTACCTCCCCCCCGAGAATCATGTCTTATCATGTTAGTTATGGATTGGAGACCCATACTAACTGGTAACCCACTCCACCTGTTATGGATCTTAGAGTCTCTAATTTAACAGACTAGTGTAACTCCGCTTTCCCAACATCAGGTATCAGGGAACAGCTTTATATGTCTCTGGGCTGTGAGTGTGACCAAACATGTGAAGTTGATTCGCCCAGCAAGGATTCAAAATATGCTTTTCATAAAAAGAAACAAATGATTGGGGGTGCCAGCTGCAACCATCTAGGAGGCCTCATTCCCTCTCTCCTAATATCCATCGGCTATCGATAAGGTCCTAAACGATTCCCCAAGTGTTCCTCGATTCAGCATCTTCAATTTACACTTTGATGTTCCACCCCTCCCACCATGGTCCCACTCTGCCAGGAGGTCTACACGGGGCCAGCAACCTCCCCAAGGGATAAGAGAACCAAGGCAGGGGCTAGAAACATGAGCTCTCCCTCCACATTCCCTGCAAACATTTTAAATCTTCCCTCTTGCGTTGAGAGATCTCATCCCAAAACAACCCCATCTGCCCGCTAAGAAGATGGTCCATATCACAGGGAGTCTGTAACTTCACCATCCATCCTAGAACTATTGTTTATTTCGGATCAATCCTGAAGTCGGACACCCCGATATGCCTTGGTTGCAGCCATGGGTGCCCCCCGTCCCTCCCCCATGTCAAATGGGAAGCAAAAAAAAAAATACTGTCCGCATCCCTCTGCCATCTATATGAAGTATCTCAAATACCTCTTTATTGGTGTGATATGCCCTGTTCCACCTATTTTGCCCTTAGGTCAGGCGTAGTGATACTCTACGTTCTTTAGCACTCGCTTCCTTATTTCCCCATTGTTTAGTTTATTATTCCAAAAGTAAGCATCTAGGGAAGCACCTCATGCTAGGTCCTAAAAGGGATGTCTCCCATCCGATGGGGTATATATCAGGTCCAGGCTCAAATGCACAGTCTATCGTTAGCTAAATTCACAACTTCCTCCAGTGGCTGATCGGCTCCGAGATCCCCCCCCCCAAAGCTCCATCTCATGGCCTTCAGGCTTTTAGTCATTATACACAATGTCTGCATGCTTATTCTGTTGTTAAATATAATTAACCTATACGGAATCCCCTACCGAAGTGTAATTCTCAGTCACAGGAGGATCCTCATCGTCTTTGAGGGACCACGATAAGAAATTACTCCCCGGCTGCTGACTAAACCCATACCTCCTACATGTGTCTCCATGCTGCTGTCGTTGGTCTCAGGTGCCCGAGCTCTGCGTTTCACCATTGTCCGAAGAGGTCTGATGCAAGAGAGAGCTCCGACCCCCAACCCCTGCAACTCTCACGTCCCCTACGCAACTCCTTTCACCAGCTCGTCTCCTCACCCTAAGCGATAGCCACTTCTGATCACCTCATATCCATCCCATCTCTAAGCTACCCTACCAGACCCACCCTTTTTTATCGGACTTTTTTATATCTACCCTTTTCAACAGCATCTCCTAGGTTAGGGAGGATCCAAGAGGAGGCTATCTTGCCAGCCTTTCATTTCCCCGCATGAACACCCCCTCCCCAGGAACCCCCCTCCCGCGCCTCCCCCCCAGAGACATTTCCCAAGTCAATAAACTAATTATTCAAAATAACATTGTTCACAAATCTTATTTCGTTTTCCTGAGAACTACTAGAAATGATAATGGGTCATTTAAATTGTAGATTGTCTCTATGGAGAAAGAGAAACCGGCAGAGAGGCCTACGAAAATGTGTTATCAAAGATCTCACCAAGAGGACCAGTCCTTCAGGTATTCGACTGATTGTTCTGCTGTGGGTCCTCGGGATTCTGGATGTGAGTTAAGTGGAATAACATTGTTTTAATGTCCTTCAGGGTGGCATTCACCATTTTCCTCCCCTCTCTATTTGCGTTTCGGGAGCTGCTCATACACCATGGATTCTGTAGCATGGATGGCAAGTCTCTACGCCTGGGGGCCAGCAGCACCTCATGTCCTCGTTCTCTGAACGCCTAAAGGGCTTCTTCGGCTGAATGGTAAATCTCGGTTCCAGATTCCCAGCTCACACGAAGTCGCGATGGGTAGGGTGTCTGAAATTTTACCTTGATTTCTTTAAGCTTCTTTATCAAAGGTGCATATGCTTGTCGTTGTTGTTGAATCAGCTGGGGATAATCTTGGTCAAATAGAAGTCGAGCCCCATTGTATTCCACTTGGCCTTGTTTCCATGCTGCTCTTAAAATCTTCTCTTTATCTCGGTAACTCGAGAACTTTACTATTATTGAACAGGGTCTGGCTGTAGTCACGGCTGGCTTGGGCACAAGTGCCCAGTGTGCTCTTTCAATCTTAAAGGTAAAGGCCTGTGGCAGTTCCAAAACATGACGCAGTAGGTCCTCGATGAAATCACTCATTTCCCCAACTTCGGTGGACTCTGGTAAGCCATATATTCTAAGATTGTCTCTCCGAGATCGCGCCTCCAGGTCAAGACACTTGGCTGAAATGTTCTCATTTTGCTGAACTAAATACTCAATTGCTCTAGAGATTTGCCGTAGATCATCCTCGGCAGTCGACACCCGATCCTCCGTCCCAGAGACCCTGTTTTCTAATTTAGTTAGGTCGGAATGCAGCTTACTGAACTCAAGTTTCGTTTCATTTCTGAATTGCTTTATCTCTGCCAGAAGCATTTTGAATCTCGATCTGGAAAGGCTATCCATTTCAGTTACTGTGTCGCCTCCCGCCATGCTCAACGGGGACACTCTTCCACTCGCGACGGAGCTTGCAGGGCTCAATCCTGGGTAATCCTGCTTCTCTTTTACATTCTTGGACCGGGATATCTTTCTGGGTGTATTTCCACAAGTTGTTTTGAACATTTTTGCCGAAATTTCAGATTTTTAACTGTGTGGAAATATTTTTTATGAGTCTCGAGAGGGAGAGCTCTGTAGCTAAGCTTCCATGTTGCCTATGACATCACCGGAAGTCCCTTTCCGGCTGATCTTAAAGGGGAAAGGGACATGCCAAACAGTGTGGATGAACAACATATCCACGATCCTAGAACTATAGATTTGGTTTTATTACAGTTGAGGATTAACTTATGGGCCACAAACCAGGATTCAATAGTGTGGAAACGCTCTTGGAGCAAATCTTGTAGGGCAGAGGGGTTGGGTGGCTTTCGAAGATAACGGTATCATCCACATAGAGGAGCATTTTACCAGGGCAGGATTGGGAAAGTGAGTTGAGGAACAGATTAAATAGTAGAGGGCCAAGTATAGACCCTTGGGAGACCCCAGAGCAAACAGGGCAGCAAGAGGAGATGGTGGACCCAATCCTAACCAGCTGGGATCGGTTTGACAAATAGTTGGCAAACCAGGGGCGAGGGTCACAGATGGAAGGGAGTGAAGCAGCAAGGCTTGTCTAACAGTGTCAAACACCTTGGTAAAATCTATGTAGACAGATCCTACTAGGTGTCCATTGTCGAGGGCTTGATGTATGAAGAACATGTACTCAAGGAGCACAGTAGTAGTGCTGTGCCCACTTCAGAAGCCGTGCTGAACAGGGGAAAAGCGGTATTATTTGGAGAGATATTCAGTGAGTTGATCTGAGAACACTTTTTCCAAGGCCTTGGAAAGGGGAGGGAGACTGGAGATGGGGAGGTAATTGTTGAGAGCAGTGCAGTCATCACCCTTAAGTAATGGTGTGATAACTGCACATTTTCAGGATGAGGGGAACTGCCCAAGGCAAAGGGACAAACTAAAGATTTTAGTAGAGGGAGAGAACCACATCTAAAGTGAGTCGAAGGAATTTTAAGTTGAGGGTGTCACCACTATGCCTGGAGTTGTTGATGAAATTGGAGATGTATCTTCGTGCCGAGCTGGGGGAAGATAATCCAGAGATGGAAAGTGGGAATGGCATCAGACAAGGTAGGAGTAGGGTCAGTGGCCGGGAGGAGTCAAAGAAGTTGGGAGGCAGTACCCTGCTGAGGTCAGAGAAGGCATAGTTTAGGGCGTTAGCAATGACTAGTGGGTCCTGGACTATAGATCCGTTAATAGAGAGCTGGGTGGAGGGAAAGGAGACCACTTTCCCAGTAATTTCCTTAATATTATGCCAGAAATCATGACCAGAGATCCATGTAGAAGCAAGAGCTTGGCGATAGCAGGTCACCTTAGGTTGGCAGATGGCCCAGGTACATCTATTCCTGGTCTCATGGTAAAGTTGCCTGTCACGGGGATACCTGGAATCAGTGCTCTATGCCAGAGGTTGTCCCAGTGGCGCATCATTTCAAGCAGAGTTTGAGAGATCCAGGGGATGTTTCTGTTTTTTATGTATTGCTCAGTGGGAGGGGCAAAGGTGTCACAAGCAGAGTTGAATGTATTGATAAAGAAGGAGAGGGCAGAGTCAACATTGGTGGAGTTGAAAATGGGGGACCAGTCACAGGCCAGGAGGAATGCCTTGAGTCTGGTTAGGGAGCCTTTTTTTAATTGCCTGATGCCTGGTGTGGGACTTGTTAGACCACAGACATCTAGCATGTTTCAATATAAGAAAAATAGCAGGACAAGAGGACACAGCATGAGATTAGAGGGAGGTCGATTAGGGGGTAATGTGAGGAAGTTCTTTTTCACAGAAAGGGTGGTGGATGCATGGAACCTGCCTACCTCAGGAAGTGGTGGATATGAATACAGTGCAGGGCTTCAAACAGGCATGGGATAGACTTAAGGGAGCAATACAGATGAGTATGAATAGATAGGCCATTGACAGAGCAAAGGCCGATAGCACATTCATAAGGTAGGAAAAGAAACGGGCAGACTGGATGGTCCTTGCAGTCCTTATCTGCCATCAACTTCTATGTTTCTATGTAACGGGAGTGGTCACTAAGCGTGTCAGGGAGGACATTGACCTGCGAGATATGTTTAGGACGATTAGTGAAAATGAGGTCCAAAAGGGTGGAGGTGACAGTTTTGTCATTTTGCCAGGTAGGGGACCGGACGACTTGAACAAGGTCCAGTGCAGTAGTACAGTCCTTGAAAGCAGTGGACAATTTTGCCAGGTAGGGGACCAGACGACTTGAACAAGGTCCAGTGCAGTAGTAGAGTCCTTGAAAGCAGCAGATGAGTGAGACAACCAGTTTATATTAAAGTCACCAACAACAATGGTTTCCCCTTTGCTGGGAAGAAACAAGAGAGCAGTCAGGACTTCATCAAAGGTGGCTTTTTGGTTTCGCGGAGGGATGTAGGTGACCATAAAGTTAAGTGTTTTTCCTTGATTACCCAGTGGTAGCTTGACCACTAGCACTTGTGCACCATGAATAAGGGGCGGGAAGGGGTTCTTTATGTATGGGGCACAGCCCCCACCTTTTTTGCCGTGTCTGTCAGCCCTAAGGATCAAGTGGCCGTTTATGGATACCGCAGAGTCTGGGGTGTCCCATGACAGGCAGTTTTCAGTCAGAGCCATGATATCAGGAAATATACTCAATGGAGGTAAGGATAAAAATTGGCAAATAACAGCAATATTTTTGAGTGGTCAGATCTACAGTGAGAATATCGCATTTATCCTCACTGTAGGTCATTTATCCACACAGTAGGTCCGCCACAGGCAGATACTGCACTTAACCACAGTCACGTGTAACCCCCCTACAAATGGGGGTTCCTTAAAACCTCCTAGGAGCTTGCTTAAGTGTTCCTCTGCCTGCTGACGTTTGGCGTTTAAGCCATTACAATGGCACTGTGTGTGCTGGTAGAGCCTCCACTTACTGTCTCTTTAAGAGCAGTCTGCCTGCAGACATAACTAATGCTTTTCCAGGGGGGCTGGTGTTTCCCTGCTTGAATCCCGCCTGAACTGCGGAGTGATCGCTCCTTTTTGTGGTAGCTGAAGGCTCAAAGGGGGCCCATCCGAAAGATATAACAGTTAGCCTGTAATCAGCTAAAGTATTAGTAATATTGTAGTTTGTCTAACCTGCCTTTATTGCAGATGGGACTTTGTGTGTTTCCCCTCCATTTTGGACCTAAACTGTTGTGCTGGGCCAATGGGATTAGGGGAGCTATAACGTAGAGACGGTTTGGACCAACCAGAATTCGGATTCTCCTGGGAGCCAGCTTGCAATGGCAATGTATAGCTAGTAATTCTGGGAAGTGTAGTTTTGGACCTTGGCACCTTTTTTGCACCGAGAGAGCTCTGGAATGACTGACAGCTGAGTCCACCAACTGGATCGGGTGGTGCCCGAAGGGAATGCTCTGCCTTGTGACAGGGAGGTCAGATTAGTTGGGACCGTGAGGATAGAAGGAGCTCTGTGCTGCTGCAGTGTATAGTTTCACGCGAGAAGCATGTGAGAGGCCTGAAGTCGGTCTGTTGCCGTCGAAAGTTTAAGTCGGACTGAATCCGAGGTGACTGAAAGTGAGGAAAGCTGAAAAGTGGAAACCAGGCTCACCCTGTAGAAGACTGGAGAAATTGCTGAATCGCGCTCGGTCTGTCAGGAACTGAAGCTGCTGATTGAACTCCTGGGTATTTGCAGTAAGTGCGA
The DNA here is from genome assembly GCA_016271365.2 of Neoceratodus forsteri. Classification (NCBI taxonomy): domain Eukaryota; kingdom Metazoa; phylum Chordata; order Ceratodontiformes; family Ceratodontidae; genus Neoceratodus; species Neoceratodus forsteri. The sequence goes on along the minus strand of JADMNL010000023.1, from coordinate 378,950,368 downwards.
TCGGGACCTAGGAGCAACTGCCTGGTATAGTAATTTCCTTTACATATAAATGTGCTGAATGCATGTGAGGGATAGCTATTCCAATTCTCTTTTCACTGTGTGTTGTATGCTGAAAGCCAAACTGAATTTAATCGGACTAAATCCATCTGCTAGTCAAAGCAGTTGGGCCTGGCCAGTAGAATCTCATCTCCAGGCCTTGTTTGTCTGGCAATCCAGAACAACCACCTTCATCAGGTTCTCAGCTTGGGGTAGTGTGAATACAAATCAGGGCATTCCCCTGAGACCTGTTAACAATCACCAGTGTGTCATCTAATTGTCTTTATTTAATTTCTTCAAGGACTGAGCCATCCGGCCCCGGATTACAATTGGGTGTTGTGCATATCTTTTTCTACAGAGCCCTATCCATCTGCACCTGCCAGCCAACCCGGACCTGGCTAACCCCCCACCCAACCTGGGTACCTGTATGAGTGCACAGTACTGTGATTTAATTCTGCCAAAGACTTGATCTCCCCCTCCCACGTTTCATTCCCTCTAAATAAACCAGATTTGATGTTGTTGACTTTAAACTGTCTGAAGTGTCCGTACCTATGTAGCAGGCATTGCATTGGTTTGTGTATGTTGATTAACCTTATTTTACAGGGGGTCCTCAGAGACGAACTCCAGAATCAGTCTAGAGGGTAAGTGGTACCTTATGATTGAACTGCGTGTACATGTGAGGCATTGGTACTGTAATTCCTGTGCATTGTGTGGGTCATTAGAGGGATTAGAAGGGTGTCGCAGTGTCCCAGATGGCTGTGACCAAACTAGACCAACCATTACAAACCCTGACCTCTGGGTGGAGGCACCCACCATAGAACCTAGGCCCCTCAACCTGTTGGTAGTCTAGCAGGCAGGGGTAGTAGCCTTTGGGATAGCGCCACCTGGGGGTTACACACACATTAGGTAGTGATTGGCTGGTGCCAGCAGCATGAGCTATCAGCTCCAGCCAATCGCATACACTTGCACAACATTCAGTTTCCAGCCCGTTCTTTCCCACAGCAGAACAGTTTCATTTCTCTGCTGTTGCACATCAGCAACTTTCACTTTCTCCCTCCCAACCCAGACAAAAAAAACACTGGTTCATGTGTAAAGTCTGCCGCAAAACTATTTAAACCATTAAATATCCTCCTCTCCTACTGAAAAAACCATTAAAAAAACAATCCCCACCCTATTAACTGCCGGCACATAGTGCAGCTCCTTCTGACTCCCACATCCTCAGGCAACATGCCGCTACTCTACCTTCTTTTTCAGGCCTCTCAGTTTAAGCTTCACTGACTCCCTTTGTCTCTGCAAATACCAGATTACTCCAGCTCCTTCTCCCGGTTCACTTACCATCCCCAGCAACAAGAGCTTGAACCAACAAAACACAGAAGAGTGTCCACTGCATCCCGACCAGCGCTTACTCCCTCCACTCGCTGCCAATGAACTCTCCAACTTGACCACAGGGAAAACAACCACCTGCTTCACTCATCTCGAATCCCCTGCTCACTGGAGGCATCCTGACCAGCGCTTACTCCCTCCACTGGCCGCCAGTGAACTCTCCTACCCAGCCACAGGGAGAACAGCCACCCGCTCCACTCAAATCACCTGTTCACTGGACCATACTATTTGATGGCGTCACGCTGTCGGCTTCACTGGGTGCGAGCGGTCAATTCAATTGCTCGCCTTACACTCGGCCAACCTGAATAAAAACAAAACAAGAGAAGAAAATAAAACAAAAAAACACATTGCATAAATCAAATATGCCATGGCCCCACTGAGAATATCATTGATATTCTCCACTCGTGAAGTCTGACCTTTGGCATCACGCGTGGCTCCGCCAGTCGTGATGTCAAAGGTCAAACTGCATTTGGGGAGAATATCAATGATATTCTCAGTGGGGCCATGTTCCGAAAATATGTCTTCTGATTCGTCCAAACAGGTCACCTGACCATTGTTTAATCTCTGATATACCCACAGCTGCATGTTCACAGAGCTTTATTTTACTATTTATTTAGGTATAACTTTACTATAACATTGCCCATGTTATAAGAGGATTAACCCACTCCAGGGTATGGGTTTACTGAGCATTAGTCCAAGCCTGGGAAGAAGACACCTCAAGCCGCCGTGACTCCAAACCCCCACCAGGCATGGATTAATGCTCAGTAAACCCATACCCTGTCATGGGTTAATCCCTTCATATATACCACCACTCAACTAACAAGATCTAACCAGAGCCGATATGGCTATGGCGAGCTGCCAAATGACCAAAGTTACACGTGTGAGTAGAAAATTTTGAACACCCGGGTGTAACTTGGCCATTTTTGGGAGTTGTTTCACCAAATTTTCAACATGGCCTTTTTGGGACCCCACCTCATGAAGAGTGCCACTGTCATTTTGTTCACTTTCCCCGGAAGATGATTTCGCAGAGTAAATGCGCCATTCTGTGCTCAGGTGCGAAAAACACATTTCAGGCAGGATGTGAAAAATGACAGTTTACCATTAAGGAGGTGCACAAAATGGCAATGTTGAAAATCTGGAGCGAAAATATTTAAAATTGGTGAAGTTAGGAGCGTGCATAGAAACTGTGCAACGCATGCTCATAAAGCAGTCATTTTTGGGGAATTTTTTCACCAGATTTGCAACATGGGCTTTTTGGGACACCACCTCATGAACAGTGGCACTGTCGTTTCATTAATCGGTCCCAAAAGGTTATTCCACGCAGCGACCACAAAATCATCTTTTGGGACTGAGTAACGAAATGGCAGTGACAGTGTTCATGAGGTGGGGTCCCAAGAACCCCATGCTGAAAATGTTGGGCCAAAATTCCTTAAAATGGCTGATATATCAACATAAGTTGAAAACCCCATTGACTGCCATTATACCACACTTACCTTTGATCCTTTAGTTTGTGGTTCGGCTTTGAAGAGTGCAGATGTGTCCCGGTCCAGAAAAGATGACAACAAAGACCTCAGGAGGTAAGTATGGGGTAAGGGGGGTGGTGCGGGGAGGTGGGTGCTCAGTGGGAGGGTGGGGATGGGGACTGGTGCAATGACAAGGGACCATTTTTTTTTTACAGGTGAAAAAAACAAAAGACATCAGGGGACGGTTTTCTTTATTTACAGGGAAAAAAAGCATAACTTTGGGCACACTGGGGTGGGTTCCCAGTGTGCCACATGAGTGGGGGGGAACATGATGCGGACATGGGGATTGGGTACCCTGATGTTGGCGCGGGGAACAAAAAAGTAAAAAAACATAAATTGGGGCACATTCAGGTGGGCTCCCAGTGTGCCACATGAGTTGGGGGGTACATGATGCCGACACAGGGATTGGGCACCCCAATGTCAGTGTTGGGAACATAAAAGCATAAAGTTGGGCACACTGGGGTGGGCTCCCAGTCTGCCACATGAGTTGGGGGGTACATGATACCAACACAGGGATTGGGCACCCTGATGTCGGCGTGGGGACGGGGAATGGAGGGAGCTGGGAGGACAGCAGCAGTGGGAGGGAGAGGGAGGGTTTTCTTTGCTGCTGGTGCTGGGAGGGAGTGTGGAGGACAGGAGCAGTGGGAGGGTGTGGGAGGAGTGCCATCCGAAAGATGGCAGCAGCAATGCAACTGTGCATGCATGGCACTTGCACATGCATAGTTGCGGTGAATGGCATTATGCTATTCACAATATGGTGGCACCAGTGGAACTGCACATGCGCGTGAGTCGCACAAGTGCAGTTCTTGCCCCGGAAAGCGGAAGTAACAGCCAAAATAGTGCAACTGTTACTCTGTAGCGGCCAATTGTAGTGCAGTGTTTCAAGCTGCATTGGACTTTTGGAAGGATACTTCCAAAAGTCCAGTTGAAGGTGCCACGATCGGCCATTTTAAGGCAAGAAATGCCAAAATGGCAGTAGTCTCCGCCCACAGCCATAATAAAGGTTCTATTAGTTGAGCAGTGGCTTTCATAAATATACATCCATATCTATATCTATATAAAAGGTTGCTTTTTCATATATAAAAACATTTTTGAAAATGCCCCCCATAGACTTCACTAGGGTGCGCCCCCCCCCCCCGCCACCACTCTCCCTGGTTAGACATTATAAAACATCTGAGCGCTGGGTGAGGCCGGTGGACAAAGAAGAGGAAGGGATGGGCTGGCCATCAGTTTTGGCACACTTTAAGATCCCTTCGATTCAGAACTGGATTATTTGAAAACTCATAATTTACGGCTCAAAGGACTAGTGTTGCACTAACAGGAAATCTTAATAATTTCTTTTAAGCAACACAAGTGCAAAATTTTTATTTATTTATTTAATGAGAATCGGAATTACAATCCTTTGGGTCATAGACTCTCCTTTGCAAAGGCTCCTTGTCAGGACAAAAGCACACATATTACATTAAACATTTTATACATAGGTCACACAGTATAGTGTAGTGTATTTACATTGGTTGGTTACCACCACCAGGATCTTATAGGACCCTGGGTCACCATAGTTAGACAAGACAGGTTCCAGATTCGAAGGGTCATTTACAGAACCCTGAGTTGAGGTTTATATGCAGCTAGATTGTAGGACCTGAGGATGTAATCAGGGGATAAGCTAGTCATTTATTATATTCAGACAAGAGGAATGTTGGTAACAGCCACAGGCCTCTGAGTCATGAAGGAGGCTCTTGATACCAGTTTTAAATTAGCCAAGACTAGGGGCCAGGGAGATGTAAGGTGGAAGGTTGTTAAGCCAAAAGGGAGTATGATAAGGGAAAGATCTTTGCCCTAATGAGATCCTACAGTGGGGGACTAGGAGGGAGGTGCTTGCAGGGCATCAAGGGGCCCTCCTGTGAGTGGTTGGCTGGATGAGGGGGTGGAGGCCCTTGGGTGTAAGATTCATAAGTATTTTTTGGGCTTGGAGGCAAGTGTAGTACTTAAGTCTCCCTTTGAAGGTCAGCCAGTCTGCAAGCGTGTAGAGCTCACATGTGTGGGTTAATCTGTCGCAGCCTGTGACCAGTCGGCAAGCTTTGTTGAGAGCTAGGCTAATGCAGTGTAGGGCTGTTTGGTCTGCGGTGCCATAAATTACAATACCATAGTCGACCAGTGAAAGGACTGAGCAGGTTACAGCAAGACATAAGGCTCGGTGGGGTAGGCAGTGCTTATGTCTGTATAGAATCTCTATCCAGGTGTTAATAGAGGAGGAACAGTGTTTAATGTGTGTGTGGTACAGTAGGTGAGGGATATGTCCAGCTGACACCCAGATATTTGAAGTTTGAGACCTGTTCAATGAGGAGGCCATGTGAGTTTGAAATGGTTAGAGGGGCATTACTGTATGGGCTTTGTCGGTGGGCAAAGATCATAGATTTCGTTTTGTTGTAGTTTAGTATTAAGCGATGGTCAGTGAACTAGGACTCTAATGCTCTAAAAAAGCCTCTCTAAAAATTTTTAATTTTTGTGCTCGCCAAATGCAGTGCATATTATATTCATTTCCATATGTAAGATTAAAGGTTTTCCCACCAACATCAAGCTGATAAAAATAGGTTACTCACCTGTAACCATAGTTCTAGGAGTGGTTTATAGTTAACATTCACACTCCGGCAGGGATCCATCTGCCACTTACCAAAGGAGGCTGGGTGGGTTGTGTGGATGTGCAATATATACCACTCTTAGAATTATGGTTACAGGTGAGTAACCTATTTTTCTAGGGATGTGGATATAGTTCACTATCCACATTCTGGCAGACTCCTAGCAGTTCTCCAGGAGAAGGGGGCAAGGCATGCACCCCCACTAGGAGAACAGAAACTGGAGAGGTCCCAAAAGTAGAATCCTGACATGACTCAAGGTCAGTGTTGTAATGGATAATGAAACTGTGTGCAGCCCTGCAGATTTCCTGGATAGGGACATCCCTGGAAGCAGCCGCTGAAGCAGTGGTGTATCTAGTGGAATAAGCCCTAAGCCCTACAGGCGGCTCTCTACCAGCCAACCTATAGCAGAGGTTGATGCAGGATGTGATTCACCTGCCAACTGTTCACTTAGCTGCCAACTGCCAGGTGTGGCTTCAGTGTGTTACGAACAGCTGGCGAGCCTCTCCTCAAACTCCAGCTGTGCACTCCCTGTAACAGGAGAGTGCCCTGTGCAGGTGCAGAGTATGGAGGCTGGGGCTAGCCTCCAAAGAAGGACTGGTGAAATAAACCGGTAAGTTTATCACCTGCTTAAGGTGAAACACCAACACCACATTAAGGAGGACCTTCGGGGTGGGGTGAAGGACGACTTTGTTCCTGTGGGAGACCTGATAGGGAGACGCCACTAAAATTCTCAAATCCTTCTGGCTAACATAATGGCCACCATGAAAGTTGCCTTCCCGACAGATGTGACATCTCACGCCTGTGTATAGGCTTGAATTTATTTATTTATTTAGTTTTTGTTTACCGGGTAAGTGCACTAGGCAAATTCTGCCTATTTTCAGGCACAACCTGGGGGAAGGGGATACAGATGAATGCCAACTGACTTTGAACCAGATTAAGCTGTTGTTGGCATTTTAGTGAATGGGGGGAAATTTGGCCAGGGCACCGGGAAAATTCCCCTACTCTGTTTCCTGTGAGCAGGGGGGACCCTTCTGTCAGTGATTGCAAGATGGCTGACGTTCCTGCTATGGGAGATGGAGGTGGTGGTGGAGGCTCTGCTCTGTCTTTGAATCCTATCTTGGTGTCTGAGCCTGTTTGTGTTCCTGCTTCTGAGACTTCTCAAGTTCACACTGACAGTGTGTTTCCTTCTGCTTCTGCTGTTGATAAGGATTCTACTGTTCCTTCTGGTTTATCTGATATGGAGACTTCTGCTAAATGGGACAGCCATGAAGCTGCTGTGATTCCTGATGCTATGTTGCGACAGATGTTCTCTCAGCATAAATGGTTCATTCTACAGTTGATACGTGATGATGCTTCTACACAAGACACTTCGCCTGACGCCAATTATTCTGTGTCTTCTGCTCCTCAGACTCCGCTTCAACAGGCATCTGAAACCCTCCCTGCTAATTTGCCTTTTCCCCCACTCTCCCATTTGAACCTTAGACCTACCTCGAGGACCGCTGTTGAATCGAGTGCTACTTGGTCTCCAGACGCTGCTCTGCGTGCTGCTGGCTGGCAGAGATCTTCGGATGGGAAGCCTTGGGACTTTGCCTGGTCCTATTTCCACTGATGCTATCATTGGAATACCTACGAATGTTTCTCCTACTGCTCCAACTTTGGTTTCTACTCGATCTTCTCCCCCTGTGGAACCTGAGACAGATCTTTCTGTTCCACCGCTTGCTACTGAGAACACCACTGACTCTTTGGATGTTGTGGTCCAATCACAGGTATCGACAGAAAACTGTGCTTCTCTTGCTCACCACTCTTCTCCTTCTGCTTCTGTCCCTGAGGACTCGACTCCTTCTTTCAAAATGTCCTGATTTGTTTAAATCTGTTGGGGAACCTGCTCAGCGGAAAAATGTGGTTCGATTGAAGTTCTTGGGCGACTCTTCTATGGTCCCCACATGCCATTCTGTTCTCCAAAGTATGCTTAGAGACTCTCTGGGAATCAGCCCTTCAGCATTGTTTGCCTTCATTCATATCAAGGGGAAAACTGTATACAATGTTAGTTTCAAGACTGTTCAGACTCTGGAAAATTGTGGACTCAGTATGAACTGGTTAAAAACACTCCGATTTGGGCCTCTTTCTTAATCATACCCCTTACTAAACCCTTGGTGAAAGTACTTACTTTATTATTTCATAGTGAAGGAGTAAATATCCATGATGTGCAGTTTTGGCTTTGTCAGATATGTGATCTGTTAGATTCTCCCCATCCTATTTTTGATGAAGATTTAGTGTGGACGGGTGGCTGGAAGATTAAAGTTCAGCTTAAGCAAACTGAGCAGGGGGTTCTGCATATTCCTGGTAGCTTTTACATTGGTCAGGATCGGGGTATCTGTTTCTACCCTGACCAACCTCGTACCTGTCATAAGTGTGGCTCTCGGACTCACCTGAGTTACACTTGTGATCGGACTAGATGCACCTTGTGCCTTGCTTTTGGCCATGTTAGCTTGGGTTGTCCTAATGCTCAGTTTTGTAATCTGTGTGAGGATCGCAGTCATAACTACCCCAATGTCCCTGGGCTGAACATAACAGGTTTGATAGGGTCCCCTGGGACCATGCTACCATTATCTCTGATTCCCAGTTACAGGCCCAGAAGCGGTAGCAGGAGCTCTCTCTGGTGCCTACCAACCCAGTGCTTACTACTGGTCCGGACCTTGTGTGTCCCTCAGTTTCCCCCCCCCGGGAGCCCCCTCTTTCTCAGACTGTTACTCCGGTTTTGGAGTCTGCCCAGGCTTCTCCTGTGGTTGCTGCTATCCATTCTCCAGTCCCAATTTTGATGGATGTTATGCCTCCCTCTGCCCTCAAACTGATCTGCCCTTTGTTACTGTCTCTTCTACTAAACGTGGGAAGGGTAAGCGTAAGTCTGAGTCTCATGCCCCTGCTACTACTGCTATTACTCTAAATAAATTCCAGTTGCTAGCTAAAAGAAGAAAATGGGGGGATACTGAAGGTGAGGAAGAGGACTCCGATTCTTCTCGTGCCTCTTCCTCTCATATGGACTTTCTTTTCTTCTGAATCTGGTAGAGAAACTCCTCGGCTGGAAAAGATGCAGAGAAAGCAGCTCCCTCATAGGTGATTTTGAGGGTTCATTTTTTCTGGGCTTTCTGTTTTGGTCAGATTTTTTCTTTTTTTCTGCCTCTGACGCCCACTGCAGTTCTCGGCATCTCTTTTGACCTTTATTACCCATGCCTCGGCAGTCTATTCTGCAGTGCTGCACTTTGAATGTGTGCAGTATGAAATCATTCCGTAAACAGCTTTCTACTGTTGGTTTCTTGCTTTCCTTGAAACAGGATGTTTATTTTGTTCAGGATACCAGGCTTAAATCTAGGTTTGAGGTTGCACAGGTGAGACATCGATGGACTGTGGGACCCTCCTTTTGGTCGCATGGGGAGGATCTCTGTGATGGGGTGGGCATTTTGTTTTTTGGCCATCGGTTTAAGATTTCTCAATGTGTTTCTGAGGAGGGTTCTCCTTGTTGATGGTTCTTTTGATTTTGTTCCTTTTCGTTTACTTATGGTCACTTGAGTACTCGATGGTCTGCTTTTGTTTTGCTATCCCACCTTATTTATTTACCACTCGACAAGTTTACTTTTGGGGTGATTTCAATTGTGGTCTTTTTATTTCTGATAGACCTAGTAATGCCCGCAAGCTTTTTAGTGATGCTGCTACCTTGTCTAAAATCCATCTTTTGGCCCATTTGGTGGATGATTATACCTCTGTTCACCAGCAGGGTGCAAAAACTTTTTATAAGGGAGCTCTTGCACACAGATTGATTTTTTCTTCGTTTCCAAGAATGTTTCAGTCTCCGAGGCTTTTGTAATTCCCTGTGAGATGTCGGATCATTTGGCAGTTGCTTTGCTCTGCTCTCCTAGTGCTGGTCGTTATCCGTTTGCTTCTTGTATATGTTGGAAGTTGAATAGTTCTTTGTCGACTGATTCTCTCATCTCTCAGAGTTGTCTGGGTTTGTTACAAGCTACAATTTCTGTACTGGATGCTTATTCTTCTTCTATCCTCGGACTAAAACTGACCTTCATCGGTATTTTATCAAATCTGCCGGCTCTCAGTCCCGCTCTACTTATTTTCGGTATTCCCAACTCCATCAGCAACTTTTGGATCCTTATTCTAGGGCTTCTGAATTCCATCTTGATCTCTCCAGCCAAATTCAGGCTTTGAAGTCTGTTATGGAACGATATCAGTATGATCGTGCCCTCTCTTTGAAGGCTGAAGCTCAGTGTGGTACGCAGGTTTCTAAAGCTGCATATGATCCTTATAGGAGTTGTTCCAATAGGATCTCTTCCATGATTATTGACGGTCTGGTTGATCCCTTTACAGGAGTGCACCATACTTCTCTTCTGTCTTTGAAGCACATTGTACAATCCCATGTGGAAGGGATGTTTGGTACTGTCTCGTCTGTTTTACATCCGGCTGAGTATCTTTCTGATTTAGTCATTCCTGAGGTTTCTGAGGACCTGCTTCTTGCTCTTGTGCATCCCATTTTTGTTTCGGAAACAATGACTGCTATTAAGAAACAGAAACAGCGTACCTCTCCGGGGTTGGATGGTTTGACAGCTGAGCTTTAGCACTCTTTCACTGATTTTTTTGCCCCTTCTCTGACTATTGTTTTTAATGATGTCTTGGCTTCCTTTTCAGTCCCTCAACATTTTTCGGATGCTATTTTGCTTTTGATTTATAAAAAAGGCGACCGTTCTGATTTACAGAACTGGAGACCTTTAAGCCTCCTTAATGTGGATTATAAGATTCTGGCTGTCATTCTTTTGGGGCGGCTCCTGCCTATAGCGGACATCGTTATTTCCACAGCTCAGACCTGTGCTATCCCGGGTCATTCTTTTTTTTTTTTTCCACCCTTCGTGTTCGCTGGTCCCCCACTCCTTCGGGCTCCACAGGCTCCCTCCAACCCCACTGTCCTTAACCAGCCCTCCTCTGGTCCCCATATGGCAGCCAATCTCCGTGATATCCCGGTGTATCCCTTTGCTGGGTGGGTCCCCCTCCTCCAAGGGGGAAGGCACCAGGGGAGAAGGGATGACCCCAGCACACTCACTACTAGGGCCCTGGGATGCTGCTGAGGAGCAGGAGGCTCTGGGAAGGCCTGGAGGCACTCAAGGAATGGAGAGCCGTCATCCGGCGGCCAGCGAGCAATTTTTTCCCTTTTTCTGTTGGGGGCAGCATAGTGATGTCATGGCATATGCCGACGTCCACTCCTCCCCCAGTTGGCATTTGGGCTGTGTGTTCTGTGATACTCCCAGCCTCTGCTAGGAGCCAGCAGGCGCCGGACCAGTCCCCTACCCTCCCCACGGCGAAGGAGAGCTGTCCATGGGATGCTCAATCCTTCTCCCCCGGCCAGCCATCCAGTGACCAGTGCTGTTCGCTCCTAGCTCCGCGCTGGGTATCTAAGCGAAACCAACCGCTGCGCCGGTGGGCCGGCCCCCGGTCATTCTATGCTACATACTTTGTCTCATCTTAGGGATGTGGTGTATTCTTGTACTGATGTAAGTAGGGCTGTAGTTTTTTCTTTGGATCAAGAAAAGGCTTTTGATCGGGTGAAGCATTCCTTTTTGTTTTCTGTTTTGGCACACTACCATATTCCTTCTGGTTTTATCTCTTGGCTTAAGCTTTTATATAACACTGCCTGGATCACCTCTCATGTCAACCATTAACATAGAAACATAGAATTTGACAGCAGATAAGGACCGCTTGACCCACCTAGTCTGTCCATTTCCCTACCTAACAGATAAGCTGCAGATCCTAGTTAACTAACAGCCTACTTCCTCCTACCCCCCACTAGAATTGCTTTATGTCTGTCCCATAAATTCTTGAATTCCCCCACTGTTTTTGACTCTACAACCTCCTCAGGAAGACTGTTCCATGTATCCACAACCCTCTCTGTGAAGAAATACTTCCTCACATTACCTCTGAGCCGTCCCCTCTCTATCTTCAAATTGTGCCCCCTTGTTTTTGCACATCTCTTTTTCTGAAAGATGCTACCCTCTTGGACTTTGTTTATTCCCTTGAGGTATTTGAAAGTTTCTGTCATGTCCCCCCTCTACCTCCTTTCCTCGAGGCTATACATCTTTAGTTCCTTTAGTCTTTCTTCATATGTCTTCTGATTCAGACCCTGCATCATTTTGGTTGCCCTCCTCTGGACAGCCTCCACCCTGTCTATGTCTTTGCGGAGATGGGGTCTCCAGAACTGTACACAGTACTCCAGATGTGGTCTTACCAACCATTCTCCTGGTGCTGAGTTTTTGAGTAAACCGGGAGTGCGGCAGGGTTGTCCTTTGAGTCCCCTTTTGTATTTGTTCCAGATTGACCCTTTGTTACGTAAGTTGAGCTCCTGTCCTGCTATTCCTCCCTTGTTCCTTCCAGGTGGTCACTCTGTACCTACTGTTTTTGCGTACGCTGATGATTTATGTGTTTGTACCACGTCCTCTCTTTCTGCTTCGGGTTTCACATGTCTATTTTCTGATTTTAGTTCTCTTTCTGGTTCTCAATTGAATTTTCATAAAAGTGTGGCTAAGAGCTTTCCCTGCTGTGTGCCCTCCTCAACTACTACTTCTGTGGCTGTGATTCCTGTTGTTTCTGGTCCTCTTAAAATTTTGGGTCTGTATTTTGGCAGTCCTGATGATTCTCTGTATAATTGGAATTTGGCTATTGATAAAGTTCTCCAGCTTGTTTCCTCTTGGAAGGGTCGGTTTATTTCCAAGAAAAAATGTGTTTTACTTTTGAAGACTTTAGTTCTTCCTTTATTTTTACATGTGGCTACTGTTTTCCCTCTTCCTTTTGTTTTGGAAGCCAAAGTCAATAGTGTTTTTTTTCAAGGGTTGTGGGGTTCTCGTTTAAATCCTGTCCTGCGGGTTTTTTTATATCATGATTATTGTCAGGGAGGTGTTCAGATGTTGAATCCTGTGTTTTTTTTTCATTGCCTGTTTCTTAAGTTTTTGTTTTCTTTTCTGTTGCAGCCTCCCCCTTGGGTTTCTATTTTAGGTGCCTGGGTGACTCCTTTGTGTGTAAAATGGCTTGGTCCTCCTTCGGAAGTCCCTCAGAATTTTAGGACTTTTGGTATTCCCTCCTTGTTTCCCACTTTTCTTGAAATCTGACAATGTCACATGACCCCTCAGGTTCTGCAATCTCAGTCTAGGAAGCAACTGTATTATACTGTTTTGCTTTCCTTTTTTTCAGATACCCCTAGGCTGTTGAATGCTCTTGGTACTGAACTGGATACTGCTGTGATTTTTTGCCAGCTTACTGACCCTAGACTTCCTGCAAAGTTATGGGATGTTACTTGGTTGTCGTGTCATGGGAGATTGGGGGTGTGTAGTAATCACCTGCACAAGTCTTTGGAGGAGCGTATGTGTTTTCGGGATACTTGTCCGGATGTACTGGAAACTATGAGTCATTTTTTTTTTTGGATTGTCCTTTTAGTAAGGATTTTTGGACTCTTTGGCTCCATAAATGGAAGGAAAAGAGTCTTACGTCGATTTCGTATGACATTCTTGTGTATGGGCTGATTCCTGCCTCCCTTTCTCATTCTTATCCAAGTACCCTCCTCCTTGTCTTTGCCCTCTGTAGGTTTTTTCTGTGGCAGGCCCGTTGTGCTCAGTTGTTGCAACAGAAATCTTATACAAGCACTCGTATTATGGATCAGATTTTTGCAGAGCTCCGCTCTATTCAAGATAGGGAGCATGCTTCTCTGCCCTGTGATACAAACCGGCTTTACTGGGCTTTGTGTGAGTGGCTTTCTGCTGCTTGATCTTGTCTGTGTTTTGTTTTGGTTTGGGGGGTGTCAGTTTTGTTTTGGGCCTAATATTTCCATATGTGGGGATGGGGGGTGTTTGTTTCTTTTTGGGGGGGTTGCAGCTCTTTACCAACTGTTTTATTGGGTATACAATATTTATTGTTCATTTATGTTGTTCTTTTCTTTGATTCCAGGTAGAAATATTCTGTAATGTTTACTTTTTTGTTTACATGTATGATGTAATACATATTTTCGTTTATTTCCTGTTTTTTATGCCTTCATGTGCCATATTACTGTTTGGTTGTATCATGCTTTTATATTTTGTCGATAAAAATTCCCCTACTCTTTTAGTGTGGGGGGATCCTTTCTGTCTTGGGATTAGATTTGAGTTCTACTTCTGTATTAGACAGCCTGTTTGGATATGTTGACTGTAATACTTGTTTGCTTTTGTTATGATTTGTACTCTTCTTTTGTATGAGGCAACACTGTTTTGTATTGTTTCATTTTGTTATTCTAATAAAAAATTCCCCTACTCTTTTTGAGAAGTGCCATGGTATCTTTAACATCCAGCTGAACTACCACCAGAACAGGCAGATGGGACCGCGATTTAACATCTCATCCAAAAGACGGTACCTCAGGAGTGCAGCACCCCACCCTCATGCTGCACTGCAGTGTCAGTATTAGGATATTAACCCAAGTGCCTGGTGTGGGGATGGAATCCACAGCCTTCTGATCTCCCGGCCTCAGAGGTGAGTTTGCTACCTGCTGAGCCACTGACACTGAGCTGGACTGGTCTGTCCATGAGCACGGCCAGAACCAGCAATATGTCCCATGGTAGTGGTGGTTCATGCACCGGAGGGTACAGATAGAAAAACAGAAAATGATGGCAGAAGGGGATCTATGGTCTGAGTCTGCCCAAACATGGTTTCCTGGGAGCTACTGTCATGCCAGTGTCCTGTCCCTTGAGATGTCCAGCCTAGCCTTCTCTAGTGCTGTGTGATTGTGCCCAAGCCTGGTCCCACATGCACTTAAAACTCAACACTGACTTTGCAGTCACCACTTTGGGTGGCAGTCTATTCCACAGCTCCACCACCCTCTCTGAGAAGTAATACTTTCTGATGTCCCTCCTTAACTTCCCACCTTTTAATTTCCACTTGCGCCCGTGTAGTAGAGTTGGTGTTCCTGGTGAAAAGCACTGGGTGTGGCACTTTGTTTATGCCTCTAAGGAACTTGAATGTCTCGATCATATACCCCCTTTCCCTCCTAGTTTCAAATGAGTACATGTTCAAAGCCTTTAGCCTCTCCTCATAGGTAACTCCCTGAAGGCCATGTATCATCTTTGTTGCCCTCCTCTGGACCACCTCCAACCTATCAATATCCTTTCTAAGGTGAGGCCTCCACAACTGGACAGACTACTTCAGGTGAGGCCTACCAAAGACTGGTAGAGGGGCATCATCACCTCCCTGTCCCTGCTAACTATGCCCCCTCCAATACATCCGAGTACCCTGCTAACCTTGCTGTAAGCCTTATTACACTGGTTTTGCTGCTTGAGGTCATCCCTAATGATGAGTTCTAGATCCCGTTCCTCTGCCAAGGAGCTAAGTTTAGCCAATTTTCTGTCTTAGGGTTAGCTCTACCCAGGTGCATCACCTTGCACTTGTTAGCATTGAATTTTAACTGCCATATGTGCGTCCACCTTTCCAACTTTTTAAGATTCTCCTGTAACTCTGTGACTCCCTCCATGCTGTCCACTCTGCCGCTAAGTTTCATGTCATCAGCAAACAGGGAGATGTTGCCCTTTATACTCTCGCCAATGTCACTAATGAATATATTGAACAGGATTAGCCCCAGGACTGACCCCTGAAGCACCCCACTAGTGACATGTTTTAGTAGATCTTACCCCATTTACTACTTCTCTCCGTTTCCTGTCTTTCAGCCAGTTTCACACCCACCTATTTTTTATTTTTATTTTTTCATTTATTGAGATATTCAGAAAGACCTTTGAGTCAATGACTCATTTACAAAGGTTCCACGTCACACATAGGACAGAAACAGGGACAATATTTTTACAGGGTGGTGTAAATAACATTATATTACAATTCGCTAACATGGTTTACCCATTTGTTCAGTGGGTGCATTACTCGTCCAGGATAACATGATTTACAAGTGATTAGCACAGCCATAAGGTAGCAGAGAGGTTCTGACGGGGCTCTGCTGCTCCCAGATCCTCCAACTTTTTTAAGAGGCGCCTGTGTGGGACTGTGTCAAATGCTTTACTAAAGTCAAAGTACAGCAGGTCCACTGCATGGTCCCTATCCAACTCCCTGTTCACGTGGTTGAAGAAAGTAATGTTTATTTGACATGACCTGCCTGACATGAACCCATGCTGGTTATTGTTTTGGAGGTGATTAACTTTGAGGTATTCTACCAGATCTTGTTTAATAAGAGTCTCCAACAGCTCTCCCACTATGGATGTGAGGCTGACTGGCCTGTAATTACCCGTCTCCTCCTTATCACCACTCTTATGGAGTAGCACCACATCAGTCACCCTCCAGTCATCTGATACAATCTCAGACTTAAGTGACCTATTCAATATGTGCGTGAGAGGGGCTGCTAGCTCCTCCGCCAGCTCCCTCAGCACCCTGTGGGTGCAAACCGTCAGGGCCTGGGGCCTTATCGGGTCCGATGTCTGAAAGGCCCTTCCTCAACCTGTCAGTAGTGAACTCCTGGATGCACATTCTCTGGATCCCACTGGCTGCGGTCCTGATAGCACTATCTGGCAGAGGGCCCTGTTCCTCCCTAGTGAATACCAAGTAAAAGAATTCATTGAGGGCCTCTGCTTTCTGCCCGTTGTCCTCTAGCATCTCAGCCTTAACCTTAAACCTTACAGTCCCCCCTTTCTTCCTTTTCTCACTGATATAGAGAAATAAATTCTTTCCCCCCGATTTAACCCCATGTGCAATCTGCAGCTCCTTTGCTGCCCTGGCATCCCTCACTCTACTCTTGGCCTCCCTGCTTTTCTGAATGTAATCCTCCCATTCGCTGTCCCCCTTTTGCTGCCTGAACAATTTATATGAGTTCCTTTTGGCCCTGATTGCCTCCCTTACTGAAGAGGAAAATCACATGGGTGTTTTATACCTATTTGTTTTTGTTACAGTCCTGATGCAGAGCTTGGTTGCCTCAAGGACTGGTTCCCTAATACCTTCCCATATTTCCTTCACCTCTGACTTGTCCCTGATATTCATTAACCTTTCTCTCACTAACTGCCCTAATCTGCCAAAATCTGCCCTCCTAAAGCATAGCACCTCTGTCTTTGAGGAGGTTTTTGTATCACCTGTGGATATTTCAAACCAGACAGAATTGCTGTCGCTATTTGCCTAGGGTTCTCTTACCCTGACTGATCTAATCACATCTGAATTAGTGAGGATCACATCCAGGATGGCATCCCCCTGGTCAGATCCCTTACTAGTTGGGACAGCAGGCAGTCCTGGATTGCCTCCAGTAAAGCCTGACTTCTCGACCTCTTGGCTACTGGAACCTCCCAGTCCACATCCAGTAGGTTCAGGTCTCCGACTACCATGTCAACCCTTACCTGCCATTTTTTGTAACTCCTCAGCTAATTGCCCATCCTTTTTGTCTCCCTGCCACTGGGGTCTGTCTATCACTCCCATGCGCAGTTTCCTTCCCGCTGTGGTAGTTAGGTGAGCCCAAAGTGACTCAATTCCCCCCCACCCGCAAGTCTTGGTGCTTATATCTTCAACTGCTTCGATGTCCTCCCAGGTCCAAGCCCTTGAAAAAGCACCCAGTTGCCTTCTCCTGGGCCACCATCAGCTTACCAGCCTACACCTACACCTGCTAAGGAGAGATGGCCACCAGGTGCATCTTAAGGGTTGTCGCTCGCAGTCCTGACTGAGAGAGGGGATCAGTGGCATTCCAGGATGCTCACCACAGGGCAGGCAAGGGGATCAAACTCCCTGCCCTGGCACCAGATGGAAGACCTCTTCCAATTGAATACATAGCACCGGCAAGTCGACCCCTTTTGGGAGGGCTCCACAACATGGAGTACATCTCCTGAGAGACCCAAGGCCTGGAACTCTAGCCACTCAGGAACCAGGTTAATGGGTGCAGAACCGCCCCGTCTAGTCAGATGATCCAGTCAGAGAGGCAGCCGCCATGGAGGTCTGCTGCTGAAGCTGAGGAATGTCAGGTACCAGAACTGTCTTGGCCAGTCTGGAGCTATCAGGATCATCTACACCTTGCCCACCAGCTTGTGGACCAAGGAGAAGGGAGAGATGGTGTACATGAGGACTGGGGTCCAGGGCCTCATGAAGGCATCCCCAACAGTGTCCTGGACTGTGGGTGACAGGCACAAAACAGTGTCAGTTTGTCACTCTCTCAGGAGGCAAACAGATCCACTCGCAGCCTGCCCCGCTGGGAGAACAGGTGGTTTTACCACCTCCTGATTGAGGGACCACTCATGCGATGTCTCTTCTACCCGGCTGACAGAATCTGCCAGTTGATTGTGAACTCCAGCTAGATGAACTACTTGGAGATCTGCACCCAGGCTGGGCATGAGGGTACAAAACAGAGGGCTTCCTGACACAGGGGAAATGTGTTCCACCCTGCCTGTTCAGGTAAAACATGGTTGTGATTTTCTGTCTGGACCTGCATGACCTGACCCCTGACTAGAGAGGCAAATTCCATCAGAGCTAGCCAAACTGCACAGAGCTCCAGCACGTTTATGTGGTGACAGAATACCCAAGGTGACCAGAACCTGTGGGCTCTGTGGTCTCCCAGGTGTGCTCTCCAGCCCACCAGAGACACATCTGTCATAAGCAAGATGGCCAGCTCTGGCAGACAAATGGGATTCCTTCTTCCAGATGTTCCAGAACCAGCCACCACCGGATGGCATCCCACATCAGCTGGATCGCTGTGACCAATTGGTCCAAGTGTCCTCGGTGCTGGGACTACTGACGGCCCAACTCCCACTGGAGGTGACACATCTGCCAGCATGCCCAATGGACCATACTGGTTCAGAATGCCACGTACCCCAGCAGCTGCAGGAAATCCTGGGCAGGTCACGGGGACCCAACTTGAAATGATTGGGTGAAGGAGGTGAGATCCAGTGCCTGATCCACAAATAGGCGGGTCTTTTATTTTTTTATACTTTATGTTTATTGGGTTACAATAGACATTCAGTAAAAATCCTGAGACAGTACATAATGATACACTCATAAAAATCCACATGAGGGTTCCAACCCTCTTAATACATGCATAGTAGTAAACATACTGAATCTATTAGATACATCCTTAGGGGGAAAATCGTGAATATTATAATTAACAGTTTAATACCACCTTAGCTGTATAAGTAAACCCATGGGCGGCATGGAATACATACTAAACATCTTATTATAAAAGAAATTTTCATTGTGTGGCTCCTTCCCGAAGGAGACAACTAACCATGCATTTCTCAATTTTTATTACCAAATCTGGCAGTATCAATAATGAACTAACATCTGGAAAATTACATACTTCTAGAGACATCAGAGTGTGTAAACTTTTAAGGCCATTATTAAACACCCAAAGCCCAGCCTTAAAAAATAGGTATGCTAAGAATGTCTCCTCTTTATTTATTTCAGGTGAAATAACCAAAGAAGTGTGTTAAATTCTTCCCATAGAGGACCTGTAATAACCATTCTACTCCCTTAAGAAATAAATTGTACCCAGGTATAAACTAACCTGAGCTAATCCTGTTAAGTTGACCAACGAGTCCAAAAAGTCCTGAGTCGTTACTTTTAAAGGCCAAACTTCTAAAATTATTAACATTAAGGGCAGTTTGATTCAGTCCATCGTGAGTCAAGTTTCCTCCTCATCAGCGTCATCTTGATCCGATTCCTCCGAGACATCTCTCCTTGTCTTCGGCAGTGCATGGTGTTGGGCCCATTTCAAGGCCTCCAATGGGTCTGAAAAAATATAGACCTTCCTCTCGTAGGTGATCCTGAGCCTCGCTGGAAACAACATGTTGTGGGCGATTTGCACTTCACAAAGAAGCACCCTGACTCTGTCGTACCTCTTCTTGCGCTGCCTGGTAGCGTAGCTCAGGTCAGGGTATAGCTGGATCTGATTCCCTTCATGCGGCAGTATTTTTTTCTGATGAGCCATGGCCAAAATAAATCCCTGGAACCAATACCATCTAATACCGCTACAATCGCTCTGAGAGCCTCAGAATTGATCGGGCGTCCCCAAAAGGAGATGCGGCAAGCCTTCTGAATCCAGATTTGCCTGTCCATAAAAGCCTGTCCCAACTGATGCTCTAGCCACTCAGACAGAAAGAGGATCAAATGGTACCCCTCGCTCTGCTCTGGCATCCCAATGATGCGAAGATTTGCTGCACGGGCCTGATTCTTGAGGGTCTCAAGCTGGATTCTCAGGTGATTGTTTTCTTTCACCAAGTTAGCTGACATGCCGAGAGCTGCTTCTGCACTTTTACGGGATTCCGAGGAAAGCAGTTTTATAGTATTCATTTCCAATTCCATAGTGTTTACTCGAGTGGTCAAAGAATCACCTTTTTCAGCTAGTCCTGAGACCGTGAAGATAAGTCTATTTATTTTATGTCCCAATGTTTGTAGAGTTTCTTCATCATTTGGGTTTTCTTCTGGCATTAAGCAGCCCTGTGTAGACCTCGTGGCAGGGAGACTGAATGTTGGCTTACATTTGGTTCCATCATGATGTCCTTTGTCCTTCCTCAGATTGCCTATTGTCGATCTGCTACACTTCCAATAGCCAGATATATAAATGTTAACCACTGGGTCCACCGAGATAACGTATATTTATTTAGAAATTAAATCTCTTTTGCAGAGCTGTATTTCCAGACGTCCGTCTCACTCGGGCTCAACAGCGCCTCCCTAGGAAGGCGGGTCTTGACTCACAGGAAGTCTAGTTCTGCCCCAGTACAATTGACCACCTGTGAGTGTACCAGCTCAGACCTGTCCATGTTGACCAGGAGGCCCAAGTCTCAGCAGGTCTGGACAACCAGATCCCTGGATCTTTCTACAGTCTGTTTGGATACTAACATACTATTTGCCAGCAGATTAGGCCTTATGGTCTATCAAGTCTGCTCGAACCTAGATCCTTAGTTGGGTGCAGAGACCCTCCCCTCCCTTGTGCTCCAGAAACCCCTATCATCCATCCCCACCCCCCCGGGACAGGCCATCATCTGATACATCCACTTTCTGTGTCTGTCCCACCCTCTCTTAAAGCCCTCCACTGTGGATCTCTGAACCAGCTCACCAGGCAGAGCATTCAAGGTCCACCACCCTCTCAGTGAAAAACCTCCTCCTCTTTTCCCCCTCACCTTCCACCTTCCAACTTCAAACCATGCCCTCTGGTGATGCCTCCTGCTTTAGTCTAAAGATCCCTCCATGTTTACCCTATTTATTCCCTTGAGGTACTTGAAGACCTCAATCATGTCCCCCCTGTCTCTCCTCTCCTCCAATGAAAACAGGCAGAGCTCCTCAAGTCTGTCCTCGTAAGTCAAATCCTCTAGCCCTCGTATCATCTTTGTTGCCCTCCTCTGTACCCTCTCCAGGAGCTGTATGTCCCTCTTCAAGTGTGGTCTCCAGTACTGTACACAGTACTCAAGGTGTGGTCTAACCAGTCCATTGTACAGCGGCAGAATCACTTCCTTGCTCCTTGAGGTGATCTCTTGCGATGCATCCCAACATCCTGTTTGCCTTGCTAGCTGCTCTCCTGCACTGCTCAGAGTTATTCATACATGTATCCACCATGACCCCTAGGTCTTTTCTCCTGTTGAGGCTTCCAGCACCTCCCTCCCAGGGTGTACCTGTGTTTAGGGGTTTCCCACCAAGATGCAACACCTTGCACTTGGTGATATTGAAATTTAATTTCCATGTGTGAGCCCAGCTTTCCAGGGTGTCCAGGTCCCCTTGCAGGGCCAACCTCCCTCTTCTCCCTCAACTACTGCTCCCATCTTGGAGTCATCCGCGAAGAGACTCATTTCACACCCTATACCATCCCTGATGTCTGATATGTATGCATTAAACAGGATTGGACCCAGGAGCGAGCCCTGTGGTACCCCACTACCAACCTCTGTAGGGTTCGAGAGCTCCCCACAGACCACTACTCTGAGTGCTCCAGCTATCCAGTTTTCAATCCATCTGACCATCAAAGGGCCTACTCCTAACCCCATCAGTTTCTCCACCAGACCATTGTGGGGGACAGAGTCAAACGCCTTGCTGAAGTCCAAGAATAATACATCCACAGGCTTACCCCTGTCCAGTTCTGATGTTACCCATTCATAGAACTCCACAAGGTTGGTTTGACATGATCTACCTGGCACAAACCCATGCTGCCGACTATCCAGACCTCCCACCTCCATGTGGATGGTCTGGCTATCAGCCAGTTGTCCAAGTAGGGGTACACTCTGATGCTTTAGGGTCACAGGAAGGCTGCATCCACTGTCATGCACTTAGTGAAGACCCTTGGCACTGAAAAGAAACCAAAGGGCATGACCTGGAACTGGTATAGGATCCCTTCCACTTAGAATTGGAGGTACTGGTGGTGGGACAGATGGACTGGGATGTGGAAGAATGCATCCTGGAGGTCCAGGGAGCCCAAATACATAATTATCTGATTCAGAGTGACCATCCAGAACTTGCACTTCCATATGAACTGATTCAGAGTGCACAGATCCACTATGGGGCACCACCCCTCTGTCCATTTCGGAACCAAGAAGTACCTGGACACATAACCCTGACTAGCCAGGGTGTCCAAAGCAAGGGCTATAGCTCCTTTTGCGAGGAGCTGAGCGATGTTCTCCTGAAGGGTGTACAGGGTGTCCTCTGACACCCTGGACTCCTGAGGAGCATGCAGTCAGTAAGGTGGGAAAGTCTCAAAATCCAGAGGCAGCCCTCTGCCTACCACTGCTAACACCCACTTGTCCATTGTGATGGTGGACCAAGATGGCAAAAAGTGACTTAGCTGACCCCCAACTGGAAGCCCAGACAGGGACAGGATAAGTGGAGGGATGACACCCCCCAACCTGTCACTGGGCAGTTTTTGCAGGGCCACCAGCTGCTGCAGCCACAGGGGCACTATCACCCCTGCCCCCACATTTCTTAAGGCCCTGGTTCCTGAACTTAGACTTGGGATGCCATGCCTAGTATTGCCCCTACTGGGGCTGCTGCCAAGGAGGCTGTGGCTGAAAGGAACTATATTGAAAAGCCTTTTTCTTAGGCTTCTTCTTTTGGTCCTTCTGGGACAATGCCACAGTGTCATGGGTGGTACTGGACTTCTCAGTATGGGGAAGATGTTCTTCCACCCTCAAGCCAAACAAGTTAGTGCCCAGGAAAGGGACTTTGGCCTGCTTATGTTGGGTGCCCACCGTGAAGGTGAACAGGCAAAGCCAAGCCCTGCGATGCATGGAGACGGTCGCTGCCATGGCATGGGTATAGGAGTTGCCCGTGTCCAAGGCTATCTGGAGCTGGGGTTTAGCCAGTGAGTGACCATGGTCTCGGAACACTTTCACCACCAATTGCTGGTCTGCAGGGAGACAAGGGAGGATGATAGTATCAAAGACTCCTATCAGAGAGTGACCAAACCTAACCACCATCATGGTGTAGCTCGCCTGATGGAGACCCAAGGACGATGCAGTGTAAGCCTTTTTTGCAGTGTGATCAGTTTTTCAGACCTCCTTTTCCAGTGGCTTGTCCACATCCCCTGGCCCCCAGATATGAGGGATGCTGAGTCAGACACAGGCCCCTCAGCTAAAGGGTGGTCTGAGAACCCAGAAAAGGACTCAGTAGGGGTCACATACTTGCAGACCATACGGGTTGAGGGTGCTGGGCAGGATGCCAGATGCTGCCAAAGCTCCAGAGCTGGTCACAAAATGGCCTCAGCCATGGGAAAGGTAACCTCTAAGGAATCGTCCCTGTCCAGAATGTAAGGGGATACTTAGCCCACTTCTGGACTGGCTCAAGTGGGACCAACATGGACTCTGAGATTAAGTGAAGAAGCGCTCAGAAGGACACTGAGTCATGTTCTGTGGAAAAGTCCTCAACTGAACCTCGGTTGAGGAGGAGAGTCACAGAGGAGCCCATGAACTCAAAATCTGAATTATCCGAGGACTCCTCGTAAATGGCCCTCGACCACTTCTCACCATGGACCATCTGGGGGAATCCGTAATGGCAATCGGCCTGGTAAGCCTGTGGCTGCAGAGGTCTCCTTGGTCGGAGCACCCACTTTCTATTGTGGTAGTTGTGGCTTCACCCAAAAAGGTGAAGAAGCAGTTGCTGGAAGCACCTGTGTAGCATGGATCAGCAAAGGCATCACTAGCAACTGCCAGGTGACTGGAGCTCCCATGGATAGAGCCCCATCCCACTCCACAATGGCCCATTGTTGCCCGAGGAGCTCCTTGTAGGCGTATCTTGTGGTGATGCCTTTCCTCTCTAAAGGATGAGGATAATAAGTGTCAACGGCAACATCTCACTGTCAAGCAGGATCAAGGGCCGGCCCGGTGGCACTGAGAGTTGAGGCACTGGAAGCCACACCTCGCGCCACGCCAGTGACTCGGGTTTGGGAACAAGCCCAGGCCTTGGGGGTCAGTGGGGGGGGAAGAGATCGAGTGCCCGTGGGACTGTTCTCTCTTCCCGGGGAGGGTTGTGGGGAAACGATCGCTCCTGGAGTGGTCTCTGGCGGTGGCTGGAAGCGCCCAGTGTAGCAACGCTGTGGATGCAATGGGCGGAGTTATGGCATAACGTTGCCTTACTAAGCCATACTCCAAGGGGTAGGAACTACACAAAAAAATAGAGAAAAATACCACTCTTGGTGATAGATGAAGGCACCTCGACCTCCTAGCCCACACTCCCAACCCCGGACTGACCTCCTCTCCATGGGGGCCGACTCATGTGCCCAGCACTTTGCCCTATAGATAGAGTGCCCTGGGTGGACAGGGTGGACCTAGCTCCAGAGGGTTCAGACCCGGAGGTGCTGCTGGGTCACATGAGCGGAGAGGACTAGAAGTCAAGGGGGGAGGTAGAGGCTGGGAGCCCCTAAGGATGCCGGAAGGAGTTCTCCAGGCAGTGGAGATAAATAAAGTCTAAAAAAGAAAAAGCAGGATCAAGAATGCAAAGGCCTTGACCGAACTCAACTTCAACTACCTACCCAAGGAGCGATGTCGAAGAAAACCTTCCCCTTGGTTATGGTAGACATTATTAATTTATTTATTTTATTTATTTAAATTTTGGTAACCGGGTAGGCCCACTGGAACCTTGTGGTCCCTTTTTCAGGGGCGACCTGGGTTTAGTTACATGTACTGTACCTAGAGGGAGGGGAAAAACCAATGCAAACAAAATGTACAATCAGCAAGGCTTACATAGATTGCATGAACAAACATTACAGTACAGGAACTGATACAATCAAAACTTCAGATATTTGTTAGGTACAGACAAAGCTGACAGTTGTAAAACCTATATAAGTGCGAAGGACAGTTCTACCACCAGACTGACGGACATATCCATCCATGCCCCGCCATTCTTTTGCAAGGATATCGCCCTGCGTGTGGTCCCTTGGCAGGACCCTAGGTGAGGCAGAGGCACTGAGGCCCCTTTTCTAGGTGTGCTTTTAGCCCTTTCTTGAAGCCCTCCATGGTGGGGCAGTCTTGTATCTCTCTCGGGAGTTCATTCCAGAGTTTGGGGAGGGTGACCCTGAGCGACCTTTGACCTAGAGATGATCTGGCCCTGGGGATTTCTAGGAGTGTCTGATCGGTGGATCTGAGCTCTCGTCTTGTTGTCTTAGGAATGAGCAGGTCCCGCAACCTGAGAGGGGCCCCAGGTTGCTGTAGCTTATAGGCCATGCACAGGGAGGGATATGCTAATCTTGCCTCTAAGGATGGCCATTCGCGGGCCTGGAGCACCTTGCAGTGGTGTTCCATTCTATCTGCCCTGGCGGTGAAATGGATGACCCTGTGGTAGAGCGTGCTCAGCTGCTGTCTTTCCATAGCTCTCAGCAACTGGAGCAAGGTTGCTTCATAGAAAAGGGTGGGGAGAATTGTCCCATTCCCTACCACCTTCCTGGTTTCCTTGGTTAGAAAGGGGTTAAGTCTATAGAGGAGGCCCAATTTTTGGTTTACTACCTTTGTGAGGTGGTCAGTGTGCTTCCTGAATGAGACCTCCTGGTCAATGTACATTCCCAGGTATTGCATGTTATCCACAACTTCTATCCCTACTCCACCCCTGGTGTAGAGTGATAGGTGGATGGATCTCTTTTGGCCCAGTCTTTTTGGGCCAAAGAGCATGGCTTTTGTCTTTTTGTTATTCAGAACCAGCCTATTAATCTGACACCATGATTCAAAGGCTGCAAGGTCCTGACTCAATTCCCGGTTTAAGGAACCCGTGTCTTCTCCTATCCTATATAGCACTGCGTCGTCAGCATAGAGCATGACTTTCACCCCTCTGCAATGCTGGGGAAGGTTGCTTGTGAACAGGTGTGAACAGGGAAAATAGCAGGGGGCCTAAGATTGACCCCTGTGGGACATCTGAGGGTACTGGGCACTCGTCTGATGTAGCGCCGTTCCACCGGACCATTTTTGTCCTACCATTAAGGTAGTCTGTGAACCATTGCAGGGTTGTTTTGTCCAGACCCAGCCCCCTAAGTCATTCCAGCAGTAGCTGGTGGTCAATCAGGTCAAATGCCTTGGTGAGGTCAATGAAAACCGCGCCGAGCATTTTGTTCTGGTCTAAGGCTTCATACACATCAGTGGTGAAGCTTATTAGGGCTGTTTCGGCCCCGTGTTTTTTCCTAAAACCATGATGCTGGTGGGCCTGTAGGTTGTGCAGTTCCAGGTGGTGACTTACCTGTTGGTAGACCACCTTCTCCAGTAGCTTGCTTAAGGTACTTAGAATGAACATAGACCTAAAGTTTTCCACATCTCGTGCGGCCCACTTTTCGGGATTGGGGTCACCAGTCCAACCTTCCACAGAGCAGATATTTTCCCTTCTGTCAGGGACCTGTTAAAGAGTTGAGCTATAGGTCCTGCAATAGCAGGGGCTCCCATTTTCAGCAGCTTGCATTCCAGGTTGTCATGCCCTGTTGCCCTGTCTGGTTTCATGCCTCTGAGCAACTTCAGGACTTCCCCTACCGATACCAGCTTAAGGTGGAATTCGGGGTCCTGGTATTGGGCCTCCGGGTACTCTTGACCATCCTGGGGAGGTCAACTACTGGTGGAGATCACTCCTGAAGAGAATTGGTTGGGAACACCGAGTGGTCCACATCCTCTTGGATGAGGACCAGGAGCACCAAGGTCTGCGAGACCAACTTGTCGATCTCATCTGACAGGCTCGAGGAAGATTTCTGTTGCCTGCTCAACTGGAGATGAGATCGACAAGACCAACAGGGGTATGGAAGAGCATTCAACCTTTCCCTCTACTGGAGAGGGCTCAACCAGAGTCGAGCAAACAAGGGAGTCAACAGATTGAGAGGACCTCAGTTTCTCATGGTCCCACAACCTACGTTGGAGGCATCTGTGCTTTCGTCCACAGTGAACAAGGGCTCTTCCCCAAGGTCTGAAGGGCCAATCACATGTCACAAAATTCCCCTGTGAACAACACAGGCCCCAGCTGGAAATGGCACAGAGACTGAAGAGGTGCCCGCTTCCACAGCGTTTCCTTTTCTTTTTGTTTTTTTTATACTTAGCTTATTGAAAGTATTTCAAAATTTTTTGGTTGTAACTTACAGACAATGTCATAGACCAACTCATTATCAGATATTACTAGGGTAAAACAACCATATTATATCACATACATACTTTGTACACATTCCATTTTTGTATACAATACTTGTTAAACCACTCAAAATCATTACAATTTAAATTAAATTATGTAAAAAAAAACAACTTGTACCTTTGGGGAGGAGTAAAAGTCCATATATTCCAGCATTGCATTGACTTTAATTTAAAACTGATATTCTTTGTGGTGAGTGTTACTAGACACACAATGAAAGAAGGGGGGGAGGGTAGTTAAAATGGTACACTTTTATCTGTTTTACATTTATATCCCATCTTTATATCGATCCCAACGAGTCCATCTGTTTGTATATGCTTCTTTACAATAATTGACAGCAAAAGTAGTTCTTTCCATAATTTGAATTTGATTTACTGTTCCCATCCATTCCCTGAGTTCAGGGGGTGACTGCTGTAACCATTTCTTTGTTATGCCCTTCAGAGCCGCAGCACAGCCCATTAATATTGCCCTTCTTTCCCTTTAATGGTTGCTGGACAGAGACCTAATATTATATTTTCCGGTCCTATTTCCGTTGCTAATCCAAATATTCCTGTTAGATGTTGTTTTATAGTATCCCAATATATTTGTAGATTTGGGCAAGACCAGAAAATGTGTGACATCTCCGCTTGGAGACAGCCACATCCTCTCCAGCACATAGCATTGGTTCTAGAACCCATCTTCAACTGTCTACCTGGAGTATAAAAGTACCTAATTTTGATCTTCCAGGCAAATTCCTGCCACATAGGCGATGAGGTTGTACGCCAACTACTTCTAAAGGCTATAGCCCATTTCTTCTGATTTAGCTGTACTTCCAACTCTTGCTCCCATTTTTTTGTAATGAGGCTGTGCTGTGCATCTGGTCTGTTATCAGGTTCCAATAAAGCATTGTTATTGCCCCTTTACCATGAGTTGATTCCCAAATATTTTCAAATACCCTGAGGAAAGGTTTAAGATCTTCATACAAAGTATCTTCTTGCAACTTTCCATTAAAAAGTTTCTTAGTTGATAATAGTATAACAAATCGTGTTCTGACCAGTTGAACAACTCCTTTGCTCTTTCAAAAGGTAATAGTGTGCTCCCCTGAAGCAATTGCCAACCTGCAACTAAACCTGCAGCAGCTTGTCTTTGATACCAGTTAGAAAAATGATTTGGAGTGTAAGTCCTGTCAGATATGAACCATTTATATTTCCAAATCTTTCTTTTTGTGTACCCTCTTTTTATACCCTGATACCATCCATGTAAAGTTGCTCTTACTGAAGTCGGGAGTTTCCCAAAATCAGAGGTGTGACCCTGCGGGTCAAAAAGCTTGGAGCATAGCTGCACTCTCCCCATTAAATGCAGTTCAATTTGCTGCCAGTGGGCACTATAACCCTTATGGGCCCACAACAAAGCCTGTTTCATTTGGGAGGCAGCCCAGTAGCTGCTTATATGTGGACAGACTCTTCCCCCTTCCTGTTTTGGTAAAAATAACACTTTTTTAGCTACTCTGGGACATTTGTTCCCCCAGAAAAAGGCCATTATCCAACTCTGCCATACCTCCAATTCCTTCTGGGAAACCATGCATGGGACCACCTGAAATAAATATAGCAGCCTTGGCATAACATTCGCTTTGATTATTTGAAGTCTAGAAGAAAAAGGAAAGGGAATACTGTCCCATCTCTGCAAATCTGCTTTTATCTGCTTTATTAGGACTGGGTAATTATCTGCAAAAAGTGTAGAGGGTGATTTACCGAGCTTAACTCCCAGGTACTTAATAACCTCACAGTCCCACTTCATAGGATACGCTAATTTAATACATTCTGCAACTATATCTGACAGAACCAAAACTTCCTGTCTTTGACCAATTCAAGGCATACCCCAACAGGGCCGAGAAAATTTTAATCTGTTCAAAAACCTCAGGCAGTGATGCCGTCTGATTTGTTAGGTACAACAACACGTCGTCAGCATAAAGTGCCATCTTATGTGTTGTATTTCCTAATGCCACCCCAGTTATCTGGTTATTCATCCTTATACTCTGAGCCAAAGGCTTGATATACATGGCAAATAGCAAAGGGGACGGGGACAACCCTGCCTAGTGCCCCTCTCTAGCCTAAAAGAGCTAGATATATGTCCATTAGCTCTTATATAGGCTGTTGGGCTCTCATATAACTTAAAAATCAAGTCCACAAAGGGAGCCGGGAAGCCAAAGCCAGACAGGGTACCCCTCAAAAAATTCCACGATACCTGATCAAAGGCCTTTTCTGCATCTAGACTCATCACATAAGCCGGTGTCTTTGATAGTAGGAGTTGTTCAATTATGTCTACTGACCTTCTTATGTTGTCTGAGGTCTGTCTACCCGGGACAAAACCGGTTTGATCTAGATGGATAATGTCCAGAAGAAACTTCTCCAACCTCCGGGCCAAAGCCCCCATCAGTATTTTATAGTCAGTATTTAATAATGAAATCGGCCTATATGAAGAACATTTAGTGGGGTCCCTGGCCCGCTTTGGCAGTACAGAAACAATGGCCTGACTCCAGGATGGGGCCCCCCTGCCACCCTCCCTCCAGAGGGCATTAAACGCATCCCTAAGAAGCGGTACCACTACTGGTTTGAAACTTTTATAAAATTTGTTTGGGAGCCCATCAGTTCCGGGACATTTTCCTGTCTTTAAGCGAGATATTTCAAATTGTATCTCCCCTGACATAAGCAGGGAAAGCAGATCCTCTCTTTGCTGTACTGAAATTTTGGGTAGGTGTAGGGGAGCTAGATATTTTTCTATTTCCTCCAGGGTAGGGCTAGCCCCCTTACTATATAAGGTTTGATAATAATTTTTAAATGTTTCTGCAGTCCCTTCCACATTATTTTTCCATGTTTTTGTTTTAGTGTCGAAAATTTTGGGGATGCTAGCCCTAGCTCTTCGTTGCCTAAGCCTACATGTTAGGAGTCGCAGTGCCCTTGGCCCGCCCTCATAATATCTCTGGCGTAGGTAGAGTAATTTTTGCTCGACTTGGTAGTCTAGAATTTCCAGTAACTCCCTATTTAGTTTCTTTAATAATTTTCCCCATCTGCGTTTAATTGTTGTTGTTGTTGTTGAAATTCCAGAGTCCTTATCTGCTCCTATAGTCGCTCCCTTCTTGCTTCCCTCACTCTTTTATTTCTAGACGAAATTTCTATGCATTTTCCTCTTATTATTGCTTTCACTGTATCCCATAAAATCCCAGGTGCAATGTCTGGATCTGCATTGTCGCTTACTGCTTGCTCTATTACCTTGGTTATCATTTCCTTATTTTCCTGACTACGTATCAGGGAGAGATTCAGCCGCCAGAAAGTGGAACGCTGAATGGGACCTATTTTTAATTTCAAGTAGATTGGGGCATGGTCTGATAATATTATGTCGCCCATCCAGGAGTCAGTACACACTGATATAATATCTCTAGGCATTAAAAAGTAATCTAACCTGGAATATGTTTTATGTGCCGCGGAATAGAAGGAAAATTGTTTAGTTCCCTTATGCATCTGTCTCCAAGTATCTACTAGGCCAATTTCCCCCATTAATTTCACCACCTTTTTCGCCATTCCATTCTTCTGTCTGGCAACCCCTCCAGATGTATCCATATGTGCATTTAACCTCAGATTTAGGTCTCCCCCTATTATAAGAGAACCTTCTGCCCAATCAGAGATGCACAGGATAAAATCTCTATAAAATGAGAATTGTGAACCTGGCGGTGCATACACTGAAACCAACGTAACTGTAGAGCCATTGTATTTACCTTTTAATCTGGCCCAGCATTCCTCTTTATCCCTAATTGAATCAATCACCTCTAAAGGGCAACTGTTGGGTATAAGAATTGCAACACCCCATCTTCTACCCTTCTTACACGAAGAGTAGACAGTTGTTTGGTAACCAGATTTTTTTAGTTTCTCATGCTCATCTTTATTTAGATGAGTTTCTTGAAGCATTATGAAAGCTGCCCAGGACTTTCGCAAAAAGGATATTATTCTACTTCTTTTAATGGGATGTGTTAACCCATTAACATTAAAATATACTGTAGTTATATCTGCCTTATCCATTCAGGGTTTTGAATTATTGGTATTTCAGTAAAATGTTGCGTTTCTATTGTCCTATCAATGACCCCCCCATCATCTCCTAAATTAGTCTTTTCCCCTCCACAAAGGCAGAATCCCCAAAGTCGACTTATTAACAACCTAAAATATATGAAACATTGCCACATCTTGTCTAAACTACTGACTGATATGTGAACAGTTATATTTAAGACAAATAGTAACCAAACTTGTACTCCCATCAAAGGAAACCCTTGCATCCTCTAATCAGGGTTTCTGATACCAGTAATCCCCCTTACGCTCTGGAGTCACCAGCACGAGGAGTAAGAACTATCACACCACGTGTGATCCCCCTCAAGAGCCTTTAAGTGTAGTATTCAGGCTTTGTTATATACTTTAAAAAGTATATATCACAAAAATAAGGCTGTAACGCCACCGATCTTTGCCCTCCACCCCCACCCCACCCAGTCCGAAACAATTCAACCCACTTATTTTTAAACCTCTTATAAAAAAGAAAATATTGCTTAGTATCATCCGTTTACCATCACTTTGGTAGTCTACAGGCATGTCTATCTTTGATGTGCTTGATAATAGCTTTAAACACGCTAATGAACAAGAAAAAGGTGAGCAACAGCGTTCTAAACATAACTTTTCATTTAGTCCATAAATCAGTCTGATATGGAAGCTTCACTCACAGTGAGGAGATGGATCTGTCTGCCTTCTATTTTGAGTCTTACTTGGCAGTTTTAGAGGCTAAGTCAGACCGAGAGCAATCTGGACCCGATTCAGCCCAGACAAATTAGTAATGATGATGTTGCCGACTTGTGCCTTACCCAGCCCAGAAAAAGGAATACCACGGGTCTTCTCCGAATTCTTTCAGCCCTGGGAATCATTTGTAGGATCTTTACGCTGTTCCTGGAGTTTTTTAAGCAGCACTTTCATCACCTGAAACGGCGCAGCCGATGACACAATGAGGTCACAACCTCTCTTCCTCCTCCCCGCTGAGATTACCCAATGCCTAGCACGCTCCGTTGCCCTCTGGGAACTCGAGTTCTTATTTTCTGAGGCCTGCAGCGCCATTAAACCTTTCTCTACCAAAACCTCTCTGGCTTCCTCTGGTGAGTTATGAACCTTGGTTCCTTCAGGCCAAAAGATACAAATTCTAGCTGGGTAGAGTGTGTGTAAGTGGAGACCCTTGGCTTTTAATGCTTTTATTATGTCTGCATACTGCAAGCGTTGCCGTTGAATTTCTTGAGGAAAGTCATAATCGAAAAACAGTCTATTGTTTAAGTAAGATACTTCTTTCTGTCTCCAAGCCCTTGACAGCACGTCCTCTTTTGTTCTAAAGCTGTTAAACTTGATAATGATCGACAGAGGTCTGGCTTTTTCATCCGTGGGTCTAGACTGCTGCACTCTATGAGCCCTCTCGATGTTTAATTGATACCCCGTTGGTAGGTGTAAAATGTCCATCAGCAAATCCGTCAGAAAATACGACATCCGGCCTGTCTCTGTTCCCTCGGGGAGACCGTATAATCTAAGATTCTCACATCTGGAACGGCTTTCGAGGTCTACACATTTTTCCTGTAGTCTTTCAGTTTGTGCCACAAGTGCTTGTAGTATCAGGCCTGTTTGTGTCGCGCCGTCCTTGTTCTGTGCTATCCGATCTTCTGCCTCTTCTACTCGTTTCTCCAGTTTGGTTAATTTTTGATCGAGGTTCCTAAATTCCTGCTTTGTCTCGGCTCTCATTTCCCGAATCTCTTTAAACAGCTGTTCAAACTTCGATCTAGACAGTTGATCGGATTCCTCCTCCATATCTACTATACTACTAGCCAGTGAGGGCTTCTGCTCGGCCTCTTAGTTGCTGGAGTCGATCTACGATCATCCACTGAGTTAATACGATTTTTTGGTTTCTTCTTATTCTGTTTATCTTTAGTACGCCCTGTAGATGTCATTTTTAAGTCTTTTTGTAATATTTTTATACTTTAAATTGTTTCTCCAAGCGAAGTGGGTGGGGAGCCACTCTCAGTTGCTTGTTGTTATCTCCATGACGTCACCGGAAGTCCGCCCACAGTGCTTCCTTTTCAAGGACTATAAGCTGTTGGGCAGACACGGCAGCCACCAAGGCCTTCTTGCATCCCTTAGGCCAGATTTTTGGATCCTTCTCTGAAGGCCATCTGAAGGTGAGTTGATGCTTCTTATCTTCCAAGGATTCCAGCAGCATCGACATACGGAAACTGCACCTGGTCACATTATACTGCTTGCCCAGGCATGTGTCATGTGGGTTGGTGACTGACATCTACTTCTGGCACTGAATGCAGTATTTAAACCCCAGCTTCTGATGTTCCATCTTTGATCATAGAGAGGAGTCAAATGGGCTGAGGAAAACAATCATTAAAGTTTGAAAAATTTGCAAAGAAGGTTCGCCTATGGTGCACTAATCCTAAGCGAGAGCCATGAAGGAGGAGACCTGTTCTTCCAGCAGAAAGAAAGATCTGACATCAAGGGGCAGATTTGGGGGATATACTGCCCGGGTAGTGGGAGAAGCTTAGCTTAAAGACGTCCAATGAATCAGTAATTCTGGCGGAACTGCTAGAGTGTGGATAGTGGACTATATCCACACCCCTAGAAGTTCTTTTTAAGAGTATTTTTTAATTTACCTTCTTGGCTTTTCTGTCTCATTTATTTCTCCCCTTCATGTCCCTTCCTCCTTTCCAGCAGCTTGCCCATCTCTCTATCCTGCTGCAGTCCTCCCGAGGTCAACCAATTCTCTCCAACTTACACCACTGGGGACACAGCCCTCCAGGCAACACAAAATCCAAAGAGAACCCAACAGAGTATTTGCCAGCTGAGAGATCATCCCCAGGGGGCTGTGTGGCAGACTGTGTCTGATTTTCTTGAGCGTTTGTTAGGCGTACTTGTTTGACAGAAACATAAAAATTGCAATCATTAGAGTATCCCCAGTGTAGTATCAGTTACAGGGATAATATCAACTCCTGACTGTAAAAATGAT
This sequence comes from Neoceratodus forsteri, assembly GCA_016271365.2. Classification (NCBI taxonomy): domain Eukaryota; kingdom Metazoa; phylum Chordata; order Ceratodontiformes; family Ceratodontidae; genus Neoceratodus; species Neoceratodus forsteri. The sequence continues at coordinate 378,916,146 of JADMNL010000023.1, read as the reverse complement.
GTAATTCTGTACCGAGGCCTTCTTGGTATCTTTCGGCCTACCACGTGCCAGTCGAGCCTTCCAGTCTTTGATGGAGTAGGGCAGCATGGCCCAGCACAAATGCATCCCTTGATGTCAAGACGATTGCCTAAGCACTAAAGGCATGTGTTGTGTGACTCTGTGGCTGACATTTTCTGCTTCCAGAGGGTGCAGAACTTAAATCCCAGTTTCTCTCCATCATCAATCACGATCACATAATGAAGCCAGAAGACAGTGGAGCAACTGTAAAGCTGAATACAGACTGAAAGTTGAACAACAGCCTGAAAAGCGCTTGAGCAACTCAAATTCCTTCAACGCCGCAGAGATGCGAAAAAGGAGATCAATCCCTTCAAGCAGAAAGAAAGATCTAATGTCACATGGCAAAGCTGCAGGATATACCACCCGGATGTTGGGAGGAACTTAGCTTGAATCAGCTGTCTCCAACAGAACTGCCAGAGTGTGGATAGTGAACTGAATCCCCGTTATTAGAATGAAAGAAAAAATTACTCACCTTTGTAATGTTGTTTCTTCTAATGGACTCTTGCTATATTATGACATATGCAGTGAGTCCAAACCTTTGAACTGCTCCGGAGGTGAAAGAGTTAACTTTCCATGCCAGGCATGGAACCTTGAGCGCGAGCTCGCTTGAAAACTCTGTCTGTTGTTAATCAAACTCAAACTGTCAGATCTTTATGAGCAAAACTCACTAAGGTTCTGTGTGGAAGCCGAAAACCTACACTAGCCAACTGGCTACTAAATATAAGAACACATTTTTCTTGGTCCCAAAACAAAGACTCAAGTCAGGGGATCCAAAAAATTAAAAACATAACACCCAAACACCCCAAAAAGGAGGGGTGAAAAATAAGGTGGGCATCTACTAAGTGCCAATACTGCACTGCCCACCCACATCCCAAAAGTAGAGGTTCTGAGAGGGGCAGGTGGGGGAGAGGTCATAATATAGCAAGACTCCATTAGAAGAAACAACATTACTAAGGTGAGTAATTTTTTCTTCAAACAACATGAAGTCTTGCTATATTATGACATATGCAGACTACACAGCAGTACCACCATGGAGGAGGGACAGAACCTACTTAGGAAATAGGCTCTGAAGCACAGCTGTGCCAAACCGAGCATCACTCCTAGCCTGGATGTCCAGGGAGTAATGCTTGGTAAAAGTGTGAACTGTTTTCCAGGTAGCTGCTTGACATATCTCTAGGATAGGGATGTCCCTGGCAGCAGCCAGAGACGCAGCTGTACCTCTGGTAGAGTGAGCCCTCAGGCCTGAGGGAGGAACCTCACCCAGTTTTTCATAGCAAAATTGGATACAAGAGACAATCCACCTGGCAATGGATCTTTTAGTGGCAGGTTTCCCTTTACCCACCTCACCATAAGTGAGGAACAGTTGGAGGGAGTCAAACCTGTGACCCTTGGTACGTTTTGTGGGGGCACACTCCAAAGGAACATGTCAGCACATCTGAATGTGCTAGGGGATCCAGTGACCATTCGTGATGGCCCAGGGAAATCCTGCTGAGAGCATCTGCCAGGACATTGTCCTTGCCTGGGAGGTGAACTGCCATGAGGGAGGTGTTCAGGGAATAAGCCAGAGACCACAACTTCATTGCTTCGGTGCACAAGGCCGTAGACCGAGTGCCTCCTTGCTTGTTGATGTACCACATTGTAGTGGTGTTGTCTGTTCTGACCTGTACAACTTTGTTCTGAACAGATGTGGAAAAACTTGAAGTGCTAGAAAAACTGCTCTGAGTTCCAACAGATTGATGTGGAGCAGAGATTCCTGTGGGACCACAATCCCTGGGTAGTGAGATCACCCATGTGAGCTCCCCACCCCAAGAGGGATGCATCTGTGGTAAGGATTAAGGAGTGAGACTGAGGGGTGAAGGGGACCCCCTGTCTCAGATTGCTCTGGTCCTGCCACCACTGAAGGGCTTGGATCAGGGTTCGAGTCACTGGGATCAATTTGGTTAGAGGGTCTCTCCTTTGAGACCAAAAGGCTCTCAAATGTAACTGGACGCCTCATCTGAAATCTTGCTCCCTGCACTACTGCTGTAGAAGCAGCCATGTGCCCCAGGAGCTGCAGAAAATGCCTTGCTGGTCGAGAGACCTGCAGGGTGAAAGAGGAGGCCAGAAAGACCAGGGTCCTGCTCTTTCCAGAGGAAGAAAGGCTCTGGCCGCTTTTGTGTTCAGTTCTGCACCTATGAAGGTGAGGAGCTGGACAGGCTCTAGAACTGACTTTGGAAGATTGAGGAGGAAACCTAGAGATATGAGCAGTTGCTGAGTTACCTGACGGTGTAGTTTGACTTGTTCTGGAGACTGACCTACTATGAGCCAGTCGTCCAGGTAAGGAAAGATGGCAATCTTTTGCCTTCTTAAGTGGGCAACTGCTACTGCCAGGCATTTTGTGAATACCCTTGGGGCAGAGGTGAGGCCAAAGGGCATTGCTCTGAACTGGTAATGGCCTGAGGACAGTTCGAATCTGAGGTACTTTTGATGGGAGCTTCTGATAAGAACATGGAAGTAGGCATCCTTGAGGTCCAGGGACGCTAGCCAGTCCCCTGGCCTTAGAGAGGGTAAAATAATTCCCAGAGTCACCATTTTGAATTTTGGTTTTAAAATGTGCTTGTTTAGGTATCTGAGATCCAGGATGGGCCGCCATTCTCCTGTCTTTTTTGGGGTAAGGAAGTACCTGAGTACAACCCTTGCCCTGGTGTAGGGGTGGAACCCTTTCCACAGCTCTGAGAGCCAGGAGGGTAGAAACTTCTGTTTCTAGGGCAAGTGCCTCTGATGGATTTGCAGGTGGAAAGGACCTGGCTCTCATCTTTGGAAATTTTTTGAAGCTGAGAACCAGTCCCTGGCTTACTACTTCCAGGACCCACTTGTCTGATGTTAAAGACTTCCAGTCCTGGATAAAGTAAGCCAGCCTGCCCCCTACAGGTAGTGGAGAATTGGCCCTGGCCACCCCATCAGGGTGCCTGCTTGGCAGGGGCTTTGAGCTGAGGGGTGGAAGCAGGCTTGCTTGTGCCCCGTCTGCCTCTCCCTCTAAAGAACCTCCTCTGGGCATAAACAGAAGAGGAGGCCTGGACTTGGTAAAAAGGCCTATGAAAAGGCCTGCCCCTGCCCCTGGGATGCTGCCTTTGAGGAGTGGCCTGCCTTTCCTTGGCCTGTGCACTCCTATAGGTGGTCCTATATTCATCCATTTTCTTCATGTATTCTCTGTCTGCTCCCCAAACAGAGAATTGCACACAACAGGAAAATCTATGGCCTTAGACTGGGTATCCTCTGACACGGTAGTACATCTGAGCCAAGCCATTCTACAAAGTGCCACAGATGTAGCCATGACCCTTGATGACACATCATTAGAGTCTACTGCAGCATGAAATTGCACCTTGGATGCCTCAATACCATCTGCAGCCACCTGTTCCAGCTCCCTGGCAAGCTGGTCAGGGACCTGTTTTGCCAGGGCCAGCACAGTATCCAGTAGTGGCTCTAGCCACAAATGGTTACCAGGGCACAGCTGAGGCACAACAGATGGCAGCCAGGGCACTGATATATTGTTACTATGGGGGAAGCTCTGCACCATATGGGGCACCAACTGGGGCACAGCATTTTTTTACCGGGCCACGTGCCCTGGCGGGCCCTGATGTAGAGCCGCCACTGACAGTATCCCATCTGGATTTCTAGTACCTAGCAGCATAAGCCATATAATTTGCCTGTCTGAGTCCCAAAGATGCTGCCATGTACTGTTTCTTTGCCATGGCATCAATCCTCCTGGAGTCCTTTTCAGGGGTGCGGCTAGGGGAATATTTGCCTTGTCACAGGCTGCAGCCTGCACTACCCCACATGGCTGCATTGCTGTGTGAGAACTCCGTATCAGAGCCTGATAATGTATACCTCTTGTCCATCCTTTTTCAACAGGAGGTATAGTGTGAGGAGTTTTAGAATTTTACTGTCTGTTTCGAAAAGATTTATGCAAAGGAATAGACAGTCTCCTAGACTCTGGAATATCCATCATTTCTACATAATCAGGCTCCTCTTGGTCATCAACAGCTTCCTCAACAGGGAGCTGGAGAGTTTCAGCAACTTTCTTATAGAACATAAAATGAGAAGGGGACTCAGATAGCCTGGGGGGAGAAACCCCTGACGGTCTGTCTGGAGAGATGTCCTGTTCAATGGGCACATCCAGACCTTCAAAACACATTCACTCTCCTCATACCTCTTCCCTCCTCCAGTTCATAAAAATCCTCAAAATCATAATCTTGAACCGGTGGAACTGGCTGCACCGAGCACTTCCCTGATGGTGTCGGTTCGGTCGGAACCGGGGAAAGTGACTGGACAATTTGAATTGCTTTAGCTATTTCCTCAGCGGTTGGAGAAAGAACTTTTGGCTCCACACTAGCTGACTTTCTAGTCCTTTTAGTTGGAACCAGCTCCTCAGAACTGGCTCTTCGTTTGCCCAAGGAAGTATCGCCCTGGTCAGAGGGCACTCCCTCCGGTTCAGTTGGAACCGAACCGGGCTGGCCATCCGGGTCAGCAGACTTTTTGGCCTCCCTTTCCCTGAGCCTACCAAATCTCTTTTCTATGGTGGCAGCAGGAAAATTCTTACAAATCTGGCAGTCTGCATTGAGGTGGTCAAACCCCAGACAACACACACAGGTGTTGTGTGGGTCAGCCAACAACAAGGCTTCCCCACAAACACTACAGTGCTGCTGAAACCCAGTGGGCCGGTTTTCTTTTGGGTTTCTCAGACATAGTGCCAGCCTAACCAAACTTGCCCGTTTATGGCAATCCGCCAAGCAAGACTCCCTTATTGGTTCCCAACCGTGTCACGGATTGTGGAAAAAACGGTAATGAAATCCGTCTTTTTTAGAACCGATAAGAACCGGGAACCGCACTCTAAATAAGGACTAGTAAGTTTGAGAATAACCTGATCGGTTCAAACCGAACCGAAAAACGTTTACAAGTTCCACACAGAACAAAATAAATGTAAGCCTATCTATTACTTACAATACCACAGACAGAGCTTGAACTGACCGGTTACGGTTTAATTTCGGTCAAAAAACTGATAAAATAATACTTTTTAACCGACAAACGAACCGAGCAGAAGGAGAAATCTCCGGAGCGACTCTTCAGTGAGGCGGAGTAAAGAATCTGACAGTTTGAGTTTGATTAACAACAGACAGAGTTTTCAACCGAGCTCGCGCTCAAGGTTCCATGCCTGGCATGGAAAGTTAACTCTTTCACCTCCGGAGCAGTTCGAAGGTTGGGACTCACTGCATATGTCATAATATAGCAAGACTTCATGTTGTTTGAAGTTACCTATTTACTGTAACTGTTGATCTTCCTGAATATCTTCCCCATAGATTACCACTAATGGGTCTTAGCCAGGGACACTGGGACCCTGCAGAAGCCAGAACTTTTCCAGAAGGGAGCTGGTGATATGAGCAGTCACTGCCCATGCCCACTGGTATCCAGTAGTAACAACTCCCAGTTGTCTCAGTATACCTTTTTTACCCGGGAGGTGAGCAACATGACCTTAAAGAGCAACATATGCACTTAATCTAAGTACATGCCCTGGTGGCCCATGTCAGAAGGGCCACCAAACCAAGTAACACAGTATCTTCACAGCCCAAACAAAGGGGTGAAGACCATAACACAACAATACTGAAGTGAGTCTGGGGATGTGGCATCACTGTAATCTATGGAGAAGATATTCAGGAAGATTAACAGTTACAGTAATTATGCAACTTCCATATCTTCCAGGAATCAGTTTTCTCCATAGATTCCCACTAATGGGTCACAATACCAAAGTCAGAGAGATAGTCCCCCGGACTAGGGAGGTTGGAGCTCAGGGCTCATCTCAGGACAGTAACCCATTGCCGAATGGTGCCAACACGCTCAGGATACACTGGCAAAGATTACAGCGCAGCTACGATCCATGAGAGATGCCTTAACATGAAATGGAATCCTGGACACTATATTCTCCTACTGCAAGTAGCTGAATGTGTGAGGGTTATTTTGGGTTCCTCTTTGTGGGGTGGGGGTCAGGTGTGTGAAGTCAAATTAGCCCTAAGATGGAACATCCTCTGTGTCCTAGCTACCCAAAGCTCCAACCTGTAAATATTATACCAGGCCACAGAGAAAGTGGAAGTTTTTTCAGTGGGAGGGGAAGCTGTGGTTTGGCTGGGCCAGTCACTGTGGCTTCTGCCCTCATCTAGCGCTCACTCCCAATCAGCATGAGTTTTACAGGCTCTAGTACTTGAGCCTAACATTCTTGTATAACCAGACTGAGGTATATTCTCTAATCTCTGGGCTGTGAGGGTCAGCTGGGGGGGGGAGGGACAGGGGCTTCACAGTACTAAATTTTATTAATTATAATGTAACCCTTACTCTCCTTCCACCACTTTTTTTCAGCTTCAGTATAATTTTATTAAACTAGTATACAGCTGAATGTACAGCACTCAATACAATTATATATAAAATTTGTCCAGGTGTACTGTATTTCCTGACAGTAGAAACTAATATCATGGAAAAGTCATGTCAGTGGTAAGGGGTCCTTGTGTAGTCACTCTGTAGGGGTTATCCATTCTATCTTACCCCATAGAGGTGTGGTATCTGCCTTTCTTAAAAAAAAAAAAAAAAAAAAAAGGAAATCAGAGTATAAATGTCCACTCTATACAGCATACCCATTTGGGGTAACAGTAAAAACCAAAACAGTTTGTTCAGTAGAAAGGCTGCTAAGGTAACTTAGAACCATGTGAAGTCATCGAAATGTCCAGAGTGTCCCTAGGAGAACTTCTATTGGGTTCTGTACAACACAGAGAGATATATAACAATACCACTTGGGACTGTCTGTTACGCTAATTCAACATAAAAGTTATTTCTAAAACTAATCATACTGCAGTTTAGTATAATATAGAAACATAGAAACATAGACTCTGACGGCAGATAAGGACCACTTGGCCCACCCAGTCTGCCCATTTTCCTACCTATTGGATAAGCTGCAGAGTCTAGTTAACCAAAAGCCTACTTCTGCAACCCCCCCACTATAATTGCCTTATGTCTGCCCCATGCTTGTTTGAATTCCCCCACTGTTTTAGACCCCACAACCTCTCCAGGAAGCCAGTTCCATGAGTCCACCACTCTCTCCGTGAAAAAGAATTTCCTCACATTACCCCTGAGCCATCCCCCCTCTAACTTTAAATTGTGCCCCCTTGTTCTTACACACCTCTTTTTCTGAAAGATGCTACCTCTTTGGACTTTGTTGATTCCCTTGAGGTACTTAAAAGTTTCTATCATGTCCCCCGTCCCTCCTTTCATCAAGGGTATACATATTAAGCTCTCTCAGTCTCTCTTCATATGGTTTCTGATGTAGACCCTGCACCATTTTAGTTGCCCTCCTCTGGACTGCTTCCATCCTGTCTATGTCCTTGCATAGATGAAGTCTCCAAAACTGCACGCAGTACTCCAGATGGGGTCTCACCAACTGTCTGTACAGAGGGACCACATATGAAAATGCAATACACTTTAAAATAGAGAACCAATTAAGTTGTCTTTTCTGAATCATAAGAACTATGTACATAACTAAGTACATTACAGAAAAGTAGGATCTGGTACTACTTGAACTTGGTGCCAGAGGTACCAAATCTCCAGGAACTTATCATACTGTAGCCATAATCTACTTGTTATCCCCTCCATTCTCTCAAGATCTCCCACTCTGCACTCTCATTGCTCTCTGGTAGGTGAGATCGGGGACAACCAAGCAGTGGAAATGCATTACAGGGCAGCTACCTGTAAAATCTGCCCCAGACATCTAACTCTACTGGGGCAAGACATGAGGGCAAGGAATCCTAGAATCAGCTTTGTGAAGGTGAAAGGGATAGTTATCCCTGTTAAGTTTCTGAATTTCAAGGTGTATTTATTTATTTATTAGCTTTTGTTAACCAGGTAAGCACACTAGACAAAACAATTGCCTATTTTCAGGTACGACCCGGGAGAGTACAGTGAAGGACAAGTCCATGCAGAGAACAATAAGATACAATCATACATTGCACAGGATCAAGTACAGCCAGGTGACATTAAACAAGCAGTCAAGAATTTAACACAGTTGGGCAGGAAAAAACATACTTAGAATAAGCTAAAGATAAGAACAGTGCATCAGACAAAAATCACAGCCCACAGGCGTAGAGTGAATACATTTCTATACAGTAACAAAACCACCAAAACAGTGCATCAGACAGAACTCCACCTAGAGCAGAGAGTAGTTACATTATAATACAAATCAGAATCCTAAGCAAGCAAGATCCACCCTCAGGGCCCGCCCAGGGGCCGCCATAACTGCAGGTACATAATAGTCCAGTACAGGGACCTAGATTAATTATGGCGGTTTAGGACAGCCACATGCAGAGGAGAGTTTCAGGTAGGTCCAGAGGGAGCTCCGAAGGCAAGAGTGAGAGGGTGAGGAGCGAACTGGGGGGGGGGGGTTCCAGACTCTGGGAGCGCATACAGCAAAATCCCTATCCCCATTTGCGTTCAAGTGGCAGGAACTTTGAGAACAACAGAGCCCAAGGACCAGAAGGAGTAAGAAGAGGATGCAGGTATGAGGAGCTCTGCCAGTCCCTGGGGGGTTACCAGTTCTGAGCACCTTACCAGTGAAGCTACCCAGGACAAAACTCATATAATTGAATGGGGAGAGCCAACCAAGCATACTGTACAGGTCACAGTGGTGGGTGAGATGGGGGGGGGCTGCAAGTGTAGAACAACAAATGTTGTTATAGGCTACATTCAACCTAGTGAGGTGAGCTTTGGAAGTATGCACATACAGGATGAGCCCATAGCAAAAAGTAGGAAGAAACACGCCACTGGCCAGTGCACGACGAGCAGCAGATGTAAGATTGTTCTTCGCTCTGTAGGCAAGACCCAGCTTGCAACTGACAGCCCTGCATACATTCTGGATATGATGACCAAGCTCAAGCTGGGGGTCAAGTGTCACCCCCAAGTATTTAATGGCATCAGTAACCAGAACAGGAGAACCGTCAATTCCACTGATGCACAGGGAGGCAGTAGAGGCCTTTATCTTGGCCGGGGGCCCAAAAAGCATGGCCTGTTTTTTTTTTAATTGAGGACAAGCCTGTTTGCCGTAATCCAGGACTGGATATTCTTGAAACCGATGTTCATTTGGTGATCCCGATGTCACGGGAATGGGTGAGGATGACCAGGTCATCCACACATGGAATAGAGTTACAGTGGGAGGAGATGGAGGGAAGGTTATTAACAAAGATGGAAAAAAGGAGAGGCCTTAGGACTGACCCCTGAGGAACACCAGTGGTCACGGGGGTGGTGTCAGAGAGGACCTTGCTGAATTTAGTTAGTTGCTATCTACCCTGGAGGTAGCTGGTAAACCATCTTATGATAGGGAGAGACAGACCAAGGGACCAAAGCCAAGAGATGAGTAGGGAATGATCAACCAGGTCAAAGGCCTTGGATAGGTCAATGAAGATGGCACCTGAGAGCTTACATGGGTCCATTGCTGCCCTGATCCCAGAGGAGACCATAACAAGTGCAGAGGGTGTACTGTGCCCTTTCCGAAAGTTATGCTGTGCAGAAGCCAGCTTCTCATGGGCCTGGATATACTCTGTGAGTTGCCCAGCAACAACTTTCTCCAGGAGTTTGCTGATGACCGACATGATGGCTATAGGCTGATAATTATCAAGGATCTTGGGGTTGCCTTGTTTAAGAACAGGAACAATCCTTGCCACCTTTCAGGGGTCAGGGATAACTCCGAAGGCAAGAGACGTATCGAAAATATGAGCCACTGGGGAGGAAACATAAGAGGCACCAAGCTGTAGGAGCCTAGGTTCTATGCCATCGTGACCAGCACTAGCATGGTGGGAGAGACCAGAGAGAAGTCTCTGCATCTCCTGTGCTGACACCGTCCTAAAGTAGAATAGTGGACGGGAAGTGGGAGGCGACTGTGGGGCAGGAAGCAGGACTCTCCTATCACTCCCTCCAGTGGAGAATAGAGAGGCGAAAGCAAACAGATCAGAAAAGTGGGAGTTGAATGCACTGGCAAAGGTTAGGGGGTTATTACAATTGGAACCATCAATGAGCATATCAGAGACCCCACAGTTGGAGGAACCGCTTACTATGTTTTTGATGTTCCTCCAGAAGTTCCTTGGGTTCTTAGCTGAGTTTAGCAAGGCGGTTTTGCAGTATTCACTCTTGGCAGCCCTGATAGCTCTTTTACATTCATTTCTGAGTCTCCTGTACTGCTGAATTGTAGCCTGGTCCAACGTGGCCTTAAAGTTGGCCCAGCATTTGTCCCTAGTCCACATAAGAGCGAGAAGGCTCCCATGGAGCTACTTCGTTGCAGCCCCCCTTACCCTCCTCCTGATAAGGGGTGCATGCTTGTCCTGCAGTGCCGAGAAGGTGCTGAGGAAGTAGCTAACGGCAGTGGGACAGTCAGGAGCATTTAGCACCGCAGACCAGTCCATGAGCCTCAGGTCCTCATGGGAGGAGCCCAGGTCAAACTTTGAAAAATCCCTAACTTGGATGACTTTATGGGGAATTTTCTGGGAGGAAATCCTCCATACACAGTACACAGGGGTGTGGTCAGAGATAGAGTCAGGGAGGGTACCTGAGGAGGTGATCCTCTCAGGCCTGTTAGACAGAACCCAATCAAGAAGGGAGCTATTCCCACTAGTGGTAGTGTTCACCAGGAAACTCAGAATCTTGGGACAGGCCCAGAATATGTGGTGGTGGGTCCCCCTGAGGCCACATCCTCACCAGCAAAGGTCAGTATGTGTGGAACTATAGTGTTTCATTATTGACAGAGTTCTAAAAAATCTGGTCATTATTTTTCAATTGAATTCACACCATGAAGGTGAGGCCATTATCTGCCATCCTAGTGTTAGTCTCTTGGACCACTGTTCTGTGTCTATCCTAAGACCACTCTACCCTTCCCATTTCAGCCTTAGGGTCTCTAACGGGGGGGTCATTAGATTGTGTGAGTATTACATATAGCCCCGACAAATAGTGTAAATTGGTTCTAAGGGTAATAGCAGAGTAGAAAAAAGATTCCAGATCTGTATGGTCCCATCTTAATTTTGGGAGGGCGTTAGTCATAGTAATATAATAGCAGATTTGGAGACACCGTAAATGATCTTCCTTCTTTAGGTAGTATTTAGCTTTTAACCTGACAGAAGGGAGACACCTATGGTCATTGAGACACAGAGAAGGTAGTTAACTTGTGGTCTGCCCAGAAAGCATATCTGGAATCTAGCTGAGGAGGAAAGCAGGAGTTTTCATAACGAATAAGAGACAAAGGACCTAGGGTATTAGGGGTATAGGTAATTTTCCAAAGGCACAGGAGGATGCATAACAAATGTTTAATCCAAGGGTTAGTAGTACTGGGCCATGTCTGTAAGGAGACCACACTGGTAGGAAGATACCAAAAGGCCCACCCATTTAAGTTGGCCTCCTCTATCTGGTACCAGCCTGAGCTGATCCATCTCTTGGCCCAGGTGCACAGTTGGGCACCCTGTGCAGCCAGATAATAATGCTGGAAATTAGGGAGGGATAGCCCTTCTTCATTTCGGGGGGCCTACAGTACTTTATGCGAGAGACGAGGACGGGAGCCGGACCACACAAAATGCTGAATTTCCTTATAAAGATTATTCCAATAAAATTTAAGTATAGGGATCGGGAGTGTTTGAAACAAAAACAAAAGACGGGGTAGAACGTTCATCTTAATAGTTTGGACTCTTCCATATAGAGTAAGGGGCAGGAGAGTCCACTGAGCAAAGTCCATCAGTAGTTCCTGAAAAAGCTTACCATAATTATTTTTAAATAGTGCAGAGGTATCCGCGAAGATGCAGATTCCCAGATACCTAAAGGTATTCCTGGGAGCCCAGGAGAATGGAAAGGAACGTTTAAAGGTTGGGGACAGAATGCCACTTAACACTATTGCCTCGGATTTTTTTTTTTTTATTTATTTTATATTGAAGTTTTTTTTCCATTTTCCTTACTTATACATCAGGAGACATTTTACAAACAAGTAATTTGCTGTGATTACTTCAGACTTGTTGTTATACAATAAAGTAGTACTTATATATATTTTTTACATTGGTTACAAATTGAGACTCCATCTGAACAACCCTTATCTTGTATATAATCGGAACAGTCCCTGACCCCTCTCACTTCTCATATCCTCCCCTCTCCAAAACCTACTCCCTAAGGACAGAACTCTGGATCAACTCCTGACTGGTTGACTGACCATCTCCGCCATAGGGCAGTAAAACCTTCAATTTGATTGTTTAATTTCACTGTAATGTTTTCCATCTGATATATAGCATACACAATTTGTCTCCACTCTTGAATACCTGGGACAACTTTCGTCATCCATTTCCTTGTCAAAGATTTTTTCGCCACCAACAGCAAAATGGGAAGCAGAGTCTTTGTCCAAGGCGGGGAGTGATCTGGGTAGACGGCCATAAGCACTATCTCAGCCGTGAGCTCAACACATTCACCTAGGCCCACACTAATTTCATTCTGTATGTTTAGTCAAAAAGGCATTAAGCGTGGGCATAGCCACACTATATGTGCTAAATCAGCTAATTCTGCTCCGCAGTCCCTCCAACAAACCCTGTATTCTCTTGGAAGATATTTAGTCATGGTGGCCGGTGACCTGAAAAATCTTGATCTACATTTCCAAGAGTATTCCCTCCAAACATGTGATCTAGTGATTTTGACCACTCTCAGAGATGAAAAGGACCATTCTTCCTTAGACACAGCTAGGTCCAAGTCCTTGTTCCAACTTTCTAAGATTGAGTTTGTTGATTCCTTTGATTGATCTCGCATCATTTTGTATAAGTTACCAATTAAATGGTTCCAATGTTGCCCCCGAGAGTGGTCAATGAATAGTTTTAAGAGAGGGAGGAGGGGAGACTTCAATTTGACCTGAATGATTCTATTTCGCAGAAGATGGTTTCTAATTTGGAAACATCTGAATTGATCAGCATTTGAGAGATTGTATTTAGATTTTAATTCTTCAAATGATAAGATTCCGTTTGGGCCCAAAAACTGGAATACCTGCTCCAATCCCAGTATGCGCCAGCGGGAGAAAGTTAAATCGTTATGGGACGGGACAAAAAGCTCATCTTCTGAAATTAACTTACAATATTTGTAGATTAATTGAAATGGTGCTTTTTCACGCATTTTAAGCCATATTTTTTAAGACCTGTGAGGTGATGGCTGTGAAGTCTTTTAAAGGAGGAGTTCTCCCTGGGGATGAAAAAATTATTTTTTTAATGTCATACATGTCGTTCAAATGGAATTCCAGCCTCTTCCATTGGGAGTTGAACTGATCCGAGAGCCACAGTAAAAGAATTTTTAAAAAGGCGGCCTCTGCATATTTTATGAGGTCCGGCAGGTTAGTTCCACCCTGAGCTAGTGATAATTTTAATATAGAAAGGCGAATTCATGGTTTCTGTTTGTTCCATATAAATTTTGATATCATGTTGTCCCACGACTTGAAAAAATAATGAGATGGGAAGTATGGAATATTTTGGACTACATAGAGTAGGCGAGGTAAAATGTTCATTCTGATGGTTTCTATTCTTTGAAATAATGATAATGGGAGATGGATCCATTTGTCCAGGTCTTTATTGATTTCTATAGAAATGGGCTCATAACTAGTGCCTCGGATTTTTGAGCATTAATTTTACACCCTGCCAGGGAGCCAAAGTCCTGCAGAGTCTGTTGTAAGTGAGGAAGGGAGAGGGATGGGTCTGACAAAAAGAAGAGAGAATCATCTGCATAAAGGGACACTTCTTGCTCGACACCTCCGGCCATCACACCTTTAATATGAGCATTAGTTCTAATGGCAACTGCTAGGGGCTCCAAGGAGAGAGCAAAGAGAAGGGGGGAATAACTCTGACTCTGGATTCCAGGGAGCTGTACAAAGAGTGGACGGCTGCTATAAAATTTTCCCCAAGACCAAATTTTTGTAAGGTGGTCAACATAAAGGACCAGTCCACTCTATCAAATACCTTTTCAGCATCCATACTAATGGCTATTTGAAGTGACTTGTTAGATCTTTGTGCAGTAATAATGTTAAAAAGGTGACGGATGTTATCCTGAAGATAACGTCCTACGATGAATCCTGTCTGAGCTATGTGGACTAGGGATGAAATACATTGTTGTAGTCGATCAGCTAAAACGCCAGGCAATAGGGAGATAGGGCAGTATGAGCCACAGTCTTCGGGGTCCTTGTTAGATTTTAGAATAACTGAGATTTGAGCTATGTTCCAAGAGGGTGGCACCTCTCTCTTCCCCCCCCCCACACCTTATTAATAGCTGCTAGCAGGGGCCCCGTAATCAGGGGAGTAAAATGTTTATAAAATTCAGATGTGAACCCATCTGTACCTGGGGACTTCCCATTCTTCAGCTGTTTAATTTTGGCAAGAATTTCAGGGGTAGTGATGGGGGCATTTAGTGTAGTATTTTTTGATCATTAGTAAGTCTCGGGAGTTGCAACTGGTCTAAGTGTTGCAGCGTCTTTTTGTGGTGATCTGGGCCAATCTCTCGGGTATAAAGAGAGCTGTAGAACTTGGCAAATAAACTAGAGATCTCAGAAGGTGATGTAACGGTAGAAGATCTGGTGGGGTCTTTAAAGAGAAAACACTGGAAAAGGCATAGCTTTACCCAGGCACTATAAAAATGCCTGATTAGTGCTTTCAGACAGTAAAATAAAAAAAAAATAATACCTCTAATTGCTTTTTAGTGATTTAAACAATGGCCTTCAACTTTCACTTTCTGTTGCTGGCAGCCACCATCTCATGAGTAGCAGTGAGCTTCCTGAGTTCACTTTATGCTAATATATCCTGCCAACCAATAACAGAGGTCAAACAGACATATTAGCATAAAGTGAGCTCAGGAGCTCACTACCTCATAGTGGTGCTGCCGCAACGGAAGTGAAGTGAGTAGCTGCTTGAAATCATTGAAAAAAGTTGTTACTGTCTGAAAGCACTAATTGCGAGTTTCTGTAGTGTCTGAGGAAAGCTGTCTCTTTTCCAGTGTTTTCCTTTAAGTCTGAGCACCACCCTATTGGAGGGTTCTCACCTAAGTTGTCAGGCCAGCAGCTTTCTAGCATGATTCCCATGCTTGTAATATTTTTGTACTGAGTATCTTAATTGGCCCTCTATTTCAGCATCTAAAAGTCAATTAAGATTTTACTTGTAGCATCCCGAGATATCTGGTGCTGAAACTCCAGATCAGTGATCTTACGCTACAACTCCAATCTCTTTTGAATCCGGTCTTTCTTAACTCTGGAGGAGTATTTAATGATTTGGCCTTAAATGACACTTTAATGCATCCCAGCGAAACCCTGCACCTGTATCTCTGGGTGGGTTCGTTTGAAGAAACATTCTAGTGGCCTCTTGAATCATATCTTTAAAGTCTGCGTGGGATAAAAGACTGACATTCAGCCGCCACAAAGTCTCAGAAGGCATCGGGGCTGTATCTAATTGAATTTGGATGGAGGCATGGTCAGATATGGAGATAGTGCCTATCGAGGCATCACTCAACTTACAAGTCCAATGAGCCAAAACCAGGAAAAAAATCTATACGAGAATACATGTTGTGTTTAGGAGAATAAGAAGTGTAATCCCTCCCTTTGGGATTAAGAAAGTGCCACCCATCTACCAAGGCTAAGCTCTGTGCAGAGTTGCCAATATTTTCCCTGTTTGCACTGACCCCTCAGAACCCGTGCCCATGCGATCCTGTAGCAGGTCCATCACAGCACTGAACTCTCCCCCAACTATGATCAGGCTTTGGGTGTCATTCACAGTTTCACTCAGCACCTTGGTAAGAAAAGTAGTATGCGCTGCCACTTCATTGGGGGCATATAAGTTATGAAACACAATTTGACCCCGTACTCCCCGTGTAACCTTATGAAGCATCCCTCTGGGTCAGTATCTACCTTTGATATGTGGAGGGGGGTGTTACATCGCACAAGGATGGCTACTCCTCTATGGTGGGAGTGGGCACTATAATGTGAGGTGTATACTTCCCTCCACCCAACTTTGCCTTAATTTAAGATGTTCCTGCTGGGTCAGATGTGTTTCCTGGAGGAAAGCTATGGTAGTCTGCTGTCTCTGTAGGTCTTGAATAATATGGGTCCTTTTAACAGGGCTATTTATACCTCTGACATTAAATGAAGTTACTTTATGATCAGCCATATCCTATACTATAGGTGAGACCAATATTCTTTTGGGGGGAAGGGGCATGCACCATTTGAACCATGATAACAAAGAAACCAAGATAACATAAGAGAAACAGTGTCAAACTATGTACAAATCCATGAGTCAAAGGCACATGAAATACCAGTCAGTACTTCCAAGATGAATATACCCAATCCTCACCCTCGTCAAGGTACGCTGTGGGGCGAAGAAAGGGGCCACTAATTATAGCTCCTCAACCAGTATTTTCTGACCACTACAAGAGTGGGAGACCAGAAGGGTGGAAAGATCACCAATGAGATCACTATCAGCAGATGACAACCCAGGTAAAGTGATCTCTTAATAATGGGCAAAGCTGGCATTAAGTTTTGACTTCATAATCGACAGCTCTTTAAAAGTTCTTTGAAATAGTTGAGGTGGCAATCGGGGGGGAAGGGACACCTCCCAGGGGGACAACAGAAAAAAAACATACAGTACGATTATGATCTCTTATTATACATGACAAACAGGTCGGGAGTCCTCAAGGGCCAAGGGGACTCGGGGGACCATGGGCCGCTGGCTAGCCAGGTAGCACTACGAAGGTTAGGAGGCACCTCCCTATGCTCACCTTCAAAGCTACTCCAGTGACTAGTACTACTACCAAATTGGTATAGAAGCTTGGCAGTAAACTGCTATTAGTGTTGCTAGCTCTGGAGTGCTCCATCACCAATCCACCTTCTCAGCCGCCTTCTCCAATCAAGTAGGCTCTCTCTCCAATCGCTGCTAAGCCACTTCTACAGAGGGAAAGTAAAGTAGGGGGAGCAACGCAAGGACCGTGAAAGGCATATCCAGGAAGACTAACCATCCACTGGCAGGAAGCCCCTTACAGGCTCTTCATCTAGCCACCTAGGTGTCTGTTACTTTTGCTGAGTGTCACAAACCAATATTAGGCTCAACTCCCACCATTAGGAGGTTGATTGTGGCTACAGTCCTAATGGGTTAGAGAGTTAATGCAGCGCTCCAGAGGCCAAAGGTTCTGGGTACCAGATTATGTACTGAGGTGTGCCTTCAATCTTATTTAATCACATTGTGTCAGAAGTTTTCACTAGAAGGAACCCAGCTTCAACGGTGCCTTCCCTTTCCGACCTGGCAGCTCCTCCATTCCCCAAGAGACTCCCCATTCCTGACAAATCTCCAATGTCCCCCATAGCAGCCCCCACCCCCAAAGCTCATACACCTGTGAGATGTGTGTCCACGATTTGTAGAACTCTAGAGGCTCATTCTGTGGTGGTGGGGGGGAGGCGCATCTCAAACCAGATTGTGTGGCCGCCATTCAACTCACACTACCGTAACTTCAGAACTAGAGCCTCCAGCCCATCAATGGGCCATAGTTACTGAAGGTACAGATTCGGCAACAATAATAAACAATAAAAACATCAAGTCTCACTGTACTTCATCTCCAAGTCCCTTATTCAGGTCGGAGGATTCTTTGGGTTCGACTCTGGTGGTGAAGTTACCGAGTTGTCTTGTGCTGCTGTTTCCGCCAGTTTCTGGAGAGTAGATTTCGCTGCTACAGATGTCCACAGAGAGGAAGTCTCTGTCTCACCCAGCAATTGCGTGCTTTTAATTCCAGACATTTGCCAGGATCTGGACTGAAGATTTGTTTTTCTGCTTTTACCAAGATCACCCAGAGGTTTAATCCCAAATTCTTCCAATGGGGTGCCACAGTGGTCAGGTCAGGAGCTCTTTTAATCCCATTTGGCATCTGAATCTTCAACTTCACCAGATATTCTATGAAGGCTTGGTGACTTGCCTGTTTATAGTGTATAGTGGAACGTCGTTGTTCACTGAAATCTAGCACTCTCAAAATGTTGTTTTGCTGCACTAGTGACGTCCGCAGAACAGCAGAATGAAAAAGACTTTTCGTTCTGCTGCAGTGTGGACGTCACACATGGTGTCCTCAAGCAGCAATCTGACAGTTAGTCTTATTTAAAAAAAAAGATGTAGTATTTTTTTTTTTTTGGAGTCAACGACATTCCACTATACACTATACAGAACAGTGCATGAGTACCAGTTAACAACAGGGCTATTCTTTCATCTCATTGGTACTATGGCGACTGATTACCTCTCGGGCACGCCTAAGGTAATCGTCCGTAACCTAACGATGAAAGAATAGCCCTGTTGTTAACTAGCTCATGCACTATCTCATATTATACAATGGCAAGAAAATTTCCTGGACTCTGATTGGTCAGTGTGTGCCTGAGACAGTGATGTTATTACACAATAGCATCACTGTATGGATATGGCAGATGAGCATGATGCCCACTCAAAGATATATTGTCACACTAAAAATCTACTAAAACATTTTTAAAATATTCTTCTATTTTGTATAACATCGAGCCATTGTATAATTGCAATAAGGCACTCCAAGGTGTGTGTTATCGTGTAATAACGTCACTCCTGGGGTGGTGGAAGCACTCGGCTTCACCTCATGCTTCAACCCACCCCAGAAGTGACATTATTACACGATAACACACACCTTGTCATGCCTTATTGCTTAATGAGCACCCACACCACCTGAAAAACCTTTTGTCTGCGTTGTAACATTTGCATAGTCTTGATTGAAAAATATGTGGACATCCACGAAGTGGATTTCTTTCTTGGACCAGGCAAGGTGCAGCAGTTCTTCTTTAATGCAGAAGTCTAGGAATGCCATCACAATGGATCTGAGGCAGGCTTTTGAGTCCTGGGGTCTGGGGATAAGGGATCTGTGGGCTCTGATTATTCCCCAATCTTTGTCTGTTTGTAAATTCAATAGTTTCTTCAGGAAAGAGTCCATAAATTTAAACATATTGCCGGATTTGTTGTCTTCCAGAACCCCATGCAGACGGAGATTATTTCTCCAGTTCCTGTTTCCTAGCTCCTCCAGCTGCTGTGTTAATTGTTGCTCCCGTCCATATAGATCTAGGAGGGCCATATTATGGATATCAGTGGTGGCAGTGTAATCATTCAGGACTTTTTCGATTTGTCCGGTATGCTGTTCTAGTTTAGTGAGCTCTTTAAGATCTTTGGACACCTTTCCTTCCAAGTGCTGTAGGGTATTATTAAACTGCTGGAGTGTTTTGTATAGTTTCCTTGGCAGTGAATGTGCAGTCTGTTTCTTCTGAATCGCTTGCATTAGGTGAAGTAGCTGGAGCTGAGGCCATGGTCTGGACAGCAGCCTGCACTGGTGGATCTAGCTTGTGTTTCAGAGGCTTAAGAAGTGGAACCCAGTGGTTATCTTTGGCCTGATGGTGAGACGACAATATAAACTCTGTAAATTTCCTGTTGTGCAGCAGGATGGCTCTATTTAGAAGTCTGATGGTTGTGGATTGTTTTTCTGTCTGTAGGAGCTCCGTGCCTATGCTGCCATTAAGCAGGTGACATAGAAACATAGACTTTGACAGCAGATAAGGACCACTAGGCCCACCTAGTCTACCCATTTCCCTACCTACAGGATAAGCTGCAGATCCTAGTTAACCAACAGCCTATTTCTTCCTACCCCCCACAAGAATTGCTTTATGTCTGTCCCATGCATTCTTGAATTCTCCCACAGTTTTAGACCCCACAACCTCCTCAGGAAGGCAGTTCCATGCATCCACCACCCTCTCTGTGAAAAAAAACTTCCTCACATTGCCCTGAGCCATCCCCCCACTATCTTCAAATTGTGACCCCTTGTTCTTGCACATCTCTTTTTCTGAAAGATGCTACCCTCTTGGACTTTGCTGATTCCACTGAGGTACTTAAAAGTTTCTATCATGTACCCCTCTCCCTCCTTTCCTCAAGGGTATACATATTACGCTCCTTTAGTCTTTCCTCATATGGCTTCTCTTGCAGACCCTACACCATTTTAGTTGCCCTCCTCTGGACTGCCTCCATCCTGTCTATGTCCTTGCGGAGATGGGGTCTCCAGAACTGGATGCAGTACTCCAGATGGGGTCTCACCAACTGTCTGTACAGAGGGATGACAACTTCCTGTTTTCTGCTGGTGATGCCTCTCCCTATACATCCCAGTATCCCCAGCCCTCCCTACTGCCTTCACATTGCTTGCCAACCTTAAGGTCATCTGATATGATTACCCCAGGTCCTTTCCATTTTGTTACTACCCCCCATTGTGTAATCTTCCCTGGGTTTGTGTTTCCCAGGAGCATTATTTGCACTTCTTGCATTGAATCCAAGCTGCCATACTTCTGACCATTTCTCCAACCTTAGCAAGTCCCTTCTCATCCTTTCCATGCCTCCTTGTGTATCAACCCTGTTGCAGATCTTGTGTCATCTGCAAAGAGGCATACTTTTCCTTCCAGTCCCTCTGCAACATCACTTATAAAGACATTAAAAAGGACTGGACCGAGTACTGAACCCTGCAGTACCCCACTAGTAACCCCTCTTTTTTCAGAGTGGACTCCATTTACAATTACCTTCTGTGTCCTGTTGTTCAGCCAATGTTTTAACCAGGCTACCACCCTGGGACCTACCCCCAGGCTGGTTAATCTGATTATTAATCTTTTGTGTGGGACTGTGTCAAATACCGTGCTAAAGTCTAGGTAGGCCACGTCCACAGCCCCTTCCTGGTCTACTGCGTTGGTCACCCAGTCAAAGAAATCAATTAGATTCATCTGACATGACCTTCCCCCTCTGAACCCATGCTGTCTTGGGTCCTGTGCTCCACTGGCCTCTAGGTACTCAACAGTTCTTTCCCTCAGAAGTGATTCCATCACTTTGCCTACCACAGAGGTCAAACTGAAAGGTCTGTAGTTTTCTGCCTCTGTCTTGCTTCCACTTTTGTGAAGGGGAATCACATCCGCCTTCCTCCAGTCCTCAGGTACTGCACCATCCTCCCATGATTTGTTACAAAGGGTAGTCAGTGGTGTCACTAGCTCTCCCCTTAATTCTTTTAGAATTCTGGGGTGAATTCAGTCAGGCCCCATTGCTTTGTCCACCTTCAGTTTTAGGAGTTCTTTCAGAACCCTTTCTTCTGTGAAAGGACTGGGATCACCCCCATCCAGAGTGCTTCTGTTAATTGGATTAGGCACCTCCACCCCTCCTCTTTTGTGAATAGTGAGCTGAAGTATTTGTTCAGTATCCCTGCTTTTTCACTGTCCCTCTCTGCCCACCCACCATCCATCCTATTAAGCCTCACTATCCCTCCCTTTGTCTTTCTACACTCCCTGATGTACCTATAACAGGTTTTATCCCTCTTCTTAACTGAGTTGGCTATCTTTTCCTCAGTTTTGGCCTTTGCTATTCTGACTTTCCACCCTGCTTCCTTCTGCCTTAACTGGTACAGTTCTCTGTCTTGCTCCTTCTGTGTTTCCTTATACCTTCAAAATGCTATCGTTTTCTCCCTAACCTTCCCAGCCACCTCTTTTGAGTACCATAGCGGCTTTTTCTTTCATTTTGATTTGTTTATTTGCTTTACACAAATGATTGTTGCCTCTGTGATGGCAGTTTTGATGTTTCTCCATTGTTGCTCCACTCCTCCTTTTAGCCTGTGACTTCACCGAGGGGTGGGGGACTGCACAGGATCCTGTCCAGAGCCCAGGATGACGTCAGTAATTTTCCCCTCCTACCTCCTGATACCCACACTTGTTTCTTTGCTTTTAACTTCTTCCTCGCCCATATTTAGAGATGATTCAGTTCTCTGGAGAGCCTGAATTCCTATGGATTACGACAAACTCTCACAGCTGCCTTCCCCAAGCAGTCAAAAGGGAAGGTAGGTTTACCTCCCCCCACCTTAGAAGCCCCCCTGTTTCCCTAAGTTATGGCTATTAAATCATATCTGGGCACTTATTCCCCTGCTGCACCACTTGCTCCCCCTAGTTCTCTAGTTGGCCCTGTTGGCTGTAGCATATGGAAACCTCATTAGGTGCCCATTACCTCTCAGGTTATTGCTTTTCCAGGTTTATGCCCCCCACTCCCCCAGTTTACTCTGGGCACAGTGGTATCCATTTTTCTATTATAATATATTTACTTGGGCAACTCAAAGTTCCAAAATGGCCAGTTGCATTTGCATATATACCCTTGCTTAACCTCCGCAATATGGGAGGACTGATAAACTTAGGCCTCTTAGCATCAGCAATGATGGGAAGGGTTGGAATAAAAAAGTGCTTATCTCTTACAAACTTACGTCTCGCTTTAAGATTTTATTCCACAGTGTAAATGGTCTGTCCAGCCTGGTTAAGAGGGCTAAGGTTTTCAAAGCCCCAAAGAAACAATATCTTCACCTGCTTCATTGCAAGAAACTCACCTTAATAGCTTTGATCACCTGAAGATGATGAAATTCAGTTTTTACCGTATAACTAGGATTATAAAAATGGTAGACATTGGAGGGTTGTCATTATGACTCCCAGACACTCCCTATTCCAACCTGAATCAACATACACAGACAAAACGCAATGCCTGGCTATGGAAACAGGTACTGTGCATGGACAAACACGTTCCATAGTGTGTATGTGTGTATATATATCACATCTGGAATACCTTACCGCTTTCATTTAGGACATGTAATGGTAAAAAGCAGGTAAGAGGGATTAAAAAATGGTTTAAGAATAGGGTTTCTAAGAAAACAACTGTGAACCCACCCTGAATTAATAATTAAGGTTGGTGTGTATTATAATATTTTTTGAGTTAAGTGTCCAGTTAAGTCCTTGATTAAGTAATGGTGTTTGTCTTACATTCTGTGTTTTATGTATTATTTATTGTATTTTTGTCCATCGTGAATCATTGTTTATTCTGAATAATTGTTTTTTTGGTATATTGTAACCAGTGCATTTAGTATCAAGGACCTCACTGGAAATGAGCTTGTCTCAGATGAGTTTCCAATTCATTTCTGAGTGAATATAAGTTTTTACTACTATTATTACATCCCACCCAGTAGTGATGCCTCCACTATCCAACAGCTGATGGACGCCATCCTTACTCGCCAGTCAGGCACTCTCATCACTGGTGGTGACTTTAACTTCCACCTTCACCCCTACCTGGACTCCAGTAACCCCTGACCAACCCCTTCTACTGCAGGACATAAACATTTGCAATGGCTCCTTAAAGGTTTGGGTCTAGTCGATACCTGGTGCCAGTTACACCCTAGAGGAAGTAAACACACCTACTATTCAAACTTTCATCATCACTATGAGCAGTGAACATATGGACTGGGTGGCGGACGCAGCCATAGACACCACAGCCCTGAGAGATCATGCCCCGATCTACACCCCTCCCAGAAAGAAAACAAACTCAATGGAAATGTAATTCCTCTCTGCTTAGGGACCCCGAGTTTCAGTACCTCCTGCATACCCATTTACCTAGAATTATTCAAGAGAACTCTAGCAGCGATATTTCTCCATTAACTCTTTGGGATACAACAAACACTGTCCAATAGGGAGAAATTGTGGCCTTTGTCTCATGTAGGAAAAGATGACAGGAAGAACAGTTGAACAGGCTGCACAATAAGCTGTCTTTTCTTCAGCAGGCCCACATGCAGGGGGACCACTCTCTCCTAGACCAGGTTAAATCAACCCAAGCTCAGATTCAAGACCGTCTCACTTACAAACAGAACAGGCATTACAATGACTCCAACAATTCTACTATGAAGGAGAAGCTCGAGCAGCTACATTATTGGCATACCATCTCCGCAAACAATGTGAAATAGCCTCGATTCATAAATGAATAGACCCTTGGATAGGGAAATATCATAGCAGTTTCACTGACATACTACAAATCCTAAAAGACTATTACTCTGCCTTATACACTCAGGGCTTGAACCCCACATCTGATCAGGTACACACTTTTGTCATAAATCTCTCTCTCTCTTTCCCACCTAAGTTATGGAAGAAATGACAGAGACCTTGCTTGAACCTATCATGCTCACTGAACTTCTTACAGAGATCAAACAATTAAAAAATTGGAAAATCCCAGGCCTGGATGGATTTGTGGCTGAATTTTATAAGGCCACCACAGAGCTTCTCCATCGACTCATGTTAAACGCCACAGTGCAATCCAAGGCACAATGTCCAGATTCTTGGCAATACACGAATGTATCAGCAATTTTAAAACTGCAGAAACCACACATGCACTGTTTTTCCTAGCATCCGATTAGTGGTGCTCAATCAAGATTACAAATGTTTTCACTAGCATCTTAGCCCACCAGTTAGACCATCTCCTTCCCATTATTTTAAACCCTGACCAATCGGGCTTCATTCAGAATTGCCAGACCATTGGCAATATCACATGTACCTCATTAATTATAGAACAAGCCATGAAACAATGAACTCCCTGCTGATCCTGAGTCTTGATACCCAAAAGACTTTTGACAGGGTATCCTGGAAACATTTACAGGGAGCCCTGGAACACTTTCACTTCTCTGAAAAAATTCTGTTCCCTAATTCGAGGTACTTAAACATCCCCACAGGCTATGGTCAGGTCTAATGGATCCTACTCCTCCAGATTTCCTATCACAAGAGGCATCTGACAGTTCTGTCCTCTGTCCCCGTATCTTTTTGCCCTGTACAGGGAGTCACTGGCACAATACTTCCGTCATCAGTTGGAGGTCAGAGACTTTCAAATTAATGAACATGTGCACAAGTGGCTTACTATGCCGATGACCTCCTCCTTTACATTATTAACCCTGAAAGCTCCCTTAAAGCACTTGCCACCTTCCTTCAAATCATGGAGGATCACGCAGGGTATAAGATAAATGACTCTAAGACAGGTTCTATAGGTCCATTTTGACCCAGACCTTCAGTTGAGCACAACATAGTCATATAAATGGAACCAAACAACTATAACATACTTAGGGGTACACCTTAGCACTAGTGTCCTGGACCTTTTAAAATATAACTATACTGCACTTGTTCAAAGTGTACAGGAGGACTTTCAACACAGGCGCCTGCTATCATTTTTAAATAAAATCCAGTCCATTCAAATAAATATCTTGCCAAGATTCTTATACCTCTTTCAGACTCTCCTCATCATGCCTAAATCTACTGAATTCCAAAAATGGAATACAGATATTTTTCAGTTCGTATGGGGGATCTTGGATGCCTAAACAAATCCTACACTTACCAAAAGCAAAAGGTGGTTTTGCCCTCCCAAATATGAAAATTATTTACCTACCATAATTCTTGATCTTCCTGTGTATCTTCACCATTCATCACTGACTGGGTGACCGCTGGAGGTGCAGCACCCCACGGGAGCTTTTTTTTCCTCTCTAGAGGAAGGAGTCGATGCCACCCTTGAGACTGATGCATTGCGTGGCACTCACAGGTTGGCCAGTAACAGTCATCGACTCCTCCGCCACCCCAGTTCTGCTCACCAGAGAGACAGGAAAATAGATGGATAGAAAAAGGACAAGGGCAGGGCAAGGGAGCCCAAAGGATAGCAAACTGAAAGGATATAAACTGAAAAAGGATATGCCGGCCACAGGAGGAGGACCTACAGGTGCAGACTTTGGCCCCAACCCCTGGGTGGCCAAGAGAGAGAAAGAAGAGTGATAGAGATAAAAGTGAAGGAGAGGAAAGATAGAGGAGGGGAAAGAGAGAGAGAAAGAGACATCACCCCACTCCACCCAATAAGGAGGCACTTCGAGGGAGAGATATAGCACACTATCTAGAGAGGTCACCGAGCCTAAATTAGTTCACATGCCTAAATTACCTGGAATTTTCAGGCAGTCACCCATGCAAGGGAGGAAGGAAGGCCCGACACTACTCGGCTTTTGAGGTTAGACAAGCTCATGTGCATATAGGGTGAAGTTCAAGGTGGAGACTCTGGATGAGACTGTACAAAGTTCAGACGGAAGGCTCTGGCACCAAGACCCTCCCAGTCCAGGAGTGGAGAAGGTCTCCCCACCCCCCACTTGTACAGGGTGGGAGAGCCACCCCAGGACAGGACCGTCCCCCAGTTACGACTGTCCCAGAGATAGAATCCAAGGGTTCGGGGGGGTATCCTGTCCAGGATAACCTCCCCCAGGAAGGGTCAGAGGAGAGAGAGAAAGGAAAATTTATACAGAGAAAGAGAAAAAAAGAGTCCCCATGGGCTCTCTCCTCCCTTTCCATCAAGGAGAGGGGATCCTCCAACAAGGGAGTTGACCATGTCTCGCAGGACCAGACCAAGTCCAAGAGGAACCCACCTGATGTGAAAGGAAGGATTCACGGGGAGTCTACAAGGCCAGGGCAAGAAGCCCTCCTTGCCCTCTCCCTCAGGGTGGGCCCTCTATCACTTAAGAAGGTAACAGAGGACCTGGAGGTACCAGTGGGACTCTGTCCACAACTGGCCTCAAGGAGGGGAAGGCAAGCAGGGAGGAGGCATCGCCCAGAGACTGAGACCCAAGAGGGGAAGGTGGATGGATATCAGTGATGAATGGTGAAGATGTACAGGAAGATCAAGAATTACGGTAGGTACATAATTTTCATATCTTTCCTGTGTCAATTTTCACCGTTCATCACTGACTGGGTGAGTACTGAGCCCCCTGAAGGGGGTCCAGCACCCTCAGCCCTCCACAGGGGAGAACTACAGGAGGAGGATGCCCATACAGGGTAGTTAGGCCTGTGACTGGTCAGGGTGAGGCAGGGTCTCCCATGACCTGGGAGATGGAAGTCGCCCCTGCAGTTCTCACCTTGCCCTGCGGGAGAAGAGGTGAGTTCCCTGGAAAGTGGAGGCAAACACTCTATGCCAGGCCAAGGGTGACAACCTTTTTATTTAAACCTCAGATAAACACAGAGATGCACACTTCATATGTCAGACATTAGTATCAGATACAGGAGTCATCAAATGATACAGGATATATAAGTCTAGGCATAACGATTATGGATATGGGGGAATCCAAGATAAATACATATCAACAGGAAGTGTTTATACGGATGGCTACACTCTACAAGAGAGGTGGTCAGTCCGGATCTATAAAATAAAAGCCCAAACATACGGCCGGCCCGGTGGTGCTGAGGGTTGAGGCACTGGATGCCACAACTCTTGCTGCGCCGGCGACGTGGGTTTGGGAACGGACTCGGGTAAACAGGGGTCGGTGGGGAGAGGAAGGATTGAGCATCCCAGCAGATGCTCTCCTTCCTCGGGGAGGGATACCAGGGGTACCAGGAGGTACCCGACGTCCCGAAGAGAGCCGGTGGAAACACGGGCGCTCAAAGGGCTCTGGTGGCTCTATACAGTGGAGTCAGGGAGGGGAGATGCTGTTAGGCACTTGGGAGACAGACATGCGTCAGCACATCACTCTCTGGATGTCAATCCTCGCGCCAGCACCTCTGGGGGTTGGGTGGGGAAACAAGAAAATCTGGAAAAAAGCCCTCTTGGTCCTAGAAGAAGACCGATCAGTGCCTCCCAGGATCCACCGACCTACGGGCAGACCTCGCTGTGCCAAGTTCTCCTCCAGTAAGGTTGAGGAAGGTCCATCCTCACCTCACCCAGAGGGGATTGCTGGGAATCAAGGTAGTACAGGGGAGAACAAGAGAGCACTCTAGAGGTAGACTCTGAGTTGGTGTTCCGGGGGAGTTGATCAGTGGTCCAAAGGAGTGGACCAAGGAGGTAGTGTAGGTGGATACCGTGGTGTGCAAGCACCACAAGTCAAAAAAAAAAGCCCAAACTTACTCAACAACCGGTGCTGATTAGACCCCTTTTCCAAACATATTAAAAACCCCAATATGTTAGTGCCCTCCCAAAAGCTCTAAACCCCATTTTGTAAAGCAGATCTTTAAATATTTAACCATATGTACTGCTTAATTAGAGATAAAGTTCAATCTGAAATATCGCAACATGCTGAAAACAGTCAAAAATGAAGAGAAATTATTTAAGACCGAGGTTAAGGTAGCAAACTTGAAATAAACTTAGTCCAGTCTAGGTATCCAGCTCAAGTTTCCTCCTCTTCGTCGGACTCCTGATCCAGCTCAGCCCGGGTCTGAGAGGCCTCACATTCCTTCTGGATTTTCTCCACCTGCCAGCCATCCTCCAGGGGATTGGTAAACTGAAAAGTATGCCCCCCATAGTAGATCCATAGGCATGTGGGCATAAGCAGGGAATGCAACACTCCAAGGTGTTTTAAGTTGGCCCGAACCCCATCAAACTTTTTACGATGGGCCCTAGTGGCATATGAGATGGTCTGGAAAGAAGTGCGAAGTATATCCCTTAAAGTTCAGCTGCTCCACACTATCAGCTGCCTGCAGGATCTGTTC
This sequence comes from Neoceratodus forsteri, assembly GCA_016271365.2. NCBI lineage: Eukaryota > Metazoa > Chordata > Ceratodontiformes > Ceratodontidae > Neoceratodus > Neoceratodus forsteri. The sequence goes on along the minus strand of JADMNL010000023.1, from coordinate 378,887,690 downwards.
TTTTATTGCAGCTCCATCTGTGACCAGAACAGTTCTAGGGAGATCTTTCTGTGCCTCCACCGACCAAGGCAAAATACAGTAGGCCTTCACATAGTGGGTACTCAAATCGGGAGCCAAATTTAGTACAGCAGGGAGCCAGTTCTTAAGGAAAGTTAGGAGGACCAGATCCTTGGAACCTTCCGGTAGCCCAACCAGTCTGATGTTAGGTGTGTGGTATGCATTTTCCAGCACTTCTAATTATTAACAAAGCTGACCATTCTCCTGAACCAACTTTGCCATGGTCGATAAGGCTTGAACTACTTGGCTTTCTGTTGCACTAGCTGTCTTGGTGGCCGAAGCCCCCTCCTCACCGGTTCGTATAGAACTGGAAGGGGACCCGGAGGAAGGGCAGGGAGACCTGCACTTGGAGTCCCTCATATGATGCCACCCTCTGAAAGTCAATGGAGCGCGACCAACTTTAAACTTGAGAAGCTCAAGAACTTGGCGGTCCATGGAAAAGCAGGCATCACAAATGTCCATATCATGAGATGGACCCAGGCAGGTTAGACAACAGTCATGCCGGTCCATGACAGATATCTGCCAGCCATAGGGATACCGATGCATAGGAGGCCGGCCCGTCTTAGAAGAGCTCTTTTTCTTGTCCCCAGATGAACCTGACATGACTCGCAGTAAACTTAAAACAAAACAAGCAAAATGACTTGGCGCTGCTAAAGAAAGGAAAGGTCTTACAAGCTAGAATCAGCAACGGTGCCAAGTTGGCTGGATGGCAGAATTAGACGGAGAATGGCATTGACAGCGGTGTTGAACTGAAGGTAGGCTGTGATGTCGCAGTCAAATTTTTGCAAGCGAAGTGCTGTGCTCTTGACGGTGGGAGAAGCAGAACTGAGGTGGTGGAGGAATTGACGACCATTACTGGCCAACCCACAAGCACCACGCACCGCATCAGCTTCGGGGGTGGCACCACCTTTGGCATCGACTCCTCCCCTAGGGGAAAAAAAAGCTCCCACGGGGTGCTGCACCTACGGCGATCACCCATTCAGTGATGAATGGTGAAGATTGACACAGGGAAGAGCTAGCTTTATATGCTCTAGCCTCGCAATTACAACACACCCTACTCTGGACACAACCAGAATCAGGTCCTCCATTGGTGGAACTAGAACTGGAAATAGCCCCCAATGGACTTACAGACATTTCTTTATAGAGATCCAGATCAGACAGACCTCCCCCCTACTTTTCTCACTCTCACACAGAGTACTTACAACATGGGGACACTTCTTATCCCAGAAACAACATCAAGGAGGAGTCACATGGCTCAGTAATCCTATTTTGGATATAGGTTTTCTCCCTGCTCAGCTTGACTGTAAATTTCGACAGTGGATGACCATGGGACTGGCCCATGCCTCTCAGTTTTACCTTAATGGCAACCTAAAATCCTTTGACAGTTGAAGACAGAGTATCAGATGGACAGGAGAGACCATTACAGATACCTTCTTATTAAAGCATATGTCACAAGTAAGCTGGGCCCCATTGTACAGATGGAGAACATACCTCCTATATTTCAAGTTAAAGACTTGGAAAGGCCGGCCCAGTGGTGCTGATGGTTGAGGCGCTGGATGCCACACTGACGACCCGGGGTCGGGAGTGACCTCGGGAGTTGGAGGGTCAGCCAGGGGGAGGGGGAGGAGGACTGAGCATCCCAGGGACTGCTCTCCTCCTCTGGGGAGGGACGGCCGTGGTTACGCTGACTCCTGGTGGTGGCTGGGAGTCAGTACATGCCATGGGTAAAGCTGTAGAGTCAGCGTAGGCCAACGCTGGACGTGCAGTGTGTGGACGCATGCACTGCGGCATCACTGACATCACAGCACGTCCGCACCGAGGTGGATCCTGAACAAGGGAAAAAGTTTAGTCCTCCGACGCTCATGATGGTTAGCCCCTGGCATTGCACCGGACGCTCCCAGGGTGCTCCCTCTGAAGCCTGCCTCCCCGAGGGTCTTCCATGATGGGGTGAGCGATGTGGCTAGGAAGATGAGAGGGCGAGGTGGTGAGCTCGGGCATGGCACCCAGTGCAGTGCTGCTGAGGTCGACCGGACAAGGGGAACCATAGGACCACCCCTGCTAAGGACATAAAGCAGGAGAAATAATGCTAAAAAAAAACAGTTATAGACTTGGAAATGAAAAATTACAACATGCCACACTTCATTTCTCAATGTTACCAAGCCCTGCTAGTGGAGGAAACAGTCAACATGGACTCTATCAAGACCACTTGGGAAGCTGAGCTAACTACTGTCACTACTGTCTTGTTGTCAGTGGTCTACAGGATCTGAGGCAGCATGGTTTCACAGGGGGGAGGTCTTGCCAGACTAACCCGATCAAGTTCTTTGATTGGGTAACCGGAGAAGCGGATCAGGGACGAGCTGTGGATGTGGCCTACCTGGATTTCAGCAAGACCTTCGATACTGTTACTCATAGAAGACATAAACAAACTGGAGAGCCTGGGAGCAGGGACTAGAATAGTTAAATGGATAGAGAGGTGGCTAGGAAACAGGAGTCAGAGGGTGGTAGTAAATGGCATCCACTCTGGAGTGGGCATGGTGACCAGTGGTGTGCCGCAGGGGTCAGTACTAGGCCCAGTTCTCTTTAATATATTACAGCGGGACTGGAAGGGAAAGTATGCCTATTCACAGACAAGACAAAGCTCTGCAACAGAGTTGACACAAAGAGGGGGGAGTGAAGGGGGGGTAGAAAGAATGAGGAGTGATCTTAAGCTGGAAGAATGGTCATAGGTCTGGAGGCTGGGTTTCAATGCAAAAAAAGTGCAAAATCATGCACTCGGTGCACAGAAACCCGGGGGCAACATATTAAGTGGAAGGGGTGGAATTAGCAGTCACAAAGCAGGAAAGGAACCTGGAGGTAATCATTTTAGATGACCTGAAGGTCGCTAAACAATAAGACAAGGCAAATAAGATGTTGGGTTGCATAGGCAGGGGAATCATCAGCAGAAGAAAGGACATAGTGATACCCAGTATAGGTCACTGGTGAGACCACACCTGGAGTACTGTGTCCAGTTCTGGAGGCCACATCTCTGAAAGGACATAGATAGGATGGAGACAGTACAAATGAAAGTAACTAAAATGGTGTATGGCCTGCATCAAATGTACAAGGAAAGGCTGAAGGAGCTGAATTTGTACTCCCAGGAGGAAAGGATGGAAAGGGGAGGATATAACGGAAAAATACAAATACCTTTTGGGTAAAAACAGGGTACAGGAAGGCAGCATTTTTTAAGTAAAAGAGGTTCAAGGATAAGAGGTCACACTATGAAGGTGGAAGGAGGAAGGCTCAGAAGTAATGTTAGAAAGTGCTTTTTCATGGAGAGGGTGGTGGATGCATGGAACAGCCTCCCAGCGGAGTTAGTGGAGGGTAAAACAGTTACAGGATTCAAGAATGCATGGGATAGGTACAAGGTGATCCTGAAAGTAAGACTGGGGAGGGAAGGGTCTGAAAACCAAGTAGGGTTTGCTGTGTAACTGTAGATAGGGAATTATAGGGCAGACTGCATGGGCCATGAGGTCTTTTTCTGCCGACACCTTCTGTTTCCATGATTCTAACACACATATGGCAAGGACCAAAATCTGTGCTAGACAACATAAAGTCACAAATTTATACATTTGATGGGAATTTGGTTGGAAGACAGTGAATCATTTCTTCTGAATCCCACAGATTATGGCCCAATACCTTAACACCTCAGATGCCTTCTGCTGGAGACAGTGTGGCCATGAAGTAGCCACACACACACTCATATTCTGTGGTCTTGCCTACAGATAATACTCTTCTAATACATAGTAGACCGGACAATACAGACCTTGATACCTGACTTCAGGACATAGTCTCCAGAGGCAGAGTTTAAAAACACCCTTTACCTTTTAGGCATTCTAGTTACAGCAGCAAAAATGGCTATTATATGCCTGTGTTTAACTCCTGCTCCTCCAACAAAAACACAATGGGAGGAGATACCTACAGGTTGGAAAAGATGACAGCTAAACTCCAGAACGAAGAGCAATCTTTTGTTAGAGAGAATGAGATTTGGAGCTAAGGTCAGATGAAGGGCTTTGTTTTCTCTGTTTATGCTGTCTGTAAAAGAGCTATCCTGAACAATTTAATTTTTGTTTTACTGTTATTGATAATAATAAAATGCTACTTGTGAATTTTATAACTGATTCAAATCCCATAGAGCAAAGGAGGGAGAGAGGCAATATGATCAAAACATTTGAACACCTTAAGGGCATTAACAAGGTGAAAGAGTCTCACATGTTTCAATATAAGAAAAATAGCAGGACAAGAGGACACAGCATAAGATTAGAGGGAGGTCTATTAAGGGGTAATGTGAGGAAGTTCTTTTTCACAGAAAGGGTGGTGGATGCATGGAACAGCCTACCTCAGGAAGTGGTGGCTATGAATACAGTGCAGGGCTTCAAACAGGTATGGGATAGGCATAAGGGAGCAATACAGATGAGCATGAATAGATAGGCCACTGACAGAGCAAAGGCCGATGGCACATTTATAAGGTAGAAAAAGAAATGGGCACACTGGATGGGCTTTGAGGTCCTTATCTGCCGCCAACTTCGATGTTTCTATGTTTCTATTCTGACCTGCACCTCAATGACAAAAAGGACATCAATCCACTGGCCCAGTATCACTGAGGGCTGAGGCGCTGGATGCCTTACCTTGCGCCATGCCGGCGACCTGGGTTTGGGAGCCAGCTCTGGTCGCCAGGAGTTGGCTGGGGAAGGAGAGGACTGAGTGTCCAGAGGACTGCTCTCCTTTCCTGGGAAGGGTGGGGTATGCATTTTCTGGCGACCAGCAACCCCAAGTAGTGACTGGGGGTGCTGAAGCTGGGATGCCGAGAACAGGATGTAGGTGGCAGTGGACATCCTGTGAGCAGGCGTGCACCCATTGGGCGCTCATGTCATTGTACGTTCGCACCTCAGGGAAGTACAGAAAAACCCTCACTACAAGCAACATGAAGCCCCCAATGGACTCCCATTCTTCTGGCCGAACAAAGCCCAGCATAAGTCAGGGCAGGGGCTCCAGGGTGATGTTGGTCTCACCCTGTTCCCTTCCGGGGGGGGCCCTCCATGGGGGGGTAAGCCACAGTCCTCCCTGTCCCTGTAGCTATGGCAGAGGCTGGATGGGGAGTGTTGAGGATCTGCATAACAGGGCGGATTAGGGGGAAGGTGCTGTCCCCGCCATGAGTGAGGAGACCAAAATAGAGTTTGGAAAGAAAAAAGACAGTAATCCATTCAGAATGATCCTGCCAAAGGCGGCATGCTACCTGGCATGGACATCCAGGGCATACTGCTTGGTAGAAGAATGCACTGTGCTCCAAGCTGCAGCTCTGCAAATCTCTGCAATTGTCATCGAGTGTAGTTCTGCCAAGGAAGTGGCTACCTTTCTGGTGGAGTGGGCATGCACCTTTCCCTCTACCTTCAGCCTTGTTATGGTGCAGCATTGGTGATGGCAGTTCACAATCCAGGCTGAAATTCATTTGACTGTGAAAAGCTGCCCCTTTCAATTGGGTCAAAATAGGTAAAGAGTTACTTTGTCTGCCTGTAGTCCTGTCCACATAAATCCTAAGGACTGTTTCTACATCTAGTGAGTAGACAGTCCCTTATCTTCTCCCTCATTCTGGAAGTTGGCAAAGTACTGTAGGTAGGCAGAATCAGAATCTGTTTCAGATGGAACTCCAACACAACTTTAGGTAGAAACTTAGGTTGCGTACCGAGCATTACCTTGTGTTAATGGAAAAAGGATGAGGAGTATCTGAGACCAAAGCATGAATTTCAGACACACTGTGAGCAGAGGTAATGCCCATTAGAAATGTTGATTTCCAAGTCAGATATTTCACATCATAAGTTGCAATAGGCTCGAATGATTTGTGAGTGAACATACCCAGCACCAGACTGAGGTCTCAGTGAGCTACTGGATTCCTAATGGAGGCCTCATGTACAGGATGCCCCTGAGGAACCTCTTGAGCAGTGGCAGCTGTGCCAAAGAGAGGGCACCTAGAGGCTCATGGTAAAGGGTATCAACAGGCTCATGGGAAACTGATATAGTGGAGAGTTGGACCCTAACTGTGAAATACTGTAGATCAGCATGGTCATCGAGGCACAGGTCAGGAAGCATAGGAAAACCAGAAGCAGTTATAAAATTCACAAGTAGCATTTTATTATCAACGACAGTAAAAAAAAATTGTTTAGTATAACTATTTACAAAGGCAGTAAAAACAGAGAAAACAAAGTCCTTCATCTGAGGGCATCTCTAATTCCAAGTTTCAGTTTCTTCCCAGCAAAAATATCACCACTCTTTTTATAACAAAGCCTTACTTGATAATTATCTTCTTCATCCTGAACTTGTCAAGGAGACATGTTTTTCACAAAATGTTCTTGTCAGTTTCATTGCAGAGCAGGCTTGCAAACAGAACAGGGTCCCAAGCTGGCCTCCTGATGTCAGCTCTGCAAAAGAGTTTGCAAACAAGCCTGAGAGGAGCTCAAACTGCATCACAGGTTAACCCCCTAAACTCCAAACAGCTTTTTGCAATTATTTCAACAGTTTAACTATATACGTTTCAAACCAAGGGATCCCAGTTTCACATACAGATTCACATATCTTTTTATAAGCATAGATTTGCAAGAGGGAAGAAAAAACAGACCAGCAAGAGAAGGCAGAGAGATAGTGAGAGGCAGAGAATCACGAGACCGCTAGAGTGATCAGTTCCTAGGTCTCACAAGAACATTTGGTTGTGCAACCAGACAGACAAGAGACAGAGAAGTAGATAATAGAACAAGTCCTTGCATTTAACCCTTTCTGTGTCACAAAGGGGACAGGGCCTTTTTCAACCCTGTCACATACTTCCTTCCTTAAAAGGGAACCTCTAAAAAAAAAAAAAATAGGTTCCCAAAACTTTCTATTAATTCTCTTCCAACATTAGCTTATAACCTTTACAGTTCATTGCACATGCAGTATAGCAAACAGAGAAGTTTAAACTCACACATTTTGTTTTTTCAACCTTTGGAATTCTCAATTCCTGATCCATATCTTGACAGAAGATCAGCAGTGACATTCTCTTTTCCAGATTTGTGCATCACTTGGAACTAATGCCCATAGTGCCAGGTACCACCTTGTGATTTTGGAATTTGTATCCTTCATTTGGTTAAGCCAACAGAGAGGACTGTGATAAGTACAAAGTCAGCTCCTAGCAAATAAAACTTAAGGGACTCCATGACCCACTTTGTTGCAAGGCATTCATTTTCAATAGTGGAGTACCTTTTATCTCTGTCATGTAATTTCCTGATATATAGAATGGGATGTTCCTTCCCATCTATATTCTGACTCAAGACTGTACCTAGGCCTACCTCTGATGCATCTGTCTGTAACAAAAATTGTTTCTCAAAGTCTGGGCTTCTTAAAACAGGGGTTGAACATAATGCAGCCTTAATGGCTCGAAAAGCTTCATCACACATTGTGTGAGTACGCTGTTCAGTTGTACAGCTAGTTATTGCTTTCATCGGGCTTGCAACTGTACATTGTTCATTTACTGCTCTGTACCATTGCTTATTACGCTGTGTATGTTTCTGTTGGGACTTGTGTCTGTACAGCTTGTAATTTACTACTTTTATTGGATTGTAAATTATTTTCTGGAACCGTTTCTTCATGAGTTCTGTAAGGGGAGAAGCTAGCTGGGCAAAGTTGGGAACAAATCTTTGATAACTAGCCAGCCCTAAAAATAACCCATGTTCTTTGTTTTATGGATAGGACTGTTAACTACAGCATCTATCTTAGAAATTTGTGGCTTTATGTCACCATTTCCCAAAACGTAGCCCAAACATCTGTTTTCCTACATGCCCAATGGAGATTTGGTAGAGTTAATTGACAGTCCTGCCTTTTTGATAGATTTGATAACTGCTCGTAGGTGTTCCAGGTGACTTTTCCAGTCTGGATTGTACACCATGACAAAATCCAGGTTCAAAGCACAATAACCAGTGTGAGAAGCTAAAATTATATCCATGTACCACTGGAATGTAGTGGGTGCACCATGTAAACTAAATGGCATGGTGGTGAACTGACAGAATCCAATAGGAGTGGCAAATATAGTTTTGTCTTTGGATTCTTCAGCTAGTAGGATTTGCCAGTAACCCTTGATGAGATTGAGGGTACTGATGTACTTGGCACTCCCCAATCTGTCCACCAAATCATCTATCCTAGGCATAGGATAACTGTCAAATTCTGACACTTGATTACGTTTCCTAAAATCAAGGCTGATTCTTACACCCCCTTCTTTTTTATTTACAGTCACAACTGGTGATGACCAAGCACTTCTCAACTATTCTATGATACCCAATTTTTTCATTTTTGTATTTTCTTAACCACATCTACTCTTAACCACTCGGCAATCTGTATGTTTTTTGTCTGATAGGGTGTGCATTCCCTGTCACTATTACATGCTCGACACCTTTTGCTTGGCTTAGCACTGTGGTAAAAGTACTGTCAAATGTCTGTAACAAGTTATGAATTTCTGTGGTTTGTTCAGAGGTTAAGGAAACATTCACCTTTACAGCATCAGCAGTTACAGTTTGTTCCAGTCTGTCATAAGCTATATCAATATCCTCTTTATCAGTTTCTGGTAACACTAGCAAAGCAGCCTTTGGTGTTTTTTTAACCCATTTCTTCAGGAGGTTAGCGTGATATATACACAGGTGTGTGGTAGTCTCACGGCGCTGCGCATGCACAGTCCTACCACAGTGCCAGCCCTCTTGAAGATTTTTGGCTCCCACAGGGTCCTTGCACCTCCGACTAACACCCAGAAGTATGAATAAACAGTGAAGACTTTAAGTCCAGGAAGATCCAATTGTTCTGTCTGTTCCTGTGTCTAAGGTTTAACCCAAACTCTGTACAGTAACCCATTACAGTTTTGTTTTTGTATATTGTTTTTACCCACCAACACTCCAGAGACCACCTTTCCTTCAGGCCTTCTAGCGCCACACTAACCCCGGAGATCCTCTTCAGGAGCTCCCCCATCCACAGATTGCAGCTGACTCCCGAGTTGGTCCTGGCATATCTCATTGCCAGGCAGTCCCCCTCCTTCGAGGGGGAAGGCACCAGGGAGAGGGAAACCCAGCACACTATTACTTCACAGCCCCAGGGGCACCGCTGTGGAGGAGGTTGTTCCCGGAGGTCCCGGTGGTGTGGAGGGTGGAAGTTATCATCCAGCATGCTCCAAAGCTGTTTTTCCAGTTTTCTTGAGTTCCTCCTGCGCCACTATTTGTAGTGCCCCTGGTCTCCACCAGGGGTTGCTACAGAGCAGGGCTATCCCCTAACCCACCACAGGAGAGGAGAGCAGTCCTCCGGATGCTCAATCCTTCCCTTCCTCTGCCAGCCCCCGGTGCCCCGTGTCCATTCCCGATCCCGGGTCGCCGACGTGAGTCAAGGTGTGGCGTCCAGCGCCTCAACCCTCTGTGCCACTGGGCCGGCCCATTACACTTTTTAAACATTGGTTCACCCTGTTTTTGTTTCACCCCCACCAGAGTTCTTATCTGACCTGGAGTTAAATTGGGAAAAAAAGGGTCTTACGCTTGGCTGTTATCTCACTGCTGTAGCATCTGTCTGGCCATCTGGTAGTCTTCAGCCAAAGAAATGTCCTTTTCCCCACTTTCTGGTCTGTGTTCTTTTACCCAAAGCTGCATGTCTGTAGGAAGGATGTTGATGAACTGCTCCATTGCAAGTGTGTCGAACTGTGGGACTGTTTTGCCCGCTGGTTGGAGCCATTTGGGAAAGGGGGGGGACATTGTTTAACCAGGAGTTACACACTAAGCTGAAGCTTGTTTCCAGATTCGACCTGGGAGCACAAGGAAGTTAAGTGACTTGCTCAGGATCACACAGTATAAGGAGTTCTCTGAGTCGGGTGAAGGCTTCTAGAGGATTGTCAACTGAGCTGTACTTTAGAAATTGGAATCTTTGCCTGTAGGTCTCTCCTGAGATGTTGTATCTTTTCGGGATTTCTCTTTTCACCAGGTCATAGTTTTCTGACTGTGCAATGACCATATTCCTGTAGGCAATTTGGTCTTTACCCATCAGGTAAGGTACCAACCCGATTGCCCATTGCTGCTTTGGCCACTGGCAGGCTGTGGCAACCCTCTAAAAAGTTGTCAGGTATGCTTCAATATCATCTGAGGGACACAGCTTTGTAAGTTTAATGTCTTTTAAGTTGTTTGTGTCTTGTTGTTCTGCTGGACCTGTGCCAGATCCTCCAGCTTTGATAATTTGCAAGGCATCCAGCCATCACTGCATCTCTTCTCTTCACTGCTGCTCAAGTTGCTGCAGAATCCATACCTTTCTGCTATGCTTCCCTGGTACCAGACCTGGTACCCATGCACAAAACTCTGGGCTTACAGTATGCACAGTGTAAATCCCACTGCTGACATGACACTATCTGTCGTCGAGACACAGGTCAGGAAGCATAGGAAAATCAGGAGCAGTTATAAAATTTGCAAGTAGCATTTAATTATTATCAAGAATAGTAAAAAAATTAAAATTGTTCAGTACATCTATTTACAAAAGCAATACAGAGAAAACAAAGTCCTTCATCTGAGGGTATCTCTAATTCCAAGTTTCAGTCTCTCCCCAGCAAAAATATTGCATCTCTTTTATAATGAAGCTTTGCCTGATAATTAACTTCTTCATTCTGAACTCATTAAGGAGCCATCCTGTTTTTCACAAAATGTTCTTGTCAGTTTCTTTGCAGAGCAGGCTTGCAAATATAACAGGGTCCCAAGCTGGCCTGCTGACAGCTCTGTGAAAGAGTTTGCAAGCAAGCCTGAGAGAAACTCAAACTGCTTCTCAGGTTAACCTCCTAAATTCCAAACAGCTTTCTGAAATCATTTCAACAGTATAACTATATACATTTCAAACCAAGGGACCCCAGTTTCACATACAGATTCACATATATTTTTATAACCATAGATATGCAAGAGGGAAGAAAAGACAGAAACAGTAAGAGAAGGCAGAGAGATAGTGAGAGGCGGAGAATTGTGAGACCATCAGAGTGATCAGTTCCTAGGTCTCACAAGAACATTTGGTTGTGCAACCAGACAGAAAAAAAGAGGATAGAACAGATCCTTGCATTTAACCCTTTCTGTGTAACAAATGGGACAGGGCCTTATTCAACCCTGTCACAAGTATCACAAAGGTCCAGTAAATATTACAAAACATTTTCAGGTGGATCTTTGAAAGGGTTCATGGGGATTCAGAACACCAGATACAAATCCCTCATTACTAAACAACCTCCCCCAGCTATCCACTATCCTTGGTGAAAGCCTTGATTATGTAGAAAAATTCAAGTATTTGGGGGTGTGGATAGATAGCAAACTTGACTACACAGTTCATATTGAAGAACTTTTAAAAAAGCTTCGCCAGAGACTTGGTCTATTTTTTAGAATAAGGCACTTTCTAAACAGAGATTCCAAAATGAGGTTGGTCCAGGCCACATTTCTCTCAGTAATTGACTATGCAGACTTCCTCTATAGTCACTGCCCATCTCCTACCTATGCAAATTGGATACACTATACCACAGAGCTCTGAGGTTCATAACAGATCTACCATTTAACACTCACCATTGCTCTCTCTATGCAGCAGTCGGTTGGACATCTCTACATCTCAGAAGAAACAGAAATGCTGCAGTGTGGACATACAGAATTTTAACTAAGATGCTTCCAAACTATATATTAGACTGCTTACGAACAGGCCACAGCTGGCACCTACGCCCTAAGAGCTACAATTTCATTATGCTCAAAGTGCCTAAAGTCAACGCCTGCATGGGAGATCTGCTATCAGCTATAATCTAGCTATAACATGGAACACGATTCAAAAGTCCTTGAAGCTGATCAACTGGTATCCTTAGCATCCTTCAAGCATCTATACCTAAGTCTCTTCCCTGAAAAATGCAATTGCTTCCACAAGTTCTAGTTTATTCGCAGTTCTTCCTTCCCCTCTCAGGCTGCCATCATATCATGGCAATTCACTTCCCTAGAATTCATCTCCACAGATACCTCACCCTGGCTATAATCTTCTCCCATTAACCCAGGCTCCTACCTTAGCCTTATCACTGCCTTTCACCTCCCAGTTCTAGCACCATTCCCTGCTCTAGTCATGCTGACCTTCCTACCATGTCACTTGTCTCAGTCTATGACCACCTCTTTCAGTCATCCAATCACTATTTCTCTTTGTCCACATTGACTTCCCTTGGATCTTTGGAATCTTGGGTATATCATGTTGAATGTATGCCATGTTTACTGCCAATGTTGATATGTATATACTGGTTTACCTAGAGTGCATCTCATATGTTCCTACCATATCCTGTTATGTTTAAACAATTTCTGTTCTTGATTTCTGTATATAAGTGTTTTAATTATTCATGTACATATACCAATTATTGAACCTTGATTACTGTATATAAGTATATACATGTTTTAAATCTTCCTATACATGTACCAATTATTGAACCTTGACCTTATCAGGTCCATCTTGCAAATGAGCTGTGCTCAATGATGTTCACCTGAATAAATAAAGATTTGATTGATTGATTGATTGAAAAGTGTTACCACTTGGCCGTTTATGTGTTCCTGTTAGAAGGCTTACATGCATTCACTCAAGAGTATTTTACAGACTCTCTGAGAGAACATAGAAGCTGTCAGAAAAGGACCTCCTGGCCCACCTGGTCTGCCCTAAGTCCCTGCCTACTGTGCTACCATAGACTCTAACTGATCTTTGGCCTTAACCCCCCCCTCGCCCCGATACTAAGGTCCTCTTGTGCTTGTCCCATGCATGTTTAGAACCTGTTATTGTTTCAGTACCCACCACATCTGCTGGGAGGCTGTTCCAGATGTCCATCACCCTTTCCATAAAGAAATAATTCCTCACATCGCCTCTAAATGCGGCAGAATGGCCGTCGATGTAAACTCGGACTTGCACTATTCAGTGGTCCTGACCAAGTCTGAACCAAAAGTCCTTGAAGTAATACTAATTCAGCTTGTCCTTCCCTTCTCGCTACCAATCTACATTGCTGGGATATACTGCTGACCTGGTACACCAGCTTCTGCTGTCACCGACTTCCTCAAGCAAATCTCCTGCCTAACCACAACAGGGGAACTCTACATTATGGGCGATCTTAACCACAATTGGCTAGCTCCTGCCCTCAACAAAACCAGGACTGCCATTTCCACCCTAAACCTCTCACAAATTATTACTGAGCCCACCCGGCTTAACCTAAAATCTGGTAACCACTCGCTCATCGACTGGATCCTTACCACGCACCCCCATTGGGTCAAACAAGCCAGTATTCTTTCTGGCTCCCTCAGCGACCACCACATAACCTTCTTAGTGCGTAAAATCCACCGCCCAAAATCCCTCATTAAATTTGTAGTCCAACGCTCTTATAAATCCCTCAATCTAGCCCCTGTATTAGATGACCTTGTGCTAGCAAACTGGGCCCCTGCCCCTCCTACGATTTCCACTAATGATGCCTTCCTACACTTTAAAAACACATTCCTCAGCATCTGGAACACACAAGCCCCACTGCGTCGTACAAGAGTATGAGGAAACCACCTACCATGGATCACCCAAGAACTGATTGCATGTCAAATCGCATGGGATAAAGCCTGGAAAATGCATAATCCTCATGCTTCCCACAACACCTCTCCACATACCACATGCTCTGTAACAAGTGCACCAGAGCCACTCGTCTTGCAAATGCAAAGTACTTCAGCAGCTCCCTCCGGTCAAACCTAAATAAACCCTCAAAATTCTGGAAGGCCATTCACTCCCTTTTCACCCCACTGACTGCCAATCCCACTCCAATGCTAAATGTTAATAACGCTCTCCTATCAGAGCCCACAGCAGTCACCATTGAGTTCAATGTGTACTTCTCCACTTGTGCTGCCACTCTCCTCTCTTTCCTGCCCAACGCTACACTTCTCGCACCATCTACAGACATAAAGACCCAGACTAGGCCTCACTCCTTTTCCTTCAAAGACATCTCTGCAGCTGAGGCTCTAGATGCATTATTCTATCTCAACCCTTCAAAAGACAAATCCCCAGATGGATTAGACTGCAAACTTCTATACCTCTCCGCCACTGCTATAGCAACTCCACTTGCAAAACTCTTAAACCAATCCTTTGCTGCCGCTGCTGTCCCCCATGCATGGAAGCATGCCATCGTTATCCCTCTGTCAAAAGGAGGTGCCCCTACCTCCCTATCTAACTACCGCCCTATCTCTCTCCTCCCAGCCCTAGTAAAACTATAAGAGCACCTTGTGCTCACCCAACTTACCTCCTTCCTCACTGACTCCAAATTCTTCACGCCATTCCAGTCTGGCTTCAGGAAGGGACACTCCACCACCTCCTCCTCCCTGATAAGGCTTACAGACACTATCCTGACAGGCATGGACAGTGGACTGATCACCTCAGCCACTTTTGCCGATCTTGCAAAAGCCTTTGACACCGTCTCCCATCCCATATTGCTCTTGAGTCTCGCTGAATCAGGCCTCTCTGTTGCAGCCACAAACTGGTTCAGATCATACCTCTCTGATAGAACTCAGTCCGTCAGAGTCTAAAATGCGATCTCCACCCCCCCTTCCCTTAACTACTGGTGTCCCACAGGGGTCGGTCCTTGGTCTCATTCTGTTCTCTATATTCCTAAATGACCTGCCACTCATCTGCTCTACTTCCTCAAGCCACATGTATGCAGATTATGCTGTACTCTACTACTCGGGCTCTGCCCCTGATGTGGTACAATCAAACCTCCAAGCTGACTTCAACAATGTACAGCAATGGTTTAGCTCGCACCAGCTCTCCCTAAATGCAAAAAAAAAACTGTCACTATGACCTTCCGCACATGACAATGCCTGGCCAGACTCTCCTCCCTTCCCTACTTCGCCACCCTGGACGGCCAAAAACTTGAAGATGTCTCCTCGTTCCGTTACTTGGGGGTCTGGCTCAACAGCCATCTCTCCTTCTCTGACCACATCGATGCTATCTCAAAAAAACTATGCCCCATGCTCAGTGCACTATACAGTTTATTGTTCTAGGAATTACTACCTTTGAGCCAGAGGCTCTTTTACAAAGGTTCCACGTCAATTAGGTACAGTACAAAAGGTTACATAGATAACACAACAATTTGTGTTGTGTCAAGAGCAAGAAAACATATACAAATACATATCAAATCACTTGTGCAAAAGGACATGAGATATCAATAATCACATTATTATTACAAGAAAGAGGTCATGCCAGATTAGGAGAAACAAATAGGGAAAAGTCAGAACAGAGAGGTTGAAAGGTGTGGGGAGCAGACAATAGCAGGAGAAAAGGTTTCCCAAACATGTCTTTGTCAGATAACGGAACAGGGTGGGTAGTGAGAAAATAGGAGGTTTCATGACAATGCCTGGCCAGACTCTCCTCCCTTCCCTACTTCGCCACCCTGGATGGCCAAAAACTTGAAGATGTCTCCTCATTCCGTTACTTGGGGGTCTGGCTCAACAGCCATCTCTCCTTCTCTGACCACATCGATGCTATCTCAAAAAAACTATGCCCCATGCTCAGTGCACTATACAGGAGCAGCAACAGCCTCCCTCTCCGAGTCTGACATGAACTGGTGCTGAAGATGATACTGCCCTCCACTGACTACTGCGACATTGTATACAGTGCAGCCCCTAAGTCCACACTATCTAAACTGGACACACTTTATAATGCCTTCTGCCACTTTGCTCTCGATGCTTCTCCCCTCACCCACCACTGCGACCTCTACCAAGCCTTGGCACTACCGTCTCTCGAAAACCAATGCATCTCTCACTGTGCTAAATTTGTCTCCAACCTATGGCTCGGGTCCATCCCCTCCTACCTTGCCACTGTGCTTACAGATGCCCCACCCTCCCATCATCTTAGATTCAGTGACTCCGCAACTTTCAGTCCCTAAGGGGAAGACCTCTGCCAGTCAAGCTGCCTTCTCACACTGGCTACCCAAGCTCTGGAATGCCCTTCCACAGGGATCACTTGCTTTTATTTCTGAAAGAGTGGCTGTACTTACAATTTGGTGATTGCCTAACAAACAGGCCGTTCTATATTCAGAAGGCCTACTGTGTGGCAGTGCGGGGATGACCAGTTAATCCAGAAGCTCCCAGGGTAATTGTGATGGTATTGGATGGAGTGGGCTCCAGGGATCTACTTCTCAACCTGGCCAGACAGAAGAAAGTTCTTCTATGTGATGGGCAGCCAGTGCATCTTTACCTGGATTTAAGCTACGCTACTAGAATGAAGAGAAAGCGCTTCGATGGAGTGCGGGCAATATTGCGAGAAGCTAAAATCCCGCACGGAATGATTTTTCCGGCCCGCCTGTGTGTAGCACATCAGAGCAAAATTTTCATTTTCTCAGACCCAGTAGTGGCACTGAAATGGGCCCAGAGGAATACCACAGCGAGACACCGACTCGGAGGATGAGGAGGAGGAGGGAATCCCGTGAGGACTTTTGACTAATGGCAAGGGTTTGCCTTTTGTATCTCAGTTTAAAAAGTTGATCGTACTCTATACCCAAAGTATGTTTTGCATATGAAGGCAGTTTAAGTAATCAATAATAGATTACACAGTAATAATTTTAATATGCCTCAATTCTTCATTTGTTACTGAAGAAGCTTCAGATAGTTGATAAATACAATAACGATGCAGTGATTGCAACTGTTAGCCACTAATCCTTTGCTTGTTAGCCTTGCCAGGCTTTTACTTGAAGTTATGGTATGTATTTCATTGTTCCTTTTGGAACCAGTGACTCTGAAAATTATACATTTTATAATAGACTTTTATTATTACATGCAGCTCATGGTCTCATTTTTTCAGCAATGTAATCTTTATAAGTAATGTTATTTTTTGGTGGCGCCTCCCAAAGATGTATCTTTTAGATGCAGTACGTTTTAATAGCGGGACTATTAAGTTTGCTTGTATTAAGAGGAGTGGCACCCTCTGTAGATTTATGTACATCCTTATATGCTGTGTCAGGAAATTAACTGTATGTTTTTACAGAAATCCTTAATAAACATATAGTACACACAAAAAAAAGATTACAAGGTTGTACAAATTCACCATGATAATTCTTATCAAATTCCCCCTTATTCACCACGTGATCCCCAGGTCAACAACAGAAGTCAAACATAAAAGAAAAACTAATTTAAAAGGTAAAAAGGAACAATTCTTAATTTTATTCCAGGAAGATAAGAGGTCAATAGATTATTCAACTTTAATTAAACAAATAATTAATTAGTGAGAGGAGGTTCTTGGGAAGGGGGTGGTTCAACACTCCCTTCATAACATCATGTCTATATGGGGTTAGTTAGTGATATCCTTATGGGAGGGGGAGTAGAAAAGCCACAGACCCCGCTCTAAGCTATATAGAGTCTCAGTCCTGCTCAGCTAAAATTTCCAAAATGTCTCTGTCCTCTGTTTCAGCCTGATAATGGAAAAAAGGAAGCCATTTGCTTACAAATCTGTCTTTTTGAAGTCTGATCTTGGCTGTAAGTTTCTCCATCTCCAAGATACATAGACAATTAGTACCAGGTCTCGACAGTGGGCAGAGTAGCAGTCAGTCAGTTTTGTGTAATAGCTTTGTTAGCCTCAGCTTTCAAAATATAAAAAAGATACCTTTGAGCGTTATTTGTTAATGTGTTCGGTGGAAGACCAAGGATCCAAGCTTGAGCCAGATGTGGGGCATCCATCCCCAATATTTTTTGTGAATGCCTCTCCCACTTGCTTCCAGTAGTTAGCAAGTTTTGGACATGTCCAAAAAATGTGTGTGTGGGTACCTCTGTCCCCACAGCCCTTCCAACAAAGATCTGAAGTATGGGCCCCATAGTGCTTAGTAATTACTGGAGTATGAAAATACTGGACCATCAGGCACCACCAGAATTCCCGCCATGATGGAGCTGTTGTAGTTTTGTGTATCCCCGCCTAGATTTTCACCCAGTCCTGAATGATCACCTCCATCCCCTCCACAGTCTGCCAGGCCGCCTTCACCACCACTAGGCAGTCTGGTTCCAGGTCAGATAAGAGGCCAACAATCTTGGAGATCCAACCCCGGACATGGGGGGTTTGAACTAAAGAAGAGATGAGCACTCAGAGAGGGTTTCCTGAACTGGCTGAGAATACGTATTTAATTCCCCGAGTCTTTCCTCGTAGGACTTCTGATGCAGGCCATGCACCATTTTGGTTGCCCTTCTCTCTACTGCCTTCACCTGATCTAGGTCTTTCCTGAGATGGGGCCTCCAGAACTGGATACAGAACTCCAGGTGGGGCCTCATCATCAATCTGTACAGGGTTAACCCTTCCTCCTCCTTTCTGCTGGTGATATCCCTCCCTATGTACCCCAGCATTCTATTTGCCATTCCCATATCACACTGATTGCTTTGCTACCTTCAGGTCATCAGATATGATGATCCCCAGATCCCTTTCCTGTTTTGTGGTTGATACCACCTCCCCCAACCCCCAAATGATACGTTGCCCTTGGGATTTTGTGCCTCATGTGCATAATTTTGCAATTTTTGGCATTGAAGTCTAGTTGCCAAACCCTTGACTAATCTTCTTTTTCAGATCTTCCTACATATTTTCCATTCCCCCAGTGTGTCCACTCTGTTGAAGATTTTCGTGTCATCCATGAACAGACATACCTTTCCTTCCAGCCCCTCGGCAATGTCGCTAATAAAGACATTGAAGAAGACTGGTCCCAGTACTGACCCCTGAGGCACACTGCTGGTTACCTTACTTACTTCTACGTGAACTCCATTTACCACCACCCTCTGAGTTCTGTTACTTAGCCAATTTTGTACCCATTTTACTGTCTTTGGACCCATTCCCAGGCTGCCCACCTTTGCTAGTCTTCTGTGAGGGACAGTGTTGAAGGCCTTACCGAAACCCAGGTAGGTCACATCCACTGCCCCTCCCTGATACTCCAAAGAACTCCATCAGGTTTGTTTGGCAAGATTTCCCCCCTCCGAACCATGCTGGCTCAGATCCTGCAATCCACTGGTTATTAAGTATTCCAAAATCCTTTCTTTTAGTAGTGTTTCCATGACCTTGCCGACTACTGAAGTCAGGCTTACAGGTTGGTAGTTTCCTGCCTCCTCCCTATTCCCACTTTTGTGTAGTGGGACCACATTTGCCCTCCTCCAGTTCCCTGGGATTTCCCCTGTGTCCAGTGATAGATTGAATAAGGTTGTTAAAGGCACAGACAATTCCTCCTTTAGTTCCTTTGGTATCCTGGGGTGCACCCTCTCCGGCCCCATTGTTTGGTCTACTTTTAGCTTTGCTAGTTCCCTGAGGACTCTCTTCTCTGTAGAAGGGCTAATGTCTACCTCCCTTCCCTTAATGCCCTTTTTCCCTAGCTGCAGCCTGTCTCCTACCCCTTACTGTGTGAATACTGAACAAAAGTACTTGTTCAATATGTCAATTTTCTTCTGGTCCTCTTCCACACTTCCCTCTTTCCCATTTTAGTCTTGCTATCCCCACCTTGCTTTTCTTCCTTTCACTTATGTACATGAAGCATGTTTTATCCCCCTTTTTTGCTGATTTGGCAACATGTTCCTCCGTTTGTGCTTTTGCTCTCCTGTCTTCCTTTTGTTTCTCCTGATAACTCTCCCTATCCTCTTACTGCTGTGCCCTCTTGTATCTTTTGAATACCTGATGCTTTTCCTTTACTTTCTTTGCTACTTCCTTGGAATACCATAGTGGTCTTTTTTTTTTTCCCCTCTTGCTCTTTTTAACTTGCCTGACACAGAGATTAGTTGCCTTCTCAATTGCCTTTCTTAGTTCTGCCCATTTTTCTTCTACTCCACCCATTTTCCCTATTCTTGCTAGGGCTTCCTTGAGGCACTCTTCCATTTTCTTGAAATCTGCCCTCCTGAAGTCCAGGACCCTCATTTTAGTGTGGTTTGATTCTGGTCCTGTCCTTATGCTGAACCACACCATATGATGATTACTGGTCCCCAGGTGGCTTTCCACTGCAAGAGAGACTTTAAACCTGTTCACTTCTATTTCTTTAGGAGCCAGGCCTGAAGGTGTAGGGAGTGCAGTTTGGAATAGACTAGCTGACCCGGAGCCTAGACCAATAAATCTATACAAAGTGGCAAAATCCTCTTGCTGACTGACAGTCGATTCAGTAGAAACTATATCTGCCAAGGCCAGCAGGGGGCCACTAGTATTATCTTGCCCCAGTGCACCTGCAGTTTGAACAGTACTCTCTGAATGAGAAGGAATGCATATAGAAACAGATTGTGCCATGGCAGTTTGAATGTATACTGACAGAAAACACCTGGTCCGGGGGCACCAGAGTGCTGGCTTCTGGGTAGGATGCCTTTTCCATGAGCTCCACAACACAGTGCAATAAAATTCAATATTAAAGCTTTTAAATCTAAGAGCACACTTTTTTCTTCAGCACCATTAGACTCATGACCAGCCCTGCTGTTGAACGAACCCAAGAACTCCAATGGGGCCCCAGAAGAATCAACAGTCTAGAGCTCCGAAACTGACTACGCAGCAACCCAACCAGCTGGGAGAGCCTACAGGTCCAGAGGGAACCAGCTTACTAGGGACATCACCTGAACCTCCACGACAAGCCATGCTTGACTCCATGAAATCTATGGATGTTAAAATAGAAAAGACCTTATCAAAACTAGAGTCGCATGACGCTGCTATTAAGGAACATGTAACTTCAGTAGCTGTGGAGGATAAAAGATATACAACCACGCAAGCCACATTAACAAAAGAAAACATGCAACTCTGAGGGTGACTGGAAGCCTTAGAGAATGAAGTACAGGCTGGTAACCTATGCTTGATAGGGGTCCTGGAGGGCGTAGAGGGCACTATCCTGCTTGGTTTCATAAAAGGCTGCCTGACTGACAAGAATTCTGTTCTGGAAGATCTTGACTGGTCTCATTTATGCCATGCTTACCGGGTTAACCCTTGGATCCGGCCTGACTCAACCATGTACTGTTCTGCTGCAGACGACGAGGGCTGAAGTCTGAGATGTGCTTTTGTCTGTAGCCCAGGCAGCATATCTCTTGCTCCTTAATGATCAGGATGTCAAACCTTTTCTGGACCTCTCCTTTCAAACAGGAGTCAGAAGGAAGCAATTAGATGTGGTCCGCCAGTGTCTTCCTACTTTGGGAGTTGTGCACTCTTTTCTGCTGCCAGCGAGACTCAGGATTACCCACAGTGGAATATCACGGCAATGCTCCAACCCTAAGGATGTTGGCTGTTGGCTTGAATGGACTGAGCCGGAGCTTGTGGTGAGGCCTTGTCATCAAGGGACAGGTCAGGAAGCATAGGAAAACCAGGAGCAGTTTCAAAATTTGCAAATAGTATTTTATTTTTCTCAATAACAACAAATAAAAATGAAAATTATTCAATATAACTATTTACAAAGGTAGTGTAAACAGAGAAAACAGTCTTTCATCTGAGTGTTTCTTCTCAGTTTCAAATCTCAGTCTGTTGCAAAATATTGCTGCTCTTTTTATAACAAGTCTTTGCAGGGAGCAGTGTTCTTGTCAGTTTCAGCAGGTGCAGCAAAAAGAACATTGTGACCCAGAACTGACCTCTTGTTGACAGCTCTGGAAATATTTTTCAAACTAGCATCTCAGGTTAACCCCTTGAGCTCCAAATAGCTTAGCAATCATTTTAACAGTATAACTATGTACAGTTTTAAACAAAGGGATCCCAGTTTCACATATAGTTTTACACAGAGATTCACATATATTTTTTATAACTGCAGATATGTTAGGGGGAAAAAGACAGCAAGGGAAGGCAGAGAGATAGCAAGAGGTAGAGAATTCTGAGAAACCGTCGGAGTGATCAGTTCCTAGGTCTCACAAGAAATTTTGGTTGTGCAACCAGACAGAGAAGAGACAAAAAAGAGAAGATAGAACAGACCCTTGCATTTAAGCTCTTTCTGCATAACAAATGGGGCAGAGCCTTATTCAACCCTGCCACATACCTCCCCTCTTTAAGAGGGAACTTTTAAAAAAAAAATAAAAAGATTTCCAAAACATTCTTTAAACGCTTCTTTAACATTACAGTAGCATATAATCTTTACAGTTCAGTGCATATGCAGTGTAGTAAACAGAGAAGTTTCAACTCAAATGTTTTGAACCTTCGGAATTCTCAATTCCTGATCCATATCTTGACAGAAAATCAGCATTGACATTCTCTTTCCTAGATTTGTGTATCACCTTGAATTTAAATGGCTGTAGTGCCAGGTACCACCTTGTGATTCTATAATTTTTATCCTTTATTTGTTTAAGCCAACAGAGAGGATTGTGATCTGTTACAAGTACAAAATCAGCTCCTAGTAAATAAAACTTAAGGGACTCCAAGGCCCACTTTGCTGCAAGGCATTCCCCTTATCTCTCTGTCATGCAATTTCCTACTTATATATAGAATAGGATGTTCTTTCCCAGCTATATGCTGACTCAAAACTGCACCTAGGCCTACCTCTGATGCATCAGTCTGTAACAGAAACTGTTTCTCAAAGTCTGGGCTTCTTAAAACAGGGGCTGAACATAATGTAGCCTTAAGGGCCCGAAAAGCCTCATCATACTCTGGGGTCTATTTCACATTATTCGGGGACCATTTCTTTGTGAGTTCAATGATGGGAGTAGGTAACTTGGCAAAACTGGGAACAAATCTCTGATAATAACCAGCCAGCCCTAGAAATGACCTGACATGCTTCTTTGTTTTAGGGACACAGCTGTTAGCTACAGCTTCTATCTTGGAAACCACTGTCTTGACTTCTCCATTTCCCAAAACGTATCCCAAAAATCTGGTTTCAAGCATGCCCAATGCACACTTGGTAGGATTGTCAGATCACTGCTTGTAGGTGTTCCAGGTAGCTTTTCCAGTCTGGACTGTACACATCATCATCCAGGTATGCAGCACAATAAATGAAAATTATGTACCTACCATAATTCTTGATCTTCTTATATATCTTCACCATTCATCACTGGTGGGTTACATGCTGGAGGCGCTATGACCCTGCGGGAGCTTATAGCTATACATTTTTTCTAGTGAGAGGAGTTGGCACTGGGCATGAGGACAACACACAGCATGCTGCTTGAGCGTTGGCCAGTAACCGACGCCAACTCCTCCCTCACCTCAGTTCTGTCCACCAGAGAGAGTGAAAAAAACAGATATAGAGAAGAAAGGGCAGGTTAAGGGAGCCCAAGTGATAGTAAAAGTAAAAGATATAAAACAGAAGGGAGAATAAGCTGACACAAGAGGAAAAGGGAGGCTACCTGAGGGTGTGGCATAGGAAGGCCCCAGTCACTGGGCCGTCCCAAGGGGATGGAGAAGAAGAGGGGGGAAAGGAAGGAAGGAAGGAAGGAAGGAAGGGAGGAGGGAGGAGGACCAAGTGGCATCCCACCTCCAGAGAGCCAGAGGGTATCTAACTGCTAATGGAAAATGGAACCTGCCTCCATACTCCCCAACACTCCAGAAAGTCAGAAGGGAGAGTGCCAGAACAGTCTGACACCTAAACAATGTCTAGACCAGTTAATTCTGATAGGCAGCACAAAGAAGTTGGAGGAGGGGACAATCCAAGGATGTATTCTACTGACCAAAAAAAGCTGGGTGCCAGGGTCTCTCTAGTCTGTTCCAAGAGCACTTAGGTGGGGACAGGACCCACCCTGGGAGAGGACCCCTTCCTTTTTAACAAGAAAAAACCTCCGGATTCCTTTTTTTTTTATACTGAGCCAGCAGCAAGGGAAATAGGGTTGATGGAGGAAGGCTCCAAGGAAGAAGGGGAACTGTCCCAGGCTAACCAACCTGGTTAACCTGAATGGAGAAGAAAAAGGGGAAAAAAGATCCTCAGCACCCTTGAACTAAAAATTTGTAAGGGTTCTAACAGGACATTGGATCGGCTCTGATCTCCCCATTATTACCAAAAGGAGAACATAGCTCTGAGGTGAGAAACCTATCCAGTGCCCACAGAAAGGGTCCTGAAGAGCCCCGCTTGCTCTCCCATCCAAGAAGAGTCCTTGACAATTTAGCCACAGGATCAGTAGACCTGGGGAAGCCAGTAAGCCTCTGCCCACAATGGCCTCAATGGGGGGAGAGTGAGCAGGGAGGAGGCACTGCCCAGAGGTAGAGGCACCAGAGGGCATGGTGGGCAGGAAGCAGTGATGAATGGTGAAGATATACAAGAAGATCAAGAATTACGGTAGGTACGTAATTGTCATATCTTCCTTGTATGTATCTTCATCATTCATCACTGGTGGGTGAGTACCAAGCCCCCCGAAGGGGACCTGGCCCTCCCTGAAGGAAGAGCTTCCCTCAGCCTCTTGTGGGGGAGACTCACAGGGTGAAGAAGCCCCCTACGGGTCCAGAGAAGCCTGCGATTGATTAGGTTGAGACGGAGACTCTTGTGGCCTGGCAGAAGGGAGGCACCCCGTTAACTCCCATCTCACCCTGCAGGGAGAAAAAATGGGCTCCTTGAAAAGGGGAGACAATCACCCTTCACCAGGCCAAGGGTGATAACCTGGGAAGGTGAAGCCATGCTATCTTATGCAGACCACAGTTCCTGCCAGCCTAGAAGCTATCTCATTAGCGTCGTACAACGTTCTTGACAGGTGCCTCACTAGCTCTAGGCTGGAAGCAGAAAGGCAGATGGATTGCCTGGCTGCCTCCGAGTCAGGCAAAGTGGCTAGGAGCTGTTCTAGCACCATCCATAAGTGCCTAGCATAGGCAGCCATATGGGTCTGATGAGCTGAGATACATACGAAGAGACGTGCTGCAGAGAAATCCCTTCTCCCCCAGCGGTCAAACTCGTCCGAGTCGGACTCCAGGGGGGCGGTTGTATCTCAGGCTATGATGCCCAGAGGGGGTCCATCTTGAAAATGAGCTTGCTCAACGATGTTCACCTGGTTAAATAAATATTTTGATTGATTGATATATTGATTCATCCAGTGGCTCCATCCCAGCGGTGGGGTGAGGCATGGAACCTGGAGATCAGTGGGGTGCATGATATCTGCACTGGCAGTCTCTTGGGGCAGGAGAGGGTGCAGAGGGGCTCTGCCAGACCTGATGTGACACCTCCTGGAAAGGAACAGGCCATGGAGGGACAATAATATTCTTCAAGGAGAACTCCCCAAGGAGAGAACGTGTCACATGAGCAGGATCACAACTTGCAAAATGAGAGATGTGGAGTCCTTTCAACAGCCTCGATAAGAACTGCTGATAGCTAGTGATGTCAGCACCTGAGGACAGGTGGACCAAAGAGTTTTCTTCCTCAGGGGAGGAAGACAAGGAAGCAGAAGAGCTCAATTCAGACTGCAGCGCAGCAGGGGCTTCTGATCTGAAGATGACCTGGTCCAGAGCTCTTAAGTA
Source organism: Neoceratodus forsteri (assembly GCA_016271365.2). Lineage (NCBI taxonomy): Eukaryota > Metazoa > Chordata > Ceratodontiformes > Ceratodontidae > Neoceratodus > Neoceratodus forsteri. The sequence goes on along the minus strand of JADMNL010000023.1, from coordinate 378,862,232 downwards.
GTGAGGGAAAGCTGTGGCCGAAGCTCTGAATTGGTCCCAAGACAAAGGCCCTGCAGGACCCAAAATGCCAGGGACAGCAGAAGAGCGAGGCAGAGGATCTAAAGGAGGTGGAGAAGTCTGGTGAACCATAGGAAGATCCCTACTAGGGCTGCAAGAGTACTTGCGCGATCCCTCCCAAAGAGTGGGGCTGCGCAAAATGCCCAACCATACAGGAGCGGCCCAAGTGGTGCCCTAAGGAAAAGGCCCAACGGTGAGGAGATCAGGGCAATCTGGCCCTTGCAGGTGGCCCTAACCCCACCAGATGCAGGTCCCCTCCGCTGAGGACAGCAAAAATGCGAGGTGTCGGCACTGCAGCTCCTCCCCGAGCCACCAGCAGCCCTGGGAGAGAGCCTCTGCACCACTCCAGGACTTCTCAAACCCTCCCCCTCAGAGAGGAACCTTCCCCTTGGCCGTCCCTGAGGAATCGACGAAGGAAGTACCGGGGAAGCCGCAGGCCTTGGTAGACCTAAAAAAAGCCAACCCTGGATCAACCAGTTTCAGAACCTGGAACAGCACTATCTTCAGTTCCGATATCTGATTCGGCCATCACGAAGGCGCCGATATCCAGTTCTGCACCGGCTGCAACTCCTTGGAATCTGGAGACTCCTCAGAATGGGGCAACCACTCCGGGTCATCACCCTCCAAAGAGGAGGAGATCAGGATGACTGAAAGAGAAGCCACCCCTAGAACTCTACCCAGCCTAGTGCTGCTTGCAGTATTGGGTATAGGCCTAGCAGCAACCTCGATGATGCCCTATTCACCAACCCCAAGAACGGGACCAGGAGCTTGAGTGGCACCAGTAGATGGAGTTGAGGACCCCATCAGTTTGGATCCAGTGTATAGCTCCAATCGTGACACCAGGTGTGGTCGTGGCTCTAAGGAGGCCGACAGAGGGGTTCTCAGTCAACCCCCTGGAGGAGGCAGGCTGTCCACTTGACCCCTCTGGTGAACCAGAGGTCCCAGCGAGGCCGGAACTAACTGTGGCTCGTGCCCCACCGGTATGCACAGTATCAAGGGGTGACCCGGGGGAAGGGTCCAAAGTTCTTGCCTTGTTGTCCCTGGACAGATGCAGTCCTCCAAAGGTAGAAGGTTTCAGACCCACCTTCAACGTGCGCATTGTGAGGACTCGGCGGTCTGGGGAGAAGCATGCATCACAGTTGTCCATGTTGTGTTGTGGGCCCAGGCAACATAAACATCTATACTGGTGATCCATTATGGAGATGGACTTGCCACAGGGGCACTGACGCATGGGGACACATCCTGCCTTAGACTTCAACTTAGGCCCCAGAACGGACATCATCAACCGCATACAAAATAAAATCAAAATACAGTAACAGACTCAGCACCGTAGAAAACAAGAAATAACAAAAAGGGAACGGTCTCACCTGTCAGAAGGTGTACGGCGTTGGGCAACCACAAACAGAACTTTTGGCAACTCAAAATTATGGACTGCACAATAATGGCTCTTCAGCTCCCACGAAGTGCACTCTTGACGGCAGGAAGAACAGAACTGAGGAGAGGGAGGAGTCGTCGTCGGTTTCTGACCAATGCTCTAGCAGCATGCTGTTCATCATCCTAGTGGGCCGACTCCTCCCACTAGAAACGTTTCTAGCAATAAACTCATGCAGGGTCATAGCACCTCTGGCATATAACCCACCAGTGATGAATGAAGATACATACCAGGAAGATACAGTGTGAGGGGCTAAAATTACATCCATGTGCCGCTGAAACGTAGTGGGTGCGCCACGTAAACCAAATGTTATGGTGGTGAACTGATAGAATCCCATAGGAGTGGTAAATTCAGTTTTGTCTCTGGATTCTTTAGCTAGGGGGATTAGCCAGTAACCCTTGGTGAGGTCGAGGGTACTGATATACTTAATACTTCCCAGTCTGTCCACCAAATCATCTATTCTGGGAACAGGATAACTGTCAAATTCTGACACTTAAAAGATTAAGTTTCCTAAAATCAAGGCAGATTCTTACACACCCTTCTTTTTTATTTACAATCACCACTAGTGAGGACCAAGCACTTCTTGGCTCTTCTATGATACCCAATTCTTTCATTTTTTGTATTTCCTTAACCACATCTGCCCTTAACCGCTCTGGTAATCTGTATGTCTTTTGTCTAACAGGGCGAGCATTCCTTGTCACTATTACATGCTCGACCCCTTTTGCTCGGTCTGATACTGTGGTAAAAGTACTGTTAAATGTCTTTAGCAAGTTGCAAATGTCTGCGGTTTGTTCGGAGGTTAAGGAAACATTCACCTTTACAGCACCAGCAGTTACAGTTTGCTTTTCTATCATAAGCTACATCAATATCTTCATCAGTTTCTGGTAAAACTAGCAAAACAGCTTTTGGTGTTTTTTCAACCCATTTCTTGAGGTTAGCGTGGTATATCTTAATAGGATTTCTCCTATCAGGAGTCTCAATCTCATAGTTAACTGTGCCAGTACATCTAAGCACTTTATAAAGCCCTTGCCACTTCACTAATAGTTTATTTTCTGCAGTGGGTAACAGCAGCAAGACCTTTTCACCTGACTCGAAAATGTTTGGTTTCACCCCATGGTCATAATACACCTTCTGCTGGTTTGGAGCCTCTTCCTGATTACTATGGGCGATTTCAACATATTTTTCTGACTTATTAGACTGTATTGACAGTCTTTCCTCAAAATATATATTATTTCTTCTTAAAGAAATCCTTATATTAGGGTGCTGCTTTGTGAAGAGCAAGTATGAGCATACTAAACTGTCTGTGTTCCAGATGGCTTGATATTTCAAGAAATTCATACTGCCTAAGAACATAGAAAACTTTAGGAGAAAGATTTTGCTTTGCAGTTTGGTTCATGCCGCTACATTTGGTGTTAGAAGTGGGATGTTCTGGCTGAGTGTCTGAAGGATACACGGGAGAGCTCAGTCAGGGGCACTAGTAATAGTACCTCAGGAGAGAGACCAGACCTGAGAGTCAGTCTGGAACTGTGAGTCTGAAGGATAAGACCTTAGAGGAAGAAGAGTGGGCGTCCCCACATAGATAGAAGCAAATAAGAACTGCTGGGTGAATGAAGTAGCTGATTCTTTGAAACTGAAATGATGGCAATTTTTTTCTCTTCTGTAAGAACGTGAATCATTTTATGAAGTATACAAATAAAATGATAAGTGCAATCCTGGCATTTTTAATGCACTAACTCTAGATGTCTGCCTGCTAATTGTATCCTGAACACCAACCCCGCTACAGTTAGCTTCACATGTTTCTTTTTTTTACATCTAGTGGCCCTCTAGGCTGGCTACCATACAGCATTTCAAATGGTGAAAAAGCTGTTGAGGCTTGTGGCACTTCTCTGTAAGCAAAAAGCAGGTAAAGTAAGTATTGGTCCAGTCTTTCCCTTCCCCTTTTACAAATCTTTTTTTCATGAGTTTTAGGGTTTGATTAAAACGCTCAACAAGACCATCTGTCTGAGGGTGATAGGGGGAGGTTCTTATGGCAGTGATACCTAGTAGTCGGTACAGCTCTTTCAATAATGCAGCACCAAAATTACTACCATGATCAGTAATCATCTCTTTAGGTATGCCCACCCTGTTGAAAATTTTGGCAAGCTCTGCTGCCACTTTTGGGGCTGTGACAGTACACATTGGAACTGCCTCTGGGTATCGAGTAGCATTGTCACATATTACCAAAATGAATCAATTACTCCTTTTACTTTTATCTAAGGGGCCAACCACATCCATTGCAATTCTCTCAAAAGGCACATTTAGGGGCTGGCCCAGTGGCACTGAGGGTTGAGGCACTGGATGCCACACCACGCACTACACCGGCGACCTGGGTTTGGGAATGGACCCGGGTCACCGGGGGTCGGCTGAGGGAAGTAGGATTGAGTATCCCAATGGATGCTCTCCTCTTCCGGGGTGGGGGCAGTTACCAGGCAGCGTTGCCCATAAGTGTTGCTGCCTGTGGAAGCATGGGCGGCAAGGTGCAACAGCTTCTCAAGGAAGTCGGGTGGGGAGGGTGCTGTGGACACTTGACAGTAGCATGCACAAACACGCCATATGTCTGAACGTAAGTCCTTCACTTTGGCGCCCTCAGGGGTAGGAACAAACCAGGAAAAAAACCAAAGGCAAAAAATTTCCCGGTATCATGCAGCATGACGCTGGGTTGCCGGTACATTGGGGACCAGCCAACAAGACCGGAGGAAAGGGTTTCTCTGGGCTGAAACCAGGAGGAAGTAAAAAAAAAAAAAAATAATAATAATAATAAAAAAAGACATCTAGCAAGGGTAGGGGCACCTCGTCTTTTTAGTCACTGGGGCTACTTTCTGACACTTAGCACAAGAACTGCAATAGGCAGCAACATCTTCATGAATTCCAGGCCAGTAAAATCTGTACAGCAATCTGGCAAGGGTGCGATCCCTCCATGACTGAACAGCCATAAGACCATCATGTGCTATCTGTAAAAATTCAGATCTATACTTTTGCGGTATAACCAGTTTTCCATCTGGTCCTGTATCTGAGGTTTAACCCAAACTCTGTACAGTAGCCCATTACAATTTTTAAACATAGGTTCACCCTGTTTTGGTTTCACCCACAGCTGCTTAAAATAACCCTAGAGAGAAACATCATTAGCTTGTTCTGAAAGAAAATCACAATCAGTGATCAGTTTAGTTTTAGCATTTTCATACGTTAACCCCTTATGTCCATCAGAGTTTTGTTGCCACTGTTTCTTCAGGCATTGTCTTTCTTTCCTGGACTTCCGGATCTTGGACCTCTGCTCAAACAAGTCCAAATCAAAATCAAAGAAAGTAAAAGAGTCCCCACCATCTGAGATTTTCTTTGCCTGAGCTCCTCACCACAGCTGCTGAAACATCAGGATTTGCTCCCCCTTTGATTAACTCAGTAAATTTTGGAAAGTCATTTCAAATAATCACAGGTACAGGTAACTTAGGTACTAACCCCACTTTTCATGTGGTGTGACACCCCATTAATAGTCAGAGTCACCTGGCTGGTGGGATAGTATTGAGTGTCCCCATGGATGCAGATGACACCAGTACCTGGTCCTTTTGGACACTGTTTTCCCAGCACTTCAATATGCACTAGGGTCTGTCTGCTTCCCAAATCTGTAATTCCCTTCATAGTCTTATCTCCCACCTTCACATCTGTTAAGCACTTGCCCCAATTTGCTAAGGACAAATCTGCTCCAGTGTAACTCTTCTTACTATGACAATTTCTTGAAATATGACCTGGCTTATTACAGTTATAGCAAATAAAGTCTTTAGGTGCAGATTTGTTACCCCCACCAGAGTTCTTATCAGACTATGAGTTTCAATGGGAAAAAAAAGAGCATCTTACCAGTGTTTGGCTGTTACCTCGCTGCTGTGGCATCTGTCTGGCCACTTGGTAGTCCTCAGCCAAAGAAACAACCTTTTCGCCACTTTCTGGTTGGTGTTCTTTTACCCAAAGCTGTACATCTGTAGGCAGGATGTTTTTTTTTTTCTATTCTTTTTCCCTCTGATCACGGATCCAGGAGCCTCTCTCAGGCATCCAACCTGTGTCCTGTCCTGCCTGAAGTCCCCCTGACCGAACCTTCCTCTCCTCCGCCCCTGCCTCACAGCTGGCACCCCCAGCTTAACCCCTCTGGGGTGGGGCTGCCCCTCATACCTTGGGCACTCTTCAACTTGTAGACTCCAGCTATGGACATGGGCCTCTGGGTGGAGGGTCTGTGAAGGCTGGCTGAGTTGGACCCAGTCGTGGACATGGGGATTGGTGCTGTTGCCTACCCCTGGAACCAGAGTTTTCCTGGGTTCTGTTTCGCCCGCCCCTATCCCTGCATGAGCACCCCCAACGCAATGGTGCACGGCAACCCTGCCAGCATCAGGCATGCTATTACGTGCAGCCCTGTGCTACTGCAGCACCCCCAGTCTCCACCAGGGGCTGCCAGAGCGCCAAGCTCCCCAATGCCCTCCCCCTGGGACAGGTGAGCAGCCCAGCGGGCGCTCAATCCAGTCCCTCCCCTGCCGACCCCCAGCACCTGAGCTTGCTCCCAAACTCGGGTCGCCGACATGGAGCGAGGTGTGGCATCCAGCGTCTCAACCCTCAGCACCACCGGGCCGGGCTGTAGGCAGGATGTTGATGAATTGCTCCATTGCAAGTGTGCCGATGATCCATGGGAGTGTTTTGCCTGCTGGTTGGAGCCATTTCAAAGGAGCTCTCAGAGTCGGGTGAAGGCTTCTTGAGGCTTGTCGACGGGGTTGTACTTCAGAAACCAGAATCTTTGCCTGTTGGTCTCTCCTGAGCTATCATACCTTTTCAGGATTTTGCTTTTCATCAGGTCAGTTTTCAGACTGTTCAGTGCCCATCTTGCTGTAGGCAAGATAGGCTTTACTTGTCAGGTAAGGTACCTGTCTGATTGCCCATTGCTGCTTTAGCCACTGGCAAGCTGTAGCAACCCTTTCAAAAGTTGTCAAGTATGCTTCAATATTATCCGAGGGACACAGCTTTGTAAGTTTAATGTCTTTTAAGCTGCTTGTTTTTTGTTGCTTTGCTGGACCTGTGCCAGAACCTCCAGCTTTGTTAGCTTGCAAGGTATCCATCCATCCATCGCTGCTTCTCTTCTCTGTTGCTCTGTTTTCTTGCACCTTGTTCAAGGTAATATTATTAACACTGCTCTGCTTTGATATTGAGGGGGATTTGAGGAAGCACAATTTCCCTCGATGTTACCTTATCTGTTAACGGTTAATAGTGTGGCGGGATCACACCATGTCATATTTGTGTTTTTATAATTAATTTTCCCTTTGTTATAGGGGTGGTCAAGCCCATTTTTTTTCTCTGTAACTTCTGTTGATGTGGAATATTTCTTGGGTCTATTCTGCTAGTTTTAACTAGTTCTTTGTTTTTAGAAAACTGTGCCTAAGTGAGGCAGCGTTAGTAATGGAAAAGTAATTAAAAACTATACAGTCCAGTCATTTATCTCTGATAGCTCTGTGGGAAAAGAAACAAGACAAAGGCCTTAGACCAGCTGTCTCAGGAGGGGGTAGTGCCATAGTGTCTCAAAACACAAGGTAGCAGTAAAAACTGGTTTGTTTTGTCCTAGCCAGAAGTGGGGAAGGAACCTTCCAGCAGTTTAATTTTTTAACTCAAAACAGAGAGCCAGTTGGTTCTTTGCAGCCATGTGACAAAGGCCAGCCAGTTACAGTAGGACAATCCAGAGGCAGCACTTTTGAACTTGCCTTTGTAAAAGCCAGAGAAAGGCTTGCTGAATTCAGTTCTATTTGTGATGAGGAACTGATCAGATGGGACCCCCGTTTTGAATTCCACCACAAGACGGGTAACCAGGACAATTTTACGGGACTCTAACTACATCAGCTGCAACTGGAACATGGTAGAAACTATATGTTAGATTTAGAAAAATTAAGTGTGGCCGGCCCGGTGGCACTGGCGGTTGAGGCGTTGGTCGCTATACCTTACGGCATGCCAGCGACCCAGGTTCAGAACGAGCCCAACCGCCAGGGGTCAGCAGACGTAAGGGAGGATCAAGCATCCGGAGGACTGCTCTCCTCTCTTGCGGGAGGAAGGCTTCTCATCCTGCTCATTGACTGCCCTCTGGCGGTTACTGGAGGGCAGTAAGGGTTGGGAGGCACGTACCGGCGTCACTACATCGGTGGAGAAGGGGGATGGGAGAAAAAGGAGGAAAAAGGGAGCTGGCAGGCTCCATGATGGCCTCGTGTCTCTGTGCTGCCCCCCAGCTTCTGGATTGTGCTCTTGGTGGAGGGAGAAAGCCAGTGCTCTCCTCCCTGGTCCTGCCACAGGGAGTAAGCTGCGGGGGAAATACCGGGGGGTTGGCATGAGCGGGGATGCACAGGGCCAGAGGATGAGTCCCTCCGAGGGAGGGCCATAGCTACCTGCCAGGCTCCAGGAGAAAAAAGAGAATTAAAAAAAAAAAAAAGGAAAGTTAATGTAACGCCCACCCGGTCTACCGTTTGTTTCTGACAGCAATACCAGGTGGGCTGGGTTCAAGGAGGAATAGGTCACTCGGCACAAAGGCTAGGTTTGGCTACTCTGCCCAGGGGCATCCAAGTAATTCCGAACACAGGAAGCAATAACTGTAATGTCCAATACCAGAAGTGGGATTCTAAAGTGTGGCTTTTTATTCACATCCAAACAGAATAAACTAAGCATAGATGGATCCCCACAGGGCTACACTCCTGGTAATGCAGATTAAAAGAACCAAGAACACTTCAACACTTTAGCCCTCAGGCTCTGAACCCACCAGACACACAATCCGGACTTGTACGCTGCTTTGGGTACACAGCCCGAACTTGTACACTGTTCTGGGATTTCCCAGGCTCGGCTCCTTTGCCAGCCACTTGGACACCTTCCATATGTCATGGAAACATTTTCTGGTAGCTCCCTATATCACCTAAGAGCACCTCAGCTCTATCAGAGAATTCTCCTTTTAATCCCACGTCTGGGTACTTTCCTCAGGCACTGGCCTAGTACCTGAGAGAAAGTAAAAAGTGCCTCAGAGCAAATCCGTAGAGGTGAATTTGGTTGCTAATGATGGGGGGGGGGGTCTCCCACCTCTCGCTCCCACAATTCATACCCGGCCATTTCTCTGGACAATAAACACCTCATACTGTAAAGCTTGGCAATGTAGATTCTTGCTAAATGTATGTCACATTCCATCTACTTGTCTTGCTTTCCCTTTGTGCTGGACTTGACCATACTTTTAATTGGCATAGCCCATTGCTCTAGGCCCCTCACTGATTAAGTAGTCCAATCCCCACTTTACAACTGTACTTGGCTGTCTTTTCCTGTCCCCACAGTAACAGTCCCTTTAGTTTCCTTCTGTTAAGGTGAAAAAACACTTGGCCCTCTTTCAGAGTGAACTCACCCTTTGGTTGCAGGTGCCCCACAGGTGATTCCTCCACAGGAATTTCTCTCTCAGAGCTTTCGATGCCGCAGCACAACTCAAGTAGACAGCTTCATCCCTTAGCCGGAACCAGGAGGGTTGCCCCTGGAAAACAGGTAAACCTTTTCCCCCCATCCCCTCAGGGATAGGGCGCTTGGACCAGTAACAGCGGTATGCACCACTTCGACTACCAGTTTCTGTGTTCCTCTTACGGTGGAAACACACACCTTCCTAATCAGTAGCTCTAAAACAGAGTTTAAAGCTCTGAGAGCCTGCACACAGACAGCTGTACTACTGTCTCTCACTAAGACTGCACACAGACTGAATTCAAAATCCCCAACGTTCTATGCTAACCTCCAACTGCAACATTCCAGTGTGGCTTATGCAGCTGCGAAAGTTCAATGGTGATGTCATCCCTCAGTCTCAGCTGAGACTGAGAACAGAGTGAGACAGTGTGAAATCCATTTAACTGGAGTTTTACAAGCTGCCTTCCCTGCCTACCACTAGGTCTTACTGGGATTCTAGTAACCCCAGATAACAGGGGGGTTACATTAAGTGGAAGTTTTTTTTTATGTTGTACAACTTTTATTTCTTATATCCTGTAACCAATCTTTGAATGTTATTTATATGTTTATTTGTATTATCTAGTAGATATTAGTAAAGCCTTTGGCATAATTTTACAAATACCTCTGAAACTGTTGTGTGTGTAAGTTTGAGAGGGTTTTGTTCACACAATACCACACCTGACCTAACGCTTAATGGCCAAATGCTACCAGGATGGAACACAAAAAGGAACTCTGTGAGTGTAGGGGGAGATGCGAGAGGTCCATGGAGTGGTCCATGGGGTTTGAATCGGTCCCTGCATTTCCCTGGAAAAGATACATATAGGGTTTATAGGGCACCCTGAAGACCTATAAATGCCTGTGGCTTTGCTGTTTTGTTCACCCTGGAAGGATGGGGGGGCCGGGGCTGACGCACACCGCATAGGGTGCACTCAGGAGAGTTCACTGTAAATCCAGGGAACCCTGGCCCACAGGAGTGGACCTGTGACAAATAGCACTTTTGTAAATGCATTTGCTTTTCCTCTGTATTCTACCTTATGGATATAGCCACAGCCACTGAAGTGTCTGGCATTATTTGGGACTCTATGGCATTCTTACTCATTTTCCAGTTTTCCCCCATTCCTGTTGTACAAGACTGCAGGATGTTTCAATGTGTATTAACTTAATACCTGTATGGCACTTGTTGCTGCTATTTTTCTCTCGATCTCTTGCATGAAAATGTACTCTGTTTTGTTTGTCTACTTGATAACAATAAACAGAAATAATATATATATTAAAAAAAAACATCTGGTCCTGCATTTCTGGAGCAGAATCAAGGCAGTTTGGTGTTGAGTGTGGATGCAAAAAGGTCTGCATCTGGCATACCCCACTCATCAAGTAGCGATCTCACATCATCTAGTGCTAGTGACTACTCATGAAGATCTGTTGTTCAACTTAGTTAATCTGCCAGAGTGTTTTGGACCCCTAGTAGATAGACTGTTTGGAGCAAGGTCCCCTGCTCCGACTTGTTGTCTGTCTGGAGGAGTACTTTCAACTGACTAAGTCCACTAGGGCTTTCAGACTGTAAAGAGCAGCATGCATCTCTAACACATTTATGTTCAGATGTGTCTCCGAGTCTCAACACACTGCATCTGGACACCCTTGCAGTGGGCTCTCTACCCCAGTAAAGAGGCATCTGTGGTGAAAGTCACCTCTGGCAGGGAGAAGGTGAAGCTCTGGAGGAGGTTCTCCTTCACTATCCACCACATTAGAGACCTCACCAGAGGTTTGGTCACCTGAATGGGGTAGTTCCAAGGCTGTGATGCCTGAAACCACTGGGTACTGAGCAGCAACTGAGTTGCCCATATGTTCAGCCTTGCTAGGAGGACTGTGAACATCAAAGATACCATGAGTCCCATCATGCAATGCATGGAATGAGCTGGGATGGATCTCCACTGACAGGAAAACTGGGTGAATCTCTTCCCCACTGGGGAAGAGTGGTCTGCTTTGTGCAGCTGAAGAGGACCTGGGCCCGGGGCTTCAGATGGTGGTAGTGAGCACTTTTGGAACCTGCACCTTTGGCTGAGCTTTCTTCTGGGCTTGAGGAGGCTGGGAACTATTGTGGGGGGGCCTGCTCTGCTCTTGCCACAAAAGGACCACTTGTTATGGAAAGAACCGTGCCCTAAACCCCCTGTGGGTTGTAGGAAGCTGGCCTGGAGGTCTTAAGAGTTGTTCTTATTTTGTTAGACTCCTTAAGAGGCTATTCCACCTGCTGTATAAACAGATAAGTGCCATTGTAGGACACATTCATGATCTGTTGCTGGCTGTCTGGGGTGAAGCCAGCAGTCTGCAGCCAGGAGGGCCGCCTGATGCAAACAACAATAGTCGCAGAGAGGGTTGCTGCATCAAAGGCATCCATAAAGACTTTAAGCTGGTGGATATTAGATTTGATACCCTGTTTAACAGCTAGCAGCATATCCTGTTTAGCCTGTGTGTCTGCAGAGTCTCTGCTAGGGATTTTAGATTGCACCAGAGGGCATACTTGTACTTAAAGAAGTGGCCCTAGTATCTGGGGTAGCGGAGATATAGACCCACTTGCCCATGGTGTCTACCTTGTTAGTTAGGTGTGCACTGACCTCCTTGGGTACTATGGTTTTGTTGTTTTCAGCCAGAATGACAATGGCATCTGCTATTGGCTGAGTTAAATTTGTGAGCTTAGACTTAGGTGTTGTACATTAGTCTCTAGAGCTGGATGGATGGGAGGAACTAGGAAGATTGGGATATTAAGCATGTCTAGAAACTCCAGTTGGAGGCACCTAGTCTGGTCTCTAGCTGTTAGCTCAAAATTTAAGGCAGAATGCATGCTTTTGAGCAGAGTCTGAAAGGAGAGCTCCTCCTAGGATGCAGCAAGAGGAACTGGTTCAAGGTTCTCTGGGCCATAGCATGAGTTCTCACCCTCTCCATCCAACATGATGAGGCCGGAATCAGATTCGCCCCATACTGTACATAGAGGGGAGTAGAGGGGTGGTTGTAAGGACAACAGTGCTAGCCATGGCCTCGGCAACACTGGATCCAGCCCTGGGTAGGGCTTCGGCAATGGCACAGTCGATGGCCCTTGGATTGGCCTCAAAGGAACTGACCTTTCCACCATAGGTCCACATGGCATCAAAGGCAGCACCAACATCAGCACCGAGGCAGGCCCCAAAAGGCCTAACCTCGACACCTAATGTAGCACATACAATGGCATCAAGGCTCCTGCCAGCCCCAAAGGAGCAAGCAGAGGCTGTGCGGTTAGCTCCCACTCCTCGTAGAGGTCAGAGATGACAACACAAGTTGAACAGGCATCAGCAGCACTGATGATGGCCCAGACAATGAGGCAGAGTTGAAGTAAGTAGCACTTCGAAGTCCAGCCGCACCACTGGACTTGTATGTTGCACCCACTGCTCCATAGCAGCTATCCAGTGGCTGAACTGTCCACCCCAGTCCCCTTTATTGGACAGAGAGGGGCTCTGGGATGGAGACCTCAACCCTGCAGACCTAGGCAATCCTGGTGTCGTCAGAGATGGCACTGGGGTACCCAGGTCCACAGGAGTCATGTGTCTCACAGCAGAACAAACTACAGGATAACCTTGACTGGTGTCTCTTCTTCCCTTTATGTTTTCTACAGAAAGAGGTCAAGGCTGAAAGGTGCAAACACCCCGATGCCGAGTGTGTGTGGGATCTGGATCATTTCTTTTTGGTAGTCCAGGAGAACTGTCCATCCTCTCAGGAGCTGGACTGCCCATTGCCAGAGCACCCACCCAGAATTAGATGGTGGCCAGAGACAGTCCTGTTGCAAGAGCAACTTTGCCTTTTCAGGCTCTCTATCTTTTATGGTCATCAACCACTTGCACGAGGTAGGGCTGAGAGAAAACTGCAGACCTTTGTGTAAATTTAACTAAGCTGACATAAAAATAATGAACACCCGAATATTTTATTCTAATAGCTGTAGTCATATAGATGGTAAAGTTCTGGCCCCAATGAGGAGAGTGGCAACACTGCTGTGCACTCGACGGCAGGGAAAAAAAAGGAGCTGAGGTGGTTGGGGGGCTGGTGTCACTGTATACCAATGAGTGTGTGCAGTGATTCACATGGGGGGCTTACTCGCATCACCAGTCCTCCTCAAAAAAAGTTCTGGCTCCTGTGGTGTCCTAGCACCTTCAACTCAGACCCATTAGTGGGACTCTATGAAGATGATTACCAAAATGAATTATAAAATTAAAAAAAGAAAAAAAAAAGATTGATTCTTGGAAGATCTAGCTATGTCTTCCTCCAGGTAGATTACCGTTCAACACAGTACAGCAAGTACTGTCAGGTAGAAAATCTTCAAATTACAAAAAGGGACAGAAAATAATACTTCAGATATAAGAAGTATTGTAAGATTTCACTGCTTTTGAAAGTTAAGATTAATTTCAAGCAGTACTCTAGCTCTTTAATATAAATCTCAGGCAGTACACTAGCTCTAATATTAATTTCAGGCAGTAAACCAGCTAATATTAATCTTAGGCAGCACATTAGTGCAAATATAAATTTCAGGCAGTACTCTAGCTCTTCAATATTAATGCCAGGCAGTACTCTACTTAAGCTATTTAATATTAACTTCTTGCAGTACTCCGTCTCTTTAATATTAATTTCAGACAGTATATTAACTCTTTAATATTACTGTCAGGCAGTACTCTAGCTCTTTAAAATTAATGTCAGGCCGTACACTAGCTCTTTAATATTAATTTCTGGCAGTACATTAGCTCTTTAATATTACTGTCAGGCAGTACTCTAGCTCTTTAATATTAATGTCAGGCAGTACTCTAGCTCTCTAATATTAATGTCAGGCGGTACATTAGCTATTTAATATGAATTTCAGGCAGTACACTAGCTCTAATATTTAAATGTCAAGCAATACTTAGCTTTTTAGTATGAATTTCAGGCAGTATATTGACTCTTAATAATTTCAGGCAGTACACTAACTCTTTAATATTAATGTCAGGCAGTACTGTAGCGTTGTAAATCAGTAGTTTGTGATACTAAAAAGCTGCTTCATTCCCAAATGTGAGAAGGTTTTTTTGAAGTTTTTAAGTCATGTTCCCTTGCCAGCACCCATCATCCCCATGAATAAATCTAAGTAGGTTAGGGTAGCACTATACATACTGTCAATTATCATAAACATGTGGTTACATCACCAAGACATATTCACATTGTAAATACAGCTTTCGCCACAGAAGAAAGACCTGGGGAAGGTGATTTATGAAAATGGATGGGGGCTGCCATCTCAAATGAGCAGCCACACTAATTTCAAAACTGACTATATCAAGCATTCTAAAAATGGTCAGATGGACAAAATATTTCAACAGAGATTCTGAGGCTGTCACAACTACATAGCTGCTAAAAATAAAATTGTGATAAAAACTAAAGTTAAAAAAAATGTTTATTGCAAACCCCGATAAAAACTAAAGTAAAAAAAAAAGCGTTATTGCGAAAAATGCCTCCTGCTAATGTGAAGTACCACTTGAAAGCATGGGTCAGTTTTCACTTTTTGTTTCTTAAACAGTAAACATTTCTAAATGATATTTTTCAATTGGCTGCAAAATAAGAATAATTAAATAGCTGACAATCTACCTAGCTGCCAGGGTGGATGGCCCTCGGCTTACATCTTATGGCAGGGCTCCCCGAAGGGGAAAGACTGTGATCAACCAGGGATTCCCATCCAAGTCTTAGGCTGGCAACTTTTTTTTTATTATCTGTTTATTCTCCTTTGTTTGGCTACCCGTTTCCGACCGATCCACCAGCCCTGTCATCTGGCTTCCACAGGACTTGCCTTCCACTGACATCCTCTGCCACGGGACTGTGGGGGTGCCTGGTCAACAGTGCAGGGCCTGTGAGGGCTCGATCATCACCCTGCAGCTCAGCTTTTTCCACCTGATTTCTGCCCTGGGTTCCCACGGAAAAGCAATTGGGGCGAAGGGCGAGCAAGCTCTTTCTCCGAAGAGATGCCTCTGGTGTCCTGAATGTGGGTTTCCTTCCCAACCTGTGGCAAAGTTAAAAAGAATAGTTACACAGGAACTTATTGTAATAGTGGATCTTTGAGAGAAGCTCTTGCAGCAGGCTACACCGGTAGCACTATGGTGCCAGGCACTAGGACCACACGAAAAACTTCTAGCTAGCAGTCTACCATGGGGGACTGCCCCACATTGACATCAGTCACCTGATGTCAGCACAGGCTATATAGGAGGGTGGTCCCTCACACCACCTCAGTTCTCCTGCCGGAGACTCTGCACAGCCAGCTGATGGAGAACAGAGGAGATTATTCCGAGAACCTATAAAAGAAGGTAGAAGCAGATGCGATAGAGAAAAGAAGGGGGAAGGAGGGAGGAAAATGAGGGCCTGCTGCAAGAGCTTCTCTCAAAGATCTATTGTTACAGTAGGTTCTTATGTAACTGTACCAACTTACTTTGAGGAAGGCTCTTGAAGCAGGCCTCACCAATAGGACTGAGTCCCAAGCAGTACCGGTAACCACCAAGATAACATTCCTGGGAGGAGGACAAGTCAGCAGACAAGAGCTCATGACAGAAGGTCCTGAAGAACTGCCAGGCTGAAATTGGCTCTACACCTAGAGACGATTCCAGACTGTAATGCTTGGTGAAAGTGTGGATAGCACTCCAGGTGGCAGCTGCACAGATGCCAGCTGCAGACACACTTCTGAAGCAAGCTGAGGAGGCAGCCATACCCCTGGTGGAATGACCCTTGACCACTCTCGGAAGGGGTTTGTTGTACTTGAGGTAGCAATAAACAATGCAATTAGCTAACCACTTAGACAAACATTGTTTGGAAACAGGGCACCCTCTCTTTTGGGGGCAAAGGAAATGAACAACTGGTCAGTTTTCCTCAAAGGTCTGGTGTTTTTTGTGTAATACCACAGCGTTCTTTGAACATCCAAAGTATGGAGCAACGCCTCCCCCTGACTGGAGTACTCAGAAAAACAAAAACTGGAAGGTGGATGGCTTGATTTAAAGTAAACTCAGACACCACTTGAGGAAAAAACTTAGGAATAGTACACAGAGACACCCTGTCTTTGTGAAAAAACAAATAAGACACTTTACACATTAGAGCCTGGAGCTTGGAAATTCTTCGAGCAGAAGTAATAGCAACTAAAAAGAGTACTTTCCATGACAGACAGCGCAGCTCGCAACTCACGGCTGGTTCAAAGGGAGGTAGAATGAGTTTCTCTAACATAAAGTTGAGGTCTCATGGAGGGACCGGGTCCTGAATGGGAGGTTTCAGAAGCAAAATGCCTGGCAGGAATGTGCAGGACATCTCAAGCTGGGCAACAGCTTTGCCCTCAATAGCTGCATGGTACGCAGAGATGGCTGAAAGGTGCCCCTTAAAGGAGGAGTACCCCAGGCCTCAATCCGAAAGGAGGTACTCCAGCACCTGATTCACCGGGCAGGTGAAAGGATCCAAGTGGCGAGCAGCGGCCCAAATGGAAAAGTGCTTCCATTTCATAGCATAAGTGGCCCCAGTGGAAGGTTTCCTGGCTGCCACCAGGACTTCAGTGACCCCAGAGGATACCCCAAAGCAGGCAATAGCTAGGTCCGTGGGAGCCATGCAGGGATTTGAGGTCCAGATGGACCAGGGTGCCCCGGTCCTGGGGTAGCAAGCCTGTGCACAGGGGTAGGGCACCAGAGGTTCCACAGCTAGCTGTTGCAGCAAGACAAACCAAATCTGCCGAGATCAGAAGGGAGCTATGAGAATCATGTCTGCCCCCACTATCTGAAGCTTCAGCAGAACACTCTGCAGGAGGGGGAAGGGGGGAAAGCACACAAAAAATTCCCCTTCTGGGAGAAGGACAATGCATCTCACCAGAAAACTCCCAGCCCGGGATCGAGCAAGCAGAAAAGTGGCAGTTTTGCGATGAGTGGGGATGCAAAGAGGTTCAACTCTGGCCGACCACACCTGTTGAAGAGATCTTCGACCACCGATGTTAGCAGCTCACACTTGTGAGCCTGTGACCTGGAGCAGCTGAGAATCTCTTCCAGGACATTTTGTATGCCTGGTACAGGAATGGCCGAGAGCTCCAGACTGTGCTTCATGGCCCAATATCAGACTCTCATCGCCTTCCGGCACAGGGGGTAAGAATGGGTCCCCCCCCCCATTTGTTGATGTAGTACAGTACACACATATTGTCCATCTGTCTGGAAGGCCTGTAGGGCATAAAATACTGCCTGCATCTCCAGGACATTGCTATGTAGATCCTGTTCTATGCCCATCTAGGTACCCTGGGTCTGGTGATCTGCCAGATGAGCACCCCATCCCAGACAGGATATGTCTGTCGTAAGAACTTGATGAGAGGGTAGGGCACTAAAAGGAGATTCCCCCGGAGGAGGTTGGCTGGATCGAGCCACCATGACAGAACCCCCTGGACCGGGTTGGAGACCAGGACCAACTGGTCCAGGTGATCTGTGCGCTGGTCTCACTGGACTCTCAAGGTCCACTGAGGAACCAGCATGTGCAGACAGGCCAGGGGAACCATGGCAATGGCCACCGTCATGTGGCCCAGAAGCCATAGGAAAACACTGGCTGGAACTTGCCGGCTGGAGGAAACCCGACGAGCCTGCACCATCAGTTGCTCCACCCTGACCTTGGGCAAAAAGGCTTTGCCCAGGCTGGTATCCAGGACCACCTCTATGTACTGAAGGTGTTGGCAAGGGGAGAGACAGGTGCAGTCCAGGGTCTGAGCCAGACATTCCCTAGAAGGGGCAGCTAGCAGCCAGTCGTCCAGGTAGGGAAATACATAGAAGCCCTGCCTCCACAATGCCACTGCCACAACTGCCAGGCATTTGGTAAATACCCAGAGGTCTGAGGAAAGGCCAAATGGAAGGGCCCGAAATTGGAAATAAGCCCCTGAAATTGGAAAAAAAGAAAGCATCAATGGGCAGGAAAGACTTGGATATGCAGGTAAGCATCCTGCATGTCCAGTGAGCAGAGCCAATCCCCCTGGTGCAACAGGGGTAGGATTCCCTGAAGGACCATTTTGAAGCATTTGTACTAGATGTACAGGTGCAGAGTGCTCAAGTCTAGGATGGGCTGGAGGTCCCCAGTCTTCTTGGGTACAAGGAAGACGTTAGAATAAAACTCCCTTCCCCACTGAGCCTGAGGAACGGGCTCTATGGTTCTCTTTTGCAGCAGAGCATGAATTTCCCCCGAATCAGGGGCAGATGTGCGGGAGGGCAGGTAGAGTGGACCAGGGGATTTTCTGGCAGCCACTCCAGAAATTCCAGGGTGTCACCATGAGCTATTAGTTGGAATACCCAATTGTCTGTGGTTACTGCTTGCAACACTGGCAAGTGAAGAGAGAACCAACCCCCGACCACCTCTCTCGGACCTTCAGTCAGAGAAGTGGGGTCAGCTAAGGAGTCAGGAGGTGGGGGCTAGAGTGGGCAGCTGGCCTGTGGGGGCTCTGGGGGCCTGCGAGGGCGTTGGTGGCCTTACATCTTTGTTGGCCCTTGGTGGACTGTCCTCGAGACTGCTTACGGGATGACCAACAAAAGGACTGATGCTGGTTCACCCTAGGCTGGGTATGGTACAGCGAATGAACTGACCTAAGGGTTTTACCCAACTGCTACAGTTTGGAAATGAGGTCCTGGACATCACCTCTGAGAAGGACAGAGCCCCAGAAGAGGGCATCTAAAATGTTTGCTTGCACATCTGAGGCGATCTCAGAGACCTGGAGCCAAGAGTGGTGTTGGAGGCAAATGCTGGTGGCAGCAGCATGTCCAGAGGCATCAATGGCATTGTAGGACGTCCAGAGGACATGGTTGCCCATATATGAGCCCAACTTCATGAGCTGGGCAAGTTGAGTCTCAGTGGAATCTTCATGCAGTGTCTGGACCAGGTCCCCAGCCTGATCCTAGAGGGCATTCTGGTACTGAACCATATAGGTCAGATACTTAATGACCAATGTGGCTGAGGCAAAGACCTGTTTGCCAATCTGGTCCAGCTGCCTGGACTCCCGGTCTTTAAGGAGTGCGCTGAGGTGCTTGGGCTTCTTGGTGTGGTCGTGGGCAGCATTAATGACCACAGAGTCAACCTTGGGGTTACTCCCCAAGAAGGGTTTACCAGTCAGGACATGGTAAAGCCAATCCACCTTCTTAGGAAGAGGCAGAATGGATGAGGGGTGAGCCCAAGCTGTTCAGGTGACGTCCTCATAGGACTCAATCAAAGGCGGCACCACAATGGGAAGGGCATCTTAGAAAGATTGCCAGGTGATGCCTTTCTGGGTCCAGTTCCTCCGTCTCCCATCCCATGAAGGACTGTATGTGACGCATGACATCCATAAAGAATGGGTTGTCGGGGGGAAGGGGGATTTGGGTACCTCCTTGGGTTGATCCTCCCCTGCCGACTGCCCTGGTAAAGAAGATCCCAAAGAGAAGAAATCAACTTCAGAGGACTCACTATCAGGGACTGGCATCAGAGGCCGACAATTGTCCCTTTTAGAGCTGGCACCAGCATCCGGATATACGCTCGAGGATCAGTTGGTTCACTCGGGCCAGCCCCACTGCTGTCCCTGGAAGGGCAGGTCCTGGGGGGCAGCGGAAGAGGAGAGGCCAGAGGTGGGCCCTGAGGGATGGGGTCTGCTTCTGAAGTAATGACCACCATGTTGAAAATAGGACATTAAAGTCTACCTGTGGCATAAAATTATAGACAAGTAGAAAGGGCAAAGAAGGCATTGGGTTAGGGTACAATGGCTGAGGAGCCAGTGAAGGGTAACCCGACAGCCCATTTGGCTGGCAAGGGATCTGGCAATAAGTTAGCAGGTGCCGACTGCAGTGAAGATGGTGCCGGCGCTGGGCCCACAGGTTGGGGTGACAGCATTACAGGTGGTAGCCCAACAGGTGACTGCCTAGAGGGCTTGGGTGAAGGGCCAGGTGACGCTGGCCCAACAGTGGAGGCCAGTGCCAGGGGAGAGGGAGATCCCCTGGGCAGAGGCGACATAGGGGAGGAGGAAACGGCGGTCCTCTGCCTCGGGCGCTGCCTATCCAAACTAGCGTCGGTCCCACGATTGGGAGCTGGGGAAGGCAACGTTGTCTCTGGGAGGGTGACAGGCACAAGGCTACCACCTGAGAGCCCAGAACCAGCCAAGTCACCTAGCTGAGGGCTCACAGAGGTCAAGGGCCTGAGCATCAGGGGCTGGGAAGCAGGAGATGAAGTCCCCCGCCCCAAAGATCCATCACCCAAAACAGATGAGGGCAGGTGACGGAGCTGCTGGGAGCAAGGTTTGGTGGGGCTGGAGGTACCGACCCCCCACAGGAGGACAACGCTGTTGCAGGTTTGTGGGGCGACCACGACCGGGAAGCAGACCGGGCCCTGTCTCTGTTTGTCCTGATGTTTGTGCTTTCCCCGACTTCTTATGAGAAGAAGAGGCCCTGGAGGACTGTGTGGGCGAGGCTGAACAGCTCCTGGCCTGCAGCTCTTTTTCCATTTCAAGGAACTTCTGCTTAAGAAGGTGGCTGTCCAACATTTTTAATCAACGTATCCAAGTGGCGTGGTTGAACATCTGGCAGTGTTGGCAGGATTCGGTGTCGTGGCTGGAGCCTAGGCAGAGCAGGCATGAAGAATGGCCATCCTTTTCTGGAATCTGTTGGCCCCAGGAACACTTAGTGGAGCATTCAGAAGATGAGACGGGTGGAGAAGACAAACCTGTTGAAGGAAACACCAAAAAATCGATGTTAACACTGAAAGAAAAAAGGTTGTGAAAGCACGAGAGTGGCAGTCGACTGTAGCTGCGACATTCACTGAGGTCCGATGTGCATGAGCAGACCGTGGGAAAAGAACTGCAGTGGCGTGGGGGACCGCCCTCCTACATAGCCTCTGCTGACATCAGATGACCGACGGTGGGAGGCAGTCCCCTGTGGTAGACTGTTGCTTACAAGTTTTCCGTGTGGTCCTAGCACCTGGTGGCATAGTCCTACTGGTGATGCCTGCTGCAAGAGCCTTCATCGAAGTAAGATCTAGGTTATACTCCACAACGTCGTCATCCACCTTGATGGGAATCAAGGACTTTGCCGGTGGCATTGGCAGTGGCTAAGTAGGCCCCTTAGGTACAGTGCTGGGAGGCTGTGTTGATGTTTGCTGGGAAGTGGCAGGTCCTGTTGGCGTAAGTGCAGGCTGTCAGGCAAACCTGGGAACAGGCGTATCATTTCCGAAAATTATACCAACACTGTGCGTTGATGACGCCTGTAGTAGGGGGTCATGACTGTAAAGGTCGATGACAGGCGTAGACCTGCAACGACGACGTAATACTGCCCACGACAGGCCCCGTAGCACCTAAGCCAAGACCTGACCTTGGTGTGTGGTCGACAACTGGAAGGCTGTGGTCATTGGAGACATAACGGATGATAACATGATTAAAGATCTACCTGCTGACTGCAATGGTGACCTAGGGTGCATCAGGGAGGCCTCGTTTTTATTCTTGTCTCGATGTTTATGGCTGCCCGACAATGTTTTTCCCTTGGATTTTGACGACTGGAATTCAGTCAGTGGGAAAGGCGATGTGGACTTCTTCTGTTTCTCCATCACTGCCCAAATTTTCTTTAATACAAGCTTTCCCAGCACTCCTTTTCTGTGTCACCTGGTAGAGGAGCTGAAGCCCTAACAAATCTCATGTTTGAACATTGTGTGAAAGACCCAAACAGCAAACACACACTTCATGTGTATTATCCTTATAAATCTTCTCTCCGCATTCGCAATACTGAAATTATTTTGTGGGCTCCTTTGGCAGCATACAGGAGACCCAAGAATCACTAAAGTAGTGATTCTTAAGTACTTAGAAAAATAACAATGGTGGCTTAACTGCTGATGTGTCTGTGTGTAGGTCCGATGAATATGATCGATAGCAGGAAAAAACTGAGGAGAGATGGAGCCACCCATGTTTATGCAGACACCGATGCATGACAGTCGTGGGTGGCCCCTGGCATGCAAGTTCCTGTATGGTTTTAGCACTGACACAGGTATACATCCAAAGGGTGTGGCCTGATGAAAGGTATCCTCGAAGAAGATCAGGAATTTTGTCGAGGCAGGCACCCTGTCCCAAATTTGATGGCTCCCAGTTTAAGTTTCAGCATAATACAAAACACTGGGTTATTTTCTCCCATTCGTATCGACAGTAGAGAATGATGGTATGTAACACCTTTTTTTTTTTTAATTAATTTGTACGTGTAGGAGGGTGTCTCCATTTTTATACAAATGTAATAACGTTTTTGAATTGCACTTTTATGTGCGCCTGAGTCTCTTGCTGTGGGACCAGGAATTTACCTTGTTTGCTGAGGGTCTGGACAAAGGATCGAGCATCCCAGACGACTCTCCTCTAAGGAGGTGGCATGGTTTGCACTGTGATCACCACCTGGGATCCACAGGTGGCATTGTAGCAGAAAATGGAAATTACGTACCTACTGTAATTCTTGATCTTCTTGGACGAAGTCTCCACCACTCATTCACACTAATGGGATCTATGCCGGAGGCACTAGGATCCAGTGGAAGCAAACTTTTCAAGAGGGTCGGTGCCAGAGATGGAGCCGCGAGGAAGCGGCACTGCGAGCCGTGGCTCGAGCAGTAAAGACTACGATGGCGTCGACCCTCCAACCGCCTCAGTACCTTTTTTCCAAGGAGGTGCAGCGTAACTAACCTAGAGGTCTAACCTAACAAAATCAGACATAAGATAGTCCGAATGATCCGTGTAAGAAGGACCAACAATAGAGTCTTCACAGCCCAGCCATTGAGGGAGTGAAGACCAAAAACAGAGACCTGAGCTCGGGGGAATTGTGTGTGGGCGTCTGAATGAGTGGTGGAGACTTCATTCAAGAAGATCAAGAATTAGGGTAGGTACGTAATTTCCATATCTTCCTGGACATAAAGTCTCCAGCACTCATTCACACTAATGGGAGCGTACCAAGCTAATAAACCCCCGAGACAGGCGGCAGGAGAAACTAAGAGCTCACATACTTAGGACAGAAGTCTTAAGAATAGTCCTACCAAACAACAGATGTCGTCTGGCATGGACATCTAAAGTATAGTGCTTAACAAAAATATGCACGGAGCTCCATGTAGCTGCATTGCAAATATCTGCAATAGGCACGTTGCGGATTTCTGCCAGAGATGCTGTGAATGCTCTAGTAGAGTGAGCATACACTCTGCCTTCTAGCTTAACCTGTGCCATAGAATACCAGTGGTGGAGGCATGCTACCAGCCATGCTGAAATGCACCTAATAGCGATAGGTTGACCCATCTGGGTCTCGCTGAAGGAAACAAAAAGTTGAGCCTTGCAAATTTCTTTTGTTCTATCCAGATAGAATTGCAGTGCTCTCTTAACATTCAAAGAATGAAGGGGACATGCTCCTTTATTCTGAAAGTTAGAAAAGTAGGTAGGTAGGACTAAAGATTGGTTTAGATGAAATTCTGAGACAACTTTAGGAAGAAACTTAGGGCGAGTCCTAAAAACGACTTTGTCCTTGCGAAATACAGTGTACAGGGGGTCTGTGACCAGAGCATGTATTTCAGAAACTCTACGGGCTGAAATGATGGCCACCAGGAAGGCCGTTTTCCAAATGAGAACTTCAACTTGCAGGTAGTTAGAGGCTCGAAAGGTTTCCGAGTGAGCATGTCTAGCACAAGGTTAATGTCCCAGGCTGCGACTGGACATCTGATAGGAGGGCTGGTATGCAGAATAGCCTTAAGAAACCTCTTAACTACAGGCAACTGAGCCAGAGACAAGGAATGTACAGGTTCATGATAAGCTGAAATGGCACAGAGATGAACACTGACAGTACAGTACTGCAGACCGGAATCTGAGAGGTCTAAAAGGTACTCCAAGACTTTATTTGGTGGGCAGGAAAAAGGGTTCAGAGAGGATTTTGCACACCAGAGAGAGAAACGCTTCCATTTGGCTATGTAGGTCTTTCTAGTGGCTGGTTTACGCGCAGCCAAGAGAATATTTGAAACCCTACGGGAAACATTGAACCTATTCACCTCTATCTCTTAAGGAGCCGAAGGTGAAGCACCTTCAGATTGGGATAGACCACTGGCCCCTGAGTCAGAAGGTTCGTCTGCAGGTGAAATGCCTTCGGAAAGGTTGCCGACAGACTGTTGAGCAGCGGGAACCATATCTGTCGAGGCCAGAAGGGAGCAATGAGAATCATTCTGTCTCCCTGAGACTCTTATCTGAGAAGTACCCTCTGAATTAGAGGAACAGAAGGAAAGGCGTATAGAAAGCATTTTGTCCACTGCAGCCTGAATGCATCCTGACAGAAAATGCCAGGCCCTGGATTTCTGGAGCAGAAGAGAAGCAGTTTTGCATTGAGTGGGGATGCAAAAAGGTCCAGATCTGGAGTTCCCCACTCTTTGAAGAGTGACTGAGCAATGGTTGAGTCGAGAGACCACTTGTGAGGATCTGTCTCCGTTTTGCTGAGACGGTCTGCCAGTTCGTTCTGCACGCCTGGTAGGTAAACCGCGTGGATTAGAGTCTTGTGCTCCAGGCACCATTCCCACACTCTCATAGCTTAGCTTCCCTGCATAATGGGTAAGAGCGGGCACTGCCCAGCTTGTTGATGTAATACATCACTGCTTTTTGTCCGTTTGAAGGAGAATGTTCTTCTGACAGAGTATGTTCTTCAAGGCCCGGACTGCATAGAGGATGGCTCTCATTTCCAGGACGTTTATGTGAAGCTGGGACTCGTCCTGAGTCCATGTACCTTGGGTGTGGAGATTCTGGCAGTGAGCTCCCCACCCCCAAAAGGGACGCGTCGGTGGTAATGGAGATCTGGTGATCCAGAGGAGCAAAGGGATACCCTTCCAGAAGATTGTCCTCCTGCGACCACCAGGTGAGTGACCTCTTCAGAGGTTCTGTCACCTTGATGGGAAAGGACTGAGGGTGAGTGGTTGGGGACCACGGAGTACTGAGCATCCACTGAGAGGTTCTCATGTGGAGATGTGCTAGGAGTACAGTGAACACAGAGGATGCCATGAGACCTAGCATCCGTTGCAGCGAGATAGCTCGAACCGAGCTGTTTTCTCTGATGTATTGGACCATCTGTAGGATATCGCTCCTTCTGTCCTCTGGGAGAAAAGCTTTCACGCAGGAGATATCCAGAAGAGTTCCTATGAAAAGGAGTTTCTGGGAGGGCTGCAACTGCGATTTGTTGCAATTTAGCAGGACTCCCATGGACGTGAGAAAGTCTGAAGCATTGGCTACAGCGTCCAGAGTTCCCTGCCTGGAAGGGCTTGCTAGAAGCCAGTCGTCCAGATATGGAAACACTTGAATTCCTATTTTCCTGAGATGTGCTGCGAGAATTGCACAACACTTTGTAAAAACTTGAGGCGCTGAGGATAGCCCAAAGGGCAGGACTCTGAAATGATAATGTTGACCCAATGCCACAAACCTCAGGTATTTGTGATGCTTTGGGTGTATAAGAATGTGTTGGCAGGCATCCTGCATGTCCAGGGAGGCTAGCCAACCGTATTGATGAATCAAAGGTAGAAGGGTACCTAGAGATATCATCCTGAACTTTTCCTTGTGAAGGAATTTGTTTAACTTGCTGAGATCCAGAATGGGGCGCATGCCTCCAGTTTTCTTCAGAACTAGAAAGTAATGGGAGTAGAAACCTATGTTTCATTGGTCCAGCAGAACTACTTCTACTGCCCTGTTGTTCAGAAGGCCTTGCACCTAGGAAGCAAGAAGGTCTGACTGTACTGCCGACAACCTGGGCTGTCGTTTGGGGGGATGATCCAGGGGGTTTCTGAAAGACTGAGTGAATACCCCTCGTGGATTATTCGGAGGACCCATTTGTCTGATGTTATAGACTTCCACCGGTCGTAGAACTGAGTCAGACATCCTCCACCGCTGAGGAAGAGTCCCCCTCGGGCAGTTGAGGTGGAACCTGGGCCAAGAACTCAGAAGGTGGCACTGGGCGCTTTGGGGCCTTATGCCTTCTGCTGTGCTTTCTTTTGTGGCTGCGGGGTGTGGCTTTTGTTAAAGCGCCCCCTGCCTTTGCCCCGAAAGGACTGGCGGTTGTGAAATTGACGCTTATTGGCACCCCCCGAGAGGGGACGGGTGTGGGTCGAGCTATCTAAATGGCTGACCTAGTCTTCTGTGTGGCCTCCAGAGCTTGTTCCACCTGGGGTCCGAACCAATACATATCGTCGAAGGGTAAGGCCATGACCTGCTGCTAAGCATCATTCGTGAAGTCCGAAGTACGTAGCCAAGAGTGGCGATGGGTACAAATGCCCACCACCGCTTGAGAAACAGTATCAAAAGTGTCTATTGCAGCTTTAACCTGTTGGTTATTGGACTCGATGCCCCTGGTTATGGTGTGAAGTAGCTCTCAATTAGTTTCTGACTCAGGCAGAGCTTCTACCGTTTGCTTGAGTGAATGCCAAAGGACATACTCATATTGAGAAAAATAGCCCTGGTAGCTGGCAATATGCATACCCAGGGTGGAGGCAGCAAAGACTCTCTTACTTAAGGTGTCTATCTTATGAGATTCTTTATTGATAGGCTGGGCTGTAGATGCCTGAGGGAGGACGGTCTTGTCATTCTCTGCTAAGACTACAATGGGATCAGCAAAAGCTTGTGAGGCCAATATGGTTCGATCCTTGGAAGCAGCATACTTCCTATCTGTGGACTTAGCCACGGAAGGGATGAGAGCAGGATTGTTCCATACCATCTGTGAAAGGGTTTCAAAAGATGGTTGTACCAGAGGAGTTAAATCCATAGAGATCTCCAGGACATGCAGGTACTGGAGTCTTAAAAGCTTCCCAGGATTGATTTCTGCAGTCTGGAGAGAAAGTGTGGAATTTAATTTTTTCAGCAGAGACTTAAAGGAAAGGTCTTCAACCACAGGCTCTGCAGCAGGATTAATCCCTGCTCCTTCAACATCATCAACCAGACGAAGATCTGGATCAGGCTCAAAATCATCTCCTGACAGTCTGGGGGACTGTATGGATAGGAAAGGAGTGAAAATCAGAATGGAAATTAGAAGAGGAAAGAATCGGAGTTGAAAGCCCTGGAGGCCTGACGGCGCCACACCAAGGCCGGGCGCCGAGTCTTATGTTACCAAAGGCGCCCATCGGAAACAGCCCAGTGCATGGTGCCACAAAGGCCACTGCACTGACAGAGCCCCTGGCACCATGGATGGCACTGACAGAGCCTCTGGCGCCACGGACAGTGCCGACAGAGCCCCCGGTACCGTGAGCGGTGCCGACAGAGCCCTCGGTGCCGCGGATAGAGCCCTTGGCACCGCAGATAGCTCAGAGAGTGTACCAAGGTTCTGAAAACTGCGATTTGAAGGAAAAGAAGGAAAATTAACAGGAGATAGAGGCATCGGTGTGGACCCCTGCGCGCAGCCATGTGAGGGGGGAAAACACCTGAGCACAAAGTCGACGGCACTGAAGAAGGCGCCACGTGACTAGGAAGGCCCAACTGCCCTACCCAATCCCTCGAGCAGCCTGAAGGTCCTGGAGTCACTGGGCCAGGCAGCTGGACCAATCTCTGAGCCCATTGCTCCATAAGAGCTGTTGGTACGAAGGACCACCTTATCACTATGAAAGGAAATGAAATCGGGTTCCACTGATAAGGCCTGTAGTCCACTGATCCTCCTAGCTGAGGTAATGGCTACCAGAAATACAGTTTTCCAAGTAAAATATTCCAGCTCAGCTGAAGATAAAGGTTCACAAAAGGGGGCCTCATAAGCTGTGCAATACAGATGTTCAGATCCCAAGAAGGAGTAGGCTCCTGAAGGGAGGATTGACATGGACCAAGCCTTTGAAGAACTTCTTGAAAACTGGATGAGAAGCTAGGGAAGAGGCCTTACCAGCTGAAAGAAAAGCAGACACAGCTGCCAAGTGTACTTCAAGAGTAGTAGGCCGGAGACTAGAGTCTTAAAAGCTTCCCAGGATCGATTTCTGCAGTCTGGAGAGAAAGCGTGGAATTTAAATTTTTCAGCAGAGACTTAAAGGAAAGGTCTTCAACCACAGGCTCTGCAGCAGGCCTAAACTATGAAGATATACCAAATAGTTCAAAACAGTGGCAATGACAGCCAGCTCCAGCTTAATATGCCTACTGGAACACCAGAAATCAAATCTCTTCCATTTGGAGTTGTATGTCTTCCTAGTGGCAGGCTTCCTGCTAACTTTTAAAATGTCCAAGACTGATTGGGACAGATGCAAACTTGCATATTCTAGCTCTTCAAAAGCCAGGCTTTGAGTCTGAGAGTCTGAAGGTTGGGGTACAGAATCCTCCCCTGAGAGGAGGTGAGGAGATTATACTGCCTGGGAAGACACAAGGGCAGTGTTACTGACAGTGACAACAGAAGAAGATACCAAGGCTGTCTGGCCCAGTGTGGAGCCACCACAGTCACCTTGCAAGGTCGGGATCTGATCTTTAACAGGACCCTGAATATCAGAGGAAAAGGAGGAAATGCATACATAAACTTATTTGTCCAACCTAGTAGAAGAGCATCCTGAGGAACAGAACCCAGAAGGGGTGGTCTGCAGCAATAGAGAGAGAGAGAGCAGATGATTGTCTGGGGCTGCAAAGAGATCTATCTCTGGGGTACCCCATCTCCTGAAAATGACTCGAAGAATGACAGGGTTCAGGGTCCGTTTGAGGTGATGCTGAGAAATCCTGCTGAGAGTATCTGCTAGAATGTTGTCCTTCCCTGGGAGATGCACAACCATCAGAGAAGCCTGACGGGAATAAGCCAGAGACCATATCTTCATGGCCTCTGTGCACAAGGCTGAGGACAGAGTGCCTCCCTGCTTGCTGATGTACCACATGGTTGTGGTATTGTCTGTCCTGATCTTCACCACTTGCCCTTGAACAACAGTTGAGAATGTCTGAAGTGCCAGAAAGCCAGCTCTTAATTCGAGAAGATTTATATGCAGAAGGGACTCCTGGTGTGACCAAGTTCTCTGAGCTGTGAGATGATCTAGATGGGCCCCCCACCCCAAGAGAGAGGTGTCTGTAGTGAGAATCACAGAAGGGACCTGACTTATGAAGGGGACCCCTTGTCGAAGATTGTCCTCGTCCAACCACCACTGAAGGGCCTGGACCAGGGTTTTGGAGACTGGAACCAATTTGGAGAGAGGGTTCTTTTTCTGAGACCAGAAAGATCTGAGATGAAACTGAATATCCTTCATTTGAAATCTTACTCCCTGAAGAGTTTTGGCTCCCGCAGAGACCTAGCGCCTCCGACATAGTCCCATTAGTGTGAATGAGTGGTGGAGACTTCGTCCAAGAAGATCAAGAATTATGGTAAGTATGTCATTTCTATTTTTCGATTATGCTGATGTGGTCTTCGGGTCCCTTCCCTGCCTAATCCCTCCAGATTAGAGACTTTTTTTTTTAACACTTTTTGCTGCTTCGCCTCCAGTGCCAACCCCCCCCCACCGTACACACCACTGTGCCCTCACCCTTCCCCCAATGTATCTATGCCGTCAGCACCATGCCACCACCCTTATTTCCAAATTCTGGTTTGGGTCTCTTCCCTTCTACCTCCTCTCCACATTATCCCCCTCCTCCAATCGGCACTAGAGACTCCTGTCCTTTCTCTCTCTCCCCGTCCTCATTAAAACTCTGGGCAGGCAGCCTTCTGTTACCATCTCACTCTCTCCCATACTCCCTTCATTTATCTCCTTCACTGCACTCTATAAAACGTATCCTTTCCCAATCCCCCCCTCCCTCTTGCTCGTGTTTGGACTATACATAGGGGAAATGCACCACAACTTAGAAAATAACATACTAAAATTTGTAAGTGATATTACGATCAGTGGTGAAGTGGACACTGAAGACAAATATCAGTCTCTAGTAAATGACTTGAAGCACACTGACACATCAAACAAAATACTGTCCCAAGGTTCCTTTTAAATTCGACAAATGTCTTCAAATGCCTTTAAGAGTATATCAGGGAGAAGGTAGTCCACGGATAACTTATGCAAATCAAGAAAGAATCTTCTCAACCAGTTCCCAATAATACTTGTTTATTTTCAGGTTCTTCATTTGAAGTTGTGTCAGTATTTTTTCCTTTTATTTAATAATAACAACAAAATCACTCCATCAGATAATATCCTGCTGTGTAACATTTCAGAACTAGAAGTTCCTTCATCAGACACTGGAGCATACTTCTGTATGTAGAAATACAAACAATTATAATCCATCAAAACTATTCCATCAAAAATAAGGCATTTTTACTATCAGAACAATTTCTCAAAAGTTCATATAAATATTTTCAGGTGGAACTGACCTGATATTAGCAAATTTCAGAAACGTTCATTTTTAACACAAGAACGTGCGTCTGCAATGGGGGTTGGGGTTCATCTCAGGAGGGCTGGAGCCAGGATAGGATTGCATGCCCGCGCCGAGATTAGCTTGCGCCAGAGAAGCTATCTCGGCATCAACCTCCAACCGCCTAGTACCTCGGACGAGGAGGTGCAGCGCCAACTAACAAAAGAAAACCTAACCCTAACTTCCGGGCATGTGAAGGCCTGGATGACCCATATAAGAAGGGTCAATTCAACAATGTCTTCACAGCCTGAACAACAAGGAAGTGAAGACCAAACAGAACGAGTGAGCTCGGGGGATGGTGGGTGGGCATGTGAACGAGTAGTGGAGACTTCGACCAAGAAGATCAGTAATTACGGTAATTTCCATATCTTCCTGGACTAAAAGTCTCCACCACTCATTCACACTAATGGGAGAGTACCAAGCTAAAAATAAAATCTCCCGAGTAGGGTGGTAGGAGATAGAGCTCACTCAGGACAGAAATCCATAAGGACTGTCCTGCTGCAGAAAGTTAACTGTCAGGCATGAACATCCAGAACACAGTGCTTTACAAAGGTATGCACTGAGCTCCAACTCACTGCCTTGCAGATGTCTGCAATGGGTACATTACAAATCTCTGCCAGGAAAGCTGCAACCGCTCTGGTAGAGTGGTGTGAACCTGGCCTTCCAACTTGACCTGTGCCATGGATTAGTAGTGTTGAAGACATGCTACTAACCAAGCAAAAATACATCTCATGGCAACAGGCTGATCCAGCCAAGGCATGCGGAAAGATACAATATTTGCTTGGATGCGTATCTCTTCATTCTGTTGATGTAGAATTGCAGGACCCTCTTAACATTCAGAGAGATAAAGGGAGCGCTCTCCTTCATTCTGGAATAAACGAAGTAAGTAGGGGGAAGCAAAATCTGAATAACAGTAACTGAGCCAGTGACGTGTTGTCTGCTGGCTCAAGACAGTCCAAAAACGCGCAGAGGTGAACATTCTCTGCTGAGAAATGCAGACCTGCACTCAACTGGTCCATGAGGCACCCCAACATTTTACTTGGTGGGCAACCAAAATAGGTACTTGTTTAACCTTTCAACATCGAGAAATGGGCACATGCCACCTGTTATCTTGGAACCAAGCAAAGGAAGTAGAAACCTATGTTCCAACCCACCGTGGAATAACTTCTACTGCTCTGAGGCTCCGTTTCTCAGAGGAGAGAGGGTCTGGCAGAGAGGCAAACAGACTGGGCTGCCACCTGAGTCTGGGAAAAATCTCTACGGAATTAGGAGAGTATCCCTCTCGGACAATCCTGATGACCCATACGTCCGCTGGATTGGACTTCCACTAGTTATAAAACCAAATCAGTTGCCCCCCCCCCCCCCACTATCGCCGACAGGCATCCACCTCAGACAGCTGAGGTGGGACCTGGGCTGGATCCAAGAGGATGGTACCGGGCACTTTCAGGCTCCGTGTCCTCTGCTGTGATTTTTTTTTGCAGTTGAGGAGTTGGTTCCTGACAAAGGCTTCCAGGCATACACCTTGAAAGAACTGCCTGTTATGAGAATGACGACGGTGCCATCCTTCTGAGGGGCAGGAGTCTGAGCACCCTCCAGAGCGCAACCTGAGGGCCGAACCGATAAGCACCACCAAGGAGATGTTAATCACCAGCTGCCAATGGCAGCCGCCATGGGGCAGTATCACAGGGGTCTATAAAAACTTTTAGTTGATTATTGGGCTATATGCCCCTAGCAATGGAGCGAGAGAGTACGAGAGGCTCTCGACCAATGAATTTATTGTGTTCCACAGGGTGTACTTGTACTGAGGAATGTAGGAACTCCAGACGTAGAAGTCTGCTTTAGTCCACAGATGAAGCCTCAAATGTTATGGTGGACCCCATATCCCTCAGGAAAAACTGAAAAGATCTTCTATCAAAGGCTCTGCTGATACAGAAGGCTTGTATTCCAGCCCCTAAAATGAGTCATCTGCTGCATTTGCGACAAAGTAGGACAGGGAGAGACTCATCCAGATCCACTTCTACCCCAGAACCTCCAAAAGGCAGGTCCAGGCCAGGATCACGAGAGACACCACCACCCGGAACGGCGTGGAAGAGTTTGGTGCTGGCACCACACACGGCGTCGGACATACTGGCCCTAGACCTGAAGAAAAGGGGAGAAGGAAAATTAGTACCCATACCTTGCAGGAAAGGTGATGGGGAGTGAGCCGCATGGGGTTGGCACAGCGCATATTCTGCCTGGTCGACTCGGCCATGGCCCAGTGGCTCCGAGGCCCCAGAACCGGGTCCACTGGCCAAGTCAACTGGGCAGACGTCGTATCTCCTGCTCTAAAAGAGCGGCCCAGAGGTGAAACTGTTCATCATACCTCTCAACCTTTTGTCCCCCAGATGTGGAACATTGCCTCTCAAAATGTGGAACAAACGAGCAAAATGTGGAACACGTAATCAAATCTTTACCTTAGAAGCTCAGAACACTGTTAAAATGTTTGCATTTATGTTCAGAAAGTCTGTTATTAATTGAATAATATATTTTTTGCATCATTTACTGTAGATTTTTGCTTTAAAATGTTAACACTGAATGTGGGACAAGTCCTCACAATGTGGAACAGGGAGCTTATATGAAGTAAAATGAGGAACGTTCCTCCTAATGCGGTACAGTTGAGAGGTATGCTGCTCATCGGAGCCCCATCGAGGACAGAGACGGGGCCTGGTGTCAGAGATCGTGGCCATTAAGAACAGAGCCACAGAGGACCCCACCAAAGTCAGGTCAGGCCTACCTCTCGCCACCACTAACTATCTCCGCGC
This sequence comes from Neoceratodus forsteri, assembly GCA_016271365.2. Classification (NCBI taxonomy): domain Eukaryota; kingdom Metazoa; phylum Chordata; order Ceratodontiformes; family Ceratodontidae; genus Neoceratodus; species Neoceratodus forsteri. Next base: position 378,829,090 of record JADMNL010000023.1, on the reverse strand, counting down.
AGATGTACCAGAGGGTGACCTTGAGTGGTACTGTTTCTTCTTCCACCAACAGGAGGAGGAAGAAGAGCTTGAGGTTGAGCGGAGCCGGGTCCCCGATTGGGGTCAGGAACGAGCCCGCTACTTTTGTGCTTCAGGCGGACTGTCCTTCCCCAAGCACCGGACTGCCCGTGGTCGGAACCCCTTCTGCAAAGGGTGACGGACTGGACACAGCACCACTGCTATCACAGCTTTCAAATGAAGTCTCCCTACTGTCATCGCTACCGTCTAAGGTCGACTCCGTTGATAGCAGGCTGCGAATTTCTTCCTCTTCTTCTCTTTTAAAAAGGAAAAAATTAATAAAAGAACACTAAAAATAGTAAATTAATCGAATATTGAACGACTATAGCTGCTGTCATACAGATGAAGACTTGACTCCCGGCAGGTGAGCGACATCGACATCAAAGCGCACTCAACGGAGGGAGAAAAGGAACTGAGGCAGTTTGAGGGTTGACACTGAGACAGCCTATGTGGCGTTAGCTAGTCTTGCAGTGCTGTGCATGCGTGGTCCTATCCTGGCGCCGGCCCTCCTGAAGATTTTTGGCTCCTGCAGGGTCCTAGCGCCTCCGGCGTAGTCCCATTAGTGTGAATGAGTGGTGGAGACATTTAGTCAAGGAAGATAAGGTAGAATCATTTTGGTAAGGAGTTCTTGGTGAGGAAAAGGAGAGAGGGAGTCTTTATTCCTATACCTAGCTCCAAGTTTGGGGTGGAGTTTGATGTGGATATAGGTGACGTGTGCAGAGAAGTCAAGACACCTGTCCAGCCCGACGCCAAGGTACTTGTAGGCAGGGACAATGTCAAGACAGGTGTCATCTAGGGTAGAAAATGAGGGGAAGGGGGAAAATTTAGCTACAGAAAGTCATGGATACGGTTTTCTATGTATTTACTTTTAGCCGATACTCCTTGAACCAGCGTAACACCCTTGAGAAGTCACTCTGCAGCTGAGAGTCTACCTCGGTGGTTGAAAGGCCGGAGGTGTAGAGGATAGTACCATCAGTGTACATAAGTATAAGGGAAGAGACACAGACAGATGAAAGATCGTTTAGGAAGATTAAAAAAAAGGACAGGGCCCAGAACGGAGCCTTGAGGACACCTGATTGAACTGGGAGACAGGGCATCACCTGATTAAACACACTGTATATGGCCCATAAGATAGGACTTAAACCAGTAAACAGCTTGGGTGGACAGACCAGCCGAGAGGAGTTCTGATAGAACAGTGTGGGGGACAGAGTCAAACGCTTTGTCTAGGCTGATTAATATTGCAACAGTGATGTGACCATGGTCCATATCAGAGAGAACTGTGTCAGTAAAACGGAGGAGGGAAGTGATGGTAGAGTGACTTTTCCTGAAACCTGACTGTACCGGTGAGAGGGAGCTAGAGGAGTTGAGGTAGCCAGCATTGAGAAGACAAGGGACTCCTGCAGCTTAGCCAGAAAGGGGAGAAGGGATATAGGCCTGTAACTGCGAGGAGTACAGGGTTTTGTGAAGGGGTAGCACCCTGGCAACTTTCCATGCCTGAGGTATGGTACTAAGATAGAAGGAACAGTTCAGCAAGTGGGAGAGGGGAAGAGCTATACCAGGGGCAGAGATCCGGAGAATGCAGAGGTCGAGACCATCCAGACTGGTTTCGTGAGGACTGTGAGAGAGGAGGGCATTGAGAGTTTCATGCATAGTAATAAGTGAGAAACAAAAGCCTTCAAATGGCGAGGGGGCAGGGGAGGCCAGAGGGACATTTATCAGGCTATTTAGAAGGGCACAGGCAGAGAAAAATGAATTGAGAAATGAGGTAACGGAAGGCGGATCGAAGACAGGCGAGTTGTCAACAATCAGGGTGGGTGGGAGAGCTTGGGAGTGGGATTAAAGAGGGAGTGAAGAGCCTGCCAGAATTTAGAGGAAGAGTCTGGGTTTTGTTTCAGGGTCGATTTGAAGTATTGGGCTTTTTTGGCTCTTACTGCCTTAGTACAGGTATTTCTGTGGGCCCTACAGAGGTGGTGATTGGAGGGGGAGGCCTTGTATTTTGTCTTGGCAGGATCACAGGATTTACAAAGCTGACTGATGTTAGCAGACATCCAGGGGTGATGGGAGCATCTGACTGCACTTTTTGGTAGGGGCATGGGTCCTCCATGCCTTGTTTAGAAAGTGGCAGAAGAGGGAGAGAGCAGAGTCAATGTCAGGAGTGGAGTAAACAAGGGACCAATCAGAAGATGCAAGGTCAATGAGGCGGGCCTCGGGATTTAGTGACCTGAACAACCTAAGCCAACTGTAACTGGGAGGGAAGCAGCACACAGAGTGAAACACTTCCATTTCAGGGAATAAGTATGTCTGGTGGAAGACTTCCTAGCCCCAATCAAAACATCAGCAACCTTGGTGGATACCCCAAAACTTGCAAACGCTATGTCTTCAGGAGTCATGCATGCATATGTAAGGACTTCAGGTCAGGATGGACCAGATATCCCTCATCTATGGACAACAGACCTCGACACAGAAGTAAGGGGGCAGAAGGCTTCGCTGCGAGATGCTGAAGGAATAGAAATCATATCTGTCGAGGCCAGAATAGAGCAATGACAGTGGTACTGTCTGGCTGCAGTTTGAGCAGAACCCTGTGTATTACAGGAATGTGAGGAAATGCATACAGAATTTCTCTTTCCAGGAGAGGAACAACGCGCTTCACCATGAAACACCAGGCATTAGACCGAGCAAGGAGAAAGGCAACAGCTTTGCATTATCTGGGGACATAAAAGGGTCCAGTCTAGTGAACAGGTTATTACCATGAAGGTCAGCAGTTCCCATTCATGAACTATTTATTTATTTTTTTTATCATGAATCTGTTTTATCTTCTGCTCTGCGGAGTGGGCATACAGGTCGTCCGGCTGCCAGCACCCATACCATGGGACCCGGGTCCGGTCTGCGAATCGCTCTCCTCCATGCAGGCTGGCCAACACCTGGGGGGTGCACCGCTCTAGGTCCAGGGGTGCAGCGCAGGGCCATCAGTCATCATGACCACCCCGCAATTTTCCATCTAGTTTTCGCCCCTGGAGCTGGACATGCAATAACGTCAGTGCACTTACGTGCTGACATCTGCCGTGCTCCAACCCTCAGCTGCGCGCTGCTCCTGTAGTGCCCCTGACTTCCATCAGGCACCACTGCAGAGTGATGCGAACCCCTGCACCCACCCCAGACAGAGGAGAGCAGTCATGGGATGCTCCATCCTCTCCCTCCCCTGCCGACCCGGGTCTGTTCCCAAACCTGGGTCGCCGGCATAGTGCAAAGTGTGGCATCCAGTGCCTCAACCCTCAGTGTCACTGGGCCAACACAATTCATGAACCATTGATTGGGACCTGCTTAACCTGTCTGCCAAGATGTTTTGGAGACCTGGGAGAAGCACAGTCCATACCCGAAGGCCAGAAGACAGAACCCATTATTATACTCATTGCTTCCTGCACAGCCAATAGGAGTAATTGCCCCCCTTTTTCCTGATGCTGTCTGCTTGGCTTACCAGAGGACCAGGGCAGAGATGATTTAAAATACCTGTGCAGTACAGCCTGTATTTCCAGGACATTAATGTGTAGGTTGATCTCCACCTTGGCCTATGACCCCTGTGTCTGGTAAAGGCCGAGATGAGCACCCAGCTGGAGCCCGAGCCATATGTGGTGAGGATCTGTACAGGAGCTGGTACAAGGAATGGAATGTCCTTCAACAGATTTTCAAGATCCACTGACCATAACAAGGCTCTGTGAAGAGGAGACACAATGAGAATCATTTGGCCTAGCTCATCGGCCAACTGATCCCACTGGCCCTGAGTGTCCACTGAGGGATTCTCAGATGAAACTGTGCCAGTGGAATAGTCACTATGGTCACAGCTATTGAGACCCAGGAGATGTAACATTGTTCTTGCAGAGACACAGTGGCTCCTGTATAGCAAGTGTGCTTGGGCAATCAGAGTGTCTGCCCTGTCCTGTGGCAGGAAAGCACATCCTTTCTCTGTGTCCAAGACTGCGCCTATGTATTGCAGTCTTTAGCACAGAGTCAACACAATGCACAATTCCTGTGATCCCCAAGTTGTCGAACAACTGATGTGCTCAAGACAGGGTGTGTAGCGAGGGGGCACTGTGGAGCCCGAGCAGAGAAGATGTCTGAGAGCTCTGTATCATATGGCTACAATACTACAAAAAAAAAAAAACATTAGTATCATAACTTTTATTCAGTAATTTGTATCTCTACTGCAATGGGAAACTCTCCTAAATAAAATGGGCAAACAAAAAGCAACATAGCAGGTGGAGGAGAACAGGAAACAGCTGGCAAAGTCTGAAGCGGCTAGGCCAAGTACCAAACTGACATCTTCTGATGGAGCAGTGGACACAGGGCAGGATGAAACCCTGCAGTCTCATGGGTCTAAAATACGTCAGTTCCTGGCGTGCGTCACCACCATGAACAACAAATTAGATTCACTCACAACCCATATTATTACTACAGTTGAAACTTCAACGGACGTTATGAAAACAGACGTGGTGAATGTTAAGCATCAAACCGAGCGACATAGTGCAGCTTCAGCACAGTTTACAAAGGATTCTAAACTTACAAATAGACTGGAAATTCTTGAGAATCGGATCCACTCTATGAATATGCACTTGCTGAGCATCCCGGAGGGTGGCCACCTACCTCTATTTTTGCAAGACTGGCTCCACAACCAGCTTAAAGAGCACTCTGGGGTAATCGAATGGCCCATCCAGAAGGCTTATTGCCTGCATGCTTGTGGCAGGCAAGACGGTGATCAGCCACTTGCAGTTATAGCGGTGCTGGATTCAATGGCTACTGTTACTCTAATTGTTCCAGAGGCATCACCCTTTGGTATTTGAAGGAAATACAATACTGGCTTTTCCTGACGTGTTATGCTACACAACTGAGGAAAAAGTTTGATGGGAGCTAGAGCTGTCCATGATTTGGAGGTACCCCATTCATTGCTTTTCCTTGCGAAGTTCCGTGTTATTTTCAAGATAAAAATCTACATTTTTACAGATCCCCCTGATGCAGGGAAATGGGCAGTGGATTTACAGCAGAAACAGAAGTGGACTGGGAAAGATCAAGCAGCAGATCTCGATGATTTGGAGGAAGGGTGCCTTTGTTCTGTCATTTTTTCTCTGTTCACTGCTTGTGACACACAACTTGGACCAGACACTGTCTGTATACCTGTCAGATCTCTATGTGTTTATATGATAAAGTTTGATCCTGCTTCTTAAGTTACCTGTTACAGAAGTAATTATTCACAGTGGAAAAGCAGGGGGAGATACCTAATCCAGTCAATAGATGCACTCTGGATAGGGGGGTTGATATTAGTCCTTTCACTGAAGAAAGGGTTCTGAAAGAACTCTTAAAACTGAAGGTGGATAAAGCAATAGGGCCTGATGGGATTCACCCCAGAATTCTAAAAGAACTAAGGAAAGAACTAGTAACATCACTGACTACCCTTTTTAATAAATCATGGGAGGATGATGTGGTACCTGAGGACTGGAGGAGGGCGGATATGATTTTCCTTCACAAAAATGGGAGCGAGGCAGGAAACTACAGACCTGTCAGTTTGATCTCAGTGGTAGGGAAAATGAAGGAATCACTTTTTTTTTTTTTAACTCTATTTCTGGCTCTGCTTGAGCCCTGGAAAACTCTATCAGGCATCCACTTGCTACCAGCTCTACCTCCGTGCCTGAAACTCACCAGCAACCTGGCACCAGCCTGGCTATCCACTCGGCCCTGAGCGGTCCCAAGGTGGGTCCGCCCTATCCTCCCAGGGTGCTCTATCTACCAGTTCAGGTCAGGCTGGGCTCGGCCCAGGAGCAGGACGAGTTCGGCTGGTGGAGTGTGGCTGTAGGGGTGGTGCCTTCGCCTATCTCTGGGAGCGGGGGTTTTTCCTTGGTTTTCCTCCTCCCACGTTACGCCCTCCCCCTCACCCAGTGGAGTCCCGACATGCAATAACACCAGGGAACGTCTTGCTGTGTTGCAGTACCTCCGGTCTCCACCAGAGGTCGCTGAGGTGCCAAGCATAGTCCCTGGATTCCCCCCCCCCCCCAAGGAAGGACAGCTGTCCTCCAGACACTCAACCCTTCCCCCTGCTGACCTCCGGCGATCCAGGCTCGATCCCGAACCTGGGTCACCAGCATGGCACGAGGTGTGGCATCCAGCGCCTCAACTCTCAGCGCCACCGGGCCGGTGATGGAATCACTTCTGAAGGAAAGAATTGTTGAATACCTAGAGGCCAGTGGGGCACAGGAACCAAGGCAGCATGGATTCACAGTGGGAAGGTCATGTCAGACAAATCTAACTGATTTCTTTGACTGGGTGACTGAAGTAGTAGACCAGGGAGGGGCTGTGGACATGGCCTACCTAGACTTTAGCATGGCATTTGAGACAGTCCTGCACAAAAGATTAATAAACAAACTAGCCAGCCTGGGAGTGGGTCCCAGGGTGGTAGCCTGGGTAAAACACTGGCTGGACAACAGGACACAGTGGGTAATAGTAAATGGAGTCCACAGTGAAGAAAGGAGGGTTACTAGTGGGGTACTGCAGGGTTCAGTACTGGGGCCGGTCCTTTTTAATGTCTTTATAAGTGACATTGCAGAGGGACCAGAAGGGAAAGTATGTCTCTTTGCAGATGACACAAAGATCTGCAACAGGGTTGATACGCAAGGTGGGGTGGAAAGGATGAAAAGGGACTTGGCAAGGTTGGAGGAATGGTCAAATGTATGACAGCTTAGATTCAATGCAAAGAAGTGCAAAGTAATGCACCTGGGAAACAAAAACCCAGGGGAAGAGTCCACAATGGGGTGTAAGATACTGACAACAACAAAAATGGAAAGGGACCTGGGGGTAGTCATATCAGATGACCTAAAGGTGGGCCAGCAATGTGAAAAGGCAGTAAGAAGGGCTGGGGGTATACTGGGATGTATAGGGAGAGGCATCACCAGTAGAAAACAGGAAGTTGTTGGCCCTCTGTACAGACAGTTGGTAAGACCACAACTGGAGTACTGTGTACAGTTCAGGAGACCCCATCTCTGCAAAGACATAGACAGGGTGGAGGCTGTCCAGAGGAGGGCAACCAAAATGGTGCAGGGTCTGCACCAGAAGACATATGAAGAAAGACTAAAGGAGCTTAAGATGTATAGCCTTGAGGAAAGGAGGGCGAGGGGAGACATGATAGAAACTTTCAAATACCTCAAGGGGCTCAACAAAGTCCAAGAGGGTAGCATCTTTCAGAAAAAGAGATGTACAAGAACAAGGAGGGCACAATTTGAAGATGGGGGGGACGGCTCAGAGGTAATGTGAGGAAGTATTTCTTCACAGAGAGGGTTGTGGATGCATGGAACAGCCTTCCTGAGGAGATCGTAGAGTCAAGAACAGTGGGAGTATTCAAGAATGCATGGGACAGACATAAGGCAATTCTAGTGGTGGGTAGGAGGAAGTAGGCTGTTGGTTAACTCGGATCTGCAGCTTATCCATTAGGTAGGGAAATGGGCAGACTAGGTAGGCCAAGCGGTCCTCATCTGCCGTCAAATTCTATGTTTCTATGTTAATGAGCTTTTATGCAGTAAGATTTTTCCATCTGTGACCCTAAGGGGATCGGAGTGAGTAAGTACACAATGTTCTATTTGGGGCTGTGGGGGATCTATTGGGTTTGTAACAAACATTTAAAATGATGCAGATTTGATAGTTTATATTATTAGTGTTATACATTCGCTGTTTACTATACCTAGATCTTACAGGGTAAAATTATTAAACACAAGGTATTTAATTCATGTTTCTGACTTAAGGGGTGTAACTGTGCCCCCGTTTTATATTTTAGATCCATAGCATAATATGAAAATTCTCACTTAACAGTGTTAAATATTAGATTCTGCCTCAGCTTGGATGAAATTAGGAGATAACGTCTGTATCCTGTATGGTGTACCACACTTGGTTTTATATGTACAGTTTCCCAATTGTAAATGCTGTTTATGTTTTATCATTGAATACAAAATATAATTATATAAAAAAAATACAAGACAGGGCGTGCAACAGAGCTTTCCTGGAGCTGGCCTTCAGGAGCCAGTCTTCCAGACAAGAGAAAAAATAGAGACCTTCCCTGCAAACTGCTGCTGTAACCACTAAGCATTTGGTAAGGATATGTGGCAGACAAGCCAAAGGCAATACACTGAACTGGTAGTGTTCTCACTCCAGCATAAAGTGAAGGTATTCTCTGTGGGATATCCTGATCTTTACACGACAGTCATGTCCACAGAACAGATCTACACAACCCATTTATTATCAACAGTAATCTCCTGACAATGCTTCAAATGCAGGGGGATCTTACCCCCAGCACTCACAGCTGGAGGTAACAACTAAGGTGGGGGTGAGTGATGGGAAAGAATCAGGTGGAACGAGGTCTGGCAGAGACACTGGAACCAATTCCTTTGAGTGCTTTAGTGTGGGCGCTGGGAGGAGGGGACCCAGAAGGAAGCCACAGACTTGCAGATGGTAGGTACAATCGCTATGAGTGGCAGGAACTCCAACCACTGCCTGTAGCAGGAGTGGATTACAGGGGCTTTACAGTCCTCAGAGTCATTGTGAAGCTTTGAGGGTCACACTGGGTCTCTCTTTAACATCATAGCCAAATAGTTTTGACCCTTTAAAAGGAAAACTCAAAAAGTAGTTACATAAGAAATTTCTGTAACAGTAGATCTTCAAGAGAATCTCTTGCAACAAGCCACACCTATGGAACTATAGCCGTCAGGCACTAAGGACACGTGGAAAACTTTCTAGCTAGCAATCTAGGAGGGTCTGACCACGACAACGAAGTCAGCTGATGTTGTCCCTCACATATAAAAGTGGGAGGGCCCACACACTCCTCTGTTCTCCCGATGGAGACCATATGCAGAAGACCTCATTCTGGGGAACTGAGGGAAGGACAGAGACTCCTGCCACTGTAAAATGTGAAACAGAAGGTATACCATCCTGGAGAAAGAGACAGCAACAGAGAAGCCAAAGGGGGCTTGGGTGGGTGGTACGGCATGGCTTGCTGCAAGAGATTCTCTTGAAGATCTACTGTTAACCGTAAGTTCTTATGTAACCATACTATCTTCTTTGAAGATATCTGTTGCAGCAAGCCACACCTATGACATGAGTCCCAAGCAGTTCTGACATCGAGACCATCTGGGTGGCTGGAAGCAACAGGCCTAAGAAAGAAAGCCTTGAAGCACAGCTAGGCTAAAGCCTGCCCTTCTTCTAGAGGCAATGCCCAGACTGTAGTGTTTAGTGAAAGTGTGGACATTACTCCAAGTGGCAGTGGCACAGATGTCAGCAGCTGACACATTCCTAAAACAGGCAACAGAAGTGGCCATGCCTCTGGTAGAGTGGCCACGGACAATGCCAGGAAGTTCCTTACCGTACTTCCTATAACAGAAAATAATACAGTTGACCAACCATTTGGACAGGCACTGTTTAGAAACTGGTATGCCCTCTCTCCCAGGAGCAAAAAAACAAACAGCTGCAAGGACTTCCTGCAGTCTCTTGTGCGATTAACATAATATCTGAGTATTTTATGTACATCTACAGCATGGAGTAATACTTTCCCTGGATTGGCATGTTCTGGGTAATACACAGGCAAGGTGGATGGCTTGATTCAAGGTAAACTCAGACACCAACTCCGGTAAAAATTTTGGACTGGTATGCAAAGACACGCTGTCTTTGTGGAAAACAAAATAAGGAGACTCATACATCAAAGCCTGAAGCTTGAAAAAACTTCAAACAGAAGTAACAGCAGCAAAAAAAAAAAAAAAAGTTACTCTCCTGTAACAGTAGTTCTAGGAGTGGTATATGATGTTCATCCACACTATCTGGCAGTGTCCTTTCTCGTAAGGCTTGCCGGAAAGTCTTCAAGCTGGCTCCTCCCACCCACCCGGATAGTAACTCTGGCTCCACCCCTTGATGTCAGATCTTGCCCGCTGGAAGCAGAGCGTGTGCGCCAAAGCCAGGGGAGGTCGAGTGGGTCCGTGTGGATGAACATCATATACCACTCCTAGGAAGTACAGTTGCATATTTACCGTAACAGTAGATCTTTGAGGGGCACCTCTTGCAGCAGGTAATACACTTGGGTCATCCAGAGGGCACTATTGTGCACGGCAGCTTTCTTCTAGCAGTCTTTTCTAGGGGCCACCGACATATGACATCATCATCCTGCACCTATATAAGAGTGGGAAGCCCCAGGCATCCTCAGTTCCCTGACGGATTCAGCTCACTAAGCAAGGACTGAGGGAGAGCCGAGGTACCTTAGGTATCCCCTCATGTATGTATATGTATATATTTGGATCAGAAGTTGTTCTCAGAGAAGAAACATAGAAGTTGATGCCAGATAAGGACCGCAAGGCCCATCCAGTCTGCCCATTTCTTTTTCTGCCTTATGAATGTGCCATCGGCCTTTGCTCTGTCAATGGCCTATCTAGTCATACTTATCTATATTGCTTCCTTATGCCTAGCCCATGCCTGTTTGAAGCCCTGCACTGTAGTCATATCCACCACTTCCTGAGGTAGGCCATTCCATGCATCCACCACCCTTTCTGTGAAAAATAATTTCCTCACATTATCCCTTAATCGGCCTCCCTCTAATCTCATGCTGTGTCCTCCTGTCCTGCTATTTTTCTTACAGTGGCGTGAAAAAGTATTTGCCCCCTTCCTGATTTTCTCTATTATTGCATATTTGTCACATTGGATGTTTTCAGGTCTTTAGACAAAATATAATATTAGATAAAGGGAACCTGAGTGGACAAATAACACTTTTTTTTTTTACTTATTTCATTTAATGAAAAAAGTTAACCAACACCAACTGGCACTGTGTGAAAAAGTAATTGCCCCCTAGTTAAATCAACCCAATTAAAGGGATAATTAGAGTCAGCTGATTGAACACAGCCAGGCTTGATTACAACCAGCCCTGCTCAATATAAACCTCACTTATTTTGGCCCTTACCATCAGAGTCACATTGTCAGGACAAAGATTCAACAAGCACATTATGCCATGATCAAAGGAAGTTCCTGAAAAGATCAGAAAACATTTTGTTGCCCCCTATCAGTCTGGAAAGGGTTACAAAGCTATTTCTAAGGCTCTGGGACTCCATCGAACCACAGTGAGAGCCATAATTCCAAATGGAGAACACTTGAACAGTAGTGAACCTTCCCAGGAGTGGGCGCCTGCCAAAATTACTCCAAGGCAGTATAAAAATCATCCAAGAAGTCTCAAAGGATCCTAAAACAACATCCAAAGAACTGCAGGCTTCTCTTGCCTCAGCTAAGGTCAGTGTTCATGACTCCACAATCAGAAAGAGACTGGGCAAAATGGGCTTCATGTGAGAGTAGCAGGCGAAACCACTGCTAACCAAGAAGAACATAAATGCTCATCTCTCATTTGCCAAGAAGCACCTGGATGATCCACAGCCTTTTGGGAAAATGTTCTATGGACAGATGAGTCCAAAGTGGAACTTTTGGACAACATGGATCCCATAATGTCTCGCAGAAGCAAACACAGCATTCCACAGTAAGAACACCATACCAACAGTCAAACATGATGGTGGTAGTGTGATGGTGTGGGGATGCTTGTTGCCTAAGGACCTGGATGACTTGCCATAATTAAATGAACCATGAATTCTGCTCTGTACCAGAAAATTCTTAAGGAGAATGTCCAGTCATCCTTCCATCAGCTGAAGCTGAAGCGTAGTTGGTCATGCAGCAAGACAATGATCCAAAACACAAAAGCAAGTCCACATCAGAATGGCTAAAAAGAAGTAAAATTAAAGTTTTGGAGTGGCTCAGTCAAAGTCCAGACTTAAATCCGATAGAGATGCTGTGGCAGGACCTGAACGAGCAGTTCATGCTCGAAACCTACCAAATGTTACTGAATTAAAGCAGTTCTACGAGGAAGAGTGGGTTAAAATTCCTCCACAGCGATGTGAAAGACTGATATTGAATTATAGGAAGTGTTTGGTTGCAGTCATTGCAGCTAAATGTGTAACCAGTTATTAAGTGTAAGGGGCAATTACTTTTCACAGTGCCAATTGGTGTTGGTTAACTTTTTTCGTTAAATAAGTGAAATAAAAAACAAACAAGTGTTATTTGTTCACTCAGGTTCCCTTTATCTAATATTACATTTTGTCTAAAGACCTGAAAACATCCAGTGTGACAAATATGCAATAATAGAGAAAATCAGGAAGGGGGCAAATACTTTTTCACACCACTGTATATTGAAACATGTTAGACTCTTTCACCTTGTTAATGCCCTTAAGGTGTTTGAATGTTTCGATCATATCACCTCTCTCCCTCCTTTGCTCTAGGGTATACAAATTGAGCTCCATTAATCTGTCCTCATATGTTTTCTGATGCAGTCCATGCACTATTTTTTTGCCCTTCTCTGGACTGCCTCAATTTTGTTAATGTCCTTGTGAAGGTGTGGCCTCCACTACTGCATGCAGTACTCCAGATGGGGCCTAACCAGTGTCTTGTAAAGAGGGATTATTACCTCCCTCTTACGACTTGTGATACCCCTACTAATACACCCCAACATCCCCCTAGCTTTACCTACTGCTTTAGTGGTCTGCTTGGATGATTTCAGGTCATCTGTGATGATGATGCCCAAGTCTCTTTCTTCCTTGTGACTGCCAGCAACTCCCCTCCCAGTCTATAGGTGGCTTCAGGGTTTCTCTTCCATATGTGCATAATCTTGCACTTCTTTGCGTTAAACCCCAGTTGCCACTCTTCCGACCATTTTTCCAGTTTATCCAGATCTCTTCTCATTCTGACCACCCCATCTGGATCATCTACTCTGTTGCAGATCTTGGTGTCATCTGCAAACAGACAAACCTTACCCACCAGTCCATCTTCAATGTCACTGATGAAGATATTGACAAGGACTGGCCCCAGGACTGATCCCTGAGGTACCCCATTTGTGACTTGCATCTCTTCTGACTGTATACCGTTTACCATCACTCTTTGTTTTCTGCCCGTTAACCAGTTTGCCACCCAGTTGACCAACTTCTGACTCACCCCGAGCCTACCCAGCTTATTAATCAATCTTCTATGTGGAACAGTATTGAAAGCTTTGCTTAAGTCAAGGTAGGCAACATCAACTGCTCCCCCTTGGTTCACCACTCTGGTTGCCCAGTCAAAGAAATATATGAGATTAGTTTGACAAGACCTTCCTGTTGTAAACCCATGCTGTCTTGGATCCTATGGATTCCAGGTGTTGCACTATCCTTTCCTTAAGGAATGCCTCCATAATCTTGCCCATTACTGAGGTAAGACTGACTGGTCTGTAGTTCCCTGCTACCACTCTTGTGGAGCGGGATTGCATGAGCCCTTCTCCAGTCTTCTGGGGCTGCTCCTCTGCTCAAAGACTCACTAAACAGTTCTGATAATGGCTCTGCTAGCTCCCCCCTTAGCTCCTTTAGTACTCTGGGTTGTATGCCATCAGGTCCAATTGCATTTTCCACCCTGAGCTTATTGAGCTCTTGTAGGATCCCTTCTTTTGTGAAGGGACTAGTGCACACCTCCTTCCCCCATGTCCATGGTGCTGAGCTGTGGCCCTGCCCTATCTTCTCTTCAGTAAATACTGAGCAGAAGTATCTATTTAGGATAGATGTTTTTACATGGTCCTCCTCCTCACACGCCCCCTTATCCCCTTTGATCTTAGCAATACCCCCTCTGGACTTTCTCCTTTCACTAATGTATCTATAGAAAGTCTTGTCACCTTCTTTTACTGTTTGTGCTAGTGTTTCCTCAGTTTGGGCCTTTGCCTACCTTGCTTCCCTATCTTCACCCTGCTGCGTTCCTTTATATTTCCTGAAGGCCAGCCTTTCGGCTCTGACCTTTTCTGCTATGTTTTTGAGAACCAAAGTGGCTTCCTTCTTCTTTTGCACTTCCTTTTCTCTCTAAGCCAATGGGATGTTGCTTCAAGTACTGCATCCTTAATGCTTGCCCACTTTGCCTGTACCCCCTCACCTGTATTTCTTTTTGCCAGGGCTAGCTTCACTCTGTTGGCCATCTTATCAAAGTCAGCTCCTCTGAAGTCCCATATTTTTGCCTTGGAATGGGATGATTCAGTTCTAGTGGCCAAATTGAACCATGCCATGTAATGGTCACTAGCGCCCAGGTGACCTTCTACCTGGAGATCTGTGATCCTTTCCCTGTTAGTCAGTATTAGATCTAGGATAGCCCCGTCTCTTGTGGGTTGTTGTACCAGTTGTTTGAGGCCCTTCCCCAGCAGGGAATCCACTGTGTGTCTAGTTCTGGCAGATGTTCCTGCTGGTATTGACCAATTTGTATCTGGTATGCTGAAGTTTCCCATTATCAGAACCTCCCTATTAGCTGTCATGTTTGGGGGGAAGAAGGGTGGGATCATACCTGCTGCAAGAGATACCACTCGAAGTTCTACCATTACGGTAAGTATGCAACTGTACTATCTTCCACAGGGATAATCTCTTGCAGCAGGTAATACACTTGGGATGACTCCCAAGCAGTAAACCCAGGAAGGGTGGAAAAGTTATGCTAGAAGGCCTTGTAGGCCATCCTACAATGAGAATCAATGTCTAAATTGTAGTGCTTCGTGAAGGTATGTATTGTGGAGCATGTAGCTGCACTGCAGATATCCATGATAGATGCCCTTTAAAGCAGCTGCTGTAGTGGCCATAACTTGGGTAGAAGAAAAAATTACTCACCATAGTAATCTTGTTTCTTCTAAGGGATTCTTACTGTACTCTGACTTATGCAGTATGGTCTCACCATAGGACTGCCCCGGAGCCAAAATGGTTAATAGAACCTATGCAAATGATGGAATGCTAGGCTCAAGCTCGGTTTTCAAATCATTGTCCCTGGTAAACAGTTCTAAACCGTCAGATTCTTACGAAGCCTGCACTAAGCAGTTTCTTACTACTAAAATGATAATAACAACAACCCTCAACAAACAGTGGGGTATGAAATAGAGAATAGTGGATGGGCAAGTATGCACAACCGGTGTGTTGTGCCACTGAGGGGTTCTGATTCCCTATGACCTCGAGAGCGAAGCTCGAGAGGTCCGTGGGAATCAGAACTGAAAATAACACAACACACTAGTTGGAGCATAACATTGCCCATCTACTATTTTTTATAGTGTATGGTGCCCCTACGATAATTTAAATGAGCATTTAATTTTTTTTTTTTTATGCTGTAAAAGGAATTCTTTCTACTACGTTTTAATCTGGTATTCGTCAGGTTGTTAAGGTTAGTGCTGTGGTTGTTAGGGACCAAGCGTCCTTACGTCTGTAGCGTGGTCTGTCATTGGCTGTCAGTTCCCTTTGGGCAGGGATTCCAGGAAAAAAAACATGGCGGACGTAGTTCTCGCTAAGCGAGAGGAGCGTGAGTGAAATGATTCACCTGTTAATGTGAGTAGTTTAAATATCTGGTTGATCCTGTATTTTTTAATAGTTTAAAGTATCTGGTCAATCCTGCCTTTTTTCGTGGTGCCTATTATGTCATCAGTTTGGTGGATGATCGTGCCACTGGCTCCGAGTTTTTCTGTGTCTGGTCCAGTTTTAAAATGAGCTGAGCGCGTGCAGCCTCTAGAGGCTTTCAAAATGTTGTTGTAGTACAGTGTGGCACAATCACGTTCCATGACCTTTTGAACTGTAGTACTACAACATTTTGAAAGTCACTGAATTCCATACACAACAAGCCCTCACCATACACTATTAAGGGATTCACCCCCTTTGGAAAAAAAGAACTTTAAAGTGGCATCACTAAAACTCAAGTCACAGATGCCCAAAAACATAGAATCATAGACTTTGACGGCAGATAAGGACCGCTTGGCCCATCTAGTCTGCCCATTTCCCTACCTACAGGATAGGCCAAAAACAGAACATAATACACCCCCAGGTTTGCAACATCTCTACCACAGCTGTAGTGCAGTGACCATAGGTTTCCAGTAGGGGAGAAAAGGAGGGAGCTCAGAATACAGTAAGATTCCCTTAGAAGAAACAAGATTACTATGGTGAGTAATTTTTTCTTCAAACCCCAGGAAATCTTATTGTAGTCTGACTTATGCAGATTACCAAGCAGTGCCTTTGGAGGTGGGCCTATAACCAATTTAGGAAACAGGCTCTGCAGGACTGCTGTGCCAAACCTGGCATCACCTCTGGCCTGGACATCCAGACAATAATGTTTGGTGAATGTGTGGACCGATTTCCAAGTTGCAGCCTTGCAAATGTCTACTGGGGGATATCTCTAGCAGCTGCTAGAGAAGCTGCAGTACCCCTAGTTGAATGGGGCCCCCCGAGGCCTGCAGGTGGTTGCTTGCCCACTTTGCTATAGCAAAACTGAATACAGGCTACGATCCATCGTGCAATGGATCGTTTTGTGGCAAGTTTTCTTTTTCTCACCTCTCCATAAGTGAGGAAGAACTGGGTTTGATCCCATCTGTGACCCTTTGTGTGGTCAAGATAGTAGCGGACTGCCCTTTTCACATACAGGCTGTGCAGTCTGCGCTCACCTGAGGTGGAATGATCTGTGAAGAAGACTGGCAACGTCATAGACTGGTTGAGGTGGAACTCTGATACCACCTTAGGCAGAAATCTCCTGTTAGTTCTCAGAACTATTTTGTCTGTATGGACAGCAATGTACCCAGGCTCTGTGGACAGAGGTAATGGCTATCAGGAACACTGTTTTCCAAGTCACATATTTGAGGTCTGCGGTAGACATGGGCTCAAAGGAAGACTGCATTAGTTGGGCAATGCAATTGTTCAAATCCCACATGGGAGCAGGCTCCCTGTGTGGTGGGTGCAAATGCAGTAATCCCTTAAAAAACTTCTTCAATACTGGCTTTGAAGCCAAAGAAGATACCATACCTGCTGATAAATAAGCTGAAACAGCTGCCAGGTGCACTCTCAAGGTGGAAATACTTAACCCTGTGGATTGCAAATGGGTCATACAGACCAGAACTGTAGAGAGATTGGCTTGGGTATGGTGTAACCCCTTACCCTGACACCAAATTGAAAATCTCTTCCATTTGGAAGCATAGGTTTTCTTGGTAGAAGGCTTCCTGGAGACTCTCAGTATATCCATGACTCCTTCTGAAAGACGTAAATCTGCATACTCCAAGTCTTCAAGAGCCATGCTTTGAATCTGAGGGATAGCAGATTGAGACATATGATCCTGCCCTGTGAGGATGACAAATGGAAATTACGTACCTACCGTAATTCTTGATCTTCTTGGACAAAGTCTCCACCACTCATTCACACTAATGGGATGTACGCTGGAGGCACCAGGACCCAGCGGGAGCAAACTTTTCACAGGAGGGCTGGCACCAGAGATGGAGCTGGGAGGAGCAGCGCTGCAAGCCTCTGCTTGTGTGGCAATGACTATCTCGGCGCCGACCCTCCAACCGGCTCAGTACCTTTTTTTCTCCAAGGAGATGCAGCGTAACTAACCTAGAAGGGTAGCCTAACAAAAAACGGACATAAGATAGTCCAGAAGACCCGTATAAGAAGGGTCAATAAAGAATAAAGAAGTCTTCACAGCCTAAAGATTGAGGAAGTGAAGACCAACAACAGAGGTGAGCTCAGGGGATGGTGGGTGGGCATGTGAATGAGTGGTGGAGACTTCATCCAAGAAGATCAAGAATTACGGTAGGTACGTAATTTCCATATCTTCCTGAACATAAAGTCTCCACCACTCATTCACACTAATGGGAGAATACTGAGCTAATAATCCCCCGAGAGGGCGGCAGGAGAGACCAAGAGCTCACAATTTTAGGACAGGAGTCCATTCAGGATGGTTCTGCCAAACAAAATATGTCGCCTGGCATGGACATCCAGGGCATAATGTTTAATGAAAGTATGCACCGAGCTCCAGGTAGCGCTACAAATATCTGCAATAGGCATGTTGCGGATTTCCCCAAGGATGCCGCAACCGCTCTAGTAGAGTGAACGTACACTCTGCCCTCTAGCTTAACCTGCACCATGGAGTAACAGTGGCAAAGGCATGCCACCAGCCATGCTGAAATGCATCTGATAGCGACAGGTTGACCCAGCCGGGTCTCGCTGAAGGAAACAAATAGTTGTTGAGCTTTGTGAAATCCTTTTGTTCTATCTAAATAGAAACGCAAGGCTCTTTTGATGTCCAACGAATGAAGGGAATGCTCCCCTTCATTTTGAAAGTTCGCAAAGTAAGTAGAAAGGACCAAAGGTTGGTTTAGATGGAATTCCGGAATAACCATAGGGAGAAACTTAGGATGGGTCCTAAGAACTACCTTGTCTTTATGAAACACAGTATACGGAGGGTCTGTGACCAAGGCATGTATCTCAGAGACCCTGAGGGCCAAGGTAATGGCCACCAGGAAAGCCATTTTCCAAGTGAGAAATTTCAACTCACAGGTAGCTAGAGGCTCGAAAGGTTTTCGAGTGAGCATGTCTAGCACCAGATTAATGTCCCAGGCTGTGACTGGACATCTGATAGGAGGTCTGGTATGCAGAATCCCCTTAAGAAACCTCTTAACTACAGGTAACTGAGCCAGTGACAAGGAAAGTACTGGCTCATGATAAGCTGAAATGGCACAAAGGTGCACCCTGACTGTAGAGTATTGCAGACCTGAATTTGAGAGGTCTAAAAGGTACTCTAGAACTTTATTTGGTGGGCAGGAAAAAGGATTCAAAAAGGATTTTGCACACCAGAGCGAAAAACGCTTCCGTTTGACTGTGTTAGTTTTTCTAGTGGCTGGCTTGCGCGCAGCTAGAAGAATATCTGAAACTCTGCTAGAGACGTTGAACCTGTTCACGTCCCTCTCTTCAGGAGCCAAGCATGAAGGTGAAACGATCTCATATTGGGATAGACCACAGGCCCCTGAGTCAGAAAGTTCGTCTGAAGGGGAAGCGCTTTCAGAGAGGTTTCCGACATACTGTTGAGTAACGGAAACCATATTTGTCGAGGCCAGAAGGAAGCAATGAGGATCATTTTTCCCCATGGGACTCGAACTTGAGAAGTACCGTCTGAATTAGAGGAAGAGGCGGAAAGGCGTATAGAAAGCGTTTTGTCCACTGCAGCCTGAACGCATCCTGACAGAAAATGCCAGGCCCTGGATTTCTGGAGCAGAAGAGAAGCAGTTTTATGTTGAGTGGGGATGCAAAAAGGTCCAGGTCTGGAGTTCCCCACTCTGCGAATAGTGACTGAACTATGGTTAAGTTGAGAGAGCATTCATGAGGATCTGTCTCTGTTCTGCTGAGACGGTCTGCCAGTTCGTTCTGCACTCCCGGCAGGCAGACCGCTTGAATAAGAGCCTTGTGCTCCAAGCACCATTCTCACACTCTCATCGCTTCCCTGCATAACGAGTAAGAGTGAGCACTGTCCTGTTTGTTGATGTAATACATCACTGCTTTGTTGTCCGTTTGAAGGAGAATGTTCTTGTGACAGAGAATGTCCTTCAAAGCTCGGACTGCGTAAAGGACTGCTCTCATTTCTAAGATATTTATGTGAAGCTGGGACTCGTCCTGAGTCCACGTACCTTGAGTGTGGACAGTCTGACAGTGAGCTCCCCACCCCATCAGGGAGGCATCTGTGGTAATGGAAATCTGATGATCCAGGGAAGCAAAGGGATACCCTTCCAGAAGACTGTCCTCTTGCGACCACCAGGCGAGTGACCTCTTCAGAGGTTCTGTCACCTTGATGAGAAAGGACTGAGGGTGAGTGGTTGGGGACCACTGAGTACTGAGCATCCATTGAGAGGTTCTCTTGTGAAAGCATGCTAGGGGTACAGTGAACACCAAGGATGCCATGAGACCTAGCATCCGTTGCATCGAGATAGCTTGAACAAAGTTGTTCTCTCTGATGTATCGGACCATCTGTAGGATATCGCTCCTTCTGTCCTCTGGCAGAAAAGCTTTCGCACAGAAGGTGTCCAGAAGAGTCCCTATGAAAAGAAGCCTCTGTGAGGGCTGCAACTGTAATTTCTTGAGGTTTAGCAGGACTCCCATGGACGTGAGGAAGTCTGAGGCCGTGGTAACTGCGTCTAGAGTTCCTTGCCTGGAAGGGCTTGCTAGAAGCCAGTCGTCCAGATATGGGAACACTTGTATACCAATTTTTCTGAGATGCGCTGTAAGGATTGCGCAACATTTTGTAAAAACTTGCGGCGCCGAGGATAGCCCAAAGAGCAGGAGTCTGAACTGAGAATGCTGGCCCAAAGCCACGGACCTTAGGTATTTGTGATGCTTTGGGTGAATAGGAATATGTTGGTAAGCATCCTGCATGTCCAGGGAGGCTAACCAGTCATGTTGATGAAGCAAAGGTAACAGGGTTCCTAGCGATATCATCTTGAATTTCTGTTTGGGTAGAAATCTGTTTCATTTTCTGAGGTCCAAAATGGGGCACATGCCCCTGGTTTTCTTTGGAACCAGAAAGTAATGGGAGTAGAACCCTGTGCTCCGCTGATCCAGTGGAACTACTTCCACTGCCCTGTTGTTCAGAAGGCCTTGTATCTCGGAGGCGAGAAGTTCTGACTTAAGTACTGACAGCCTGGGCTGTCGTTTGGGGGGATGATCTGGAGGGGTCTCTAAAAGACTGAGGGAATACCCCCTGCAGATTATCCGGAGGACCCATTTGTCCGATGTTATGAACTTCCACCGACTGCAGAATTGAGTCAGACGACCTCCCACCGCTGAGGAGGAGTCCCGCTCGGGTAGCTGAGGTGGGACTTGGGCCAAAAACTCAGAAGGCAGCACTGAGCGCTTTGGGTCCTTGCGCCTTCTGTTGCATTTTCTTTGCTGGGGAGCTTGTTTTTTAAAACCTCCCTGCCTTTGCCTCAAAGGACTGGACGGTTGTGAAACTGGCATTTGTTAATTCCCCCCCCCCGAGAGGGGGCAGGAGGAGCGCGGGTCAATTTGATGGCTGACCTAGTCTTTTGTGTGGCCTCT
Source organism: Neoceratodus forsteri (assembly GCA_016271365.2). Taxonomy (NCBI): domain Eukaryota; kingdom Metazoa; phylum Chordata; order Ceratodontiformes; family Ceratodontidae; genus Neoceratodus; species Neoceratodus forsteri. The sequence continues at coordinate 378,808,115 of JADMNL010000023.1, read as the reverse complement.
AGAGCTTGTTCCACCTGAGGGCCGAAGAGATACACACCATTGAAGGGTAACGCCATGACCTGTTGCTGGGCATCATTCGTGAAACCTGAAGTGCGCAGCCAGGAATGGCGGCGGGCACAAATATCTGCCGCCGCCGCTCAAGAGGCAGTATCGAAGGCGTCCATAGCTGCTTTAACCTGCTGGTTGTTGGACTCGATACCCCTGGTTATTGCTTGAAGAAGCTCTGAATTAGCGTCCAAGTCCGGTAGAGCTTCAACCATTTGCTTGAGTGAATGTCACAGGATATACTCATATTGAGAGAAATAAGCCTGGTAACTGGTGATACGCATACCCAGGGTGGATGCAGCAAAGACTCTCTTACCTTAAGTATCTATCTTACGAGATTCTTTGTTTATGGGTCGAGCTGTAGTAGTCTGAGGAAGGACGACCTTATCATTCTCTGCCAAGACTACAATAGGATCCGCAAAGGCTTGGGAGGACAAAATAGGTCGATCCTTGGGAGCAGCACACTTCCTATCTATGGACTTGGTCACAGAAGAAATGAGGATTATTCCATACCATTTGAGACAAAGTCTCAAAGGAGGGTTGTACTGGGGGAGTTAAATCCATAGGGATATCCGGAACACGAAGGTACTGGAGTCTTAAAAGCTTCCCAGGATCAATGTCCATAGTCTGGACAGAAAGAGTGGAATTCAAATATCGCAACAGAGACTTAGAAGACAGGGCCTCGACCACAGGCTCTGTAACAGGATTAGGTCCTGCGTCTTCTACATCATCACCCAGTCTAAGATCTGGGTCAGGCTTAATATCATCTCCTGACAGTCCAGGAGGGACTGTATGGACAGCAAAGGAATGAAAATCAGAAGGAAAGAAGGAAGGAAAAGAATGTGGAGAGGAGAAACCCTGAAGATTAGCTGAAGAGAAGCCCAGCTTCGGCGGTGAAGGACATGGCGCCGAAGAGGAACATGGTGCCGAAAAACTGCACAGTGCCGAAGGGCCACATGGTGCCGAGACACTCAACGGTGCCGAAAAACCACACAGCGCTGACAGTGGCATCGGCACCGAGGATGACGCCGACAGGCGCATCGAGTGACCCATCAGCACTGACATCACCCCAGGGCCCTGAAAATTTGGATTTGAAGGTAAAAATTATAGAATAGCAGGAGATAGAGGCATCGGTCTGGCCCCCTGAGCCGCAGCCATGTGAGGGGAGGGGACACCTGAGCGTGGAGTCGACGGCATCAGAGAAGGTGCCACGTGACCAGGAAGGCCCAATCGCCCTGTCCTATCTCCAGAGGAACCTGGGGGCCCCGGAGTGACCAGGCCAGGGAGCTAGACCAACCTCCGAGCCCACTGCCCCATAAGAGCGGCTCACTGATGAAACTGCTCATCGGAAGCCCTACCAGAAGGTGGGAAAGGCCTCCGATGTTGAAGAGGTTGGTGACCAGAAACAGAAACTGGCGACTCCGGAAGAGGAGACCGGCAACAGGCCCCAATGACTGACCGTCGACGAGCAGGCTGAAGAAGAGCTCGAGGCCGAATGGTGCCGAGAATGCGACCATTTTCTTTTATGCTTCCGGGGGGACCGCCCTCCCAATCGGCATTGAATCATCTGTTGTCAGACCCCCCCTTCCGCTGAAGGCGGCGGATCGGACCCAGCCTGGCTGACTGAACAGCTTTCATATGAAGTCTCCCTACCATCACCTGGCCCGCTCATGGTTGACTCCCTCAATGTAGGCTGAGACTTTCTTCTTTAATAAGAATAAACTGTTGTAAGCGGTATTTTATTCGAAAAAAGCTACAAAACAAAAAACTGAAAACTATGCTTTGCTAGTTTGAAGTTTGACTCCCGGTGGGCGAGCGACATCGTCATTGAAGCGCACTCGACGGCAGGAAAAAAGCAACCGAGGCGGTTGGAGGGTCGGCGCTGAGATAGTCATTGCCGTACGAGCAGAGGCTTGTGGCGCCGCTCCTCGTGGCTCCATCTCTGGCGCCGGCCCTCCTGTGAAAAGTTTGCTCCAGCTGGGTCCTGGCGCCTCCTGCGTACATCCCATTAGTGTGAATGAGTGGTGGAGAGTTTATGTCCAGGAAAATCAGGTTGTACCTCCTGGGGAAACTGATTGGCTTGGCTACTGACAATGATAGGATCATGTTATACCAAGGCTGTCTGGCCCAGTCTGTGGCAATGAGGATCACTGAGGCTGGTTGAAGCCTGAGTTTAACACTTTCAGTAAGAGATGAAAGGGAGGGAAGGCATACAGGAACCTCCCTGTCCAATCCAGCAGAAGTGCATCCAGAGGAATTGTGCCCTTGATGGGGGGCCTGCAGCAACACTGTGGGAGTTGGTAATTGTCTGGGGTAGCGAACAGATCCACCTCTGGGGTGCCACACCTCCTGAAAATGGTCTCCAAGAACTGCTTGTTCAGTGACCACTCGTGATGGTTCTGATTTATTTTGCTGAGGGCAACTGCCAAGACATTGTCCTTGCCTGAAAGGTGGACAGGTGAGAAGGAAACATTCAGGAAGTAAGCAAATGCCCGGATTCTCATCGCCTCTGTACAGAGGGGAGTTGACTTTGTGTCCCCTTGCTTGTTTATGTAGTACATGGTGGTTGTGTTGTCTGTTCTGACCTGGACCACCTTTCCTTTTATCAGATTGTGGGATGACTGAAGAGCCAGAACAACTGCTCTGAGCTCCAAGAGGTTGATGTGCAGGAGGGATTCCTGCTTTTCCCACGTGCCATGTGTAGTGTGATCCCCCAGATGTGCTCCCCACCCTAGGAGGGAGGCATCTGTCGTGAGTACCAGAGATGGAACTTGCTGCAAGAAGGGTACTCCTTGCCTGAGACTGTGCTTTTTCTGCCACCACTGAAGGGCTTGGAGAAAAATGACTATTACTGGAACTAGCTTTGAGAGAGAATCCCTTTTCTGGAGTCAGTGATCTCTTAAACTAAATTGAATGTCTCTCATCTGGAACCTGGCCCCTGAAACAGTTGCTGTGGAAGCTGCCATATGGCCTAGCAATTGCAGAAAGTGCCTTGCTGGCCTGGAGATGTGAAGTTTGAAGGAGTTGGCCACCTGCATATGGTTGTCCACCCTGTCCTGAGGCAGGTAAGCCGTCCCTTTTTTTGTATCCAGTTCTGCCCATATGAATCTGAGCAGCTGAACTGGCTCCAAAACAGACTTTTTGTGGTTCAACAAGAACCCCAGTGAGTAGAGTGTGTCTTGTGTTATTGACAGGGCCTCCCATACTTGCTGGTATGACTGGCCCACTATGAGCCAATCATCTAGGTAGGGGAACACTGACACCCCTCTTGTCGCCTTATGTGTGCCACTACCACAGCTAGACATTTTGTGAATACCCTTGGAGCAGATGTCAGTCCGAAAGGCATTGCCCTGAACTGGTAATGACCTGATGGCAGCCTGAACCTGAGGTACTTTCTGTGTGACCTTCTGATTGGTATGTGAAAGTAGGCGTCTTTCAGATCCAGGGATACTAACCAGTCTCCCTGTCTTAGGGTGGGTAGTATGGTAGCCAGAGTAACCATCTTGAATTTTGGTTTTGACAGATGCTTGTTTAAGTATCTGAGATCCAGAATGGGTCGCGACTTCCTGGTTTTCTTTATTATGAGGAAGTATCTTGAATTCAGGCCTTTTCCCATCTGGTTGGAAGGGACTGGCTCCGCTGCCTTTTGTAGCAGAAGGCTTGAAACTTCCTTTTCCAGCAGGGCTGTTTCTGATGGGGAAGAGGGTTTGAAAACTCTTGACCTCAGCTTTGGCATAGCTTTGATACTGAGGACAAGTCCCTGGCCCACTACTTCCAGAACCCAATTGTCTGTGGTGATATTTTTCCACTCCTGGAAGTAGTGGGCCAGCCTGCCCCATACTGGAGTTGGGAAGGCGACGCGAACAGTCACCTCAGGGTGTCTGTTTAGACTGTGCTGCTGGCTAAATACTGGTGCAGTGTGGCCACTACCCCTTCTGCCCATGCCTCTGAAGTATCCCCTAGGTTGATACTGAGGAAAAACATGAGCTTGGAAGAAAGGCCTCTAAGTAAGCCTACCTTTGCCACCCCTTGGATGATGCTTCTGGGTGGTAGCAGCTCTTTCTTTGGCTGCTGCACTTTTGTATGCAGCCTTGTATGCATCTATTTTCTTCATACATGCCTCTGTTTGCTCCCCAAACAGAGACACAGGGTCATGTGGAAAATCCATGGCCTTAGTCTGGGTATCTTGTGTCAGGTTAGTGGTTCTAAGACAGGCAAACCTTCTGAGGGACACAGCAGATGCCATCTGCCTGATGCAGTGTCATTCGAGTCCACTGCCATCCTGAACTGCATCTTAGCAGCTTCAATACCCCTTTTTGCAGCCTCCTCCAGGTCAGCAGCCATGGGGGGGGGGGCTGTCTTAGCAATTTGCAGAACTGTGGTCCACATATTTTTCTGATATCTGGCTGTGTAGGCCATGTAACATGCCTGCCTAACCACCAGAAAAGAACCCAAGTACACTTTTTTTGCTATGGAATCCACCCTCCTAGAATCCTTGTCTGGAGGGTGAGAGGCCAGAAGGATGCCAGCTTTGTCACATGCTGCAGCCTGTACCACACCATCATGGCTGGGGTGCCCAAAGAGGGACTTAGCCACCCAGTATTTCCTATCCACCTTCCTGTCTCTGGGTGGAATAGAAATGGGGGTTTACAGAACTTTCATAGTCTGCTTTCTTTGAGACTTATGGAGAGGGGGGAGGAGTAGCCTCTTTGATGGGAGCACATCCATCATCTCCTTATAATCCTCTTCCTCCGCAGATTCCTGGGATGGGAGATCGAGGGATTGAGCCACTTGCTTCATAAAAGCAAAATAGGAGGTAAAATCCTCTGTTCCCTTGTCAGGGGAAGCTGGTGTGAGGATCAGGGGAAATGTCTGGATCAATAGGGTCCCCAAAATCCTCCTCATCTTCATCAGGCTCATTTCCAAAGTCATTGTCCCCATAGGATCCCCACCTTGGTCTATTAAACCGGGGACAACATTTGAACCGGGAGTTTTTGGAAACGGTTGCTTGTCAACCGGAACTGGGGACTGTAATGACTGAATAACCCGGATCGCATTAGCGATTTCCTCGGTAGAAGGAATCGCAATTTGTTTTGGTTGCAGTTCCTGGTGCTTTTCCTTCTTCTCTTGACTGCAATGGCCGGTTCAGCAGCCTTATCTGCGGTTCATTTTTTTTAAATAGAGCTATCGTCCCTTTCAGAGGGCAGCTCTCCCGGTTCATCCCGTTGGTCTGCGGCTGGGTTAGCAGCCTTATCAGCCATTCTTTCCGACAGTCTTTTAAACCGTCTCTGTAAGGTGGACTGCGGAAAGTTAGCACAAATCTCACAATCTGTCTGTAGGTGGTCAGACCCCAGACAGAATAAACAGATTAAGTGTGGATCTGCTTTTGCAAAAAGTTCCCCGCACTCGGAACAGTGCTGGAAACCTGTGGGTCCTGTTCTCATTTTAGTTTTCTGTTACATAACTGAAATCACCACACCAAAGTAAAATCTTTTTTTTTTTTCCAGTTACACGAACTGACAGAAAAACCAGTAGTTACCCCGGAATGAAAATAGAATAAAATACCAGGAGTTACCCTGGTTAAACTCAAACACAAATGAAACCAGGAGTTCCCCTGGTTAAAACACAGATAAGTGCTAAAAACAGACTATACCGAGTCAGAACAGAAAATTTACACTAACGTAATTAGTAAAATAAAAAGGAAGACTGTCGGTTCCCCCTCAGTTGAAGAACCGGGAGGAAAGAGACTACTTACCCCTACTTGACTAAAACCGAAACAATTACTACCTGAAAACCAAGGACAGTGAAAAGAATGCCAATAAAATAAATTTTACTAGAGAATAAACCGAGAAAATTACGTTTTTTCAAGTGATGAAGGAGAGCTCTCCGGAGACGTCTTACTGAGGCAAGTGGAGTAAAGAATCTGAAGGTTTAGAACTGTTTACCAGGGACAGTGATTTGAAAACTGAGCTCGAGCCTAGCATTCCATTATTTGCATAAGTTCTATTAATCATTTCGGCTCTGGGGCAGTACTATGGTGAGACCATACTGCATAAGTCAGAATACAGTAAGATTTCCTGGGGTCTGAATGGGCTTGAACAGGTCCTGGTTATGGTTTGTTATACTTTTTAAAACAAAAGGTTATACAATGTGCCAATCAGTTGGAGAAGGTCTGTTTAGCGAATGGAAAGCCATCCCTGGTTGGGGCAAAGGTAACAAAAAACTGAGGAGTCTTCCTGAAAGCTTTGGTACGATTTATATAATATCTCAAAATGCGATGAACATTTAAAGTGTGTAGGAAATATTCTCCTGAATTAGAATGCTCAGGGAAGTAGACTGGCAGTTCTATAGACTGATTTAAGGTGTGCTCCGAGACCACCTTGGGTAAAAACGAGGGACTAGTATGAACGGACACTCTGTCTTCATGGAAGATTAAGTAAGGTCCCCTACACATTAGGACATGAAGCTCAGAAATACGTCTAGCTGAAGTGACAGCTACTAGGAATAAGGTATTTCAGGCTAGGAAGCAGAGGTCACTAGTAGCCGCAGGCTCAAAGAGGTCGAGGGTCAGTTTTTCCAGCAGGAAATTTAAGTTCCATGGAGGGGTTGGCCATCTAATAGGAGGTTTTAGGTGTAGCATACCTCTTAAAAACATGTTGGCAAGTTAATGCTGATGAAGTAATCTCCCTTCTAAAGGTCAATGAAAGGCCAAAACAGAGGCCATATGGACTTTGATAGAGGAGTAGCTCAAGCTTGTTGAGGCGAGCGAAGCCAAGTTGTTTAATGGACATGAATAAGGGTCCAAAGACCAGGAAGTGGCCCATATGGAGAAGATTTCCATTTGGCATTATAGGTTTGTCTGGTAGATGGTTTACATGAGGCCAAAAGAGTGCTGGCCACTGGGGAGGAGACTTAAATGAGGGCTATGAAAGCGTCCTCAGGAGGCAAGCGTGAAGGTGTAGCGACTTCAGGTTGGGGTGAAGGAGGGCTCCCCAATCCTGTGTCAACAGGTCTGGGTCCACTACTGAGAACTGTTGAAGTAGGGGAAACCACTCCTGCTGAGGCCACAGAGGGGCTACGAGGATCATGGTGGCAGGTTCGAGTTGTAGTTTCAGTAAAGTCCATTGCAGGAGTGGGATGGGGGGAAGCATATAAGAAGAGTCCTGATCACGGTTGGGACAGGGCATCAATAGACAATCCCTTTCTGTTCGGGATAATGGAATAGTATCTGGAGAGAAGGTCATTGTCGGGGGAGGCAAAGAGGTCGAGGTGCGGGGTCCCCCACAACCGAAAGACCATCTGAAGAACTTCGTGATGAAGTGTCCACTCGTGTGTGGAGGTCTGGTGACTGAGAATGTCGGTCAAGGTATTGTGGTGTCCTGGTAGATGGATGGCAGTCAACAATAGCTGTTGAAGTATGGCTTCTTGCCAAACTGCCATCGCCTCCCTGCAGAGAGCATGCAGGATTTAGTACCTTGTTTGTTTGTTCAGGTAATACACCACCGAAGTGTTGCCTGATTGGATCAATAGAGGCCCGGAACGAGGTGGGGACGGAAAGCCTGAAGGGTGAGGCAGACTGCTCTAATTTCCAGTACATTTATATGAGGAGGGATGGAATACAGGGGCCACCTGCCCTGTGTCTTGCAGGGACCCAGGTGCACTCCCCAGCCATCAGAGGAAGCATCTGTGGTCTGCTGTGGAGGAGGGGACTGGCAAGGCATGCCCTGAGACAGGTTGGCACGATGGGTCCACCAGGCTAGGGCTGAGCGTAGAACGGGACTGACTTTAATTCTGTCTATGAAATCCCCCGTTTTTTGCTTCCACTGACTCTGAAGAGTCCATTGGATTGGTCTCATGTGTAGATGGGCAAAGGCCATCGTGGGGATGGCTGCGGCCATATGTCCCAAAAGGCATAACAGGCATCTGGCTGTCATAAATTGCTGATTTTGTATCTGGAAATCCAGAGACAGAAGTCTGTCGTCTGTCAGCAGGGAGACGTGTCCAGAATGGCTCCTATATACTGGAGCTGTTGGCTAGGGGTTGAGTTGGATCTGGGCCAGTTGACCGTAATTTCTAGGGACTGGAACAGAGTGAGGGTTGCCTGGAGGGACAAAAGCACAGAGGTTGTGCTGGCCCAGTAGCGCAGAGGGCTGAGGTGCTGGACACCTTCCCTCCAGCTATGCTGGCGACCCGTGTTCGGGAACAAGTATGGGCCACTGGGGGTTGGCAGGGGTGAAAGATGGAGGGTCCATGGGACTGCTCTCCTCCGGGGAGGGGGGTAAGCAGCTGTCAGTGCTCATTTGCCCCTGGTGGAGGCTAGGGGACAGGCCACATCGCAGCACTTCTCGGGAGGAGCTGGGGCAGACGCCTGGAGGGAGTGGGTGCGGATGCGTACGCACTCCCCTCTGCCTGGCATCACTGCATGTCCCCAGTTCTGGCGTCACTGCACGGCCCCAGTTTCAGGGGCAAGAAAATGGAAAATGGCATCCTGATCTTCGGCTTGATGGCCATCCGTACGTTCGCCGGCTCTGCATCTCTCATACTGGATCCATACCGGGTGGGGAACTGGGGGTTCCCCGCCACCCCCGCTGCGGGGGGTGAGCCGCAGGGGCACGAGGGGTGGGGAGCTGCAGTACAGTAGAGACGGACGGTGGCTGGAAAATCCCTCCAAGATTCGGGGACAACAGGATGGAAGATCAGGTAAGGAGGAATAAAAATGATAGCCAAAAAAAAGCAGAGAGGTTTTGGAATCTGCTTTTATGAGGCAATCGTCTAAGTACAGGAAGACGAAATGTCCGTCCCATCTCAGGGCTGCCACCACCATCACCACTATGCACTTAGTAAAGACTCTCGGAGAGGATGAGAGGCTGAACTGGAGTGCCCGAAATTGGTAGTGCTGTCCTAGCAGGTAGAAGTGAAGGAACCGGTGGTGGGCAGGGAGTATGGAGATATGTAGATGGGCATCTTTTATGTCTAATGCGCATAGCCAATCCCCTTGTTTTAACACTGGCATGATGGATGTTAAAGTGACCATTCAGAACCTCTTGTACTGAATGTGTAGGTTCAGTTGTCTGAGGTCCCCAGTACGTTTGGGTACCAGAAAAAAAATGGGAATAAAATCCTTGATTGCACACCAAAGGAGGAACTGGATAGACGGCATTCTTGTGAAGAAGCACCTGGAGTTCCTCTTAAAGAATGGGGATATGGTTGGGTGGGTAAGAGACAGAGTTGGGAGGATGAGGGGGAAGCAATGAGGTGAGTTCCAGCGTATGCCCCATCTGTATGATATGAAGTACCCACTCGTCTGATATCGCTTGCCAAGTTTCTAAATGGAGGGCAAAGCGACCACTCACGGCTTCCAAGGCCTGGTCAAGGAAGCCTAAGCAATGCCCCAGTTGATCACTGGGAAGTGGGCTGACCAGCTCCACCTGAGGGGTAGGAGCCCTTGGAGGTAGAAGTGGCGGTCCTGGATGTTGGCCAAGAATGATCACAGAATCCACCTCTATAGGTACCTCTGTATTTGCCGCTTCTCTTCAATTGAAAAGAAGATTGTGAGTGGTACTGGTAAGATGGCTGTGATAAATGATACATGCCATGTACCATATGTAAAGTCCAGCCTGAAGCTTGGAGATCATCCAGAAGCATCCGAGTGCCAGGACCAAAAAGCTTGGATCCATTAAAGGGGGCATTTTGTGCTGCACATCTGGTATAAATCCTGACACACGTAACCAGGCATGTCGTTTAAGGGTAACACCGGTGGCCGATATCTGTGCAGAGGTATCCACAGCATCGTACCCCAAACGGAGCATATGTCGAGAGATGGAGTTGCCAGTTGAAACTGTTGCCAATAATTGGTCCTTCTCCTGAGAAGAGAGTTTATTGACTAGTTCTATAGCAGAGGACCAGAGGGTACAATGGTATTTAACCATGTGTCCCATATGCTGTAGTTTAAAATTCTGAGATTCATGGTACCCACCTGGAATACCTTCTTCCCTAGGTAATCAAGATGGCGGGATTCCTTATCAGGGGTAAGGAGCTCATGTGCTTTGGACGTTTGGTATGATCATGAGCTGCTGTGATTACCACCGAATTAGCTTCAAGGGTAGGAGAAAGGAAAGGATGGCCGAGAGGAGCCTGGTATAGGCGAGCTGCCTTTCTAGGAATTGCCAGAACAGCCGAGGGCCAATTCCAAGCAGCCAGCACAGCATTTTGAAAGGTTTGTATAAGTGAGGGTATCACTACAACAGACTTCTCAGGGAATTCAAGACAGTTTGCCATGTCCTTTCTTTATCATGTTTCGTAGTTGAAAACACCATGATTTTTTGAATTTGGACCATCATTTCATGGAAGGATGGGTCACCAGGAGGACAGGCAGCTGCATGATGGGAGGCATCCTCATTCAAGAAGGAGAAAGTCGAAATAGAGGATGGGAGCCCAGGTCCGGGGGCTCAAAATCTTCAAGATCTCCTGGAAAACCTTCAGGAAATTCTGCCTCTTCTGAGAAATATTCTTCCTCACAGGATGGGGGGACCAAGCTGGAGAAGGTTCTCTGTCATCTTGAAAACGTGTAGGTGGAGGGGGTTGGAGAACGGGAAGGGTGACCTGTGTCACCTGGAGTGGATGGTTGAGAAGAAAAAATTACTCACCTTAGTAATGTTGTTTCTTCTAATGGAGGCTTGCTATATTATAGACATTAGCAGTTTGATCCAGCTCTAGAACTGCCCCGGAGTGAAATGGTTAAAACCATTCCAAAATAGAATTTTGGCACGAGAGCAGCTCTATCTGCGTCATTTCAAACTTGAACTGTCAGATCTTTACGAGCCAAACTCACTAAGGTCTGTGTGGAAGCTGTAACCTACACTAGCCAAATGGCTACCTAAATAATAACAAACCATTGATGGTCCCAACACCCAAGACTCAAGTCAGGGACCAGAAATACTAACACCATTCTAATAATATGAAAATGGAACACAAGTATAATAAAACACACACACGCGCAACATACATACACCCCAAAGTCCCAAAGGGACAAAATGCTAAAATAACATAAGTAGTGCCCACACTAAGTTGCCCGCACCCCACCAAGTAGAGGTTCTGAGAGGGGCAGGTTCGGGGGGGAGGTCTATAATATAGCAAGACTCCATTAGAAGAAACAACATTACTAAGGTGAGTATTTTTTTCTTCAAACAACATGAAGTCTTGCTATATTACAGACATTAGCAGAATACACAGCAGTACCTCCATGGAGGAGGGCAGAACCTACTTAGGGAATAGGCTCTGAAGAACAGCTGTGCCAAACTGAGCATCTCTCCTGGCCTGACATCCAGGGAGTAATGCTTGGCAAAGTGTGTACCGCTTTCCAAGTAGCAGCCTGGCAAATCTCTAATAAAGGGATATCTCTGGCAGCAGCTAGAGATGCAGCTGTACCCTGGTAGAATGAGCCCTCAAACCGGGGCTCTGCCCACTTTCTGATAACAAAATTGGATACAAGAGACAATCCACCTGGCTATTGATCTTTAGTGGCAGGTTTGCCTTTCCAACTTCACCATAGGTAAGGAAAAGTTGAGGGATTCAAACCTGTGACCTTTGGTACCCTCTATATAATAACCAAGAGCTCTCTTAACATCCAGGCTGTGCAACCTCCTCTCACCCGAAGATGAGTGATCAGTGAAAAATACTGGAAGGGAGATAGATTGATTAAGATGGAAATCTGAAACCACCTTAGGCAAAAACTTCCTATTAGTCCTAAGGACTACCTTATCCCTGTGGAAAGAAATAAAGTCAGTCTCCACTGACAAGGCTTGCAATTCACTTATGCGTCTGGCAGAAGTGATAGCCACTAGAAAACAGTTTTCCAAGTTATACTTAAGCCTGCAGAAGACAGAGGTTCAAAAGGGTTGCATTAACTGGGCTACAAAACATTAAGGTCCCAAGCAGGGCCGCTTCCAAAGGGAGGATTAGTATGGAGTAATCCCTTAAAAAACTTGGAAAACACAGGATGAGAGGAAAGAGGGATGACTTTCCTGCTGACACAAAAGCAGACACAGCTGCCAAATGAACTCTCAGGATAGCTGGTCTGAGACCCAAGGAATTAAGATGTACCATGTAATCTAACAAAATGGGCAATTCAGCAGATTCTGGAAATATTTTCCAGCACACCAAATGGAAAACCTTTTCCATTTAGAACTATAAGTAGCTCTAGTGGAAGGCTTTCTGGAAGCCTTTAGATCTCAAGAACACCTGAGAGAGTGTAAATCAGCAAACTCTAACTCCTCGAGAGCCAGGCCTCCTGAGGTTGAGGGATTTGAGGTCCGGATACCAAACCCTTCCCTGGGCACAAGTCAACAGATTGTGATTCCTGGGGAGGCACAGGGAAGATGGACTGTCAGAGACAGAAGGAGGGGTACCAGGGCTGCCTGGCTCATCCGGGCAATCAGAATCACCCTGCAAGGCTGAGATCTGATTTTGACTAGTACTTTGAATAGGAGAGGAAAGGGGGAAAGCATAGAGGAACTTCCTCCCAATCCAGAAGAAGGGCATCCAGGGGAACTGAGCCCAGCACTGAGGCCTGCAACAGAACAGAGGAAGTTTGGATTGTCTGGGGCTCCAAAAGATCTATCTGAGGGATGCCCCACCTGGCAAAACTATCCCAGCACTTGAGGATCCAGGGACCATTCGTGATGGCCCTGGGAAATCCTGCTGAGGGCATCCGCTAGGACATTGTCCTTCCTGGAAGATGAACTGCAGTGAGGGAAGTGTTCAGGAATAGGCCAGAGACCACAACTTTATTGCCTCGGTGCACAAGGCCAAGACCGAGTGCCCCGCTTGTTGATGTACCACATTGTTGTGGTGTTGTCTGTTCTGACTTGTATCACCTTGTCGTGGACAGATGCAGAAAAGCTTGAAGAGCTAAAAGACAGCTCTGAGTTCCAGCAAATTGATGTGGAGCAGAGATTCCTGGGGGACCAAACTCCCTGAGTGGAAAGGTCGCCCATGTGGGCTCCCCCAACCCAGAAGGGAAGCATCTGTAGTGAGAGTCAAGTTGTGAGAAGGGGAAATGAAGGGACCCCGTTTAAATTGCTCTGATCCTGCCACCACTGGAGAGCTAGGATCAAGGTTCGAGTCACTGGGACCAACTTGGAAAGGGGTCTCTCTCTGAGACCAAAAGGTTCTCAAGTGAAACTGAATGTCTCTCATCTGAAATCTGGCTCCTGCACAACAGCTGTGGATGCAGCCATGTGCCCCAGGAGCTGCAGAAGTGTCTTGCTGGTCGAGAGACCTGCAGAGTGAAGGAAGAGGCCAGAGCCACTAAATTCTTACCCTTCTGGGGAAGAAAGGCTCTGGCTAGCTTTGTGTCCAATTCTGCCCCTATAAAGGTGAGTACATGGACTGGTTCCAGAACCAACTTTGGTAGGTTTAGCAGAAAACCCAGGAGGTGAGAAGCTGCTGGGTGACCTGCAGGTGAGATTTTACCTGTTCTGGGACTGGCCTACAATGAGCCAGTTGTCTAGATAGGGAAAACAGCAATCCTCTGCCTCCTTAAGTGGGCCACTGCCACTGCTAGACACTTTGTGAATACCCTTGGAGCAGAGGTAAGGCAAGGGCATTGTTTGAACTGGTAATGACCTGAGGGCAGTTCGAATCTGAGGTACTTTCATGGGATCTTCTGATTAGGACTTGGAAATAGGCATCCTTGAGGTCCAGGGAGGCTAGCCAGTCCCCTGGCCTTAGGGAAGGTAAAATCATTGCCAGAGTTACCATTTTGAACTTTGGTTTCAAAAGATGCTTGTTCAGATATCTGAGATCTAAGATGGGCCGCCATTCTCCTGTCTTTTGGGGTAAGGAAGCATCTGAATACAGACCCCTGCCCTGATGCAGGGAGGAACCCTTTCTACTGCTCTGAGAGCTAACAGGATGAGACCTCTGTTTCCAGAGCGAGGGTCTCTGAAGCACTTGCAGGTAGAAAATCTGCTTCTCAACTTGGGAAACTTTTTGAAGCTGAGAACCAGACCCTGGCTTACTACTTCCAGAACCCACTTGTCTGAGGTTAAAGAGCCTAATCCTGACTGAAGTAAGCCAGCCTGCCCCACTGGTACAGGAGAATGCCCTGGGCACCCCATCAGGGTGCCTGTTTCAGGAGCTTAGGCTGGGGGTGGGAGCAGATCTGCCCACCCCTCGCCTGCCCCTGCTCTCTGAAGAAGCCCTCTTGAGCATAGGCAGAGGGGGCCTGAGTCTGGTAGAAAGGCCTATGAAAAGGTCTACCCCACCCCTGGGGCATGCCTTTGAGGAGTGGCTTGCCGCCCTTAGCCTGGGCACCTTGTAAGTAGTCCTATATTCATCCATCTTTCATGTAATTCTCTGTCTGCTCTCCAAACAGAGAATTTCCCACCACAGGAAAATCCATAGCCTTAGTCTGGGTATCCTGTGACAAACTAGTACACCTGAGCCAGGTCAACCTACTTAAAAGCTACAGATGTGCCATGACCCTAGAGGAAACATCATTAACATCCACAGCAGCATGAAACTGAACCTTAGAGGCTTCAATGCCATCAGCAGCCACCTGTTCTAGTTCACTAGCCAGCTGGCCATGGGCCTGCTTTGCCAATGCATAACAGTAACCCATCTAGATTTCTGATACCTAGCTACATAAGCCATATAATTTGCTTGCCTGAGTCCCAGAGAGGCTGCCATATACTGTTTTTTCCATGGCATCAATCTTCCTGAATCCTTGTCAGGAGGATGTGAAGCCAAGGGAATATTAGCTTTATCATAGGCAGCAGCCTGAACTACCCCAACATGACTGCATTGCTGAGAAAGAAATTCTGTATCAGGGCCTGACAATGTATACCTTCTGTCCATCTTTTTATCTACAGGAGGCACAGAATTAGAGCTTTTAAAATTTTAATTGTTTGTTTCCTAAAGACTTATGTAAAGGAATAGACAATCTCCTAGACTCTGGAATATCCATCATTTCTACAAAATCAGGCTCCTCTTGCTCATCCACAGCCTCTTCTAAAGGAAGCTGAGGGTTTCAGCAACTTTTATAAACATAAAATGAGTTGGGGACTCAGACAGCATAGGGGAGATTCTAAAGGTCTGTCTGGGAGATGTCCGGTTCAATGGGCACACCAGACCTTCCCAGCCACATTCATACTGTTCATAATCCTCCTCCCTCTCCTCTGGTTCATAAAATTCTCAATATCATAATCTTGAACCACTGGGACCGGACGAACCGACCTTTACCAGATAGTGGTGGTTCGGACGGACCTGAGACAGTGACTGGACAATTTGTATGGCTTTTTGTTATCTCTGCAGCAGTTGGAGAAGGAATATTGGACTCAGACCTGCTGATTTTCTTGTTTTCTTTACTGGAATTGGTTCCTCAGAACCAGCTTTTCTTTGCCTGAGAAGTCTGGCCCTGGTCAGAGGACACTCCCTCTGGTTCGGTTGGCACCGAACCGGCTGGCCATCGGGTCAGCGGACTTTGGCCTCTCGTCCCTGAGCCTGCCCAATCTTTTTTTTCCAGGGTGGCTGCAGGAAATTCTTACATACCTGGCAGTCTGACTGGAGGTGTCAAACCCCAGACAATAAACACATGTGGTGTGGGTCAGCCTTGACAAAGACTTCCCACAAACATCACAGTGTTGAAACCCAGTGTCCGGTTTTTCTTTTGGTTTCTAGACATAATGCCAGCCTAACCAGAAACTTGCCCTTTTAACGGCAGTGCCAGGCAAGACACCTTTATCGGATCCTAACCGTATCACGGGTATTGGAAAACGAATAAATCTGCTTTTTAGAACCGATAAGAATCGAACCGCACTCTAAAATAGTAACTTTTAGTTTTAAATGAGTTTTAAACCCACTGATCGGTTCAAAACCGAACCGATAACTTACAAGTTCCACACAGACAAAACCTTCATTTACTTACGGTTACCACAGATCGAGCTTAAACCGAACGGTTTTGTGTTAAATAAAACTATTCTCGGTTAAATCCAACCGAGAAAACACTTTTTAAACCGAGAAGTGAACCGAGCAGAAGGAGAAATCTCTGGAGCGACTGTTCACTGAGGCGGAGTAAAGAATCTGACAGTTCAAGTTTGAAATGACACAGATAGAGTTGCTCTCATGCCAAAATTTATTTTTGAATGGTTTTAACTTATTTCATTCGGCAGTCTAGAGCTGGATCAAACTGTTATCGTCTATAATAATAGCAAGACTTCATGTTGTTTGAAGAAAAATTACTCACCTTAGTAATGTTGTTTCTTCTAATGGAGTCTTGCTATATTATGACTATTGCAGTTTGCCCCAGCCTTAGAACTGCTCTGGAGGTGAAAGAGTTAACTTCATGCAGAGCATGGAGCTTAGAGTGCGAGCTCGGTTCAGAAGCTCTGTTTGGCTGGTTTCAAACCGAAACCGTCGGATCTTTACGAGCAAAAACTCACTAAGGTTCTGTGTGGAAGCTGTAACCTACACTAGCCAACTGGCTACTAATATATTAACACATTTATACTGGTCCCAACACAAAGACTCAAGTCAGTGGACCAGAAAAATTAAGATAAAATAAATGAACACAACACCCAAACATGAAAGAGGGCATCAATAAATGCCAACAGAGGACTACCCACCCCATACCCCAAAGTAGGAGTTCTGAGAGGGGCAGGCTGGGGGGGAGGTCATAATATAGCAAGACTCCATTAGAAGAAACAACATTACTAAGGTGAGTAATTTTTTCTTCAAACAACATGACGTCTTGCTATATTATGACGATTGCAGACTACACAGCAGTACCTCCAAGGAGGAGGGACAGAACCTACTTAGGGAATAGGCTCTGAAGCACGGCTGTGCCAAACCAAGCATCCCTCCTGGCCTGAATATCCAGGGAGTAATGCTTGGTGAAAGTGTGTACTGTCTTCTAAGTAGCTGCCTGACATATCTCCAAGATAGGGATGTCTCTAGCAGCAGCTAGAGATGCAGCTGTACCTCTGGTACAGTGAGCCCTCAGGCCTGAGGGGGAACCCTACCCAGCTTTTGATAGCAAATTGTATACAAGAAACGATCCACCTGGCAATGATCTTTAGTGGCAGGTCTCCTTTCCCAACCTCACCATAAGTGAGAAACAGTTGAGGGAGTCAAACCTGTGACCTTGGTACGCTTCTATGTAGTAACTTAGGCCTCTTAACATCTTGTTGTGCAGCCTCCTCTCACCAGAGGAGGAATGGTCAGTGAAGAACACTGGAAGTGAAATAGATTGGTTAAGGTGGAAATCTGAAACCACCCTTAGGCAAAACTTCCTGTTAGTCCTGAGGACCACTTTATCCCTGTGAAAGGAAATAAAGTCAGCTCTCTACTGATAAAGCCTGTAACTCACTTATACGCCTGGCAGAAGTGATGGCACCAGAAATACAGTTTTCCAAGTCAATACTTAAGCTCTGGCCAGACAGAGGCTCAAAGGGGGTTGCATTAGCTGAGCAATGCATACATTAAGATCCCAAGCCGGGCAGGGTCCCTGAATGGGGATTGTGTGAAGCAACCTTTAAAAAAACTTGGAAAATACAGGATGAGCAGAGAGAGAAGAGGGCTTCCTGCTGAAATGAAGGCAGAGACAGCAGCCAAGTGCACTTTCAGGGTGGCTGGTCTCAGTCCCAAAGAATTAAGATGGACCATGTAGTCCAATAAGGTAGGTAGATCAGCAGACTTAGGGAAACATGCTTCCCAGAACACCATATGGAAAACCTTTTCCACTTGGAGTTATAGGTAGTTCTGGTGGAAGGCTTCCTAGCAGCCTTCAGGATTTCGAGAACACTTTGAGAAAGTTGCAAATCAGCAACTCTAACTGTTCAAGAGCCAAGCCTTGAGGTTGAGGGATTTGAGATCTCGGATACCAAACTCTCCCTGAGCACAGGTTAACAGATTGTGGTTCCTGGGGAGACACAGGGGAAGATGGACTGCTAGGACAGAAGGAGGGTACCAGGTTGCCTGGCCCAGTCTGGATAATCAGGATCATTTTGGGGCTGAGACCTGATTTTGACTAGTACTTTGAACAGGAAAGGGAAGGGGGGAAAGGCATAAAGAAACTTCCCTTCCCAATCGAGGAGAAAGGCATCCAGGGGAACTGAGCCCAACACTGGGGGCCTGCAACAAAACAGTGGAAGTTGATAATTGTCTGGGGCTGCGAAAATCTATCTGAGGAGTGCCCTATCTGGCAAACACTATCCCCAGTACTAGGGATCCAGTGACCATTCGTGATGGCCCTGGGAAATCCTGGTGAGGGCATCTGCCAAGACATTGTCCTTGCCTGAGGTGAACTGCTAGGAGGAAGTGTTCAGGAGTAAGCTAGAGAGACCACAACTTTATTGGCTCGGTGCACAAGGCCAAGACCGAGTGCCCCTTGTTTGTTGATGTACCACATTGTAGTGGTGTTGTCTGTTCTGACCTGTACCACCTTGTTCTGAACAGATGCAGAGAAACCTGAAGTGCTAGAAAACAGCTCTGAGTTCCAACAGATTGATGTGGAGCAGAGATCCTGAGGGACCATAGTTCCTGGGTGGAGAGGCTCATATGAGCTCCCCTATCCCAAGAGGGATGCATCTGTAGTAAGGTCATGAATGGGACAGAGGATGAAAGGCACCCCTGTCTCAGATTGTTCTGATCCTGCCACCACTGAAGGGCCTGGATCAGGGTTAGAGTCACTGGGATTAACTTGGATAGAGGATCTCTTCTTGGAGACCAGAAAGCTCTCAAATGGAACTGAATGTCCTCATCTGAAATCTTGCTCCTTGCACCACAGCTGTGGAGGCAGCCATGTGCCCTAGGAGCTGCAGGAAATGCCTTGCTGGTCGAGAAACCTGCAGAGTGAAGGAGGTGGCTAGGGCCACTAAGGTCCTTACCCTTTCTTAAGGAAGGAAGGCTCTGGCCTGCTTTGTATCCAGTTCTGCCTATAAAGGTGAGTACCTGGACAGGTTCCAAAACTGACTTTGGAAGATTGAGAAAAATCCCAGAGGTAAGCTGGCTGCTGGGTAACTAGCAGGTGTGTTTTGACCTGGTCTGGAGACTGACCCACAATGAGCCAGTCGTCCAGGTAGGGAAAATGGCATCTTTGCCTTCTTTAGGTGGCGACTGCTACTGCCAGACACTTTGTGAACACCCTTGGGGGTGAAGTGAGGCCAAGGGCATTGCTCTGAACTGATAATGGCCTGAGGGCAGTCTTCAATCTGAGGTACTTTCGGTGGGAGCGCCTGATAAGAACATGGAAGTAGGCATCTTTGAGGTCCAGGGAGGCTAGCCAGTCCCTGGCCTTTGGAGGGTGAAATCATTCCCAGTGTCACCATTTTGAACTTTGGTTTTAAAAGGTGCTTGTTTAGATATCTAAATCCAGGATAGGCCGCCACTCTTCTGTCTTTTTTTGGATAAGGAAGTACCTGGAGTACAGACCTGCCTGGTGAAGGGAGAACCTTTCACAGCCTGAGAGCCAGGAGGGTTGAGACTTCTGCTTTCAAAGCAAGAGTCTCTGAAGGGTTTGAAGGTGGAAAGATCTGGCTCTCATCTTCGGAAATTTCTTGAAGCTGAGAATTAGACCTGGCTCACTACTTCCAGGACCCACCTGTCTTGAAGTTGAAGACTGCCAGTCCTGGATGAGTGAGCCAACCTGCCCCTGCAGGTAGTGGAGAGTGACCCTGGGCATCCCATCAGGGTGCCTGTTTGGCAGGGGCTTTAGGCTGAGGGGTGGGAGCAGGCCTGCTCGAACCCCATCTGCCTCTCCTTCTGAAGAACCCTCTGTACATAGGCTAGAAGAGGAGGGGGCCTGAGTCTGGTCAAAGGCCTGTGAAAAGCCCACCTCACCCCTGGGGGCTGCCTCTGAGGAGTGGCTTGCTGCCTGGCTTGTGTACTCTGTAAGTGGTTCTATATTCATCCATTTTCTTATATATACCCTGTCTGCCCTCAAACAGAGAATTTCCACCACAGGAAAACCATAGCCTTAGACTGGGTATCCTGTGACAAAGTTAGTACACCTGAGCCAGGCCAATCTGCGAAAAGCCACAGATGTAGTCATGACTTAGAGGATACATCATTAGAATCCACTGCAGCATGGACTTGCACCTTGATGCCCTCAATACCATCAAGAGCCACCTGCTCCAGCCTTGTGAGCTGGCCTGGGACCTGTTTGGTTGCGCCATGACAGTATCCCATCTAGATTTCTGGTATCTTGCAACATAAGCCATATAGTTAGCTTGTCTGAGTCCCAAGGATGCTGCCATGTATTGTTTTTGGCCATGGCATCAATCTTACTTGAACTTGTTAGGAGGATGTGGCCAGTTGGATATTAGCTTTATCACAGGCTGCAGCCTGAACTACCCCAACATGACTGCATTGCTGTGAAAGAAAATCTGTATCAGGACCTGACAAAGTGTACCTCCTGTCCATCTTTTATCCACAAGAGGTACAGAATTAGGAGCTTTTAAAATTTTTACTGTTTGTTTTCTAAAGGATTTATGTAAAGGGATGGACAATCCTGGACTCTGGGATATCCATCATCTCCACATAGTCAGGCCTCTTGCTCATCCAAAGCCTCCCATGGGAAGCTTGAGGGTCTCAGCAACTTTTTATAAAACAAAAATGAGAAGGGGAACTGAAAGCCTAGGGGGAGACTCACCTGAAGGTCTGTCTAGGAGATGTCCAGTCCATGGGCACATCCAGACTTTCAAAATCACATTCACACTGATCATAATCCTCATCCCTCCTCTGGTTCATAGAACCTTTCTATATCATAACTTCTGAACCACTGGAACCGACTCAACTGACCTTTGTTAGACAGTGGCGGTTCAGAGGGACCGGACAGGACTGGACAATCTGTCTTGCCTCCAAGATTCTCAGCAGCAGTTGGAGAAGGAATTTGACCCAAACCTGCTGATTTTTAGATTTCTTTTGTTGGAACTGGCCTCAGAGCCAGCATTTCGCTTGCCCGAGGGAAGTCTCGCCTGGTCAGAGGGAGACCTTCCCTCCTGCCCGGGTTGGCACCAACCGGGCTGGCCAACCGGGTCACGGACTTTTGGCCTCTCATTCCCCTGGAGCCTGCCCACTCTCTTGTCCAGGGTGGCTGCAGGAAATTTTACAAATCTGGCAGTCTGAATTGAGGTGGTCAAACCTCAGACACAAACATGTAGTGTGTGGGTCAGCCTTGGCAAAGGCTTCCCACAGACACTACAGTGTTGAAACCCAGTGGGCCCGGTTTTTCTTTTGGGTTTCTCAGACATGATGCCAGCCTAACCAACCAACTTGCCCTTTTGATGGCAGTGCAGGCAAGACACCCTTATCGGTTCCAAACCGTGTCACGGGTCGGGAAAACCGTAATGAAATCTGTTTTTAGAACCGATAAGAACCGAGAACCGACTCTAAAAGCCTTAAAAGGCTTTAAACTTATATTTAAATACAACTCGATCGGTTCAACCAACCGATAATACTTTTACAAGTTCCACACAGAAAAACCCTATCTATTACTTACAATACCATAGACAGAGCCTGAACCGATCGGTTTTGATGGTTAAAATAATAAATCGGGTTAAATTAAACCGAGAAATAGCGTTTAAACCGAAGAAATGAACCGAGCAACAGGAGGAATCTCCGGAGCGACTGTTCAGTGAGGCGGAGTAAAGAATCTGACGGTTTCGGTTTGAAACCAGCCAAACAGAGTTTGAACCGAGCTCGCGCTCTAAGCTCCATGCTCTGCATGGAAGTTAACTCTTTCACCTCCGGAGCAGTTCTAAGGCTGGGGCAAACTGCAATAGTCATAATATAGCAAGACTTCATGTTGTTTGAACACCCCTCATCACTTCCAAAACCTGTTGCACTATGGCTGCCATGTTCATTGAAGTAGTAACAGAGGGCAGGGCAGGTGCTTCTGGGAAACCAGAGGAATCGTGGAGGTTAACTGGGCATGCTGTATAAACAGGTCTGGCCCCTGGGTGATAAATACCAGGGTCTCGGTCCCTATCTGGTTGGCCCCTGTGAAAGAATGATTGTGAAGGAGGAGGGGCTGTGGCCATGGAAAATCGATGTAATCCTCCCATGAAATCTGATCAGTGCCGACGGAGCTGTAAATGGGGAAGTAGAATGCTTAAAGCAGTTGTCGTCGAAGGTAAATGAACCATCGTCGACTGGGAGAAACCGGAACTAACATAAGGTTCCATAGAAACTGCTGAAAGGGCACCAGAACGTGCCGACAACGAAAGGGTGTAAACTCCCATTGACGAGGTAGCAGTCCTAGAGGGCATCGTCGATGGTGGAGCACCAGTAACGGTGGCTGTCGATGAGTGTCTGCCCAATGAGGATGATTTGTCCTTATTCTGTTTATGCTTCTTGTGTGAAGCTGTAGAGGAGGTCTCCTTGCGACAGGCCCCCTTCTCTAAGACAGATAATTTCTGCTCCATTAGATGCAATTCCATTTCCTGCAGTCGTTGTCGATGTGTCGCCTGGTTGAATTCCTGGCAGTGTCTGCAGAAGATGGTGTCGTGTGTGGGACCCAGACACCTAACACAAATGGTATGGTTGTCGTAGTGGTAGATCTTCCTACCGCAATGACACGACCAAAAAAGTGATGACTTGCTTGTAGCTTCTTTGGACATTCGTTGAAGATGATCAAAAATAGAAGAGGGAAAAATCCATTCCCAGCTCAGTTCTGCGTCAATGACTGCTTCACAAGCGCTAAGCTGCTGCGTGTGAGCTGAAAGGCAGTTGGGAAAATGAACTGAGGATGCCTGGGGCTGCCCACTCTTATATAGGTGCAGGATGATGATGTGTAGTGTGCCCTGAAAAGGACTGCTAGAAGAAAGCTGCTGTGCACAAGAGTGCCTCTGGTGACGACACAAGTGTATTACCTGCTGCAAAAGATTATCCCTGTGAAAGATCTACTGTCACAGGTGAGTAACCTGTTTTTCTAGGGATGTGGATATGATGTTTTATCCACACTATCTGGCAGACTCCTAGCAGTTCTCCAGGAGAAGGGAAGCAAGGTGCACATCCCTTGCTTAGGGAACAGAGATTGGAGAACTGAAGCCCCAAAATCAACATCCCAGCATGACTCAAGGTCAGTGTGGTACTGGGAAATGAAGGTGTGTGCTGACCTTCAGGTAGCAGCCCTGCAGATTTCCTGGATAGGGATGTCCCTGGAAGCAGCCACCGACGCAGCGGTATGACAGGTGGAATGAGCCCTTACCCTCCAGGAGGCTCACTACCCACTAACCTATAGCAGAGATCAATGCAAGATAATATTCACCTGCCAATAGTCCGCTTGGCTGCAGGTCTGCCAGGTGTGGCTTCAGCGTAGGCGACAAACAGCTGGCAAAACTCTCCCCAAACTCCAGCCATGGGCTCCTTATAGTAAGCGAGTGCTCGCCTCAGGTCCAGAGGATGGAGCCTGTGCTCTGCCTGATGGTGTGATTGGTGAAGTACACTGGGAGAGTAATCACCAGGTTAAGGTGCAAATCCGACACAACCTTCGGGAGGAACTTCAGGTTGGGGAGCAGGACAACCTTGTCCCTGTTAAAGACCAGATAAGGAGACTCCACTGAAAGCACCTGGAGCTCACTGATCCTTCTGGCTGACATAATAGCCAACAGGAAGGCGGTCTTCCACGACAGGTGAGAAATCTCACACCTGTGCATCAGTTTGAATGGCTTGCCCATGAGCTTTGCCAAAACCAGCAACAAGTACCAAGGTGGTGGTGGTTCATGCACCGGAGAGGACATGTGGTCAAGGCCCTTGAAAAAGTACCAGACCACCTTCTCCTGCATCGACTGTTGACTGGCCCGCACCCGGTAAGCGGAGATGGCTGCCAGGTGCACCTTAAGGGTCATTGACTGAAGGTCTGACAGAGAGGTACCAGAGATAATAAAGAATGCTATCCACAGGACAGGACAAAGGGTCCAACCCCTTGCCCTGACACCAAATGGAGAATCTCTTCCATCTGAAGACATAGCACTTCCTGGTCGACTCCTTCCGAACTGGCTCCACAATGGTGAAGACAGCTTTGGAAAGACCCAAAGCCTGGAACTCTAGCCGCTCAGGAACCAGGCTGTCAAGTGTAGGGACTGAAGGTTTGGGTGGAGCACCTTCCCCTGACTGATGGAAAGCAGGCCTGGACGTATGGGAAGATGCCTCGGGAGCCTGCTGCTAAGGCTGAGGAGATCGGGGTACCAGAACTGGTGCGGCCAGTCTGGAGCCACCAGGATCACCTATGCCTTGTCCCTCCTGGCCTTGATGAGCACCTTGTACATTAAGGGAATTGGAGAGAAGACATAGAAGAGGCCAGGGGTCCAGGGCCTTGAGAAGGCATCCCCTTGCAACGTTCCCTGCTGAGGGGGGCGGGCACAAAACATCTTCAGCTTTGCGTTCTCCCTGAAAGCAAATAGGTCTGCCTGCAGGGTGCCCCACTGGGAGAACAGGCTGTACACTACCTCTTGGTGGAGAGACCACTTGTGAGACGCCTCACCCACTTGGCTGAGAGCATCTGCAAGCTAACTGGAGGCCCCTGCCACATGGATGGCTAGGAGATCTGCCTCCAGGCTGCTCAAAAGGGTCCAAATGTGGAGAGCCTCCCTGCATAGGGGCAGGGAGTGCGTCCTGCCCTGTTTGTTCAAGTAGTACATGGTCGTGGTGTTGTCCACCTGGACCACCTGACCCCGGATATGCTGGAGCGACGCATCCAGTGCTAGAGCCCAGCAGGTTTGATGTGGCATCGACTCTCGGGGGTTCAAAGGTCCCAGACTCTTGTGCCCCTGCGGGCACCACTGCAGTCTGTGAGAGGCATCAGTCATCAGGATGACTGTCGGCTCTGGGCAGACAAACAGGATCCTTTCCTGCAGATGCACTGGGACTAAACACTGCTGGAGGGCATCCCACATCCGCTGGGTCAAAGTGACCAGCTGGTAGAAGGGACCCTTGCACTGAGACCACTGGCTGGCAAGCTCCCACTGCAGGGAGCGCATTCTCCAGTGGGTCCATTGGACCACACTGATGCAGGCTGCCATGGCTCAGCAAGAGCAGGAACTCTGCAAGGCACAATTGCCCAACCTGGAAATGATCATGGCACAGGAGGAGAGAGCCTCCACCTCTCTCCGCCGGGCTCTGCAAGAGTTGAGCTCTGCCCGATGAAGTTGATCCCTCATGAAGGCATGAGGTCAGATCGGTCTCCGCTGACCAGGAGGCCATGGAGATGCTCCGCCTGGAGGCCAGGTCCCTGGGCCCACCTCCTACCTGGAGGGACCTGGATTACAACCAATTGTCCAGGTAGGTGTTCTGAACCCTCGGCGCCTAGGTAAGCTGCCACCACTGCAATGCACTTGGTGAAGACCCTGGGGGCCAAGGAAAGACTGAATGGCATGGCCTGGAACTCGTAGACAGTGGCCTCTTCTCGGAAGTGGAGGAAACTTCTATGAGACGGATGGATCAGGACCTGAAAGAATGTGTCCTGAATATCCAGGGAGCAAAACCACATGTCTCGTTCTAGAGATGGTATGATCTGGGACAAAGTTACCATCCTGAAGGTGCGTGACCAGAGAAATTTGTTCAGGTCATGCACATCTGGAATGGGGCACCAGTCACATCTGCTCTGGCACCAGGAAGTATCTGGAGACAAACCCTGGGTGTTCCGGAGGATCCACGACAGGAACCACAATCTCCTTGCGGAGCAGCTGGGCTATGTTGGCTTGCAGAACTGACAGCATGTCTGTGGAAACCAAGTCCTCTCATAGGGCGTGGGCTCGGCAAGGAGGGTACTGCTTGAATTCCAGAGGCAGACCTGACCCACCACTTCAAGAACCCACCTGTCCTTGGTCACAATGGGCAAGGCAGAAAGGAAGTAGCAGGGTCGACCCCCCACTGGAGGACCCAGGGGAGGTATGATGGGCATGAGGAAGGCACCCCTCATCCAGTCACTGGGTAGGCTTAGGAGGAGGAGGAGGAGGGCCCAGCTGAGGTGCCACCTTAGCCTCTCCCTCCAGGCTTGTGGATGATCGAGGCCACCGACTTCAGCCGAAGCTGACAGGCCTGAGCCTGCTGGCCAGCCTGGGGTTAGGCAGGTTTGGCTGCAGGAGTGGAGGTGGACTGAAGAGGCTTCCTCTTCTGCTGCTGCTTGGAGCCCTTAGGGTCCTTCTGGGCAAATGTCCTGGAGTCCAAGGTAGCATTGGACTTCTCAATACGGGTGAGGTGGCCCTTGAGCCAGGCCAGAACAGGTCGATACCCAGGAAAGGGACATCTGCCAGCTCATGCCGAGTGTCCGCCATGAAGGTCGAGCTCCTCAGCCAAGCCTTGCAGCGCATGGCCACTGAGGCAGCCATGGAGCGGGCACAGGAGTCCCTAATATCCATGGCTGTCTGCAGCTGTTGGCTAATGCCTAGCCCTGGTCCTGTTTGACCATGGTCTGAAAGTCCGCTGGCAGATGAGGAAGCACCTCAAACAGGGTGCACAGCAGGGCATGAGAGAAGTGGGGCATGAGGAGGGCCGAGATCGCCTGACGAAGATCAAGCGAGGAAGGAGCGTCGACTTTCTTAGCCGCATGGTCCAACTTCTTGAACTCCTTGTCAGGTGGCTTGTCAACATCCCCGGTGTTGCCGGAGTGCCTGAACATGAAGTCTGCCACCAATCCCTTGGCTGGGGGTGCTCTGTGAATCCCGAGAGGGAGCTGGTGGGTACTGCATATTTGCAGGCCACCCGGGCAGAAGGCAAAGGGCATGAAGCAGAGAGCTGCCAAAGCTCCAGGGCAGGACCAAGAATGGCCTCTGCTACTGGGAAAGCCTCTGTAGGAGTGTCTACCTGGTTGAGGATCTTGATCAATGGGTAACGAGCCCACTCCTGGATGGGCTCCATTGTCATACCCATCGACTCAGAGATCAGACGAAGAAGGTCCATGAAGGAAGATGAGCCTTCGTCCATTGAGAGATCCCCTATGGACTCTATGTCGACTGGACGGAGTTCAGGGAGGATCCCTCAGACTCTGAGGAGTCGTTAAACAGTGGTCGACTGCCTGAGTTCCCACTGACCCTCCATGGATGGTCAAGGGTGATGGTGGCCGACAGCCAATGGGGAAGCCCATTTAACAGCCGAAACTCCTTAGTCGAAGCACCCGTTGGTGGTGGTTTAGGCAGCGGTTCCACCACTATCAGAGAAGACACCATGGCTGGCCGAGCCTGGACTGTTTTGGTTGGCTCTGTTGATGGAGACAATGTTGGCCTTTCGGGTGACAGCCAGGTGATGGCCGGTGTAGAAACCGAAGTCGGTTTGACACTGGTAAGCACCAACTGTTGCCACATAAGATTCTCGTAGCGTTGATGCAATTTGTGCCGAAGCCTCTCCTCACCTGAGGAGGACAAGGATGAAGAGCAGTGGCGACGCTGCTTCCTCTGGTGCCGAAAGCGGGAGTGCCAATGCTGGCGGGAGTGACTTGACCACCGGGGAACTGGCGGCGGGGCTTGGAGGGAGTCAGCGAACACCGGGGCTCCTCCTAGTCCAGGGTCTGGGACAAGAAGCAGTGGGTCATCGGACTGAACCGTCCCTCCAATGGTCTGCGTCAGGACCGGAGTCCAGGACAAAGAAGTGTCGGTCCCTTCTGTCAACAACTGGTCAGTTGTAGAAAAATCTCAGCTGGGAGCTCAACCAGCGTCTTGGCCAACAAGCCCGACAGGGTTACCGCAGAGCTGGTGGCCAGGGCTGAGGATGCGACCAAAGTCAAATCCAGAGAGGCGCGGGAATTGGAGGCTCTTCGCCGAGAGCACTCCTGATCCCATCATCAATGGAGAGTCCTATCCTCCTTTTTGGACTCTTTGTTGGATTTGGATTTGTGCCTGGAGGGTCCCTGACTGCGAGCTGGCAGAGACTGGCACAACTTTTTGAAGGAACCTGTAAAAGTCGAGCTCAGCTGAAGCGGCACGAAGGCAGAAGCCAAGAGAAGAGGGCCGCCTCCTCTTCAAATGCCACATGCTGTTTGGTGGACCCTGCGGCCGCGGAGACCACCCAATGGGCATCCTTGGATTTGACTGGTGGGTTCTGTTGTGCTGAGTGGCCCAGAGTAAGTCGGGCGAGTCAGTCTTCCAAAACGTTCGGGTGAAAGGACAACAAAAGTTGCAGGCCTGGGGATTGTGCTCGTGCCCCAGGCAGTATACGCATGTGGCGTGCGGATTGGTTCTAGACAACTTCTGCCCACAAGGGTACCGGCGGAACCCGGAAGCAGACTTATCTTCCATGACGGTCGTGATAGGAGATCGAGCTGAAGACGAAAATGAAAATTACGTACCTACCATAATTGATCTTTCTGTGTATCACCACCATTCATCACTAGTGGGTATAGCGCCGGAGCCAGTACCCCGTGGGAGACTTTTCTTTTTTTTTCTATTGATGTAGTCGACGCAGGGGCCAGCACCGCCCTCAGGGCGGCGTTCTCACTGTAGCGCCATGAAGTTGGCTATTATCTGTCATCGACTCCGCCCCAGCCCCAGTTCTGAGATGCCAGAGAGTGTAAGAAAAGGGAGGTGGGGTGGGGCAAGGGAGCCAAAGGGATAGATAAAAGGAAAGGATATATAAAAACTAAAAGGAGAAATAAACGACAGAGGAGACAGGAAGGAGAAACTAGATATGGGAAACTGGGGAAAGGGGAAGGGGCCCCAAACCTCTGGAAAGGAGGAGAAAGAAAGAGAGGGATAAAGGGGGAGGGAAGAAGAGAGGATCACACCTCCAGAGGCGATCCTGAACCCCAGGGCTTTGACAAGAACGATAGACCAGAATCTGGACTATCAAGGTTAAGAGCTGCCGGGAGGCAAAGCCTGGAACTACTAAGCAGCATTCGCCCGGGAAGGGCCAACCATAAGAGCGGGGGTCAGGAATAGGGGTGTCTCTCGTCCCCCCCAAAATAAGGGAAAAACTTAAACGCCAGAAAGGACATCCAACTTAAGGTAATTAAAACCAAGGGTTTGAGGTCAAGGGAAAAACGGGGGGAGAGGAAGGGGTTCCCCCCGCCCAATCCCTCACCTCACTCCAGACAGAAGTGAGGGGAGATAAGATGAATGAAGGGGGAGAGGACTCCCCCAAACCCCAAATAACATCTCCTATGGAGAAAACGCCTGCCTGTATGTCTCCAGGGTCCTCTTCCTCCTCACCACAAAGGAGAGGAGAGCGAGGAGAAAAACAACAGACACACACAGGAGGGAGTCCAGAGACTGAGCCCCCAGGGGGAAGGAAGATGGGGATTTAGTGATGAATGGTGAAGATACACAGAAAGATCAACAATTACAGTAGGTACGTAATTTTCATATCTTATCTGAGTCAATCTTCACCATTCATCACTAGTGGGTGAGTACCGAGGCCCCCTCCCGAAGGGGGCCCCAAACTTCCCTAAGGGACTAAGTCCCTTAGCCTCCAGTGGGTGAGACACTGGGGGAAGAGAACCCTTACAGGCCTGGGGTGGCCTGAGACTGGTCCGGGTGAGATGGGGAGCCCCCAAGGGGAGGAAAGGTGCCCTGAAAGTCGCCATCTTACCCTGCGGGAGAAGAGGTGGGTTCTCCGGTATGTGGAGATCATCACTCTATGCCGGGCCAGGGGTGACAACCAGGATAAGCGAAGCCATGCCGTCCGTCTAATGCAGATCGCTGTCCCTATAGCTCTGGAGGCTACCTCAATGGCGTCATAAGATGCCCTTGCTTGGTGCCTTGCTAGCTCCAGGCCCTGAGCAAAAAGGGCAATGGCTTGCCTGGCTCCCCCGTATCAGGCACTGAGGCTAGGAGTTGTCCTTGCCTGGACCAGAAGAACCTTTCATAGGAAGCAAAGTGGGCCTGATGAGAAACAATAGAAAGAAGGATCCGTGCCAAATAGAAAACCCTTCTCCCCCCCCCCCAAAATCGAAGTCCGCAGAGTCTGAGGGGGTCGGTCATGGTGGGGGGGTGCGAGGCCCAGAGGGGCTGTCCAGGGCGGTCAAGCCTGAAGGGGGATGAGGGAGAGAACCTGGAGATCCGGGGGGGGGGGCACGTAATACTACTGGTATAGGTCCCTTGGGGCTGGAACACTGGAGAAGGGATATAGCCAAAGCCAATGTGACGCTTCCTGGGAAGGAAAAGGCCAGGCAGGAACCACCAGGTTGGCTGCACTGTACTCGTCTAAGAAGGCACACGTCACATGCTCGGGATTGCTGACAGGGACTGGGGTAAGATGGACCTCGTCCAACATCCTTGCAAGGAAGTGCTGATAGGAAGAAAGACCAGACGTTGGGGATATGTGGATAGATAATTCCTCTCCTTCCAAGGAGGAGGAGGAGGAAGAAGATGCAGGCGAGCTCCAAGGTTCAGGGTCTGGCTGCACGGAAGCTTGGTGGAACACCTGCTGGTCCAGAGCATGGAGATAGGTAGGGAAATGTGCAGCGGAACCTCTGCACTGTTCCCAGGTGAGAGGTCCCCTAGGACCGGGAATGCCTGGGATAGCTGGGGATGGAGGCAGAGGCATGGGGAACAAGCTCCTAGCAGCAGGAGAATGGCATCTGTCAGGGCAGGGGGGCCCTAGAGAAAGCTCCCTGCAAGGAGGGAGACCCGAAGGTCCCAGCAGCTAACAGCAGTTCAACCGGATCAGAACGGTCAGAGCTGTGCCCATGGGAAGAAATCCCCCCGTGAGGTAACCGGGACCGTGCAAGTCCAGACGGACGGCCCCTGACCTCCGAAGTTGAAGTCCTTCTCGAGGACTGATCCAGGGAAGACTGCGGGTCTGCACTGTGTCTCCTCCCAGAACCCGGCCGGGCTCTGGTGAGGGCGCACTGCACCACACCCCGACTCCTCAACCCTTCAGAGTCCGAGAGGGACCTCGTCCTCATAGCTACCAGCCTAGGCGGCTGACAACTTGGGGCAAACTCCGAAGAGTCCACCCAGGGAACAGTACCCTCCCCTTCTTGGCGTGCCCTGGGCTGTCCTAAACTTAAGACTGTCCAAACACACCAAGGAAGGAGGTGCCCCAGCCGGAGGATCAGACGTGCCAGTGGCCCCAGGTTGCCCAACAGTGGCCATGAGGACCACTGCTGGCTGGTCAGTACCACTAACCCCACAGCCTACCAGCAACGACTTACCCCCCCAGAGGGAGGCCGAGGTGCTGGACAGAGGGATCGGAGGATTCCCAAGAATCCGGGACCCAATCCGGATCAGATCCAGAGTCCTCCTCCTCCGAGGTAGACCCTGAGGTCCGATGCCAGATCACCCTCAATCCCCACCAGTTCCTGGGTCACGAGCTGGACCACCTTCAACCCCGGCACCGCAGCCAAGCACAGCCCCATGCCCCCACCCTCCCCGGTGCCGCGAACGGCACTGGAGTCGGAAGCGACACAAAGCGCGGCTCGCGAGTGGTGCCGGAGGAAAGATCTGTGCCGACTTCGGTGCCGTCCCATCCCCGGCACCGCGGACGGGACCGGAGTAGAAAGCGGTGCTGACTCCAGTCCCGGTGCTGCGCATTACACCAACACCAGAAACAGGTTGAGAAACTGCAGCAGCATTTCTCTTGGTGCCGCAAATGGCGCCAGGAGCGACAGCGACACCGAGGGACGGCCCGGCACTGACTGCGACGCTGCCTTCCAAGCCTCCGATGCTGAGGACGGTGCCGGTCCAGGCTCAGAGGGCCCAGAACACGACACTGAGGGAGCCTTCACCTCCGAAGAGGTGACTGCCATGGCGGTGTCTCCTGTCTGCCCCCGAGGGGCAGACTGGGCCTCCTGCCCCACGGAAGTAGCCCCTGCCGTGGCAAGGCTGAGAGAGGTGGAGGTCCCGCTTCACAGGCCGTACCGTATAGGACTGGGAGGGGACCTGGAGGAAGGACCGAGAATCCTAGCCATGGCCCGCCAACTGCGAACCCGCACCCTGACCAACTTTAAATGCGCAGATCTCAATAACTCGACGGTCTATACAGAAGCAGGCATCGCAGTTGTCCATGTCGTGGGCCGGGCCGAGGCAGGAGAGGCAACGGTCATGCTGGTCTGTCATGGAATAAAGGCAGCCAAAGGGGGGCACAGACGCATAGGTGGCCGCCCCGCCTTCGAGTATTTTTTTGGCCCCGGGACGAGACATTACCGTATGGCAAACAATAAAAAAAAACAGTATTAGACGTCACCTAAAAGTACTGAAACGGTCTTACGGCAGAAGCGACGTCGAGCAGGGTGAAACAGAACTGAGACACACACACAAGGCCACGATGAAACTAGGCCGCACACGCAGTTTGATTGAAGAGTCTCCACTCAACAGCGGGAGTAGAAGAACTGGGGCTGGGATGGATTCGATGACATAATGGCTAACCCCGAGCGCCATGTAGAACATCGGCCTCGAGGGTGGCGCCGGCCCTGCATCGACTCCGACCATAGAAGGATAAAAAAAAAAAAAAAAGGAAAGAAAAGTCTCCCGCAGGGTCCTAGCTCTGGCGTTATACCCACTAGTGATGAATGGTGAAGATTGACACAGATAAGATCTTGTAAGAGTTTGAAGTTTTGGAAAGTAAATCCAAAGATTTAAGAGCGAGGGCCTACTTAATGCGGGAGCGGTAAGGAGGGAACCTGCTTCTTCCAGCGGAAAGGAAGATCTGGCATCAAGGGGCAGAGCTGAGGGAGTTACCAGCTTGAAGACTTTCTGGCAAGTCTAAAAGGGAAAGGACACTGCCAGATAGAGTGGATAGATCACATCCATGTCCCTAGAATAACATTGTCCACGACAGAAAGCGTAGTTTGTATGTCATAGCTGGTTCAAAAGGAGCCAAAGTAAGTTTCTCTAACATGAAATTTAAGTCCCAAGGCAGGAATGGATTGTGGATGGGAGGCTTCAGGTGAAGAACACGCCTCAAGAACATACGGGATATCTCCAGTTGTGCCACAGTATGGCCATCAACCGGCACATGGAAAGCTGAGATGGTGGCCAGGTGCACTTTTTTTTTTTTTTTTTTAAACTCAATTCTGTTTATACACCAGGCCCCATGGGACTCTCTCAAGACAGGACCCAAGTACTCACCCTGTAACTGCTCACCAAGACCTCCGCATCTTGCCTCTGACCCAAGCGTCCCTCTTCTACTTCTCCGATTCCTCTTCCCCTGCTCGAGCCGAGGTGGGGGCCACACCACCTGACTGGTGCTCTATCTACAATCTAGAGTGCAGTCAGAGAGCAGAGAGGAATCAGAGGTCGGCTTGGCAGATCCGGCATTGAGCATGTTGGGCGGTCCTGTTCCTGTCGTCGCCTTCCCGGGTACCTGGGGGATTTCCTGCTTCGAGTTACCCATGGAAGCATGGACATGCAATGTCATCCAGCGCATGATGGGCACGCTCCCACACCCACTTGCAGAACGTCCATCATCGCCTCACTCCCCTCTTCTAGACACCCATGGACTGCACCACACCCAGCTTATGCTAGAAGCCGCTAGTGCATCGGGAATAGAGCCCACCCTCCCCAGAAGAGAAGATCAGCCCTCCGGATGCTCAATTTTCTCCTGTCCCTGCCCACCCCCGGCAACCAGAGTCCATTCCTGAACCCGGGTTGCCAGCGTGGCGCGAAGTGTGGTGTCCAGCGCCTCAACCTTGAGATGCACCTTAATGGAAGAGCATTGCAGACCAGAATCTGAGAGGGATAGCAAGTACTCCAGAATCTGATTCACTGGACCAGTGAACAGATCCAGATGATGGGAAGCCACCCATACAGCAAAGCACTTCCATTTCATGGAATAAGTGGTCCTAGTGGAGGGCCTTCTTAGCAGTCACCAAGACATCAACCACCCTTTGGGATATCCCAAACCTAGCCATGGCTATGTCTTCAGGAGCCAGGCATGGAGGTGTAGGGACTTGAGGTCTGGATGGACTAGTGTCCCTTGCTCCTGGTACAGCAAGCCTTTGCACAGGGGCAGGGGTACTGAGAAATTCCGCTGCCAAATGCTGCATTAAAGGGAACCAGATCTGATGAGGCCATAAGGAATTCACAAGGATCACCATCGCTCCTTCCATGCTTGACCAGCACCCTCTGAAATAGTGGGAAGGAGGGAAGGTGTAGAGGAACCTCCCTTTCCAAGAGAGGGACAATGCATCTCGCCAGAATACCCCAGGCCGTGGAACAAGCGGGCAGAAAAGTGAGTTTTGCGTTCAGAAAGGTTAAACTCTGGATGACCTCACCTGCCGAAACCACAGTTACGTATGAACTTACTGTAACAGTAGATCTTCAACAGGAGCTCTTGCAGCAGGCTATAACCATTAGGACTAATGCTGCAGGCATTAGGACCCACCGGAAAACTTCTCAGCCAGCAGTACCCACTAGGGACCGCCCCCCCCCCCGATGGCTCCATCCCGACGTCAGCCCTAGTATAAAAGGGGACGGACCTAGCTCCACCCCAGTTCCCCCGCCAAGAACGGGCCCTAACAAGAGAAGGAGGCGAAGCCTGCAGATGATCTGTACACCTCATCCGGGCAATGGAAGGTGGGAAAGCTCCTCTCAAAGATCTACTGTTACAGTAAGGTTTTATGTAACTTCACTATCTTACTTCGAGTGGGAGCTCTTGCAGCAGACCATAACCATTAGGACTGAATCCCAAGAAGTCCCGCGCCAAGGAGGTGTCGAATCTCGGGAGGTGGAAGATGATAAAGGCTGGGAACAGCAAGTTAAGACAAGAGTCCCTGAAGGACTACCAGGCTGAAGCCAGCATGGCGTCTGGACGTAATGTCCACGCTGAAGTGCTTCACGAAAGTGTGCAAAGAGTTCCAGGTAGCAGCCGCACATTTATTTATTTATTTATTGAAAATTTTGGAATTACAACCTTTGAGTCAAGGACTCCTTTGCAAAGGCTCCACGTCAGTCATGACAGTACAATTACAACAAGACAGTATGGACAATGTTCTCAAAACAGAGAAATTACATTTCGACAAACGTTTAAAATCATAGCTTAAGTCAAAGGCTACACGTCAGTTGTAATATTGAATTTTACATAGAGACAAGGTTTGTACAGAAAATTGCCAGGACATTACAAGAGTTTAACAATCACAGTATAGGGTATTGCCAAGACTGAGATAATATCTGTGAGTTGCAGTGTTCCTAACGATGTGGTGGCCAGGTGCCTGACAATCTATGCGAAAAGATGGAAAACAGCTACAGGTCTCCATGTTGAGCAGATACTTCTTGCACTCTGTTTTGAATAGTCTTAGACTGGGGCAAGCAAGATGGAAGATGGTAGATTGTTTAGCCAAAGTGGAGCACGGTAACGGAAAGATCTTTGCCCCAGAGAGGTTCTGCAGTGGGAACTGCGAGAGGTCCCTGCAATCGTCTAAGGGTGCCCCTATTGGGGGCTGGTTGGATGAGGCGATGCAGACAGATGGGTGCGAGTTTCATAAGGATCTTCTTGGCTTGGAGGCAGGTATGGTATTTAAGCCTCCTTCAAAGGTTAGCCAGTCCGCTTGATAATAGAGCTGACAGGTATGTGTTTGTCTACTGCTGCTGGTGACCATGCGCAGGCTTTGTTTAGTGCTATATTGATGCTGTGTAGGGCTGATTTGTCAGCAGCGCCGCATATAGTTATTCCATAATCGACCAATGAGAGGACCGAGCTAGTAACGGCTAAACGTGAGCCTGAGGAGGAAGGCAGTGTTTGTGCCTGTAAAGAATGCCAAGTCGGGTATTAACTGAGGAGGAGAGAAGTTTAATGTGCTGGTGGTAGGTAAGGGATGTGTCCAGGGTGATACCTAGATATTTAAAGTGGGTGACCTGTTCAATGTGGTTACCCTGTAGGTTTGAGATTGAGAGCAGGGAGTTATAGAGGGGGTTTTGACGATGGGCAAACATCATGGATTTTGTCTTGTCATAGTTAAGTATTAGACGGTGGTCAGTGAACCAGTATTCAAGCTCCTAAAACAGCCTTGAAGGGTGTTTGGAGATGTATGAGGTTGGTGTGTTTCCAGTATACGGGATCATCCGATATAGTAATAGCTTTCCACTACATGCTGAGGGAGTGAGTTCAGAAAAAGAGTGAACAAGAGCGGCCAAGTATTGACCCTTGGGGACACCAGCCAGAACTGGTAGTTTGGAGGAGAGTGTGACTAATTTTTACTTCCTGGCTCTGTCAGTCAGATAGTTCTTGAACCAGGAGATAGCTTCAGGAGCAATATGGAGGGCTGCCAGGGTATGAAGAAGAAGCTCATGATTGACGGTGTCAAATGCTTTGGTCAAATCAATATAGATTGTACCAACTGCTGACCCCTGTTCAAGGGCTTCATGAATGTAAGATGTAAATTCTAGTAGTGCTGTGGTAGTACTGTGCCCTTTTCTGAAACCATGTTGCTCATGGCAGAGGAGACCATACTTGTCAAGGTATTCTGTGAGTTGGTCAGACACAATTTTTCAAGAGCTTTTGAAAGGGGAGGAAGGATCGAATGGGCCTATAGTTAGCAGGGTAGTTGGATCACCCTTTTCAGGATAGGTGTGATAATACCCCTCTTCCATAGTGTGGGGAATTGGCCATGACACAGTGAGTGGTTGAGGAGTTTGGTGAGATGTGGGAGAGTCTCATTAAGGGTGAGCGCAAGGATTTTAGGTCGAGGGAGTCACTGCTGTAACGCGAAGTTATGCAGTGCTTTGGAGAGGTAGCTTTTAGCCTGATTGCATCTAAATAACACACAGCCTGAAAGGAGGTGTGTAGGGAACAGGGGAAGTAGTAGGTGTGTGGAGATGGGATCAAAGAAGTTTTTGGGGAGGACTTGACTGAGGTCAGAGAAGGTGGTGTTTAGGGTATAGGCTATGGTGGAGGGGTCATGTGAGAGGGTACCCTGGACTAAGAGCTGGGTTGGGTCTGTGTTTGTGACTTTCCCACATAGTTCTTTAACATTGTTCCAGAAAGATTTCGGAGCTCATGTGGTGGTGAAGGCTTGTTGATAGTAGGTGGCCTTGGCTTGTCGAATAGCCCTTGTGCATTTATTTCTTGCTTCTCTGTAGAGCTGTCTGTCTTGGGGCAGCTGAGAGGATACGGCCCTGTGCCAGAGGCTATCCCTGTGCTGCATCTGTTGTAGGAGGGACTGGGTCATCCAAGGGGTGTCCCAGGTTTTTATTACCTTCTTTGTGAAAGGGGCAAATATGTCACAGGCTGCATTGAAGATAGCAATAAATGCAGTGAGCGCAGCATCTAGAGATTGTGCAGTATGCACTGGCCCCCAGTCACAGGTGGTGAGGTACACCCTGAGGCGAGAGAGGGCACCTTTTTTGAGGTGCCTTTGTATGGAAGTTTTAGGTTTGATTGGCATATTTTTATTTGACCACCAGCACCCGACGGGGGAGTGGTCACTAAGTACATCGGGAAACACATCGACTTTGGAGATGTGGTTTAGGAGTTTGTAAAGATAAGGTCTATAAGTGAGGAAGAGCCTGTCCGAGGATCCTGTCTAGTGGGTGAGGGTACTACTTGAGTAAGATCATAGGCACTTGCTGCTCTTTGAAGGAATCGCACGTAGTGGATAGCCAGTTCACATTAAAATCACCCATAATAATCAGTTCGCTTTAGGGGTAGATAGGTTATTGCTGATAGAACAGAATCAAATGCTAGTTTCTGTTTTGTTGGGGGATGTAAACTGCCATAATATAAAGAGGTTTGCCAGTAGTGCCAATGGTAATTTTAATTGTAGTGGACTGGGCACCATGCTCAGGCATGGGAGTGGGACTAATAGGGTTTGAGGGATGTTCTAGCATATATGGCACAACCCCGCCCTTTTCCTGCCCTATCAGTTCTGAAAAGGGTAAAGCCCTTGAGAGAGACCGAGTCATCTGGGACCTTTTGAGAGCCAGGTTTCTGATAAAGTAAGGATGTCCGGGGTGTTGTAGCAAGCCAACCCTGCAGCAGGGTAAATTTTCTTGGAAGACTGCAGATATTGAGGGTGGCCAGGAATAGGCCACTATGTGCATTCTTCTTAATTCCATGTTGCATGGGAGGACCTGGGTTGGGATGGACGCTCCGGATATAAGCAGGAGGAGAAGGAGAGTTTGCGGAGAGCGAATATCCTCATCAGCTTATTTGAGGTGCAGCCGGACCAGGATCGCTGGTGATTTGGTGGGGCTAGTAGGTATGGGAGTCGGGTACTAGTTGAGTTAGGGTTACTAAGAGGTATGTGCAAGCCAGTGGGGTCTGGCGGTGGGGGAGGGTTTGGGCAAGCCATATTCCATTTATGGTACAGCTAAAACTAGGGTACAGTTTTGCTGTGGAAACCAAGTGGGAGAGGTTGTAGGCGATTTGACCCAGGTGCCTTTCCAGTGAGATGGGTAGAGGAGCCAGCAGCGGGTCCCTATTAGTTTTAAACACCCATGAGGTTAGCAGGGGTGAGAGACAAGTATAAGGATAAAAAGTTGTAAGCTGCAAGAGGTGGTGTTCATAATGGCAGGAAACTGTAGGTCTACAAATGTAAGAAAAAGGAGGAGGCCTCTAGTGGTGCTGCAGTATAAGCTGCAGATGGCAAAGTGGGCTGATTGGTTTCCCCACCACCACGTGCTATTAGCTATAAAACAAATGCCGACCAAGGGTGGTGGTGGGTGGGGGGAGCGGGCGACAGCGCCGGCGGGGACCAAACTGCAGTTTAATTCCACGGAGAAGACAAGCAGGCTGAGAGCGAGGGAAACCTCAGGAAATGTCCCGTTCGTACCTGGCTCACTGCGGTGGTCTGCAGGCTTGCTGGGGGGAGGGCATTTATTGCAGACCTTCGCGATCGGCAATCTGGCTACCGGACGTCTTGCTGGAGGGAGGGCGGCTTATTTGGACCCTCGCGACCTGAATTCCGGCGATCGGAGGCTTGCTGGAGGGAGGCGATTTCTGAGACCCTCGCGACCTCTGCTGTGGACAAGGGAGAGGGGTTTGTTTTAAAGGTAGGCAAAAAGTGGAGGCACAAAACTGAAACAAAAGAAGGGATTACTGTATTGTAAAGCTCTGAGTTAAAATGTTCACCCTGGTATGGAGACAGCAGTGAGCAGGAGACAGAAAGAAAGAGGAAAAAAATAACAATAAAAATAAAAGATCCTTGTAATGCAGCAGTAAATTCAAATTAGTTGTGCTTAGGTTTAGCGACTGGGTTTTACAGGAGAAATCCCTTATTTAACATAAAATCCAAAAAAAAAAAAAAAAAACATTTAAGTAGTGGAGATTGGCGCCAAAACTAACGCTCCAACAGTCCCAACTGCAGTTTAATTCCACGGAGAAGACAAGCAGGCTGAGAGCGAGGGAAACCTCAGGAAATGTCCCGTTCGTACCTGGCTCACTGCGGTGGTCTGCAGGCTTGCTGGGGGGAGGGCATTTATTGCAGACCTTCGCGATCGGCAATCTGGCTACCGGACGTCTTGCTGGAGGGAGGGCGGCTTATTTGGACCCTCGCGACCTGAATTCCGGCGATCGGGAGGCTTGCTGGAGGGAGGGCGATTTCTGGAGACCCTCGCGACCTCTGGCTCACTGCGTGGTCTGCAGGCTTGCTGGGGAGGCATTTATTGCAGACCTTCGCGATCGGCAATCTGGCTACCGGACGTCTTGCTGGAGGGAGGGCGGCTTATTTGGACCCTCGCGACCTGAATTCCGGCGATCGGGAGGCTTGCTGGAGGGAGGGCGATTTCTGGAGACCCTCGCGACCTCTGCTGGCTCACTGCGGTGGTCTGCAGGCTTGCTGGGGGGAGGGCATTTATTGCAGACCTTCGCGATCGGCAATCTGGCTACCGGACGTCTTGCTGGAGGGAGGGCGGCTTATTTGGACCCTCGCGACCTGAATTCCGGCGATCGGGAGGCTTGCTGGAGGGAGGGCGATTTCTGGAGACCCTCGCGACCTCTGGCTCACTGCGGTGGTCTGCAGGCTTGCTGGGGGGAAGGCATTTATTGCAGACCTTCGCGATCGGCAATCTGGCTACCGGACGTCTTGCTGGAGGGAGGGCGGCTTATTTGGACCCTCGCGACCTGAATTCCGGCGATCGGGAGGCTTGCTGGAGGGAGGGCGATTTCTGGAGACCCTCGCGACCTCTGGCTCACTGCGGTGGTCTGCAGGCTTGCTGGGGGAGGCATTTATTGCAGACCTTCGCGATCGGCAATCTGGCTACCGGACGTCTTGCTGGAGGGAGGGCGGCTTATTTGGACCTCGCGACCTGAATTCCGGCGATCGGGAGGCTTGCTGGAGGAGGCGATTCTGGAGACCTCGCGACCTCTGGCTCACTGCGGTGGTCTGCAGGCTTGCTGGGGGGAGGGCATTTATTGCAGACCTTCGCGATCGGCAATCTGGCTACCGGACGTCTTGCTGGAGGGAGGGCGGCTTATTTGGACCCTCGCGACCTGAATTCCGGCGATCGGGAGGCTTGCTGGAGGGAGGGCGATTTCTGGAGACCCTCGCGACCTCTGCGATCGGGAGGCTTGCTGGAGGGAGGGCCATTTCTGGAGACCCTCGCGACATATGTCCCTAATGGAGAAATTCTGCAGAGCAGCAAAGGAAGCAGAGACTCCTCTAGTGGAGTGACCCCTAACCGGTCCCGGAAGGGGTTTATTGGGCTTCTCATAGCAAAATACAATGTAGTGGACAAGCCACTTGGAGATAGTCTGCTTGTACACCGGTTTACCCAAGTGTTGTGGTGCAAAGGCCACAAACAGTTGCTCCGATTTATAGTGAGAAGTTGTGCGCTTAAGGTAATACCTCAGCGCCCTATGAACGGCCAGAGTGTGAAGGAGAGCTTCTCCCCTATTAGATGGAGAAAAGAAATAAACTAGAAGGTCAACCGACTGATTAAGGGTCAATTCCGAGACCACTTTAGGAAGGAATTTGGGATTCGTTCTAAGGGAAACCCTTTCCCTATGAAAAATTAAATACGGCTCTTGACACATCAGAGCCTGGAGTGCAGAAACTTTTCAAGCTGAAGTAACAGCAACTAAAAAACAAACCTCCCAGGAAAGGTAACGCAGCTCACAGTCCACTGCGGGTTCAAACGGAGGGAGAGTAAGCTTCTCCAACACAAACAGGAGATCCCAGGGAGGGATAGGATCCTGAATGGGAGGTCTCATGTGTAAAATCCCCCTTAAAAAGGTGCGGGCCACATCCAAGTGGGCTAAGGTTTTGTCTCCCAAAAGGGTGTGATAAGCAGAAATGGCCCACATGTGCACCTTTATGGAGGAGTAGCTCAAGCCTTGCTGATATAAGGAGAGGAGATACTGTAATGCTGAGTTCACCGGACAGGTAAGGGGTCCAGACGGTGAGAAGACGCCCACAAGCAAAAAATACAAGTTACTCACCTGTAACAGGAGTTCTAGGAATGGTATATGTTGTTCATCCACACTTATTGGCAGGTATCCTTGCCGCTTTAATTCTTGCCGGAAGGTCTTCAAGCTGGCTCCTCCCACCCACCCAGGTGGTAAAACTCTCGGCTCCGCCCCATGACGCCAGATCTGGCCCGCTAGAAGCTCAGTTTGTGTGTCGAAGCCGGGGAGGTCAGGAGTCAGGATGAACAACTATATACCATTCCTAGAACTCCTGTTACAAGTGAGTAACCTGTATTTAGGACATGGATATGTTGTTCATCCACACTTATTGGCAGACTCTAGCAGTTCTCCGGAGGAGGAGGCAAGACGCACACCCCCTACTTACGGAAAAGAGACTGGAGAACCGAGGCTCCAAAACCAGCATCCCGGCGTGACTCAAGGTCGATGTGGTAGTGGGTGATGAAGGTGTGTGCTGACTTCCAGGTAGCAGCCCTGCAGATTTCCTGGATAGGGACGTCCCTGGAAGCAGCTACCAATGCAGCGGTATGGCGGGTAGAATGAGCTCTTATCCCTCTGGGAGGCTCCATGCCCGCCAACCTATAGCAGAGATCTATGCAGGAGGTGACCCACCTGCTTATCAGTCCGCTTGGCTGCAGGTCTGCCAGGTGCGGCTTCAGCGTAGGTGACAAACAGCTGGCGAACCTCTCCCCGAATTTCAGCTGTGCGCTCCTTATAGTAAGCGAGCGCCCTTCTAGGGTCCAGAGTATGGAGCCTATATTCGGCCTCCGAAGTGTGATTGGGGTGGAACACCGGCAGAGTCAACAACTGGTTAAGGTGAAACTCCGACACCACCTTCGGAAGGAATTTCGGGTGGGGGCGCAGGACCTTGTCCCTGTGGAAGACCAGATAAGGAGACTCGATGGAAAGTGCCTGGAGCTCTCCCATCCTTCTGGCTGACGTAATAGCCACCAAGAAGGCGGTCTTCCATGACAGGTGAGAGAGATCACACCTGTGCATTGGTTCGAATGGCTTGCCCATGAGCTTTGCCAGTACCAGCAGTAGATCCCACGGAGGTGGAGGTTCTCGACTGAGGGAAATGATCAGGCCTTTGAAAAGCGCCAGACCACTTTCTCCTGGCGGGGCCACTGACTGCTTCCCGGCCCGCGCCCGGTAAGCAGAGATGGCTGCCAGGTGCACCTTTAGAGTCGCCGACCTGAGCCCCTTGCTGAGAAAGGGACCATAAATAGTCCAAGATGCTTGCCAAGAAGCAGGAGGAAGGGTCCAGGCCCTTGTTCTGACACCAAATGGAAAACCTTTTCCATTTGACGCATAGCATTTCCTGGTCGACTCTTATGGGACACCTCAACTACATTGAGGACCTCGTCGGAAAGACCCAAGGCCTGGAACTCTAGCCGCTCAGGAACCAGGCCGTCAGGTGCAGGGATTGAAGGTCCGGATGGAACATCTTCCCCTGATTGACTGAAAGCAGGTCCGGGCAAGCTGGAAGCTGCCTCGGGAGCCTGGAGCTGAGGCTGAGGAGATCTGGATACCAGCATTGGTGGGGCCAGTCTGGGGCTACCAGAATCACCTGCGCCTTGTCGCTCCTCGCCTTGAGCAGCACCTTGTGGATCAAGGGAAATGGGGGAAAGGTGTAGAAGAAGCCCGGGGTCCACGGCCTCGAGAAGGCATCCCCCTGCAGCGAGCCCTGCTGAGGGGGGCAGGCATGGAACAGCCTCAGCTTTACGTTCTCCCTGGAGGCAAACAGATCCACCTGAGGTGTGCCCCAGTGGGAGAACAGATCTTATACTACCTCCGGCAGGAGAGACCACTCGTGGGACACAGCCCCTATCCGGCTTAGGGCATCGGCCAGGGTGTTGGAGGGTCCTGCCACATGAATGGCTAGGAGATCCGCCTCCAGGCTGCACACGAGTGACCAAATGCGGAGAGCTTCCTTGCACAGAGGCATGGAGTGCGTCCCGCCCTGGCGGTTTAGGTAGTACATGGTCGTGGTATTGTCCGTCTGGACCTGAACCACCTGACCCCGTAGAAATGGAGCGAAGGCGGTGAGAGCTAGGTGGACCGCTCGGAGCTCCAGCAGGTTGATATGGCATCGGGACTCCCGCGGGGACCAGAGGCCGTGCACTCTGTGCTCCCCCAGATGGGCACCCCAACCTATCAGAGAGGCATCGGTCGATAGAGAGACCGTCGGCTCGGGGCGGACAAACGGGATGCCCTCCTGCAGATGAGCTGGAACGATCCACCACTGGAGAGCGTTCCACATCCCCTGGGTCACCGTCATTAGTTGGTCCAATGAATCGCAGCGTTGAGACCACTGGCTAGCCAGCCCCCACTGAAGGGGGCGCATGTTCCAGCGGGTCCAACGGACCACGCTGGTGCAAGCCGCCATGAGACCCAGGAGGCGCAGGAAGTCCCAGGCAGGGCGCGATTGCCCAACCAGAAATGATTGGGCAAAGGAGGAAAGAACCTTGGCCCTGTCCGCCGGGAGCCGTGCTCTGGCTCGAAGAGAGTCGAGCTCTGCCCTGATGAAGAGAATCACCTGCATCGGTTTGAGTTCCGACTTGGCCTCATTGACGAGGAGGCCGACCTGAGAGCAAACCTGGAGGGTCAGATCTCTGGACCGCTCCACCTCCTGTCTGGAGGGGGCTGCAATCAGCCAATC
Source organism: Neoceratodus forsteri (assembly GCA_016271365.2). Classification (NCBI taxonomy): domain Eukaryota; kingdom Metazoa; phylum Chordata; order Ceratodontiformes; family Ceratodontidae; genus Neoceratodus; species Neoceratodus forsteri. The sequence goes on along the minus strand of JADMNL010000023.1, from coordinate 378,764,176 downwards.
GTCCAGGTAAGGGTACACCCGGAACCCTCGGCGCCGCAGGAATGCTGTCACCACTGCCATGCATTTGGTGAAGACCCTGGGTGCAAGAGACAGGCCGAAGGGCATGGCTCGGAACTCGAAAAGGGATCCTTCCGCTCGAAAGAGAAGGAATCTCTGGTGAGACGGACGGATAGGGACGTGAAAAAACACGTCCTGCAGGTCCAGAGAGCAGAACCACACGCCGCGTTCCAAGGATGGTATTATCTGAGCCAGAGTGACCATCCTGAAGGTCCGAGACCTTAGGAACTTGTTTAGGTCGTGCAGGTCGAGAATGGGCGCCAGCCCCGTCTGCTTTGGGACCAGGAAGTACCTGGACACAAACCCGGGTCTGAGGAGGGTCCGCCATCTCTCGATCACCTCTTTCTCGAGGAGCAGAGCGATGTCGGCTCAGCGAGCCGACAGTGAAACTCTGACGAGCCCCCTAGGGGGCGACGCGGTCGAAGGCGGGGCCTGCTCGAACTCCAGAGGCAGGCCCTTTCCCACCACTTCCACACCCACCGTCTGTGGTTATAGCAGACCAGGCAGAAAGGAAGTGAAGGAGCCTGCCTCCACAGGGGAACCTGGGGTGGGGTGACGAGGTTGGGGCGACACCCTCAACCCGTCACTGTGCAGGCTTGGAGGAGGGACCGGCCGAGGGACCTCCTGGGCCTTTATCTCCCTGCTTCCTGGAAGAGGAAGCCGTGGGCTTGGGTTTGGGACGCCAAGCGCGCAGACGGACGAAAGGGCTTGGGTTGCGGTCTGCGGCTCTTGTCCCTCTGGGCGGATGAGACCGAGTCCAGAGTGCCATTGGACTTTTTGATCCTCTGGAGGTGACCTTCCACTCCAGGGCCTAAGAGGTCGGTCCCCAGGAAGGGGACATCCGCCAATTTGTGCTGGGTATCCGCTGTGAAGGTGGCTATCCTCAGCGATGCCCGACGGCGCATAGCCACTGTGGCCGCTACTGACCTGGCGATGAATCGGGCGATGTCCAAAGCAGTCTGAAGTTGCTGCTTGGCCACTGCCCTGGTCCCGCACCTGCTTAACCGTGGTCTGCAGGTCAGCCGGGAGATGAGGGACTACCTCGTCCAGGGAGCCCAACAGGGCGTGAGAAAAATGTGCCATCAGCACGGCCGAGCTGGCCTGATGAAGGCCAAGGGAGGACGCAGCGTAGACTTTTCGCCCGGCATAGTCCAACTTCTTGGACTCCTTGTCGGGAGGTTTGTCCACGTCCCTGGTGTTTCCAGCACACCGGAAGACGCTGTCGGTAACTAACCCCTCGGCTGAGGGGTGTTCCGAGAAACCGGACAGGGAACCAGTAGGGACCGCGTACTTCCTTGCCATCCTGGCCGAAGGCGCAGGGCAGGAAGCAGGATGCTGCCAGAGCTCCAAGGCCGGGCCTACAATGGCCTCGGCCACCGGAAAGGCCTCCGTAGGAGAAACCCCTTCGGTCCAATATCTCCGTGAGGAGATACTTCGCCCGCTTGGATATGGGCTCGGGCTGCATCCCGGTGGATTCCGAGATGAGCCTAAGCAAACCCATGAAGGACGAAGGGCTATCGTCCAATGACTGACCTCCCGAGGACTCCAAGTCGACCCGCCTGGAGAACAGGGAGGAATTGTCATCGGACTCAGAGGAGTCTGCAAAGAGCTGCCTTGGGCCTGAGCCACCCTCCACCTGCCGAGGGCAATCGGGAGTGAGGGTGACAGCCTATGGGGCAGACCTTGGGCCGATCGAGAATTTTTGGTCGGAGCCCCAAACAACGGCTGTGGAGGCGGAGGTTCCACCGGAATCGGTGGGGCAGCCGGTTTCGGCCGAGCAACAGGCCTGGAAGCAGGCACCTCGGCTAAGGCGAAGGGTTGCTTCGGCCACTCCGGTGACAGCCACTTGATAGCCGGGGAAGGCGACGACGTCAGCTTGCTCCCGGACAGAAGAAGCTGTTGCCACATGAGGTTCTCGTATCGTCGACGCAACTTGCGTCGAAGCCTCCCCTCGTCCGGGAGGAGGAGGACGAGCGGCGCGCCGCCACACGGTGCCAAGACCGAGACCGCCAGACGGGCGGGATCGGCTGGACCGAGAAGAAGTCGAGACCAAGACTGCGAACCTTGGCTTTTCTGAGGAGGGTACGGGGGTAGGGCGGGGGAAACCCGCTCTCCCCTCGGCTCGGAGGGCTCAACCGTGGACTCCGGAACCGGAGGCACGGGCAAGTCCATGGACATCTCAACCACCGCCGGGGGAACCGGGGAGTGAGGGTTTTCGGCTTCACCGGTCGACAGCCCGTCCAACTGGTTGAGAAAAATCTCGACTGCGTCAACGGGAGTCTCGGTCAACTGACCTGACGGGGACACTGTGAAGCCAGTGGCCAAAGTCGAAGGATCAACCGAAGTCGATGGTCGACTACTCGGTGAGAAGGACCTCTCCCGCTCCCAAGAGCGTCGACGGAGGGACTTACCTTTGAGGTCCTTCTTCTTGGACTGAGAGGAAGGCCCTGAAGACGTTGGTCCCTCTCTCCCTTAGTGGAGAGGGAGAGACAGAGCTCCTTAAAAGAAGCTGAATAGGAGGATCCCATGGACAACGGGATAAATGCCTCGGCCGAGGAAGACGAAGATGCGGCCTGCGCCGCCTCCTCCTCGAGGGCGATCATCTGCTCGAGCTGTTCCGCCAAGCCCGCCGCTGCGGAAACTGCCAACCGGGCCTCCTTCGACTTTACCGGAGGATAACGTTTTTCGGGTCGCCCGAGTTGTAAACGTGCGGCACGGTCTTTCAGGACGTAGGCCGAAAAAGAAGAGCACAGGTCGCAAGCCTGCGGGTCGTGCCCAAGGCCCAAGCAGTAGACGCACATGGAGTGCAGGTCCGTCCGAGACATCTTCTGCCTGCATGGGTGCCTCCGGAAACCAGGAGTTGATTTGTCCATCGCAGCCGCAAGGGAAATAAGTGACCGAAGTCTTGAAAACCTTAAAAGTAATTTTGGGTAAACCGAAGAAATAGGAACCAGTCTTATACGCAGAGCGTTAAGGAGGGAACCTGAGCTTCCAAGCGGTAAGGAAGATCTGGCGTCATGGGCGGAGCCGAGTTTTACCACCGGTGGGTGGGAGAAGCCAGCTTGAAGACCTTCCAGCAAGAATTAAAGTGGCAAGGATACCTGCCAATAAGTGTGGATGAACAACAATCCATGTCCCTAGAAAACAGGTTACTCACCTGTAACAGTAGTTCTAGGAGTGGTATATGTTGTTCATCCACACTGTCTGGCATTGTCCTTTCCCTTTAAATCTTGCCGGAAGTCTTCAAGCTGGCTCCTCCCACCCACCCGGGTGGTAAATACCTCAGCTCCGCCCCATGATGCCAGATCTAGCCCGCTGGAAGCAAGGTTGTGTGCCTTAAGCCGGGGAGGTCAGGTGGGTGCATGTGGATGAACAACATATACCACTCCTAGAACTACTGTTACAGGTGAGTAACCTGTTCTACGGGAGGAGGGAGGCAAGGTGCACACCCCCTACTTAGGGAAAAGAGATTGGAGAACCGAGGCTCCAAAACCAGCATCTCTGCGTGACTCAAGTTCGATGTGGTAATGGGTGATGAAGGTGTTTGCTGACTTCCAGGTAGCAGCCTGACAGATTTCCTGGATAAGGATGTCCCTGAAAGCAGCCACCGATGCAGCAGTATGACGGGCAGAATGAGCCATTAACCCACTGGGAGGCTCCTTGCCCGCCAACTCATAACACAGACCTATGCATGATGTGATCCATCTTGCAATAGTCCACTTGGCTGCAGGTCTGCCAGAAGAGGCTTCAGTGTAGGTGACAAACAGCTGGCGAACCTCTCCCCAAATTTCTGCTGTCCTCTCCTTATAATAGGAGAGAGCACGCCTGAGGTTCAGAGTATGGAGCCTGTACTCGACATCCGAGGTGTAATTAGGGTAATATACTGGCAGGGTCAACACCTGGTTAAGATGAAACTCTGACACCACCTTCGGAAGGAATTTCGGGTGGGGGGGCAGGACAACTTTGTCCCTGTGAAAGACCAGATAAGGGGAGTCCACCGAAAGTGCCTGGAGCTCTCCTGTCCTTCTGGCTGACGTGATAGCCACCAGGAAGACAGTCTTCCACGACAAGTGTGAGAGCTCACACTTGTGCATGGGTTCGAATGGCTTGCCCATGAGCTTTGCCAAAACCAGCAAGAGATCCCACGGAGGTGGAGGTTCACGTACCGGAGGGGATATGTGATCCAGGCCTTTGAAAAAGCGCCCAACCATTGTTTCATGTGCCAATGTCGGCTGACCAGCCTGTGCCCGGTAAGCAGAGATGGCTGCCAGGTGCACCCTAAGGGTTGATGACCGAAGACCTCCTTTGGAGAGGGACCAAAGGTGGTCTAGAATGTTAGCCACAGAGCAGGATAAGGGGTCCAGGTTCTTTCCCTGACACCAAATGGAAAACCTTTTCCATTTGAAGGCATAACATTTCCTGGTCGATTCCTTTCGAGATGCTTCCACCACGGTGTAGACATCCTCGGAAAGACCCAGAGCCTGGAACTCGAGCCGCTAAGGAACCAGGCTGTGAGGTGCAGAGATTGAAGGTCTGAGTGGAATACCTTCCCCTATTTCAATGATATCAGGTCTGGGCATGTACAAAGTCGCTCCGGGGTCCTGCAGCTGAGGCTGAGGAGATCTGGATACCAGAACTGGCACGGCCAATCTGGGGCTACCAGGATCACCTTCGCCTTGTCCCTCCTCACCCTGAATAACACCTTGTGGATCAAGGGAAATGGAGGGAAGGCGTAAAGGAGGCCTGGGGTCCACGGCCCCGAGAAGGCATCCCCCTGCACCAAGCCCTGCTGAGGGGGGCGGGCATGGTACAGCCGCAGCTTGGTGTTCTCCCTGGAGGCAAACAGGTCCACCAACGGTTTGCCCCAACAGGAGAACAGACTGTAAGCTACTTCTGGATGGAGAGACCACTCGTGGGATGTCTGGCCGATGCGGCTGAGAGCATCCGCCAGTTGGTTCGAGACTCCTGCCACATGGATGGCCAGGAGATCCGCCTCCAGCCAGTTGACGAAGGTCCAGATCTGGAGCGCCTCCCTGCATAGCAGACGGGAGTGCCGCCCTGTTTGTTGAGGTAGTACATGGTCGTGGTATTGTCCATCTGGACTTGAACCACTGACCCGGAGCTGAGCAGCGAAGCTGACAGTGCCAGTCTGACTGCTCTGAGCTCCAACAGGTTGATGTGGCATCGGGACTCCTCGGGGTCCAGAACCCGTGGGCTCTGTTGTCCCCCATGTGGGCTCCCCAGCCCATGAGAGAGGCATCGGTCGTAAGGACGACCGCCGGCTCGGGGCGGACAAGTGGGATCCCTTCCCGTAAATGACTTGGGACGGTCCACCATTGGAGAGCATCCCACATCCTCTGGGTGACAGTGACCAGCTGGTCGAAAAGACCCTGACCCTGAGACCACTGAGTGGCCAGCTCCCACTGAAGGGGGCGCATGTGCAATCTGGCCCAACGGACCACTGAGGTGCACGCCGCCATGTAACCCAGGAGGTGCAGGAAGTCCCGGGCAGGGCGCAAGTGCCCAACCAGAAATGATTTGGCAAAGGAGGAAAGAACCTCTGCCCTGTCCGCTGGGAGCAGAGCTCTGGCTTGACGAGAGTCGAGCTCTGCCCCGGTAAAGCCAATCACCTGAGAGGGCACGAGTTCTAACTTGGCCTTGTTGATTAGGAGGCCCAGGTGGGAACAGGTTCGGAGGGTCAGGTCCCTGGACCTCTCCACCTCCTGTAGGGAGGAACCCGCCAGGAGCCAGTCGTCTAGATAGGGGTAAATACGAACCCCATGACACCGTAGATAGGCTGCCACCACTGCAATGCATTTGGTGAAGACCCGTGGGGCCGATGACAGGCCGAACGGCATGGCTCTGAACTTGTACAGGGTCCCTTCCTGAAGCAGAGGAACCGCTGGTGGGACGGACGGGTTGGGGCATGGTAAAATGTGTCCTGAAGATCAGTGAACAGAACCACATGTTTCGCTCCAGAGATGGTATGATCTGGTTGAAAGTTACCTTCCCGAAGGTGCGAGACCCGAGATATTGATTCAGGTCATGGAGATCTAGGATGGGGCGCCAACCCCCCGTCCGCTTGGGCACCAGGAAATACCTGGACACGAAGCCTGGGTCTGTAGGAGGGTCCGGCACTGGAGCTACTGCCTCCTTGTGGAGGAGCTGAGCAATGTTGTCCAAGGGCCGACTGAGCGCCAACTGAGATCCTTTCCTCCTGTGGGGCACAGGGCCGGCTGGGGGGGTACTGCTCAAACTCTAGAGGCAGTCCCTGCCTGACCACTTCCAGAACCCACCTGTCCGAAGTGATACCGGACCAGGCGGAAAGAAAGTGGCAGAGCCGGCCCCCCACAGGAGGACCCAGAACTGGTGTAACGGATGTAGGGGAGGCCACCCCCAACCCGTCACTGTGCAGGCTTGGAGGAGGAGGCACCTGGACCAGCACCTCGGCCTCCTTTGCAGGACTGTTGGGGACCTTGCTTGGGCCTAGGGTGACAAGCTTGAGCCTGCTGTTGCTGCTGACCTCCCTGGAAGGAGGGCTGTCTAACCCCAAGGGAAGAATGCCGAAAGGACTTCTTGTGCTTCTGCTGGTTCTTGCCCGAAGAACCCTTAGTAGCGGTGGCATCTAAGGTGGCATTAGACTGCTCAATGCACTGGAGATGACCTGCCACTCCCGGACCAAAGAGGTCGGTGCCAAGGAAGGGCATGTCAGCTAGCTTGCGCCGAGTATCCGCTGGAAAGGAGGATAACCTCAGCCAAGCCCTGTGGCGAGTGGCCACTGCGGCAGCTAGTGAACGGGCACAGGAATCTCCAATGTCCAGAGCTGTCTGGAGCTGTTTAGCAACAGCATGGCCCTGGTCACGGACCTGCTTGACCGTGGTCTGCATGTCTGCTGGGAGACGAGGGAGGACTTCAAGTGACCCCAGTAGGGCGTGAGAAAAGTGTGCCATAATCACTGCCAAGCTGGCCTGACGAAGGCCCAGGGATGATGCCGCATAAACTTTCTGGGCAGAGTGGTCCATATTTTTGGGCTCCTTGTCCGGAGGGCGGTCAGTATCCACAGACCTGCCTGTGCGCTGAAACACTGAGGCAGTCACAAGGCTCTCGGCTGAGGGATGCTCAGTGAAGCCCGCCAAGGACCCCATGGGCACCGCATACTTGCGGGCCATACGGGCAGATGGAGTCAGGCAAGAGGCAGGGCACTGCCAAAGCTCCAGTGCCGGGCCACCTATGGCTTCGGCCACTGGAAAGGCCTCTGTTGGGGTATCCTCCCTCTTAAGAATATCCGTGAGAAGATATTCCACCTTCTTTTGTATAGGCTGCAAAGGCATACCCGTGGACTCAGAAATGAGTCGAAGGATGCCCTGGAAGGAAGAAGGACCTTCCTCCAGGCCTGTCACTGACAGCTCATCATGTGAGTGAAGGCCAGTAGTATCCAAGTCTGAGGAATCAGGATACAGGGGTCTCCCACCTATGCCCCCCTCGATGCGCCTAGGGCGATCAGGAGTAACAGTAATGGACAACCTATGGGGCAAGTCCATAGTTGTCCGATCCTCCTTAGAGGTAGCTCCTCCCTGAGGCTGTTTAGGTGGTGGTTCCACCAAAATTGGTGGCGAGCCTGTAACAGGCCGACCAGAAATACGTGCCGGTCCCACCGGGAGAACCGGACTCCTCGGAACCGAGGGACTCTGTGTCGGCCGAAGAAGCTGAGGCCAAGTAATGGCCGGTACAGCCGGAGTAGATGGCTTTTGACCGGACAAAAGGAGTTGTTGCCACATGAGGTCCTCATAATGTCGACGGAGTTTCTGTCTAAGTCTCTCCTCGTCCAAGGAGGATGAGGAACGGCGGCGGCGCCTCTTCCGGGAGTGTTTATGACCCTCTCTTGGTTTTTCGACCAACGGGGTCCTACTCCTCGATCGAGACCGACGGCGTCGGCTCTGTCGGTTGGGAGAAGCCGGATTCGGTGAAAACCAAGGTTCCGGCGCCTTTCCCTCGATCGGGATGCCTGAAGGATGGGTCTCTTCGTCAGGGAAGGAGAGAATGGGAGTCCTCTCCAAGGAGTCGTCGACAGGCATCGGCGACAACGGCTCGATCGGGTTGAGAGAAATCTCGGCCGGTTCTGCCGTATCCTCGGCTTCGGTGCCCTGGCCTGACGGAAGGTCCGAAAAGCCGGCAGCCGAGGAAGCGATCTTGACCGTGGCCAAGGCCGCCTGCTCCTGAGTATCGGACCGCTCTCTGTCCCAGGAATGTCTTCTTCGGCTAGAAGAAGATTTGGGGTCCTTGTCCTTTTTCTTGGATCGGGAGGAGTGCGAGCCCGAAGGCGCCTCACCCTTGGTAGGGAGAGACTGGCACAACTCCCGAAAGGACCCTGTGAAGGTGGAGCCCAGGTTGAGCGGGACAAAGAAACTTCAGTTGGCCGAAGCATGGGCAGCTTCCTCTTTGAAAGCCGCCATCTGTTCGAGCTGCTCGACGGATCCCATAGCCGCGGAAACCGCCCACCTGGCCTCCTTCGATTTCACCGGTGGATTGCGAAGCTCCGGTCTCCCTAGCTTAAGGCGCACCTTGCAGTCCTCAGGACGGTGGGATGGAAGGCCAAACAGATGGTGCAAGCCGAAGTATTGTGTGAGACATTTTCTGTCCACAAGGACACCGGCGAAACCCGGGGGACGAGTTGTCCTCCACATCCGAAGCGTTCGGATCCAAAACGTAAACTCTGACGAGTTTTAAAGCGAGTAAGTGCGGCGAAAACCGTCCATTAGACTCCAGGGCCTATGGTACTTGCAAAGTAGCATGAGGGAACCTGTATCTTCCAGTGGAAAGGAAGATCTGGCATCATGGGGTGGAGCAGAGGTATTTACCACCCAGGTGGGTGGGTGGGAGGAGCCAGCTTGAAGACTTCCGGCAAGATTTAAAGGGGAAAGGGACAATGCCAGACAGTGTGGATGAACAACATATCCACGCTCCTAGAACACTGCTACTTCATAGCATAAGTGGAGTGAGTAGAGGGCTTCCTCGCTGATACGAGTACGTCCGCCACCTCTTGGGATACCCCATACCTGGACTTTGCTACGTCTGAAGGAGCCAAGCATGAAGGTGCAAAGACCTGATCCTGGGAAAGCAACTGCGAGCATATTGGCAGCAGGATTGGAGGTTCCGTGGATAACTACTGAAGTAGTGGGAACCAAATCTTCTGAGGCCACAGAGGGGCGATTAGAATCATCCGAGCCCCTTCGGCCTGTAACTTCAAGAGAACTCTCTGGGCGAGAGGGAAGGTGTAAAGAAACCTCCCTACCCAACAAAGGGACAACGCGTCTGGCAAGAAAACACCAGCCGTGGGCTCTCGGGAGTGGAAAACTGGCAGTTTGGCACTGCCTGGTGACGCAAAGAGGTCCAGCTCTGGATGACCCCATGTGTCGAAGAGCTGGTCCGCTACTGATTGCAGTAGCTCCCACTCGTGCGCCTTGGACTGAGACCTGCTTAGGCTGTCAGTCAAGCCATTTAGGAAGCCTGGAACGTGCACTGCGAACAGAGACATGTGCCGCTCCGGTGCCCAGTACCAGACTCTCATCGCCTCCCTGCACAGGGGGTAAGAGTGAGCACCCCCTTGCTTGTTGATATAGAAGATGACCGCCATGTTATCAGTCTGAACAAGAAGAGAGCCTGGAATGAGGTTCTCTTGAAAGGCATGCAGCGCATTGAGGACCGCTTGCATCTCCAAGACATTGATGTGGAGTTCGCGCTCCATGGGGGTTCAAGTACCCTGCGTTTGGTGGGCCCCCAGGTGCACCCCCGCAACCCAAATCCGAGGCATCCGTTGTAAGAGTCTGATTCGGGGGCTCTGGATGGCAAGGGACCTCTTTTTCCAAATTTATCGGGTCCAACCACCAAAGAAGCGTCCTCTTTACTGGCTCTGTGACTCTGACCATGTGGTCTAGGTCGTCTGAGCACTGATCCCACTGCAACCTGAGCATCTATTGTGGGATTCTCATGTGGAGGTGGGCCAGAGGAGTGTCGGGAATGGCCGGCGCCATGTGCCCCAGAAGTCTGAGGAAGGTCCTGGCCTGAACCAGAGGGGTTACTAAGACCGATCAGGCAATCTCCCACAAGTGATTGCCCCCCTCTCTGGGGGTAGAAAAGCCATGCCCTGGACCGAATCCAGGAAGTTCCTATGAAGACGAGCCTTTGGCTGGGCTCTGGGGAAGACTTTGGAAGATTCAGGGTGATCCCCAGATGTCGGAATTGGGTATAGGTGTCTCCAAGAGCTTGAAGGCGTGACCTTGACGGGGCTGCAAGCAGCCAATCGTCTAGGTAAGGGAAGACATAATGCCCCTAGCGCCTTAGAGCCGCAACCACTACTGCCAAGCAATTTGTGAAGACTCAAGGAGCGGAGGAGAGGCCGAACAGGAGAATCCGAAACTGATGATGCTCCCCCTGGAAGTAGAGCCTCAGGTACTTCCTGTGAGGGAGAAAGACCCCAATGTGCATGTACGCATCTTGCATGTCTAGGGGAGCAGAGCCAGTCTCCCTGATGCAGCAAATGAAGCAGACCTGGAAGAGTCACCATCTGGAACCTTCTGTACTCTATATAATAGTTTAAAGAACCGAAGTCCAGAATGGGACAAAGGTCTTGTGTCTTTTTTGGAACCAGGAAGAAATGGGAGTAATACCCTTTCCCCCGCTGCTGCAGAGGGACTGGCTCTATTGCCCTTTTCCGCAAGACAGCCAGAATCTCTCCTTCTACGAGTGAAATGTGAGGAGGAGGATATCTCGAGGACCTTGGTGGATTGTCTGGGGGGGATTTCAGTGAACTCCAGCTTATGTCCCCTCCTTGTAATATCGAAGACATACAGGTTATTCACCTGTAACAGGAGTTCTAGGAATGGTATATGTTGTTCATCCACACTGTCTGGCAGGTTCCTTGCTGCTTTAAATCTTGCCGGAAGGTCTTCAAGCTGGCTCCTTCCACCCACCCGGGTGGTAAAACTCTTGGCTCCGCCCCATGATGCCAGATCTATCCCACTGGAAGCCAGGTTGTGCGTCGAAGCTGGGGAGGCCGGGTGGGTCGTTTGGATGAACAATATATACCATTCCTAGAACTCCCGTTAGGAGGTGAGTAACCTGTATTTTTAAGGACATGGATATGTAGTTCATCCACACTGTCTAGCAGACTCCTGGCAGTTCTCTGGGAGGAGGGAGGCAAGGTGCACACCCCCTACTTAGGGAATAAAGACTGGAGAACCGAGGTCCCAAAACCAGCATCCCGGCGTGACTCAAGGTCGATGTGGTAATGGGTAATAAAGGTGTGTGCTGACTTCAGGTAGCAGCCCTGCAGATTTCCTGGACAGGGACGCCCTGGAAGCAGCCACCCAAGCAGTAATGGCAGGTAGAATGAGCTCTTATCCCTTTGGGAGGCTCCATGCCCGCCAACCTGTAGCAGAGATCTATGCGGAGGTGACCCACCTGCCTATAAATCCGCTTGGCTGCAGGTCTGCCAGGTCTTGACTTCAGCGTAGGTGACAAACAGCTGGCCGAACCTCTCCCGAACTTCAGCCGTTCGCTCCTTATAATAAGAGAGCTTCTAGGGTCCAAAGTATGAAGCCTATTCGGCCTCCGAGGTGTGATTGGGTAGAACACCGCAGAGTCAACACCTGGTTAAGGTGAAACTCGATACCACCTTCAGAAGGAATTTCGGGTGGGCGCGGGACAACCTTGTCCCTGTGGAAGACCAGATAGGGAGACTCGATGGAAAGCACCTGGAGCTCCCATCCTTCTGGCTGAGCGTGATAGCCACCAAGAAGGCGGTCTTCCATGACAGGTGAGAGATGTCACACCTGTGCATTGGTTCGAATGGCTTGCCCATGAGCTTAGCCAATACCAGCAGTAGATTCCACGGAGGTGGAGGTTCTCGCACCGGAGGGGATATGTGATCAAAGCTTTTGAAAAAGCGCCCTACCACCTTCTCCTGCACCACCGACTGCTTGCAGGCCCCCGCCCGGTAAGCAGAGATGGCTGCCAGGTGCACCTTGCCCTGACACCAAATGCAGAGGGGGACAGTGAAAAAGCAGGGATACTGAACAAATATTTCTGCTCAGTATTCACAAAAGAGGAGGGGGAAGTGCCTAATCTAATTAACAGAAGCACTCTTGATAGGTGGGTCGATCCCAGTCCTTTCACAGAAGAAAGGGTTCTGCAAGAACTCCTAAAACTGAAGGTGGACAAAGCAATGGGTCCTGATGGAATTCACCCCAGAATTCTAAAAGAATTAAGGAGGAACTAGTGAAACCACTGGCTACTCTTTTTAATAAATCATGGGAGGATGGTTTGGTACCCGAGGACTGGAGGAAGGCGGATGTGATTCCCCTTCACAAAAGTGGGACCAAGACAGAGGCAGGAAACTACAGACCTGTCAGTCTGACCTCTGTGGTAGGGAAAGTGATGGAGTCACTTCTGAAGGAAAGAATAGTTGAGTACCTAGAGGCCAGTGGAGCACAGGACCCAAGGTAGCATGGGTTCACAGTGGGAAGGTCATGTCAGACGAATCTAATAGATTCTTTGACTGGGCGACCAAAGTAGTAGACCAGGGAGGGGCTGTAGACATGGCCTACCTAGACTTTAGCAAGGCATTTGACACAGTCCCACACAAAAGATTAATAGTCAAATTAACCAGCCTGGGAGTGGGTCCCAGGGTGGTAGCCTGGGTAAAACATTGGCTGCACAACAGGACACAGAAGGTAATTGTAAATGGAGTCCACTCTGAAGAAAGAGGGGTTACTAGTGGGGTATCGCAGGGTTCAGTATTGGGTCCAGTCCTTTTTAATGTCTTCATCAGTGACATTGCAGAGGGACTGGAAGGAAAAGTATGCCTTTTTGCAGATGACACAAAGATCTGCAACAGGGTTGATACACAAGGAGGCGTGGAAAGGATGAAAAGGGACTTGGCAAGGTTGGAGGAATGGTCAGAAGTATGGCAGCTAGGATTCAATGCAAAGAAGTGCAAAATAATGCAACTGGGAAACAAGAACCCAGGGGAAGAATACACAATGGGTGGGGAGGTAGTAACAACAACAAAAAAGGAAAGGGATCTGGGGGTAATCATATCAGATGACCTTAAGGTTAGCAAGCAATGTGAGAAGGCAGTAGGGAGGGCTGGGGGTATACTCGGATGTATAGGGAGAGGCATCAGCAGCAGAACACAGGAAGTTGTTATCCCTCTGTACAGAGAGTTGGTGAGACCCCATCTGGAGTACTGTGTCCAGTTCTGGAGTTCCGCAAGGACATAGACAGGATAGAGGTAGTCCAGTGGAGGGCAACTAAACTGGTGCAGGGTGTGCAAGACAAGCCGTATGAGGAGAGACTAAAGGAGCTTAATATGTACTGTATACCCTTGAGGAAAGAAGGGAGAGGGGGGACATGATAGAAACTTTTAAGTACCTCAGTGAAATCAACAAAGTCCAAGAGGGTAGCATCTTTCAGAAAAAGAGACTTGCAAGAACAAGGGGACACAATTTAAAGATAGAAGGAGGGCGGTTCAGGGGCAATGTGAGGAAGTATTATTTCACAGAGAGGGTAGTGGATGCATGGTACAGCCTTCCTGAGGAGGATGTGGGGTCTAAAACTGTGGGAGAATTCAAGAATGCATGGGACAGACATAAGGCAATTCTTGTGGGGGGTAGGAAGAAATAGGCTGTTGGTTAACTAGGATCTGCGGCCTATCCTGTAGGTAGGAAAATGGGCAGACTAGATGGGCCAAGCGGTCCTTATCTGCCGTCAAAGTCTATGTTTCTATATAAAGGCATAGCATTTCCTGGTCGACTCCTTACGGGATGCCTCAACGACATTGAGGACCTCGTCGGAAAGACCCAAGGCCTGGAACTCTAGCCGCTCAGGAACCAGGCCGTCAGGTGCAGGGATTGAAGGTCCGGATGGAATACCTTCCCCTGGTTGACTGAGATCAGGTCCAGGCGGGCTGGAAGCCACCTCGGGAGCCTGGAGCTGAGGAGATCTGGATACTAGAACTGGCGGGGCCAGTCTGGGGCTACCAGAATCACCTGCGCCTTGTCCCTCCTCGCCTTGAGAAGCACCTTGTGGATCAAGGGAAATGGGGAAAGGCGTAGAAGAGGCCCGGGGTCCACGGCCTTGAGAAGGCATCCCCCTGCAGCGAGCCCTGCTGAGGGATGGGCATGAAACAGCCTCAGCTTCGCATTCTCCCTGGAGGCAAACCGGTCCACCTGAGGCATGCCCCAGTGGGAGAACAGATCTTGTACTACCTCTGGCAGAAGAGACCACTCGTGGGACGCAGCTCCTATCCGGCTTAGGGCATCGGCCAGAATGTTGGAGGCTCCTGCCACATGGATGGCAAGGAGATCCACCTCCAGGCTGCGCACGAAGGACCAAGTGTGGAGAGTTTCCCTGCACAGAGGCATGGAGCGTGTCCCGCATAGCGGTTTAGGTAGTACATGGTCGTGGTATTGTCCGTCTGGACCTGGACCACTTGACCCCGTACAAACGGAGCGAAGGCGGTGAGGGCTAGATGAACCGCTCGAAGCTCCAGCAGGTTGATGTGGCATCAGGACTCCCGAAGGGACCAGAGGCCGTGCGCTCTGTGCTCCCCCAGATGGGCACCCCAACCCATCAGAGAGGCGTCGGTCGATAGACCATCGGCTCGGGGCGGACAAACAGGATGCCCTCCTGCAGATGAGCTGGAAAGATCCACCACTGGAGAGCTTTCCACATCTCTTGGGTCACTGTCACTGGCTGATGCAGAGGACCGGAGCGCTGTGACCATTGGCTGGCCAGTCCCCATTGTAGGGGATGCATGTGCCAACGGGCCCAACGGACCACGCTGGTGCAGGCCGCCATGAGGCCCAGGAAGTCCCGGGCAGGGCGCAATTGCCCAACCTGAAATGATTGGGCAAAGGAGGAAAGAACCTCGGCCTTGTCCACCAGGAGCCGTGCTCTGGCTCGCAGAGAGTCGAGCTCTGCCCCGATGAATTAGATCACCTGCTTTGGCACGAGTTCCGACTTGGCCTCGTTGATGAGGAGGCCAACTTGAGAGCAAACCTGGAGGGCCAGATCCCTGGACCGCTCCACCTCCTTTCTGGAGGAGGCCGCAATCAGCCAGTCATCCAGGTAGGGGTACACCCGGACCCTTCAGCGCCGCAGGACTGCTGTCACCACTGCCATGCATTTGGTGAAGACCCTGGGAGCTAGAGAAAGGCCGAAGGGCATGGCCTGGAACTCGTAGAGGGACCCCTCTGCTCTGAAGCGGAGGAATCGCTGGTGGGATGGACGGATCAGGATGTGAAAGAACGTGTCCTGGAGGTCCAGAGAACAGAACCACACGCCTCGTTCCAAGGATGGAATGATCTGAGCCAGAGTGACCATCCTGAAGGTTCAAGACCTTAGGAACCTGTTCAGGTCGTGCAGGTCTAGAATGGGCGCCAGCCCCCATCGTTCAGGTACCAGGAAGTACCTGGACACAAACCCTGGGTCTGGTGGAGGATCCACCACCTTCCTGATCACCTCCTTCTGGAGGAGCAGGCAATGTCGGCTCCACGGCCAACAGAGAGGCTGCGGACCTCGTAGCCCCCCGTGGGAGCTTGGTTGGAAGCTCGAAGGGCGGGACCGTTCAACTCGAGACAGACCCCTTCCTACCACCTCCAACACCTAGCGGTCTGTAGTGATAGCGGACCAGGCAGAAAGAAAGTGGCGGTGCTGTCCCCCCATGGGGGGAACCCAGGGGAAAGCGACGTGGCTTGGGACGACACCCCTCAACCCGTCACTGGGCAGGCTTGGAGGAAGGACCGGCCGAGGGACCTCCTGGGCCTTTTCCTCCCGGCTTCCTGCTGGAGGAAGCTGCAGGCTTGGCTTTGGGGTGCCAAGTGCGAACCTGCTGGCCCTGATGCTGGTGTTGCTGGGCCGGACATGCCACAGGGGCAGAAGGGTGAAAGGACTTATGCTGCTGCCAGCGGCCTTTGTCCTTCTGGGCAGATGTGACCGAGTCCAAGGTGGCATTGGACTTCTTAATTCTCTGGAGGTGGCTTTCCACCCCAGGCCCGAACAAGTCTGTACCCAGGAAGGGGACGTCTGCCAACTTGTGCTGGGTATCTGCCGTAAAGGTGGAGATCCGCAGCCAAGCTCTGCGGCGCATGGCCACTGCGGCCGCTACTGACCAGGCACATGAGTCTCCAATATCGAGAGCCGTTTGGAGCTGCTGTTTCGCCACTACCCTTCCCTGATACTGCACCTGCTTGACCGTAGTCTTCAGGTCAGCCGGGAGATGAGGATCACCTCATCAGGAGACCATAAGGGGCGTGGAGAATCGCCATCAATGCGGCCGAACTGGTCTGGCGGAGGCCGAGGAGGGCCGCAGCATACACTTCGCCCGGCACAGTCCAGCTTTTGGACTCTCTGTTGGGGGCTTGTCACGTCCTGGCGTTCGGAACCAGAAAGCCTATCGGTAACCAACCCCTCCGCAGAGGGGTGCTCCGAGAAACCGGACAGTGACCTGGTAGGGACCGCGTACTTCCTGGCCATCCTGGCCGAAGGAGCAGGACAAGAAGCCGGCCACTGCCATAACTCCAAGGCTGGGCCAACAATGGCTTCAGACACCAGAAAGGCCTCCGTGGGAGAATCCCCTCGGTCCAGTATCTCCGTGAGGGGATACTTGGCCCACTTGGATACGGGCTCGAGCTGCATCCTGGTGGACTCCGAGATGAGCCGAAGCAAACCCATGAACGAGGATGGGCTCTTGTCCATCGACTGTCCCCCGGAGGACTCCAGGTCAATGGGCCTGGAGAACAGGGAAGAGTCATTGTCAGACTCTGAGGAGTCTGCAAACAGCTGCCTAGGACCTGAGCCACCCTCCACCTGCCGAGGATGGTCGAGAGTGAGGGTGACCAACAACCGGTGGGGCAGTCCCTGACCCGACAGAGAATCCTTGGTCGGAGCCCCAGATTTCAGTTGTGGAGGCGGGGTTCCACCACAATCGGTTGGGCAGCTGGTTTTGGCTGAACAACTGGTGCCGGTTTGGGCACCTCGACCACCGCAAGGGGTTGTTTCAGCCTTTTCGAGTGACAGCCACTTAATGGCCGGGGAAGGCGACGGCATCGGCTTGTTCCCGATCAGAAGGAGCTGCTGCCACATTATGTCCTCGTAGCATCAACGCAATTTGCGCCGAAGCCTCTCCTCCTCTCCGAGGAAGGCGAGGATGAGCGGTGCCACCGCTTTCTTGGTGCCGAGACCGAGATCACCGTGTCGGCTGGATCGAAGAGGTCCAAGACCGTGTTTCCCGAGGTGGGTCTGGGAGGGAGCGGGAAACCCTGCCTCCCTCGGCTCAGGAGCCTTAACTGGGGACTCCGGTACAGGAGGCGAGGCAAGTCTCGGTTTCCACCGGAGACGGTGAAAGGGATGTTGGCTTCTCCAGTCGACAGCCTGTCCGACGGGTCAAGAAAAATCTCGACCGCGTCAACGGGTGTCTCGGCCGGCTGACCTGACGGGGACACTGTGAAGCCAGCGGCCTTAGCCACAACCTCGACTGAAGTCGAAAGTCGACTTTCCGGGGAAGGGGACCTCTCCCGTTCCCATGAACGTCGACGGTGCGACTTACCCTTCGAGTCCTTCTTCTTGGACCGAGAGGAGTGTCCTGATGGCCCCTCACCTTTCGTGGAGAGGGACTGGCAAAGCTCCTTGAAAGAAGCTGTATAGAAGGAGCCCAAAGAGAGCGGGATAAATGCCGCGACCGAGGAAGACGAAGATGCGGCCTGGGCCGCCTCCTCCTCGAGGGTGATCATCTGTTCAAGTTGCTCAGCCGAGCCAGCCACTGCGGAAACCGCCCAACAGG
Organism: Neoceratodus forsteri; assembly: GCA_016271365.2. Taxonomy (NCBI): domain Eukaryota; kingdom Metazoa; phylum Chordata; order Ceratodontiformes; family Ceratodontidae; genus Neoceratodus; species Neoceratodus forsteri. The sequence goes on along the minus strand of JADMNL010000023.1, from coordinate 378,746,277 downwards.
TCTCCTTCGACTTCACCGGCGGTATACGTCTCTTGGGGTGCCCAAGTTGGAGCCTGGCAGCATGGTCTTTGAGGACATTTGCCGAGAAGAACTTGTACAAATCGCAGGCCTGCGGATCGTGGTCAAGCCCGAAGCAGCAGACGCGCGTGGAGTGCGGATCGGTCCTAGACATCTTCTGTCCGCATGGGCACCGCTGAAAACCGGGAGTCGATTTGTCCATCGCAGCCACGAAGGAAGAAGCAGACTGAAGTCTAGAAAACTTTAAAATTATTTTTGGGTGAACCGAAGAGTTTGGATCCAGTCTAAACGCAGAGTGCTAAGGAGGGAACCTGAGCTTCCAAGTGGTAAGGAAGATCTGACGTCATGGGGCGGAGAAGAGAGTTTTACCACCCGGCTGGTGGGAGGAGCCAGCTTGAAGACCTTCCGGCAAGATTTAAAGCGGCAAGGAACCTGCCAGACAGTGTGGATGAACAACATATCCATGTCCCTAGAACCACTGTTCCGCAGTGATAGAGCTCCATCCCTTTAGATGAAGGGAGAAGCGACCCCCTACTGCCTCCCTTGGAACCTGCTCCGGAGGAGGGGGGGTTGGGAGGGAGTCATTGGGCAGAGCCGGGAGTGGGAAAAGAAGCTTGGGAGGACTTGGGGCCACGAAAAGAAGCACCCCCAGGCTGCTGGTTGCCAGCTCTCCTTTTAAAGTCACCTCTCTGGCCTTGTTGGTTGCCATGGGCTTGGGCACCTGAGGGCTTCCGAAATGGCCCTTGCCTCGCCTTTCTCTGGTCTCCTCTGTACATCTGACGGACAGATCAGATGGATTTCCCCGACTCCTGGAGACGAGAGATGAGTGACTCTGTCTCTTGCCCAAACAAGACGGAACCCTGGAACGGGAGGTCCCAGATCCCAGACTGCATTTCTTGGTGAAAGGCTGAGACTCTCAACCAAGCATGGCGCCTGAGACAGACCCCTGATGCTGCCACTCTGGTCGCCGTGTCTGCAGTGTCATTCGAGGCACGGAAAACATGCATGTCAATGTCCGAGCCCGACTTAAGGCACCCAGAATCTCCATCTTCTGTGTGGAGTCTGGCAAGGCATTCACAAGCTCTTGTCTCCATTCCCAGAGCGCATTCTGGTACTGAACCATATGCTTCAGGAAATTAAGGGACCTAATGGAGCAGGTGGAGGCAGAATAGACCTTCTTGTCCACCTGGTCCAAATAGCGAGACTCTGGGTCAGGAGGCTGTGAGCTAAGGTGCTTCAGCTGCTTGGACTTACCGTGGGCAGCAGTAATCACGGAAGAGTCCACCTGAGGGTACTCTGACAGGAAAGGCTCATCCCTCGGGGCTCTGTACAGCCGATCCGACTTTTTAGGAACTGCTGGGACCAAAGCTGGATGCTTCCAGGTAATCCTGGAAGGTATCCACTAAAGGATGCACCACGAGAGGCTTGGGCTCCTTTTGCCTCAGGTACTTGGCTAGTCGCAGACGTTCAGGATCCAGGTCCTCCATATCCCATTCATTAGAGGCCTGGATATGCCTCATGACGTCCATAAAGGGTGGATCATCAGGAGGTGAGCGGGGCTGGTCCTTTTCTCCTTGGGAACCCCCTATTCCCTAGAGGGAAGAAGAGGACGATTGACTACTAGGTGACGAGTAGCCGGACCTGCCCCTATGACTAGCCCCGCTCGAACGTCGGTGGCTCACAGACCGACGTCAGTCCGAGGACGGACGTTGGTCATGAGACCGACAATGGAACGATGACTGACGTAATCGGAACAGGAACGGCTTCTAGTATGAGACCTAAACTGGCGTTGGCTACTTGCCCTCGGTGAGCGCCGGTGTCGGTCTGCGGATCGAGATCAGGAACGGGCCCTGGAGGGTGAGTGAGGCAACGGCCTCTCGGGGGTCTTCTTCGGCGAAGGAACACCTTCCGGATGAGGTTTACCTGATGGGTCCAGAACCGGTGACGGTGCCGGCTTCGCGGGGTTCTGTTTTGAACTTGGCCCCACCAAAAGGAAAAAAGATCCTGGAGCTCCTCCTTGGTAAACACTGAGGCCGCTGTTCCTGGAAAAGGGACCTCTGAAATACCCGGCCCAGAGGGGAAGTCTCCTGGAGAGCCCTGAGGGGAAGAGGACTTGAGAGATATAGATGCTGTCCCTTGGCTGGTAGGGTCGGGATCCTTCGCCCCTTCTACCGGTGATGGAACCGGGACTGATGATGGTTCCTCATGGGTGGGGGCGCTGGAGTGTTCTCAGACTCCAGGGGCTTGCCCTTATCAGGCGAAGCCGGGACCTTGGTGGGCAGGGCCGTGGCTTGCACTTCCAAGGTCTTAGGGGTGACTCTGAGCGGCGTCACCTTGGGCCTAGCAGGTTTCTCCCCAGACATACCTGCTTTGGCCTGTGCTTTTTTTGCAGGAGCGGAATCCTTCTTGGAGTGCTGCTCTCCAGAACCCAAGGAAGAGTGGGGCTTCTCAGGGGAGGACCGAGAGCAGGACCTGGACCGGTGACGGGACCTACTATGGTCCTTGTCTCAGGACCATTTGTATTTCTCCTTGTGCTTGGCTTTATCTCTGGAGGTGTGCAAGTCCATCTTCTGCTGTAGAAGGAACGCCTTGACAGCATTCAAACAGTGAATTCTAGTCCTACTTGTGAAGCCCTGGCAGGCAGAACAGGCCGCAGTGTCACGGTTAGGCCCCAGGCGAAAGACACACTTAGTGTGGCCGTCCTTGAGTGGAATCTGACAGACGCAGCTGCACTTGTTGTGATGGGGTCCCGATGAGGAGACCGATGACGAGGATGACATACGTCAGTACTGAAAAACCATCGAAGTTAGAGTGAAAAAGCGACAGAATAGCGGCAGTTTTCTGCTGGTAGCTGGCAAACCAAGAACTTTCAATGTCTGTGGTCACGGGGGAAAAGAACTGGAATGGAGCTGGGTCCGCCCCTTTTGTACCAGGGCTGGCGGGTGGAGCCGGCGTCGGGGGTTGTGTGTTCCCTGCTGGGTACTGCTGGCTGAGAAGTTTTCCGGTGTGTTCTAATACCTGTGGTGTTAGTCCTAATGGTTACAGCCTACTGCAAGAGCTCCCACTCTAAGTAAGATCAGGTCTTCTACGACTGAGGTCAGCAGCTTCCACTTGTGCATCCTGGACTGCAACCTGCTTAGTCTGTCTGCCAAGATGTTTTGGGTGCCTGGAGCATGGGCTGCCAACAATTCTAGACCATGTTCTACAGCCCAGAACCAGACCTTCATTGATTCCCTGCACGGGGGGTATGAATGACTCCCCCTTACTTGCTGATGTAGTGCACTATGCAGATACTGTCTGTATGCACCAGCGGAGGGCCCAGGGACAGATAATCCTCTTTCAAAACAGGTACAAGCACTACTCCTCCGCCACAAAAAGAATCAAACACAACACATTTCTGCATAAACTGCTTATTTATTTCATCAAACAGCAGTTCACAGTTCTCAATAGTGCAATAATGTAAAAAAACAAACAAGGATAGCAACAGAGATACGCTAGCCCCTGTGCTTTGGCTCCTAGCCTTCCTTAGGGGGCTTAATTCAAAATACTCGGAGCTGAGCATTTATTGGCTGTACAAACACATGTCATCCATTTGAGAAAAGAAGATATCACTTGGAACCATTTCTCTCTCTTAAAGTGATAGTACAAACTTGAATGTTTCTCATAAGGGTCTAACCTTTGCACCAAAGCCAATTATATTCAAGTAATAAAGCTGCAGTCATTACTGTACTTTTATCACTTGCAGCATACTTCATGACTGCTCTTAATTTATACTTGAGTCTGTTTACTATTAAATACCACTTACATAGGCGCCAAGGCCAATCACTGGTCAAGCAGCATTAAGGGATGGCATAATTACAAATAATGAATTTCAATATTTGTATAATGAAAATCCGATAATGCCTATGTTTTATGCCATTCCTAAAGTGCATAAAGATTTGATGCATCCACCGGGAAGACCAACAGTGTTGGGGGTGGGCTCCCTAACTTCACCATTGTGTGAATTCACTGATTTATACTTACAGCCATGTATGAAAAAATCTCCCCTCTTATTTGAAAGATGCCAGCGATACCATTTTAAAGTTTAAGGAAACTAAATGACAGAAGGGATACCACTGGGTAACCACTCATGTTATGGCTTTATACACCTCAATCCAGCATACGAATGGGATTACAGCGGCAGAGTTCTTCTTGACTAAACACAATGAGGGGGCACAAATTTGTAATATCAGCTTTGAAGTTTGTACTTGAACACAATTTTTATGAGCTCAATAGGGAATATTACATGCAACGTTGTGGCACAGCTACGGGGGCATCAATGGCCCCGGCATATGCCACCTCTTCATGGGTTTATGGGAACAGGACATATATGACCAAACACCCATTTTTTTTTTTATAAAATTAAAAAATTGGGAAGATTTATAGATTGTTTATGCATATTTGGGTGAGATGCAGTTGCAGTAGAAGCATTTGTGAACCGGCTGAATAACAACACATGGAATCTAAAATTTACATCTCAGACAAGTGCAAAGCAAATCAATTTCCTGGACATAACACTGAAGGGGGACTGTGAAAATGGCATAGTATCAACACTGGGGTATAGAAAAAACATGGCCACAAATTCCCTGGTACACAATAAAAACTCACATCCAATAAAACTAAAGAACTCCATCCCCTATGGGCAGCTCCTTAGGATAAGAAGGAACTGCACAGTGGATGAGGATTTTGTAGGTCAGTCAGAAGAATTACTGCAGAGATTTAAGGAAAGGGGATATACAAAAAAGGTGTTACAGAAAGCATTTCAAAAAGTAGGGAACAAAACCCAATAGGAACTTTTAACATACAGTAAAAGAGGAAAGGAACCTAAGACACAAACTGAGGGGGCCCCATAACATTTTCTTTGGAATTTAACAACAAATCTGGGCAAACAAGAAACACCATTTGCAGGAACTGGGGGTTTTTACAGATTGATAATGTACTTGGGGAATAGTTGGAACACATTCCAGGTTCACATTCAGGAAAACAGCATCCATTAAGGATAAGCTGGTGCTAAGCCAGTTTAAAAAGCAGTCACAAGGAACATCTACCTGGTTACCAGTTAGACCTGCTGGGGTCTACAAGTGTTACAACTGCAATATTTGTCAACATATGTATGTCAAAAAGGATTTTGTCTCAGTAACAACTGGAAAGAAGAATGGAGCTTAGGGACTTCATAACGTGCACAACACACTTTGTGGTATATATTCGGTGTTGTTGCCACAAGTATTATATTGGGAAGATGGCGAAAATGCTAAAAGAGTGAGTTCAGGGGCATGTTCGCTCAATTATCAGAGATTGGATACTCCTGTGGGGAGGCATTTTCTTGAGATGCATGATAGCAAACCAGACAGTCTGAGATTTATGGGCTTGAAACACATTAAAAGTCCAAATAGAGGTGGAAATAGACAGGACATCCTTTTGGCAAGGGAAAGTTACTGGATTTTTAACCTGGAAATGGTTAAACCAAAAGGTCTAAATAATGCATGGATTTAAAGCCACACTTGAGAAAGAATAGGTAATGCCAAGTACTGCGCCCCGCTAGCTGTTATTTATGGATTCAAATCCTATAATTACTGTATACTGGAAACTGACATAATAATTACAGATCAATGAACATCCAGATCTAATAAGAACAGTTACAGAATTAAGCAATAAGGCATGACCAGGGGTTAGAATTAACAGTCTGTTAATCACCCCTAGAGTGTAATGTGGCACGAGGTGCAGCCGGAGCTGTTAATGCTCTAGGGGTGATTAACAGACTGTTAATCTAACTCCTGGGAATGCCTTATTGCTATTATAAAAAATGATTCCAAAAGAAAAGTGTTAAAAGTATACTTTTTGAATGTTTTCCTCATTTAGAAGGAGATTTTTAATAAAATAGTTCTTCCACCAACAGTTTAAGAATGCTGGTTCAAAATCAGAATGCATTATTCCACACATTCAGCAGTACTAGAGGATAGAATGCTGACAGGAGGAATCCATGTGCCATGGTGATCAGGCTGTACATGACAGTATAACATGGATTAATGTAAGGTTGTTGGAATCCTAACAACCAATCAGATTGCAGCATTTCTGAGAGCCTTTTTATAATATGGGGAATCTATTTAGCTATAGATACAATCTGTAATATCAGGATGCTTGTATTTTTTAGAAAAAACTATAATGATATTCTTTTGAATGTTTTAACTATGAGAGCTTTAGATTCTACACCATTATATTAAAATATCAGGGAGACCAGTGATTGGCCTTGGCTCCTACGTAAGTGGTACTTAATAGTAAACAGACTCAAGTGTAAATTAAGAGCAGTCATGAAGTATCCATTTTTTCAAATGGATGATGTGTTTGTACAGCCAATAAATGGTCAGCTCTGAGTATTTTGAATTACGCCCCCTAAGGAAGGCTAGGAGCCAAAGCGCAGGGGCTAGCGTATCTCTGTTGCTATCCTCAGTGATTTTTTACACTACTGAGAACCATGAACTGCTGTTTGATTAAAAAATAAGCAGTTTACACTGAAATTTGTTATGCTCAATTCTTTTCGTGGAGGAGGAGTAGAGCTTGTACCGGTTTTGAAAGAGCATACTTTATTGTGGCAGGGCTGGCTGCCTGATTCCAGGCACACCCTGTCTGTTCCTTAAGCGCATTACAGTTTCTAACCTACCCGAACTGTTGGGACAGGTACTCCTGAAAGGCTTGCAAGCTGTACAAGATGGTGCTCCTCTCTAGGACATTTATGTGGAGGGAACTCTCCACTGCAGTCCAAGTTCTCTGGGTCTGGTGAGGGCCCAGGTGTGCGCCCCAGTCCATCCCTGAAGCATTTGTGGAGAGTATCTGATGAGGGAAGGCAATCAGGAAAGGAACCTCCCTGAGAAGATTGCTGGGTTCCATCCACCTCTGAAGCACTTTCCTTACTGGCGAAGAGACTAGAACCTTCTCTTCTAGATCACCTGTGTGCTGCTCCCACTGGACTCAAAGTCCACTGGGCAATCTGCATGTACAGCCTTGCCAGTAGAACTGTGACAGTGGCTGCAGCCATGAGGCCCAGCAGCCGCAGGAATGTTCTGACTAAGATATACCGGTTGCTGTAAAGGAAACAGACCTGTTCTGTTCTGTCCTGGAGCAGGAAGGCCACACCCTGGGCCATATCCAGTATGGCCCCAGGTACTGGAGATGCTGACATGGGGTAAAAATTGACTTGGACAGGTTGACCATAATCCCCAGGGCATGGAACAGCTGTCTGGTACGCACCGGGGTGCGAGTGAGTTGCTCCTCTGTCTGAGCTTTGAGCAATCAGTCGTCCAGGTAAGGGAAGATGGTCAGTCCCTCCCTCCTGAGGGCTGCCGCCACCATCGACAAGCGTTTGGTAAAGAATTATGGTGCAGAAGACAAGTCAAAGGGTAATGCCCTGAAATGGTAGTGCCCCACAGAAGAGGAACCTGAGGTACTGCCTGTGGGGAGCGCAGATCTTTATGTACAGGTATGCATCCTGCATGTCCAGGGAGCATATCCAGTCTCCCTTGTGCAGTAGAGGCAGCAGGCCTTGGAAGGTTACCATCCTGAACTTCTTGTATTGGATGTAGAAATTCAAGTTTCTCAGGTCCAAGATGGGCTGCAAATCCCCCGTGGATTTGGGGACTAGAAAGAAGTTGGAATAGAACCCTCTATTACTCTGGAACTGGTTCTATGGCCCTTTTTTGCAGCAGCGTGCAACGTTTCCATAGCAACATTGGAACGTGATCTGAAGGGTAGTTTGAAAGAACTGGAGGAAGAACTGTAGGGCCCAAGCATCTGATGTGATTTCCCACCACCTTTCTAGGTGGAGGGAGAAGCGACCCCCTACCACTGCCTCCTGCAGTGCTGGAGGGTGGGTGTCAGAGCAGGAATCATGCTGAGGTTCGGCCAGTGGCCTGGGCAGCACCTCCACCTTTAGGAGCCTTCCCGGTGGTGGCGGTAGGGGTGGACGAGGCTGTGGCTGCTCAGCTCTTGGCTGGCTGCTGGGCACCTGGCTTGGGTCTGTAGGAGGCCCGACGAAAAGGCACCTTCTGGCCACCTCATGGCTGTGTATAGTAAAGGGAGTGAGCTGAACACAGGGTTCTCCTGGAGGCCTTCATATCAGAAAGGATGTCCTCTACATCCACCCCGAAAAGCTTGTAGCCTCTGAAGGGGGCATTCAAGATGGACTGTTGTATGTCAGTGGCAAAACTGGACACCTTGAGTCAAGAATGTCGTCTGAGTTAGATGCCAACTGCAGCTGCTCTAGCTGAGCAGCCGCAACATCACAGACCACCCTCAAGAGGTGCTTGCCCACATCAGTGCCTGGACTGGATGGCTTTAAACAGCTCCTATCTCCGAGGACCCTCAGGAAGGGCCTAAGCAGTAGCCTTGCCCTTCTTCCGTTAGATATTTTGAAACTTGACCATATAGGCAATGTAGTTAGTGACCATGATGGCCAATGTGGAAGAGGCACAGGCCCTCTTGCCCATAAGGTACAGCTTTCTGGACTCCTTATCTGAGGGGAAGGGGCCGAGGTCTCTTGGACCTACCACGGGCAGAGTTTATGACTACTGAATCTGCCCTTGGTTGCGCTGCAAAGAAAGGAATCCCCGAGGGAGCCTGGTACAATTTGTTTGCCTTTCTGGGCATCGCCGGAATCATATTCGACCTGTACCAGGCAGCCATATTGGCGGCGTGGTCTGCAGCATCAACGAAAGAGGTTGCAGTCCTGTAGCCGACAAGGTAGTCTGGGGTGTCGACAAGGGAGGCTGGAGTCTTGGCAGTGCAAAACAGCCAGAGGCGTCAACGGGGAAGGCTGAATCCCTGACGTCGACAAAATGGTCGAGAGCACTGATGGGGATGCAAACATCCTAGCATCGAGAGGCCGTTGCTGGCCAAGAGAGGTCCGGCGGAACACCCTGCTGTCTGCCTGATTCTGAATGGGCCTGAATGACGAGTTGAAGTGTTGACAGGGGCATCAGGAGGCCCAACACTGTCAAGCCAGCGCTGGCCAAGGAGAGACTGGTGGGCGGTGCTGCCAAAGCCAACCATGTGGAGGAGAGGGTGTGGGTAGCAGCGGGGGCTGCCACTGAAGTGACCATTGCACGAAGTGGTGACTGAAAGCGTGCTGGAGAAGCCTTGTCCCTAGGCCTGTCTTCATCCCAGTGCTTGTATTTGCCAGCAGATTTGTCCCTGGCCTTTAAGGAGTGGAAGCCCGTGGACAGAGCTGGCAAGGTGGAGGAGCTTGTTCCCTGGAGCTCCTTCTCCATGTGGGCGACCTTCTGTTTCAGGAGGAAGGCTTCTAGGGCTTTCTGACAGCGTTGTTAAGTGATCTGGTTGAATTTGTGGCAGGCCTCACAGGCCTGGATGTCATGGTCGGCACAGAGACAAAGGATGCAAGTACCGTGGTCATCCTTGTCAGAGATCTTCTTGCTGCACCCGCAAAGTTTCTCAGAACCGGTAGACATAAACAACTGGGAGAAATCCCTTTAAAAAATAAACTGATTACTAACTAGGGTCAGAAAAATAAAAGAAAGTAAAAATCAAACATTTGGTAGGTGACTGAAGCTGCGGCGTTCTCCATGCAATGGTCGATGAACTGAGGAGGGCGCTGGGCTGCCCTCATTTATATGGGAGGGACGATGTTGGCTGATGTCATCATCAAGGGCGGCTCAGCTAGAAAGTTTTCCATGTGGTTCTAGTGCCTGACAGCCACAGTTACACAGGTGTGGCTTGCTGCAAGAGATAACCTCGAAGATCTGCCTGTTGCATATCAATAGCAAACCCAGCAACTCTAAGCCAGGAATATCTTCTCATACAAATGCCAGAAGCAGCAGACCTAGCAGAGGCATCAGACTGATCACCAAATGTTTGCCAACCTCAGCACCAGTAGACAATGTTTTTAGTAGATCATTCTCGGCACAGCCATCAGGCAAAGCCTAAGAAGCGTTATGAGCAGCTTTCCCCAGGCTGTTCTGATATTCGATCATGTGGGCCTGGTAGTCTGCAATCCTACTGCCCAAAGATGCTGAGGCATAAGTATGTTTGCCCATCACATCTAGCTTCCTGGATTTCCTGTCAGGAGCTAAAGTACTCGTATGTCTAGGGGCTTTAGACCTATCATGAGCAGCCATGATGACCACAGAATCATTTTCAGACTGGTTAGCATAATAAGGCTTAGCAGGTGATGCAGGATACTGCTCATCAGCCTTTCTAGGAACTGCAGGCAGAGAGTTTGGTCTGTACCATGCAACCAAAGTAGCATCCTCTAACGCAGGATATATGGGTGGACTAAAGTAGGGTGAATGGGGCACCTCCAAAAATTGAGATGCATTTTAGTGTAATCTTCCTCTTCTACTTCAAAGTCCATTACAGATTACATTTTCTATATCATGGCTTGAAAAGATGGGTCCTCAGGAGAAGATCTTGGGATAGAGACCACTGAGTCCTCACTACAGGATGAAAGAGTAGATCTAGAGCAACTGGGACCCTCCCAAAATTGCTCATGCTCATATTTCTCCTCCTGTATGGGCATGAGGCCAGGATGTTATTCCATTTCATTGTCATCAGCACTATCGATGATGGGAGCCAGAGAACAGCTCAGCAACACCAGCAGTGGCCGAGATGCAGGAATCTGTGGTGTGCTACTGAAACCCATCGACAGGGGCTGAGTGCCAGAAGGCCCCGTCGGCAGAATAATTGCCAACATTGGAAATCTAGGCAGAATGTGTGGAATCATTTCAGAAAACACCACCAGCATAGCCTGGGAGTCAATGGCACCCTGAAATGGTGCCAGGACTACCTGCGTTGATGGGCCTTGGCCCAACAACTGCATCATACCATTCACAGTAGGTACGGCAATGCCTAAGCAAAGCCCTGATTTTGGTGTCTCAACGATGGTGGTGGTGGTGGGCTGCAGTCAATGCTGCCATGGTGAGCGATGTTGAAGGTTTATCTAGTCTCAATGACAACCAGGACATCACTGGCGAAGCAGACTTTTCTTTTTCAAAGTGCTTGTGCTTATGGCTGGACAACAAGGAAGGCCGTGACTATAGTTCCTTGCCCCTATCCTCAGACTTTGAAAGCCACCTTTTGGCTGATGGTGAGGGAGGGAAAATTTTGAGCCATTTTCCTTCTCCATGGCTTCCAATGTCTAACAGAAGGACATTTTCTAGAATTTATTATGATGTTGCCTCGTAAACTGTCTCACAAGTCCTCTCATTGTGAGACAGGCACAGACAGCGCATACAGACCATGTGTATGTCCTCTTTGTAAATTTTATCTCTGCAATTTCAATACAACTACCAAAAATTTCCGTGTGGTCCTAGCATTGACGGCTTATAGTTCCCAAAGGTGTGGCCCAGTAAAGGAGAAATCCTCAAAGATCAATATTTAGTTTTTAGTGTTCTCAACAACTATATCCCACCAATCACTTGCAGTTACTAGTTACAACTCTTAACACAAAATATTGCTGTAAATAATTGTGACCTTTTAGTAGATATAGATCTCATTTAAAATGGCAAACATTGTGTTTTTATTCTGTATTACACTTTCGGACTCATGCCCCTCTTTACAGCTCCTTACAAACTACTTTAAGAGACTATTTGGAACAAAGTCAATACCTTTTGTTCTGTAAACTTTTCCCATACCTCTCAACTGTCCCCGATTACGAGGCACGTCCCTCATTCTGCCCCTCATGGAAAATGGTGCTGCCCACATTGAGGATGTCCTGACTACGGCAGAAATTCCTAATATTCTCAAGTGCTATTTCAAAAATATTTGTACAAATAAGTACAATAGTTTCCACAGTGTTTTGAGCTTTTGTCTCACATCTGAGGATGTGTCCCTCATTATGAGGGTTAGTATCCCTTATTCTATGAGTGTCCATGCCCCTCATTTTAGTGGTACAAGGCTGTGAGGTATGACTTTTCCTTTGTGATAACTATACTAGCTCATGACCATCTTCAATGCTCAAGTATTCAATTAATTTAAAGACACAATAATAAAAACAAATCTCCAGTCCAATGCTTAAATAAATCTGCTAACAGAGGCAGCAGTTTAAAATGACAATGTTCAATCTGAAATACACAGCCAAATACAATTACCTAATTAAAACTTGTACCTAATTACATATTACCAATACATGAACTGAAAACAGAATATCAAGAACAGATGCCCCATTTTGGTCACTTTATTTAATGAGATTTTTTTTTTGTTTTTAAGTTTAAACTACTAAACAGCACTTTGAAATGGTGAAAACACAAATAGTATTTCTTTTGATACTTAAACGCTTCTTTACTTTTTTCTGTTTTTTTTTTTAAAAACACAGTTCCAGTCCATATATATTTTACAAAAAAAAAAAAGCCTTGTAGGAAGTGACATCTTTTCTACAGTACTTGCTGGTTCCCCAAAATACAGTTCTGAGAGAAACAGTCTAAAAGAAAGCAGTCTTCATAGCTGTAGGATTTCAGCAGCCAAAGCCGGTGCATGGACTGAAACATTACTAAACAACTGGGACAAAACATACAACATCACAGTACTAAGCAAAAATGCCTCACATCCAAAGTAATCAATTAACAGGTTACAAAAGGCGAAGAATTTAGCAGGCATAGTTGTAATACAAGCAATTTCTCTCCTCATTTTGTAAGCCACGGTGACTAGATAAAACATCTAAAACCAATATAAAAATTAGATTTTTTTTTTTTTTACTTATGGTTGTAGCTTATCTATTCCACAGTCTGGAAAGCTTGATGTAATATTTAAAGCACATTTAACGAAGTTGAAACACGTCAAAGTGAAAAGTGTGCATAAAGTGGTCTGGGTCTAGAAGCAAATTTTCAGTTCAGTCATCACTCCTTTTCTAGTCGTGGTTTTCTTGCCAATAAAAGATATACAATTAAAATATCGCCCCCCCCCCGTGGTAATTTACCATGTGAAATTCTAAATTCCAAGTTTAGGAAATTAACTTGGTAAATAACTCCAGCACACACAATCAGTGGTTGTTGCCTTAGTAGGTATACCAACTTACCTTTGAATGTCAGTGTACCCTGTGTTTGTACCTCTTTCTGTTCTTGCAAAGTAAGGAAAACATAGTTTTGAGAACCCTGTTTATTGTTGCTCCTCTGCTGTTTGAGCATTTTCCACAGTGATAAGTTTTTGAACAACCAATACAGTGCACCTGCAGTCATCACTACTAACCTGTCAAATGTGACAATCAAAACTATGGGATATTTACAAAAAAACATTTATTTTCACAATCATTTCATGTGCTGTAAATAAATGGGCTCTGTGCTGTTCGCACAAGTACGCTAATCAGTGTGCACTAAACAAGTGCAATGATGTTTTATTTTTATTTTCTGCTAGAAGTTGAACAATGCTAGCAGCTTAAGCAATAATGCCCAACAGGGTGTGTGTCGTGCTGGGATAACGTCACGCCTCAGGCGGTTGGGCACGAGGCCACAGGCAGAGTGCGTCCAACAACTGAGGTGTGACGTTATCCCAAACGACACACACCCTGGAGGGCATTATTGCTATTATACAATGGCTCGTTGTTATATATAAAATAAAATAATTTTAAAGAATGTTTTTTAGTGTGGAATACTGTAATATATTTGTTTCTTAAGAGGAAATGCAAAAAAAGAGGTCATCTAGCTCATCATATAGCTCATCTACAGGTTCACAGTGAGGCTGAGACTAGACCCGTGATGATGTGCTGGGATAACATCACAGGTCCAGCCCAAGATTGACAAACCAGAGACCAGGAAATGTTCTTGCCATTGTATAATAAGTAATAAGGCAAGACCAGGGGTTAGATTACCAGTCTGTGAATCACCCCCAAGGGAATAATGTGGCATAAGGTGCAGCCAAGTGTCATATTTCCCTTAAAGGGTGATTAACAGACTGTTACTCTAACTCCTGTGAGTACTTTATTTCTATTATAAAAAACTTATTTAAAAAGGAAAGTGACAGAAGTGCACCTTTTTAATGTTTTTTTTTTTTTTTTACACTGAAAGGAAGAATTTTAATAAAATAGTTAATCCATTAGCTGTTTAAGAATGCTGGTTCAGAATCAGACTACATCACTCCAGTCATTCAGCAGTGCTACATGTTGGAATGCGGACAGGTAGAATTCTTGTGCCATGGTGATCAGGCTGGATGAGGGAGGTGGTGCTGCCTTTGTCAGTCTAATAGAGATTAATGAAAAGCTATCGGAATGCTAACAGCCAATCAGAATGGAGTATTTCTAAGGCCATTTTTATAATTGAAATTAATGTACAAAACTGTCACAGTACATTAATTCATATCTTTCAATAAATAAAGTTTCTTCAATAAAACAGTACCCTCCGCCTTTCCTGTACAGAACCTCACTGAGCACAACATACACCACTCACACACAGAAACTGAAGCTGCAAGCCAGCCCACTGGCGTAGAAGGCTGAGGTGCTGAGTGCCTCACCTCCTGCCATGTTGGTGACCTGGGTTCAGGAATGGATGCAGGTCACTCAGGCACTACCAGGGAGGATTGAGCATCCCGAGGTTCTAGGTGGCAGCACAGCACAATGTCAGGGAAAGTGTCTTGCCCACTTGACTCTGGGCGGGGTCTCTGTGGAGGTGGAGATCGCACAATGCGTCACTGCAGAGGCTCAGGGGAGAAAAACCCAGACCATGTCCGGATGACGGCCCAGTCCCCCGCAGGCAGAGGATGGTGGCAAGAATGGGTAAGTCTCAGAGAAGCCAGGTGACTGGGCTGGGGGGGGGGCAGACTTGAATGAGGCCGATCAGGTGGCTACAGGACATAAAAATACTAATTGAAAAGAAAAATAAAACTTAAGCTGCAGAACAAAAGTACAAAAAAAAAAAAAAAAAGAGCAAGGATGCGTTGGAAGACAGTAAAACGATAACTGAATGTGGCAAGTACAAAACTGCAGTGTTACAGGATAGAGAAATGGTTGCCACCAGTAACTCTCATGAGTGAAGCTAGAGGGTTATCTTGGCAAAAATTTTATGAGAACCTGCAGCTAGCACCATTTTGTACTTCCCACCCTCTGTTGTTACGAACAGTATATGGAGAAGAACGCAGGGATTACAAATGTTATTTTCTCTCTAAACATTCTGTTTTCTCACGGATGGCCGAGGAGTTCTGAATTGGAACACAACTGCATCATGATCACTATGTCACTGGAGGGAATCTGTAACCTGACTGGGACAAAATAGTGTAATAGCATGATGACACTAGTAAAAGAGGTGATACAGAGTTGTGAAAGAACATTTGCAACAACAGTAGTCTCCATCTCCACACATCACATAAATATTTCAACCAGAAAATGCCCTAAAAAGGAGCCCACGCACACAATGCAACAGAATACCTAATTCAGGGCCTTTTCCTTGCATTGTTACTGAATATCTGATAAAATAACATTGCTGGGCAGGACCCTCTGTATGTATGTCTTTTACAAACTATCTGCGTTTTTTGTGTGATTAAAACCGCTCCCTTGCAAACTGAGAAAAAAGTAAACAATGCTTAAAAAGATCATAAATTATTCATTTCATATGGTACTGTAAGGGCCAACTGCTTTTGTGCGTACTACTGCAGACTAAATGTGGAAGGAACGGCAACAAGGGAATCGCTGTACTATGGACAAATCCACCATAATCCAGAAGACAGAAAGGGTGGCTGGCACAACTTCAAAACTACTACTCACTACACTTTAGATTACATGTGGCCATCATAAAAAAGGACCACAAAGCTGTTTTTTCCTTAAGGTGATGTACTTCTTCATTGAAAGTGCTCTTGTTCATCAATAGTAATCCAGAAATAATCACAATGAACAGTACAATTTCCACAACAAACAGGTAACAGACACAGTTGTGGCAGAACGCCACGCAGGCACAGTGGCCCCCCTCAGTCGTTACCCACACCATGCCTGATTCATTTCATGCTACTGCACTTTCTGAAGGCTGGCATAACAGATAAAGGTCCCCCTTAAACACAAATAAATTTAAAGGTACAGACCTGCTTAAATGTGAAAAATAAGTGCAAAACTGCTATACAAAATTAACATTCCTAATGGTTAAAAATGACATGATTACAGCTGCTCACTACTCCTTGGCTAGCTGTGAAATGGTCCTTGTAATTGCCATGGTGCCTTGTTTTGGCAATAGAGATGCCTTTATGTTTAATAAGGGACTTTTTTTAATAGGTACAAGAGTTACTATGTCACTTTTAATCATTTTGAATGTTTTTAATATTGTACAGCAGTACTGTAATTCACTTTCGCACATTTAAGCAGGTCTATACCTTTATATGTATTTAAGGGGACCTTTACCGGTCACGTCAGCCTTCGAAAAAGCAGAATAGCTTGAAACGCGTCATGCGTGATGTGGGTAACGGCTGAGGGGGACCACTAGCCTGTGTGGTATTCTACCACAACTGTGCCGTTTACCTGTTTATTTGTTGACAATGAACTGTTCACTGTGATTACCACTAATGCACAAGAGCACTTTCAATAAAGAAGTACATCACCTTAAGGTAAATACGGTTTTGTGGTCCCATTTTATGACAGCAACATGTTGCCTAAAGTGTATGGCGATCTAGTTTTAAACCGGTGTTGGCCACCATTTCTACTTTTGTGCAATACTGCACTGTGAAATAACCCACTATTTTGTTTGTCTTGGACTGCTGTATGGTGCCAAAATCTCTTTTGCATCTCTGAAATATCTTATCTGTGGGAAGGGGCACAGAAAGAAACATAGACCCTGTTGGCAGAAAAAGACTGGCAGTCCTATCTAATCTGCCCTTTTTTCCTGCCTATTCCGATACCTTGGACCCTATCTGGTCAATGGCACCCCCATTCCTCCACTGAATTTGCCCCGTGCCTATCCCACACATGCTTGAAGCTCTCCACAGTCCTTCCCCCCACTACCTCCTCAGCAGGCTGTTGCAGTCATCCACCGCCCTTTTAGTGAAGAAGCATTTCCTCAACTCTCTCCTAAACTCCCCCCAGTTTCACTGCATGCCTCCATGTTTTAGTGCCTTCTTTTCTCTGAGGCAACCCACCTGCACCTTGTTCACCCCAGTGAGGCTACTGTATGTCTCAATCAGTCTCCACTTCTCAAGGGAGTATATGTTGAGCTTCTGCAGCCTTTCCTCCTATGGCTTTTCATGCAACCCTTGCACGATTTTGGTTGCTTTCCTCTGTACCACCTTCACCCTGTCAATGTCTTTGGGGAGGTGCGACCTCCAGAACCGGACACAGTGCTTCAGTGAGCGGTACAAAGGCAGCACCACCTCCCTCATCCTGCTAGAAATCCCCCTCCCAATGCACCCCAGCATCCTTTTTAGCCTTTCCCACTGATCAGCGTAACTGTATATTGTAATTACTAGCAGATGACTAGTTATGCCTTAAATACTACAAAAATGCCCCCAACAGAGGGATTCTCACACCAAGAAGAGGATGCATTTGGCTCTTACTTCTTGCCTGCTAGATGGCTACCACTCACAGATGCTTAGCATTCACTTGGGGAGTGACTTACATACGTCTTTCCTGAACTTTTCTTATCTGTTCATTATAATCAGTTTTTTTGTACGGTGTCTGGGGTCTTTTTTCTGTTTTAGTCTCACTGTATCAATTCTGCCCCCATGTTTTCATTGTATGCATGACTGCAAGGTACCAAATGGATGCGCTCTCTCTACCTAATGTGTCTGTGCATGAATGATCCAACACACAAATCATTAATAGTCCTTGGATGTTGAATGTATGGCTTGTAATGTGCCACATGACAGTCTGGGAGGAAAAATCTGAAAGGGAGGGAAGGTTATTTTTTGCTAAATGGCTGCAAGTGAGCTGTGTAAGAATTAAATTAGCAGAGATTTTATCATGATGACTGGATCATCTCTATGCTTCGTACTGTACTCTTTGGGGCTGGCCACCTTCATGTGGTACAGAGGCTAAATCACTCCATGAGATTGTCATTAAGCCAGTCATTTTCTAGCTGCTGTAGTGTGGTGTGTATTTACTAACCCACTTCTGTTTGCCACACTGCAGCTCTGAAATAAAAGGGCAGTGCCATTTTAGGATGCTAAAGCACATCAGTAGATTACACAATATGTGCCCAGCTACTGCTCTGCTCATCTGGCTGGCCTAGTTTTCAGCCCCCACTAGTGCAATATTAACTAGACGCCTAGGACCCAATACACAGCTGCAAAATGCTGAAGTGTAAAATGGGTGGGAATAGCTGCCCCACTGTGCTTCTACATGCTGGTGCATACACAAAAAGGTGTTCTTAGTCATAGGCAGAACAGCCCCTCTGTGACTTCGCTGCAATGCAATGAATCTTCCAGAGGTTAGCAGGTGCAACTGGAGTCTGTACCCTGCTTACATCCTGGATTATGACAACCAGAATGCTGCACATGGCACTAGTCCATATACAACACTTGTGGGGACTGGTGTTACAGCCTTATCCTCCCACCACCTGCCCAAATCATTTTATTCTGTGGGTTCACCTTAGGTCCTTCCATGGTGGTACAGTAAGCCCCCAACCACGTCATTATATTCATATAGTATATGGCTTTGTTCTGTATAAAAATCAGCCTGTTCAAAAGCTTTACTGTGCACACTGTAAGCTGTTACGCACATTCTGCATTGTTGTTCTGCACAGTTCAAAGGTCATAACACTTTTATGTCCCCATTCACCCCACAGCCATCTGCTTATTAACCACCCAGTTCCCAAAGTTGTCCATTTTAATTTGTAAAAGTTTGTAAATTTAATTTCAGTCATAGAACAGAATAAAGAAATGTTCAAAGTTGTTGTTCTGTTTGGGGAGGGGCACTTCTATGAATCCAGTGTTAAAAAACATACTATATATAATAAAATATGAGAAAGCGCATAACACAGCATGTGCTTCCATCTCCGAGATGAGATGACAGCATGGACCTCTTGAGCTTCGCTCTCGAGGTTTATAAGCTGTCATCTCACCCCCTCATTGGGAACAGCCTTGCTGTCCATACATTATTCTCTATATTGATACCTGACATCCAGCAGAACCTCCCTTCCTATCCCCAGTTCCTTGTGAGCAAGGACCTCTATTACCCACTGACTCTACTTAGTCCTGCCACCAAGCTGTGACACTCCTACTGCCTGCAATTAACAGTTCTAATAGCAGGGGTGGGGGCTGCAAAACTGAGAGGCAGGGCAGGCTTTGCAAGGTTTGCCATGCTCAGACCTGGCACTGTAGGCCATTAACATGACAATCCTACCCCCTTCCTAGCATGGCCGCAACTGTATGAGCCACAGTACAGGGAGGTCTAGCCACCCCCATTGGGTTGCTGTGTCATTACTGCCACTAAATGGTCTTGTGAGAACTTAACAGCAGTCCCTAGTGACTTGTGTGAGCCACAGTGCAGGAAGGTCTAGCCAGCCCCACTTGGTTAATGTGACTGCCACAATCTGGCTGTATGGCCATTTACCAGCAGTCCCTCTACACAAATGTGGGAGCAGGGAAGAGGCAGAGAACTACAGACCAGTCAGCTTCACCTCAGTGGTGGGGAAAATCATGGAGGCACTACTAAAAGAAAGACTAGTGGAGCATTTGGAAGCCACTGGTGCCCAACATCTGAGGCAGCATGGAGTCACGGCAGGAAGGTCATGTCAAATGAATCTTATAGATTTTTTTCATTGGGTGACAAAAGAGGTAAATCAGGAGGGAGCGGTGGACATCGCCTACCTCGACTTCAGCAAGGCATTTGACACCGTCCCACATAAAAGACTGGTTAACAAGATGGGTAGACTGGGCATGGGCCATAAGGTAGTAAACTGGGTGAGGAACTGGTTAACAGACAGGCGGCGGAGGGTGGTGGTAAATGGGATCCAACTGGGCGGGGACCAGTGGGTACCTCGGGATCAGTCCTTGGGCCGGTCCTGTTTAATGTCTTCATTAGTGAAAGCAGAAGGGCAGGAGGGAAAGGTCTGCCTGTTTGCTGATGACACCAAGATCTACAACAGGGTGGATATTCCAGAGGGGGTGGAGAAAATGAGGAGGGACCTGGGAAAGCTTGAAAAATGGTCCAAGGTGTGGCAGCTGGGGTTCAGTTCAAAGAAGTGTAAAATAATGCACCTGGGAAGAAGGAAACCCTGGAGAGAGTTACATGATGGGGTGGGGGAGTTGCTGACAGTTACCAAGAAAGAAAGGGATCTGGGGGTCATCATTTCAAATGACCCAAAGGTGTCAAAGCAGAGTGCAAAGGCTGCAAGGAAAGCAACTGGCATGCTGGGGTGCATTAGGCAGAGGTATCATGAGCAGAAGGAGGGAGTTACATGATGTGGTGATGCCATTGTATAAAACACTGATGAGGCTGCACCTAGAGACCTGTGTGCAATTCTGGAGGCCACATCTTCATAAGGGCATTGACAGGGTAGAGGCAGTCCAGAGAAGGGCAACAAAGATGGTACATGGCTTGCACCTGAAAACGCACACTGGAGGAGAGGAGGGATTGAGGTGACTTGATAGAAACATTCAAGTACCTTAAAGGCATAAACGAGGTGCAGAGAGGCAACATCTTCCACTATAGAAGCAGTACAAGAACAAGGGGGCATGATATGAAACCGGAGGGGGGGCAGGTTAATGGGGAATGTGCGGAAGTTTTTCTTCATGGAGAGGATGGTGGACGCATGGAAAAACCTACAACAGGAGGTGGTGGGGGCAAGAACAGTGGAGGGATTTAAACATGAATGGGACAAACATAAGGGAAGACTACAAGCGGGGGGTGGGTGAGGGCAGACTGGATACGTCTGGCAGTCCTTATCTACCGAAAATATCTATGCTTCTATGTGAGCCACAGTGCAGGGTGGTCTAGCTAGCCCCACTGGGATACAATGTCATGACTGGCACTAACTGGTCTTGTGGCTACTTAAGTGCAGCCCCTGACGACTTGTGTAAGCTACAATATGGGGAAGTCTAGTGACACCCCACCGTTGGGTTACAATATTGTGAAGTCAATATCTGGTCTTTTGGCCACTTAAAAGAACACTGTCAATCCCTTTACACCTCAAACTGTCCCCATTTAAAAAAAAAAAAACATTTTATGATACTTCACATTCTTTAGAATTTGCTGATGTGGCTGGTAGTTTGATTCTGGTTCCTTTTTTCTTTTCAAATATGAAAAGCAGGCTACCACCCATACTGGTGTTACTACACCAAAATGTGTTCATTTACATTCCTTAACCAACTCCCACTGCATCCTTCCTGGACTTAGGAACACCCCCAACACAGTCTTGCCACTCAAGATGCAGTAGGAGCAGAGACGACTATTGCTGTACAGCTTGGGGGTGTTCCTAGTGTTCAGGAAGTGAGCAAAAAACAGCAAATCAAAGATTTGAAACAAAACATGACTGGGTATAATTACACAGCTACCATGCATTTCAGTTCATATGATGCAAAAAGAGTTGACTGCATCAGTGGTTAAATTGGAAATGTTTAGGAGTTGGAACTGTCATCCCTAGAAGACGGAAATCTCCACTGTATTCAAAGGAGAAAGGTGTCAAGAGGAGGTGGAACAGAGTTCCTGCCCAATTTAACCCCTGGACAGTATCCCTTTAACAACAGTCCCTAATGACTTGTGTGAGCCACAGTGCACAGAGGTCTAGCGAACCCCACTGAGTTACAATGTCATGACTGCCACTAACTGGTCTTGTGACCACTTAACAGCAGTCGCTAGCGACTTGTGGGAGCCATAGTACAGGGAAATCTAGTGACCCTCATTGGGTTACAGTACCGTGACTGTCACTAACAGATCTGATGGCCACTTAACGAAAGTCCCTAGTGACTTGTGTGAGCTGCAGTGCAGGGAGATCTAGCGACCTCAACTGGGTTGCAATGTCGTGAATGCCACTAACTGGTCCTGCGGTGACTTAACAGTCTGTAGTGACCTGTGTGAGCCACAGTGCAGGGAGGTCTAGTGACCCACTGGGTTACAATGTTGTGACCGCCACCAACAGGTCTTACAGCCACTTAACAACAGTCCCTAGCGACTGAGAATTGGAACCTAGCCGTTCCTGATCAACTCTGTCTGGGGGGGGAAACAGACCTGCTAAACAGTCTTCATGTGCACAACATACTGTGGAGGTGGTGAGGGTAAATGCTATAACATTATAATAGAATCCAAAGTGGCAGCATCCAGTCTGGTTGCAGACAGAAGAGGGATTCAATTTCCTGCCTGTCAAGGTACCAGAGTACGCACACATGACGTAAAGGCTGCCTGCCATCTACCTGATCAGTAGAGATTGGTGTCCATTGATAGGAAGACGAAAGAAAGAAACAGGGAGAAAGACAGGCACCAGTGGTAGGACCCCCGCCCCCCCATGATAAATGTCTGCAGTCAGGAAAAAAAAATACTGGAAGATAAGACCAGGCTTGCTGAGCTCTACAGGTTTTAAATTTTCTTTATTTTACAATTTTTGGAGAGGAAAGAAACCTAAGCCAAGGCTTGTTTCCAGGTGCATCCTGGGAGTACACGGAAGATAACTGACTTGCTCATGGTCACACAGTATGCAAGTGGTAGCTATGGGATTCAAACCCACTTCCCCAAGTTTGCAGCTCAGTGCTGTACTACCACTACTGCTTCCCTAATCTAGCCATACCTAACACTGCCAACTGCTGTCATTTTAAACCCACTGAAACAAATGGGGAATAAAAATGAATGAGAAATCCTATTAGCAGTTCACACACCACTGTTTACACCACACACTGAGCTGCTGTTAAATATCTTTGGCGTTGTAAAAACAGCTTTATTAAAATGGCTGGAAAAAATAGTTCTGTTACACAGGTGCCCCCACAGGGAAGCACTAGACATATACTGTACAACTAATATCAGCATTCCCCCCACCCCCCCCTCAAAAGAAAACACTCTGTACAAACCAGATTGGTAACAATGCCCGCTAATTACCGTAGGCTCGTCGGCATCATCTGTAAAACACTTTGAAGGTTAACATACTGGTCTTACACTGGGGCAGAAGAAGGTAATTGTCTTTTTCTGGTAACATACAAACAACACTGAAACACAAGACAGAGCATTTTCTGGGTCATGGTCTATAAAATTACAGCTAATTCCACAGAGCTTTCTTGCCCGTTATCATGCTGCTCACCACAAACGGGCATAAAGCCAACAACCACTGATTTTTTCCTCCTCCCCACCAAACTGGGGCAAGGTGCATGTTCTGTACAGTATTACCAAGACAATGAGGAGCAATGCAATCAGGAAAATAAAGAAATACAACTTAAAGTTTACCAAAGACTAGTTTTGAAATATATATTTAAATAAAAACTGGCAGAAAAAGAGACTTGAGAAGGAAAAAAACAAAAAAACAAAACAAAAACAAGATTCTCTTCCTCACAAGTCCGCGATTAAGGCTATGTACACAATTTGTAGATAACTGCAGGACTCCTTAGAAGCTTCAGAGCAGTAGTATATATGAATATTGCACTCAGCTGTATGCCAAGGTACTCTTCAGTTCTTTTGCCTTGGTCATCGCAGATAATTTGTGGGTCCAGGCAACTAGTTCAGGTCTCAGACCAAGATAAACTAGAACGTTCTCCATTTCTTTAAGATAAAGGGAAGCAGAACCAGAAAGCGGCCCCAACTTTTTTTTTGTAATAGGCTGTAAGGAACTCAACATAGTAGCTAAATTGTTAATTTATTGTGATTTCTAGCACACATTATTTTAGAAGTTTTTAAAATGTCATTGGAAAGCCTAATTTGTTTTAAACAACTCTTTAGAAATAAGCAGCATCAGAAGAATGACAAGCAAGGAGTTGGAATGTACAAGAGAAGAAGGGCACACACTTCCAAAAGATTTACCTTTTAAATTACAGAAAACAGTAATCTTAAAAGTGCCATGGAAATCAGCAAACTGAAGCTAAAAACCTGATATACTACACAGCGGAGTTCGTTTCAGCCTCTGATTCCTGAAATGAATCAGTCAAAGGTTTCGCTGTCCCTTTAAGGTATTTTTGTGCGTTGCATCTACTTCCCTTGTGAAGACCCCGAGGGCTTTCTACTCATTGGGGCAGGGGCCCGCTGCAGAGGGGGAGGCTGCATGTTGCCAGCCAGTGACTGATACATCCCTCTTAAGTCAATCTGTTGGTAGTTGGAGGGATTCATCATCAGGTTGGGAGGCTTCGGCATCATGAGTCGGTTCATCGCGGCCTGCTGCATGGCCATTTGCTGCCGCTGCTGCTGCTGACTGATCTGCTGCAGTCTTCGGTTCATCAGTATCCTCTGGACATACTGGATCAACTGTGGAGAAAGGTCCAAAGATTGTAACATCAGGTTCTTAACTACATGCAGAGTTGTGTAACAGAGCCAGCACTAAAATCTGTGGGGGGCCTGTGTGCCTTCAGGCACTGCTCTCTGACAGACACCACAAGCATGACTGCTTTTGATAATCTTGCTGAGGTGTTCACAACACAAGTACTGCACTGCACATTCTTCTATTTCCAGAATTACATGAAAGCACATGCATATTACCAGTTAAAAGACAACAGTTCAACAAAGAGACATTCTGGAACACCATTCCGTCTTCAATTAGGGCATCCTCAACCCCCAAAGCCTTCGCTGCTAACATGAAAGATTATCTTCAGAAGTTTGATGTCTGGCCCGGTGGTGCTGAGGGTTGAGGCAATTGACGCCACACCTAATGCCATGCTGGCGACACGGGTTCAGGAATGAACCCAGGCCGTCAGGGGTGAGGGAGGATCAAGCATACGGAGGACTGCTCTCCTCTCTCTCGGGGGGAGGGACGTAGTCGTCCCGCTTGCTGACTGCCCTCTGGCGGTGGCTGGAGGGCAGCATGGGTTGGGATGGCACGCACTGGCATTATTACATCGGTAGGGAGGGGGACGGGAGAAAACAGGAAAAACGGAGCAGGCAGGCTCCATGATGACTGCACCAGCACCCAACTGGCCCCCTGACATCTGGATTTTGCTCCTCAGGTGGGGGCAGGCCCATGGGGGATCTGGGGGTGGGTGTCAGGTTGGGAAAAGTACAGTTACGCAAGAACTTACCATAACAGTAGATCTTTGAGAAAGTACAGTTACGTAAGAACTTACCGTAACAGTAGATCTTCGAGAGAGGCTCTTGCAGTAGGTAATTACATATAGGACTGACGTCGGCCAGTGGTAGGACCCCACGGAAAAATTTCTAGCTAGCAGTCCCTGGCGAGGGACCGCCCCCACGTCAGGTGACCGGCGTCACATGATGTCGGTATAAAGGGGTGGTCCCGGACGCCCGCCTTCCAGTTCTTCTTCCACAGGCCGGATGAGAAAGAAGCAAATGTTTCCATTCCTGGAAAAAGAGCTGAAAAGCCTAGGGGATGGAGGGAGTAGAGTTTACGAAGAGCCTCTCTCAAGATCTACTGTTACGGTAAATTCCACGTAACTCTACTATCTTACTTCGAGAGGGCTCTTGCAGTAGGTAATTACATATAGGACTGAATCCCAAGCAGTCTGGAACAAATAAGAGGCACCAGGAGGAGGGAACTACTCCAAAAAGAAGAAGTAGCCTTGAAGGCCTCAAGACAGGAGGCCTTGCAAAACAGCTAGCCCGAAACCTCCTCTACGGCGAGAGGCAATGTCCAAACTGTAGTGTTTCGAAAAGGTATGAACCAAAGTCCAGGTGGCAGCAGCACAGATGTCTGCCGCAGACACATTCTTGAAACAAGCCGCAGAGGCCGCTACTCCACAAGTGGAGTGACCTCTGACTTGACCCGGAAGGGTCTTGTTGTACTTGTCATAACAGAAAGTGATGCAATCAGCCAACCACTTCGACAGGCATTGCTTGGAAACAGCATTGCCTTCCCTTTTGTGAGCAAAAGAGACGAACAACTGATCAGTCTTTCTGAGATCCTTAGTCCTGTTGGTGTAGTATCTTAGAATCCAGTGAACATCCATGGTATGGAGTAAATATTCCCCTTGGCTGGAGTACTGCGTGAAAAATGCAGGTAACTCTATGGACTGATTTAAGGTAGACCCTGCTACCACTTTAGGTAGAAACTTAGATTCTGTATAAGAGCCACTGCTCTTTGTGAAAACCAAATAGGGATTTTACACATCAGGGCCTGAGCTCGGAAACTTTGAGTGGAAGTAATGGCCACCAAGAAGAGCGTCTTCCACTAAAGAAACTTTAGATCTGCGGTTGCTGCAGGTTCGAAGGGAGGAAGGGTAAGTTTCTCGAGAACAAAGTTCAAGTCCCAAGGGGGAGCCGGAGTTCGGATGGGGGGCCTCAGATGAAGGACCCCTCTAAGAAAGGTCTTAGAGACCTCTAATTGGGCAAACGCTTTATCTGTGAAAGGAGCATGGTAGGCTGAAATAGCAGCCATGTGCACTTTCAAGGAGGAATGAATGAGACCCAGGTCGAAAAGATGACGCAAATATTCCAGCAGAACAGCCACTGAACAGGAGAAAGGCTCCACATTCCGAGAGGTGGCCCAAATAGAAAATCTCTTCCATTTCATAGCATAAGTGGACCTAGTGGAGTGTTTTCTAGCCTCCACCAGAATCTCTGCCACTTTTGGAGAGACACCAAAACGAGATTGAGCAAGGTCTGCAGGAGCCATGCATGAAGTTGCAGGGACTTGAGGCCTGGATGGACCAGGGTCCCCTGATCCTGGGTCAGCAAACCTCGAGATAAAGGACGAGGAAGAGGAGTAACCTCTGAGTATTGTTGTAGAAGAGAGAACTAGATTTGCCTGGGCCAGAAAGGAGCGATCAGAATCATTCTCGCTCCTTTTGTGGTTAGTTTCTGCAACACACTTAGGACCAGAGGGAACTGGGGAAAAGCATAGATGAATCTGCCCCTTCCAGTCTAGAGACAGAGCGCTCCAGAAAGCCTCTCGCCTGGAACGAAAGCGAGCAAAAGGGTGGGAAGTTTTATGCTTTGGGAAGAGGCACAGGTCTCACCTGCAGAGTCCCCAAATCTGAAAGACATCGCCTAGCACCCTTTGGTCCACTCCACCTCATGTGGCAGGGCAGAGGAGCAGCTTAGCTTGTTTGCCAGGGTGTTGTCGACTCCTGGAACATGAATCGCAGTGAGATGAAGGTTGTGTTGAGATGCCCAGTCCCAAACTCTCATTGCTTCCCTGCATGGAGGGCAGGATCGAGTCTCTCCCTGCTTGCTGATGTACCACACCACGCACATGTTGTCCGTCTGGACGGCTAGGTGACCGGGAAGAATGTATTGGTGAAGGGCTTGGAGAGCATATAGTACTGCTCGAAGCTCGAGCACATTGACGTGTAGAGCTAGTTCCAATCTGGACCATGATCCCTGGGTTCAGTGAGGACCCAGATGGGCTCCCCAACCTTCGCCTGATGCGTCTGTGGTCAGAGTCTGGGAGGGGTGAGGATGACAGAAGGGGACCCCCCGGAATAGGTTCTCTCGAACCATCCACCATTGCAAGTCTCGTGCAAAGGGCGAGGAGATCAGAACTAGATGATCTAGGTCGTCTACAAGTTGATCCCACTCAGAGCGAAGAGTCCACTGAGAGATCCTCATGTGGAGTCGTGCTCGGGGGACCGTCGGAATAGCGGCCGCCATGAGCCCCAGGAGACGGAGGACCGACCTCGCCGGAACCCTCCTGCATTCTGATAGCAGGGAAATCTGTGACTGAAGAGAGGCCGCCCTGTCCGGAGGCAGGAAGGCCTTGCTCACCGTCATATCGAGGATAGCCCCGATGAACTGTAGTCTCTGGGAGGGATCCAGATGAGACTTGGAATGGTTGATGGTAATATCCAGGCCAGAAAAAACCTGCTGGGTGAGGAGAGAAAATGCAGGCGCTCCTCCCTGGACGAGGCCACCAGGAGCCAGTCGTCCAGGTAAGGAAACACCTGTACTCCCATTGTACGCAGGCGGGCCGCTACCACAGCCAGGCATTTGGTAAATACTCGGGGAGCCAAGGAAAGACCAAACGGGAGTGCCCGGAATTGGTAATGGTCCCCCTGAAACGCAAAGCGAAGATATCTGAGGTGAGAAGGGCAAATTGGGATGTGCAGATATGCGTCCTGCATATCCAGCGCACAAAGCCATTGACCTGGCCGAAGGAGGGGCAGAAGAGTCTGCAGAGAGAGCATCCTGAACCTTTTGTATTCCACATAAAGGTTCAAGGAGCTGAGATCGAGAATGTGTCTGAGATCTCCCATCTTCTTAGGGACCAGGAAGAAATGTGAATAGTAACCCGTCCCTTGAAGATGAAGGGGAACGGGTTCTATGGCCCTCTTCGTGAGGAGGGCGGAGATTTCTTCCCGGACCAAAGGAAGATGATCCCTTGCGTAGGACGACTTCAGAGGAGGGTGGCGGGGTGGTTTCTGTAGAAACTCTATGGAGTGCCCTTCCGCTGTAAGCTGGTGCACCCAAGAATCCGTTGTTATCCTCTCCCAACCCGGAAGGTGGAGGGAGAACCTCCCTCCTACCAGTTCCTCCGGTGTGTCCGGAGGCGGTGGGAGAGGGGAGGAGTCAGGTGGTGTGGGGCAGTGCTGCTGGGGCACCCGCCGCTTTTGGGTGGGGCCTGGCAGCCGCGGGGCCCGACGCTTAGTGGCCCGGTCTTGGGGTTTCATGGTGGTCGACTGCTTCCGGCGAAAAGGACGGCGCCAGGGTGATGGGGACGGGTACATGGAATCCACGGATTTCAGAGCCGCCCCTTCTTCTGTAAGTCGGTGATGATGTCCTGACATCACCACCGAAAAGCACCGACTTCTGAAAGGTGCTTCCTGGATCACAGACTGCACCTCCCGACCAAACCTGACACGCTGGAGCCAGGCATGACGCCGTAGACTCACGGCGAAAGCGGAGCTCCGCCCGGCAGTGTCCACTGCATCGTATGTCGTCCGCAGAATGTGGCGACTGGCCGAACGAGCAGAACGGACTAAATCGGCTAACTCCTGCTTGACTTGAGAGTCAGGTAAGAAAAAATTACTCACCTTAGTAATGTTGTTTCTTCTAATGGAGTCTTGCTATATTATGACCATTGCAGTTTGTCCCACCATTAGAACTGCTCCGGAGGTGAAAGAGTTAACTCCCATTCTAAGAATGGAACTTAGAGCACGAGTCAGTTAGAGAAGCTCTGTTCAGTTATTTCAACCCAAACTGTCAGATCTTTACGAGCAAAAACTCACTAAGGTCTGTGTGGAAGCTGTAACCTACACTAGCCAACTGGCTACCTAAATATTAATGACCTATTGCTGGTCCCAACACAAAGACTCAAGTCAGGGGACCAGAAGTAATAATATAATATAAAAATAAAACACCACACCCCAAAAACCAAGAAGGGTGGAAACTATAATGGACATAACTAGTGCCCCACTAGGCTGCCCACCCCATACCCAAGTAGAAGTTCTGAGAGGGGCAGGTTGGGAGGTTATATATATAGCACTCCATTAGAAGAAACAACATTACTAAGGTGAGTAATTTTTTCAAACAACATGAAGTCTTGCTATATTATGACAATTGCAGACTACACAGCAGTACCTCCATGGAGGAGGGACAGAACCTACTTAGGAATAGGCTCTGAAGCACAGCTGTGCTAAACCGAGCATTCTCCTGGCCTGGAGACATCCAGGGAGTAATGCTTGGTGAAAGTGTGTACCGCTTTCCAGGTAGCAGCTTGACATATCTCTAAGATAGGGATGTCTCTGAGCAGCTAGAGACGCTGGCTGTACTTCTGGTAGAATGAGCCTCAGGCCAGAGGGGGAACTCTCCCAGTTTCTGATAACAAAATTGATACAAGAGACAATCCACCTGGCAAATGATCTCTTAGTGGCAGGTCTCCTTTTCCGACCTCACCGTAAGTGAGAAAAAGTTGGAGGATTCAACCTGTGACCCTTGGTATGTTCTATATAGTAACTTAGGGCCCTCTTAACATCTAAACTGTGCAATCTCCTCTCACCAGAGGAAGAATGTTCAGTGAAAACACTGGAAGGAGATAGATTGGTTAAGATGAAATCTGAAACCACCTTAGGCAAAACTTCCTGTTAGTCCTGAGGACTACCTTATCCCTGTGGAAAGAAATAAAGCTCGTTTCTACTGACAAGGCTTGCAACTCACTTATGCGCCTGGCAGAAGTGATAGCCACTAGGAAAACAGTTTTCCAAGTTAAGTACTTAAGCTCTGCAGAAGACAGAGGTTCAAAGGGGTTGCATTAACTGGGCATGCAAACATTAAGGCCCAGGCAGGGCCGGATCCCTAAAAAGGTGGATTAGTATGAAGTAATCCCTTAAAAAACTTGGAAAATACAGGGTGAGCGGAAAGAGAGGAGGGCTTTCCTGCTGAAACAAAAGCAGAGACAGCTGCCAAATGTACTTTCAGGGTAGCTGGTCTCAGGCCCAAAGAATTAAGATGGACCATATAGTCCAAAACAATGGGCAAATCAGCAGATTCCGGGAAATATGTTTCGCAGCACACCAAATGGAAAACCTTCCATTTAGAATTATAAGTAGCCTCTAGTGGAAGGCTTCCTAGAAGCCTTTAGGATTTCAAGAACACCCTGAGAAAGGTGTAGGTCAGTACTTAACCCTCAAGAGCCAGGCCTTGAGGTTGAGGGATTGAGGTTCTGATACCAAACCTCCCCTGGGCAGGTTAACAGGTTGTGATTCCTGGGGAGACGAGGGAAGATGGACTGTTAGGGACAGAAGAAGTGGGTACCAGGCTGCCTGGTCTAATCTGGGGCAATCAGAATCACCTCTGCAAGGCTGGGATCTGATTTTGACTAGCACCTTGAATAGGAGAGGAAGGGGGAAGGCATAAAGAAACTTCCTTCCCAATCTAGGAGAAAGGCATCCAGGGGACTGAGCCCAACACTGGGGCCTGCAACAGAAAAGTGGAAGTTGGTGATTGTCTGGGCTGCAAAGATCTATCTGAGGGTGCCCCATCTGGCAAAAACTATCCTCAGTACTTGAGGATCCAGAGACCATTCGTGATGGCCCTGGGAATCCTTTGAGAGCATCTGCTAGACATTGTCCTTTTCCTGGAAGATGAACTGCTTGAGGGAAGTGTTCAGGAATAGGGCAGAGACCATAACTTCATTGCCTCGTGCAAGGTCAAGACCCAGTGCCCCCTGCTTGTTGATGTACCACATTGTTGTGGTGTTGTCTGTTCTGACTTGTACCACTTTGTTCTGAACAGACGCAGAAAAACACTTGAAGTGCTAAAAGACAGCTCTGAGTTCCAGCAAATTGATGTGGGAGCAGATTCCTGGGGACCACACTCCCTGAGTGGAGAGGTCGCCCATTGGGCTCCCCACCCCAGGAGGGAAGCATCTGTAGTGAGGGTCAAGGAGTGAGACAGAGGAATGAAGGGACCCCTAGTCTTAAATTGCTCTGATCCTGCCACCACTGGAGGGCCTGGATCAGGGTTTGGGTCACTGGGACCAACTTGAAAGGGGGCTTTTTCTGAGACCAAAAGGCTCCAAGTGAAACTGAATGTCCCTCATCTAGAAATCTTGCTCCTTGCACTACAGCTGTGACGAGCCACATGCCCCAGGAGCTGTAAAGTGTCTTGCTGGTCGAGAGACCTGTAGAGGAGGAGGAGGCCAGAGCCACTCAAGTTCCTTACCTCTCTAAGGTAGGAAGGCTCTGGCCTGCTGTGTGTTCTAATTCTGCACCTATGAAGGTGAGCACCTGAACTGGTTCCAGAACTGACTTTGGAGATGTTAGCAAGAAGCCCAGGAGGTGAGCAGCTGCTGGATACTTGCAGGTAGAGATTTTACCTGTTCTGGGACTGGCTACAATGAGCGCAGTCGTCCAGATAGGGAAAGACAACAACTTTGCCTCCTAATGAGCAACTGCTACTGCCAGACATTTTGTGAATACCCTTGGGGCAGAGGTGAGGCCAAGGTATTGCTTGAACTGGTAGTGACCTGAGGGCAGTTCGAATCTGAGGTACTTTCGTGGAGTTTTGATTAGACGGAAATAGGCATCCTTGAGGTCCAGGAGGCTAGTCAGTCCCCTGGCCTTAGAGAGGGTAAAATCATTGCCAGAGTTGCCATTTGAACTTTGGTTTCAAAAGGTGTTTGTTCAGATATCTGAGGTCTAAAATGGGCCGCCATTCTCCTTTTGGGGTAAGGAAATATCTGGAGTACAGACCCTGCCTGGTGTAGGGAGAACCTTTCTACAGCTCTGAGAGCCAGGAGGATTGAGACTTTGTTTCTAGAGTAAAGGTCTCTAAAGAGTTTGTAGGGTGGAAGATCTGATTCTCATCTTGGGAACTTTGAAGTTGAGAACCAGACCCTGGTTTACTACTTCCAGGACCCACTTGTCTGAAGTTAGAGACACCCAGTTCTGAATGACGAAGCCAACCTGCCTCCTACGGGTAAAGGAGAATCGCCCTGGGCACCCCATCAGGGTGTCTGTTTGGCAGGTGCTTTAGGCTGAGAGGTGGAGCAGGCCTGCCCACACCCCGGCCTGCCTCTTGCTTGAAGAAGCCTCTGAGCATAAGCAGAGGAGGCATGGGTTTGGTAAAAAGGCCTGTGAAAAGGCTCACCCCTACCCTGGGGGTCTGTCTCTGAGGAGTGGCTTGCGCCTCCTGGCTTGGGCACTTTATAGGTAGTCCTATATTCATCCATTTTTCATATAATTTCTGTCTGCTCCCAAACAGAGAATTCCCACCACAGGAAAAATCCATAGCCTTAGTCTGGGTATCCTGTGACAAGTTAGTGCCACCTGAGCCAGGCCAACCACGGTGCTAACAGACGAGCCATGACTTAGAGGATACATCATTAAAATCCACAGCATGGAAACTGCACCTTGGATGCCTCAATGCCATCAGCAGCCACCTGTTCCAGCTCATTAGCAAGCTGGCCAGAGGCCTGTTTGGCCAAAGCCATGACAGTGTCTCATCTAGATTTTTGATACTTTGCTACGTAAGCCATGTAATTGTTTTTTAGCCATGGCATCAATCTTCCTGGAATCCTTGTCAGGAGGATGTGAAGCCAGGGGAATATTAGCTTTATCACAGGCTGCAGCCTGAACCACCCCAACATGACTGCATTGCTGTGAAAGGAATTCTGTGTCAGGACCTGACAGTGTGTACCTCCTGTCCATCTTTTTATCCACAGGAGGCACAGAATTAGGAGTTTTTCAAATTGTTATTGTTTGTTTCTAAATGATTTATGCAAAGGAACAACAACAGACAATCTCCTAGACTCTGGTATATCCATCATTTCTACAAAATCAGGTCTTCTTGCTCATCCACAGCTCCTCCAATGGAGCTGGAGGTTCCAGCAACTTTTGTAAAACATAAAGTGAGAGGGGACCCAGAAAGCATAGGGGAGATTCTAAAGGTCTGTCTGGGGAGATGTCCGGTTCAATGGGCACACCAGACCCCTCCAAGTCACATTCATACTGTTCATAATCATTCCCCCCTCCTGGTTCATAAAACTCCTCAACATCATATTCTGAACTGTGAACCGATCGAACCGACCTTTTACTAGACAGTGGCGGTTCGACGGAACCGGAGAAAGTGATTGACAATCTGAATAGTTTGTTATCTCCTGCAGCAGTTGGAGAAGGAATTTGGGCTCCACACCTGCTGATTTTCTTGTTTTCTTTACTGGAACTGGCTGGCTCATCCGGGCCAGCTTTGCGCTTGCTCCGTGAAGTCTCAAGGCCTTGGTCAGAGGGCATTTCCTCTGGTCTCGGGTTGCACGAACCGGGCTGGCCATCCGGGTCAGCGGACTTTTTGCCTCTCCTGCCTTGGAGCCTGCCAACTCTCTTATCCAGGGTGGCTGCAGGAAATTTTTACAAATCTGGCAGTCTGAATTGAGGTGGTCAAACCCCAGACAATATACATGATATGGTGTGGCCAGCCTTGGCAAAGACTTCCCACAAGCATCACAGTGTTGAAACCCAGGGCCCGGTTTTTCTTTGGTTCAGACATAATGCCAGCCTAACCAAAAAAACTTGCCCTTTTAACGGGCAGTGCCAGGCAAGACACCCTTATCGTGGTTCCCTAACCGTGTCACGGGTCTTGGAAAACAGTAATGAATTCTCTTTTAGAACCGATAAGAACCGGGAACCACACTTTAAACCTCTAATTTTGTAACTTCAAGTTTTAAGGTAGTTGACTGTTCAAAACCAAACCGATAACATTTACAAGTTCCACACAGAAATTAAACTGAAATTACTTACTATAATAATAGACAGAGCTTGAACCGATCGGTTTTATGGTTAGTAATAATATTCTCAAGTTGATTTGAAACCGAGAAAACACTGTTAAAACCGAGAAATGAACTGAAAGGTAGGAGAAATCCAAGCGACTCGTTCAGTGAGAGGCGGAGTAAAGAATCTGACAGTTTGGGTTTGAAATAACCCAGACAGAGCTTCTCTAACCGAGCTCGTGTTCTAAGTTCCATTCTTAGAATGGGAGTTAACTCTTTCACCTCCGGAGCAGTTCTAATGGTGGGACAAACTGCAATGGTCATAATATAGCAAGACTTCATGTTGTGTGAAGGAGTCTATCTTAGATTCCGCCTGGGTAAGGATGGCCTTCTGGTAATCCCCCATATGGGCTACGTAATTTAGGGTCCGAATTCCCAGGGTGGAAGAGGCGAAATTTTCTTCCATACTGGTCCAGGAGGCGAGATTCTATCCGAGGAGAGAAGCTTAGATGTTTGGGTGCGCTGATCGGCTAAGATGGGCGCTTAATCACTGACCTAATCTGCACGAGGGTGAGAGTCCAACTAGTTCACACCCAATGGAGCCTTATAGCCTGTTAGACTTTAGGAAGAGGGCTAACGCTGACGGTTGCTTCCAAATCGTGGAAACAAGGTGGGCGTGAGGCTCGATCCAGGGTGGCACTAAAGTTGGGGCCGTCAGGGGCAGGTCCAGATGTTCGGCGAGTTTAAGTCGCTGAGGATCTGGATCCAAGGAGCGACGCTGATGAACTTCCTGGATTTTTCTGAGCAACTCCGTGAAGGAAGGATCCTCCGGAGGGGACTTCGGAGGGGTCCTCGGCCGGGGCTTGGACGGAGAGCGAGGCTCGTCGTCTCTCTCTCGGAGCATCCTTCAGAAGAGTCCGAGGAATCCGAGAGGGAAGAAGAATCGGAAGCAGAATAAGACTCCCTGACACGGCTGGGGGCAGGAACGGGTTCCTTGGGAGGCACCCCTTGACGCGTGTCCTGCTCCTCTAAGATCCAGAGGGAAGGCCCTGGAGTCCGGAGGTGGTGAGGGAGGTGCCGCTGGCGCACGGGAGCCGGGGCGCACCATCGCTGTAGGCTTATTTCACCTCCCTGGTGAGCTGAGCCTTGGCCTCAGCCCACCAGGAAGCCAGAGTTCCTGCAGATCCACCGCTGCTGGGCGGTGGAGGAGGAGGGGGGGAGGCATACGGGTTGTACCTGTAAGGCGAGTATCCGAAACCCCGCTGCGGAAAACTGGCGCCTGGTATTGGGGCGGCTGAGGGACTGGCGCCGGGTACTGGCGGCGCTGGATACTGCTGTCCCGGCACTGACGGTTGCCAGATAAGACGCAGGTACCCAGGCGCTGGAGGAGCTGCCGGAGTGACGGCTGGATGGTGGCCCCACGGGCAGATCAACATTGAGAGGCCTGAGGGTGCAGGGCCCGACGGAAGGGGAAAATCTCTGACGGGCGCCGGGCGGGCCGGGCGGTACTGGCATCCGGGGGTCAGGCCAGATCCGTTCTTCTGAGGAGGGTCTGACAGAGGTGGAAGATCTCCTGACGCCTGGGATGGAGGGAGAAACTCGGGTCAGGGCGGGTGACTCGCCCCCAAACAGCAGTCGGCGCTGCCGGGAACCGGTACGACGGGCATGGGGGTCCATCGAGGTTCCGCCGCCCGCGCACGCCGGGAGCCATGCAGCTTAGTTAGCCCGCGGCGCCGGGAGCCGCCGTCTGCTTACGGGGTCCTCATCTGAGGCGGGCTGAGGAGGAGAAGCGCCCGGTCCGGCTGAACGGGTCGTGGCGCCGCTCAAGGGTCGGTGTCTTCGACCTTCCCGGGCGGGCGCTGGAGGAGCCACGTCTCGTATGGGGAGTCGCCCGCACTGGTAGGCAGCAAGCCTTGGCCGATCTGGGGGCAGAGGCCTCCTTTGTATGGAGGCGCCCGCATGCCCGGGTGGGCGCCAGATTGGCGGCCGACGTCCTCCAAGCCCTTGGCTGCTGCCGTCGATGGTCCCTCTTGAGGGATAAAAGACAACAAGGATCAGCCGAGCCAGCGAAAGAGGAGCAGCCTTCTCCCGGTGCCTTTCCTTGTCCCGGCTTTTACTGCTGTCCTTCCGAGAAGTGGACGCCTGCCCCAGCTTCTTCAATTTTTCCATCGAAGACATCTTTTCTTGAGTAAGATGGGCTTCCAGGACTGTTATCGCCCGCTTATGGTAGCCGCTTGAAGGAGGCACGTTGGCACTGTTTCACCGGGTGGTCGGGCCTAGGCAGAAAAGGCAGAGGGTGGCTGGCCCTGTGTGGCAGTTGGTGCCGCACGAGTAGCACTTTGTTTTTGTGCTCGGAGGGTGTAGGGGACTACATACACCAACAATAACTCGATGGCGGAAGAAAGAATAATTTTAATTTCGGTAAAACGACGAAGGCAGTGCTGATGAAGCATCAACTTTTCTCGCGAGAGCTGCACGAGCCAACGGCGGGAAAGAATGGAAGGCGGGCGCCTGGACCGCCTTTATACCGACGCCGAGTGACGCTGGTCATCTGACGAAGGTCCTCGCTAGGATCACAGCTAGAAATAGGACTGTCGCCGCCAGCATCAGTCCTATATATTACCTTCAATGCAAGAGCCCTCTCGGTAAGATTTCAGCCTGCAGCAGGTTGCACCATTAGACTGAAGTCGGCAGGCGCCAGGACCAATGGAAATTTTCATTAGCAGTATTCATGGGGACCGCTTTCTGACGTTGGTCCCGCCCGACGCTGTGGGCATAATACATAAGGAGGCGGTCCCCAGAATCCCCAGTTCTCCGCCAGAGACCCTCGTCAGCTGGATGACACTGTAAGAGGAGACTGAGGATCCGCCCATCAAATGGCAATCAGATTAGTATTCAGAACACCTGATACTGGAGAAGATATTGAACCAAAAATCTACCCAGCCATGGTGGTGGAGGGAGTATTCGTTGCAAGAGCTTTTCTCAAGATCTACTGTTATGGTGCCCTTTACATAACTGTACTATCTTTAATTCAGAAACAACTCTGCAGCAGGTTACACCATTAGACCGATTTCACAACAGTGGAATTCCACACCATCGAGGAGGGGTGGAAATCTTTAGAGAACCCTAAGTTTGTGGACAGAAGTCCTGGCTGACTGCTAGACTAAAACCTGCTCTTCACCTGATGCAGCATCCAGGCTATAATGCCTGATAAAGGTGTGCACAGTGCTCCAAGTCGCTGCTGCCAAATGGCTGAGGTGGACACGTTTTTTAACGCCACAAAGGAGGTAGCCACTCCTTTGTGGAATGACTCTCAGCTGTGCCCGGTAAGGGTTTGTTATGCTTGGTAACAGAATGTGATTCAATGTATAAGCCACCTGGACAGTGACTGTTTGGAAATGGGAGCCCAGCATTCTGTGGGTGAAGACACAAAAGCCGATCAGATTTTCGTGGTGTTTGGTCCTGTTCAGGTAATATCGCGAGACACCTATGCACATTCTAAAGTGTGCAACAGGCCTCCTCGATTTAATATTTAGGAAGTACACTGGTAGATCGATATTCTGATTAAGAGTGAGCTGAGACCACCTTAGTGCAAAATCGATTGGTCCGTGGTGATACCCTGTCCTGGTGGAAACCAAATAAGGTTCCTTGCACATCGGTGCATGAAGTCTAAATTCTTCTGGCCAAGTAACGTGCGACTAAAACAACGCTCTCCATGTGGAGACATAGCCTGCAATCCACGTTGGTTTAAAAGTGGCAGCGGCTGCCCAGGACAAAGGGTAACCCATGGAGGAACAGGACCCTTAATCAGAGTTCAAGGTGGAGGACACTCATGGGCTGTGTCCACCTGAGTTATGTGGACGCTGCCTTATGGTGGTGTGGAGGCTGAGATGCACAGGTGTACTTTGATCGAGGAATGCTGTTTGTCTGAAAAGGACAAGAGGCAGTCCAGACCGACTTTCTAGACAGTCTAGAGGCGATGCACGCTGAGCCTACAGGCAAAAACGGGCGTTTTTATGGTGGCAGCATGAGGGTCGGTTTTATCGCGGCTACTGAACGTCAGCTACTCTTGCGAGACCCCGTCGTAAAATGTGCTGTGTCTGAGCTAAGCGGCAGGCTCAGCGAACGCGGTCTGAGGACCAAGAAGCCCGCCTGAGACAACAAGGAGAGCTGATTGCGAAGGCCGAGGTTCTGAACAGCTGATGGTACAGGGAACAGATCTGCCTGACCAGAACATGCGTATCCGCATCGTTTGCTCGTGAAGTTTCATGACCCTCGGATCAATGGAGTGGGGCATAGGGATCAGCCTGCCCAGGAGAGTACAACGATTCTGACAGAAATACCAGGCCCTGATCTAGCGAGCAAAATTGGGCAATTTGCATTGGATGGGACGTGAAAAGGTCTAATTCTGTGTACTTTATCTGTGAAACAGATCCTATTACTTCCTGGAGTAGTTCCCATTCGTGGACTCCTGGCCTGAGAGTTACTCAGGCCGCTCATGGCGATATTGTCTACCCGGTACATGAACAGCAATGAGGTTTGCTTGTTGGAAACCCCAATCCTATACCTCGTGGCCCCTGCCGGTAAATAGGTGCCCTTGTCTGTTGAGGTAATATATCATGAGTTGTTGTCTGTAACAGAAGAGTACCCGGCGACCAGTCTGGAAAGCCTGCAGGCATGAAGAACTGCTTATTGGTGATATTTATGGAGATGAGACTCGGGTCTACAGGCCTTGATTGGACTGCCTAAGTACCACCGAGCGCTTGAGGTGTCTGTGAGAGGTCGTACCGCAGACGGGACAGTGGGGGACCTCACTGAAGGTTCAGATCCAGCCACCATTGCAATCCCGATTACGTCTTCGGATCCGACTTGGTTGTTGATGGTCTTGTTTTGATCCCATTGACCCGTATATCCATGGGTCACCCACATGTGAGACAGCTGAAGGATCGCTGCAATGGCTGCAGCCAGTCCGAGCAGGCAAAGGACTTGTCTGGCTGGGAGGCTTCCTGCCAATATGTCCCTGATGAGGGACGATGTTCGCCGTCCTGGGGTAGAAAGCTTTCCCTGATGGTGTCCAGAACTGCTTCTATGAACTGTGAATCGAGACGGAACCAGACGTGACTTTCTGATTGATAATGAAGCCCATGTCTCTAACAGAGACTGAGTACAATGAATGGCAGACATCAGGGCTTCCTGAGAGGGAGTTAGAAGTCAGTCCCGGTGGGGAACACGGACTGGCCTTGTCTCCTCAGAGTTGCCGTTATTACCGCCAGTACTTGGAATACCCGAGAGCCAAGATGGTCTGAAGGGAGGGCTTGAACTGATAATGGTACCCTAACCCAAGTGCAAAACTTCCTCGCCTTTGAGCTACGGGTATATGTAGGCATCCTGTATGTCCAAGGATGCTAGAAAGCACTTTGCTGAGCATGGAATCAGATCTGAGGTCACCAGCTGCTTGCACCGATCGACACGTGCTGAGGTCACTGAGGTCCAGTATTGGACGAGGTCCTGTTTCTGGGAACCAGAAAGAAGTGGGAGTAGGTAACTGCACTTTTGTCTGTGGTACGTGTTTCAGCTTCTTTTCCAGAGCGCAAGCACTTCCTGCTGTATGAGCAGGGCGTGGACCTGAGTAATGGGAAGCAGGAGGTCTTGACAGGTTGGAGAAATTCTATGAAGTGGCCTTTCGACTAACTGGAGAACCCACCGTCGGCGTAATCCTGCCACCTAAAACACGGCGACGATGTACCCCGACCTTCTGCCTGTTGATCCAGAGGCGGGCTGAGTCATGCTGTGGCACTGTCCCGCGGTGGGTGGTTTGTAGCTGGCCTCGCTTGGGAAGACTGTAGCCTGGCTATTGAAAAGTGCCCTTGTTGCTGGTCGGAGCGGGTTGCTGGCTTTTGCTGTCCTAAGTAGGGAACCAGGCCTCGATCTGTACATGGCCTGTACAGACCTAACTGCCTTCAGCGCTGGAGTTTGGTGATAACCTTCTCCAGGGTTCACCAAAAGTATCACCATTATAAGGGACGCTAAGAATGTTCTTTGTACATCTGTAAACTGAGAAACGGAGCCAGTGTGTCCGGAGAAAGATGCGTAGCTGCAGCCTGGCAGATGAGTCTGCAGAATCGATATGGCTGGGAGACTGGGACCTACACTGACCCAGTGGGAAGAGTTTGAGCCTGCCTTCTGATCGCCATCCGTAACTTATCAACCAGGTCCTGGCCGTGTTCTACAGGGATTCTGAAACTGTACCATGTGGAGCAGGTCTAGGGACCTGATGGAGCATGTAGCCGCATACATGCGCTCCCCCAGGCATCCAGCTCTTGATTCCTGGTCCGTGTGTGCTCATGCTGCAGTCTTTGGGACCAGCCGTGAGGCCATAATGACCAGGTGTCAATCAGAGGTTTTGAGCCAGCACGGTCCTTTTTCGGGCCTTGCAAGGCGGGGTCAGCTTTTGCACAGCAGGATGGAGTGACGCCCACAGCCTTGGTGATGCTATGAAGGTGTTCACCAAGGTACTACCACAGCTTTGATCTTCTGTCAAGATAACGCAAGGCGCCTGTGTTCGGGGTCGAGGTCTTCAGCATCCCATCCCATGTTGTCCTGGATGTGCCTTGGCATCCTGGGAAAGAGGGATCATGGAGGAGACCTGGGTAGACATGTGTCTGCAATGAATGCTGAGGAGAAGGATCTGGAGATTCTGAGGTATCTGATCTGAGTCCTCCCGACGGAGTATACGATGACATCTGGGCTTGGGCTGGGAGACCCTTATGGATCTTTGAGGTAGGCCTTCTGATCCTGATCTCCCCCAGGAGGTGGAGTCTGTCTTAGTTGTGTCATCCTGCTGCCCTGTGGTGGAGGGGTAAGAGAAGGAGGAGAAGGTTTACTGACTACGATTGGATGGTGTCCACCAGAAAGTAAAGAGGTCTTACCTTGTAAATCTGCCAGACCACGGGCCTGGCGCCAGGTCTGTCCCCGGGTCTTCGGGTGTCTCCGGGTGGGCGGGCTCCTCGAAGCCTTCATCCTCTGTGTCGCCCACCTGTGTTCAGTACGTCATGTCCGCGGGAATCCCCACCGGTGTCCACCAGGACTGGGGCGGCCTCGGCTCCAGCGATTATGAAGTTGACGTCGGTCGCTGTTGACTTGTCTGCGAACGCCTGGTCGTGCCTGTGCTTACCTAGTCTCTGCTCTGGCGAATGCCTGGCCAACTTCAGGTGCTTGGCAGACGCCGGGTCCGTCGTCCGCTTTTGACATCAGGACCTTCGCCTTCCTGGGTGGGGATCCGCCCTGGGGGCTGGGAGACAATTTGAGTCGGGTTCCTACATCGGGTGGATGAGTAAGACTTGTGTCGTGAGGACTTGGAAGAGGGCCGAGAGGGAGTGGAGGAAGCCGAGGCCTAGAACTCTGATGGGCTGAAGAGTCAAACTGTAGCTCAGATTTAACTGGAGGCTGACACCAGCCCTGAGGAGAGCGTCTGATTGGTGAGCCTGAGCCCCGAGTCAGAGGCCTGTTTGTGATCTGACCTTGCTTTCTCGTGCTGTCCTGTGTTTATGGCTCAAGAAGAATCACCCTGAGTAAGGTTCTTTGTCCATCCCCAAGTTTTCAACAGGTGTCGAAGTGCTCGACGCAGATCCTGGTGCGCTGTTGAACCTTGGCAGTGCAGGCCTTGTACTGGTCCGGCCTAAGTACCGATGCAGAAGAATGAGGATCCTTGAAAGGATCTGTTTTCATAGGCACACTTTGAAAGGTGTCCCCAGATGGCTGAGTTGACAGGACACCAGTTATGTAGAACTTTGAAGTTCTAACACGTGGCCTAGGTAGAGACTGAGAGTTGATGCCGTAGCTGATGGCGGAAAAGAAATGAATGACTGGATCGGAATTATTATCTTCTGGCAGTCTCCATACCATTCACACTTGGGGAAGCCCAGAGGCTAGGACCAAGGGAGCCTGAAGTTTTCAAAAGGTCGTGCCAAGAGAGGGCCACACATGCGCTGCACCGCGAGATTAGCTCGTGCCTGCAGGCTATCTCGGCTTACCCTCCAACTGCCTCAGTCTTTCGACCGAGGAGGCAGTGACAATGAGAATAACTCATCCTGAGTTTCTGGCCTGATAGGGTTT
The DNA here is from genome assembly GCA_016271365.2 of Neoceratodus forsteri. Lineage (NCBI taxonomy): Eukaryota > Metazoa > Chordata > Ceratodontiformes > Ceratodontidae > Neoceratodus > Neoceratodus forsteri. The sequence continues at coordinate 378,703,981 of JADMNL010000023.1, read as the reverse complement.
GGATCTTTGCAAGAAAGGCTAAAGAATAATGACCACAGTTGAACTATAGGACCTGAAGACCAGGAAAGAAAACAAGGAACCTAGGATGAGAGTATGGTAGAGTATTGAGACTGTCCTAAAGATCAAAATTACGGTAAGTACTGCATTTCCATATCTCCTGACTAAGTCTCCATCACTATTCACACTTGTGGGAGAGTACGTTGGAAACCACAACCCTGAGTAGGGTGGTAGGAGATATGGTCAGAAAGGACAGCCAAGGACTGTCCTGTTAATAAAAACAGCTGTCTGTAAAGAGCATCTAGAATAGTGTTTACAAGATGAGCCGAGTTGTAATCACCACTTACAGACAACTGCAATGGGCACAATGAAAGTCTGCCACAACCACTTTTTAGGAGAGTAAGACCTTGTTTCACAATTTGGTCTAGGACCAAAAGTAATAGTGTCAAAGATATGTACTAATGTAATGTAAAGAACCCAGGAACTGAAAGAGTTGGAGGTAAAGTCTATTGATCAGGGCAGACCGAACGGGCAGATGGGAACCCCCCACTATCCAGTATGGTTGATCCAAACAACAGGTCCAGGCACTGAACCCTTACTGGTGAGTAAGGGTCCAGGATGTTAACCGCAGAATGGTCTCCTCTAGTCACAGGATCTTCCTGATGAAGGCCAAGCACGACTTAGAAGCCTCTCTGACGAGAGAAGAAAGAATAATTTTAATTTTCGTAAAACGACGGAAGCGGGTATGCTGATGAAGTCACGTAACTTTTCCGCGAGATGCTGCACGAGCTAACGGGGGAAAGAATGAAGGCTAGCGCCTGGGACCGCCTTTATACCGACGCCGATGACGCTGGTCACCTGACGGGGCGGTCCTCGCTAGGACTGCTAGCTAGAAATTTCAGGTCCTGCCGCTGCCAGCATCAGTCCTATATGTGTTGCCTACTGCAAGAGCCCTCTCGGCAAGATCATGCCTGCAGCAGGTTACACCATTAGGACTGAATGCCGCAGGCTGCCAGACCAATGGAAATTTTCTAGCTAGCAGTATTCAGCGGGGACCGCCTCTGACGTTGGTCCCGCCCCCGACGTCAGGCATAATACATAAGGAGGCGGTCCCCCAGAATCCCCAGTTCTCCCGCCAGAGACTCCTCGGCCGCTGGATGACATCAGAAGAGGAGACTGAGGATCCGCCATCAAATGGCAATCAGATTAGTATTCAGAACACCTGATACTGGGAGAAGGATATTGGAACCAAAAAATCTACCTCCAGCGGCGATGGTGGGAGGGAAAGTACCTGCTGCAAGAGCTTTTCTCGAAGATCTACTGTTATGGTAAGTTCTTACATAACTGTACTATCTTAATTCGAGAAACAACTCTTGCAGCAGGTTACACCATTAGGACCGATTCTCAAGCAACAGTGGAAATCCCACACCATCGGGAGGAGGGAAGGTAGAAATCTTTTAGAGAAACCTAAGCCTAGGACAGAAGTCCCTGAAGGACTGCTAGACCAAAACCTGCTCTTCGCCTCGATGCAGCATCCAGGCTATAATGCCTGATAAAGGTGTGCACAGTGCTCCAAGTCGCTGCTGCACAAATGGCTGAGGTGGACACGTTCTTTAACGCCACAAAGGAGGTAGCCACCCCCCTTGTGGAATGACTCTCAGCTGTGCCCGGTAAGGGTTTGTTGCGCTTCTGGTAACAGAATGTGATTCAATGTATAAGCCACCTGGACAGTGACTGTTTGGAAATGGGAGCTCCCAGCATTCTGTGGGTGAAGGATACAAAAAGCCGATCAGATTTTCGGTGGTGTTTGGTCCTGTTCAGGTAATATCGCAGACACCTATGCACATCTAAAGTGTGCAACAGGCCTCTCGATTTGAATATTTAGGGAAGTACACTGGTAGATCGATATTCTGATTAAGAGTGAGCTGAGACCACCTTAGGCAAAACTTCAGATTGGTCCGTAAGGATACCCTGTCCTGGTGGAAAACCAAATAAGGTTCTTTGCACATCGGTGCATGAAGCTCCGAAATTCTTCTGGCCGAAGTAACGGCGACTAAAAACAACGTCTTCCATGTAAGGAGACATAGCTCGCAATCCACGGCTGGTTTAAAAAGTGGCAGCGTCAGCTGCTCCAGGACAAAGGGTAAATCCCATGGAGGAACAGGACCCTTAATCAGAGGTCTAAGGTGGAGGACACCTCTGACGAAGGCGCGTGCCGTGTCCAACTGAGTTATGGGACGTTGGCCTATAGGAGTGTGATAGGCTGAGATGGCACAAAGGTGTACTTTGATCGAGGAGTAGGCCAAGCTTGTCTGAAAAAGGGACAAGAGGTAGTCCAAGACCGACTTTTCTAGACAGTCTAGAGGCGAAAACTCCCACGCTTGAGCCCACAGGCAAAAACGGCGCCATTTTATGGTGTAAGTAGCATGAGTGGCCGGTTTTATCGTGGCCACTAGAACGTCAGCTACCTCTTGCGAGACCCCGTGTCGCAAAATGGCCATGTCTCTAGGAGCCAAGCGTGCAGGCTCAGCGAACAAAGGTCTGGATGGACCAAGAAGCCCGCCTCCTGAGACAACAAGTGAGAGCTGATTGGCAGAAGCGCCGGAGGTTCCTGGAACAGCTGATGCAGTACAGGGAACCAGATCTGCCTGGACCAGAACAGCGCGATAAGTATCCGCATCGTTTGCTCTCTGTGAAGTTTCAGAAGGACCCTCTGGATCAATGGAAAGGGGGGGGCATAGAGGAATCAGCCTGCCCAGGAGAGGGACAACGCATCTTGCACAGAAAACACCAGGCCCTGGATCTAGCGAGCAAAAATTGGGCAATTTTGCATTGGATGGGGACGTGAAAAGGTCTAATTCTGGTGTACCCCATCTGTGAAACAGATCCTCTACTACTTCCTGGAGTAGTTCCCATTCGTGGACTCTGGCCTGAGAGCGACTCAGGCCGCTCGTGGCGACATTGTCCACTCCTGGTACATGAACAGCAATGAGGTTTGCGCCGTGTTGCAAACCCCAATCCCACACCCTCATGGCCTCCCTGCAAAGCGGGTAGGAATAGGTGCCTCCTTGTCTGTTGAGGTAATACATCACTGCGGAGTTGTCTGTCTGTAACAGAAGAGTACCCGGCGGAATCTCAGTCTGGAAAGCCTGCAGGGCATGAAGAACTGCTCTCATTTCCAGGATATTTATGTGGAGATGAGACTCTCGGGCTGTCCACAGGCCCCGAGACTGGACACCGTCTAAGTGTACTCCCCACCCGAGCGCTGAGGTGTCTGTGGAGAGTGTCACAATCGCAGACGGCACAGTAAAGGGGACCCCCACTGGAAGGTTCTTCAGATCCAGCCACCATTGCCAATCCCGAATTACGGTCTTCGTGATCCGGAATTGGGAGTTGCAGATGGTCTTGTTTTTGATCCCATTGGACCCGTAACATCCACTGGGTCACCCACATGTGGAGACAGGCTAGAAGGACCGCTGCAATGGCCGCAGCCATGTGTCCGAGCAGGCAAAGGACCAGTCTGGCTGGGACGGTCTTCCTTGCCAATATGTCCCTGATGAGGGATCTGATGTGTTCCGCTCGGTCCTGGGGTAGAAAAGCTTTCCCCTGGATGGTGTCCAGAACTGCGCCTATGAACTGCAGAATCTGAGACGGAACCAGACGTGACTTCTCTTGATTGATAATGAAGCCCAGTGTCTCGAACAGAGACTGAGTACAATGAATGGCAGACATCAGGGCCTCCCGAGAGGGAGCCATGAGAAGCCAGTCGTCCAGGTAGGGGAACACGTACTGGCCTTGTCTCCTCAGAGTTGCCGTTATTACCGCCATGCACTTCGTGAATACCCGAGGTGCCCAAGACAGTCTGAAGGGGAGGGCTTGGAACTGATAATGGTGACCCTCGAACTCGTGCGTAAAAACTTCCAGCGCTTTGAGCTACGGGTATATGCAGGTAAGCATCCTGCATGTCCAAGGATGCTAGAAAAGCACCCTGCTTGAGCATGGGAATCAGACCTGGGAGGGTCACCATGCGGAAGCGTTTGTACCGGACCGACACGTTGAGGTCACTGAGGTCCAGTATTGGACGGAGGTCCCCTGTTTTCTTTGGGAACCAGAAAGAAGTGAGAATAGTAACCTGCACCCTTTTGGTTCCGTGGTACGTGCTCTATAGCTTCTTTTCCCAGAAGCGCAAGCACTTCCTGCTGTATGAGCAGGGCGTGCTGACCTGAGTAACGGGAAAGCAGGGGAGGTCTTGACGGTGGTTGGTCGAGAAATTCTATGAAGTGGCCTTTCTTGACCAACTGGAGAACCCACCGGTCGGCGGTAATCGTCTGCCACCCTAAAACACGGCGCACGATGTGACCCCCGACCTTCTGTGCCTGTTGATCCAGAGGAGGGCCGGGAAGAAGTCATGCTGTGGCAGCACTGGTCCCTGCGGGCTGGGCCGGTTTTGTGTAGTGCTGGCCTCTGCCTGGGGAAGACTTAGCCTGGGCTTTACATTGAAAAGTGCCCCTTTGTTGCTGGCCGGAACGTGGCTGTTGCCTTTGCCTGCTGTCCTAAGAAAGGAACCAGGCCTCGATCTGTACATGGCCTGTACAGACCTAACTGCCTTTCCAGCGTCCTGGAGTTTGGTGATAACCTTCTCCGAGGGTTCACCAAAAAGTACTTCACCATTATAAGGGACGTCAAGAATGTTCTTTTGTACATCTGGGGTAAAACCGGAGAAACGGAGCCAAGAGTGTCTCCGGAGAAAGATGCCTGAAGCTGCAGCTCTGGCAGATGAGTCTGCAGAATCGTATGCTGCTCGTAGCACTTGGGTACCCACATCAGACCCAGTGCGGAAGAGGTTTAGGAGCTCTGCCTTCTGATCGCCATCCGGTAACTTATCAACCAGGTCCTGGCCGTGTTCCCACAGGGCATTCTGAAACTGTACCATGTGAGATAGGTAGTTCAGGGACCTGATGGAGCATGTAGCAGCCGTATACATGCGTCTCCCCAGGGCATCCAGCTGTTTGGATTCCTGGTCCGGTGGCTGTGTGCTCATGTGCTGCAGTCTTTGGGACCAGTCATGTGAGGCCATAATGACCAGGGTGTCAATCAGAGGTTGTTGAGCCAAGTACTGGTCCTCTTTCGCGGCCTTGCACAGGCGGTCAGCTTTCTTTGGCACAGCAGGAGTGGAGTGCAGACGCTTCCACACAGCCTTGGTGATGTCCATGAAGGTGTCCACCAAGGGTGGCACTACCACAGGCTTTGGATCTTTCTGCCGAAGATAACGGGCAAGGCGCTGTCTTTCGGGGTCGAGGTCTTCAGCATCCCATCCCATGTTGTCCTGGATGTGCCTCATGATCTCAGGGAAAGAGGGATCATCCGGAGGAGACCTGGGTAGATCATGTGGGTCAGGCAATGGAATGCTGAGTGGAGAAGGAGATCTGGAGTATTCCGAGGTATCTGATCTGGAGTCCTCCCCTGACGGAGTATACCGATGACATCTGGGTCGCTTGGGGCTGGGAGACCCTTATGGGGATCTTGAGGTAGGCCTTCTCTGATCCTTAGATCTACCCCTAGGAGGTGGAGTCTGCTCCTTAGGGGTTGGTGGTCATCCTGCTGGCCCCTGTGGTGGAGGGGGGGGTGTAAGAGGTGAAGGAGTAGGAGGAGAAGGTTTTACTGGGACTACGTATATTCGGATGGTGTCCCACCAGAAAGTAAAGAGGTCCTTTACCTTTGTAAATTCAGCCAGACGACGGGCCTGGCGCTGGTGGTCTGTCGCCGGGTCGGGTCTGCGGGAAACCGGTGGGCGGCGGCTCCTCGAAGCTCCAGCATCCTCTGTAGTCGCCCACCTGGTGTTCAGGCAATGTCATATCCTCCGGAATCCTCGCGACTGGTGTCCACCAGTGACTGGGGGCGGCCTTCGCTCCAGCGAATATGAAGCTGACGCCGTCGCCACTGACTTCGGGTCCAGCGAACGCCTGGCCGCGCCTGGTGCGACCGATGTCCTCAGCTCTGGCGAATGCCTGGCCAACTTCAGGTGCTTGGCAGACGTCGGGTCCGTCGTCCGCTTTAGGTACATCAGGACCTTCGTCTTCCTGGGTGGTGGATCCGGGCCCCTGGGGGGCTGGGAGACCGACCTGGAGTCGGGGTCCCGACATCGGGTGGATGAGGAAGACTTGTGGCGTTCGGAGGACTTGGAAGAGGCCCGAGAGGGAGTGGAGGAAGCCGAGGGCCTAGAACTCTTGATGGGCTGAAGAGTCAAAGAACCGCCTGAAGCCCAGACTTTAACTGGAGGGGGCTGACACCTAGCCCTGGAGGGAGAGCGGTCTGATCAGGTGGAGCCTGAGCTCCTCGAGTCAGAGGCCTGGTTTGGGGATCTGGACCTTGCTTTCTCTCGGTGCTTGTCCTGGTGTTTATGGGCCTTGGAAGAAGAATCACCCCTGGAGGAAGGTTCTTTGTCCATCCTGCTAAGTTTTTTCCTCTAACAGGTAAGCCTGAAGTGCCTTCTGACGGCAGATCCTGGTGCGGCTGTTGAACCCTTGGCAAAAGGTGCAGGCCTTGGTATCGTGGTCCGGGCCTAAGCACCGCATGCAGGAAGAATGAGGATCCTTGAAAGGGATCTGTTTTCCACAGGCACACTTTGAAAGGTGTCCCTCAGATGAAGGAGTTGGACAGGACACCAGTTATGTAGAAACTCTTGAAGTTCTAAGTCATCGTGCGCTAGGTAGAGACTGAGAGGCTGATGCTGGCGAGCTGACGGCGGGAAAAGAAATGGAAATTACGTACTGACCGTAATTATTGATCTTCTTGGACAGTCTCCATCACTCATTCACACTTGTGGGATAGCGCCAGAGGCTAGGACCAAGCGGGAGCCTAAAGTTTTCAAAAGGGTCGGTGCCAAGAGAGGGCCACACATGCGCGGCACCGCGAGACTAGCTCGCGCCTGTGCAGGCTATCTCGGCGTCGACCCTCCAACTGCCTCAGTTCCTTTTCGACCGAGGAGGTGCAGCGTGACTAATGAGAATAACTCATCCTGAGTTTCTGGGCCTGACAGGGCCCAGATGGCCTTTGCAAGAAAGGCTAAAGAATAATGACCTCACAGTCTGAATCATAGGACCGTGAAGACCAGGAAAGAAAACAAGTGAACCCAGGGGATGGTGGGTGGGCGTGTGAATGAGTAATGGAGACTGTCCAAGAAGATCAAAAATTACGGTAAGTACGTAATTTCCATATCTTCCTGACTAAGTCTCCATCACTCATTCACACTTGTAAGAGTACCAAGTTAAAACCAACAACCCTGAGTAGGGTGGTAGGAGATAGGGTTCACTGGTGAAAGGACAGCCAGGACTGTCCTGTAATAAAACAGCTGTCTTGTAAAGAGCATCTAGAATATAGTGTTTACAAGATGAGCCGAGTTGTAACTCACCACTTACAGACAACTGCAATGGGCACAAATGAAAGTCTGCCAGGAAACCACAACCACTTTAGAGAGAGGTAAGAACTGGTCTCACAATTTGGTCTAGGACCAAAAGTAATAGTGTCAAAGATATGTACTAATGTAATGTAAAGGAACCTCAGGAACTGAAAGAGTTGGAGGTAAAGTCTACTGGATCAGGGCAGACCGGAACGTGCAGATGGGAACCCCCCACTATCCAGTATGGTTGACCCGTAAACAACAGGTCCAGAAGCACTTGAACCCCTTACTTGGTGAGCAAGGGGGTCCAGGTGATGTTAACCCATCAAGGAGAATGGTCTCCACTTAGTCACAGGATCTTCCTGATGGAAGGCCAAGCACGACTTAGAAGCCTCTCGTGGTGGTCTAGTAAAACCAGATCCTACCCACTGTATATTCCAAGAGGAATAATTCTGCCCTGCTGTGTACAACTGTAGCAGCAGTCTCTGAACTCAGGAAGAAAGGAAAAGGTGTACAGGAGGATGTGTCCACTGTGGAAAAACATTCCAACACAAAAAAAAAAACGGGCTGGATTTCTAAGGTCAATAGAGGCAGATGTGCCTCGAGGAGGGACACAGCAGGACCAAGTTAGGGCTAACCCATTTGTTGAAGTGACTGAAAGAGGCAGTGACTCAATGCGGTGAGGCACTAGCCACTCTGGCTTTCCTGAAAAGAGTAGGAAAGGATTCTAGTTCATTTGCTGAAAAAGAAACATTACCACTCCCTCTCACACTTGAAGAGGATAGCTTCGTGAGCGACTGGCATGGACCACAGCACAGGAACCGAAGGTGTGAATATTTGAGAAGCTTCCTCAGAAAAAGGGACCTACTTGACCATCCGTCAAGAAGGAGAAAATCGCCTGTTAAATTAAGCAAGCAAGGAAGAAGGAAACTGAGTTCCGACTCTGTGGAGAGTCGCTTCTGCTGCTGTAAGGCTCTGTTTGAGAGAAGAAAGCCTGATAAAAAGAATAGGAATTAACAGACTGGGCAGTTGCCTAGGTCTAGAAAATGTATCTGAATGAGAGAAATCTCTCAGAGAAAGAGATGACCCATATCGTCGCTGGATCGGACTCCCCGTAGGGGAAGAAAAATCAGGTACTTCTACCATATCCCAGAGACGAGCGCCTCAGGGCTGAGGAGGAATTGACCAGATCCCTCCGAAAAAGTGGGGAACTGGGTAATTTCGCTAGGCCATGTGCTGTGATAAAAAACCATATGATATAAATTTTTTTTAGTCCGAGCCTAAGAAGGCCTTCAGGCTGCTATTTTGAGGATTGTCTTGATACAAAAAGACGAAGATGTTCTCCATCTGAGTGTGGAAAGAGCCTGCATGTCCATACTGAAATCATGACCGTACTAACAATCACAGCTGGAGAGAAGTTAACCACCTGTGCCGAAGAAGCCACCGAAGAGGCAATATCTCAAGGGGCTATATACCCTATCAAAGGAGCGAAGAGTCAGAGCGCCCCGACCATTAAATTAAAATGTTCCACAGAGTATAACTGTCTTGACTATTGAAAAAGTCTAGACGCAGAAGAGTATGGTCCACGGACGCAGTGTGAAATACTACAGTGGACCCCGTTACTGAGGAACTACTGAAAGGATTTTCCATTATAGACCCTGACGATAGAGACGACGCGCCCTCCAGTATATAAAATGAGCTGTCCGCTGCGTTACTGACCACAAGGACAGGGAAAGACTCATCTAGATGCACTTCTACCCCAGAAGGACCTCCAACAGAGGTCTAGGTCAGAGCCACTAGAGACTCCGCCATCAGGAGGATGTCGAGGAGCTTGGTACCACGTAGGGAGCAGAGAAAGTGCTGAGCAGAATGAGATTCCGCTGGCAGAACGGTACAGCAGAGTTCCATAGCAGAAAACCGCTGGATGACACAAGATCCCACATAGACCACCACTCACTAAAACGTGTGGAAAAAATAATCCACAGAACAGGAGTTCATTCTGCGGTAAACATCCCTCCACAAGTTCTGTGGAAATGAGTCTGAAAGGAAAATGTGTCACCATCTCGCCATACAGCACCCACTTGCACCTGCAGTGGCATCAGCAGCACTGTGGGCACAGGAGGGCACCAAGCAGTGCCTATGTGCCAACCTGGGCGACACCCAAGGGCAGCATGGCAGTATCCACAGGTACTCCCGGCACCCATGTAGCAATGGCACTGAGGGCACCTCTGACGTGCATGGCGCCCATGGCACCAATGACACCCATGGCAAGAATGGCACCCGAGGGCATCAATGGCACCTGAGGGCACCAGCCCGCGGCACCCACGGGTGTCAACCCGGTACCCAAGGCACCAGTGGCACCCATGGCACCCGAAGCATCCATGGAACCTATGGGTGCCCACAGCGTTACCCGTGGCACCCACGGGTGCTCCCAGCGCCACCCCTGGCACCCGCAGGTACCACGGCGCCAAGGCACGGCGCCGACTAGGCACCGAGCCATGGTTCCAGCCACGGCCGACCAAGGCACCGAGCCAAAGCTCCGAGGCACGGCGCCGACCAAGGCACGGAGCCAAAGCTCTGAGGCACGGCGCCGACCATGGCTCCGAGGCATGGCGCCGAGTCACGGCGCAGAAGGAAAATGCCAATGGAAATCCTGAAAAGGGGAGAAGGAAAAAGGTGGTGCCTGTGCCGGCCCCTGCATGGAAAAGGGAGAGGGGGAAGGCACGAGGGGTCGACGACGATGGCAAAGGCACCCAGAGGGCACCTCACCATACGTGATCCAATCAACCCGGCTCTAGTCCAACTGCTCCGAGGCCCAGAGGTCCCGAAATCAGGAACAGAGCCAGGAAAACTGGAAAATCGAACCCCCTGCTCCATAGGAGCGACCCAAAGGTGAAACTGCTCACCGGAGCTCCAGTGAGGACAGAGATGGAGCTCGGAGTCGAGAAAGCAGCCGTTAGGAGTGGGGCCAAGAGGAACCCACCAAAGTCGGTTCGGGCCCATCGCCCCTCCAGACGAACATTCCTCATGCAGACATACCAACGGGCAACCTCAAGCGGCACAGATTCTTCTTCCCTAAACGAGGAAGAGGAGCTCGAGGTCAAGCGGAGCCGGATCACGGATCCGTTAGATCTGTGCTTTGGAGGGCTGTCCCTCTCCCAAGCACAGGACTGTCCGTGGTCAGACCCCGTTAATTAAGGGGCGGTGGACCGACACAGCCCTCTCAAGCATAAAACTTTCAACGAAGTCCTCCCACTGTCACCGCTACCGCCATGCGACTACCTGCTGATGGCAGGAAAGAATTTTCTTCTTCTTCACAATCTTCTTCTTCTCGAAATAATAAATTACTACTTTAAAATATTAAAACATTAAGAGCTGTTGTCGTATAGACGAAAACTTCGACATCCAAGCGCACTCGACAGCGGGAGAAAAGGAACTGAGGCGGTTGGAGGGTCGACGCCGAGATAGCCTACACAGGCACGAGTTAGTCTCATGGTGCCGCATGCGTGGCCTCTCTCTGGCTCCCGACTCTTCTGAAAACTTTAGGCCTCGCTGGTCCTAGCGCTTCTGGCGCCTATTCCACAAGTGTGAATGAGTGGATGGAGACTTAGTCCAGGAAGATCTGGGGATTCTGGGGGACCGCCCCCTTATGTACTATGCCTGATGTCAGGGGCAGGACTGACGTCTGGGGGTGGTCCCCGCTGAATACTGCTAGCTAGAAAATTTCTGTGGGGTCCTGGCACCTGCCGGCTTCGGTCCTAATGGTGTAACCTGCTGCGAGAGCTGTTTCTCGGAGTAAGGTCGGTGCAGTCGGAGACTGAGTCCCTCCAAGGGAAGGACTGGAGCTGCCTGCCGGGCTCAGGAGTATAACCAGCTATATGGGGAGTCTGATGTCTGCACATGATTTGTGTAACTTGTCAATTTTTGCTGGTCTACTTTACTTGCTTGCATTTTATGCTCTTGCACCACATCACTTTTTTATGTACCGTATACACTTGCAACATAGTTCACTGTCTCGCTTTGTACTCCTCTGTAGCTGGGCCATGCCTGATAAAGGTGCCTTGGTGCCAGTGTACCTACCCAGTTATCAAAATAATTAATACAGTGATATGTTAAAAGCAAGTTGACTCCAAAAGCCAGAGCGAGAGATTTGACTTCAGATTGTGTAACAGTAACAGGAACAATTTATGAACTATGCTCATCATAGTTTGAAAACCCATGAAAAGCTCTTCTAAATAAGGTAATGGTCTCACCTGTGGCTGGCTGCAGTACAGAGATATCGATAAACAGGTATGCCCTAGATTGATACTACATTGCCACAATTTATAGAACCTTATGATGTCAAGCAGGGTAAAGCTGTGCCTAACGATAATGCGTTTAAGTTCAGCTGGACTCTCAGTGACATCACAAAGTTTTAAAAATGGTGGCAGCATATTACTGATATAAAGCAGACTTAAGCCACTGATACAGTACAGTTACACAAGAACTTACCGTAAAGTACAGTTACGTAAGAACTTAGCGTAACAGTAGATCTTCGAGAACAGCTCTTGCAGCAGGTTACACCATTAGGACTGAAGCTGGCAGGCATCAGGACCCCACGGAAAAATTCTAGCTAGCTATCTTCAGCGGGGACCGCCCCGGCCGTCGGTCCCACTCTCTGGCGTCAGGCGTGGTACATAAGGGGCGGTCCCGCCAGATTCCCTAGTTCTCCGCGAGACTCCCGGCCGCAGGATGACATCAGAAAGGGAGACCGGGATCCACCGTCAGAGGAAAATAAGAATGAAAATCCCAACATGTTGAGGTAAAGCCATGCCTCCTCCAGGGCGGTGAAGGTGGGCAGGAAGGTGCTGCTACAAGAGCTGTTCTGAAGATCTACTGTTACGTAAGTTCTCACGTAACTGTACTATCTTACTGGACACAGCTCGCAGCAGGTTACACCATTAGACTGATTCCTAAGCAGTAACGCTGCCAGAAATTCGGGAGGAGGAAAATAGGAAAACGCTCCAGGTCCTGAACCTAGGACAGGAGACCCTGCAGCACCGCAGGCCAAAACAGCCCTCACGCCGGAGAGGTTAGGTCCAGGCTATAATGCCTGATAAAGGTATGCACAGAGCTCCAAGTGGCTGCAGCACAAATAGCAGAGATGGACACGCTTTTAAGTGCTGCAAAGATGTGCCACACCCTGGTAGAATGACCCCGGATAGAACCCGGAGGGGCTTCTGTTTTAAATCATAACAGTAGGAAATACACTGGACAAGCCAGCGAGACAAAGTCTGTTTGGATACTCATTGGCCCATCATTCTCTCAGAGAAGGAAATGAAAAGCTGATCAGAACTACGAGAGGGTTTAGTTCTGTTGAAGTAATACCTCAGGCTGTGGTGAACATCCAGGGTGTGGAGCAAAGCCTCTCCTCTATTTGAATAACTCGGGAAATAGACCAGAAGGTCAAGATCTTGGTTTAGAGTGAGGGAAGAGACCACCTTAGGCAAAAACTTAGGGTTCGTCCTCAGGGATACTCTGTCCCGGTGGAAAACTAAATAAGGCTCTTTGCACATGAGAGCGTGAAGCTTAGAAATTCTTCTCACTGAAGTAACAGCAACTAAAAATAACGTCTTCCACGACAGAAAACGTAGCTCGCAATCCGCGGCAGGTTCAAAGGGAGGAAGTGTGAGCTGTTCCAGGACAAAGAGCAGATCCCATGGAGGCACAGGGTCCCTAATGGGAGGCCTAAGGTGTAACACTCCCTTAAGAAATTCCCGAGAGGCATCCAATTGAGCTACTGTACGGTGCCCCACCGGGAGGTGATAGGCAGAAATGGCACAAAGATGTACCTTAATAGAGGAGTAGGCTAGGCCTGAATGAAAAAGGGAGAGGAGATGATCCAAAACTACTCCCACAGGACAACCTAAAGGGGAAAAATCACGAGTGCGTGACCATAAACAAAAATGGCGCCATTTCATGGCGTACGTCGCATGCGTTGCCGGCTTTCTGGCTGCAGAAAGAACCTCTGCAACCTCTTGCGAGACCCCATGATGCAAGATGGCTATGTCTCTAGGAGCCAAGCATGCAGGTTCAGAGAACGTAGATCTGGATGGACCAATAAACCTTTCTCCTGAGACAGTAGGTGGGAGCCGAGTGGCAACGGGAGCGGAGGTTCCCGAGATAGTTGCACCAACAAAGGGAACCAGATCTGTCTGGGCCAGAATGGGGCCACCAGAATCATGTGTGCGTGCTCCCTGCGCAGTTTGAGAAGAACTCTCTGGATCAACGGGAAGGGAGGGAAAGCGTAGAGGAATCTGTTCACCCAGGAGAGGGATAACGCGTCTCGCCAGAAAACACCAGGCCCTGGATCTAGCGAGCAAAAACTGGGCAGTTTTGCGTTGGATGGGGATGCGAACAAGTCTAGTTCTGGAATTCCCCATTGAAGAAACAGATCCTCTGCTACCTCTTGAAGAAGTTCCCACTCGTGGACTCTGGCCTGGGATCGACTCAGGCCGTCTGCGATCATGTTGTCCACCCCGGGAACATGCACAGTGATCAGATTTGCACCGTGTCCGATTACCCAATCCCACACCTCATGGCCTCCTGCAAAGGGGTAAGAGTGCGCCCTGTTTGTTGAGGTAATACATCACCGCCGTGTTGTCTGTCTGAAGCAGGAGAGTACATGGTGGGATTACTGACTGAAAGGCGGCAGGGCATAGAGAACCACCTCATCTCTAGGACACTGATATGGAGATGAGCTTCCAACGGGTCCACGTATCCTGGGACTTTACCCCATCCAGGTGTGCCTCCATCCAAGACCTGAGGCGTCCGTGGTGAGGGTTACCTCCGGGGATGGCGCTACAAACGGGACGCCCTTGGAGAGCGACCCGGGGACTAGCCACCACTGCCAGTCTCGGATCACTGAGTTCGTGATCCTGACCGGATGCTTTAAGTGGTCTTGCCTTTGGTCCCATTGCACCTTGAGCATCCACTGGGTTACCCGCATGAGGAGCCTTGCGAAAGGGACAGTAGGAATGGCCGCAGCCATGTGTATGAGCAAGCGAAGGACCGACCTGGCAGGTACGATCTTGTTCGACGACAAATCCCTTATGAGGGATCTGATGTGTTCCGCTCTGTCGTCCGGAAGAAAAGCTCTTCCCTGAACAGTGTCCAGTATTGCGCCTATAAACTGCAGTTTCTGCGACGGTAACAGGAGAGACTTCTTGTAATTTATGAGAATGCCCAGAGATTGGAACAAATTCTGGGTGCTCTGGACCGCGAGTAACAACGCCTCTCTGGAGGCGGCCATGAGAAGCCAGTCGTCGAGGTACAGGAACACATAGTGGCCCTGTCTCCTCAGAGATGCTGCCACGACTGCCATGCACTTGGTAAAGACCCTTGGTGCGGATGACAGTCCGAACGGAAGAGCTCGGAACTGAAAGTGGTGGTCGAGAAACTCAAAGCGCAGGAACCTCTGGTGCGCGGAGCTATGGGGATATGCAGGTATGCGTCCTGCATGTCTAGAGACGCTAAAAAGGCGACTTGTTTCAGCACGGGAATAAGGCCCGGAAGGGTCACCATGTGGAATCTTTTGTAGGCGACCGACACATTGAGGTCGCTGAGGTCCAGAATAGGATGGAGGTCCCCTGATTTCTTGGGAACCAGGAAGAAGTGGGAATAATATCCTCGTGTCCTCTGGTTCTCCGGGACGTACTCTATCGCTCCTTTTCTTAGGAGAGCGCGTACCTCTTGCCAGATCAAATTTTTGTGCTGACCCGGATACCGGGAGAGCAAAGGAGACCTCGAGGGTGGCTTTTCTACGAACTCTATAAAGTGGCCTAGACTGACCAACTGCAGAACCCACCTGTCGGTGGTGATGGCCTGCCATCCCGGCAGGAAGTTCGTAATGCGACCCCCGACCATGATTTCCCGTTGATCCTGAGGGGCCGGGGCCGGAAAGGAGTCAGGATGTGGTGGCAGATGGGCCCGCTGGCTGGGTCGGCCTAGGGGAACGCTGACCTCGGCTGGCGGGCTGTTTTCCCTGGGTTCTACGAAAACCGGAGCCCCTCTGATGTGTAGCGGAACGGGGCTGCTGCCTCTGTGTCCGCCCACGAAAACGGCTTTGGTTCCTACGAAAGGAACCAAGCTTGGGTCGGTACATGGCTTGAACCGACCTTCCCGGCCTCTTGAAGTTTGGTAATGATCTTCTCAGAAGGATTACCAAATAAAACTTCTCCCTCGAACGGAGCGCCCATAATGTTTTTCTGGACATCCGGGGTGAAGCCGGAGACACGTAACCAGGAGTGTCTCTGGAGGAAAACGCCAGAAGCTGCTGCTCGGGCCGATGAGTCCGCCGTGTCGTGACGCGCTCAAGCACTTGGGTCCCCACTGCTGAACTCCGCACGAGGAGCTGGAGCATCTCCTCCTCCTTCTGCTCACCTCGGCAGCTTTTCAGCCCCTCCAGACCCTGTTCCCACAAAGCGCTCTGGAATTGAACCATGTGGGTTAGGTAGTTCAAGGATCTGATGGCGCAGGTAGCGAACGTGAGTGTGCACTGCCCAGAGCGCCCAACTGTTTGGACTCTGTCCAGTGGCAGGGTACTCAGATGTTGCGCCTCTGTGACCGGTCATGTGAGGCTGTGATGACCAGAGAGTCGGCCTGAGGCTGCTGTGTCAGGTACTGGTCCTCCTTAGGAGCCTTGTACAGACGATCAGCTTCTTCGGCACCGCCGAGCGAATGTGAACGCTCCACGCTGCCTTGGTGACGCCCACTAAAGTGTCCACCAAGGTGGTACCACCACAGGCTTGGGGTCCTTTTGTCAAGATATTTGGCAAGGCGAACCTTTGGGTCTAGTTCTTCTGCATCCCATCCCATGTTCTCCTGGATATGTCGATAATATCCATGAACGGCGGGTCATCCGGAGGAGATCTCGCGCTCACGTGGGTCCGGAGAAGGGATGGAGAGAGGAGATGGGGATCTAGAGGAGGTGTAGACTGATCCTGTCTCTCCGTCCGACGGTGAACGCCGGTGTCTCCTGGACCTCTTGGGGCTGGGTGATCCAGAAGAGGATTGCGACGGAGGTCTCCGCTTTTTCTGATCTTCCCTGGGAGAGGATCTAGGCCCGGGTGGAGTTAGCGCCTGCCACCTCAAGGTGAAGGGGGCCGCACCGGAGGAGGAGGAGGGGGAGGAGGAGTGGTGGGGGCCATGTCCCTCTTGATGGTATCCCACCAATAAGTGAAGAGATCCTTCACTTCCGCTAAAGAAAGTCCCGACGACGGCTCCACAGGGGCCTCGATTAAAGGCGAGGGGGCTCTGGGAGCTTGCTGAGGCCGGATCGCCCGTCTGGTCCTGGGGCTGCGTTAAATCCTCCTCAGTCAGCGTCTTCTGACCGACGTCGGTCGGAGGCGAAGGAGCCCTCTTCTCAGGAAGAACGGACGTCGGTCCCCAACCGGCGTCCGCTGGGATGACTTGGCCGACGACGGCTCCAGGGAGGAATGACATACGGCCGACGACGGTCGAGCCGGCGTCGGGTCCACCGGTCTCTTCAACGGTGTGAGCTCCAACGTTTTGCGAGGAGGCACAGAAGACGACCGGACGTCGGGAGCCGAAGGGCGGGAACCCGACTTATGATGATGGTGATGGCGCCCCGACTTCGCCAAGGCCTTAGAAGAAGAGGACGACGACGGCCTGGCGGACTTGGCCTGAGAAGAAGGAGGCTTAGGTACCGCAGCCGGGAGGCTGAGAGCTGGCCCTGGAAGGAGAGCGTCGGACCTAGAACCGGAGCTATGGACTCTAGCCCTGACGGGACCTGAAGGGCCTTCTCTTCTTTTCTCCGCGTTTGTGGGATTTGGACGACGATTCCCTTGGAGGACATGGTTTTAATTTCTCCTCCAACTAAAAAGCCTGAAGAGCCTTCTGATGTTGGATCCTGGTTCGCTGTTGAACCCTGGCAGAACGAACAGGCCCGGTATCGTGGTCTGGGCCCAGGCACCTGACGAGGCCGGTGGGGGTCCTTGAAGGATCTGTTTCCAGTAAACTTGGAGGGATGACCGGAGGTCGAGAGGACATCAGCAACAATCTTGCTTGAAGAAAAAGGAATTCCCGGAGGAAAGCTCTCTAACCACGCGTCGCGCGCTAGACTGGAAACCGGAGGGTCAAGACATGAAAGTCGACGGCCGGAAAAAATTGGGGAATCTAGCGGGACCACCCCCTTATGTACCACGCCTGACGTCAGAGGCGGGATGACGCCGGGCGGTCCCTGCTGAAGATAGCTAAGAATTTTTCCGGTAGGTCCTGACGCTTCGCCGGCTTCAGTGTCCTATGGTGTAACCTGCTGCAAGAGCTGTGTCTCGAAGTAAGATCAATAGATCTTCGAGAGAATCTCTTGCATCAGGCCATACCTATGGAACGATAGCCGCCAGGCACTAGGACCACACAGAAACTTTTCAGCTAGCAGTCTACCAGGGGCCGCCCACGATAACGTCAGATGCCGGTGACGTCCTTCCCATACAGGCGCTTAATCAAACAAATTTTATTATTATTATTATATATACATGTGCAGTCCTGTGCCCTCCTCAATTCCCCCGCTGCAGCCCATACACAGAGGATCTCTTCCTGGGGAACAGAGGGAGAACCAGAGGTTCAGCCACTAAGCAAGGTGAAATGGAAGGTAAACTGTCCTGGAGAGAGGGAGACAGGAAGAGAGAGAAAAACAGCAAGGCTAAGTGGGACGGCATGGCCTGATGCAAGAGATCCTCTCGAAAATCTACTGTTACAGTAAGTTCTTACGTAACTGCACTATCTTCATTGAAGATATCTCTTGCAACAGGCCACACCTATAGAACGAGTCCCAAGCACTACTGACAAAGAGACAGCCAGGGTGGCTGGAAACTATAGACCTAAGACAGGAGGCCTTGAAGCACAGCCAAGCCAAAGCCTATCCTTTGCCTAGAGGCAATGTCCAGACTGTAGTGTTTAATGAAAGTGTGGATAGTACTCAAAATGGCAGCGGCACAGATGTCAGCAGCTGACACGTTTCTGCAGCAGGCAAAAGAAGTGGCCATTCCCTTTCAGAGTGGCCATAGACAAACCATAGGAAGTCTTTAGCTGCATTCTATTAACAGAAAACAATACAATCGGTAACCATTTGGACAAACACTGTTTAGAAACTGGAATGCCCTCTTTCCTTGAGATGAAAAAAAAACAGCTGCGAGGACTTCCTGCAGTCTCTCGTATGGTGAACAGAATATCTGCGTATTCTATGTACATCTGAAGTATGGAGCAATGCTTCCCCTGGATAGGTATGCTCTGGAAAATAAACAGGCAGGTGGATAGTTTGATTCAACGTAAACTCAGACACCACCTTTGGTAAAAACTTAGGGTTAGTATGCAAAGACACCCTGTCTTTGTGGAAAACCAAATAAGGAAACTCACACAACTGAGTTTGACGCTCAGAAATCCTCAGAGCAGAAGTAATAGCAACCAAAAATACAGGTTACTCAAGTGTAACAGGAGTTCTAGGAGTGGTATATGTTGTTCATCCACACTGTCTGGCAGGTTCCTTGCCGCTTTAAATCTTGCTGGAAGGTCTTCAAGCTGGCTCCTCCCACCCACCCCGGGTAGTAAAACCCTCGGCTCTGCTCCATGACGTCAGATCTAGCCCGCTGGAAGCCAGGATGCACGTCGAAGCCAGGGAGGTCGGGTGGGTAGTGTGGATGAACAACATATACCACTCCTAGAACTCCTGTTACAGGTGAGTAACCTGTATTTCTAGGGATATGGATATGTTGTTCAATCCATACTGTCTGGCAGACTCCTAGCAGTTCTCCGGGAGGAGGGAGGCAAGGCGCGCGCGCACCCCCTACTTAGGAAGTAAGGACTGGAGAACCGAGGTCCCAAAACCAGCATGACTCAAGGTCAATGTGGTAATGGGAAATGAAGGCGTGTGCTGACTTCCAGGTAGCAGCCCTGCAGATTTCCTGGATAGGGACATCCCTAGAAGTAGCCACTGAAGCAGAGGTATGGCGGTTAGAATGAGCCCTTATCCCTTTGGGAGGCTCCATGCCTGCCAACTTATTGCAGAGATCTATGCAGGAGGTGAACCACCTGCCTATCGTCCGCTTGGCTGCAGGTCTGCCAGGTGTGGCTTCAGCGTAGGTGACAAACAGCTGGCGAACCTCTCCCCAAACTTCAGCCGTTTGCTCCTTATAAAAAGAGAGCTCTCTTCTAGGGTCCAAAGTATGGAGCCTATATTCGGCCTCCGAGGCGTGACTGGGTTAGAACACCGGCAGAGTCAACACCTTGTAAGGTGAAACCCGACACCACCTTCAGAAGGAATTTCGGTGGGGGGCGTAAGGACAACCTTGTCCCTGTGGAAGACCAGATAAGGAGACTCAAATGGAAAGCACCTGGAGCTCTCCCATCCTTCTGGCTGACGGATAGCCACCAAGAAGGCGGTCTTCCACTTACAGGTATGAGATGTCACACTGAGCATCGGTTCGAATGGCTTGCCCATGAGCTTAGCCAATACCAGCAGTTGATCCTACGAAGGTGGAGATTCTCACACCGGAGGGGATATGTGATCAAGGCCTTTGAAAAAGCACCTGACCACCTTCTCCTGCGCCACCGACTGCTTGCTGGCTCGCGCCAGGTAAGCAGAGATGACTGCCAGATGCACCTTAAGGGTCGTTGACTGAAGCCCTAGCTGAAAAAGGGACCACAGGTAGTACAGAATGCTGGCCAAGGAACAGGAAGAAGGGTCCACCCCTTGTCCTGACACCAAATGGAGAATCTTCTGGCTGAGGCATAGCATTTTCATGGTCGGCTTCGCGGGACGCCTCAACAACGCGAGGACCTCGGCGAGCATTCCAAGGGCCTGGAACTCTAGTCGCCAGGAACCAGGCCAGTCAGGTGCAGGGATTGAAGGTCCGGGTGGAGAACCTTCCTCTACTAACTGAGAGCAGGGTCCGCAGGTAGCCGCCTTTGGGAGCCTGGAACTGAGGCAGAGGAGATCTGGGACCAGAAAGGAAAATTACTACCTACCAGTAATTCTTGATCTTCTCTTGTATCTTCACCATTCATTACTTCCTGGGTATAGGCGGGACGCACCAAATCACGAGCTTTTTTTTTTTTTTAAAAGCCTGGCTATGACACGCCCTCGAGTGTGGCGATCATCGCATGACAGGGTGACGTTAGTGATCCATTTCCTCCAACTCAGTTCTGTGAGCCGGAGAGGCAAAAGAGAAAGCAGAATAAAGATAGCGAGGCAAGATAGCCGAGGGATAGCAAAAGCAAGGAAGAATGAACTGAAAGGAATAAGCCGATGGAGGAAGGACAGAGAGATAAGAGTATCCTAGCCTAGGGACTGTAGGGCCTCCTTACCTGGGCGCACTCTGGGAGGAGAGATAAGTAGAAATGAGAAAATAGAAGAAGAAGAAGAAAGAGAAGAGAGAGATGGATGTTGAAGGACCAGAATGCCCAACGAGCATAGTTAGCTTACAGCTGAAAGCTCGACTAAAAGGGAAGCAAGAATCCCGGAGATGGGAGCTGAAGAGAGGTTCACCCAACCCGCTAGACAGACTCAGGAGGGCATAGTCCTCATCTTCAACATGCCACTGTTCTTGATACCCACCTCGGGCCCCCAGCTGCGGAAGGCCTTTAACTGGAGGACAACCGAGGAGGGAAGAATAAAACCCAGGCAGCAAGAGAGCGCTGCTCAGGGGTTTAGAAATGGAAAAGGAAGCCTTTCAGGCGTTTTTAAGATAGAAATGGGACTCAAACTGACTGGCCAAGGCAGGTAAGGCTTAGGCTGGCTGGGATCGGCTCTGGTCAGCACTGCTCTTCTGCAAAAATTGTCCAGGAGGACACTTAAAAGGAGAAATCAACAAGCAAACTAGAAGAAGGATAGCCTACCTTCTCATTGCCTTCCTGTCTACCTCTCCTTTTTTTTTTCAGATAAGATTTTGTAGACTAGATGCATGACCCCGATACCAAGATGCCTAGAACAGTCGAAGAGAGTTCCCTCAGCATTTATTATTATTTTTTTTTTTTGCAAAAAGGAAAAAAGGAATAGACGTGCCCGTTCCTCTGCTCTGCAAGGCAAGAATGGGGATTGATTGCAGGGCAACTATCTGGAACACGAATTGCAGGATCAAAACTGAATAGCCTGAGCCAGGCTAAAACTCCTAGAGGTATCTTGCCAGAAGAATGGCAAGAGATAGTTGTGCAGTTTTGATCGCCAATGCAATCCACAAGATAGCCCATGAATCTTAGTAAGTAATTTTCTGGAGAAATTAGAACCGCCCAAGAAAGTTTTTTTGGAAAATTAGCAACTTTTCCTATATATTAAGACAAAAGTTTTTTTTTTTTTTTTGCAGAGAGGAAGGAGACGGAGGTGGAGAAGCCACAGGAAGAGGCCACTGAGGGATGGTAGGGAGTGAAGTAATGAATGGTGAAGATACAAGAGAAGATCAAGAATTACGGTAGTAATGCACTTTCCTATCTTCCTTGTCAATCTTCACCATTCATTACTTCCTGGGTGAGTACTAAGCTCCTCCTCCCCTGGAGGGGACGAGGCCATACCCTGAGGGAACAAGACCCCAGCCTTCTGCTGGTGAGAAACAGAAGGAGAAGACCCTGGCTTATTTAGAAAGCCTCATGGGAGAAGAGCTAGAGGTGCCTCCCGAGGACGAGGGAGACGGATGGAGCCCCCGTAAAGTCTCCCAGCTCTGGATGAGAAAAGACGGGTCCCCCGGAAGGCGGAGCTAATCACCCTACGCCGCCAGGGTGACAACTCGGAAAGACGGGCCATGCCAGTCCGCCTGATGCAGATCGCTGTCCTCGCAAAGCCTGGAAGCTAACTCATTGGCATCATAAGATGCCCTTTGCTTGGTGTCTTGCCAGCTCCAGGCCTACCGGAGAGGCAACGGCTTGTCTGGTTTGTTGCGGTCAGGCATAGATGCCAGCAGCTGGGACATCATCGACCACAGATGCCGGTTGTAGGCAGCGTGGTGAGCCTGATGTGATGCAATACATGCACTCGCACGAGAAGAAGAGAACACTCTTCGCCCCCAACGGTCGAACAGGAGAGAGTCCGAATCCGGTGGGCGGTCGTGCGCCAGGCAACGGCGCCCAGAAGGAGTATCCAGTATCCAGGTATACCAAACCTGAGGACGGGTTGGGAAGGGAACCTAGAGACTCAGAGGGGGCACAATACCTACGCTGGCAGTCCGCTGGGGCTGGGGAAGAAGCGGCAGGGAACTGCCAGGACCGGATAGACGCCTCCTGGAAGGGGATAGGCCAGGAAGGTACCACCAGATGCTGGGCACTGAATTCACCAAGGAATTCACGGTCACCTGCTCGGTATTGTCTCTCCTGAACGTAGGAAATCCGGAGATCCCTCACCTATCTCGAGGAAACGCTGATATTCTGTGAAATCAGCATCGAGGACAGATGAGCAGGGGTCTCTCTCCCTCAGAGGAGGAGACGAGGATGATGGGGAACTGAATGTCAGAGGATCTCCTGCGGCGTGGGGAGAGTCGAAGACCCGCTCATGCATGTAACTAACGATGAGGGAAGGCCGCGAAGTCCCTGAACTGCTCCCTAGGATAACGGCTCTGTGAGGGACCGGATATGGCCCGGGAGGCGGGGTGGTGAAGGCAGAGAGATGGAGGGGCACCCGAGGAGGCAACTGTCTGCGCAGGGCTCTGAATCCGGGAAGGGAGCCCCTGTAGGAGGGATCCCGATATCAAACCAGGCCGCAGAACGGAACTCTGGGGAAGTGGAGCTTGAAGAGCCCTGGGGAGAAACTCCCCGTGACGACGCCCCGGACTGCATGGATCCAGAAGGGCAGTCCGCACACGCCGGCCAGAGGACACCCCTAGAACCCTGGGGGAGGGGTCTGCACTACGGCTTCTGGCCACCCCCCAGGTGGCCAAGGAAGACCGGGCAGCAGGCCACCTGCCCTCAACCCTCGGATTCCGAGAGGGCCCTCCCCACTGCAACGCCCCTGTCCCTAGAGAAGGCAACAGCACCCCGGGGTAGCTGTCACCGGCCTCCAGAGAGGAGCCCTCCCTCCGCCACTCCCTTGCCTGCCCCTGCCTCGGCCACCCCAGCCGAGGAACCCCAGGAGACGACGGGCAAGGGGACAGAGGGAGGGGCTCGATGGCACGCTTGTACCCTAGCCACCGAGGACCCAGAATCAAGAATGGGGTGCCAGGATGGGTCCACAGAGCCATCGCCCTCCGAGGAGGACGAGACCAGGTGACCTCATGCTGCCACCCCCAGGGGTCCCCGAAGCCACGGGCCGCTGAACGCCGCGTACCAAGCGCGACGCCGCTTGCCCCCCCCACGCCGGCAGCAGGAAGGTTTGGCCTCGCACCCCAGCTGCTCCGCAGGCCCGGCACCGCCCGGGAGGGGCACCGACGGTGCCGCCAGCGCGCCGGAGGCGGCGGCACCGCCGGGCGGCGCCGCTTACGTCCATCGGGTAACGGAACGGCGCGCCGAGGCCAAAACGCACTAACGGCGCCGCCACGGCGCCGATCCAAAGGTGCCGCAAACGGCGCCGCCCGATCACGGCGCTGATCCAAACAGCGCCGGACGATCACCAGCACCGCCTGGAGGGTCACGGCCGGGCCAGCGCGCCAGGAGGCGGCAGCACCGCCATGTCCATCGGGCACCGCTGCCAAAATGGCACCGCCTAACGGCGCCGCTTTCATCACCGGGCGCTGATCCAAAGCGCGCCGCCGGATCACCGCACCGCGATCCGAACAGCGCCTGCATCGATCACCAGCACCGCGAATGGCGCCGAGATCCGAAACGGTGCCGAGAGGCGGCGTTTAGGGTCCACCCAGCCAGGCCCAACAGACGAGGGCCTCGATACGGGGAGCCTGCACTGGGCGAGGTGATTGCCGAGGCGGTGTCAGCGCCGCTATCCCGGAGGGACCACAACGCCTCGACACTGCGGAAGGGGCCTCCCTCGCAAGAGAAGAGAGGGACCCTCCTCCTCGGATCGATAGGCCCGGAGGGACCCGGGATGGGCCTAGAGAACTTACCTGGGCGCCCCTTGAGCGACGCCGCCCCTCGTCGGCGGGTCTTTCCGAGCTTGAACGCTGACTCTCTAGGACACGCGCGTCCATGGAGAAACAGGCGTCGCGACGTAATCCATGTCATGGTTGGGTCCCAGGCAACGGCAGGCAAACGCATGCCGTCCGAGACGGAGAAATGCCGCCGCAGGAGCACTCGACGATAGGTACACGTGCCCGTCTTAGAAGAACGCTCGCCCAGAACCGACATAACGCGAAATAAACAAGGTTAAACATGTCCGGAAATACACCCGCCGCAGCAAAAAAAAAAAAGGAACAGTCTTACATCAGAGCGCCGAGAGGTAGAAAAGGAGTCGGCCGAATACACACTTTTAACTGAGCTACCGCGAACAGGTGCTGCCTCGACGGCGGGAGAAACAGAACCAAGTTGGAGGAGGAGTCGGTCGCTACTAACGGCCGCCCCTCGCGCATGACGTCACTCTCGAGGGCGGTGCCGTTAGCTAGGCTTTTAAAAAAAAAAAGCTCCCGTGACGGGTGCGCGCCTCCGGCTTACACCCAGGAAGTAATGAATGGTGAAGATTGACAAGGGAAGATCTGGCGGGACCAGTCTGGGGCTACCAGAATCACCTGTGTCTTGTTCCTCTGCGCCTTGAGAAGCACCTTGTGGATCAAGGGAAATGGAGGGAAGGTGTAGAAGAGGCCAAGGGTCCACTGCCTCGAGAAGGCATCCCCCTGCAGTGAGCCCTGCTGAGGGGGGGCGAGCATGAAACAGCCTCAGCTTCGAATTCTCCCTGGAGGCAAACAGGTCCACCTGAGGGTAGCCCCAATGGGAGAATAGATCTTATACTACCTCCGGCAGGAGTGACCACTCGTGAGATGCAGCGCCTATCCGGCTGATGGCATCGGCCAGACTGTTGGAGGCTCCTGCCACATGGATGGCTAGGAGATCAGCCTCCAGGCTGATCACGAGAGACCAGATGCAGAGAGCCTCCTTGGACAGAGAAAAGGAGTGCGTCCTGCCCTGATGGCTGAGGTAGTACATGGTCGTGCTGTTGTCCATCTGGACCTGAACCAACCACCTGGCCCCGTACAAATGGAGCGAAGGCGGTGAGGGCTTGTCGAACCGCTCGAAGCTCCAGCAGGTTGATGTGGCATCGAGACTCCTGAGGGGACCAGAGGCCGTGGGCTCTGAGCTCCCCCAGATGGGCACTCCAACCCATCAGAAAGGCATCGGTCGTTAGAGTGACCGTTGGCTCGGGCGGACGAATGGGATACCCTCCAGCAGATAAGCTGGGACGAGCCACCACTGCAGGCCGTCCCACATCTCCTGGGTCACTGTCACCGGCTAGTCCAGAGGACCGGAGCGCCGGACCACTAGCTGGCCAGCCCCCACTGCAGGGGCACATATGCCAGTGGGCCCAAGGGACCACACTGGTGCAGGCCACCAAGAGGCGCAGGAAGTCCCGGCAGGGCGCAACTGCCCAACCAGAAGTGACTGGGCAAAGGAGGAAAGACCTGGCCCTATCCGCCGAGCTGGGCTCTGGCTCGAAGAGAGTCGAGCTCTGCCCCAATGAACTGAATCACCTGCGAGGGCACGAGTTCCGATTTGGCCTCGTTGATGAGGAGGCCAATCTGAGAGCAGACCTGGAGGGCCAGATCCCTGGACCGCTCCACCTCCAACCTGGAGGGGGCTGCAATCAGCCAGTCGTCGAGGTAAGGGTACACCCAGGCCCCTCGGCGACGCAGGAATGCTGGCACCACTGCCATGCATTTGGTGAAGACCCTGGGAGCTGGAGAGAGGCCGAAGGGCATGGCCCGGAACTCGTAAAGAGAACCCTCTGCTCTGAAGTGGACGAATTGCTGATGAGACAGATGGATTGGGACGGAAAGAACATGTCCTGAAGGTCCAGAGAACAGAACCACAAGTCTGGTTCCAAGTATGGAATGATCTGAGCCAGAGTGACCATCCTGAAGGTGCGAGGCCTTAGGAACTTGTTCAGGTCATGCAGACGAGAATGGGGCATCAGCCCCCCCGTCCGTTTTGGGACCAGAAGTACCTGGACACAAACCCTGTGTCTGGAGGGGGGTCTGCCACCTCGCTGATCACCTCCTTCTGGAGGAGCAAGGCAGTGTCGGCTCGATGAGCTGACAGAGAGGCTGCGGAACCCGTAGCCCCCCCCGTGAGGTGATGGCTCGATAGGGAGGGAACTGCTCGAATTCCAGAGGCAGACCCCTGCCCACCACTTCTAGCACCCAGCGGTCTGTGGTGATGGCGGACCAGGCGGAAAAGAAGTGGCAGAGCCGTCCCCCCACAGGGGGAACCTGGTAGGAGTGACGAGGCTGGGGGCGACATCCCTCAACCCGTCACTGGGCAGGCTTGGAGGAAGGGCCTGCTGAGGGATCTCCTGGACCCTTGCTTCCAGGCTTCCTACTAGAGGAAGCGGCAGACTTGGCCGTAGGGTGCCAAGTGCGAGCCTGCTGGCCGTGATGCTGGTGTTGCTTGGCCGGACGTGCCGCAGGAGCGGAAGGGCTTATGCTGCTGCTGACGGCCTTTGTCCTTCTGGGCAGATGTGACCGAGTCCAAGGTGGTGTTGGACTTTCTGATCCTCTGTAGATTGCCTTCCACTCGGCCCGAACAAGTCGGTGCCCAGGAAGGAACGCCTGCCAGCTTGTGCTGGGTGTCCGCCAGAAGATGGAGATCCGCAGCCGCTTGCCGCGGCGATAGCCACTGCGCCACTACTGATCGGGCACAAGAGTCACCAATGTCCAATGAAGTTTGGAGCTGTGTTTAGCCACCGCCTCTTCCCTGATCCCGCACCTGCCTGACCGTCCGCTTGAAGTTGTCAGCCGGAGATGAGGAATCACCTCATCCAGGGAGACCATAAGGGCGTGTGAGAAATGTGCCATCAGAACGGCCGAGCTAGCCTGACGAAGACCTAGGGAGGAAGCAGAGTAAACCTTCTGCCCCGAGCCATCCAACTTTTTTGATTCCTTATCAGGTGGTTTGTCCATGTCCCGAGCGTTCCCGGAATGCCGGAAAACGCTATCGGTCACTAACTCTTCCGCAGAGGGGTGCTCTGAGAAACCAGAGAGTGAACCGGTGGGGACCGCGTACTTGCGAGCCATCCTGGCTGAAGGCGCGGGACAAAGATGCTGGCCACTGCCAAAACCCAGGGCCAGGCTAACAATGGCTTCGGCCACCGAAAGGCCTCCACAGGGGAATCCCCTCGGTCCAGTATCTCCGTAAGGGGATACTTGGCCCGTTTTTGAACGGGTTAGAGCTGCATCCCAGTTGACTTTGACATGAGTCGAAGCATACCCAAAAACGAGGATGGGCTCTCGTCCACCGACTGGCCCCGCGCAGACTCCAGGTCAAGCGGCCTGGAGAACAGGGAGGAGTCGTCGTCAGACTCCGAGGAGTCTGCGAACAGCTGCCGAGCACCTGAGCCACACTCCACCTGCCGAGGTCGATCGGGAGTGAGGGTGACGGGCAACCTATGGGGCAAGCCCTGATCTAACCAAGAAGCCTTGGTTGGGGCCCCAGTCTTTGGTTGTGAAGGTGGAGGTTCCACCACAATGGGTGGAGCAGCCGGTGCTGGCTGAACAACTGGCACCGGGGTTGGTTCCTCGACTACCACAAGGGTTGTTTCGGCCGCTCCAGTGATAGCCACTTAATGGCCGGAGAAGGCGACGGAGTCGGCTTGTTACTGGTCAGCAAAAGTTGCTGCCACATCAAGTCCTCGTAGCGCTGACGCAACTTGCGCCGGAGCCTATCCTCCGAAGAGGACGAGTGGCGACACCGATTTCCATGGTGCAGAGACTGAGACCGCCAACGTCGGCGGGTCCGGATGGACCTGGAAGAGGACTAAGACCGAGACCTTCGGGGATTCCGAGGGTGGGTCAGAGATGGAACGGAGGAAACCCGCCCTTCCCTTGGTGCAGGGACCTTAACCGGGGACTTCGGCACAGGCAAGTCCTCGTGAACCACCGGGGGAACCAGTGAAGAAGGGTTGTCGGTTTCTCCAGTTGACAAACCGTCTCGACAGGTCGAGAAAATCTCAACCACGTTGATGGATGTCCCGGCCGGCTGACCTGACGGGGACATCGTGGAAGCCAGCGCCACAGCTGCAACCTCGACTCAAGTAGAGAGTCGACGGTCCTGTGAAGGGGATCTTCCGCCT
This sequence comes from Neoceratodus forsteri, assembly GCA_016271365.2. Taxonomy (NCBI): domain Eukaryota; kingdom Metazoa; phylum Chordata; order Ceratodontiformes; family Ceratodontidae; genus Neoceratodus; species Neoceratodus forsteri. The sequence goes on along the minus strand of JADMNL010000023.1, from coordinate 378,675,380 downwards.
CAAATGAACGCCGACGGTGGGACTTACCTTTAGAATCCTTCTTCCTGGACCGACTGGTATGTCCCGATGGCCCTTCTCCCCAGTGGAGAGGGACTGACAAAGCTCCTTAAAAGCAGTGTAGGGGGCGCTGTGGAGCCTGAGCAAGATGGCTGCAAATTGATCGAGCTCTGTGTCTGGCACTAATAATATACTTGGTAATTTTTTACCATTTGAAGAGAAGGCACATTTAACTATAATATTACTGTTCTGGAATGCCTCCAGTCTAAGATGGGGAACCCTCGAAGAGATAAAGCATCTAGGGATGGCACTAAAAGTAAAACCGTCTCCGGATCCACTACCAACACGTGGGCTATACAGGGCCATGAGCCTACACCAGAAGAGGGACCTCAGGAAGAAACACTCCAAATGCTAGGAGTAAAAATGAACCGTATGATAGCATCAATCTCTGACTGGCTGATAAATTTGATGCTCTTACAAGCAGAGTGGTCCAGGTTGAAACAAAAGTGGAAACGATCACTACAGTTACAGTGGATTCAAAAACCTCAGAAGCAGCCTTAGGAGCGGTCAATCTTGTGATTAAGGAGAATAAACATCTCTGTTCCCGTCTTGAAACCTTAGAGAATCAAGTGAGAGCAAATAATCTTAGACTTCTTGGTCTCGAGGAAGGCTCTGAAGGGGACCACCTTATGCTGTTTGTACAAGATTGGATGGTACAGCAACTCGGTGACGAAGCCACTCAGCTGGTTAAGAAGTTTCAGAAAGCTTACAGGGTTACACCTCGGGGACGCCAAGACAACCCTGATGCTTCGAGGACTGTAGTGATTGTTACAGATGGTGTCGGAACGAGAGACCACCCGATTGCTCTTGCCAGAAGAAAACGAATCCTGCTCATGATGGCCAAGCGATACGGATCTTTCCAGACCTGTCCTATGCTACAGCGTCAAAAGGAAGGCTTCTGACGGAGCTCGTGCCATGTTAAGAGAGATAGCATTTCACAGCCTAGTGTTCCCGGCCCGCTTGCATAGTGCATCGAGTAAAGTTTGCATTTTTCAGACCCTGAAGAGGCCCAGAAGTGGTGTCGGAGACATGCCATTCATCGACCTCAAGTCTCATCGGATTGTAATTCATCTTCAGAGGAAGATATTCCATGAACTGAGCCTGGTACCTTCTCTCTCTATAAAATACTCCTGGTTTTGAGGAGTGAAGAGGGGACAAAGGTTTTGTTTGTGTCAAGGGTATACTGTTTTTTCTTTTGTTCTGGAGATGGTTAATATGCATACACTTTGGTGGACTAGAGACCTTGGACCTTTAACCCCTTTCCTCTGATACTGCCATATTTTGCCATTTAAGAAGTTCTGTTAAAATCAGGGCATTTCTATGTCAAATATAAAGATAGTTAAAACAGCTGTGTTTATAAGCACCTTAGTTAGTGGTTCAAACTACTATGTTTCACAAATAGTAGGGAAATCTCTCTTTACTAATGGGGTGCAGCTTGTTAAGGTTATGGTTTTAATAGTAATAGCCCTGTATTTGAGAAAAGATCAATGCATGTTTTAGCACTAAATAGTGCATATTTTAAGTTGTAACATGGTGGAATTTTCCCTCCTCTTTTTAGAGGGGAATAGATACCGGACTTTAAATGACTATATGATATAAATCACCATGTAGCTCATGGGTTCCATTACAGAAATTGTAATTTTAAAACAGCTGTTTGAAACCTTAGTTAGACCCCTCACTGACATATCTTTTAACATTCAGTGGACCTAGTGAGAATATTAAGAGGAGTAGCGCCCTCATGGATTAATAAATATTCATAATTGCAATACTGAATGTTGGAAATTAACTGTATGTTTGATGGATAACCAATAAACAAAGTATTAAAAAAAAAAAAAAAAAGAAGCAGTGTAGGAGGATCCCAAGGAAAGCGGGATAAATGCCGTGGCCAAGGAGGAAGAAGAAGCGGCTTGGGCCGCCTCCTCCTCGAGGGCGATCATCTGTTCCAACTGCACCGCGGACACTGGGCCTCCTTAGACTTGAATGGCAGGTACCGTCTTTTGGGGCACCCAAGAAGTAGTCTGGCAGCACAGTCCTCCAAGACAGAAGCCGAGAAAGACTTGCACAATTCACAGGCCTGCAAATCGCGGCCAAGCCCCAGGCAGTAGACGCACGTGGAGTGCGGATCGGTCCAGGACATCTTCTGCCCACAAGGGCACCGACGGAAGCCGGGAGTCGATTTGTCCATCGCAGCCGCGAGGGAAGACAGAGACCTTAGTCTTGTATATTTTAAAATGAGTTTTGGGAAATCCGAAGAGTGTGGATCCAGGCCAAAAACGCAGAGCTCTAAGGAGGGAACCTGAGCTTCCAAGTGGTAAGGAAGATCTGGCGTCATGGGGCGGAGCTGAGGGTTTTACCACCCGGGTGGGTGGGAGGAGCCAGCTTGAAGACCTTCCGGCAAGATTTAAAGCAGCAAGGAATCTGCCAGACAGTGTGGACTGAACAACATATCCACGTCCCTAGAAACACAGGTTACTCACCTGTAACTGTAGTTCTAGGAGTGGTATATGTTGTTCATTCACACTATTCTAGCAAAGTCCTTTCCCCTTTAAGAAGTGCCGGAAAGTCTTCAAGCTGGCTCCTCCCACCCACCCGGGTGGTAGATTCCTCGGCTCCCCCTCATGATGCCATATCTTGCCTGCTGGAAGCAGAGCTTGTGTGCTTAAGACAGGGGAGGTTGGGTGAGTCCATGTGGATGAACAACATATACCACTTCTAGAACTACTGTTACAGTTCAATAAATGAAAATTACATACCTACTGTAATTATTGATCTCTCTTGTATCTTCACCATTCATTACTGCTGGGTAAGCGGCCGAGGTGTGCACCTGTCACGAGGCCCTGGGGTTGGCAGTACAGCCTGCAGTGTCGAGGAGAGATTGCAGCCTCAATGCTAACATGCTGGTCCATGGCATTGACGGGGAGGATGAAGGCCCTGCTGCTCACAGGATGGCCTTGGGCATCGTGACGGAGGCTTACTCTGGCGCCGCTGAGATGGTCAGAGCCATTGGCAGGGATGCCAATCCAGGCACTGAAAGACCATTGCTGGCCAGAACAGGTCCAGTGGAACTCCCTGTCTTTTGCCCCTGAATCTGAATGAGCCTGAATAGTAAAGGCTGAAATGTCGGCAGGGGCATCAGGAGGCCAGACATAGATGAGCCGGTGCTGGTCAAAGAAAGACCAGTGGGGGCGACACTGCTAAAGCTGACCCTGTGGAGGAGAGGTTGTTGTTGGCGGTGGTGGGGGTGTCACCGCCGAGGTGGCCGATGATCCAGCAGCAGCTGTTGCTCAAAGTGGCGACCGAGAATGCACCGGGGAGGCCTTGTCCCTGGGCTTATCTTTATCCCGGTGCTTGTGTTTGCCACCATATTTGTCCCACGCGTTGAAGGAGAGGCAGCCTGTGGATGGAGAAAGTGAGGGGAAGGAGCTTCTTCCCTAGAGCTCCTTCTTCATACAGGCGACCTTCTGTTCAGGAGGGAGGACTCTAGGGCCTTCTGATGGCATTGCCGGGTGGCCTGGTTGAATCCACAGCAGACCTCGTAGGCCTTAATGTTGTGTTCAGTACCAGTACAGCACACACAAGCATCGTGGTCGTCATTGTCAGTGATCTTCTTGCCACACTCACAGAGTTTAAAGAGTTTCTCGGGGTCGATCGACATTAACCAACATTAACAACTGAAGAAATAATTTTAAATAATAAAGTGAATAATAACTAGGGTGAGAAAATCAAAGAATATTTGATGGATGACTGAAACGGTGGTGTCTCTGTGGAGTCCGACCTGCAATGGTTGATGGCGGGAAAAGAACTGAGGGGGGCATGGGGCGGCCCACTTATATACAGGAAGGACATAACTGGCGTCTGACATCATGGGTGGCCCCTGGTACACTGCTAGCTACAAAGTTTCCTTGTGGTCCTTGTACCTGGCAGCTATAGTTCCATAGGTGTGGTCGGATGCAAGAGATATCCCCGATGAAGATCTCTGCAGTGTTGCCAACTACAAGTAAAGCCAATACCACATTTAGAGAGTTTTTTTTTTTTTTTTTTTGCTATTTTTGCTCCCATTTCTCCTAGCCAGCTGCCAGGTCCTCTTCCATCTGCCCAAACCCTTCTGCCTGTCACAGGAGTTCTCTGATATCCCAACTGGCCACCAGTCTCTGCTTAATAACCTCTCTGGATTCCCCGACCATAACCCAGAGCTTGTTCCATGTGGGCAGGACCTCTCTCCCAGAAGACAGGAGGAAAAATTTCACTCGATGATCAAGGCCTTGGAGGAATTGGAGTGACCCTATTGTGGCCTGGTGGGGTGGGGCGGCTTCATATGCCTGGTGCTACTGGGGTATTTTCTCACCCTAAGCTCTCCCTTATCCCTCCATAGGGCATGGTCCTGAGAAATGACCCAGCAGAGTGCCTACCTGTGTGATGCCGCTGCGTCACTCACCAAGCAAGCAGGTGCATGCTGATGCAAGCCACTCCAGAGAGAGACCACTTGTTCCTTCCTACATGACGTGTCCTTCCCTTGGACCACCAGGGGCAGTCGTGGCAGTGGAAGGAGGTGCCCTCCTCCCTGTGGCAGAAGGCATCCAGATAGATACCAGAACCCATCTCACTGGTCGGCAACAGACGCCCCGGACTCAGGCCATGAACCCAGGTTGCCTGAATGGCAAGTGGTAGCTCTACTGCTGCACTTGCCGCTATGCCTTAAAAGGGTTTTTCATGGGCTTTCAAACTTTGTTGGGCAAAGTTCAGAAATGCTTCCCTTTAAGGAAAACACGGTGAGAGACAGGATATTATAAAGTGCAACTCAGTACAAGTCTCTTATGCAGGATTGGGTGATGCAGAATATGATGTAGTGCTGCTAGAGACTAGAACTGAAACTCTGGCTCAGACGTGACCACTTAAAAAAAAAACAAAACAAAAAAAAAACATTCTTTACACTCCCTCCTTCTCAGCTACCCTGACTGGTGCGGTCCTGGCCTCCCAGCCCCATTCACGCCTTCTCTGCCACTTACGCCAGTCCTTTGTCAATCCAGATTCCCCCCTCCAAGGTGGGGCAAGGGAAGCTGGCCAAGCTCTCCTCGAACACCTCGGATGCCAGAGGTGGTAGGACAGTCAGCATGTTGTTGGCCTGAGAGTGCCAGCACCACCTCACCTTGCTCACTGTGGCCATTTTTGCCTTGTACCAGGAGCCCTCCCACAGAGATGTCAAGCTGGGCTCAATGACAGCATGCATACACGAGGCATGGCGGCATCCATTAAGTGGAGTGGCATCTCCTCCAACTCTCACTCATTCCTTGCCTGCCCTTCCATCCAGCATCAGCCAGGTGGCAGTCGCATGGTGGAAGAGGCTGCCCACACTCCTCCCAAGGAGGTGAGCGTCCCCTGGGATGCACAACATCCTCCCTCGACTGGTCCTCCAGTGACCTGCGTTTGTTCTTGAAACCTGGTTGCCAGTGTCACAAGTGGTAATGCTACTGCTGTGCAGATAAGTCGGCCCTGAAGTAAGCGATCCCAGATTAAAAGGACACTGCCAACCCCCTTAGGCCTCAAAGTGCCTTTAGCTTAAAAAAAAGGCACATTATGGTAGGTAACATTCTGTAGGGACTGCTGATGTAGCTGGTAGTTTGATTCGGATTCCTTTTTATTTTTAAAACTGCCCACCATACTGGTGTTAACCAAACAACAACACATTCATTTATAGTCCTTGATCAACTCCCACTGCATCTTTCCCAAACTTGGAAACACCCCAAGACAGTCGAGCCACTCATGATAAAGTGGAACGAGAGGAGATTACTGCATCATGAATGGTTGCACAGTTTGCTGGTGTTCTTACTGTTCAGGATGTAATAAAAGTACAGCAAGGATTTGAAATAAAACAAGGCTGGATAAGCATGCATTTCATTTCCACTAAAAAGGAAACTGATAAAACAACCAGCAACATCAATGAATTTTAGAGAAGGAAAGCGATCATAAAATGTGGGTTTTCAACTAAAAATAATATGATGCCAATAGATGTGACAGTGTCCCTTTAATTGATCAAAGGAAGAAAGGTGTTAACACCAGCTCAGGTTGATCCTTGAAGGTGGGGGGGACATGGAGAATTCTGCAGAGCCTATCCAGCAGGTAAATAGAGTACATTAACCTCCAGTGCCAAGAGCCTCGAACAGTGCTTTCAGTGCACAGTGAAATCTGTTACCAAAATCACATAAGGAGGAAGAAAAAAAAAAACACCTAAGGAACCGTAAGCTTACCATCTGCTGCTTTGTCAAAACATCATTGTACACTGCTTCTCTACGCTTGATTTCAAGCTCCTGACTTGCCTGCCTGCTTAAGGCCAAAGCCTGAACCTGGGCCTCGTTGAGGTTTGGCGTCTCCTTCCACTAAAATGGGGAAGAAAAGAAAGCATAGGGAGAGAATAGATCATGAATTAGTAAGTACAACTGTATTATACTAGGTTAGCAGCAGTCAAATATTATACAGCAAAAACAATGAAATTCCTTGTTGAAATGGAAGTTAGAAGCAGACATCCCAGCCTGTCTGTACTGTTATGCAATCCCAACCCTTCAGTACACATAAGGTTACTGCAGCCTCCACATACGTGGACAATCTGTAGGTGACAGACATCCTTCTCTTACCATCTTGAGCTGTTAAAAACAGGAAATGTTTCAAACAGTATTCCCTAGAGTAGACAAGCCTCCCAGAGGTCCTTAGACAAGGAGTGTAAAACAAATTACTAGTTTAAAAAAAATACTAATTGCAACAGTAGGTTGTGGTTTTGCCACAAGTGTCAAGAGACTGCAGGAACCTGCCAGATTCACAAACTCATACTTTCCACTAAAAGCAGTTTTTTTTTTTTTTTTAGTCACAGCAGTGGAAGCACGCAAACCAGCTACTAGAATTTCTACCTGGCAAAGTAATAAAAACTGCTGACAACCATGAAAGAACAAAAGTCAGAGGACTAATCTGCCACACACAGCTTTACTGCAATATTACTGTATATAAAATTATAGTGTATATGGTGAAGTACTTTTCTGTAAAAATTCACAAGGAACAGCTTAGTTATTCTGAAGTTCGGGTCCCCCACATACAAGGGCTGCATCTATGAAGAACCCTCAATGATGGCTGCCTTTGTGAGGTCCCCATGTGATGGTTGCCTTAGTGAGACCGCCCCTCCCCTTATATAGAGGATTCTTTGTATGAACCCCACGAGGACTGCCTTTGTGGGAATTCACATGAGGACTGTCTTTTGTGAGGTTTTAACCTGAGGGCCCACAAGTTTCCCCACATACAAGGGCTATTTCTGTGAAGATCCCTCACGAGGGCTGCCTTTCTCAGGTCCCCATGTGAGAGCTGCCTTTATGAGATCCCCTTATATGAGGACTCTGTGAAATTCCCCACAAGTGGACTTCCCTTTGTAAGCATCCTTTACCTCACGTGAGGACTGCCTTTGTGAAGTACCCATGTGAGCTGCCTTCATGAGGTTCCCCATATATGGGGCTGCTTTCATCAGGTCTCCATGAGTGCTTCCTTTGTGAGGATCCTCCACATGTGGGAATACCTTTGTGAGATCTCACATGAGGGATACCTTTGACTGGTCCTGCACACACACAGGGCTACTTCGTGAGCCCCCACAGGGCTGCCCGTGAGGTCTCTCCATGAGGGGTTACCTTGAAGAGGTCCCCACATACGAGGGGCTGTTTTGGAGTTTTCCCAACATGAGGACTGCCTTCATCAGATTTCACAGATGAGAGTTGCCAGGCACCCTCCCCATAGAACCACAGAATTTGCAGAAAAGGACGGCTTGGCCCACTCAGTTTGCCCAAATGAGCCCTTCCTAGTCTGTCTCTGATGATCCTCCCCCTTCCTTCCTATTTATTAATATACCCCCATATGTCTATTCCATGCATGCTTGAAGGCCCCTACCACCATGAATCTATGCTGCCTGTGGTCTTGCAGCCCACTGGTTTCAAGAAACAGTACTCTACCAATCTTTCCTTTAACAGGGTTTCCATTAAATTCCCCACCACTGAGGTGAGACTGACCAGACTATAGTCGCCAGCCTCCTCCCTGTTGCCATTCTTATGTAGAGGGACCACGTCTGCTCTACTTCAGAACCACATTTCCAGAAAGCTGCTGAATAAGGCCATCAGTGGGGCAGCTAGCACCTCCCAAAGTTCATTTAGTACCCTAGGGTGTATATCATCCGGTCCCACGGCCTTGTCCACTTTCAGAGTTGAAAGTCCCTTCTGGAATGTTTCCTCTGAAAATGGACTGTGCCCCCACCCCCCCAATCCCTACCGCTCCCTTGTGGTCCATCTCCTCCCTCCCTCCACTGTGAAGACTGAGCAGAAGCACCTGTTCAAGACATACAGGTTACTCACCTGTAACAGGAGTTCTAGGAATGGTATATGTTGTTCATCCACACTCATTGGCAGGTATCCTTGCCGCTTTAAATCTTGCCGAAGGTCTTCAAGCTTGCTCCTCCCACCCACCCGGTGGTATAACCTCGGCTCCGTCATGGCGCCAGATCTGGCCCGCTGGAAGCTCAGGTTGTGCGTCCGGCCGGGAGGTGTGGGTGTAGTGGATGAACAACATATACCATTCCTAGAACTCCTGTTACAGGTGAGTAACCTGTATTTCTAGGGACATGGATATGTTGTTCATCCACACTCATTGGCAGACTCCTAGCAGTTCTCCGGGAGGAGGGAGGCAAGACGCACACCTGCTATACCTACTTGGGAAAAGAGAGACTGAGAACCGAGGCCCCAAAACCAGCATCCCGGTGACTCAAGGCCCATGTGGTAGTGGGTAATGAAGGTGTTTGCTGACTTCCAGGTAGCAGCCCTGCAGATTTCCTGGATAGGGACGCCCTGGAAGCAGCCACTGCTGCAGCAGTATGGCGGTAGAATGAGCTCTATCCTCTGGGAGGCTCCATGCCCGCCAACTTATAGCAGAGATCTATGCAGGAGGTTACCCACCTGCTTATCGTCCGCTGGCTATGCAGGTCTGCCAGATGCGGCTTCAGCTGAGGTGACAAACAGCTGGCGAACCTCTCCCGAATTTCAGCCGTGCGCCTTATAATAAGCCGCAGCCTTCTAGGGTCCAGAGTATGGAGCCTATATTCGCCTCCGAGGTGTGATTGGGGTAGAACACCGCAGAGTCAACACCTGGTTAAGGTGAAACTTGACACCACCTTCGGAAGGAATTTCGGTGGGGCGAGGACAACCTTGTCCCTGTGGAAGACCAGGTAAGGAGACTCGATGGAAAGCCTGGAGCTCTCCCATCCTTCTGGCTGACGGATAGCCACCAAGAAGGCGGTCTTCCACGACAGGTGAGAGAGAGCACACCTGTGCATAGGTTCAATGGCTTGCCCATGAGCTTGCAGTACCAGCAGTAGATCCCACGGAGGTGGGGTTCCCTGACTGGAGGAAATGATCAAGGCCTTTGAAAAGCCGCCAGACCACCTTCTCCTGCGCCATCGACTGCTTCCCGGCCCGCCCTGTAAGCAGAGATGGCTGCCAGGTGCACCCTTAGGGTCGCCGACTCAAGCCCTTGACTAGAAAGGGACCATAAATAGTCCAAGATGCTTGCCAAGGAACAGGAGGAAGGGTCCAAGCCCTTGCTTGACACCAAATGGAAAACCTTTCCATTTGAAGGCATAGCATTTTCTGGTCGACTCTACGGGACGCCTAACTACATTGAGGACTCGTCGGCGAGACCCAAGGCCTGGAACTCTAGCCACCAGAACCAGGCCGTCAGGTGCAGGGATTGAAGGTCCGGATGGAACACCTTCCCTGATTGACTGAGAGCAGGTCCGGGCGAGCTGGAAGCTGCCGCGAGTCCTGGAGCTGAGACTGAGGAGATCTGGTACCAGAACTGGCGAGGCCAGTCTGGGGCTATCAGAATCACCTGCGCCTTGTCCCTCCTCGCCTTGAGAAGCACCTTGTGGATCAAGGGAAATGGGGAAAGGCGTAAAGAGGCCCGGGTCCATTGCTCCGAGAAGGCATCCCCTGCAGCGAGCCCTGCTGAGGGGGCGGCATGGAACAGACTCAGCTTGCCTCCATGGAGGCAAACAGGTCCACCTGAGGTGTGCCCCAAAGGGAGAACAGATGCTGGCACTACCTCCGGCAGGAGAGACCACTCGTGGGATGCAGCCCCTATCCGGCTCAGGGCATCGGCCAGGTGTTGGAGGCTCCTGCCACGTGAATGGCTAGGAGATCCGCCTCCAGGCTGCGACGAGTGACCAAATGCGGAGAGCTTCCTTGCATAGCATGGAGCTGGCCCCGCCCTGGCGGTTTAGATAGTCATGGTCGTGGTATTGTCCGTCTGGACTCGGACCACTTGACCCCGGAGGAACGGAGCAAAGGCGGTGAGAGCTAGCGGACCGCCGAGCTCCAGCAGGTTGATGTGGCATCGACTCCCCTGGGACCAGGGAGGCCATGAGCCCGTGTTCCCCAGATGGGCACCCCAACCCATCAGAGAGGCATCGGTCGATAGAGAGACCGCTGGCTCGGGCGGACGAACGGGATGCCTTCCTGCAAATGATCTGGAACGGTCCACCACTGGAGAGCTGCCACATCCCTGTGTCACCGACACAGCTGGTCCAAGGGATCGCAAGGCCAGACCACTGGCTGGCCAGTCCCCACTGAAGGGACGCATGTTCCAGCGGGCCCAACGGACCACGCTGGTGCAGGGCCGCCATGAGACCCAGGAGGCGAGGAAGTCCCGGCAGGGCGAATTGCCCAACCAGAAATGATCGGGCAAAGGAGGAAAGAACCTCGCCCTGTCCGGCCGAGCCGCGCTCTGGCTCAAGAGAGTCGAGCTGCCCCGATGAATAGAATCACCTGCTTCGCTCGAGTTCCGACTTGGCCTCGCTTGATAAGGAGGCCCAGTTGAGAGCAGACCTGGAGGGCCAGATCTCTGGACCCTCCGCCTCCTTCCTGGAGGAGCTGCTATCAGCCAGTCGTCCAGGTAAGGGTACACCGGACCTCGGCGCCAAGGATGCTGTCACCACTGCCATGCATTTGGTGAAGACCCTGGGAGCTGGAGACAAGCCAAGGGCATGGCTTGAACTCAAGAGGGATCCTTCCGCTCGAAGCGAAGGAATCTCTGGTGAGACGGACAGATAGGGACGAAAACGGCCCTGCAAGTCCAGAGAGCAGAACCACACCTGCTCCAAGGATGGTATTATCTGAGCCAGAGTGACCATCCTGAAGGTTCGAGACCTTAGGAACTTGTTTAGGTCGTAGGTTGAGAATGGGGCGCCAGCCCCCATCCGCTCGGAACCAGGAAGTACCTGGACACAAACCCTGGGTCTGAAGGAGGGTCCACCACCTCTTACCACCTCCTTCTGGAGGAGGAGAGGCTAGTCGGCTCGCAGTGCGCCAGTGAGGCTGGGGATCCCAAAGCTCTCGAGGGGCGACGGCTCTGAAGGGTGGTGCCTGCTCGAATTCCAGAGGCAGGCCTCTTCCCACCACCTCAAGACCCACCTGTCCGTGGTAACAGCGGACCAGGCGGAACGGAAGTGCGGAGCCTCCCTCACGGGGACCCAGGGGCAGGACGGGATGGGGCGACACCCCTCAGCCCGTCACTGGGCAGGCTTGGAGGAGGGGACCGGCCGAGGGACCTCCTGGGCCCTTTCCTCCCTGCCTCCTGTTAGAGGAAGCCGCGTTTGGGTTTGGGATGCCAAGGTCGAGCCTGCTGGCCCTGACGTTGCTGGGCAGGCCAAGGCACAGAAGGACCAAAGGGCTTAGGCTGTGGTTTGCGCCTTTGTCCTTCTGAGCGGAAGAGACCGAGTCCAAGGTGGCACTGGACTCTCGATCCTCTGCAGGTGACCTTCCACCCCAGGGGTCAAGAGGTCAGTCCCCAAAAGGGAACATCCGCCAACTTGTGCTGGGTATCCGAGTAAAGGTGGATATCCACAGCCAACACGCCGACGATAGCCACTGCGGCCGCACCGATCTGGCACATGAGTCCCCTATATCCAAAGCAGTCTGGAGCTGCTGTTTGGCCACTGCCCTGCCCTGGTCCCGCACCTGCTTAACCGTAGTCTGCAGATCGGCGGGAAGATGAGGGATGACCTCATCCAGGAGCCCAACAGGGCATGAGAAAAATGTGCCATGAGGACGGCCGAACTGGCCTGACGAAGCCGAGAGAGGACGAGCGTAGACTTTCGCCCGACATAGTCCACTTCTTGGACTCCTTGTCAGGAGGTTTGTCCACATCCTTGGCGCTAGTCGGGCGCCGAAAACGCTGTCGGTAACCAACCCTCAGCAGAGGGGTGTTCCAAAACCGGACAAGGAACCGGTAGGGACCGATACTTCCTGGCCATCCTCACGGGCGCAGGGCAGGGAAGCAGGGCGCTGCCAAAGCTCCAGTGCCGGACCCACTATGGCCTCGCCACCGGAAAGGCCTCCGTCGGAGAATCCCTCGGTCCAGAATCTCGTGAGGGGATACCGGCCTGCTTTGGAACGGGTTCGAGCTCCATCCCGGTAGACTCCGAGATGAGCCAAGCAGTCCTAGGAAGGACGACGGGCTATCGCCCATTGACTGACCTCCTGAAGACTCCAAGTCCAGTCGCTTGAGAAAAAGGAGGAATCATCTTCGGACTCGGAAGAGTCCTCGAAGAGCTGCTTCTGGCCTCAGCCACCCTTCACCTGCCGAGGTCGGTCGGGAGTGAGGGTAACTGACAGCCGATGGGTAGACCTTAGCCATCGAGAATCTTGGTCGGAGCCCCAATTGGTGGTTGTGGAGGTTCCACCGAATCGTGGAGCAGTTGGTTTTGGCGAACAACCGCCTGGTATAGGCCTCGGATAAGTCGAGGGTTGTGTCGGACGCTCCGTGACAGCTACTTAATGGCCGGGAAGGCGACGGGTCGCTTATTCCGCCAGGAGGAGTTGTTAGAACATAAGGTCTCGTACCGTCGACGTCATTTACGCCGAAGCCTCCCCTCATCCGATGAGGAGGACGAGGACGAGCGGCGACGCCGCTTACCGCGGTGCCGAGACCGAGACCGCCTATGACGGTGGGATCGGCTGGACCGCGAAGAGGTCCGAGACCGAGACCGAGAGTCCCGGAATTTCCGAGGTCGGTGCGGGGAGGTGTCGGCCGGAACCGGCACTCCCTTCGGCTCGGATGGTCCATCCGAGGGCTCCGGAACCGGAGGCACAGGCGAGCCCACGGGATCCTCAACTCCTCCCGGGGGAACCGGGGAGAGGGGAATCTCGGCTGCTAAAGGCGACAGCTCGTTCAATGGGTCGAGAAAATCTCGACTTCATCGGTGGGAGTCTCGTCAACTGACCTGACGGGAAACCGGTGAGGCCAGTGGTCAAGCCGAGCGGTCGATCGAAGCCGACGGTCGACGGCCCGGAGAGGGACCTTCCGCCTCCCAAGAGCGCCGACAGAGGGATCTACCCTGTCCTCTTTTTGACCGAGAATAAGGTCCAGCAGACACAGGCCCTTCTCCTTTAGTGGAGAGGGACAGACAAAGCTCCTTAAAAGAAGCCGTGTAGGAAGAACCCAGAGAGCGGGATAAATGCAGCGGCGAGGAAGATAGCTGCAGCCGCCTCCTCCGAGCACCATCGCCGAGCTGATCCGCCGAGCCACCGCCGTGACACCGCCAACCGGGCCTCCTTGACTTCACCGAGGGAAACGCTCTCGGACGCGCCCAGTTGCAATCGGGCAGCACGGTCTTCGAGGACGAGGGCCGAGAAAGATGAGCACAGGTCGCAAGCCTCGCGGGTCGTGCTCAAGGCCTAAGCAGTAGACACACGGGAGTGTGGATCCGTCCGAGACATCTTCTGCCCGCATGGGCATCTCGAAACTGAGTCGATTTGTCCATCGCAGCCGCGAGGGATAGAAGACTGAAGTCTTTTGCAAAATTTATTTTTAAATCCGCAAACGGAGAAATAGGAACCAGTCACAAACGCAGAGCGTTAAGGAGGGAACCTGAGCTTCCAAGCGGTAAGGAAGATCTGACGTCATGGGGCGGAGCCGAGAGTTATACCACCCGGGTGGGTGGGAGGAGCAAGCTTGAAGACCTTCCGGCAAGATTTAAAGCGGCAAGGATACCTGCCAATGAGTGTGGATGAACAACATATCCATGTCCCTAGAAACTTGCTTTTTGTTTCTTTTTTTTAATTTATCATACTTTATTTGCCGCCGGTTCCTCAGCCTGGTCACAGACCCTTCTGCTCCCATTCAGACACTGGGCGTGGCTCCCTGATACCCACTGGCTTACCCACCAGGGCGGGGTTGCGGCACCGGCCCATAGTTCCGCAATCAACGGGATAGGTCAGAGAACTGGCCTGGGAGCTAACTGAAGCCGAGGGTGAGCTTCATCAAGGCGCCTGGCAGCGATTTTCTCCCCGATGTGTGGGGACATGCAATGATGGCCAGTGTCCACCCCATCCCCCCCCCGAATGTATTGGCGTTGATGCATTCAGTACATCCAGCATCTGCTAGGTGTCCTAATAATGCAGAACACCCTACTCTCTCCCTGGAGAAGGAGAGCAGTTGTTGGATGCTCGATCCTTCCCCTGGCTGGCCTCCGACGCCCTGGGTCCGTCTAGAACCCGGGTTGCCGGGCGCCGCAGGTCGGCACTCCTGCCCATGCCAGCAGGCTGGCATACCTTTTTTCCTGTTCCTCTGCTGTACAGTCCCCTCTGCCCTCCTTATCCTCACTATCCTTCACCTTACTTTCCTCTTCTCACTTAGTACCTAAACAAAGTCTTATTCCATTTAGCTACCTCTTTGACTATCCTGTTCTCTGTATGTACATTTGTTCCCCTCATTTTATTTATTTAAAATGTGTTGACTGGGAAAGGCACACTGAGCTAAAACTCGTTTCCAGGTGAGACCCGGGACAGGGAGTACAAATACAACACAGCGATGACAAAAAAATTCAGATACAGTATAAAACAGTAAAAAAAAAAAAAAACACAGACTGTACAGTTTAATGCAGAGTAAATTCATAAATGTACCACAATACAATGAGCATTTACACTAGATGAATACCTTACAGAGTATCGTACAGGAGATTAGATAAGCTGGGTGAGGCAACAAGAGCTAATATCATGTAGAGGAGGAGGACAGTAGTATAGTTGTTGAATTAGGGCAGTGGACAGCAACAAGATGTAGCAGGAGATGGCTTGAGGAAGTGCTTAAGAGCAGGAAAAGGGGGGGTGAGGTGGGTTTGAGGGGAGAGGTTATTCCAGAGGCAAGGGAGTCTATCACCTCTGGCCAATCTTCCCCACGACGTGAAAACCAGACTTCAGCTCAACTTCACTAAGCTCCAGCACTGGCTTACTTCCCATTGACTCTTTCTGAATGCCAAAAAAAAAAAAAAAACAGTCTCCATGACCTTTGGCACACGGCAGAGACTTGCTAGGCTCCCTGTTCTCCCCACCTTCCACACCCTGGATGGGACACACCTGAGCACACCTCCTCCTTCAGATACCTTGGTGTATAGCTGATCCACACCTAAACTCTTCTGGACACATCGATGCCATTGTGAAAAAACTGCACCCAAGCTAGGGCGCCTATACAGGAACTGTAATAGCAGCCCTCTTATGGCAGGCCTGCGATTGTCCAGAAGATGAGTCTCCCTATCTTTGACTACTGCAACATAGTCTACAGTGCTGCTCCAAAATCCACCTTATCCAGATTGGACCCCCTTTTCAACTCCTTCTGTCCCTTCGCCCTGGACTCTCCTATAAGTACTCACCACTGTGATCTCTATCACTCTCTGTCTTTCCCCTCTCTTATTTTATTTTTTTTTTTTTTATAGATGTTATTTTTCGGGAGCCTCTCCCCCCACACTCCGCTGTTCCTCCGGCGCCATCCCCGGACATGAGACCCCCTCCCTTCCGCACCCCGCGACTTACCCTTTGCGGCAGGGTGGTGGGGAGCGACTCAACCACCAGAACGGGTCCATGCCAGGGGAGTCCTCCGGGATGGCGGCGGGGAACAGCCGTGCTCACGGCTCCATTTTTTCCACAATTTTTCCCGGCGGCATGGCGTGCAATGGCGCCAGTGACTGAGTGACGTGCATGCTCCCCGCGCATACCAGCAGTCTGCCGCGTCCCGCCTTCCCCTGTTCCCAAGTGTTGTCGATCCCCAGCCTCCGCTAGGGGTCAGGCAAACACCTGCCGCTCATCTCCCCACCCCGGAGATGGAGAGAGCAGTCCACGGACGCCGATCCATCTCTCCCCGCTGACAACCCGTGCTCGCTCCCGAACACGGTCGCCGGGCGTGGCGCGAGGTGTAGCGACCAGCGCCTCAACCCTCAGCGCCACCGGGCCAGCTTCCCCTCTCTTATTAACAGTCATCTCTCCCACTGTGCCATATTCACCTCAAAATAACTGGTTTGGCTCTCTACCCTCCTATTTGTCCTTTTCCCTCTCTACTCCCCCAGTTCCTGCTTACTTCCTTAGACTGACTGGCTCACGCACTTTCATGATCCCCCGCTGTTCTACCCTTGCAGGCCAATCTGCCTTCATCCACCGTTTCTCCAAAATCTGGAACTCCTTTCCTCATCAAATCCACCATTCCTCCTCCCTTCACTCCTCTCTCTCTGCCCTTCACAACTTCCTTTCATCAAATTGTTTAATTGTCTAATTGTTAGCAAGGCAAACAGGATGTTGGGATGCATCATAAGGGGATCACCTCTAGGAGCAAGGAAGTGATTCTGCCGCTGTACAATGGACTGGTTAGACACACCTTGAGTACTGTGTACAGTACTGGAGACCACACTTGAAGAGGGACATACAGCTCCTGGAGAGGGTACAGAGGAGGCAACTAAGATGATACAAGGACTAGGGATCTGACGATGAGGACAGACTTGAGGAGCTCTGCCTGTTTTCACTGGAGGAGAGGAGAGACGGGGACATGACTGAGGTCTTCAAGTACCTCAAGGGAATAAATAGGGTAAACATGGAGGGATCTTTAGACTAAAGCAGGAGGTATCACCAGAGGGCATGGTTTGAAGTTGGAAGGTAGAAGGGTGAGGGGAAAGAGGAGGAGGTTTTTCACTGAGAGGGCGGTGGACCCTTGGAATGCACTGCCTGGCAGCTGGTTCAGAGATCCACAGTGGAGGCTTCAGAGAGGGTGGGACAGACACAGAAAGTAGATGTATCAGATGATGGCCTGTCCCAGGGGGGTTGGGATGGATGACAGGGGTTTCTGGAACACAAGGGGGTGTGGGGACCCAACTAGGGATCTGAGGTTCGAGCAGACTCGACAGACCGTAAGGCCTAATCTGCTGGCAAATAGTATGTTAGTATGTTAATTGTACCTGCTTCCCCCAATCCTAAGCAATCTCATTCCCTCTTTCTTCTCTCCACCCCACTAGCTAGGACTGTTCTTATTTATAGTAGTCGCTACACAATTAAATGTCACTCATCTCTGTCATACTGTTATCTGCAACTACCCTGTGTAACCAACACAGTTGTATGGCACTTTCTCTTTTTTGTTTCACTGTTATTCGCAATAGAAACATAGACTTTGACAGCAGATAAGGACCGCTAGGCCCGTCTAGTCTGCCCATTTCCCTAACTACAGGATAGGCCGCAGATCCTAGTTAACCAACAGCCTATATCTTCCTGCCCCCTACAAGAATTGCCTTATGTCTGTCCCATGCATTTTTGAATTCTCCCACAGTTTTAGACCTGAACTTCCTCAGGAAGGCTGTTCCATGCATCCACTACCTCTCTGTGAAATAATATTCCTCACATTGCCCTTGAACCGCCCTCCTTCTATCTTTAAATTGTGTCCCCTTGTTCTTGCAAGTCTCTTTTTCTGAAAGATGCTACCCTCTTGGACTTTGTTGATTCCTTGAGGTACTTAAAAGTTTCTATCATGTCCCCCCTCTCCCTTCTTTCCTCAGCGTGATACATATAAGCTCCTTTAGTCTCTCCTCATACGGCTTCTCTTGCAGACCCTGCACCATTTTAGTTGCCCTCCTCTGGACTGCCTCTATCCTGTCTATGTCCTTGGAGATGGGGTCTCCAGAACTGAACACAGTATTCCAGATGGGTCTCACCAACTGTCTGTACAGAGGGATAACAACTTCCTGTTTCTCTGCTGATGCCTCTCCTTATACATCCCAGTATACCCCGCCCTCCCTACTGCCTTCTCATTGCTTGCTAACCTTAAGGTCATCTGATATGATTACCCCAGGTCCCTTTCCTGTTTTGTTGTTGTTACTACCTCCCCACCCATTGTGTATTCTTCCCTGTTCTTGTTTCCCAGGTGCATTATTTTGCACTTTTGCATTGAACTTAGCTGCCATAAGTCTGACCATTCCTCCAACCTTGCTAAGTCCCTTTTCATCCTTTCCACGCCTCCTTGTGTATCAACCCTGTTGCAGATCTTTGTGTCATCTGCAAAAGGTATACTTTTCCTTCCAGTCCCTCTGCAATGTCACTGATGAAGACATTAAGAGGACTGGACCAATATCTGAACCCTCGTGACCCACTAGTAACCGCCCTTTCTTCAGAGTGGACTCCATTTACAATTACCTTCTGTGTCCTGTTGTCCAGCCAATGTTTACAGGTTGCCACCTGGGACCCACTCCCAGGCTGGTTAATTTGACTAATAATCTTTTGTGTGGGACTGGGCAATACAGTCCAGTACAATACCCTTGTACTTTACTGTAATATGTAGTTGTTATCCTGCTACTCTGTATAGTTATTATCATGCTAGTCTGTACAGTTACATCTATGTACTGCTATTGTATTAAGTGTTTCCTCATTTTGTTGCCTGTACACTATCATATATACTCCTGTTCCTTCCCTCCAGGTCGCACCAGGAGACAGAAACTTGTTGTTCAGTGCCTTCTATTAAAACATTTCAATAAATAAAAATACAGGAGAAAGCTAGTTTCTGCCGAGGTGTGTGCACATGGAGGGCTAAGGAGCGGAGGCAATTTGAACGTGAATTGTAGGGGGAGGGAGTAGCAGTATTTAGGAGAGAGGAGAGATAGGAAGGAAGAGTACCAAACTAATATTTGGATACGAAAGTGGAGCAGTGGGACGTATGTTTCTGTGATGGGGATTGGAGGGGCAGGGAGGAGAAGAGTTCACAGTGATGTGTCAACATGGGTGGGAATTTGAGGCGAAATGACAGACGGCGTTGAAGAGGACGTCTAGTTTGGCAAGAATGGTGGATGGAGCTGCGCTGAAGACAATGTCGGCATAGTAAAAAGCTGGGAGTATCCATTTGACCAGTAGGTTGCGTCTGACTGAGATGCGAAGACTGCCCTTGTGACAGTGGTAGACGATTTTGGGACATAGCTTGGAGTGAAGGTCTTCAAGGGAGAAGTCTAGTGAGGGGCTGCCACACTCCTAGGTATCGAGAGAAGTGTTGGCAAGCAAGAGAAGGTAGGAGGGTGGAGAGCCTGGCAAGTTTCTGTTTGGAGCCAAACGTCATGGCTTTGTTTTTTTAGTATTCATTTTTAGGCAGTTGTCACTGAACCAGTCAGATACTCACGTAACGCCATGCTGGAATGGAGTTTGACGGCAGAGGGACCTGATAGGAATAGGATGGTGTCATCCGCATACATATGGATCTTGGCATGGGTACATACAGAGGGGAGGTCATTATTAACAGAGGAAAGAGGACAGGTCCAAGGATTGAGCCCTGGGGGACGCCAGCAAGGATAGGGAGGGAGATAGACAGGACATTGCTGATTTTAAATGACTGAGACCAGCCAGTTAAGTAGGAGCTAAACCAGGAGACAGTGGCTGGGGAAAGGCCAGTGCCGCTATTTCTGTAAAGAAGAAGAGGGTGAGAGATGGAGTCAAAGGACTTTGCAAGGTCAATGAAAATGGCTGAGGTGATCCGCCCTTGATCCACTGCAGAGTGGATGGTGTCTGTAAAGTGAAGGAGGGAGGAGGTGGTTAAGTGGAGTTTCCTAAAACCTGATTGGAGTGGGGAGAGAATATTGGAAGCAGAGAGGAAGTCATTTAGCCTTGAGAGGACAAGTGATTCTTGGATCTTGGCAAGTGAGAGAGAAGTGATATGGGGCAGTAGTTGCCAGGGACAGTGGGGATAAAACCCTTTAAGAAGGAGTATGACAGTAGCTGACTTTCAGGCTGAAGGAACGGTAGAGGAGGAAACAGATTGAGGAGGTAAGATAGAGGTCAAAACTAAGGAGCAGAGACTTTTAGGAGTCTAGGTGCAAGCTGTCAGGCTGGATTTGGAGGAAGTCAGGGTGCCAAGGGCTTGAAGGACATCTGCTGGGGATAACAGAGAGGCAGCTGAAAACCAGAGGCCTGTGTGGGGAAGGGGAGGAGCAGAAGAGGAGGGGTAGGTCTTGCGGAAGGGCACAGGTTGTTAAGAACTTATTTAGCGCATCTGCAACAGAAGTAGGGTCCGAAACAAGGGAACTAGACATGCAAAGAGTAGATGGGTTGGGGGGGTTCAGAGAAGGGATGCAGGAGCGAACAAAGATAATTTCAGAAGGAGGATAAAGAGTTATTGGAGGTGTGCAGACGGGTTCAGAAATGGTCAGATTTAGCCAGCCTGCCGAGGAAGCGGTTGGATTTCCGCTTGCGCTGCCAGCGACCAGGGTTTGGGAGCAAGCCCGGGGAACTGGAGGGCCAGCCGGGGGAGAAGGCCTGAGCGTCCCAAGGGCAGCTCGCTCTCTCCAGGGAGGGGACAGCATCTGGCGACGCCTGACCCCAGGTGGAGGCCTGGGGCACAGCAAGCCCAGAGGCTGAAAGCAAGGGGAGGATGTCGCGGACATCGGCGCTATGTGCCTTGACATCAGAGGGTACTCATGATGCCCTGCAAGAACACTGGAAAAGGACTTTCCAGGCTCGGCAGATGGACCTCGGAGCAGACCCTCATATTCTCGGCCTTTCCTGTCCGGATCCCTACTCTAAATGCAAAAGTTCGGGTGTGAAGCCCACCTCACTCCCCACCTCCTGGGCGGGGAGAGCTGCAGTTCCATGGGGAATCTGGATGGCTCAGGTAGGTGTCAGGAGTGAGGCAGCCTCCATTGGGGCCCTGAAGGAGCCGAGCTTGGGAGTTGTGTAGAGGGTAAAGAGAGATTAAAAAAAAAAAAAAAAAAAAGAAATAGGAGCTGGTCAGTAAATATGCTTGGTTCAAACTTTTTCAGAGGGTTCTATTTCTGCAGGTCAGCTGGGTCGCAAGTGGTTTTGAAGCATCGCCAGGTGTGGTCATGAGCTTTGCAGGTGGACAGGATTTCCTGAGAGATCCAGGGATTGTGATTTCGTTTAGCCTGATCAAGTTTAGTGGAGCATGGACATTCCAGACTTTTAGGAAGAGTCTTGTGAATTGGATAAGAGCAACATCAACAGAGGGAGTTGCGAGGACCAGTGACCAGTTAGCCATGGACAGGTCAAGGAGTAATTTATACAAGTCAAGTGTTTTGAGGGGTCGATACTGGATGTCTTTAGGAGGGTTAGGAGGAGGTTGAATCTTTCTGACGTAGAAGGTGGGGCAGTGATCGCTGAGCACATCTGGCAGAACACCTGCAGAGCTGATGCGGTGAGGGTGGGTTGATAGTACCCAGTCTAGCAGGGTATGGGACTGGGAATGATGGTTGAGTCGAGCTGGTACATTGTACTCTTCAGTTGAGGTATTTAAGAGCCACCTAAAGTCCCACCATTTCACTGTGGCCTTCCCTGATATTATTTAATGCTGATGAATGAAGTGACTACCGAATCTATTTATTTGCATTATTTTATCTGTTATTACTGTTTTAAAATGTAATTATGTATGTTCACTCCCTACTTGTCTTTATGTGAGAGCACAGAGCCCCCAGGAATGGGTGCCATATAAATAAACTTTACCTTGCCCTACCATTGATCATCTGGGTTAGGTTTAGTGTTTCAATCTGGAGACTTGTGTTACGTGATGAGGGGGGAGAGCCAGACCAGACTGAAGTGCAAAGCAGGATCGGTTCTCCTGTAGATGAAAGGGTGGTAATGGAAGTAACACAGGAGGCAAGGGAGGAGGGAGGGAGTTTGGGGGAAGGCATACAAAACTTCACCAAAGAGTGGCGATGAGAGCAGTAAAGTGAGCTTCGCCAGGAGGAGTTCATGAGATGTGAAACAGCTTCAGAATGGGTGACAGTGCAAGAAATGGAGCTGCAGGAGTATATTGCAACCTCCTCCTCTTTTTTCCTCGGTAGAGGTTACAGTCAGAGAGCAAGCTGATTGTTTGGGGACGGAGAGGACAGCCACGTTTCCATGATGCACAGAATGTCTGGGGAGTGATGCATCACCCAGACTTTTACATCATCCAGTTTAGGAAGGAGGCTACAGGTATTAATATGGAAGAACATCAAGCCCTTGGGGACATCCTGTGGAAGGGAAGGGTTGGGGGGGCAGGGTTTAGCTCAACATCCCCTGCTAGGAGTAGGAAAAAGACTAGAAGGTGATAATGGGGGAATGTCTTTTAGCTTTAGACTGTATCTTCGAGAGGGAGACGCTTGGAGGGGCTGAAGCAGGCGCATGACAGATGACTCAGACTTTATGAGGAGGTGTTGCATAACCCGGGTGAATTGTCAGCAACAGTTTGGAAGGGGTTGGGGGAGGAGAGACGGGGAGCAACAAATGAGTAGGTAGGCTGGCAACACAGAGGGCATGTTGTGGTGTGGGAAGGAGTTAAAGGGCTGAAACTGGGTGGGGGGAGAGACAGGAAGAAAGAAAAGGAGGGTTAGGAGGGGGTGGAGGAGAATACGGAGGAGGCCATGAAGTCCTGAGGAGAGGCAACAGTGCCCTCTAGTGGCCAAGAAATATATGACGTAGATAAGTAAAAGTGAAGCACAGAGGCCTCTAGTGGCTGAACAATATAAGATGTGGGTGAGGATCAAACGATAGGGGGTGGACTAAAGTACAAGTGGAGCACACTAGGTGTAGATATTAACAGGTTGGGTGGCCTAATGGATAGCGTAGCAGTGTTTGGAACAGGCTGGATAGCTCAAGCAAGGGTTCTGAGTCTAAGGGAGGAAGGCGAGAGGGGACGACTAAGAGGGTTGTCTGCTCAGGGAGAAGGGGGAGAGGGAGATCAGGAAAGCTGAGGGGCAGGGTACCATAATTTCTATTTAGAATTGAGGGGAAATGCAAGGGAAAGCACAGCGTCCCCTAGAGGCTTAACAGTATATGCTGCTAAGGGGATAACAGACATCTGGTTGATCACGTGACCTGGTCACCTGACTAAGACTGCCTATAAAAGAAATGCCCTCCCTACTCCCCTCTGTTTCACTTGGTACATCTCCCCAACTCTACATTTCCTTATACTTCCTAAATGTCATCCTTTTCTCTTTCACCATCTTGGTCACCTCCCTAGAGAACCACAACGGGCTCTTTTTTCTTCTGATTTACTCACTTCATTCACTAAAATCCACCCTCCTAAAGTCCAAGACCCTCATCCTTGGGTGGTTTGCCTCTGTTCCCATCTTAATGTTAAACCACACTAAAAGGTTGTAACTCCCACCCCTGCCTTTTGCAAACGACAGGTGGTATGCTGTTTGAATCTGACAGCAGTACCAGGTGGGGACTGGGTTCGGGAGGAACAGGTTACTTGGCACAAGGGCTAGGTTTGGCTACTCTGCACAGGGGCACCCAAGTAATTCCGAACACAGGAAGCTATAACTGTAATGTCCAATACCAGGAATGGGATTCTAAAGTGTGGCTTTATTCACATCCAAGCAGAACAAACAAAGCACAGATGGACTTCATGGGCACACTTCTGGTAATGCAGATTAAAAAGAATCAGAAACACTTCTTCAACACTTCAGCCCTCAGGTTTGGAACCCACCGGCACACAGACCAGATTGCACACTGCTTTGGGTACATAGCCCTAACATGTACACTATCTGGGATTCCCGGTTCGGCTCCCTTGTTGGCCACTTGACACCTTCCATATGTCATGGAAACATTTTCTGGTGGCTCCTAAACCACCTAAGAGCACTTCAGCTCTATCAGGAAACTTCCTTTAATCCCATTGCCTGGTACTTTCCTCAGGCACTGGCCAAGTACCTGAGAGAAAGTAAAGGGGCCACAGAGCAAATCTGTAGAGGTGAATTTGGTTACTACTGATGGGGGTCTCCCACCTCTCGCTTCCACAATTCATACCCGGCCATTCCTCTGGACATTAAACATCTCTTTCTGAAAAGCTTGGCAATGTAGATTAAGGGTAAATGTATGTCATATTTCCTCTACTTGTCTTGCTTTCCCATTGTGCTGGGCTTGAACATACTTTTACTTGGCTTAGCCCATTGCTCTAGGCCTCCCACCGATTTAGCAGTCCAATCCCACTTTACTTTACTCTTTGTGCTGGACTTGAACATACTTTTACTTGGCTTAGCCCATTGCTCTAGGCCTCCCACTGATTTAGCAGTCCAACCCACTTTACTTTACTCTTTGTGCTAGACTTGAACCTACTTGAATTAACTGGCAATGTCTACTACACTAGACCTCCTACAAATTAAGTAGTCCAATCCCCACTTTCCAACAGTTCAGGTGAAAACATAGGCCCTCGTCAAGAGCAAACTCACCCTTTGGTTGCAGGTGCCCTACAGGTGATTCCTCACAGGAATTTCTATCCCACAGCTTCTGGTGCCGCAGCACAACTTGAAATAAGGCAGCTTCTTCCTTAGCCGGAACCAGGAGGGTTGCCCCTGGAAGACAGGCAAACCTTTTCACCCCCATCCCCTCAGGGATGGGTCACATGGACCAGTAACAGCGGTCCCCAACACTTCCTAAACACCTTACTGTGTTCCTCTTTTGGTGGAAACACACACCTCCCCTACAGTAGCTCTATGACAGAGTTTAAGGCTCAAAGAGCCTGTCCACAGACTGCTGTGCTGCTCTCTCTTCTTGACTGCACACAGACTCTGTCTAAACTCCCAACATTCTATCCCAACTCCAACTGCAGATTCCAATGGGCCTCATGCAGCTGTGAGAGTTCTATGGTGATGTCATCCCTCAGTCTCAGCTGAGAGTGAGACAGTGTGAAATCCATTTAACTGGAGTTTCACAAGCTGCCTTCCCTGCCTACCACTAGGTCTTACTGGGATTCTAGTAACCCCGGGTAACAGGGGGTTAAACAAGGTGATCACTGGTACCTAGGAAATTGTCCACTGCAACGTCTACAATGCTGTTCCAGTTTGCAAGAACCAGGTCCATCACTGTCCCGGCCCTAGTCAGTTCACTGACTAGCTGCCCCAGAGAAATGCCCCTTGTAGGGAGTCAAGGATGGTCCTACTCTTTGCTGAAGTGGCACTTGGAAGACTCCAAGCAACATCTCGCAGACTGAAGTCACCAATTAGCAGCGCCTCCCCCTTACTTGCCATCCTGATGATGGCTCCCCAGTGCCTTATCCACATGAGGGCTGTCTTTGTGAGGTTCCCCCACATGAGGACTGTATTTGTGAGGTCCCAAATACAAGGGGTGCAACTGTGTTGTCTCCACATATGAAAGTACACATTGTGAGGGACTCCAGTACGAGAGCTGCCTTTGCAAGGTCCCACCATAAGAAGGCTGCTTTTGTGAATTCCACACGTGATGGCTGCCTTTGTGACGTCCCTACACACAGGCCATCTTTGTGAGGTCTACCCATATGAGGGCTCCGACATACCAGGGCTGCCTTTGCGAGGTCCTACATACAAGGGCTGACTTTTAAAAAGCCCTCCCATGTGCATGGGTGGGGGGGGCGCAGCCCTCAAGAAAACCTATCAGGCAGAAGTTCATCTTTGTATGCCAGGCAGATATTCCTCTGAGCCCCCCACCCACCAAAAATGAAAATTACGTACCTACCGCAATTTTGATTTTATTGTATATTTTCACCATTCATCATTGAAGGTTCCTACACCAGAGGCGCTAGGATCCCGTGGGAGCTATTAGCTTAGAGAGTTTTTTCTATGGGAGGAGCTGGCACTGGGACGATCGAGGCTGATGCACTGCGTGGTGCTCGAGGGATGGCCAATAACCGATGCAGACTCTGCCTCAGTTCTGCATGCTAGAGAGAGTGAAAAATAGAGAGAGAGAAGGAGGGCAGGGCAAGGGAGCCCAAGGGACAGTAAAAGGAAATATGAACAGAAAATGGAATAACGCCGGCCACAAGAGGAGGGGAAATTACCTAGGGGGTCTGGGACAGAGGACCCCAACCACTGAGCAGGCCAAGTGAGGAATTGAAAAAGGTAAGGGAGAGGAAGAATAGAAAAGATAGAGAGAGAGAGAGAGTAGAGGAAATGAGAGATGCATATGGCACCCCCAGCAGAGATGCCAAGGGACTCCCTGGGGACCAGAAGGAAACCTTACTGCTTGACTCCATTCCCTCAAATAAACCACTACGAGAGAGATAGAGAGTGCACAGAAGCCTTCAGGCTGGACAGGATTTGAAGGCAAGACTAGGATGCTGTACAAAGCTGGGTACAAACACAGCAGAGCAGTCTATAAGGCAGGGCGATCTTGAAGGTGCACTCTCCCTGGTCCACTGGAGATGGAAGGGGGCCATACGTCTCTCATTCCTGTCCCTTAAAAAAAAAAAAAACCTCAGAAGTGGGGACAGGACCCACCCCTGGGCAGGATCCCCCTAACGTTAACCTCTTAAACAGAAGGGGTTTAAGCTTAAGAGGAGGACATCACCTACTCCCAGCCAGGAATGGTAGGAGGGAGACAAAAGGTTGTCCGAGTGGAGTCCCTCTTTGAGGATTAAAAAGGGGGACCCTGCCCCAGGTTAACCCATATAGGTGAACTTGAAATGGTGAGGATATACTGGGTGAGACATGGACCCCCGATGCCTGGGAGAGGGAAGGCGATCCTCTTAACTTCTGTCTCACCTTGCGGGAGAAACAAATGGGCCCCTTGGAAAGGGGAGGCAATCACCCTAACCCGGGCCAAGGGGGATAACCGGGAGAGGCAAAGCCACACTGTCCGCCTAATGCAGAGTGCAGTTCCTGCCAGCCCAGAAACTACCTCATTGGCATCGTAAGATGCCCTTGTTTGGTGTCTTGCTAGCTCTAGGCCCCTAGCAGAAAGGCAAATGGCTTGCCTGGTTGCCTCTATGTCACGTAAGGTTGCTAGGAACTGTTCCAACATCATCCATAGGTATCTAGCATAGGCAGCCATATGTACCTAATCGCGGAGTCACATAAAAGACGCGCATTTGCCGCTGAGAAGACTTCTCTCCAAAGCGGTCAAACTCGCGGAGTTAGATTCCGGGGGGCAGTCGTGTCTTGGGCTACGATGCCCAGAAGGGGTGTCCAGGAGGGCTATCCCGAAGGAAGGGTGAGGCAAGAAACCTGGCGACCTCTGGAGTGCGCAATACATGTGCTGGCAGTCCCTTGGGGCTGGAGAAGGAGCAGAGCGGTTCTGCCAGTCCAGCTGTGATGTTTCCGAGAAAGGAACTGGCCATGGAGGAATAACAAAATTCTCCGGGCTGAACTCCCCAAAGGAGACGACGCATCGCATGGTCAGGATTGCGACTAGTGAAGTGAGAAGTATGGAACTCCTCCAAAAGCCTCGACAGGAACCGCTGACAGATGGTGATATCGGCGTCTGAAGACAGATGGATCGAAGAATCCTCTTCCTCTGGAGAGGAAGACGAGGAGGCGGAGCTCTGTTCAGATTCTGGGGCTGCATGGCGTTCTGGTTGGGAGACAACCTGGCCCAGGGCTCATAAATAGCATGGACAAGCAGCCGCCGCCGACCTGAACTGATCCCAGGTCAGAGGCCCAGAAGGGCCCAAAGATGCCTGGGAGAGCACAGGGAGGAGGCAGAGGATCTGTAGGAGGGGTAGAAGTCTGGCGAGCCAGAACAGGATCCCTGCTAGGACTACAGGGTGTGCAGAAGACCCTCACAAGGGAGGAGACATGAAAGCCCACTGCAGGTCGCCCAACTATACATGGGTGGTTAAAGTGGTACCTTAGAGAAAGGACCCCACGATGGGGCAACTGGAGTCGGTCTGTCCCTTGCTGGCAGCTCCTTTCCCCACCTGTTGCAGACCCCCCTACCCCCGCTGAGGAGAGCGAAGGAGTGAGGGGTCAGCATTATGACTCCTCCCAGGGCCACCAGCAGCTCTAGAAGTGGGTATACGTGCCACCCCAGACCCCCTCAAGCTCCCCCTTCAGAGAGGGACCTGCTCCTCGGTTGTTCCTGAGTGCACGTAATGGTGGGCTCTGAGACGATCCCAGCACCAGAACAGGCAGCCGAAACTGTCCCAGAACCCAATGTGGCACTGCCCACGGCGCCGCAATCTAAACTGGCCCTGACTACGACGCTGGCCCCCTCTGCTGGCAGACCCAGAGGAGTTGGCCCCAAGGGCAGGGCCCACCAGGGGAACGACGAAGTACAACGGGGACCACATTGCCAGGCCTAACTGGGTGATGGGACTCCTCAGAGCCAGGTAGCCACTCTGGGCCATCCCGATCATCCTCCTCTGAAGATGATTGTGAAAGGCAGGGAGGCCACCCCCAAAACGCTCCCGTTCATGGCGGCGTCGGTGGCACCGGATGTGGGCCTAGGGCGTACCACAACTCCACCCCTCTCACTGATTCTGGGGGTGGAAATGGAAGCCAGGGCGGCACCAACAAGCGGTGCTGAGGACTCCGTCAGCTTGGGCTCAGCATATACGCGCCCATATCAGGGGTGGCTGGCGCCCGAGAAGCGGTGGACTGAGAGGGATGCTAGCTGCCCCCGAGGAGACTGACTGCCCACCCGACACCTCTAGCAGGCCTGTAGTCTCAGCAGACCGAATCAGCAGAGGCCTGTCCCTCCCAGTACGTGTTGTACTGGAGGGTGTGACCTGGGGAAAAGCCCAACATCCTGTCCTGGAATCCCAAGACCACACCGCCCCTGAAGGTGGGAGGATCACAATCCACCTTCAATGCTCAGATTTCAAGGATCTGCGGTCCAGGGAGAAACAGGCATCACCATTGTCCATATCATTTGGGGACCCATGCAGGAAAGACAGCGATTATGGACGGTCCGTTATGGTCATGGACTTGCCACAGGAGCACCGACACATGGGGGCGGGGCACATCCAGTCTTAGATTTAGAAGAAGGCCCTGAACCAGACACGACTGTCACAAAATATAACTACAGAAAAAGACTCGGCGCTGTAGAGACTGAGAGTAAAAGAAATAAAAGAAACCGTTTCAGCCAGTTTGAAGAATCCTACGGCGTTGATTGATGGCAACGCAGAACCTTTCGGAGGTTGAAGCGGGCAAACTTTTTCGAATACGCAACAGCAATAGCTCAGCTCCCACGAGGTGACACATTCTCGATGGTGGGAAACACAAAACTGAGGCGGAGGAGGAGTCGACGTCGGTTACTGGCCAACTCTCGAGCGCCATGCAATGCGTCGGCCTAGAGAGCGGTGCAGTCCCATCAACTCCCCCTAGGGAAAAAAATTCTAAGCTAATAGCTCCTGCAGGGTCCTAAAGCATCCGGCGTATGACTCACCTGTGATGAATGGTGAAGACACATACAGTTAAGATCTGAGAAATCTCTTCGTCCATTTTGCTGACAGGAAAAAGTGGGCTGGAAATCTCTCCAATTTCCAGCCATGTCCCAACTTTAAAGTACAGCAACTGCGAGGAGACAATAAACAATCTGAATTTACATTTGCAGATTTTGTAGCAGGCAGAGATAAAACCAGACAACTGCATCAAAAGAAAGAACAAAATGAAAATTACGTACTTACTGTAATTCCTGATGATCTAGGAATATCTTCACCATTTATTCACAGTAATGGGTCAGAGTACCAAGCTGAGAAGAACCCTAGAAATAGGGCAGAAGATTGAAGAGCTCCTCAGGACTGAACTGATTCAGAGCAGTCCTTTAAAGTGGAACACTGTGTGCAAATAAATCCACGGCACAGTGTGTAAGAAAAATGCACACTGTAACCCAAGTTGTAGTCTTGCAATGCATGACTAACAGGTGTAGACAGAATCTCTGCCAGGGACATGGATTAGTAATGGAGGAGTCTACTAGTACCTGGCTTCCAAGGATGTATATCCTGACCAAGAAGGGATTAAAACAGCTTGCCCTCGACCCGGATACACTGACTGGAGAAGGCTGATACTCTCAACTGGAAGCAAGGAGACAAGGAATTGGACTGCTTGAAGTCTAGACGAACCAGTCAAGAGATTACCCGTTGAACATCCAGAGAGTAAGAGGGGGAGCCTTGTCCATAATCTGGAAGCCAGCAGGAGACAGACAACACAACAGAAACAGAAAGTGACAGCAGAAGGAGACCAAAGGTCCATCTAGTCTGCCCAAGAGTTTCCGAGACCTACTACAGGTCCCAGGATCTAGCCTACCACCTGGCTTTTGTCTCTTCCTGATCCTGCTTTTAAACATTCCTCAAATGGGAGTCCTTGAAGACCCTATATTATCTTGGTCGCCCTTCTCTGCATGGTCTCCAGCCTATCCCTATCCTTCCTAAGGTGCAGGCTCAAAAACTGGACACAGTACTCCAGGTGAGGCCTCACCAAGGACCTACAGAGTGGGAGGATCACCTCCTGGTTCCTACTGTCAAATCCTCTCCCTATACACTCTAGCATTTTGTTTGCTTTGCTGTAAGCTTTGTTGCATTGGCACGATTGCTTCGAGGTGTTGCTTATGATGACCCTTAGGTCTCTTTCTTCCTGTGAGGTACTGAGTTTGACCCCACTGAGCCAGTAATCTGTCCTGGGAGTTCCTTCACCCAGATGCAACACATTGCACATCTTTGCACTGAACCTGCCACACATTAGTTCACCAAGTTTCAAGCCTTTACAAGTCTTTTTTGCAGGTCCCTGATCGCCTCCACGCTGTAAACTCTATTGCCTAATTTAGTGTCATCCGTGAAGAGTACAAGCTTGCCCTGGATGCCTACACTGATGTCACTAATAAACATGTTAAACAAGACCGGGCCCAAGACTGAGTCTTGGGGTACACCACTAGTGACACCTTCCTCATTTGACCTCACCCCGTTGACTACCACTCTCTGACTCCTATCACTGAGCCAAATTCCCACCCACATGACTACGGTCTCGGCAGTGCCTAGGTCCTCCAACATTTTCAATAGGCGATTCTGTGGCACAGAGTTGAGGGCCTTGCTGAAGTCAAAGTAGAGGAGGTCCACTGGGTGGCCCTTGTCCAATTCCCTAGTCACCCAACAAAAGAACGCAATGAGGTTTGTCTGGCATGACCTACCTGCCACAAACCCATACTGTCTGCCATCCTGAAGACCATTCCTTTCTAGGTATTCTACTAGATCCTGTTTAATTAAGGTTTCCATTAGTTTCCCCACTACAGATGTGAAACTAACCAGGCTGTAGTTGCCAGCCTTCTCTATACTCCATCACTTGTGGATAGGTACCATATCTACCCTTCGCCAGTCATTTGGTACAACACCTGTTAGAAGCGACAGGTTGAACAAATCACAAGGGGTCCACTAGTTCTTCAGCCAGCTCCTTCAGCACCCTTGGGTGGAGCCTGTCAGGTCCCAGTGCTTTGTCTGCATTTAGATGCAGCAGTACCTCTCTAACTCTGTCCGTGGTAACTGACAGTTTCCATTCGTGATTTCCTTTATCGGTGGCTTTGATGACGCTTTCAGGCAGCGGTCCAATGTGTTCCTTGGTGAACACCGAGCAGAAGTTTTTTTCATAACAGAGGCCTTCTGCCCGTCGTCCTCGATGATCTTGCTTCCATCTATGAGTTTGACTATCCCCCCCCCTTTCTTTTTTCCCTAATGTGATGAAAGAAAAGCTTATTGCTGGTTTTGATTCCCTCAGCAATCCTAAGCTCTGCAACTGCCTTTGCCAGCCTCACAGTCTTCTTTGCTTCCTTGCTCTTCTGTGCTAATTGTCTCAGCTATCAATACTCTGGTTCCTTTTATGTTTGTGGAAAGCTTCTCTTTGGCTCTAATTACTTTCTTGAATTGGTCAGTGAACCATTTTGGTCTTTTGTGTTTTTTTCTTTTCATCACTGACCTGATGTAAAGTTCTGTAGCTTTTGTTATGGCTTGTTTAACTAGCCCCTAGATGTCTTTCACCTTTAACTTTTCCTGAACCCTGGATAGTTTGCCCCCTAATTATCAGTTTCATTTTTTTTCAAAATTGGATCCCCTAAAAGTCAAGACCTTCTCCTGGGATGGAGATTTTACATCCCCTGGGAACAACTCAAACCAAATGGAGTTGAGGTCACTATTTATGACAGGTTCTTCAATCTTAGCAACTCCCACTACCTCCAAATTTGAGAGGACTACAGCGAGGATGGTATCCAACCTAGTCGAAGTGCTCAACAGTTGGTTGAGAAGACAGTCTTGTAAAGCATCTACTACAGTTTGACTTCTCAAGGTTTTCACAATTGGGATACTCCAGTCATCGTCTGGCATGTTCAGATCACCAACACCACACTTTCTCCTTTTTTGTACATCTCTGATTTCTTCTGAAAGTGCCTCATCCCTCTCCTCTGCCTGACCTGGCAGTCTGTACAGCACCCCCATGTAAATCTTTCCTGATGATGAGCTGAGCTGTACCCATGAGGGATTCTACACCTTCCCCTTTGCTAACGTTGAATGAAGTGGCTGTTATTCCATCACGAACATACAGTGTTACCCCTCCCCTGGCACCCTTACTATCCTGTCTACAGGGTGAATAATCTGGGACCGAGAGGTCCTAATCAGGGTACCTCGCATCCTGAAGGGTCCTCTGTTGTGTTAGGTCCTATTACCCCTCCTAGCATTAAGTCACACCTCCTCCTTCTCTCTCCCCTCCCTATTTAAATCCCTACAGCCGCATCCCCCTTTCTATCTAGCCCAACAGCCCCCTTGCAGGGTTCCCCACATTCTTCAGGGGTCTCTCTGGGACACTGCCTTATCCCCTTCTCCCTGTTCCCCAGTCCCCTTGCAAATTCCTCACATACTGAAGGGGCTCCAAGGACACTCTTCCCTCCCCCACCCTCACCCCTCCCTCTCCTTTCTCCCTTTTCTTTCAAGCAGGTACTTGTTTACTTATCAACCTGGCACTTATTATTGTCCACTCTTTCTACCCATTATCATAACACTGTTATAATACTGTTCGTAACACCTGTCTTACAACTGTATGTTAATGTTGATCTTGTAACTTGAATGTTTTATGTCTCATTCCTATCGTACCTCTTCCCCAGGTATAGCAGAGCGAGCGACTTCAATCAATCAATCAATATCTTTATTTATCCAGGTGGGCACCACTGAGCAAGCTCATTTATAAGGTGGACCTGTGGTCCTACATTAATAATACAGAAAGACAAGTTACAATAGTACAAACAGTAAAAATAACTGCTATTATAGCAAAAATGCACATTTACAGGTAATATACATTGAACATAGATCTACAAGGAGTCATGGATAATGAACTTGTGCTGGATCCAAACCCAAAAGCTGTGCATTTTGTAGTGAGACATGTCAGGAGAGGGCAGGCATACCAGATAGAAGATATCAAGCGCATGATGTAGGGAGAGGTGGGGAATTGGGGTGCAAGTGAAGAGGACCCAACTGTTAGAGCAGAGTGAGGGTGGGAGGCGGAGGACGTCTGTAAAGGCAACTAAGCGATTTTGCCCCAAAACACGGTGACATATGGAGGAGAAAAGCTGCCATTGTATTAACTGCAAGAGGAGGAATATAGTAGCAGGGGCATAACTGGGTGGGTCCTGGAGGTTGGGGCAGAGGGAGGTGTTGGATGGACGAGGGACAATACTTTTGGGGTGAAAGGCGATAATTATCCCCAAGTGCGGTAGCATGTGCTAGAATCAGGCTGCAGCTGTTCAGAGCATCAAAGAATAAGATATGGAGTTCGACAATAAATCCTGTGGATCTGCTGGTGGGCATGCTAGAGGCAGAGGCACACATTTCAGCTGGGGGCCACCGTTTGCGGGCCGCCGTTTGAGGGAGGGAGGTTAGTTAGTGTCTAGTAAAGCAGGTGCAAATTTCCGTAACGCCATCATGGTAAAGCCTTTTGAACAAAAGGGTACTTACTGGGGTTTTCAGCTTAAGTATTTTTGGGGTTTTATTCCATATTGATGAGAGTGAGAATCCAAAGGCGGCTCTCCTGACTCGTGTGAGTGCCCTGGGTATATTTAGCAGGAGGTTGTGAGGCAGCTTCTAAGGGAATAATTCCTGGGCACAATCGGAGACAGACAGTCGGCGATGTATTGAGGAGTCTGCCACTGAGGTTCTCTCTAAGTGTCCAGAGTGCTGCATTAAGTTGCACCACTGAGTGAAGTGAGGTCCAGCCCGTGGTGGCATATTGTGCAATGATGGGTAGAAGGGAGGTCAGTGATGAGCGTATAGCTCTGTGGTAAGCGTGTCAATTTTCCAAGATAGGAAGCCGTACATTACTGTATATGAAGTCTGCATAGTCAATTAAGGACAGGAATGTGGCTTGGACTAGTTGTTTCTTCGTCTGCTGTAAGAAGTCTTCTTATCCTGTAAAAAAGCCAAGTCTTTGCCTTGATTTTTTCTAACAAGTCTTCAGGTGGTCAGTAAAGGAGAGTTTACAGTCAATCCAGACCCCAAGATATCTGAATTTCGGAACATACTCTAAGCACTCTCCCAGCATCGTGGTTATTGGGAGGAGGGAGTCGGTAGCGCCTGTGTAGTTTGCGGGGGAAAATAACATGGCTTTAGTTTTCTTAGCGTTTAATAGCAGTTTTTTTATTGATTAGTTGGAGTTGCAGAAGGTTGAAATCTTTTTGTAGGTCAGTACAAGCTTCTTGTACAGCACTGTGTCATCCGCGAATAAGTAAGTACTTGCATCCTTGATTCCCTCATCAATGTTGTTGATATACACTGCGAAGAGGAGGGGACCTAACATGGATCCCTGAGGGACACCTCTTTGTAAGAGTTTTAGAACAGATAGTTCGCCATCCGCTTTCACCTGCTGGTATTTGTCTGTCAGATATTCAGAGAACCAGTTTAGAGAAGCAGCATCCAGTACTAGTGTTTTTAGTGAGTCGAGGAGCAGGTCGTGGTCGACTGTGTCAAATACTTTGCTGAGGTCAAGAAACACAGCACATACTGACTTTTTATGCTCCAACTCCAGTTGCCAGTCGTTGGTTACTTTAGCTAATGCCGAGACTGTACTGTGGTTGGCTCTGAATCCGGACTGGAGAGGGTTTAGTAATTTTTCTCTGTAGATGAAGGATCTTAGTTGGCCATTTACTATTTTTCCAGTAGCCTTGAAAGTGTGGGTAAGAGAGAATTGGCCTATAGTTATTAAGGTCGTAAGGGTCTCCAGATTTAAATAAGGGATAATGTGTGCGATCTTCCATATTTGGGGAGGGTACCTTGTGTTAGGGACAGGCTGAATAAATGAGTAATGGGCATTGCCAATATGTGGCATGCTATCTTTAGGAAGTATGCTTCAAGTGCATCTCGCCTGCCTTTTCTTAGTATCCAGGTGGAGAATCAAGTCTTCCACTTCCTTGAGGGAAACCGATGAGAATGAGAAATGCTGACTAGCAGACCAACATTTGGTGGGATCATGCCAAGTTGGGTCTGCAGGCTACATGCCGAGTTATGGAAGGCTAAGCCTGCTGTGACAAAGTGCGTGTTGAATACCTGCAGTGTCTCTTTTGTCATTGATTACTGTATTGTCAAGGTAATTTTGTAGGGAGCATATTTTGTGATGGCTCCTGCCAGTTCTTTGATTGGCCCAGAATTTGGAGGGACAATTGCCTGCAGTATCTAGTTCTGCTTGGTAATAGCAGGCTTTAGCTTCCCTAATCAGTTTGGTGCAGCGATTTCTGGCTGTTCTAAAAGCGCAATCTTCCTCTTTTGGGATTTGCAGGCAGTTTCCAGAGTTTATCCCTGGACAGTAGTGCAGCCTTGAGATCTTGAGTGAATCAATGGCATTTCCTAGCCTTTATGCGTATTTTTGACAGAGGCGCATGTAGATACATGGCGTGGGTAATGATTTCATGTAGTATAGAAGAAAAAATTACTCACCTTAGTAATGTTTCTTCTAATGGAGTCTTGCTATATTATGACAGATGCAGTTTGTCCCACCATTAGAACTGCTGCGGAGGTGAAAGAGTTAACTTCCATGCAGTGCATGGAACTTAGAGCACGAGCTCGGTTAGAGAAGCTCTGTTAGGGTGGTTTCAAACCGAAACCGTCAGATCTTTACGAGCAAAACTCACTAAGGCTCTGTGTGGAAGCTGTAACCTACACTAGCCAACTGGCTACTAAAATATTCACACATTTTCCTGGTCCCAACACCAAGACTCAAGTCAGTGGACCAGAAACAACAAGATAAAATAAATAAACACAACACCCAAACATAAAAGTGGCATCAATAAGTGCCAACAGTGGACTGCCACCCCATACCAAGTAGAAGTTCTGAGAGGGCAGGCTGGGGAGGGTCATAATATGCAAGACTCCATTAGAAGAAACAACATTACTAAGGTGAGTAATTTTTTCTTCAAACAACATGAAGTCTTGCTATATTATGACAGATGCAGACTACACAGCAGTACCTCCATGGAGGAGGACAGAACCTACTTAGGGAATAGGCTCTGAAGCGCGGCTGTGCCAGAGCCGAGCATCCTCCTGGCCTGGATATCAGGG
Organism: Neoceratodus forsteri; assembly: GCA_016271365.2. Lineage (NCBI taxonomy): Eukaryota > Metazoa > Chordata > Ceratodontiformes > Ceratodontidae > Neoceratodus > Neoceratodus forsteri. The sequence continues at coordinate 378,638,759 of JADMNL010000023.1, read as the reverse complement.
GTAATGCTTGGTGAAAGTGTGTACTGTTTTCCAAGTAGCTGCTTGACATATCTCCAAGATAGGGATGTCTCTAGCAGCGGCTAGAGATGCAGCTGTACCTCTGGTAGAGTGAGCCCTCAGGCCTGAGGGGGAACCTTACCCAGCTTTTGATAGCAAAGTGGATACAAGAGACAATCCACCTGGCAATGGATCTCTTAGTGGCAGGTCTCCCTTTCCAACCTCACCATAGAGTGAGAAATAGTTGGAGGAGTCAAACCTGTGACCCTTGTGCACGCTCTATGTAGTAACTTAGGGCCCTCTTAACATCTAAGCTGTGCAGCCTCCTCTCACCAGGTAGGAATGGTCAGTGAAGAACACTGGAAGTGAAATAGATTGGTTAAGGTGGAAATCCGAAACCACCTTAGGCAAAAAACTTCCTGTTAGTCCTGAGGACTACCTTATCCCTGAAAGGAAATAAAGTCAGTCTCAACTGATAAAGCCTGTAACTCACTTATGCGCCTGGCAGAAGTGATGGCTACTGAAATACAGTTTTCCAAGTCAAATACTTAAGCTCTGCTGAAGACAGAGGCTCAAGGGGGTTGCATCAGCTGAGCAATGCAAACATTAAGATCTCAAGCAGGGCAGGGTCCCTGAATGGAGGATGGTATGAAGCAATCCCTTAAAAACTTGGAAAATACAGGGTGAGCAGAAAGAAGAGGGCTTCCTGCTGAAATGAAAGCAGAGACAGCTGCCAAATGCACTTTCGGGGTAGCTGGTCTCAGTCCCAAAGAATTAAGATGGACCAAATAATCCAATACAGTGGGTAAATCAGCAGATTCCGGGGAAATATGCTTCCCAGAACACCATATGGAAAATCTTTTCCACTTGGAGTTATAGGTAGCCCAGGTGGAAGGCTTCCTAGAAGCTTTCAAGATTTCGAGAACACTTTGAGAAAGTTGTAGATCAGCAAACTCTAACTCCTCAAGAGCCAGGCCTTGAGGTTGAGGGAATTGAGATTCGGATACCAGACTCTCCCCTGAGCACAGGTTAACAGATTGTGGTTCCTGGGGAGGCACAGGGGAAGATGGACTGCTAAGGACAGAAGGAGTGGGTACCAGGGCTGCCTGGCCCAATCTGGAGCAATCAGGATCATCTTGCAGGGCTGGGACCTGATTTTGACTAGCACCTTGAACAGGAGAGGGGAAGGGGGAAGGCATAGAGAAACTTCCCTTCCCAATCGAGGAGAAAGGCATCCAGGGGGACTGAGCCCAACACTGGGGGCCTGCAACAAAAAAGTGGAAGTTGATGATTGTCTGGGGCTGCAAAAAGATCTATCTGAGGAGTGCCCCATCTGACAAAAACTATCCCCAGTACTAGGGGATCCAGTGACCATTCGTGATGGCCCTGGGAAATCCTGCTGAGAGCATCTGCCAGGACATTGTCCTTGCCTGGGAGGTGAACTGCTATGAGGGAAGTGTTCAGGGAATAAGCCAGGGACCACAACTTCATCAGCTTCGGTGCACAAGGCCAAGACCCAGGTGCCCCCTTGTTTGTTGATGTACCACATTGTAGTGGTGTTGTCTGTTCTGACCTGTACCACCTTGTTTCTGAACAGATACAGAAAAAACGTGAAGTGCTAGAAAAACAGCTCTGAGTTCCAACAGATTGATGTGGAGCAGAGATTCCTGAGAGGACCATAACCCCTGGGTGGAGAGGTCGCCCATGTGAGCTCCCCATCCCAAGAGGAAGCATCTGTAGTAAGGGTCAAGGTGGGACAGAGGGTGAAGGCACCCTTGTCTCAGATTGCTCTGATCCTGCCACCACTGAAGGGCCTGGATCAGGGTTCGAGTCACTGGGATTAACCTGGATAGGGGATCTCTTCTTTGAGACCAGAAGGCTCTCAAATGGAACTGAATGTCCTCATCTGAAATCTTGCTCCTTGCACTACAGCTGTGGAAGCAGCCATGTGTCCTAGGAGCTGCAGGAAATACCTTGCTGGTAGAGACCTGCAGAGTGAAGGAGCGAGGCCAGGGCCACCAAGGTCCTTACCCTTTCTGGGGAAGGAAGGCTCTGGCCTGCTTTGTATCCAGTTCTCGCCTATAAAGGTGAGTACCTGGACAGGTTCCAGAACTGACTTTGGAAGATTGAAGAAGAAAGCCCAGAGAGGTAAGCAGCTGCTGGGTAACTAGCAGGTGGATTGATCCTGGTCTGGAGACTGACCCACAATGAGCCAGTCATCCAGGTAGGGAAAGATGGCAATCTTTTGCCTTCTTAGATGAGCAACTGCTACTGCCAGACATTTTGTGAACACCCTTGGGGCAGAGGTAAGGCGAGAGGGCATTGCTCTGAACTGATAATGGCCTGAGGGCAGTTCGAGATCTGAGGTACTTCCGATGGGAGCTCAGATAAGAACATGGAAGTAGGCATCCTTGAGGTCCAGGAAGCTAGCCAGTCCCCTGGCCTTAGGGAGGTAAAATCATTCCCAGAGTCACCATTTTGAATTTTGGTTTTAAAAGGTGCTTCTTTCAGATATCTTAGGTCAGGATAGGCGCCACTCTCCTGTCTTTTTGGGGTAAGGAAGTACCTGGAGTACAGATCCTTGCCCTGGTGTGGGGAGAAACCCTTTCTACAGCTCTGAGAGCCAGGAGGGTTGAGACTTCTGTTTCCAAAGCAAGAGTCTCTAAAGGGTTTGCAGGTGGAAAAGATCTGGCTCTCATCTTTGGAAATTTTTTGAAGCTGAGAACCAGACCCTGGCTCACTACTTCCAGGACCCACCTGTCTGATGTTAAAGACTCCCAGTCCTGGACGAAGTAAGCCAGCCTGCCCCCTACAGGCAATGGAGAGCCGACCCTGGGCATCCCATCAGGGTGCCTGTTTGGCAGGGGCTTTAGGCTGAGGGGTGGGAGCAGGCCTGCTCGTACCCCGTCTGCCTCTCCCTCTGAAGAACCCCCTCTGAACATAGGCTGAAGAGGAGGCCTGGGTCTGGTAAAAAGGCCTGTGAAAAGGCCTGCCCCTCACCCCGGGGGCTGCCTCTGAGGAGTGGCTTGCCGTTCCTTGGCCTGTGCACTCCTATAAGTGGTTCTATATTCATCCATTTTCTTCATATAATTCTCTGTCTGCTCCCCAAACAGAGAATTTCCCACCAGGAAAATCCATAGCCTTAGACTGGGTATCCTGTGACAAAGTAGTACACCTGAGCCAGGCCAATCTCTGAAAAGCCACAGATGTAGCCATGACTCTAGAGGATACATCATTAGAATCCACTGCAGCATGGAACTGCACCTTAGATGCCTCAATACCATCAACAGCCACCTGCTCTAGCTTCTTTGCAAGCTGGCCAGGGGCCTGTTTAGCTAAGGCCATGACAGTCTCCCATCTAGAATTTTGGTATCTTGCAACATAAGCCATATAGTTGCTTGTCTGAGTCCCAAAAGCGCTGCCATGTATTGTTTTTGACCATGGCATCAATCTTCCTGGAGTCCTTGTCAGGAGGATGTGAAGCCAGGGGAATATTAAGCGTTATCACAGGCTGCAGCCTGAACTACTAACATGACTACATTGCTGTGAAAGAAATTCTGTATCAGGACCTGACAAAGTGTACCTCCTGTCCATCTTTTTATCTACAGGAGGCACAGAATTAGGAGCTTTTAAAATTTTTATTGTTTGTTTCCTAAAGATTCATGTAAAGGGATGGACAATCTCCTGGACTCTGGGATATCCATCATCTCTACAAAGTCAGGCTCCTCTTGCTCATCCAAAGCCTCCTCTAAAGGAAGCTAGAGGGTTTCAGCAACTTTTTTATAAAACAAAAAATGAGAAGGGACTCAGCAAGCCTAGGGAAGATTCACCTAAAGGTCTGTCTGGGGAGATGTCCGGTTCAACGGGCACATCCAGACTTTCAAAGTCACATTCACACTGATCATAATCATCCTCCCCCTCCTCTGGTTCATAAAACTCTTCTATATCATATTCTTGAACCGGTGGAACCGACCGAAATACAGGTTACTCACCTGTAACAGGAGTTCTAGGAATGGTATATGTTGTTCATCCACACTTATTGGCAGGTTCCTTGCTGCTTTAAATCTTGCTGGAAGGTCTTCAAGCTGGCTCCTCCCACCCACTCGGATGGTAAAGCTCTTGGCTCCGCCCCATGACGCCAGATCTGGCCGCTGGAAGCTCAGGTTGTGTCAAAGCCGGGAGGAAGGCAGGGTCGTGTGGATGAACAACATATACCATCTCTGAACTCCTGTTGAAGTGATATTACCTGTATTTCTAGGGACATGGATATGTTGTTCATCCACACTTATTGGCAGACTCCTAGCAGTTCTCCGGGAGGGAAGCAAGGCGCACACCTCCTACTTAGGAAATAAAGACTGGAGAACCAAGGCCCCAAAACCAGCATCCCGGCGTGACTCAAGGTCGATGTGGTAATGGGTAATAAAAGTGTGTGCTGATTTCCAGGTAGCAGCCCTGCAGATTTCCTGGATAGGGGCGTCCCTGGAAGCAGCCACCGATGCAGCATGTAGCCGAGTAGAATGAGCTCTTATCCCTCTGGGAGGCTCCATGCCCGCCAACTTATAGCAGCTATCTATGCAGGAGGTGACCCACCTGCCTATACAGTCCGCTTGGCTGCAGGTCTGCCAGTCGTGAACTTCAGCGTGAGTGACAAACAGCTGGCGAACCTCTCCCGAATTTCAAGCCGTGGCTCCTATAATAGCGGCCCTTCTAGGGTCAGAGTATGGAGCCTATATTGGAAGCCTCGAGGTGTGATTGGGGTAGAACACCAGCAGAGTCAGCACCTGGTTAAGGTGAAATTCCGACACCACCTTGGGAAAGAATTTGGGTGGGGCGCAGAACAACCTTGTCCCTGTGGAAGACCAGGTAAGGAGACTTGATGCAAAGCGCCTGGAGTGCTCCCATCCTTCTGGCTGGCGTGATAGCCACCAAGAAGGCGGTCTTCCACGACAGGTGAAGAGATCACACCTGTGCATTGGTTCGAATAGACTTGCGCATGAGCTTTGCCAGTACCAGCAGTAAATCCCACGGAGGTGGAGGGTTCTACCATGGGAGGAAATGTGATCAAGGCCTTTTGAAAAGCGCCCGACCACCTTTTCCTGCGCCACACGACTGCTCCCCGCCAGCGCCCGGTAAGCAGAAGATGGCTGCCAGGGTGCACCTTTAGAGGTCGTTGACCTAAGCCCTTGACCAGAAAGGGACCATAAATAGTCCAAAATGCTTGCCACAGAACAGGAGGAAGGGTCCAAGCCCTTGCCCTGACACCAAATGGAGAATCTCTTCCATTTGAAGGCGTAGCATTTTCTGGTCGACTCCTTACGGGATGCCTCAACAACATTGAGGACCTCGTCGGAAAGACCCAGAGCCTGGAACTCTAGCAGCTCAGGAACCAGGCCGTCAGGTGCAGGATTGAAGGTCCGGATGGAACACCTTCCCTGATTGACTGAGAGCAGGTCGGTGAGCTGGAAGCTGCCTTGGGAGCCTGGAGCTGAGGCTGAGGAGATCTGGGTACCAGAACTGGCGGGCCAGTCTGGGGCTATCAGGATCACCTCCGCCTTGTCCCTCCTTGCTTTGAGAAGCACCTTGTGAATCAAGGGAAATGGGGAAAGCGTAGAAGAGGCCCGGGGTCCACAGCCTCGAGAAGGCATCCCCCTGCAGCGAGCCCTGCTGAGGGGGGCGGGCATGAAACAGCCTCAGCTTCGCGTTCTCCCTGGAGGCAAACAGGTCCACCTGAGGTGTGCCCCAGTGGGAGAACAGATCTTGTACTACCTCCGGCAGGAGAGACCACTCGTGAGATGCAGCCCCTATCCGGCTCAGGGCATTGGCCAGGGTGTTGGAGGCTCCTGCCACATGAATGGCTAGGAGATCCGCCTCCAGGCTGCGCATGAGTGACCAAATGCGGAGGCTTCCTTGTACAGAAGCATGGAAGCGCGTCCCACCCTGAGCGGTTCAGGTAGTACATGGTCGTGGTATTGTCCGTCTGGACTCGGACCACTTGACCCCGGAGAAACGGAGCAAAGGCGGTGAGAGCTAGGTGGACCGCTCGGAGCTCCAGCAGGTTGATGTGGCATCGGGACTCCCGTGGGGACCAGAGGCCATGCACTCAGTGTTCCCCCAGATGGGCACCCCAACCCATCAGAGAGGCATCGGTCGATAGAGAGACCGTCGGCTCGGGGCGGACAAACGGGATGCCCTCCTGCAGATGGAGATGGGCAGGTCCACCACTGGAGGCGTTCCACATCTCCTGGGTCACTATCACTAGCTGGTCAAAGGATGCTGGCGTTGTGACCACTGGCTGGCAGTCCCCACTGAAGGGCGCATGTGCCAGCGAGCCCAACGGACCATGCTGGTATAGGCGCCATGAGACCCAAAGCGCCAGGAAGTCCCGGGCAGGGGCGTTGCCCAACCAGAAATGATTGTGCAAAGGAAGTGGAACACCTCAGCCCTGTCACTTGAGAGCCGTGCTCTGGCTCGAAGAGTAGAGCTCTGCCCCGATGAACAGGATCACCTGCTTCGACTCGAGTTCCGACTTGGCCTCGTTGATGAGAAGGCCGACTTGAGAGCAAACCTGGAGGGCCAGATCTCTGGACCGCTCCACCTCCCGTCTGGAGGAGGCTGCTATCAGCCAATCATCCAGGTAAGGGTACACCCGGACCCCTCGGCGCCGCAGGAATGCTGTCACCACTGCCATGCATTTGGTGAAGACCCTGGGAGCTGGAGATAAGCCGAAGGGCATGGCTCGGAACTCGAGAGGATCCCTCCATTTCAGCGGAGGAATCTCGATGATGTGGACCCGGATAGGAGCGTGAAAAGAGCATCCTGTAGGTCCAGAGAGCAGAACCACCACGCCGTGTTCCAGAGATGGTATTATCTCGCCAGAATGACCATTCTGAAGGTTCAGAGACCTTAGGAACTTGTTCAGGTCGTGTAGGTCGAGAATGGGCGCCAGCCCCGTCCGTTCGGAACCAGGAAATACCTGGACACGAACCCCAGGTCTGATGGGGGTCCTCCACCTCCGTGATCACCTACTTTTGGAGGAGGAGGCGATATCAGCTCGGCGAGCCGCCAGAGGCTGCGGTCCCGAGGCCCAGTGCGGCGGCTATGAAGGGCGGGAGCCTGCTTGAATTCAGAGGTGACCTTTTCCCACCACCTCCAGTACCCCCACCTGTCCGTGTGACTAGCGGACCAGGCAGAAAAGTGTCTGAGCCGTCCCCCGCAGGAGAACCAGGGAGGTGAGGTGACAGGGATGAGGCGACACCCCTCAGCCTGTCACTGGGCAGGCTTGGAGGAGGAACCAGCCGAGGGACCTCCTGGGCCTTCCTCCCTGCTTCCTGTTGGAGGAAGCTGGCAGCTGGGTTTGGGATACCAAGGTCGAGCCTGCTGGCCCTGGCGTTGCTGGGCGGGCGCGCCGCTGGCATAGAAGGATGAAAGGAGCTTAGGCTGTGGTTTTGCGGCCTTTGTCCTTCTGGCGGAAGAGACCGAGTCAAGGTAGCACTGGACTTCTCGATCCTCTGCAGGTGACCTTCCACCCCAGGGCCGAAGAGGTCAGTCCCCAAAAAGGGAACATCCCCCAACTTGTGCTGGGTATCCGAGGTAAAGGTGGATATCCTCAGCCAAGCCCGACGACGCATGGCCACTGTGGCCGCCACAGACCTGGCACATGAGTCCCCGATGTCTAACGCAGTCTGGAGCTGCTGTTTGGCCACTGCCCTGCCCTGGTCCCGCACCTGCCTGACCGTAGTCTGCACATCTGCGGGAAGATGAGGGACAACCTCATCCAGGAAGCCCAACAGGGCGTGAGAAAAATGTGCCATGAGGACGGCCGAACTGGCCTGACGAAGGCCGAGAGAGGACGCAGCATAGACTTTTCACCCGGCATAATCCAATTTCTTGGATTCCTTGTCGGGAGGTTTGTCCACATCCCTAGCGTTCCCGGCCGGCGAGGCAGCTGTCGGTAACCAACCCCTCGGCCGGTGTTCAAAAAAAACGGACAGGAACCGGTAGGGACCGCATACTTCCTGGCCAAAGGCGCGGGGCAGGAAGCAGGGCGCTGCCAAAGTTCCAAGGCCGGACCCACTATGGCTTTGTGGCCACGGAAGAGCTCCGTGGGAGAATCCCTCGGTCCAGAATCTCCGTGAGGGATACCTGGCCCGTTTAAGCGGGTTTGAGCTTCATCCCGGTGGACTCGAGATGAGTCGAAGCAACCCTATGAAGACGAGGGCTATGCGTCCAGTGACTGCCCTCCGAGGACTCCAAGTCCATATGCTTGGAGAGAGGAGGAACCATCATCGGACTCAGAAGAGTCCTCAAGAACTGCCTCAGGCCTGAGCCACCTCCACCTGCCGAGGGTTTATCGGGAGTGAGGGTGACAGACAGCCTATGGGGCAAACCCAAAAGCCGACCGAGGAATTTTTGGTGGAGCTCCAACTAACGGCTGTGGAGGCGGAGGTTCCACCAGAATCGGTGAGGCAGCTGGAATTGGCGAACAACGGCCTGAGAACAGGCTCCTCGACTACAGCGAGGGGTTGTTTGACTGCTCGGTGACAGCCATAATGGCGGGGTAAGGCCGTCCTGGGTGGCTTATTCCCGGTCAAGGAGCTGTTGCCACATAAGTTCCTCGTACCTCTGGCGCCATCTTGCAGCCTCCCTCGTCGAGGAAGGCGGGCTGCCGCTTGCCCAGGTGCCGAGGCGCCTATGGCGGGCGGGATCGGTTGGACGCGAGGATGTCTGGGACCGAGTACTCGACTAGGCCGAGGAAGGCGAGGAGAAGTGTCAATCGGCACTCCCTCGGCGGGCGATCCCACGAGGCTCTGGAACCGGAGGCACAGGCAGGCAGGCGGGATCCTCAACTCCCACCCGGAGAGGGATTCTCAGCTTCTCCAGCCGACAACCCGCCTAACTGGAGAAAAAATCTAGACCCCGCGTGATGGGAGTCTCGGTCAACTGGCCTGACGGGGACACCGTGAAGCCAGCGGCCGAGGTGAGGTCGACCAGGTCGAGCTGTCGAAGGGGAGAGGATCTTTCCCGCTCCCAAGAGCGTCGACGGAGAGACTTGCTTCTCTTTTGGACCTGGAAAAAGTTGGACCCTCACCCTTGGTTGAGAGGGTCAGACAAAGCTCCTTAAAAGAAGCCGAGTACGAGGCACCGAGAGAAGGCGGGACAAAGCCGCAGCCGAGGTAGAAGCGGCCCGCGCCGCCTCCTCTTCGAGGGTGATCATCTGCTCTAGCTGATCCGCCGAGCCGCCACTGTGGACACCGCTAATGGACCTCTTTAGATTTCACCGGTGGAATTCTTTTCTCGGGCGCCCCAGTTATGTCGGGCAGCACGGTCTTCAGGGCGTGGGCCGAAAAGGAACAGCACAAGTCGCAGGCCCTGCGGGTGGGTGCTCAAGGCCCAGGCAGTGGGCGCGCGTGGAGTGCGGATCTGTCCTAGACATCTTCTGCCCATAAGGGCACCTCCGAAGCCGGAGTCGGATTGTCCGCCATGGCCCGGGGAGAAGGCGACCGAAGTCTTTTTAGCAAAATTTTTAATTCGAACTTTCGAGAATTAGGAACCAGTCTTAAACGCAGCGCGTTAAGGAGGGAACCTGACTTCCAAGCGGTAAGGAAGATCTGGCGTCATGGGGACGGGCCGAGTTTTACCACCGGGTGGGTGGGAGGAGCCAACGAAGACCTTCCGGCAAGATTTAAAGTGGCAAGGAACCTGCCAATAAGTGTGGATGAACAACATATCCGTGTCCTAGAACCGACCTTTTGCCACACAGTGGCGGTTCGGAGGAACGGGGACAGTGACTGGACAATCTGTATTGCCCTGGTTATCTTTGCAGCAGTTGGAGAAGATTTTGGACTCCACACCTGCTGACTTTCTAGTTCTCTTTGCTGGAACTGGCTCCTCAGAGTCAGCTTTCGTTTGCCGAGGAAGTCTGGCCCTGGTCAGGGCACTCCCCTCGGTTCGGTTGGCACCGAACGGCAGGGCCATCGGGTCAGCGGACTTTTGGCCTCTCGTTCCCTGAGCCTACCAACTCTCTTATCTAGGGTAGCTGCAGGAAATTCTTGCAAATCTGGCAGTCTGCACTGAGGTGGTCAAACCCAGACAATAAACACATGTGGTGTGGGTCAGCCTTGGCAAGGCTTCCCCATAGAACACTACAGTGTTGAAACCCAGTGGGCCCGGTTTTTCTTTTGGGTTTCTCAGACATAATGCCAGCCTAACCAAAAACTTGCCCTTTTGATGGCAGTGCCAGGCAAGACACCCTTATCGGTTCCCAACCGTGTCACGGGTCGTGGAAAAAGTAATGAAATCCGTTTTTTTTAGAACCGATAAGAACCGGGAACCGCACTCTAACAAGCCTTAAAAGGCTTCAGAATAAAGTTTAAATACAATTTGATCGGTTCAAACCGAACCGATAAACATTTACAAGTTCCACACAGAAAACCTATCTATTACTTACAATACCATAGACAGAGCTTGAGCGGATCGGTTTGCGGTTAAAATAAAGAGATGCGGTGACGTCCTTCCCATACAGGCCCTTAATCAAACAAATTTTATTATTATTATATATATACATGTGCGGTCCTGTGCCCTCCTCAATTCCCCGCTGCAGCCCATACACAGAGGATCTCTTCCTGGGGACAGAGGAGAACCAGAGGTTCAGCCACTAAGCAAGGTGAAATGGAAGGTAAACTGTCCTGGAGAGGGAGACAGGAAGAGAGAGAAAACACAAGGTAAGGGGACGGCATGGCCTGATGCAAGAGATCCTCTCGAAAATCTACTGTTACAGTAAGTTCTTACGTGAACTGCACCATCTTCATTGAAGATATCTCTTGCAACAGGCCACACCTATAGAACGAGTCCCAAGCACTACTGACAAAGAGACAGCCAGGGTGGCTGGAAACTATAGACCTAAGACAGGAGGCCTTGAAGCACAGCCAAGCCAAAGCCTATCCTTTGCCTAGAGGCAATGTCCAGACTGTAGTGTTTAATGAAAGTGTGGATAGTACTCAAAATGGCAGCGGCACAGATGTCAGCAGCTGACACGTTTCTGCAGCAGAAAAGAAGTGGCCATTCCTCTTAGAGTGGCTATGACAAACCATAGGAAGTCTTTAATGCATTCCTATTAACAGAAAACAATACAATCGGGTAACCATTTGGACAAACACTGTTTAGAAACTGGAATGCCCTCTTTCCTTGAGATGAAAAAAAAACAGCTGCGAGACTTCCTGCAGTCTCTCGTATGGTGAACAGAATATCTGCATTATTCTATGTACATCTGAAGTATGGACAATGCTTCCCTGGATAGGTATGTCTGAAAATAAACAGGCAGGTGGATAGTTTGATTCAACGTAAACTCAGACACCACCTTTGGTAAAAACTTAGGTTAGTATGCAAAGACACCCTGTCTTTGTGGAAAACCAAATAAGAAACTCACACAACTGAGTTTGGCTCAGAAATCCTCAGAGCAGAAGTAATAGCAATAAAATACAGGTTACTCAAGTGAACAGGAGTTCTAGGAGTGGCATATGTTGTTCATCCACACTGTCTGGAGTTCCTTGCCGCTTTAAATCTTGCTGGAAGGTCTTCAAGCTGGCTCCTCCCACCCACCGGGTAGTAAAACCCTGCGGCTCTGCTCCATGGCGTCAGATCCCTAGCCCGCTGGGAAGCCAGGATGCACGTCCGAAGCCAGGAGGTCGGTGGGTAGTGGATGAACAACATATACCACTCCTAGAACTCCTGTTACAGGTGAGTAACCTGTATTTAGGATATGGATATGTTGTTCAATCCATACTGTCTGGCAGACTCCTAGCAGTTCTCCGGGAGGAGGGAGGCAAGGCACTCCCTACTTAGGAAGTAAGGACTGGAGAATCGAGGTCCCAAAACCAGCATGACTCAAGGTCACGTGGTAATGGGAAATGAAGGCGGTGCTGACTTCCAGGTAGCAGCCCTGCAGATTTCCTGGATAGGGACATCCCTAGAAGTAGCCACTGAAGCAGAGGTATGGCGGTTAGAATGAGCCCTTATCCCTTTGGGAGGCTCCATGCCTGCCAACTTATTGCAGAGATCTATGCAGGGTGAACCACCTGCCTATCGTCCGCTTGGCTGCAGGTCTGCCAGGTGTGGCTTCAGCGTAGGTGACAAACAGCTGGCGAACCTCTCCCCAAACTTCAGCCGTTTGCTCCTTATAAAAAGAGAGCTCTCTTCTAGGGTCCAAAGTATGGAGCCTATATTCGGCCTCCGAGGCGTGACTGGGTTAGAACACCGGCAGAGTCAACACCTTGTAAGGTGAAACCCCGACACCACCTTCAGAAGGAATTTCGGGTGGGGGCGAAGGACAACCTTGTCCCTGTGGAAGACCAGATAAGGAGACTCAATGGAAAGCACCTGGAGCTCTCCCATCCTTCTGGCTGACGTGATAGCCACCAAGAAGGCGGTCTTCCACGACAGGTATGAGATGTCACACCTGAGCATCGGTTCGAATGGCTTGCCCATGAGCTTAGCCAATACCAGCAGTTGATCCTACGAAGGTGGAGATTCTCACACCGGAGGGGAAATGTGATCAAGGCCTTTGAAAAAGCACCTGACCACCTTCTCCTGCGCCACCGACTGCTTGCTGGCTCGCGCCAGGTAAGCAGAGATGACTGCCAGATGCACCTTAAGGGTCGTTGACTGAAGCCCTAGCTGAAAAAGGGACCACAGGTAGTACAGAATGCTGGCCAAGGAACAGGAAGAAGGGTCCAACCCCTTGTCCTGACACCAAATGGAGAATCTCTTCCATTTGAAGGCATAGCATTTTCTGGTCGACTCCTTACGGGACGCCTCAACAACGTTGAGGACCTCGTCGGAGAGACCCAAGGCCTGGAACTCTAGCCGCTCAGGAACCAGGCCGTCAGGTGCAGGGATTGAAGGTCCGGGTGGAGAACCTTCCCCTTACCAACTGAGAGCAGGTCCGGGTGGGCTGGAAGCCGCCTTGGGAGCCTGGAACTGAGGCAGAGGAGATCTGGGTACCAGAAAGGAAAATTACGTACCTACCGTAATTCTTGATCTTCTCTTGTATCTTCACCATTCATTACTTCCTGGGTGTAAGCCGGAGGCACCAAATCACAGAGCTTTTTTTTTTTTTTAAAAGCCTAGCTATGACACGCCCTCCGACGTGGCGATCATGTCATCACAGGTGCACGTTAGTGACCCATTCCTCCTCCAACTCAGTTCTGTGAGCCGGAGAGGCAAAGAGAAAGCAGAGAATAAAGATAGCGAGGCAAGATAGCCGGGGATAGCAAAGCAAGGAAGAATGAACTGAAAGGAATAAGCCGATGGAGGAAGGACAGAGGAGATAAGAGTATCCTAGCCTAGGGACTGTAGGGCCTCCTTACCTGGGCGACTCTGGGAGGAGATAAGTAAGGAAATGAGAAAAGAAGAAGAAGAAGAAGAAAGAGAGAGATGGGATGTTGAAGGACCAGAATGCCCAACGAGCATAGTTAGCTTACAGCTGAAAGCTCGACTAAAAGGGAAGCAAGAATCCCGGAGATGAGCTGAAGAGAGGTTCACCCAACCCGCTAGACAGACTCAGGAGGGCATAGTCCTCATCTTCAACATGCCACTGTTCTTGATACCCCCGGCTCCCAGCTGCGGAAGGCCTTTAACTGGAGGACAACGAGGAGGGAAGAATAAAAACCCAGGCAGCAAGAGGAGCGCTGCTCAGGGTTTAGAAATGGAAAAGGAAGCCTTTCAGGCGTTTTAAGATAGAAATGGGACTCAAACTGACTGGCCAAGCAGGTAAGGCTTAGGCTGGCTGGGATCGGCTCTGGTCAGCACTGCTCTTCTGCAAAAATTGTCCAGGAGGACACTAAAAGGAGAAATCAACAAGCAAACTAGAAGAAGGATAGCCTACCTTCTCATTGCTTCCTGTCTACCTCTCCTTTTTTTTTTCAGATAAGATTTTGTAGACTAGATGCATGACCCCGATACCAAGATGCCTAGAACAGTCAAGAGAGTTCCCTCAGCATTTATTATTATTTTTTTTTTGCAAAAAGAAAAATGGAATAAACGATGCCCGTTCCTCTGCTCTGCAAGGCAAGAATGGGGATTGATTGCAGGGCAACACTATCTGGAACACGGAATTGCAGGATCAAAACTGAATAGCCTGAGCCAGGCCAAAACTCCCAGAGGTATCTTGCCAGAAGAATGGCAAGAGATAGTTGTGCAGTTTTGATCGCCAATGCAATCCACAAGATAGCCCATGAATCTTAGAGTAAGTAATTTTTCTGGAGAAATTAGAAACCGACCCCCCCAAGAAAGTTTTTTTTGGAAAAATTAAGCAACTTTTCCTATATATTAAGACAAAATTTTTTTTTTTTTTTTGCAGAGAGAGGAAGGAGACGGGAGGTGGAGAAGCCACAGGAAGAGGCCACTGAGGGGATGGTGGGTGGGTGTAGTAATGAATGGTGAAGATACAAGAGAAGATCAAGAATTACGGTGAGTGACTATTCCTATCTTCCTTGTCAATCTTCACCATTCATTACTTCCTGAGTGAGTACCAAGCTCACCTCCTCCTGGAGGGACGAGGCCATACCCTGAAGGAACAAGACCCCCACCTTCTGCTGGTGAGAAACAGAAGAGAAGACCCTACTATTTAGAAAGCCCAAGTGGGAGAAGAGCTAGAGGTGCCTCCCGAGGACGAGGGAGACGGATGGAGCCCCCTAAAGTCTCCCTAGCTCTGGATGAGAAAGACGGGTCCCCCGGAAGGCGGAGCGAATCACCCTACGCCGGGCCAGGGGTGACAACCTGGAAAGACAGAGCCATGCAAATCCGCCTGATGCAGATCGCTGTCCTCAAGCCTGGAAGCCACCTCATTGGCATCATAAGATGCCCTTGCTTGTGTCTTGCCAGCTCCAGGCCTACAGCGGAGAGGCAGCAGCTTGTCTGGTTTGCTCCGTGTCAGGCATAGATGCCAGCAGCTGGGACATCATCGACCACAGATGCGGTTGTAGGCAGCGTGGTGAGCCTGATGTGATGCAATACATGCACTTTCGCGAGAAGAAGAGAACACTTCTGCCCCAGCAGTCGAACAGGAGAGTCGAGATCGGTGGGCGGTCGTGCGCCGAGGCAACAGCGCCCAGAAGAGTATCCAGTATCCAGGTATACCAAACCTGAGGACGGGTTGGGAAGGGAACCTAGAGACTCAGAGGGCACAATACCTACGCTGGCAGTCCGCTGGGGCAGGGAAGAGCGGCAGGGAACTGCCAGGACCGGATGAGCGCCTCCTGGAAGAGGATAGGCCAGGAAGGTACCACCAGATGCTGGGGCACTAGAATTCACCAAGGAATTCACGCGTCACCCGATTGGTATTGTCTCTCGAGCGTAGAAATCCGGAGATCCCTCACCATCCTCCGGAGGAAGCTGATATTCTGTGAAATCAGCATCGAGGACAGATGAGCAGGGTTCCTCTCCCTCAGAGGAGGAGGCGAGGATGATGGGGAACTGGAATGTCAGAGGATTCCTCCGGCCGGTGGGGAGAGTCGAAAGACCACGCTCATGCATGTAACTAACGTATGAGGAGGCGCCGCAGAACCTGAACTGCTCCCAGGATAACGGCCCGTGGGACCGACATGGCCCGGGAGGCGGGGTGGTGAAGGCAGAGAGATGGGAGAGGGCACCTCCGAGGGAGGCAACTGCTCTCTGAGGGCTCTGGAATCCGGGAAGGGAGCCCTAGTAGGAGGGATCCGGATATCAAACCAGGCCGCAGAAGAGCGGAACTCTGGGAAGTGGAGCCTGCGGAAGAGCCTGGGGAGAAACTCCCTGTGACGCACGGGACTGCATGGATCCAGAAGGCAGTCAGCTTTCTGCGCCGCAGAGGACACCCCCTAGAACCCTGGGGGAGGTGGGGCTCTGCTCTGACTCCTGGCCACCCCTGGTGGCCAAAGAAGGCCAGAACGCACAGCCACCCTCAACCCCTCAGTTCGAGAGGCCCTCCTCCTCGACTGGCGTCCCCTGTCCCTAGAGGCAGCAGCACCCGGGGGAGCTGTCACAGACCTCAGGAGGAGCCTCCCCTCCGTCACCTCACGTCTGCCCCGAGACCCTCGGCCACCCCAGCCGAGACCCTCAGGGAGACGGCGGCAAAGGGACAGAGGAGGGGCCGCTGCGCCGCCTGGTACCCCTAGCCACCGGGGACCCAGAATCCGAAGAATGGGGGGTGCCAGGATGAGTCCCATCAGAGTCATCGTCCTCCGAGGGAGGAACCCGAGACCCTTTCAAATCACTGGCCACCCAGGGTCCCAGGCCCACGGGGCATGACAACCAGCCTGTGTGACATCCCCCCCCGCGGCAGCAGGAAGGCTAACCCCACACCCCCAGCGGCTCCGGCAGGCACGGCACCGCCGAGGAGAAGGCAACAGCGCCATAGCGGCGTCGGGAGGCGAAGCGACACCGTCGGCCAGCGCCCGCCGTAATCCATCGGCACCGTGAGCAGGCGCCCGAGGCCAACAGCCTCGCCAGGCGCCCGCTCACGGGCTTCGGGATCAGCAGTGCCGCCAGCAGCGCCCGCCCGATCCGCAATGCCGGGATCAGCTGGCGCCCGCGCTCGATCACCAACACCGCCCGAAGGCAATGACGCCGCCAGCAGCGTCGGGAAGCGGCAACACCGCCATATCCCGCCGGCACATGACCAAAATAGCACCGCCAGTACGCTCGATCACCGGTAGCGGGATCACGCCAGCGCCGCCCGATCACAACACGGCGAGATCGACAAGCGCTACACCGACAACCAACACCCTAATAGCGCCGATCCAAACGGTGCCGAGAGGCGGCGGTCTGAGGGTCCACCCGAGCCAGGCCCAACAGACGAGGGCCTCGCACGGGGAGCCTGCACTCGAAGAGGTGACTGCCGAGGCGGTGTCAGCGCCGCTATCCGGGAGGGACCACAACGCCCCGACACTGCGGAAGGGCCTCCCCTCGCAAGAGAAGACGAGGAGACCCTCCTCCTCGGACCGTATAGGCCCGGAGGGGACCCGGGATGGGCCTAGAGAACTTACCTGGGCGCCCTTGAGCGACGGTCCCCTCAGTCGGGCGGGGTCTTGCCGAGCTTGAACGCTGGACTTCTAGGACACGCGGTCCATGGAGAAACAGGCGTCGCGACGTAATCCATGTCATGGTTGGGTCCCAGGCAACGGAGGCAACGGGTCATGCCGGTCCGAGACGGAGAAATGCCGCCGCAGGAGCATCGACGATAAAGGACGTGCCCGTCTTAGAAGAACGCTTCGCCCAGAACCGACATAACGCGAAATAAACAAGGTTAAACATAGTCGGAAATACACCCGCCGCACAAAAAAAAAAAAGGAACAGTCTTACATCAGAGGCGCCGAGAGTGTAGAAAAGGAGTCGGCCAATACACACTTTTAACTGAGCTACAGCGAACAGGTGCTGCCTCGACGGCGGGAGAAACAGAACCGAGTTGGAGGAGGAGTCAGTCGCTACTAACGGCCGTCGGCATGACGCCACTCGAGGGCGGTGCTTAGCTAGGCTTTAAAAAAAAAAAAAGCTCCCGTGACGGGTGCGCCTCCGGCTTACACCCAGGAAGTAATGAATGGTGAAGATTGACAAGGGAAGATCTGGCGGGACCAGTCTGGGGCTACCAGAATCACCTGTGTCTTGTTCCTCTGCGCCTTGAGAAGCACCTTGTGGATCAAGGGAAATGGAGGGAAGGTGTAGAAGAGGCCAAGGGTCCACTGCCTCGAGAAGGCATCCCCCTGCAGTGAGCCCTGCTGAGGGGGGGCGAGCATGAAACAGCCTCAGCTTCGCATTCTCCCTGGAGGCAAACAGGTCCACCTGAGGGTAGCCCCAATGGGAGAATAGATCTATACTACCTCCGCAGGAGTGACCACTGTGAGATGCAGCGCCTATCCGCTGATGGCATCGGCCAGACTGTTGGAGGCTCCTGCCACATGGATGGCTAGGAGATCAGCCTCCAGGCTGATCACGAGAGACCAGATGCAGAGGCCTCCTTGGACAGAAAGAGTGCGTCCTGCCCTGATGGCTGAGGTGTACATGGTCGTGCTGTTGTCCATCTGGACCTGAACCAACCACCTGGCCCCGTACAAATGGAGCGAAGGCGGTGAGGGCTTGTCGAACCGCTCGAAGCTCCAGCAGGTTGATGTGGCATCGAGACTCCTGAGGGGACCAGAGGCGTGGGCTCTGAGCTCCCCAGATGGGCACTCCAACCCATCAGAAAGGCATCGGTCGTTAGAGTGACCGTTGGCTCGGGCGGACGAATGGGATACCCTCCAGCAGATAAGCTGGGACGAGCCACCACTGCAGGCCGTCCCACATCTCCTGGGTCACTGTCACCGGCTAGTCCAGAGGACCGGAGCGCTGTGACCACTAGCTGGCCAGCCCCCACTGCAGGGGACACATATGCCAGTGGGCCCAAGGGACCACACTGGTGCAGGCCACCAAGAGGCGCAGGAAGTCCCGGGCAGGGCGCAACTGCCCAACCAGAAGTGACTGGGCAAAGGAGGAAAAGACCTTGGCCCTATCCGCCGGGAGCTGGGCTCTGGCTCGAAGAGAGTCGAGCTCTGCCCCAATGAACTGAATCACCTGCGAGGGCACGAGTTCCGATTTGGCCTCGTTGATGAGGAGGCCAATCTGAGAGCAGACCTGGAGGGCCAGATCCCTGGACCGCTCCACCTCCAACCTGGAGGGGGCTGCAATCAGCCAGTCGTCGAGGTAAGGGTACACCCAGGCCCCTCGGCGACGCAGGAATGCTGGCACCACTGCCATGCATTTGGTGAAGACCCTGGGAGCTGGAGAGAGGCCGAAGAGCATGGCCCGGAACTCGTAAAGAGAACCCTCTGCTCTGAAGTGGACGAATTGCTGATGAGACAGATGGATTGGGACGTGAAAGAACATGTCCTGAAGGTCCAGAGAACAGAACCACAAGTCTGGTTCCAAGTATGGAATGATCTGAGCCAGAGTGACCATCCTGAAGGTGCGAGGCCTTAGGAACTTGTTCAGGTCATGCAGATCGAGAATGGGGCATCAGCCCCCCCGTCCGTTTTGGGACCAGAAGTACCTGGACACAAACCCTGTGTCTGGAGGGGGGTCTGCCACCTCGCTGATCACCTCCTTCTGGAGGAGCAAGGCAGTGTCGGCTCGATGAGCTGACAGAGAGCTGCGGAACCCGTAGCCCCCGTGAGTGATGGCTCGATAAGGGAGGGAACTGCTCAATTCAGAGGCAGACCCCTGCCCACCACTTCTAGCACCCAGCGGTCTGTGGTGATGGCGGACCAGGCGGAAAAAGAAGTGGCAGAGCCGCCCCACAGGGGGAACCTGGTAGAGTAGGCTGAGGGGAGGCATCCCTCAACCCGTCACTGGGCAGGCTTGGAGGAAGGGCCTGCTGAGGGATCTCCTGGACCCTTGCTTCCAGGCTTCCTACTAGAGGAAGCGCAGACTTGGCCGTAGGGTGCCGGCGCAGCCTGCTGGCCGTGATGCTGGTGTTGCTTGGCCGGACGTGCCGCAGGAGCGGAAGGGCTTATGCTGCTGCTGACGGCCTTTGTCCTTCTGGGCAGATGTGACCGAGTCCAAGGTGGTGTTGGACTTCTTGATCCTCTGTAGATTGCCTTCCACTCCGGGCCCGAACAAGTCGGTGCCCAGGAAGGGAACGTCTGCCAGCTTGTGCTGGGTGTCCGCTGTGAAGATGGAGATCCGCAGCCAAGCTCTGCGGCGCATAGCCACTGCGGCCACTACTGATCGGGCACAAGAGTCACCAATGTCCAATGAAGTTTGGAGCTGTTGTTTAGCCACCGCCCTTCCCTGATCCCGCACCTGCCTGACCGTCGTTTGAAGGTCAGCCGGGAGATGAGGAATCACCTCATCCAGGGAGACCATAAGGGCGTGTGAGAAATGTGCCATCAGAACGGCCGAGCTAGCCTGACGAAGACCTAGGGAGGAAGCAGAGTAAACCTTCTGCCCCGAGCCATCCAACTTTTTTGATTCCTTATCAGGTGGTTTGTCCATGTCCCGAGCGTTCCCGGAATGCCGGAAAACGCTATCGGTCACTAACTCTTCCGCAGAGGGGTGCTCTGAGAAACCAGAGAGTGAACCGGTGGGGACCGCGTACTTGCGAGCCATCCTGGCTGAAGGCGCGGGACAAAGATGCTGGCCACTGCCAAAACTCCAGGGCCAGGCCAACAATGGCTTCGGCCACCGGAAAGGCCTCCACAGGGGAATCCCCTCGGTCCAGTATCTCCGTAAGTGGATACTTGGCCCGTTTTTGAACGGGTTAGAGCTGCATCCCAGTTGACTTTGACAAGGAGTCGGGAGCATACCCAAAACGAGGATGGGCTCGCCCACCGACTGGCCTCGCGGCAGACTCCAGGTCAAGCGGCCTGGAGACAAGGGAGGAGTCGTCGTCAGACCCGAGGAGTCGCGAACAGCTGCCGAAGCACCTGAGCCACACTCCACCCGCCGAGGTCGATGGAGGTGAGGGTGACGGGCAACCTATGGGGCAAGCCCTGATCTAACCAAGAAGCCTTGGTTGGGGCCCCAGTCTTTGGTTGTGAAGGTGGAGGTTCCACCACAATGGGTGGAGCAGCCGTGCTGGCTGAACAACTGGCACCGGGTTGGTTCCTCGACTACCACAAGGGTTGTTTCGGCCGCTCCAGTGATAGCCACTTAATGGCCGGAGAAGGCGACGGAGTCGGCTTGTTACTGGTCAGCAAAAGTTGCTGCCACATCAAGTCCTCGTAGCGCTGACGCAACTTGCGCCGGAGCCTATCCTCCGAAGAGGACGAGTGGCGACACCGATTTCCATGGTGCAGAGACTGAGACCGCCAACGTCGGCGGGTCCGGCTGGACCTGGAAGAGGACTAAGACCGAGACCTTCGGGATTCCGAGGGTGGGTCAGAGATGGAACGGAGGAAACCCGCCCTTCCCTTGGTGCAGGGACCTTAACCGGGGACTTCGGCACAGGCAAGACCTCGTGAACCACCGGGGGAACCAGTGAAGAAGGGTTGTCGGTTTCTCCAGTTGACAAACCGTCCGACAGGTCGAGAAAAATCTCAACCACGTTGATGGATGTCCCGGTCGGCTGACCTGACGGGGACATCGTGAAGCCAGCGGCCACAGCTGCAACCTCGACCGAAGTAGAGAGTCGACGGTCCTGTGAAGGGGATCTCTCCCGCTCCAATGAACGTCGACGGTGGGACTTACCTTTAGAATCCTTCTTCCTGGACCGACTGGTATGTCCCGATGGCCCTTCTCCCTCAGTGGAGAGGGACTGACAAAGCTCCTTAAAAAAGCAGTGTAGGGGGGCGCTGTGGAGCCTGAGCAAGATGGCTGCAAATTGATCGAGCTCTGTGTCTGGCACTAATAATATACTTGGTAATTTTTTACCATTTGAAGAGAAGGCACATTTAACTATAATATTACTGTTCTGGAATGCCTCCAGTCTAAGATGGGGAACCCTCGAAGAGATAAAGCATCTAGGGATGGCACTAAAAGTAAAACCGTCTCCGGATCCACTACCAACACGTGGGCTATACAGGGCCATGAGCCTACACCAGAAGAGGGACCTCAGGAAGAAACACTCCAAATGCTAGGAGTAAAAATGAACCGTATGATAGCATCAATCTCTGGACTGGCTGATAAATTTGATGCTCTTACAAGCAGAGTGGTCCAGGTTGAAACAAAAGTGGAAACGATCACTACAGTTACAGTGGATTCAAAAAAACCCTCAGAAGCAGCCTTAGGAGCGGTCAATCTTGTGATTAAGGAGAATAAACATCTCTGTTCCCGTCTTGAAACCTTAGAGAATCAAGTGAGAGCAAATAATCTTAGACTTCTTGGTCTCGAGGAAGGCTCTGAAGGGGACCACCTTATGCTGTTTGTACAAGATTGGATGGTACAGCAACTCTCGTGATGAGCCACTCAGCTGGTTAAGAAGTTTCAGAAAGCTTACAGGGTTACACTCGGGACGCCAAGACAACCCTGATGCTTCGAGGACTGTAGTGATTGTTACAGATGGTGTCGCGAGAGAGACCACCCGATTGCTCTTGCCAGAAGAAAACGAATCCTGCTACATGATGGCCAGCTGATACGGATCTTTCCAGACCTGTCCTATGCTACGCATCAAAAAAGGAAGCGTTTCGACGGAGCCCGTGCCATGTTAAGAGAGACTAGCATTTCTCACAGCCTAGTGTTCCCGGCCCGTCTTCGCATAGTGCATCGCAGTAAAGTTTGCATTTTTTCAGACCCTGAAGAGGCCCAGAAGTGGTGTCGGAGACATGCCATTCATCGACCTCAAGTCTCATCGGACGGTAATTCATCTTCAGAGGAAGATATTCCATGAACTGAGCCTGGTACCTTCTCTCTCTCTATAAAATACTCCTGGTTTTGAGGAGTGAAGAGGGGACAAAGGTTTTGTTTGTGTCAAGGGTATACTGTTTTTTCTTTTGTTCTGGAGATGGTTAATATGCATACACTTTGGTGGACTAGAGACCTTGGACCTTTAACCCCTTTCCTCTGATACTGCCATATTTTGCCATTTAAAGTTTAAAATCAGGGCATTTCTATGTCAAATATAAAGATAGTTAAAACAGCTGTGTTTTATAAGCACCTTAGTTAGTGGTTCAAACTACTATGTTTCACAAATAGTAGGAAATCTCTCTTTACTAATGGGGTGCAGCTTGTTAAGGTTATGGTTTTAATAGTAATAGCCCTGTATTTGAGAAAAGATCAATGCATGTTTAGCACTAAATAGTGCATATTTTAAGTTGTAACATGGTGGAATTTTCCTCCTCTTTTAGAGGGAATAGATACCGACTTTAAATGACTATATGATATAAATCACCATGTAGCTCATGGGTTCCATTACAGAAATTGTAATTTTAAAACAGCTGTTTGAAACCTTAGTTAGACCCTCACTGACATATCTTTTAACATTCAGTGGACCTAGTGAGAATATTAAGAGGAGTAGCTCTCATGGATTAATAAATATTCATAATTGCAATACTGAATGTTGAAATTAACTGTATGTTTGATGGATAACCAATAAAAAAAAAAAAAAAAAAAAAAAAAGAAGCAGTGTAGGAGGATCCCAAGGAAAGCGGGATAAATGCCGTGGCCAAGGAGGAAGAAGAAGCGCTTGGGCCGCTCCTCTCTCGAGGGCGTATCATCTGTTCCAACTGCACACTGGACACTGGGCCTCCTTAGACTTGAATGGCAGGTACCGCTTTTGGGGCACCCAAGAAGTAGTCTGGCAGCACAGTCCTCCAAGACAGAAGCCAGAGACTTCAGACAATTCAGGCCTGCAAATCGCTGCCAAGCCCCAGGCAGTAGACGACGTGAGGCGGATCGGTCCAGGACATCTTCTGCCCACAAGGGCACCGACGGAAGCCGAGCTCCATTTGTCCATCGTGAGTTTCTAGGGAAGACAGAGACCTTAGTCTGTATATTTTAAAATGAGTTTTGGGAAATCAAGAGTGTGGATCCAGGCCAAAACGAGAGCTCTAAGGAGGGAACCCGAGCTTCCAAGTGGTAAGGAAGATCTGCGCCATGGGGCGGAGCTGAGGGTTTTACCACCCGGTGGGTGGGAGGAGCCAGCTTGAAGACCTTCCGCAAGATTTAAAGCAGCAAGGAATCTGCCAGACAGTGTGGACTGAACAACATATCCACGCCCTAGAAACACAGAAGTTACTACTTCAACTGTAGTTCTAGGAGTGGTATATGTTGTTCATTCACACTATTCTAGCAAAGTCCTTTCCCCTTTAAGAAGTGCCGGAAAGTCTTCAAGCTGGCTCCTCCCACCCACCCGGGTGGTAGATTCCTCGGCTCCCCCTCATGATGCCATATCTTGCCTGCTGGAAGCAGAGCTTGTGTGCTTAAGACAGGGGAGGTTGGGTGAGTCCATGTGGATGAACAACATATACCACTTCTAGAACTACTGTTACAGTTCAATAAATGAAAATTACATACCTACTGTAATTATTGATCTTCTCTTGTATCTTCACCATTCATTACTGCTGGGTAAGCGGCCGGAGGTGTGCACCTGTACGAGGCCCTGGGGTTGGCAGTACAGCCTGCAGTGTCGAAGGGAGAGATTGCAGCCTCAATGCTAACATGCTGGTCCATGGCATTGACGGGGGAGGATGAAGGCCCTGCTGTCGACAGGATGGCCTTGGGCATCGACGGGGGAGGCTTACTCCCTGGCGTCGCTGAGATGGTCAGAGCCATTGGCAGGGGATGCGACAATCCAGGCACTGAAAGACCATTGCTGGCCAGAACAGGTCCAGTGGAACTCCCTGTCTTTTGCCCCTGAATCTGAATGAGCCTGAATAGTAAAGGCTGAAATGTCGGCAGGGGCATCAGGAGGCCAGACATAGATGAGCCGGTGCTGGTCAAAGAAAGACCAGTGGGGCTGACACTGCTAAAGCTGACCCTGTGGAGGAGAGGTTGTTGTTGGCGGTGGTGGTGTCACGCCGAGGTGGCCGATGATCCAGCAGCAGCTGTTGCCCAAAGTGGCGACTTCAGAATGCACCGGGAGGCCTTGTCCCTGGGCTTATCTTTATTCCGGTGCTTGTGTTTGCCACCATATTTGTCCCACGCGTTGAAGGAGAGGCAGCCTGTGGATGGAGAAAGTGAGGGGAAGGAGCTTCTTCCCTAGAGCTCCTTCTTCATACAGGCGACCTTCTGTTCAGGAGGGAGGACTCTAGGGCCTTCTGATGGCATTGCCGGGTGGCCTGGTTGAATCCACAGCAGACCTCGTAGGCCTTAATGTTGTGTTCAGTACCAGTACAGCACACACAAGCATCGTGGTCGTCATTGTCAGTGATCTTCTTGCCACACTCACAGAGTTTAAAGAGTTTCTCGGGGTCGATCGACATTAACCAACATTAACAACTGAAGAAATAATTTTAAATAATAAAGTGAATAATAACTAGGGTGAGAAAATCAAAGAATATTTGATGGATGACTGAAACAGTGGTGTCTCTGTGGAGTCCGACCTGCAATGGTTGATGGCGGGAAAAGAACTGAGGGGGGCATGGGGCGGCCCACTTATATACAGGAAGGACATAACTGGCGTCTGACATCATGGGTGGCCCCTGGTACACTGCTAGCTACAAAGTTTCCTTGTGGTCCTTGTACCTGGCAGCTATAGTTCCATAGGTGTGGTCGGATGCAAGAGATATCCTCGATGAAGATCTCTGCAGTGTTGCCAACTACAAGTAAAGCCAATACCACATTTAGGAGAGTTTTTTTTTTTTTTTTTTTTGCTATTTTTGCTCCCATTTCTCCTAGCCAGCTGCCAGGTCCTCTTTCCATCTGCCCAAACCCTTCTGCCTGTCACAGGAGTTCTCTGATATCCCAACTCGCCACCAGTCTCTGCTTAATAACCTCTCTGGATTCCCCGACCATAACCCAGAGCTTGTTCCATGTGGGCAGGACCCCTCTCTCCCAGAAGACAGGAGGAAAAATTTCACTCGATGATCAAGGCCTTGGAGGAATTGGAGTGACCCTATTGTGGCCTGGTGGGGTGGGGCCGCTTCATATGCCTGGTGCTACTGGGGTATTTTCTCACCCTAAGCTCTCCCTTATCCCTCCATAGGGCATGGTCCTGAGAAATGACCCAGCAGAGTGCCTACCTGTGTGATGCCGCTGCGTCACTCACCAAGCAAGCAGGTGCATGCTGATGCAAAGCCACTCCAGAGAGAGACCACTTGTTCCTTCCTACATGACGTGTCCTTCCCTTGGACCACCAGGGGGCAGTCGTGCAGTGGAAGGAGGTGCCCTCCCTCCCTGTGGCAGAAGGCATCCAGATAGATACCAGAACCCCATCTCACTGGTCGGCAACAGACGTCCCGGACTCAGGCCATGAACCCAGGTTGCCTGAATGGCAAGTGGTAGCTCTACTGCTGCACTTGCCGCTATGCCTTAAAAGGGTTTTTCATGGGCTTTCAAACTTTGTTGGGCAAAGTTCAGAAATGCTTCCCTTAAGGAAAACACGTGAGAGACAGGATATTATAAGTGCAACTCAGTACAAGTCTCTTATGCAGGATTGGGTGATGCAGAATATGATGATATGCTGCTAGAGACTAGAACTGAAACTCTGGCTCAGACGTGACCACTTAAAAAACAAAACAAAAAAAACATTCTTTACACTCCTCCTTCTCAGCTACCCTGACTGGTGCGGTCCTGGCCTCCCAGCCCCATTCACTTCTCTGCCACTTAGCCAGTCCTTTGTCAATCCAGATTCCCCCCTCCAAGGTGGGGCAAGGGAAGCTGGCCAAGCTCTCCTCGAACACCTCGGATGCCAGAGGTGGTAGGACAGTCAGCATGTTGTTGGCCTGAGAGTGCCAGCACCACCTCACCTTGCTCACTGTGGCCATTTTTGCCTTGTACCAGGAGCCCTCCCACAGAGATGTCAAGCTGGGCTCAATGACAGCATGCATACACGAGGCATGGCGGCATCCATTAAGTGGAGTGGCATCTCTCCAACTCTCACTCATTCCTTGCCTGCCCTTCCATCCAGCATCAGCCAGGTGGCAGTCGCATGTTGGAAGAGGCTGCCCACCTCCTCCCAAGGAGGGTGGCGTCCCCTGGGATGCACAACATCCTCCCTCGACTGGTCCTCCAGTGACCTCGTTTAGTTCTTGAAACCTGGTTGCCAGTGTCTGAGTGGTAATGCTACTGCTGTGCAGTAAATCGTGACCCTGAAGTAGCGATCCCAGATTAAAAGGACACTGCCAACCCCTTAGAGCCTCAAAGTGCCTTTAGCTTAAAAAGGCACATTATGGTAGGTAACATTCTGTAGGGACTGCTGATGTAGCTGGTAGTTTGATTCGGATTCCTTTTTATTTTTAAAACTGCCCACCATACTGGTGTTAACCAAACAACAACACATTCATTTATAGTCCTTGATCAACTCCACTGCATCTTTCCCAAACTTGGAAACACCCCAAGACAGTCGAGCCACTCATGATAAAGTGGAACGAGAGGAGATTACTGCATCATGAATGGTTGCACAGTTTGCTGGTGTTCTTACTGTTCAGGATGTAATAAAAGTACAGCAAGGATTTGAAATAAAACAAGGCTGGATAAGCATGCATTTCATTTCCACTAAAAGGAAACTGATAAACAACCAGCAACATCAATGAATTTTAGAGAAGGAAAGCGATCATAAATGTGGGTTTTCAACTAAAAATAATATGATGCCAATAGATGTGACAGTGTCCCTTTAATTGATCAAAGGAAGAAAGGTGTTAACACCAGCTCAGGTTGATCCTTGAAGGTGGGGGACATGGAGAATTCTGCAGAGCCTATCCAGCAGGTAAATAGAGTACATTAACCTCCAGTGCCAAGAGCCTCGAACAGTGCTTTCAGTGCACAGTGAAATCTATTACCAAAATCACATAAGGAGGAGAAAAAAAACACCTAAGGAACCGTAAACACCATCTGCTGCTTTTGTCAAAACATCATTGTACACTGCTTCTCTACGCTTGATTTCAAGCTCTGACTTGCCTGCCTGCTTAAATAGCAAAGCCTGAACCTGGGCCTCGTTGAGGTTTGGCGTCTCCTTCCACTAAAATGGGGAAGAAAAGAAAGCATAGGGAGAGAATAGATCATGAATTAGTAAGTACAACTGTATTATACTAGGTTAGCAGCAGTCAAATATTATACAGCAAAAACAATGAAATTCCTTGTTGAAATGGAAGTTAGAAGCAGACATCCCAGCCTGTCTGTACTGTTATGCAATCCCAACCCTTCAGTACACATAAGGTTACTGCAGCCTCCACATACGTGGACAATCTGTAGGTGACAGACATCCTTCTCTTACCATCTTGAGCTGTTAAAACAGGAAATGTTTCAAACAGTATTCCCTAGAGTAGACAAGCCTCCCAGAGGTCCTTAGACAAGGAGTGTAAAACAAATTACTAGTTTAAAAAAATACTAATTGCAACAGTAGGTTGTGGTTTTGCCACAAGTGTCAAGAGACTGCAGGAACCTGCCAGATTCACAAACTCATACTTTCCACTAAAAGCAGTTTTTTTTTTTTTTTAGTCACAGCAGTGGAAGCACGCAAACCAGCTACTAGAATTTCTACCTGGCAAAGTAATAAAACTGCTGACAACCATGAAAGAACAAAAGTCAGAGGACTAATCTGCCACACACAGCTTTACTGATATTACTGTATATAAAATTATAGTGTATATGGTGAAGTACTTTTCTGTAAAATTCACAAGGAACAGCTTAGTTATTCTGAAGTTCGGGTCCCCCACATACAAGGGCTGCATCTATGAAGAACCCTCAATGATGGCTGCCTTTGTGAGGTCCCCATGTGATGGTTGCCTTAGTGAGACCGCCCCCTTCCCCTTATATGAGGACTCTTTGTAAGGAACCCCCACGAGGACTGCCTTTGTGGGAATCTCTCACATGAGGACTGTCTTTTGTGAGGTTTTAACCTGAGGGCCGCTTTCACAAGTTTCCCCCACATACAAGGGCCATTTCTGTGAAGATCCCTCACGAGGGCTGCCTTTCTCAGGTCCCCATGTGAGAGCTGCCTTTATGAGATCCCCCTTATATGAGGACTCTGTGAGAATTCCCCCACAAGTGGACTTCCTTTGTAAGCATCCTTTACCTCACGTGAGGACTGCCTTTGTGAAGTACCCATGTGAGAGCTGCCTTCATGAGGTTCCCCATATACGGGGGCTGCTTTCATCAGGTCTCCATGAGTGCTTCCTTTGTGAGGATCCTCCACATGTGGGAATACCTTTGTGAGATCTCACATGAGGGATACCTTTGACTGGTCCTGCACACACACAAGGGCTACTTTCGTGAGGCCCCCCCCCCCACAGGGCTGCCTTCGTGAGGTCTCTCCATGAGGGGGTTACCTTGAAGAGGTCCCCCACATACGAGGGCTGTTTTTGGAGTTTTCCCAACATGAGGACTGCCTTCATCAGATTTCACAGATGAGAGTTGCCAAGTACCCCTCCCCCATAGAACCACAGAATTTGCAGAAAAGGACGGCTTGGCCCACTCAGTTTGCCCAAATGAGCCCTTCCTAGTCTGTCTCTGATGATCCTCCCCCTCCCTTCCTATTTATTAATATACCCCCATATGTCTATTCCATGCATGCTTGAAGGCCCCTACCACCATGAATCTATGCTGCCTGTGGTCTTGCAGCCCACTGGTTTCAAGAAACAGTACTCTACCAATCTTTCCTTTAACAGGGTTTCCATTAAATTCCCCACCACTGAGGTGAGACTGACCAGACTATAGTCGCCAGCCTCCTCCCTGTTGCCATTCTTATGTAGAGGGACCACGTCTGCTCTACTTCAGAACCACATTTCCAGAAAGCTGCTGAATAAGGCCATCAGTGGGCAGCTACGCACTCCCAAAGTTCATTTAGTACCCTAGAATTGTATATCATCCGGTCCCACGGCCTTGTCCACTTTCAGAGTTGAAAGTCCCTTCTGAATGTTTCCTCTGAAAATGGACTGTGCCCCACCCCCCAATCCCTACCGCTTCCCTTGTGGTCCATCTCCTCCCTCCCTCCACTGTGAAGACTGAGCAGAAGCACCTGTTCAAGACATACAGGTTACTCACCTGTAACAGGAGTTCTAGGAATGGTATATGTTGTTCATCCACACTCATTGGCAGGTATCCTTGCCGCTTTAAATCTTGCCGGAAGGTCTTCAAGCTTGCTCCTCCCACCCACCCGGGTGGTATAACCCTCGGCTCCGCCCCATGACGCCAGATCTGGCCCGCTGGAAGCTCAGGTTGTGCGTCGAAGCCGGGGAGGTCGGGTGGGTCGTGTGGATGAACAACATATACCATTCCTAGAACTCCTGTTACAGGTGAGTAACCTGTATTTCTAGGGACATGGATATGTTGTTCATCCACACTCATTGGCAGACTCCTAGCAGTTCTCCGGGAGGAGGGAGGCAAGACGCACACCCCCATATACTTACTTGGGAAAGAGAGACTGAGAACCGAGGCCCCAAACCAGCATCCCGTGACTCAAGGTCCATGTGGTAGTGGGTAATGAAGGTGTTTGCTGACTTCCAGGTAGCAGCCCTGCAGATTTCCTGGATAGGGACGTCCCTGGAAGCAGCCACCGCTGCAGCAGTATGGCGGTAGAATGAGCTCTTATCCTCTGGGAGGCTCCATGCCCGCCAACTTTAGCAGAGATCTATGCAGGAGGTTACCCACCTGCTTATCGTCCGCTTGGCTTGCAGGTCTGCCAGATGCGGCTTCAGCGTGGGTGACAAACAGCTGGCGAACCTCTCCCAATTTCAGCCGTCTGCCTTATAATAAGCCGCGCCCTTCTAGGGTCCAGAGTATGGAGCCTATATTCACCTCCAGGTGTGATTGGGGTAGAACACCGCAGAGGCCAACACCTGGTTAAGGTGAAACCTCACACCACCTTCGGAAGGAATTTCGTGGGGCGCAGGACAACCTTGTCCCTGTGGAAGACCAGGTAAGGAGACTCGATGGAAGCGCCTGGAGCTCTCCCATCCTTCTGGCTGACGGATAGCCACCAAGAAGGCGGTCTTCCACGACAGGTGAGAGAGAGCACACCTGTGCATAGGTTGATAAGCTTGCCCATGAGCTTGCCAGTACCAGCAGTAGATCCCACGGAGGTGGGGTTCCCTACTGAGGGGAAATGTGATCAAGGCCTTTGAAAAAGCCCAGACCACCTTCTCCTGCGCCACCGACTGCTTCCGGCCCGCGCCCGGTAAGCAGAGATAGGCTGCAGGTGCACTAACATTGATCGGCCTAAGCCCTTGACTAGAAAGGGACCATAAATAGTCCAAGATGCTTGCCAAGGAACAGGAGGAAGGTTCAACCCTTGCCTGACACCAAATGGAAAACCTTTTCCATTTGAAGGCATAGCATTTTCTAGTCGACTCTTACGGGGCGCCTCAACTACATTGAGGACCTCGTCGGAAAGACCCAAGGCCTGGAACTCTAGCCGCCAGGAACCAGGCCGTCAGGTGCAGGGATTGAAGGTCGGATGGAACACCTTCCCTGATTGACTGAGAGCAGGTCCGGGCGAGCTGGAAGCTGCCGCGAGTCCTGGAGCTGAGACTGAGGAGATCTGGTACCAGAACTGGCGAGGCCAGTCTGGGGCTATCAGAATCACCTGCGCCTTGTCCCTCCTCGCCTTGAGAAGCACCTTGTGGATCAAGGGAAATGGGGAAAGGAGCAAAGAGGCCCGGGTCCACCGCAGAAGGCATCCCCTGCAGCGAGCCCTGCTGAGGGGGCGGCATGGAACAGACTCAGCTGCGTCTCCATGGAGGCAAACAGGTCCACCTGAGGTGTGCCCAAAGGGAGAACAGATGCTGCACTACCTCCGGCAGGAGAGACCACTCTGGGATGCAGCCCCTATCCGGCTCAGGGCATCGGCCAGGGTGTTGGAGGCTCCTGCCACGTGAATGGCTAGGAGATCCGCCTCCAGGCTGTACGAGTGACCAAATGCGGAGAGCTTCCTTGCATAGAAGCATGGGCCCGTCCCGCCTGGCGGTTTAGATAGTACATGGTCGTGGTATTGTCCGTCTGGACTCGGACCACTTGACCCCGGAGGAACGGAGCAAAGGCGGTGAGAGCTAGGCGGACCGCCGAGCTCCAGCAGGTTGATGTGGCATCGACTCCCTGGGGACCAGAGGCCATGAGCCCGGTGTTCCCCAGATGGGCACCCCAACCCATCAGAGAGGCATCGGTCGATAGAGACCGCTGGCTCCGGGCGGACGAACGGATGCCCTCCTGCAAATGATCTGGAACGGTCCACCACTGGAGAGCTGTCCACATCCCCTGTGTCACCGCACAAGCTGGTCCAAGGGATCGAAGGCCAGGACCACTGGCTGGCCAGTCCCCACTGAAGGGACGCATGTTCCAGCGGGCCCAACGGACCACGCTGGTGCAGGCCGCCATGAGACCCAGGAGGCGAGGGAAGTCCGGCAGGGCGAATTGCCCAACCAGAAATGATCGGGCAAAGGAGGAAAGAACCCTCGCCCTGTCCGCGGGGCAGCGCTCTGGCTCGAAGAGAGTCGAGCTGGCCCGATGAATAGAATCACCTGCTTCGCTCGAGTTCCGACTTGGCCTCGCTTGATAAGGAGGCCCACAGGAGAGCAGACCTGGAGGCGCAGATCTCTGGACCACTCCGCCTCCTTCCTGGAGGAGCTGCTATCAGCCAGTCGTCCAGGTAAGGTACACCCGACCTCGGCGCCATAGGAGATGCTGTCACCACTGCCATGCATTTGGTGAAGACCCTGGGAGCTGGAGACAAGCCGAAGGGCATGGCTTGGAACTGAAGAGGATCCTTCCGCTCAAGCGAAGGAATCTCTGGTGAGACGGACAGATAGGGACGGAAAACGCGCCCTGCAAGTCCAGAGAGCAGAACCACACGCGCTCCAAGGATGGTATTATCTGAGCCAGAGTGACCATCCTGAAGGTTCGAGACCTTAGGAACTTGTTTAGGGTGTGGAGTCGAGAATGGGCGCCAGCCAACCAGTTCGGAACCAGGAAGTACCTGGACACAAACCCTGGGTCTGAAGGAGGGTCCACCACCTCTCTTACCACCTCCTTCTGGAGGAGAGAGGCGATGTCGGCTCGGCGAGCCGCCAGTGAGGCTGGGGATCCCAAAGCCCCCCGAGGGGCGACGGCTCTGAAGGGTGGTGCCTGCTCGAATTCCAGAGGCAGGCCTCTTCCCACCACCTCCAAGACCCACCTGTCCGTGGTAACAGCGGACCAGGCGGAACGGAAGTGCCGGAGCCGTCCCCCCACGGGGGGACCCAGGGGTAAGGTGACGGGGATGGGGGCGACACCCCTCAGCCCGTCACTGGGCAGGCTTGGAGGAGGGACCGGCCGAGGGACCTCCTGGGCCCTTTCCTCCCTGCCTCCTGTTAGAGGAAGCGGCGTTGGGTTTGGGATGCCAAGGTCGAGCCTGCTGGCCCTGACGTTGCTGGGCAGGCCAAGGCACAGAAGGACGAAAGGCTTAGCGTGTGGTTGGCGCCTTGTCCTTCTGAGCGGAAGAGACCGAGTCCAAGGTGGCACTGGACTCTCGATCCTCTGCAGGTGACCTTCCACCCCAGGGGTCAAGAGGTCAGTCCCAAAAGGGAACATCCGCCAACTTGTGCTGGGTATCCGAGTAAAGGTGGATATCCACAGCCAAGCACGCCGACGATAGCCACTACGGCCGCACGATCTGGCACATGAGTCCCCTATATCCAAAGCAGTCTGAGCTGCTGTTTGGCCACTGCCCTGCCCTGGTCCCGCACCTGCTTAACCGTAGTCTGCAGATCGGGGGAAGATGAGGATGACCTCATCCAGGAGGCCCAACAGGGCATGAGAAAAATGTGCCATGAGGACGGCCGAACTGGCCTGGACGAGGCCGAGAGAGGACGAGCGTAGACTTTCGCCCGACATAGTCCACTTCTTGGACTCCTTGTCAGGAGGTTTGTCCACATCCTGGCGCGTCGGGCGCCGAAAACGCGCTGTCGGTAACCAACCCTCAGCAGAGGGGTGTTCCAAAACCGGACAAGGAACCGGTGGGGACCGATACTTCCTGGCCATCCTATCAAGGCGCAGGGCAGGGAAGCAGGGCGCTGCCAAAGCTCCAGTGCCGGACCCACTATGGCCTCGGCCACCGGAAAGGCCTCCGTCGGAGAATCCCCTCGGTCCAGAATCTCCGTGAGGGGATACCTGGCCCGTTTTGGAACGGGTTCGAGCTCCATCCCGGTAGACTCCGAGATGAGCCGAAGCAGTCCTAGGAAGGACGACGGGCTATCGTCCGTTGACTGACCTCCTGAAGACTCCAAGTCCAGTCGCTTGGAGAAAAAGGAGGAATCATCTTCGGACTCGGAAGAGTCCTCGAAGAGCTGCCTCTGGCCTCAGCCACCCTTCACCTGCCGAGGTCGGTCGGGAGTGAGGGTAACTGACAGCCGATGGGGTAGACCCTTAGCCGACCGAGAATCCTTGGTCGGAGCCCCAATTGGTGGCTGTGGAGGTTCCACGGAATCGGTGGAGCAGCTGGTTTTGGCGAACAACCGGCCTGGGTATCGACTCCTCGGATAAGTCGAGGGTTGTGCGGACGTTCGGTGACAGCCACTTAATGGCGGGGAAGGCGGACGGGTCAGCTTATTCCCGGCCAGGAGGGCTGTGCAACATAAGGTCCTCTGCATCGGCGTAATTCGCGGCCTCCCTCATCCGAGGAGGAGGACGAGGACACGCGGCGACGCCGCCATGATGCCGAGACCGAGACCGCCTATGACGAGTGGGATCGCTGGACCGCGAAGAGGTCGAGACCGAGACCGAGAGTCCCGGAATTTCCGAGGTCGGTGCGGGGAGGTGTCGGCCGGAACCGGCACTCCCTTTGGCTCGGATGGTCCATCCGAGGGCTCCGGAACCGGAGGCACAGGCGAGCCCACGGGATCCTCAACTCCTCCCGGGGGAACCGGGGAGAGGGGAATCTCGGCTGCTAAAGGCGACAGCCCGTCCAATGGGTCGAGAAAAATCTCGACTTCATCGGTGGGAGTCTCGGTCAACTGACCTGACGGGGACACCGTGAGGCCAGTGGCCGAAGCCGAGCGGTCGACCGAAGCCGACGGTCGACGGCCCGGGAGGGACCTTCCCGCCCCAAGAGCGCCGACAGAGGGACTTACCCTGTCCTCTTTTTGGACCGAGAATAAGGTCCAGCAGACACAGGCCCTTCTCCTTTAGTGGAGAGGGACAGACAAAGCTCCTTAAAGGAAGCCGTGTAGGAAGAACCCAGAGAGAGCGGGATAAATGCCGCGGCCGAGGAAGATACGGCCCGCGCCGCCTCCTCTTCGAGGGCGACCATCCGCTCGAGCTGATCCGCCGAGCCCGCCGCCGCGGACACCGCCAACCGGGCCTCCTTGGACTTCACCGGAGGGAAACGCTTCTCGGGACGGCCCAGTTGCAATCGGGCAGCACGGTCTTCGAGGACGTAGGCCGAGAAAGATGAGCACAGGTCGCAAGCCTGCGGGTCGTGCTCAAGGCCTAAGCAGTAGACACACGTGGAGTGTGGATCCGTCCGAGACATCTTCTGCCCGCATGGGCATCTCCGAAATCCGGGAGTCGATTTGTCCATCGCAGCCGCGAGGGATAGAAGACTGAAGTCTTTTGCAAAATTTATTTTTAAATCCGCAAACGGAGAAATAGGAACCAGTCACAAACGCAGAGCGTTAAGGAGGGAACCTGAGCTTCCAAGCGGTAAGGAAGATCTGGCGTCATGGGGCGGAGCCGAGAGTTATACCACCCGGGTGGGTGGGAGGAGCAAGCTTGAAGACCTTCCGGCAAGATTTAAAGCGGCAAGGATACCTGCCAATGAGTGTGGATGAACAACATATCCATGTCCCTAGAAACTTGCTTTTTTGTTTCTTTTTTTTAATTTATCATACTTTATTTGCCGCCGGTTCCTCAGCCTGGTCACAGACCCTTCTGCTCCCATTCAGACACTGGGCGTGGCTCCCTGATACCCACTGGCTTACCCACCAGGGCGGGGTTGCGGCACCGGCCCATAGTTCCGCAATCAACGGGATAGGTCAGAGAACTGGCCTGGGAGCTAACTGAAGCCGAGGGTGAGCTTCATCAAGGCGCCTGGCAGCGATTTTCTCCCCGATGTGTGGGGACATGCAATGATGGCCAGTGTCCACCCCATCCCCCCCCCGAATGTATTGGCGTTGGCGTATTCAGTACATCCAGCATCTGCTAGGTGTCCTAATAATGCAGAACACCCTACTCCCTCTCCCCTGGAGAAGGAGAGCAGTTGTTGGATGCTCGATCCTTCTCCCCCTGGCTGGCCCTCCGACGTCCTGGGTCCGTTCTAGAACCCGGGTTGCCGGCGTCGCAGGTCGGCACCCTGCCCATGCCAGCAGGCTGGCATACCTTTTTTCTTGTTCCTCTGCTGTACAGTCCCCTCTGCCCTCCTTATCCTCACTATCCTTCACCTTACTTTCCTCTTCTCACTTAGTACCTAAACAAAGTCTTATTCCATTTAGCTACCTCTTTGACTATCCTGTTCTCTGTATGTACATTTGTTCCCCTCATTTTATTTATTTAAAATGTGTTGACTGGGAAAGGCACACTGAGCTAAAACTCGTTTCCAGGTGAGACCCCGGGACAGGGAGTACAAATACAACACAGCGATGACAAAAAAATTCAGATACAGTATAAAACAGTAAAAAAAAAAAAAAACACAGACTGTACAGTTTAATGCAGAGTAAATTCATAAATGTACCACAATACAATGAGCATTTACACTAGATGAATACCTTACAGAGTATCGTACAGGAGATTAGATAAGCTGGGTGAGGCAACAAGAGCTAATATCATGTAGAGGAGGAGGACAGTAGTATAGTTGTTGAATTAGGGCAGTGGACAGCAACAAGATGTAGCAGGAGATGGCTTGAGGAAGTGCTTAAGAGCAGGAAAAGGGGGGGTGAGGTGGGTTTGAGGGGAGAGGTTATTCCAGAGGCAAGGGAGTCTATCACCTCTGGCCAATCTTCCCCACGACGTGAAAACCAGACTTCAGCTCAACTTCACTAAGCTCCAGCACTGGCTTACTTCCCATTGACTCTTTCTGAATGCCAAAAAAAAAAAAAAAACAGTCTCCATGACCTTTGGCACACGGCAGAGACTTGCTAGGCTCCCTGTTCTCCCCACCTTCCACACCCTGGATGGGACACACCTGAGCACACCTCCTCCTTCAGATACCTTGGTGTATAGCTGGATCCACACCTAAACTCTTCTGGACACATCGATGCCATTGTGAAAAAACTGCACCCCAAGCTAGGCGCCCTATACAGGAACCGTAATAGCAGCCCTCTTATGGCCAGGCCTGCGATTGTCCAGAAGATGAGTCTCCCTATCTTTGACTACTGCAACATAGTCTACAGTGCTGCTCCAAAATCCACCTTATCCAGATTGGACCCCCTTTTCAACTCCTTCTGTCCCTTCGCCCTGGACTCTCCTATAAGTACTCACCACTGTGATCTCTATCACTCTCTGTCTTTCCCCTCTCTTATTTTATTTTTTTTTTTTTATAGATGTTATTTTTGAGAGCCTCTCCCCTCCGCTGTTCCTCGGCGCCATCCCGGACATGAGACCCCTCCCTTCCGCACTTGCGACTTACCGCTGCGCGGCGGGGTGCTGGGAAGCGACTCAACCACCAGAAGCGGGTCCATGCCGGGGCGTCCTCCGGGATGGCGGCGGGGAGCAGCCGTGCTCACGGCTCCATTTTTCCACCAATTTTCCCCGGCGAGCATGGCGTGCAATGGCGCTAGTGACTGAAATGCGTGCATGCTCCCGTGCGCGTACCAGTCAAGCGTCTGCCGCGTCCCGCCTTCCCCTGTCTCGCGTGTTGTCGATCCCCAGCCTCCGCTGGGGTCAGGCAAACACCGACCGCCAATCCCCCACCCGGAGATGGAGAGCAGTCCACGGACGCCGATCCATCTCTCTCCCCGCCGACAACCCGTGCTCGCTCCTCGAACACGGTCGCCGGGCGTGGGCGAGTGTAGCGACCAGCGCCAACCTCAGCGCCACCGGCCAGCTTCCCTCTTATTAACAGTCATCTCCCACTGTGCCATATTCACCTCAAAATAACTGGTTTGGCTTCTACCCTCCTATTTGTCCTTTTCCCTCTCTACTCCCCCAGTTCCTGCTTACTTCCTTAGACTGACTGGCTCACGCACTTTCATGATCCCCCGCTGTTCTACCCTTGCAGGCCAATCTGCCTTCATCCACCGTTTCTCCAAAATCTGGAACTCCTTTCCTCATCAAATCCACCATTCCTCCTCCCTTCACTCCCTCTCCTCTGCCCTTCACAACTTCCTTTCATCAAATTGTTTAATTGTCTAATTGTTAGCAAGGCAAACAGGATGTTGGGATGCATCATAAGGGGGATCACCTCTAGGAGCAAGGAAGTGATTCTGCCGCTGTACAATGGACTGGTTAGACCACACCTTGAGTACTGTGTACAGTACTGGAGACCACACTTGAAGAGGGACATACAGCTCCTGGAGAGGGTACAGAGGAGGGCAACTAAGATGATACAAGGACTAGGGGATCTGACGTATGAGGACAGACTTGAGGAGCTCTGCCTGTTTTCACTGGAGGAGAGGAGAGACGGGGGGACATGACTGAGGTCTTCAAGTACCTCAAGGGAATAAATAGGGTAAACATGGAGGGATCTTTAGACTAAAGCAGGGAGGTATCACCAGAGGGCATGGTTTGAAGTTGGAAGGTAGAAGGGTGAGGGGGGAAAAGAGGAGGAGGTTTTTCACTGAGAGGGCGGTGGACCCTTGGAATGCACTGCCTGGCGAGCTGGTTCAGAGATCCACAGTGGAGGGCTTCAAGAGAGGGTGGGACAGACACAGAAAGTAGATGTATCAGATGATGGCCTGTCCCAGGGGGGTGGGGATGGATGACAGGGGTTTCTGGAACACAAGGGGGTGTGGGGACCCAACTAGGGATCTGAGGTTCGAGCAGACTCGACAGACCGTAAGGCCTAATCTGCTGGCAAATAGTATGTTAGTATGTTAATTGTACCTGCTTCCCCCAATCCTAAGCAATCTCATTCCCTCTTTCTTCTCTCCACCCCACTAGCTAGGACTGTTCTTATTTATAGTAGTCGCTACACAATTAAATGTCACTCATCTCTGTCATACTGTTATCTGCAACTACCCTGTGTAACCAACACAGTTGTATGGCACTTTCTCTTTTTTGTTTCACTGTTATTCGCAATAGAAACATAGACTTTGACAGCAGATAAGGACCACTAGGCCCGCCTAGTCTGCCCATTTCCCTTAACCACAGGATAGGCCGCAGATCCTAGTTAACCAACAGCCTAATCTTCCTGCCCCTACAAGAATTGCCTTATGTCTGTCCCATGCATTTTTGAATTCTCCCACAGTTTTAGACCCTAACTTCCTCAGGAAGGCTGTTCCATGCATCCACTACCCTCTCTGTGAAATAATACTTCTCACATTGCCCTGAACCGCCCTCCTTCTATCTTTAAATTGTGTCCCCTTGTTCTTGCAAGTCTCTTTTTCTGAAAGATGCTACCCTCTTGGACTTTGTTGATTCCTTGAGGTGCTTGAGAGTTTCTATCATGTCCCCCCTCTCCCTTTTCCTCAGCGTGTATTAAGCTCCTTTAGTCTCTCCTCATACGGCTTCTCTTGCAGACCCTGCACCATTTTAGTTGCCCTCCTCTGGACTGCCTCTATCCTGTCTATGTCCTTCGGAGATGGGGTCTCCAGAACTGAACACAGTATTCCAGATGGGGTCTCACCAACTGTCTGTACAGAGGGATAACAACTTCCTGTTTCTGCTGCTGATGCCTCTCCTTATACATCCCAGTATACCTGCCCCTCCCTACTGCCTTCTCATGCTTGCTAACCTTAAGGTCATCTGATATGATTACCCCAGGTCCCTTTCCTGTTTTGTTGTTGTTACTACCTCCCCACCCATTGTGTATTCTTCCCAGGTTCTTGTTTCCCAGGTGCATTATTTTGCACTTTTGCATTGAATCCTAGCTGCCATAAGTCTGACCATTCCTCCAACCTTTGCTAAGTCCCTTTTCATCCTTTCCCACGCCTCCTTGTGTATCAACCCTGTTGCAGATCTTGTGTCATCTGCAAAAGGTATACTTTTCCTTCCAGTCCCTCTGCAATGTCACTGATGAAGACATTAAAAAGGACTGGACCCAATATTGAACCCTGCGGTTCCCCACTAGTAACCGCCCTTTCTTCAGAGTGGACTCCATTTACAATTACCTTCTGTGTCCTGTTGTCCAGCCAATGTTTTACCCAGGTTACCACCCTGGGACCCACTCCCAGGCTGGTTAATTTGACTAATAATCTTTTGTGTGGGACTGGGCAATACAGTCCCAGTACAATACCCCTTGTACTTTACTGTAATATGTAGTTGTTATCCTGCTACTCTGTATAGTTATTATCATGCTAGTCTGTACAGTTACATTCATGTACTGCTATTGTATTAAGTGTTTCCTCATTTTGTTGCCTGTACACTATCATATATACTCCCTGTTCCCTCCCCTCCAGGTCGCACCAGGAGACGAGAAACTTGTTGTTCAGTGTGCCTTCCTATTAAAACATTTCAATAAATAAAAATACAGGAGAAAGCTAGTTTCCCAGCCGAGGTGTGTGCACATGGGAGGGCGAAGGAGCGGAGGCAATTTGAACGTGAATTGTAGGGGGAGGGAGTAGCAGTATTTAGGAGAGAGGAGAGATAGGAAGGAAGAGTACCAAACTAATATTTGGATACGAAAGTGGAGCAGTGGGACGTATGTTTCTGTGATGGGGATTGGAGGGGCAGGGAGGAGAAGAGTTCACAGTGATGTGTCAACATGGGTGGGAATTTGAGGCGAAATGACAGGCGGTTGAAGAGGGCGTCTAGTTTGGCAAGAATGAGTGGATGGAGCTGCGCTGAAGACAATGTCGAAGCATAGTAAAAGCTGGGAGTATCATTTGATGATAGGTTCGTCTGACTGAGATCTGAAGACTGCCCTTGTGACAGTAGAGTAGACACGATTTGGGACATAGCTTGGAGTGAAGGTCTTCAAGTGGGAGAAGTCTAGTGAGGGGGGTCAAGCCACACTCCTAGGTATCGAGAGAAGTGTTGGCAAGTCAAGAGAAGGTAGGGAGGGTGGAGAGCCTGGCAAGTTTCTGTTTGGAGCCAAACGTCATGGCTTTGTTTTTTTAGTATTCATTTTTAGGCAGTTGTCACTGAACCAGTCAGATACTACGGTAACGTCATGCTGGAATGGAGTTTGGACGGCAGAGGGACCTGATAGGAATAGGATGGTGTCATCCGCATACATATGGATCTTGGCATGGGTACATACAGAGGGGAGGTCATTATTAACAGAGGAAAGAGGACAGGTCCAAGGATTGAGCCCTGGGGGACGCCAGCAAGGATAGGGAGGGAGATAGACAGGACATTGCTGATTTTAAATGACTGAGACCAGCCAGTTAAGTAGGAGCTAAACCAGGAGACAGTGGCTGGGGAAAGGCCAGTGCCGCTATTTCTGTAAAGAAGAAGAGGGTGAGAGATGGAGTCAAAGGACTTTGCAAGGTCAATGAAAATGGCTGAGGTGATCCGCCCTTGATCCACTGCAGAGTGGATGGTGTCTGTAAAGTGAAGGAGGGAGGAGGGTGGTTAAGTGGAGTTTCCTAAAACCTGATTGGAGTGGGGAGAGAATATTGGAAGCAGAGAGGAAGTCATTTAGCCTTGAGAGGACAAGTGATTCTTGGATCTTGGCAAGTGAGAGAGAAGTGATATGGGGCAGTAGTTGCCAGGGACAGTGGGGATAAAACCCTTTAAGAAAGGGTATGACAGTAGCTGACTTTCAGGCTGAAGGAACGGTAGAGGAGGAAACAGATTGAGGAGGTAAGATAGAGGGGTCAAAACTAAGGGAGCAGAGACTTTTAGGAGTCTAGGGTGCAAGCTGTCAGGGCTGGATTTGGAGGAAGTCAGGGTGCCAAGGGCTTGAAGGACATCTGCTGGGGATAACAGAGGCAGCTGAAAACCAGAGGCCTGTGTGGGGGAAGGGGGAGGAGCAGAAGAGGAGGGGTAGGTCTTGCGGAAGGGCACAGGTTGTTAAGAACTTATTTAGCGCATCTGCAACAGAGAGTAGGGTCGAAACAAGGGAACTAGACATGCAAAGAGTAGATGGGTTGGGGGTTCAGAGAAGGGATGCAGGAGCGAACAAAGATAATTTCAGAAGGAGGATAAAGAGTTATGGAGGTGTGCAGGCGGAGGTTCAGAAATGGTCAGATTTAGCCAGCCTGCGAGGCGGTTGGATTTCGCTTCACTGCCAGCTGACCAGGGTTTGGAGCAAGCCGGGGAACTGGAGGGCCAGCAGGGGAGAAGGCCTGAGCGCCCCAAGGGCAGCTCGTCTTCTCCAGGGAGGGGGACAGCATCTTGGCGCACGTCTGACCCCAGGTGGAGGCCTGGGGCACAGCAAGCTCAGAGGCTGAAAGCAAGGGGAGGATGTCGCGGACATCGGCGCTATGTGCCTTGACATCAGGGGTACTCATGATGCCCTGCAAGAACACTGGAAAAAGGACTTTCCAGGCTCCGGCAGATGGACTCCCGGAGCAGACCCCTCATAGCTCCCGCCTTTCCTGTCCGGATCCCTACCTAAATGCAAAAGTTCGGGTGTGAAGCCCACCTCACTCCCCACCTCCTGGGCGGGGAGAGCTGCAGTTCCATGGGGAATCTGGATGGCTCAGGTAGGTGTCAGGAGTGAGGGCAGCCTCCATTGGGGGCCCTGAAGGAGCGGAGCTTGGGAGTTGTGTAGGAAGGGTAAAGAGAGATTAAAAAAAAAAAAAAAAAAAAGAAATAGAGCTGGCCTGCCGAATATGCTTGGTTCAAACTTTTTCAGAGGGTTCTGTATTTCTGCAGGTCAGCTGGGTCGCAAGTGGTTTTGAAGCATCGCCAGGTGTGGTCATGAGCTTTGCAGGTGGACAGGATTTCCTGAGAGATCCAGGGATTGTGATTTCGCTTAGCCTGATCAAGTTTAGTGGAGCATGGACATTCCAGACTTTAGGAAGAGTCTTGTGAATTGACAAGAGCAACATCAACAGAGGGAGTTATGAGGACCAG
The DNA here is from genome assembly GCA_016271365.2 of Neoceratodus forsteri. Lineage (NCBI taxonomy): Eukaryota > Metazoa > Chordata > Ceratodontiformes > Ceratodontidae > Neoceratodus > Neoceratodus forsteri. Next base: position 378,596,132 of record JADMNL010000023.1, on the reverse strand, counting down.
TGACCAGTTAGCCATGGACAGGTCAAGGAGTAATTTATACAAGTCAAGTGTTTTGAGGGGTCGATACTGGATGTCTTTAGGAGGGTTAGGAGGAGGTTGAATCTTCTGACGAGAAGGTGGGCAGTGATCGCTGAGCACATCTGGCAGAACACCTGCAGAGCTGATGCGGTGAGGGTGGGTTGATAGTACCCAGTCTAGCAGGGTATGGGACTGGGAATGATGGTTGAGTCGAGCTGGTACATTGTACTCTTCAGTTGAGGTATTTAAGAGCCACCTAAAGTCCCACCATTTCACTGTGGCCTTCCCTGATATTATTTAATGCTGATGAATGAAGTGACTACCGAATCTATTTATTTGCATTATTTTATCTGTTATTACTGTTTTAAAAAATGTAATTATGTATGCTTTTTCACTCCCTACTTGTCTTTATGTGAGGCGCACAGAGCCCCCAGGAATGGGTGCCATATAAATAAACTTTACCTTGCCCTACCATTGATCATCTGGGTTAGGTTTAGTGTTTCAATCTGGAGACTTGTGTTACGTGATGAGGGGGGAGAGCCAGACCAGACTGAAGTGCAAAGCAGGATCGGTTCTCCTGTAGATGAAAGGGTGGTAATGGAAGTAACACAGGAGGCAAGGGAGGAGGGAGGGAGTTTGGGGGAAGGCATACAAAACTTCACCAAAGAGTGGCGATGAGAGCAGTAAAGTGAGCTTCGCCAGGAGGAGTTCATGAGATGTGAAACAGCTTCGTAATGGGTGACAGTGCAAGAAATGGAGCTGCAGGAGTATATTGCAACTCCTCCTCCTCTTTTTTCCTCGGTAGAGGTTACAGTCAGGGAGAGCAAGCTGATTGTTTGGGACGTTGAGAGGACAGCCACGTTTCCATGATGCACAGAATGTCTGGGGAGTGATGCATCACCCAGACTTTTACATCATCCAGTTTAGGAAGGAGGCTACAGGTATTAATATGGAAGAACATCAAGCCCTTGGGGACATCCTGTGGAAGGGAAGGGTTGGGGGGGCAGGGTTTAGCTCAACATCCCCTGCTAGGAGTAGGAAAAAGACTAGAAGGTGATAATGGGGGAATGTCTTTTAGCTTTAGACTGCATCTTCGAGAGGGAGACGCTTGGAGGGGCTGAAGCAGGCGCATGACAGATGACTCAGACTTTATGAGGAGGTGTTGCATAACCCGGGTGAATTGTCAGTGCACAGTTTGGAAGGGGTTGGGGGAGGGAGAGACGGGGAGCAACAAATGAGTAGGTAGGCTACAAACACAGAGGGCATGTTGTGGGTGGGAAGGAGTTAAAGGGCTGAAACTGGGTGGGGAGAGACAGGAAGAAAGAAAGGAGGGTTAGGAGGGGGTGGAGGAGAATACGGAGGAGGCCATGAAGTCCTGAGGAGAGGCAACAGTGCCCTCTAGTGGCCAAGAAATATATGACGTAGATAAGTAAAAGTGAAGCACAGAGGCCTCTAGTGGCTGAACAATATAAGATGTGGGTGAGGATCAAACGATAGGGGGTGGACTAAAGTACAAGTGGAGCACACTAGGTGTAGATATTAACAGGTTGGGTGGCCTAATGGATAGCGTAGCAGTGTTTGGAACAGGCTGGATAGCTCAAGCAAGGGTTCGAGCCCCACGAGGGAGGAAGGCAGAGAGGGGGGACGAGACTAAGAGGGTTGTCTGCTCAGGGAGAAGGGGGAGAGGGAGATCAGGAAAGCTGAGGGGCAGGGTACCATAATTTCTATTTAGAATTGAGGGGAAATGCAAGGGAAAGCACAGCGTCCCCTAGAGGCTTAACAGTATATGCTGCTAAGGGGATAACAGACATCTGGTTGATCACGTGACCTGGTCACCTGACTAAGACTGCCTATAAAAGAAATGCCTCCTACTTCCCTGTTTCACTTGGTACATCTCCTAACTCTACATTTCCTTATACTTCCTAAATGTCATCCTTTTCTCTTTCACCATCTTGGTCACCTCCCTAGAGAACCACAACGGGCTCTTTTTTCTTCTGATTTACTCACTTCATTCACTAAAATCCACCCTCCTAAAGTCCAAGACCCTCATCCTTGGGTGGTTTGCCTCTGTTCCCATCTTAATGTTAAACCACACTAAAAGGTTGTAACCCCCACCCCCCTGCCTTTTTGCAAACGACAGGTGGTATGCTGTTTGAATCTGACAGCAGTACCAGGTGGGGACTGGGTTCGGGGAGGAACAGGTTACTTGGCACAAGGGCTAGGTTTGGCTACTCTGCACAGGGGCACCCAAGTAATTCCGAACACAGGAAGCAATAACTGTAATGTCCAATACCAGGAATGGGATTCTAAAGTGTGGCTTTATTCACATCCAAGCAGAACAAACAAAGCACAGATGGACCCCCACGGGGCTACACTTCTGGTAATGCAGATTAAAAAGAATCAGAAACACTTCTTCAACACTTCAGCCCTCAGGCTCTGAACCCACCGGGCACACAGACCAGACTTGCACACTGCTTTGGGTACATAGCCCGAACATGTACACTATCTGGGATTCCCCGGTTCGGCTCCCTTGCTGGCCACTTGGACACCTTCCATATGTCATGGAAACATTTTCTGGTGGCTCCCTAAACCACCTAAGAGCACTTCAGCTCTATCAGGGAAACTTCCTTTTAATCCCACGTCTGGGTACTTTCCTCAGGCACTGGCCAAGTACCTGAGAGAAAGTAAAGGGCCACAGAGCAAATCTGTAGAGGTGAATTTGGTTACTACTGATGGGGGGTCTCCCACCTCTCGCTTCCACAATTCATACCCGGCCATTCCTCTGGACATTAAACATCTCTTTCTGAAAAGCTTGGCAATGTAGATTAAGGGTAAATGTATGTCATATTTCCTCTACTTGTCTTGCTTTCCCATTGTGCTGGGCTTGAACATACTTTTACTTGGCTTAGCCCATTGCTCTAGGCCTCCCACCGATTTAGCAGTCCAATCCCCACTTTACTTTACTCTTTGTGCTGGACTTGAACATACTTTTACTTGGCTTAGCCCATTGCTCTAGGCCTCCCACTGATTTAGCAGTCCAATCCCCACTTTACTTTACTCTTTGTGCTAGACTTGAACCTACTTGAATTAACTGGCAATGTCTACTACACTAGACCTCCTACAAATTAAGTAGTCCAATCCCCACTTTCCAACAGTTCAGGTGAAAACATAGGCCCTACGTCAGAGCAAACTCACCCTTTGGTTGCAGGTGCCCTACAGGTGATTCCTCACAGGAATTTCTATCCCACAGCTTCTGGTGCCGCAGCACAACTTGAAATAAGGCAGCTTCTTCCTTAGCCGAACCAGAGGGTTGCCTGGAAGACAGGCAAACTTTTTCACCCCCATCCCCTCAGGGATGGGTCACATGGACCAGTAACAGCGGTCCCCAACACTTCCTAAACACCTTACTGTGTTCCTCTTTTGGTGGAAACACACACCTCCCCTACAGTAGCTCTATGACAGAGTTTAAGGCTCAAAGAGCCTGTCCACAGACTGCTGTGCTGCTCCTCTCTTCTTGACTGCACACAGACTCTGTTCAAACTCCCCAACATTCTATCCTAACTTCCAACTGCAGATTCCAATGTGGCTCATGCAGCTGTGAGAGTTCTATGGTGATGTCATCCCTCAGTCTCAGCTGAGAGTGAGACAGTGTGAAATCCATTTAACTGGAGTTTCACAAGCTGCCTTCCCTGCCTACCACTAGGTCTTACTGGGATTCTAGTAACCCCGGGTAACAGGGGGTTAAACAAGGTGATCACTGGTACCTAGGAAATTGTCCACTGCAACGTCTACAATGCTGTTCCAGTTTGCAAGAACCAGGTCCATCACTGTCCCGCCCTAGTCAGTTCACTGACTAGCTGCCCAAAATGCCCTTGTAGGGAGTCAAGGATGGTCCTACTCTTTGCTGAAGTGGCACTTGGAAGACTCCAAGCAACATCTAGCAGACTGAAGTCACCAATTAGCAGCGCCCCCCTTACTTGCCATCCTGATGATGGCTCCCAGTGCCTTATCCACATGAGGGCTGTCTTTGTGAGGTTCCCCACATGAGGACTGTATTTGTGAGGTCCCAAATACAAGGGGTGCAACTGTGTTGTCTCCACATATGAAAGTACACATTGTGAGGGACTCCAGTACGAGAGCTGCCTTTGCAAGGTCCCACCATAAGAAGGCTGCTTTTGTGAATTCCAACGTGATGGCTGCCTTTGTGACGTCCCTACACACAGGCCATCTTTGTGAGGTCTACCCATATGAGGCTCCGACATACCAGGGCTGCCTTTGCGAGGTCCTACATACAAGGGGCTGACTTTAAAAGCCCTCCCATGTGCATCGGGTGGGGCGGGGCGGGGGCGAGCCTGCAAGAAAACCTATCAGGCAGAAGTTCATCTTGTATGCCAGGCAGATATTCCTCTTGAGCCCCCCACCCACCAAAAATGAAAATTACGTACCTACCGCAATTCTTGATTTTATTGTATATTTTCACCATTCATCATTGAAGGTTCCTACACCAGAGGCGCTAGGATCCCGTGGGAGCTATTAGCTTAGAGAGTTTTTTCTATGGGAGGAGCTGGCACTGGGACGATCGAGGCTGATGCACTGCGTGGTGCTCGAGGGATGGCCAATAACCGATGCAGACTCTGCCTCAGTTCTGCATGCTAGAGAGAGAGTGAAAAATAGAGAGAGAGAGAGAGGGCAGGGCAAGGAGCCAAGGGACAGTAAAAGGAAATATGAACAGAAAATGGAATAACGCCGCACAAGAGGAGGGGAAATTACCTAGGGGTCTGGGACAGGGACCCCAACCACTGAGCAGGCCAAGTGAGGAATTGAAAAGGTAAGGAGAGGAAGAATAGAAAAGATAGAGAGAGAGAGAGTAGAGGGAAATGAGAGATGCATATGGCACCCCCAGCAGAGATGCCAAGGACTCCTGGGGACCAGAAGGAAACCTTACTGCTTGACTCCATTCCTCAAATAAACCACTACAGAGAGATAGAGAGTGCACAGAAGCCTTCAGGCTGGACAGGATTTGAAGGCAAGACTAGGATGCTGTACAAAGCTGGGTACAAACACAGCAGAGCAGTCTATAAGGCAGGGCGTATCTTGAAGGTGCACTCTCCTGGTCCACTGGAGATGGAAGGGGGCCATACGTCTCTCATTCCTGTCCCTTAAAAAAAAAAAAAACCTCAGAAGTGGGGACAGGACCCACCCCTGGGCAGGATCCCCCTAACGTTAACCTCTTAAACAGAAGGGGTTTAAGCTTTAAGAGGAGGACATCACCTACTCCCAGCCAGGAATGGTAGGAGGGAGACAAAAGGTTGTCCGAGTGGAGTCCCTCTTTGAGGATTAAAAAGGGGGACCCTGCCCCAGGTTAACCCATATAGGTGAACTTGAAATGGTGAGGATATACTGGGTGAGACATGGACCCCCGATGCCTGGGAGAGGGAAGGCGATCCTCTTAACTTCTGTCTCACCTTGCGGGAGAAACAAATGGGCCCCTTGAAAGGGAGGCAATCACCCTAACCCGGGCCAAGGGGGATAACCGGGAGAGGCAAAGCCACACTGTCCGCCTAATGCAGAGTGCAGTTCCTGCCAGCCCAGAAACTACCTCATTGGCATCGTAAGATGCCCTTGTTTGGTGTCTTGCTAGCTCTAGGCCCCTAGCAGAAAGGCAAATGGCTTGCCTGGTTGCCTCTATGTCACGTAAGGTTGCTAGGAACTGTTCCAACATCATCCATAGGTATCTAGCATAGGCAGCCATATGTGCCTAATGCGCCGAGTCACATAAAAGACGACGTGCCGCTGAGAAGACTCTCCTCCAAAGCGGTCAAACTCGTCGGAGTTAGATTCCGGGGGGCAGTCGTGTCTTGGGCTACGATGCCCAGAAGGGGTGTCCAGGAGGGCTATCCCGAAGGAAGGGTGAGGCAAGAAACCTGGCGACCTCTGGAGTGCGCAGTTACATGTGCTGGCAGTCCCTTGGGGCTGGAGAAGGAGCAGAGCGGTTCTGCCAGTCCAGCTGTGATGTTTCCGAGAAAGGAACTGGCCATGGAGGAACAACAAAATTCTCCGGGCTGAACTCCCTAAAGGAGACGACGATCGCATGGTCAGGATTGCGATTAGTGAAGTGAGAAGTATGGAACTCCTCCAAAGCCTCGACAGGAACCGCTGACAGATGGTGATATCGCGCCTGAAGACAGATGGATCGAAGAATCCTCTTCCTCTGGAGAGGAAGAGCGAGGAGGCGGAGCTCTGTTCAGATTCTGGGGCTGCATGGCGTTCTGGTTGGGAGACAACCTGGCCCAGGGCTCATAAATAGCATGGACAAGCAGCCGCCGCCGACCTGAACTGATCCCAGGTCAGAGGCCCAGAAGGGCCCAAAGATGCCTGGGAGAGCACAGGGAGGAGGCAGAGGATCTGTAGGAGGGGTAGAAGTCTGGCGAGCCAGAACAGGATCCCTGCTAGGACTACGGGAGTGTGCAGAAGACCCCTCACAAGGGAGGAGACTGCGCAAAACGCCCACTGCAGGTCGCCCAACTATACATGGGTGGTTAAAGTGGTACCCTAGAGAAAGGACCCCACGATGGGGCAACTGGAGTCGGTCTGTCCCTTGCTGGCAGCTCCTTTCCCCACCTGTTGCAGACCCCCCTACCCCCGCTGAGGAGAGCGAAGGAGTGAGGGGTCAGCATTATGACTCCTCCCAGGGCCACCAGCAGCTCTAGAAGTGGGTATACGTGCCACCCCAGACCCCCTCAAGCTCCCCCTTCAGAGAGGGACCTGCCCTCGGTTGTTCCTGAGTGCACGTAATGGTGGGCTCTGAGACGATCCCAGCACCAGAACAGGCAGCCGAAACTGTCCCAGAACCCAATGCACGCCCACGCTACCGCAAATCTAAACTGGCCCTGACTACGACGCTGGCCCCTCTGCTGGCAGACCCAGAGGAGTTGGCCCCAAAGCAGGGCCCACCAGGGAACGACGAAGTACAACGGGACCACATTGCCAGGCCTAACTGGGTGATGGGACTCCTCAGAGCCAGGTGCCCTCCCTGGCCATCCCGATCATCCTCCTCTGAAGATGATTTGTGAAAGGCAGGAGGCCACCCCCAAAACGCTCCCGTTCATGGCGGCGTCGGTGGCACCGGATGTGGGCCTAGGGCGTACCACAACTCCACCCCTCTCACTGATTCTGGGGGTGGAAATGGAAGCCAGGGCGGCACCAACAAGCGGTGCTGAGGACTCCGTCAGCTTGGGCTCAGCATATAGCCGCGCCCATATCAGGGGTGGCTGCGCTTCCGAGGAAGCGGTGGACTGAGAGGGATGCTTAGCTGCCCCCCCCCGAGGAGACTGACTGCCCACCCGACACCTCTAGCAGGCCTGTAGTCTCAGCGAGACCGGAATCAGCAGAGGCCTGCTCCCTCCCAGTACGTGTTGTACTGGAGGGTGTGACCTGGGGGAAAAGCCCAACATCCTGTCCTTGGAATCCCAAGACCGACACCGTCCCCTGAAGGTGGGAGGATCACAATCCACCTTCAATGCTCGCATTTCAAGGATCTGGCGGTCCAGGGAGAAACAGGCATCACCATTGTCCATATCATTTTGGGGACCCATGCAGGAAAGACAGCGATTATGACGGTCCGTTATGGTCATGGACTTGCCACAGGAGCACCGACAAATGGGGGCGGGGCACATCCAGTCTTAGATTTAGAAGAAGGCCCTGAACCAGACACGACTGTCACAAAATATAACTACAGAAAAAGACTCGGCGCTGTAGAGACTGAGAGTAAAAGAAATAAAAGAAACCGTTTCAGCCAGTTTGAAGAATCCTACGGCGTTGATTGATGGCAACGCAGAACCTTTCGGAGGTTGAAGCGGGCAAACTTTTTCGAATACGCAACAGCAATAGCTCAGCTCCCACGAGGTGACACATTCTCGATGGTGGGAAACACAAAACTGAGGCGGAGGAGGAGTCGACGTCGGTTACTGGCCAACTCTCGAGCGCCATGCAATGCGTCGGCCTAGAGAGCGGTGCAGTCCCATCAACTCCCCCTAGGGAAAAAAATTCTAAGCTAATAGCTCCTGCAGGGTCCTAAAGCATCCGGCGTATGACTCACCTGTGATGAATGGTGAAGACACATACAGTTAAGATCTGAGAAATCTCTTCGTCCATTTTTGCTGACAGGAAAAAGTGGGCTAGGAAATCTCTCCAATTTCCAGCCATGTCCCAACTTTAAGTACAGCAACTGCAGGAGACAATAAACAATCTGAATTTACATTTGCAGATTTTGTAGCAGGCAGAGATAAAACCAGACAACTGCATCAAAAAGAAAGAACAAAATGAAAATTACGTACTTACTGTAATTCCTGATGATCTAGGAATATCTTCACCATTTATTCACAGTAATGGGTCAGAGTACCAAGCTGAGAAGAACCCTAGAAATAGGGCAGAAGATTGAAGAGCTCACTCAGGACTGAACTGATTCAGAGCAGTCCTTTAAAGTGGAACACTGTGTGCAAATAAATCCACGGCACAGTGTGTAAGAAAAATGCACACTGTAACCCAAGTTGTAGTCTTGCAATGCATGACTAACAGGTGTAGACAGAATCTCTGCCAGGGACATGGATTAGTAATGGAGGAGTCTACTAGTACCTGGCTTCCAAGGATGTATATCCTGACCAAGAAGGGATTAAAACAGCTTGCCCTCGACCCGGATACACTGACTGGAGAAGGCTGATACTCTCAACTGGAAGCAAGGAGACAAGGAATTGGACTGCTTGAAGTCTAGAAACGAACCAGTCAAGAGATTACCCGTTGAACATCCAGAGGTAAGAGGGGCCTTGTCCATAATCTGGAAGCCAGCAGGAGACAGACAACACAACAGAAACAGAAAGTGACAGCAGAGGAGACCAAAGGTCCATCTAGTCTGCCCAAGAGTTTCCGAGACCTACTACAGGTCCCAGGATCTAGCCTACCACCTGGCTTTTGTCTCTTCCTGATCCTGCTTTTAAACATTCCTCAAATGGGAGTCCTTGAAGACCCTATATTATCTTGGTCGCCCTTCTCTGCATGGTCTCCAGCCTATCCCTATCCTTCCTAAGGTGCAGGCTCAAAAACTGGACACAGTACTCCAGGTGAGGCCTCACCAAGGACCTACAGAGTGGGAGGATCACCTCCTGGTTCCTACTGTCAAATCCTCTCCTATACACTCTAGCATTTTGTTTGCTTTGCTGTAAGCTTTGTTGCATTAGCACGATTGCTTCGGGTGTTGCTTATGATGACCCTAGGTCTCTTTCTTCCTGTGAGGTACTGAGTTTGACCCCACTGAGCCAGTAATCTGTCCTGGGAGTTCCTTCACCCAGATGCAACACATTGCACATCTTGCACTGAACCTGCCACATTAGTTCACCCAAGTTTCAAGCCTTTACAAGTCTTTTTGCAGGTCCCTGATCGCCTCCACGCTGTAAACTCTATTGCCTAATTTAGTGTCATCCAAGAGTACAAGCTTGCCCTGGATGCCTACACTGATGTCACTAATAAACATGTTAAACAAGACCGGGCCCAAGACTGAGTCTTGGGGTACACCCACTAGTGACACCTTCCTCATTTGACCTCACCCGTTGACTACCACTCTCTGACTCCTATCACTGAGCCAAATTCCCACCCACATGACTACGGTCTCGGCAGTGCCTAGGTCCTCCAACATTTTCAATAGGCGATTCTGTGGCACAGAGTTGAGGGCCTTGCTGAAGTCAAAGTAGAGGAGGTCCACTGGGTGGCCCTTGTCCAATTCCCTAGTCACCCAACAAAGAGCATTAATGAGGTTTGTCTGGCATGACCTACCTGCCACAAAACCCATACTGTCTGCCATCCTGAAGACCATTCCTTTCTAGGTATTCTACTAGATCCTGTTTAATTAAGGTTTCCATTAGTTTCCCCACTACAGATGTGAAACTAACCAGGCTGTAGTTGCCAGCCTTCTCTATACTCCATCACTTGTGGATAGGTACCATATCTACCCTTCGCCAGTCATTTGGTACAACACCTGTTAGAAGCGACAGGTTGAACAAATACGCCAAGGGGTCCACTAGTTCTTCAGCCAGCTCCTTCAGCACCCTTGGGTGGAGCCTGTCAGGTCCCAGTGCTTTGTCTGCATTTAGATGCAGCAGTACCTCTCTAACTCTGTCCGTGGTAACTGACAGTTTCCATTCGTGATTTCCTTTATCGGTGGCTTTGATGACGCTTTCAGGCAGCGGTCCAATGTGTTCCTTGGTGAACACCGAGCAGAAGTTTTTTCATAACAGAGGCCTTCTGCCCGTCGTCCTCGATGATCTTGCTTCCATCTATGAGTTTGACTATCCCCCCCCCTTTCTTTTTTCCCTAATGTGATGAAAGAAAAGCTTATTGCTGGTTTTGATTCCCTCAGCAATCCTAAGCTCTGCAACTGCCTTTGCCAGCCTCACAGTCTTCTTTGCTTCCTTGCTCTTCTGTGCTAATTGTCTCAGCTATCAATACTCTGGTTCCTTTTATGTTTGTGGAAAGCTTCTCTTTGGCTCTAATTACTTTCTTGAATTGGTCAGTGAACCATTTTGGTCTTTTGTGTTTTTTTCTTTTCATCACTGACCTGATGTAAAGTTCTGTAGCTTTTGTTATGGCTTGTTTAACTAGCCCCTAGATGTCTTTCACCTTTAACTTTTCCTGAACCCTGGATAGTTTGCCCCCTAATTATCAGTTTCATTTTTTTTCAAAATTGGATCCCCTAAAAGTCAAGACCTTCTCCTGGGATGGAGATTTTACATCCTGGGAACAACTCAAACCAAATGGAGTTGAGGTCACTATTTCTAGCGGTTCTTCAATCTTAGCAACTCCCACTACCTCTAAATTTGAGAGGACTACAGCGAGATGGTATCCAACCTAGTCGAAGTGCTCAACAGTTAGTTGAGAAGACAGTCTTGTAAAGCATCTACTACAGTTTGACTTCTCAAGGTTTTCACAATTGGGATACTCAGTCATCGTCTGGCATGTTCAGATCACCAACACCACACTTTCTCCTTTTTGTACATCTCTGATTTCTTCTGAAAGTGCCTCATCCCTCTCCTCTGCCTGACCTGGCAGTCTGTACAACACCCCATGTAAATCTTTCCTGATGATGAGCTGAGCTGTACCCATAGGGATTCTACACCTTCCTTTGCTAACGTTGAATGAAGTGGCTGTTATTCCATCACGAACATACAGTGTACCCTCCCTGGCACCCTTACTATCCTGTCTACAGGGTGAATAATCTGGGACCGAGAGGTCCTAATCAGGTACTCCTCGCATCCTGAAGGGTCCTCTGTTGTGTTAGGTCCTATTACCCTCCTAGCATTAAGTCACACCTCCTCCTTCTCTCTCCCTCCCTATTTAAATCCCTACAGCCGCATCCCCTTTCTATCTAGCCCAACAGCCCCTTGCAGGGTTCCCCACATTCTTCAGGGGTCTCTCTGGGACACTGCCTTATCCCCTTCTCCCTGTTCCCCAGTCCCTTGCAGAATTCCTCACATACTGAAGGGGCTCCAAGGCTAACTCTTCCCTCCCCCACCCTCACCCCTCCCTCTCCTTTCTCCCTTTTCTTTCAAGCAGGTACTTGTTTACTTATCAACCTGGCACTTATTATTGTCCACTCTTTCTACCCATTATGCGCAACACTGTTATAATACTGTTCGTAACACCTGTCTTACAACTGTATGTTAATGTTGATCTTGTAACTTGAATGTTTTATGTCTCATTCCTATCGTACCTCTTCCCCCCCAGGTCGCAACGGGAGACGAGCGACTTCAATCAATCAATCAATATCTTTATTTATCCAGGTGGGCACCACTGAGCAAGCTCATTTATAAGGTGGACCTGTGGTCCTACATTAATAATACAGAAAGACAAGTTACAATAGTACAAACAGTAAAAATAACTGCTATTATAGCAAAAATGCACATTTACAGGTAATATACATTGAACATAGATCTACAAGGAGTCATGGATAATGAACTTGTGCTGGATCCAAACCCAAAAGCTGTGCATTTTGTAGTGAGACATGTCAGGGAGAGGGCAGGCATACCAGATAGAAGATATCAAGCGCATGATGTAGGGAGAGGTGGGGAATTGGGGTGCAAGTGAAGAGGACCCAACTGTTAGAGCAGAGTGAGGAATTGGGAGGGCGGAGGACCGTACGAAAGGCAACTAAGCGATTTTTGCCCCAAAACACGGCGACATATGGAGGAGAAAAGCTGCCATTGTATTAACTGCAAGAGGAGGAATATAGTAGCAGGGGCATAACTGGGTGGGTCCTGGAGGTTGGGGCAGAGGGAGGTGTTGGATGGACGAGGGACGAATACTTTTGGGGTGAAAGGCGATAATTATCCCCAAGTGCGGTAGCATGTGCTAGAATCAGGCTGCAGCTGTTCAGAGCATCAAAGAATAAGATATGGGAGTTCGGCAATAAATCCTGTGGATCTGCTGGTGGGCATGCTAGAGGCAGAGGCACACATTTCAGCTGGGGGGGGGCCACCGTTTGTGGGCCGCCGTTTGAGGGAGGGAGGTTAGTTAGTGTCTAGTAAAGCAGGTGCAAATTTCCGTAATGCCATCACGGTAAAGCCCTTTTGAACAAAGGGTACTTACTGGGGTTTTCAGCTTCATTATTTTTGGGTTTTATTCCATATTGATGAGAGTGAGAATCCAAAGGCGGCTCTCCTGACTCGTGTGAGAGTGCCCTGGGTATATTTAGCAGGGAGTTGTGAGGCAGCTTCTGGGAATAATTCCTGGGCACAATCGGAGACAGACAGTCGACGATGTATTGAGGGAGTCTGCCACTGAGGGTTCTCTCTAAGTGTCCAGAGTGCTGCATTAAAGTTGCACCTATAGTGAAGTGAGGTCCAGCCCGTGGTGGCATATTGTGCGCAATGATGGGTAGAGAAGGGGAGGTCAGTGATGAGCGTATAGCTCTGTGGTGAAGCGTATCAATTTTCCAAGATAGGCCGTACATTACTGTATATGAAGTCTGCATAGTCAATTAAGGACAGGAATGTGGCTTGGACTAGTTGTTTCTTAGTCTGCTGTAAGAAGTCTTCTTATCCTGTAAAAAAGGCCAAGTCTTTGCCTTGATTTTTTCAACAAGTCTTCAGGTGGTCAGTAAAGGAGAGTTTACAGTCAATCAGACCCCAAGATATCTGAATTTGAACATACTCTAAGCACTCTCCCAGCATCGTGGTTATTGGGAGGAGAATGAGTTAGCGCCTGTAGTAGTTTCATGGGAAATAAATGGCTTTAGTTTTCTTAGCGTTTAATAGCAGTTTTATTGATTAGTTGGAGTTGCAGAAGGTTGAAATCTTTTTGTAGGTCAGTACAAGCTTCTTGTACAGCACTGTGTCATCCCTTGAATAAGTAAGTACTTGCATCCTTGATTCCCTCATCAATGTTGTTGATATACACTGCGAAGGAGGGACCTAACATGGATCCCTGAGGGACACCTCTTTGTAAGAGTTTTAGAACAGATAGTTAGCCATCCGCTTTCTGCTGGTATTTGTCTGTCAGATATTCAGAGAACCAGTTTAAGAAGCAGCATCCAGTACTAGTGTTTTTAGTGAGTGGGAGCAGGTGGTCGACTGTGTCAAATACTTTGCTGAGGTCAAGAAACACAGCACATACTGACTTTTTATGCTCCAACTCCAGTTGCCAGTCGTTGGTTACTTTAGCTAATGCCGAGACTGTACTGTGGTTGGCTCTGAATCCGGACTGGAGAGGGTTTAGTAATTTTTCTCTGTAGATGAAGGATCTTAGTTGGCCATTTACTATTTTTTCCAGTAGCTTCGAAAGTGTGGGTAAGAGAGAAATTGGCCTATAGTTATTAAGGTCGCAAGGGTCTCCAGATTTAAATAGCGGGATAATGTGTGCGATCTTCCATATTTGAGGGAGGGTACCTTGTGTTAGGGACAGGCTGAATAAATGAGTAATGGGCACTGCCAATATGTGGCATGCTATCTTTAGGAAGTATGCTTCAAGTGCATCTGCGCCTGCACTTTTCTTAGTATCCAGGTGGAGAATCAAGTCTTCCACTTCCTTGAGGGAAACCGATGAGAATGAGAAATGCTGACTAACGGAGCCAACATTTGGTGGGATCATGCCAAGTTGGGTCTGCAGGCTACATGCAGGCGAGTTATGGAAGGCTAAGCCTGCTGTGACAAAGTGCGTGTTGAATGCCTGCAGTGTCTCTTTTTTGTCATTGATTACTGTATTGTCAAAGGTAATTTTTGTAGGGAGCATATTTTGTGACGTGGCTCCTGCCAGTTCTTTGATTGTGTGGCCCAGAATTTGGAGGGACAATTGCCTGCAGTATCTAGTTCTGCTTGGTAATAGCAGGCTTTAGCTTCCCTAATCAGTTTGGTGCAGCGATTTCTGGCTGTTCTAAAGAGGCGCCAATCTTCCTCTTTTTGGGATTTGCAGGCAGTTTTCCAGAGTTTATCCCTGGACAGTAGTGCAGCCTTGAGATCTTGAGTGAATCAATGGCATTTCCTAGCCTTTATGCGTATTTTTGACAGAGGCGCATGTAGATACATGGCGTAGGTAATGATTTCATGTAGTATAGAAGAAAAAATTACTCACCTTAGTAATGTTTCTTCTAATGGAGTCTTGCTATATTATGACAGATGCAGTTTGTCCCACCATTAGAACTGCTGCGGAGGTGAAAGAGTTAACTTCCATGCAGTGCATGGAACCCTGAAAGCAAGCTCGGTGAGAAGCTCTGTTAGGGTGGTTTCAAACCGAAACGTCAGATCTTCTGAGCAAAACTCACTAAGGCTCTGTGTGGAAGCTGTAACCTACACTAGCCAACTGGCTACTAAAATATTCACACATTTTCCTGGTCCCAACACCAAGACTCAAGTCAGCGGACCAGAAACAACAAGATAAAATAAATAAACACAACACCCAAACATAAAAGTGGCATCAATAAGTGCCAACAGTGGACTGCCCACCCCATACCCGAAGTAGAAGTTCTGAGAGGGGCAGGCTGGGGGGGAGGTCATAATATAGCAAGACTCCATTAGAAGAAACAACATTACTAAGGTGAGTAATTTTTTCTTCAAACAACATGAAGTCTTGCTATATTATGACAGATGCAGACTACACAGCAGTACCTCCATGGAGGAGGGACAGAACCTACTTAGGGAATAGGCTCTGAAGCACGGCTGTGCCAAACCGAGCATCCCTCCTGGCCTGGATATCCAGGGAGTAATGCTTGGTGAAAGTGTGTACTGTTTTCCAAGTAGCTGCTTGACATATCTCCAAGATAGGGATGTCTCTAGCAGCGGCTAGAGATGCAGCTGTACCTCTGGTAGAGTGAGCCCTCAGGCCTGAGGGGGAACCTTACCCAGTTTTTGATAGCAAAACTGGATACAAGAGACAATCCACCTGGCAATGGATCTCTTAGTGGCAGGTCTCCCTTTCAACCTCACCATAAGTGAGAAATAGTTGGAGGGTCAAACCTGTGACCCTTGAGTCACGCTCTATGTAGTAACTCAGGGCCCTCTTAACATCTAAGCTGTGCAGCCTCCTCTCACCAGAGTAGGAATGGTCAGTGAAGAACACTGGAAGTGAAATAGATTGGTTAAGGTGGAAATCCGAAACCACCTTAGGCAAAAACTTCCTGTTAGTCCTGAGGACTACCTTATCCCTGTGAAAGGAAATAAAGTCAGTCTCAACTGATAAAGCCTGTAACTCACTTATGCGCCTGGCAGAAGTGATGGCTACTAGAAATACAGTTTTCCAAGTCAAATACTTAAGCTCTGCCGAAGACAGAGGCTCAAAGGGGGTTGCATCAGCTGAGCAATGCAAACATTAAGATCTCAAGCAGGGCAGGGTCCCTGAATGGAGGATGGTATGAAGCAATCCCTTAAAAACTTGGAAAATACAGGGTGAGCAGAAAGAAGAGGGCTTCCTGCTGAAATGAAAGCAGAGACAGCTGCCAAATGCACTTTCGGGGTAGCTGGTCTCAGTCCCAAAGAATTAAGATGGACCAAATAATCCAATACAGTGGGTAAATCAGCAGATTCGAGGAAATATGCTTCCCAGAACACCATATGGAAAATCTTTTCCACTTGGAGTTATAGGTAGCCCAGGTGGAAGGCTTCCTAGAAGCTTTCAAGATTCGAGAACACTTTGAAAGTTGTAGATCAGCAAACTCTAACTCCTCAAGAGCCAGGCCTTGAGGTTGAGGATTTGAGATTGGATACAGACTCTCCCTGAGCACAGGTTAACAGATTGTGGTTCCTGGGGAGGCACAGGGAAGATGGACTGCTAAGGACAGAAGGAGTGGGTACCAGGGCTGCCTGGCCCAATCTGGAGCAATCAGGATCATCTTGCAGGGCTGGGACCTGATTTTGACTAGCACCTTGAACAGGAGAGGGGAAGGGGGAAGGCATGAGAAACTTCTTCAATCGAGGAGAAAGGCATCCAGGGGACTGAGCCCAACACTGGGGGCCTGCAACAAAAAAAGTGGAAGTTGATGATTGTCTGGGGCTGCAAAAGATCTATCTGAGGAGTGCCCCATCTGACAAAAACTATCCCCAGTACTGGGGATCCAGTGACCGATCGTGATGGCCCTGGGAAATCCTGCTGAGAGCATCTGCCAGGACATTGTCCTTGCCTGGGAGGTGAACTGCTATGAGGAAGTGTTCAGGGAATAAGCCAGGGACCACAACTTCATAGCCTCGGTGCACAAGGCCGAAGACCCAGGTGCCCCCTTGTTTGTTGATGTACCACATTGTAGTGGTGTTGTCTGTTCTGACCTGTACCACCTTGTTCCTGAACAGATACAGAAAAAGCGTGAAGTGCTAGAAAAACAGCTCTGAGTTCCAACAGATTGATGTGGAGCAGAGATTCCTGAGAGAGACCATAACCCCTGGGTGGAGAGGTCGCCCATGTGAGCTCCCCATCCCAAGAGGAAGCATCTGTAGTAAGGGTCAAGGTGGGACAGAGGGGTGAAAGGCACCCTTGTCTCAGATTGCTCTGATCCTGCCACCACTGAAGGGCCTGGATCAGGGTTCGAGTCACTGGGATTAACCTGGATAGGGATCTCTTCTTTGAGACCAGAAGGCTCTCAAATGGAACTGAATGCCCTCATCTGAAATCTTGCTCCTTGCACTACAGCTGTGGAAGCAGCCATGTGTCCTAGGAGCTGCAGGAAATACCTTGCTGGTGAGAGACCTGCAGAGTGAAGGAGCGAGGCCAGGGCCACCAAGGTCCTTACCCTTTCTAGGGGAAGGAAGGCTCTGGCCTGCTTTGTCTATCAGTTCTCGCCTATAAAGGTGAGTACCTGGACAGGTTCCAGAACTGACTTTGGAAGATTGAGAAGAAAGCCCAGAGAGGTAAGCAGCTGCTGGGTAACTAGCAGGTGTGATTGATCCTGGTCTGGAGACTGACCCACAATGAGCCAGTCGTCCAGGTAGGGAAAGATGGCAATCTTTTGCCTTCTTAGATGAGCAACTGCTACTGCCAGACATTTTGTGAACACCCTTGGGGCAGAGGTAAGGCCGAGGGCATTGCTCTGAACTGATAATGGCCTGAGGGCAGTTCGAGATCTGAGGTACTTCCGATGGGAGCTGAGATAAGAACATGGAAGTAGGCATCCTTGAGGTCAGAGAAGCTAGCCAGTCCCTGGCCTTAGGGAGGGTAAAATCATTCCCAGAGTCACCATTTTGAATTTTGGTTTTAAAAGGTGCTTCTTTCAGATATCTTAGGTCAGGATAGGCCGCCACTCTCCTGTCTTTTTGGGGGTAAGGAAGTACCTGGAGTACAGATCCTTGCCCTGGTGTAGGGAGAAACCCTTTCTACAGCTCTGAGAGCCAGGAAGGTTGAGACTTCTGTTTCCAAAGCAAAGAGTCTCTAAAGGGTTTGCAGGTGGAAAGATCTGGCTCTCATCTTTGGAAATTTTTGAAGCTGAGAACCAGACCCTGGCTCACTACTTCCAGGACCCACCTGTCTGATGTTAAAGACTCCCAGTCCTGGACAGTAAGCCAGCCTGCCCCTACAGGCAATGGAGAGCCGACCCTGGGCATCCCATCAGGGTGCCTGTTTGGCAGGGGCTTTAGGCTGAGGGGTGGGAGCAGGCCTGCTCGTACCCCGTCTGCCTCTCCCTCTGAAGAACCCCCTCTGAACATAGGCTGAAGAGGAGGCCTGGGTCTGGTAAAAAGGCCTGTGAAAAGGCCTGCCCCTACCCCTGGGGGGCTGCCTCTGAGGAGTGGCTTGCCGTTCCTTGGCCTGTGCACTCCTATAAGTGGTTCTATATTCATCCATTTTCTTCATATAATTCTCTGTCTGCTCCCCAAACAGAGAATTTCCCACCACAGGAAAATCCATAGCCTTAGACTGGGTATCCTGTGACAAAGTAGTACACCTGAGCCAGGCCAATCTCGTAAAGCCACAGATGTAGCCATGACTCTAGAGGATACATCATTAGAATCCACTGCAGCATGGAACTGCACCTTAGATGCCTCAATACCATCAACAGCCCTGCTCTAGCTTCTTTGCAAGCTGGCCAGGGCCTGTTTAGCTAAAGGCCATGACAGTCTCCCATCTAGAATTTTGGTATCTTGCAACATAAGCCATATAGTTTGCTTGTCTGAGTCCCAAAAGCGCTGCCATGTATTGTTTTTGACCATGGCATCAATCTTCCTGGAGTCCTTGTCAGGAGGATGTGAAGCCAGGGGAATATTAAGCGTTATCACAGGCTGCAGCCTGAACTACTAACATGACTACATTGCTGTGAAGAAATTCTGTATCAGGACCTGACAAAGTGTACCTCCTGTCCATCTTTTTATCTACAGGAGGCACAGAATTAGGAGCTTTAAAAATTTTATTGTTTGTTTCCTAAAAGATTCATGTAAAGGGATGGACAATCTCCTGGACTCTGGGATATCCATCATCTCTACAAAGTCAGGCTCCTCTTGCTCATCCAAAGCCTCCTCTAAAGGAAGCTAGAGGGTTTCAGCAACTTTTTTATAAAACAAAAAATGAGAAGGGGACTCAGCAAGCCTAGGGGGAGATTCACCTAAAGGTCTGTCTGGGGAGATGTCCAGTTCAGCGGGCACATCCAGACTTTCAAAGTCACATTCACACTGATCATAATCATCCTCCCCTCCTCTGGTTCATAAAACTCTTCTATATCATATTCTTGAACCGGTGGAACCGACGGAAATACAGGTTACTCACCTGTAACAGGAGTTCTAGGAATGGTATATGTTGTTCATCCACACTTGTTGGCAGGTTCCTTGCTGCTTTAAATCTTGCTGGAAGGTCTTCAAGCTGGCTCCTCCCACCCACTTCGGATGGTAAAGCTCTTGGCTCCGCCCCATGCGCCAAGATCTGGCCGCTGGAAGCTCAGGTTGTGTCAAAGCCGGGAGGTCGAGTGGGTCGTGTGGATGAACAACATATACCATTCCTAGAACTCCTGTTACAGGTGAGTAACCTGTATTTCTAGGGACATGGATATGTTGTTCATCCACACTTATTGGCAGACTCCTAGCAGTTCTCCGGGAGGAGGGAAGCAAGGCGCACACCCCCTACTTAGGAAATAAAGACTGGAGAACCGAGGCCCCAAAACCAGCATCCGGGTGACTCAAGGTCGATGTGGTAATGGGTAATAAAAGTGTGTGCTGACTTCCAGGTAGCAGCCCTGCAGATTTCCTGGATAGGGCGTCCCTGGAAGCAGCCACCGATGCAACATGTATGACAGGTAGAATGAGCTCTTATCCCTCTGGGAGGCTCCATGCCAGCTTAATAGCAGCTATCTATGCAGGAGGTGACCCACCTGCCTATAAATCCGCTTGGCTGCAGGTCTGCCAGGTGCTGAGCTTCAGCGTGGTGACAAACAGCGCGAACCTCTCCCGAATTTCAACCCGTGGCTCTTATAATAGCGCGCCTTCCCTAGGGTCAGAGTATGGAGCCTATATTGGAAGCCTCCGAGGTGTGATTGGGGTAGAACACCAGCAGAGTCAGCACCTGGTTAAGGTGAAATTCGACACCACCTTCGGAAAGAATTTCGGGTGGGGCGCAGAACAACCTTGTCCCTGTGGAAGACCAGGTAAGGAGACTTGATGCAAAGCGCCTGGAGTGCTCCCATCCTTCTGGCTGGCGTGATAGCCACCAGGAAGGCGGTCTTCCGACAGGTGAAGAAGATCACACCTGTGCATTGGTTCGAATGGCTTGCGGCGCATGAGCTTTGCCAGTACCAGCAGTAAATCCCACGGAGGTGGAGGGGTTCTACCATGGGAGGAAATGTGATCAAGGCCTTTTGGCGCCCGACCACCTTTTCCTGCGCCACAGACTGCTCCCGGCCAGCGCCCGGTAAGCAGAGATGGCTGCCAGGGTGCACCTTTAGAAGGTCGTTGACCTAAGCCCTTGACAGAAAGGGACCATAAATAGTCCAAAATGCTTGCCACAGAACAGGAGGAAGGGTCCAAGCCCTTGCCCTGACACCAAATGGAGAATCTCTTCCATTTGAAGGCGTAGCATTTCTGAGTGGAGCTCCTTACGGGATGCCTCAACAACATTGAGGACCTCGTCGGAAGACCCAAGGCCTGGAACTCTAGCAGCTCAGGAACCAGGCCGTCAGGTGCAGGATTGAAGGTCCGGATGGAACACCTTCCCTGATTGACTGAGAGCAGGTCAGGCGAGCTGGGAAGCTGCCTTGGGAGCCTGGAGCTGAGGCTGAGGAGATCTGGGTACCAGAACTGGCGGGGCCAGTCTGGGGCTATCAGGATCACCTGCGCCTTGTCCCTCCTTGCTTTGAGAAGCACCTTGTGAATCAAGGGAAATGGGGGAAAGGCGTAGAAGAGGCCCGGGGTCCACAGCCTCGAGAAGGCATCCCCCTGCAGCGAGCCCTGCTGAGGGGGGCGGGCATGAAACAGCCTCAGCTCCGCGTTCTCCCTGGAGGCAAACAGGTCCACCTGAGGTGTGCCCCAGTGGGAGAACAGATCTTGTACTACCTCCGGCAGGAGAGACCACTCGTGAGATGCAGCCCCTATCCGGCTCAGGGCATTGGCCAGGGTGTTGGAGGCTCCTGCCACATGAATGGCTAGGAGATCCGCCTCCAGGCTGCGCATGAGTGACCAAATCACGAGAGCTTCCTTGTACAGAAGCATGGAGGCGCGTCCCACCCTAGCGGTTCAGGTAGTACATGGTCGTGGTATTGTCCGTCTGGACTCGGACCACTTGATCCCGGAGAAATGGAGCAAAGGCGGTGAGAGCTAGGTGGACCGCTCGGAGCTCCAGCAGGTTGATGTGGCATCGGGACTCCCGTGAGGACCAGAGGCCGTGCACTCGGTGTTCCCTCAGATGGGCACCCCAACCCATCAAGAGGCATCCGGTCGATAGAGAGACCCGTCGGCTCGGGGCAGACAAGCGGGATGCCCTCCTGCAGATGGAATGGAGCGGTCCACCACTGGAGGCGTTCCACATCTCCTGGGTCACTATCACTAGCTGGTCCAAAGGATGCAGCGTTGTGACCACTGGCTGGCCAGTCCCCACTGAAGGGCGCATGTGCCAGCGAGCCCAACGGACCATGCTGGTATAGGCGCCATGAGACCCAAAGCGCAGGAAGTCCCGGGCAGGGGCGTTACCCAACCAGAAATGATTGTGCAAAGGAAGTGGAACACCTCAGCCCTGTCACTTGAGAGCCGTGCTCTGGCTCGAAAGAGTAGAAGCTCTGCCCGATGAACAGGATCACCTGCTTCGGCTCGAGTTCGACTTGGCCTCGTTGATGAGGGAAGGCTGACTTGAGGGCAAACCTGGAGGGCCAGATCTCTGGACGCTCCACCTCCCGTCTGGAGGAGGCTGCTATCAGCCAATCATCCAGGTAAGGGTACACCGGACCCTCGCGCGCAGAAATGCTGTCACCACTGCCATGCATTTGGTGAAGACCCTGGGAGCTGGAGATAAGCCGAAGGGCATGGCTCGGAACTCGAGAGGATCCCTCCATCTCAGCGGAGGAATCTCGATCGATGTGGACCCGGATAGGGGCGTGAAAAGAGCATCCTGTAGGTCCAGAGAGCAGAACCACCACGCCGTGTTCCAGAGATGGTATTATCCTGCGCCAGAGATGACCATTCTGAAGGTTCGAAGAGACCTTAGGAACTTGTTCAGGTCGTGTAGGTCGAGAATGGGCGCCAGCCCCGTCCGTTCGGAACCAGGAAATACTGGACACGAACCCCAGGTCTGATGGGGGTCCTCCACCTCCGTGATCACCTACTTTTGGAGAGGAGGCGATATCAGCTCGGCGAGCCGCCAGAGGCTGCGGTCCCGAGGCCCAGTGCGGCGGCTATGAAGGGCGGGAGCCTGCTTGAATTCAGAGGTGACCTTTTCCCACCACCTCCAGTACCCACCTGTCCGTGTGCTGACGGGACCAGGCAGAAAGAAGTGTCTGAGCCGTCCCCCGAGGAGAACCAGGGAGGTGAGTGACAGGGATGAGGCGACACCCCTCAGCCTGTCACTGGGCAGGCTTGGAGGAGGAACCAGCCGAGGGATCCTGGGCCTACCTCCCTGCTTCCTGTTGGAGGAAGCTGGCAGCTGGTTTGGGATACCAAGGTCGAGCCTGCTGGCCCTGGCGTTGCTGGGCGGGCGCCCGCTAGGCATAGAAGGATGAAAGGGCTTAGGCTGTGGTTTTGCGGCCTTTGTCCTTCTGGGCGGAAGAGACCGAGTCAAGGTAGCACTGGACTTCCGATCCTCTGCAGGTGACCTTCCACCCCAGGGCGAAGGGTCAGTCCCCAAAAGGAACATCCCCAACTTGTGCTGGGTATCCGGGTAAGGTGGATATCCTCAGCCAAGCCCGACGGCCTTGAGCCACTGTGGCGCCACAGACCTGGCACATGAGTCCCCGATGTCTCTGCGCAGTCTGGAGCTGCTGTTTGGCCACTGCCCTGCCCTGGTCCCGCACCTGCCTGACCGTAGTCTGCACATCTGCGGGAAGATGAGGGACAACCTCATCCAGGAAGCCAACAGGCGTGAGAAAAATGTGCCATGAGGGCGGCCGAACTGGCCTGCGAAGACCGAGAGGGCCAGCATAGACTTTTCACCCGGCATAATCCAATTTCTTGGATTCCTTGTCGGGAGGTTTGTCCACATCCTAAGCGTTCCCGGCCGGCGAGGCAGCTGTCGGTAACCAACCCCTCGGCCGGTGTTCAAAAAAAACGGACAGGGAACCGGTAGGGACCGCATACTTCCTGGCCAAAGGCGAGGGGCAGGAAGCAGGGCGCTGCCAAAGTTCCAAGGCCGGACCCACTATGGCTTTGGCCACGGAAGAAGCTCCGGGAGAATCCCTCGGTCCAGAATCTCCGTGAGGGGATACCTGGCCCGTTTAAAGCGGGTTTGAGCTTCATCCGGGTGGACTCCGAGATGAGTCGAAGCAACCCTATGAAGACGAAGGGCTACTGTCCGGTGACTGCCCTCCGAGGACTCCAAGTCCATCGGCTTGGAGAGGAGGAGGAACCATCATCGGACTCAGAAGAGTCCTCAAAACTGCCTCAGGCCTGAGCCACCCTCCACCTGCGAGGTTTTATCGGGAGTGAGGGTGACAGACAACCTATGGGGCAAACCCAAAGCCGACCGAGAATTTTTGGTGGAGCTCCAACGGCTGTGGGCGGAGGTTCCACCAGAATCGGTGGGGCAGCTGGAATGGCGAACAACGGCCTGAGAACAGGCTCCTCGACTACTGAGGGGTTGTTCGACTGCTCGGTGACAGCCATAATGGCCGGGTAAAGGCGTCTGGGTGGCTATTCCCGGTCAAGGAGCTGTTGCCACATAAGTTCCTCGTACCTCTGGCTTAACTTGCTAAGCCTCCCTCGTCCGAGGAAGGCGGCGGTGCAGCTCGCCGCCCAGTGCCGAGGCGCCTATGGCGGCCGGGATCGGTTGGACGCGGGATGTCTGGACCGAGTCTCGACTAGGCCGAGGAAGGCGGGGAGAAGTGTGAAATCGGCACTCACTCGGCGCGATCACGAAGCTCTGGAACCCGGAGGCACAGGCAGGCAGCCCGGGATCCTCAACTCCCACCCGGGAGAGGGATTCTCAGCTTCTCCAGCCGACAACCCGTCCTAGCAGGTTCGAGAAAAAATCTCGACCCGCGTGATGGGAGTCTCGGTCAACTGGCCTGACAGGGACACCGTGAAGCCCAGCGGCGAGAGTCGAGTCGACAGTCGACTGTCGACAAGGGAGGGATCTTTCCGCTCCCAAGAGCGTCGACGGAGAGACTTACTTTTGCTCTTTTGGACCTGGAAAAGTTGGACCCTCACCCTTGGTTGAGAGGGTCAGACAAAGCTCTAAAAGAAGCCGAGTACGAGGCACGAGAGAGGCGGGACAAAGCCGCAGCCGAGGTAGGCGGCCGCGCCGCCTCCTCTTAGGTGATCATCTGCTCTAGCTGATCCGCCCGAGCCGCCACTTGTGGACACCGCTAATGGACCTCTTTAGATTTCACCGGTGGAATTCTTTTCTCGGGCGCCCCAGTTATGTCGGGCAGCACGGTCTTCAGGGCGTGGGCCGAAAAGGAACAGCACAAGTCGCAGGCCCTGCGGGTGGGTGCTCAAGGCCCAGGCAGTGGGCGCCGTGGAGTGCGGATCTGTCCTAGACATCTTCTGCCCATAAGGGCACACTCCCAAAGCCGGAGTCGAGTTGTCCGCCATGGCCCGGGGAGAAGGCACCCAAGTCTTTTTAACAAAAAACTTTTTAATTTCGAACTTTCGAAGAATTAGGAACCAGTCTTAAACGCAGCGCGTTAAGGAGGGAACCTGAGCTTCCAAGCGGTAAGGAAGATCTGGCGTCATGGGACGGAGCCGAGAGTTTTACCACCCGGGTGGGTGGGAGGAGCCAGCTTGAAGACCTTCCGGCAAGATTTAAAGTGGCAAGGAACCTGCCAATAAGTGTGGATGAACAACATATCCGTGTCCCTAGAACCGACCTTTTGCCACACAGTGGCGGTTCGGAGGGAACCGGGGACAGTGACTGGACAATCTGTATTGCCCTGGTTATCTTTGCAGCAGTTGGAGAAGGGATTTTGGACTCCACACCTGCTGACTTTCTAGTTCTCTTTGCTGGAACTGGCTCCTCAGAGTCAGCTTTACGTTGCCGAGGAAGTCTGGCCCTGGTCAGGGCACTCCCTCGGTTCGGTTGGCACCGAACCGGCAGCCATCGGGTCAGCGGACTTTTGGCCTCTCGTTCCCTGAGCCTACCAACTCTCTTATCTAGGGTAGCTGCAGGAAATTCTTGCAAATCTGGCAGTCTGCACTGAGGTGGTCAAACCCAGACAATAAACACATGTGGTGTGGGTCAGCCTTGGCAAGGCTTCCCCATGAACACTACAGTGTTGAAACCAGTGGGCCCGGTTTTCTTTTGGGTTTCTCAGACATAATGCCAGCCTAACCAAAAACTTGCCCTTTTGATGGCAGTGCCAGGCAAGACACCCTTGATCGGTTCCCAACCGTGTCACGGGTCGTGGAAAAACGTAATGAAATCCGTTTTTTAGAACCGATAGAACGGGAACCGCACTCTAACAAACCTTAAAGGCTTCAGAATAAAGTTTAAATACAATTTGATCGGTTCAAACCGAACCGATAAACATTCAAGTTCCACACAGAACCTATCTATTACTTACAATACCATAGACAGAGCTTGAGCGGATCGGTTTGCGGTTAAAATAAAGAATATTGCGGTTGAATTTAACCGAGAAAAGACACTTTAAACCGAGAAAATGAACTGAGCAGCAGGAGGAATCTCTGGAGCGACTGTTCAGTGAGGCGGAGTAAAGAATCTGACGGTTTCGGTTTGAAACCACCCTAACAGAGCTTCTCTAACCGAGCTCGCGCTCTAAGTTCCATGCACTGCATGGAAGTTAACTCTTTCACCTCCGGAGCAGTTCTAATGGTGGGACAAACTGCATCTGTCATAATATAGCAAGACTTCATGTTGTTTGAATATGCAGTTTCCACTGTTTTAGCAAGGTAAAAACTCTGGCACACGAGGGAGTTTTTTTTTTTTTTTTAGGTCAAGTAGGTATGCCTTTGGGGCGAATGACCTTGTTGACCTTTTGGTGGAGAATTTGGCCGTAGTTGGCCGCCCAAACTCCAGCTATTAGGATTGGTCGCTAATATCCACGTCAAAGGTTCCAACGTGGGAGAAGGAATGGGGTTTATTCACAAGCAGGACATCCAGAAGGGTGCTTTTGGCTGTATTCTTTTTGTTGACACAGGTGGGCTCTTCATTGAGTAGGGTGAAACCAAGGGAGTCGAAGAAAGATTTAAGCGAGTGACCGGCTTCCGACAGCCAATCATAGTTTAGATCCCCGAGGATAATTGTTTCCAGGGGGCTAGTGTTCGAGATAGTTGTAAGATAGGACAAGAGCTGAGTACCAGCAGATGGTGGTCTATAGCATCCTATGACTTGGAGTGCTAATGATGGGGATAGGTCGATTTTTATGTCCAGGCACTCAAATCCGCTACCAGTGAGTTAGAATTAAGTGTTGATCCACAAATCTGTCTTTGATGTAGATGGCGACCCCACCTACTCTGGATTGCCTATTGCATCTAAAGATCTGGTAGTTAGGTATATTAATCACGCTATTTGGCGTAGAGGGCCGTAGCCAGGATTCTGAGATAACAAGCACATCTGGCATTGTATGGGCAGTCCAAGCCTGGGTAAGGGTGAATTTTTCAGCAGGCTGCACACGTTAATGTGCATAAAACTAATACCTTTAAGAGATAGTGACTCAGAAGGGGAGGTAAGTTTATTTATGGGCCCTGGATTAAGCTTGACATTGCCAGAGCAGAGTAAGAGGAGGGTAGCAATTTTTCAGGGAGTTCAAGTGAAAGACAACGAGCTTGAGGCTTTCTGGCTTGGCATGGAGGAGGAACTGTGGTGCCAAGCTTTGTTTTTAATTTGTAAAGCCTAAGGACACAGAGGCTAATACTCTGACTTTGTCGCTCAGTGTGCCTTCCTAGTGAAACATTTCAATAAATAAATAATTTTTCCCATTGCCCATGTTTCATAATTGCCACCAGGTCCACTTCAGTGTCTGCCAATGGAGGTACAGAAGGAACCCTGATGCCACTGGGAGGGTACAGAGGAGGGAGGAACAAAGTGTTACTCCACTATAACCTCAGTTCTAGGGTAAAAATGGGTACATCTACATTTCTCTGGCCTCGACCAAGTAAGAATTCTGCCGAAGTGTGGCTAGTACCCCAGAACCATTAGTATAGACCTCAGCCCCACTGCGAGGTTGAGAGATGGCTACTGAAAGGTGTTGTGCCAGAGGACAAGGCCCAAGGGGTACAGGCAGCATGATATTTAGAAGGTTGGTGTGCCTAACAGTTATCAACTTCTGAATGCAGAGCTCTAAGGCAGGAACTCTAGGGAACCCCTTAAGAAGTGGTAAAGAACCAGGTAGAAGGTGCCTGGGGACTCCTGATATGGGGATGTAACACTTAAAGGGCTTGAGGCTACTGCAATCAGCAATAGAAGGCCCCTCAAGAACTCCATAAAAAACTAGAAAAGGGACACAGAATGAGTTCAAGTGAAGGAGAGCACTAGAAGAAAATGTGCTTTCTCGAGGACTGAGAAGTCACCACAGTTGAAGGCCCCTAGGCAGATGCTCTTAAGGTTTCCAGAGATGCCTGTATGAATCCTGCCAACTCTACAGGTATCAGGTCCGAAGGTGAGGGAACGCGGGTTTAGATATACTAGGAGACTTTGATCGAAAGTCTAGTCTGAGAGGAGAATCTGACTGGTAGAGGGGTTGCCATAACTGCTGAGAGTGTGATCAGAAAAACTCACTCTTGAGCACCTTTAGCAGGGCAAGACCCTTTGCACCGGGGTGGGGGGAGAGGGGCATGCAGGAAACCTGATAAGTCTACATGCAGCCTGGCAGACATGCTAAGAGGAATGTAAGAGAGATCTTGCCTTTTTTTTTTTTTTTTTTTTTAGGTCTATAAAGTGACTGGAAGGGAGACGGCCGTAAAGATTCCGGAGTGAAGGAACACTAGAAGTTGACAGCATTTCTGCTCTGACACTAGGGCTGGAGAAGGTCTCGAAGCTTCAGCCTGTCCATCTCAGGGACAGAGCAAGAGAAGATAGCTGTCCCGTCCCCCCTCCTCATGAACTGGGAGGGGACCATAGGCAGTGGCCCTGCTAGGGTCAGTGACTGGTTTGATGCCTGCCCTGAAGGAGCCAAGACGTGGACATTAAAAATGGAGGACTTAGAAGACATACTCGGTGGCCTAGAATGAAGCAGGAGACAGACTGAAAGTCATAACCACTGTTGTGGCTCCGAAATGGACTTGACAGGGCTACTACAGCCAGCTCTCAAGCACCAATTCCAGCTTTTTGCCATAAATAGAGGGAGCCCCGAAAGACACTACAGGAGCATCCAGATATTGAATGAAGGAAAACTGGATGCATTAAAGAGAATCCTTTACCACAGCAGTGAAACTGTGAAATCGCTGGACATGCAGAGGTACTGGAGTGAAAACTCCCAACAGATGAGGAAGATCCCAATACTGCCGTACCTCAGCACTGCAACACACAACTCATACTCAAGGACGTGACACGGTAGGGGACACCCACCCAGCTCCCCGGCTGGGACCATCACAAAGCACCAGGCATACATACCCCACACAAGCAGACCTTTATGTGCGGGCAGAACGTGCTGCAGCATCAAAGGGCAGCAGCCTTGAGACCAACTGCCATGAACTGAAAGCATGAGGCAGTAAATCGCTCCCCTGTGAATCTTGTGGTGTTGTTTTTACAAGAAAACTGCAGCTCTAAGTGACTGTTACCAGACAAGGCTTCAGACAGGACACCTGAAGCTACAAGAGGAGAGCTTATGCTGGACACGAAAGCAGGAATCTAGCTAGACCCGGTGCCGGATCCCACCAGACAGCACCGACTCAGACACTGCACCAGGCAAGGCACTGCAGAACAGAGTCCAGTCCGGCCCCCTCAACGGTTAAAAGGAACCAGACAAGAACCTAGGTCCAAACCGATTCAGAGGATCAGAACTGCATGATACAGCATGAGGAAAAGTGGCCAGAGAAGC
The DNA here is from genome assembly GCA_016271365.2 of Neoceratodus forsteri. Taxonomy (NCBI): domain Eukaryota; kingdom Metazoa; phylum Chordata; order Ceratodontiformes; family Ceratodontidae; genus Neoceratodus; species Neoceratodus forsteri. The sequence goes on along the minus strand of JADMNL010000023.1, from coordinate 378,567,034 downwards.
TAGGGCTGGCACCGAGGTAACAAAGTGGCGCTGGAAGGTCCCTGATATTGGAGGCAACTCAGTGACAGCCCAGCGAGGGTGCAGAGATCCAGAACCGGAGGACTCGAACCGGCTCTAGGGAAGGAGGAGGGATTCTGGCAGAAGGAGTGCTAGGAGGGAGTCAACCCAGGCAAAGAAGAGAGAAGATCGGACCAGAAGGCCTAACCCAAACCCCTGTCCAGGACAAAAACCCCGCCAGCCCTGGAGATGCCAGCAGGTACCTGGCCGGTCTTACCAAGAAAAAAAGGGTAGGGGTTCGGCCAATGGGACAGGAGCTGGTGACGCGGTCACCAGCAAGGGCAAGATGCCACTGCCAGAGCCCAATGCTCTACCTGGCCTAGGGCTCCAGCTTCAGAAACAGTGACACAACGTAACTGAGAGGGGCCAAAACCAGAGCAGCAAACACCCCAACCTGACACTACCCGCTTGTTCTGAAGAGCTGCCTATGAAGGGACTGCCCACGAGGTCCCTACTATTGGACAGAGGAGAGTCATGGAATGAAGCACCCAGAAAGGCAAACAAGGCCATGGCAAAGAAACCAAGGACTTGTGGCAGACTTGAGAGGTACCACTCCCTCCCTGAAGATGAGGAGAAGAACTTGAGGCCGAGCGGTGCCAAGGACCCGACAGGAGTCAATTGTCGGCCTGTCACTTCATGCCCAGAGGACTGTTCTTCCCCTAGGGCACGGGACCGCTCATGGTCAAAACCGTTCCTCGGGAGAAGTGGAATGGACATGGCCCTGCTGCCGAGCAGCCCCAAGGCTTCCCTACTGTACTCTGAAGAGACGAACAGTCGTGGCAGGGTCGTAGAAAAACTTGAAGAATCACAAATAAAAAACAAACTCATAGAAAATAAATTTAGTTGAAAGTGAGATGGTTATCATGTAGAAATTCTGATTCCCAAAGGACAAGTGACGGCATCACTGAAGTGCAATCGACAGTGAAAAAAGGGAACTGAGGCAGTTGTTGACTGGTGCTGAGATAAGCCTGGAGCTGTGCATCACTCGCCCCGGCACCAGACCCCTGGAAGATCTTGCATTTACAGAACACTGGGTTCAAGGTAAAGTGTTTTTTTTTTTTTTAAAGTGTAATGTATCTGTTTAAAATATTTGGACAATGGAACACACTGGGCTGTCTCCAGACTCCAGGTGCATCTTGGGAGCAGGGGACATGAGACAAACAAAACAACAGTGAGAACAGGTTATGCAATTGTAACTGGAGTTCTGTGACTATATTAGGTTAACATCCACACCTAGAGTTACCCTTACTTGCTTGCAGATCTTTTTTATTTAAATTTTATTGAAGCAAAGCCAAGACAGTACAATGTATATAGATATAGTGCGTGATTGGGGTAATGGCAATAAAGACATAGTAACTATTAATTGTACATCCTGGGCTAGGACTGAAGAATGACATCCAAATAACCAACTTAAAATATTAAGATCTGTCTGACTGCTCTTAGATCTGAACACTGGAAAATAGGTATCAAAAGCAAATCTTGCCAAGGGAGTAATGTGGACCATGTGGATTTGAAATGTATATTAGCAGAAGAAAGTACAGCTGCGTACTTAGCGTAATGGTAGATCTTTGCGAGGATCTCTTGCAGCAGGTAATATTCCTGGGTCTTTGCCAGAAGGCGCTCCTGTGCACGGTAGCTTTTCCCATCAGTCTTTTGTCTACGGGCTGCCCACACCTGTGACCTCATCACCTGAGTGACTATAAAGGTGTGGGTGGCCCCAGACATCCTCAGTTCTTCGCCGGCTTCAGCTCACGGAGTGAGGCCGAGGTGTGTATAGGTACCATCTCACTCCTTCAGTTTTTTTTTTTATTGAAGTCCGCTGTCCTTGACCAGGAGGGGGAAGGAGGGTCTGATCGTACCTGCTGCAAGAGATCCCCTTGAAGATCTACCATTACGGTAAGTACAAAACTGTACTATCTTCTTTGAGGGTTTCTCTTGCAGCAGGTAGTACTCTTGGGATGATTTCCAAGCAGTGATTATTAGGTAGGGTGGAGAGACTTAGGAAAGTAGGCCTTGCAAGATGGCTCGACCAAAAGTGGTGCTGCTCTAGAGGCAGTGTCCAAGTTGTAATATTTTGTAAAAGTATGTATTGTGGACCATGTTGCTGCATTGCAAACATTTATTATACAGCCACCTTTAAATCAGGCTGCTGTGGTAGCCATCACTCTGGTGGAGTGTGCATGGACAGTTCCTGGCAATGATTTGTTGTATTTGTTATAACAATAGGTTATACAATGGGCTAACCAATTAAAGAGAGTTTGCTTAGTAGCAGGGAGACCTTCTCGAATTGTGCGAAGGATACGAATAGTTGGGATAACTTTGGGTAGTTTAGTTCTGGATGAATAGTATCGCAGGATGCGGTGAAATCCAGAGTGTGTAATACTAATAGCAATTCACCTTGATAGTCACTTGCTAGGAAAGACAGGTAGGTCAACTGACTGACTGAGTGCATCCGAGACGACCTTGGGTAGGAAGGTTTGGATTAGTTCTCAAAGAGACTCTGTCTTTCTGAAAGATCAAGTAAGGTGTTTTGCACATTGGTGCTTGTAGTTCAGAGATACATCTGGCTGATGTAATGGTTACTAGGAAGAGTGTTTTCCAGGCTAGGTAGTGGATTTCAGCAGAGACTGCCAGTTGAAAGGAGAGTGTTAGTTTTTCAAATATGAAATTTAAGTCACATGGGGGAGTGGGTCTCCTTATGGGAGGTTTTACGTATAACATGCCTCACAAGAACATCTTAGCAAGGTGATGTTGGGATATTAAGTTGCCTTCCAGGGGTTCGTGAAAGGCTAAAATTGCATTAAGGTGGACCTTTATAGATGAATAGCTGAGGCCTATTGAGTCAAGAATCGAGAGATAGTCTAGTATATCTATAAAGGGACATGAAAAGGGGTCTAGGGCCTTGGAGGTACCCCAAGTGGCAAACTGTTTCCATTTATAGCTCTACATTTGTCTAGTGGAGGGTTTCCTCGATGCTAGGAGGATATTAGCCACTGAGGAGGAAACATTGAGTCGGTTTATAAGGACATCTTCAGGAGCCAAGATGTAGGGATCAGAGGTTGGGATGGAGTTCCCTTGTTTTGAGTTAGCAGAGCTGGGTGAATTGGGAGCAGAAGTGGGTCTTCCACCGCAAGTTAATGTAGGAGAGGGAACCAAATTCGGCAAGACCAGAATAGAGCAATGAGAATAATTTCGGTTGGCTCTGTCTTAAGTTTTAGTAAGTTGTAGTATTAGTGGAATGGGTGGGAAGGCATATAAGAAGAGTCGGTTCATGGATGGGATAGTGCATCTATATAAAGTCCCTTCCTGTTCGGGACTATAGAATAATAAACAGGTAGGTGATGATTCTCTGGGGAACAAACAGGTCAATTTGCAGGAGTCCCCAGGTATTGAAGATGGTCTGCTGGACCTCCCGGTCCACAGTCCATTCAAGATGACTGAGACTGTCTGCAAAGTGTTTTTCTTTCCTGGAGGCTGGACAGCCATCAGGGTTAGATATGTCAGGGCGTATCACAGACATGGAGGGCTTCCTGCAAAATTGTTGGGATTTTGCACCCTTGTTTGTTTAGATAGTACTGCGACTGACATGTTGTCTGTCTGGATTAGGAGAGGTCCCTGTTTCTGGTAGGGACGGAAGACTTGGAGGGCGAGTCGGACAGCACACATTTCCAATACACTGATGTGGAGGGATGCTGTGGTAGGGTCCCATTCTCCTTGGGTTTGGTAAGGACCTAGAAGGACCCCCCCAACAGTGAACAGAAGCATCTGTGGTCAGAATCTGGGTTGGCGGTGGGGACTGAAAGGGCATTCCTTGATTTAGGTTGTGATGGTATGTCCACCATTGCAGGGTATCCCGGAGGGTGGTAGTAATCCGTATTTGGGTACTGAAATCGCCAGAGTGTTGTCTCCATTGGTTGTGTAGTGCCGATTGGACTGGTCGCATGCGCAATCTTGCCTGATGTACAGTGGGAATAGCAGCTGCCATGTGTCCAAGGAGACACAGGAGTTGTCTGGCAGTGATCATGTTTTGGCTTGAATTTGTGAAATAGCGAGATCAGTTTTATTTGTCTGTCCTCTGGAAGATAGACTCTGTTGCAACAGGTGTCTAGACGGCCCCTATGTATTGGAGTCTTTGAGTAGGGTTCGATTGGATTTTGGCAAGTTTATGGTGATGCCTAAATGTGAAACATCTTTAGTATGGCCTGAAAGGAGTCTATGAGAGTCGACCTCACCTTAATGAGCCAATTGTCCAGATAGGGGAAGATGAAGTGCCCTGTATGTGGAGGCAGCCACCGCTATCACAAGAAATTTTATGAAGACTCTTGGGGCTGAGGACAGGCCAGAAAGGAAGCACTGTGAATTGAAAATGATGTCCTAGAATTGGAGCCTGAGAAACTGATGATGGGCGGGATGGATAGGGATGTAGTAGTAGTAAAAATCTTTATTTCTATACAGGATAAGCTGAAATAAAACATCTTTAGGACAAGTCCTATATTATAGATGCTCCTGTTCATTCTCAGTATAACATACAACACAAAGACAATAACAAATATCATAAATCATCATTTACACCAACATAGTATCGACACTTTAATCATTACACATACAGCATACTCTCAATTCATATTTTAACTCCTTCATAGATATTTTCACATCAGTCTGGTTGACTATGGATTCCTTATTTACTGCATTCCATATTTGAAATATAATGACTGAAAAAACGCATAGGACTATATTTATTTGTTTTGGAGGAATAAATCCTTGTAATGATGCCTGGTGCAAGTTGTAATGATGTAGTGTTTTTCTAATTTTTCAAACAAGTAAATTGGCCTTTGCATGTATAAAACTTTGTGAATCAAATTTGCCCACTGCAACTTCCTTCTGTGGGCAGGGGTTAACCAACCAAGTTCATTAAATAAAGTGTAGTGGTCTGAACCCATTCCTTTTCCCCAATATGAACCTTACAAGCCTGTTATACATTATATCAACTTTTGTCAGACTTTTCTTATGAGCGAAACCATATACATGGCATCCATAATCCATAACAGGAAGTAAAAGTTTATTTACAACTGCCCATCTCATTTGCCTATTCAAGCATGATTTTGAGCACCTAAAAGCTCCCAATCACTTACTTACTTTATTTACAGTGTCTTCAATATGATAGTCAAAAGTCAAACTCTCATCTAACCAGACATCTAAGTATCTGTACATTGTATCTTGAACTATTAGATCACCATTATCAGTCATTATTTTAATGTAAGGGACAGAAGTGGCCTTTTCTATTCCTTTTTCAAATACCATGGATTTTTTTTTTTATTATTCATACCAAACCCTATTCCTTGATTCATGTACAAAGTGCTAGAAAATCCCTTTAAAGATTTCTTTCCATTTGTTCAAACTTCAAGCCATTTGCAAAATGGTGTCACTGGCACAAAGTCTAAGATTAGAATTATTTGCCACTTCCACTACTTTGTTTATGTATATCAAAATAAAGTTGGCTCAAAAATTGACCCTTGTGGCACACCTCTGGACAGAGACACTATCAGAAGGTGACCATCAACAAAAACCTGCTGATAGCAGTCCTGTAAATAAGATGCACACCACCCTTTACTTCTGCTGACATGCTTATTTCTGCAAGTCTGTCACACAACAGACCATGATTGACGGTGTTGAAGGCCTTGGAAAGGTCCACAAACACCACACCCACCGACCTACCTCCCTCCAATTGGGATGCAATCAGATCCACTAGGTCGGGCGACGATGCCTGTGGAATGGCTCTTCCTGAAACCTGACTGGTATGCAGAAAGTAAGGAGTACTGTTCAAGATACTCCCCAGGCTGCCGCTGTATCAGTCGTTCCAAGACCTTAGACACTGCCGAAAGCAGAGCAATAGGCCTATAATTTGTGGGTTCAGTCGGTAGACCTGCTTTAAAAATTGGAATAATTTTTGCTTTTTTCCACAATTTAGGAAAAATTCCTTCTGCTAGGCTTCAGTTAAACAGTTTTTGTCAGAATAGGTGCAATCACACTTACTGAATCCCTGAGGAACCTATTTTCAATACCATCTAAACCAAATGACTTACACGGGTTTAATTTCTTAATTTCATCTTTTACTTGCTTACAAGAGATGCACCTAAATCTAAACCTAGGAATATGTGAAGGCAAGAAATCACTATTAGAGTGTGCCTTTCTTCTTACTGGGATGTGAATTGCGATATCTGGAAGAGTTGCAAAATACTCATTAAGTATGTTTACTGATTTAATTGGAGTCTGAAAAAGACCATTCTTTATCATTTGAATTTTAGGTCTCTGAAAAACAGGAACCTTAAAGGACCTTATCAGAGACCAACACTGTTTAGAATCAAAACTTAATTTATCTTATTTTTATAATAGGCTTGCTTAGCCTTTCTAATTTTAAATCTCAAAGCATTTCTGGCTGATTTATAATTTGCCCAGTCTAAAGGATCAAGGGTTCTTTCTACCAGCTTTCTTCCAAAGTCTAGATTTAATTCTGATCTGCTTTTTAATTTCTCTGTAATCCATGGAACATGGTTTTCCTTTGATTTTTACATTAAAGGAGCAATTTTATCACATACTTCTCTATACCAATTTGGAATTCTTGTATTGCCAAATCTAGAGAAGGTATTAGAAATAATCTGTCCCATTTAACCTCCATTAATTTGGCTATAAAAGCTCTTTATTGTAACCCTTAAAAGATCTCTTTTTATTTTAGGGCTCCTGTATTGGGCATTCAAATGTTTCCCTTTTCTAAATTAAATTCACATCTTAAAGAACAATGGTCTCCAAATATGGGTTGATTTACTAAAATCAACCGAGGTTTAACCTTTATTTTAACAAAAACCTGATCCAATATATTTCCAGGACTTTGTGGATGAGTCTTCCTAGTAGACTGAGTAACTAACTGAGTTACTGCCAAAGGTTTAAAATACTCTAAAGTATTACCCCTACTTTTGCCCAATGGGGAATTGAAATCTCCTGTTAGGACAATTCTTTTTCCCCCATGGACTTTTCCTGTATCTTTAAAGCTAATTGTCCATAATCACTAACTTTTGTTCTTGGTGGTTCATAAATTACCCCAACTATCATTTCTAATTCAATAATCTCAACTGGTAAACAGTCAATTAAACCAATTACCCAGAATAAAATATCTTTAGTTTGTCCCAAATCCCATCCCACATAAAGGAAGACCCCTCAACGTTTACCCTTTCTATGCAGCCTAAAGCTTGAAAAACATCCATTTCCAGCTCCTCATTTCCAATCTGTGGGTTAACCAAGTTTCAGCAAGAGAAACTAAATTTGGAGATTCAGAGACTATCCAAGTCCTTAATAAATCAATTTTAGTTTTACACTCCTAACATTACCACAAATCAACCTTATTCTGCTTGGAATCAGGACCTGGATTTCTCTCTATATCTCCACCCAGAGTCAATATTATAACCAAACAATTTAAATTTGCTAAAGGAGGACATGCTGAGAGAAAATCACCTCCCTGACCATTCAAACTGAAACATATTTCCCAAATACATTCCTTTTATTACAAACTAATTGTTTACGAAAATCCCCAATTTAGCATTTCCACTTTTGTAGTCCTTAACTGTAACACTAATAAAGCAGGATTTTGAATTAAATTGGAACCGGTCCATTTTACATAAAGTGCAAGTGTAATGCAAACAAAGTCCCAGCCTTTGGAAAATCTTCATGTTTTCTCAATTAGGACAACATGTTCCACACAGTATTAAAACAGCATCCTTCATATCCAAGGCGCATAATCCAGTCCCCTTTTTGAAGAATGGGGAGTATGGTGGTTAGAGTGACCATTCTGAATCTTTTGTATTGGATAAAGAGATTCAGGTTCCGTAACTCTAATACTGGTCTTAGATCTCCTGTGCACTTTGGCACCAGGAAGAAGTGAGAGTAGAAGCCTTTGTTTTGTTCCTGAAGAGGAACAGGTGTTATGGTTTGTTTTGTTTTGTCAGTAGTGAGTGGAGTTCTTCTTGGAGGATGGGGATATGTTTGGAGGGATAGTGGACCGAACAAGGAGGGCAGGGGGGGAATGGAGAGCTCTGAAGTGTGTCCCACCTCAATTATTTGAAGAACCCACTGGTCTGAAGTTATATTTTGCCAGGCCTCTCTGTATAGAAACCGCGCCACCAACAGCTTCTGAGGCCGGCAACAGGAAGCTGTTGGGCAGGCTTATGGTCAGAAGGTCGGGGTTGACCTGCTCCTGAAGTAGGTGTGGAGCGGCGCCCCTTGGAGGCTGGGGTAGTAGTCCTGGAGGATTGGGACTGTTGTCTACCTCTTGTAGTCTGTTTATAGAAACCCTTTTTTCTATCAGTCCTCCTGAATTAAAAGGGTTGCTGGTAGCATAGCAACATAGAAGCTGACGGCAGAAGGAGACCACTAAGTTAATCTAGTATGCCCAATTGTTTAGACCTATTTTGACAATCTAGTTGCCCTTTGTAGTCAGGGCTCCCTTGTGTCTATCCATGCATTCTTTTTATTTTAATTCTGTTTATACTCCACTCTGGAACTCTCTCAGGCATCCTCTCTCGCTCCACTGCATAATGCCGCCAGAAGCCACCTTTCTGGGAAATCTGGGACAGACACCCCTGCCTACCAGCCTCAGTGGAACTCCACAACTGCCAGGACTGAGCAAACTGGGGGATTGGAAGAGCCCGCGAGGTAAGCCAAGCACTGGGCATGTTGCAGTGAGGCACTGGAGGTGCCGTTGCCAATCTAGGAAGCGGGTTTCTTTTTTCTCCTTAGGTTGCCCCTGCAGTGTGGATGTGCAATGACGTCCGTGCACATCAACCATGTTGACATCTGCCATCACTCCACCCTCTCGTAAAGCATCACTGCTGCAGTGCTCCCGATCTTCATCAGGGGGCCACTGGTGAGTGATGCAAGGCCGCAACCACCCGGGAGAGGAGGCTGTCCCAAGTGACGCCAATCCTCTCCTCCCCTGCCGACCTCCAGCGTCCTGAGTCCGTTCCCGAACCCTGGTTGCCGGTGTGGCGCGAGGTGTGGCATCCAGCGCCTCAACCCTCAGTGCCACTGGGCCAACTATCCCATGCATTCTTGAGTCCCCCCAGAGTGCTGACCCCCACACCCTCTTGTGGCAGGCTGTTCCAGGCGTCCACCACTCTTTCTATGAAGAAAAACCTTCCTGGTGTTGGTAGAGAACCTCCCTCCTTGCAACTTGAGGTCATATCCCCAGGTCCTGGAACCCTTCTTGAAGTTAAAAAGTTCCTGTGTCTCTACCTTATTAATGCCTTTTATGTACCTGAATGTTTCAATCATGTCCCTTCTCTCTTCTCTGCTCCAGAGTGTACATATTCAGTTCCCCAAGTCTCTCCTCGTAGGACATGTACTGCAGACCCTGAAAATTTTTGTTGCCTTTCTCTGTACTGTTTCCACCTGGTCAATGTCCTTCCTGAAGTGAGGCCTCCAGAATTGGACTCCGTATTCTTGGTGAGGCCTGACCAGCGATCTATACAGTGGTAGTACCACCTCTCTCCTCCTGCTCGTGATTCCTGTGAGTAGCGTGGTTGTTTTGTTGTTGGGAGGAATGGTACTTTTTTTTTTTTTTATTGAGAAATTGGAATTACACCCTTTGAGTCCACAGACTCTTTTGCAAAGGCTCCTCGTCAGTAGTCACAGTACAAAGTTACAAGTTTTGGGAGGCGGTATAGCGCAGTTGTTTAAGGCTCTGAGCTGCAAATCTGGAGACCTGGGTTTGAATCCCACAGCCCCCACTTGCATAGACTGTGTGACCCTGAGCAAGTCACTTAACTTCCCTGTGCTCCCAGGTTGCACCTGTAAAAAAGCTTTCAGCTTAGTGTGCCTCACCTGGCTAAACAATTGGAAAAAAAAAAAAAAAGTACAGGTGCAGGACAACAAGACATCAAACAGACCATATATTACATTAGTAGGTAAGAAATAGCTGGGTAACATATTATAGCAGAGGGCCGAGGCAGCCCAGCGTCATGTGCAAAAAACAGCAGTAAAAACATTACAGAAAAAAAGGTACAGATTGTAAGGCAGGGATTAAATCATGATAAGCAGAAAAAGTAGTAATAAGTCAATGTGAGGGAGGGAGGTGGCAGGGCTGAAGTTAGAATAGTACTTCTAAGAGGGGTACATGCCGTGCCCCTACCTGGTACAAATGCCCTTAACCTGCCCTCCCTATCCTCCACAACATTGGGAGCTTTCAAATCCATACTTTACACCCACCTCACAGCCTCCAGCTCCTGTGACTGCTTTGACTAAAGTCTCATCCCACTGAGTGCACTTACATTTGTTTCACTCAACAACCATGGTCTCCTCTTTGACAAAGACAACCTGAGTAACACTAACCTGGTTCTGTCTGCTCCTAAACTTCTTATTTCTCCCTCTCTTCCCTCTCAAGCTCTCAATCCTTATTCCTTGCCCTTGACACTGCCTCTGAGTTCCTTTTCTTTTCTGTACATAAATGTTACTGTTTAAGTTGTGTCCTTGTTGAGCAGCTTACTCATTGTTTGTAACACTGTCTTCTATGTTTTTGTACTTAATGAGTGGAACCTTTGTGAAACAGCCTTGGCTCAAAGGTATTAATTCCTAGAACAATAAACTTCAAACTTCAAGAGCAGTCGCAAGAAGAGATGTTAGCGAGAAATTCCTTAAGCAGGGTTTTAAACGGGCCTATTTTTGTCCCAGCAGTCAGAGCAAACGGTAGGTCATTTAGCCACCTTGGCACCCTGTGATAGAAGGCTCTCTGACCCATGGATGTCCTGCAGAGGGGAACCAAGAAGGGGACCTTGGAGGTACTTCTGGTGCGTCTTTGAGGGAAGGAGGGTTGGGTGAGGCCCTGTAAAGTGGGAGGGGTGAGTTTCCACTGGATTTTCTTTGCCAGGAGGCAAGTGTGGTACTTAAGGCGACATTCGAAGTTTAGCCAATTACAGCAACTATAGAGGTCGCACGTGTGGGTAGTTCTATTGCAGCCTGTCACCAGGCGACAGGCCTTGTTTAGCGCTGCCTTAATGCGACAGAGAGCAGTGGTATCGGCTGAGCCATAGAACACAATTCCAAAGTCCAGCACAGAGACGACAGAGGACGAAACAGCAAGGTGCAGCTCCTCATTAGGCAGACAGTGTTTGATCCGATGAAGGAAGCCAATTCTGGAGTTGATGGTGTTACAGAGGATGTGGATATGTGCATGATAGGTGAAGGGGAGTCAAGAGTGATGCCCAAGTATTTGAAAGAGCTCACCTGCTCAAGGGGGGGTGCCTTGGGAGGTGTTGACAAGTAGTGTGGAGTCATGGTAAGGGTTTTGATGGTGTGTGAAGATCATGGTCTTAGCTTTCTTATAGTTTATTACTAGCCTGTGCTCTGTGAACCAGGTCTCAGCTTCCGTGAAAGACTTCTGTAGGGCATCCTGTAATGGTTGAGGCTGAGAATTGCTCCAGAAAATGACTGCATCGTCAGCATACTGTCATTGGAACACCCAGTACAGTTGCCTCTCTCCACCCACTTGCTCTCACAAGAACAGGGACACTCGTCCATCCTGCTCTGCATACTCTTCACCTGCCGCCTGGCTCCTAAAGTCTTAGCAGAGGGAGATTAGGAGTGTCAAGCAGGGTGGCAGTGGTCTTAGTGGCTGCATGGAAACCTTCCATTAGGGCTTAGTCACGCTCTGAAGTGGAAGCATTTCTGTCTCTGAGCAACTGCCCGTGCCCTAAATCCCTGGATTGTCCAGTTGGGCACATGCTAGACTACCTCCTCCACCTTTTGGACTTGGGATAAGCTACTCGTCCATCAAGGTGCATATGTGTGCGATCGCCACATATCATGAACCCTTTGGGGAGAGAACTTTAGCACAATGGAATGTCTGCAAGACCTTTTTCAGAGGATCTTGCACTTCAGGCCTCCCTGGAGGAAACTTTCTCTCCTTAGGATTTACTTTTGTTCTCTAGAAGCTCACCCTTCCTGCCTTCAAACCAGCCATGACTTGCGAGCTACTCTTTCTCTCTTGGAAAGCTGATCTTCTGGTTGCTGTTACTTCCGCTTGAAGGGTTTCCGGGCTTCAGGCTTTGATGTAAAGAGCCTTACATTGTCTTTCACAGGGACAGGTGACCCCCTGTACAAACCTAAATTTCTACTGAGGTTGATGTCAATGCTGACTTTGAACCGGACTTCAGCCTTCTGGTTATTATCCTAAGTTTACAAACCAAGTTGAGCGCTGTTGCACACCTTGGATGTTCACAGAATCTGAGGTATTACCTCCACAGGACTCAACCTTCAGAAAGACGGACCAGTTGTTCGTCTCCTTTGCAAAAAGGATGACCGGGGCTTCTGTCACCAAACAGTCACTAGCCGTTGGCTAGTGCACTGTATTTCTGTTTGTTACCAGCATCATGACAAGCCCCTTCTGGGACCTCTTAAGGGTCACTCCACGAGGGCTGCGGCTACCTCTTTTGCCTCCTTAAAAAATGTTTCGTCAGCAGACATTTGTGCTGCAGCGACATGGAGCACGGTCCACACCTCAGTCAAGCATTACAGCCTAGACGTTGTTTCTAGGAGGAGAGCGGGTTTTGGAGTAGCCGTTCTGCAAGGCCTGCTCTCTTGAGGTTACTCAGTCTTTAGCCAGTTTTGATTACTCTCCACCTCTGATCAGACCTGGGCATAGCTTTGGGCACTGCTTGGGACTCTGCCTAATAGTATTATCTGCTGCAAGAGCTCCCCTTGAAGTTAGATAGTACAGATCTTACTTCGAGGCGCAGCTCTTGCAGCAGGTTACACCATTAGGACTGAAGCTGCCAGGTGTTAGGACCCCACGGAAAAATTCTAGCTAGCTATCTTCCAGCGGGGACCGCCCGCAGTCCGCCGCCGTCAGGCGTGTGGTGCATAAGGCGGTCCCAGATTCCCCAGTTCTTGCCCACCGTCGACTTGCATGTCTCGACCCTCTGGTTATAGTCTAGTCTTGTGACAGCGTGGTTAAGTGCTTTCCTTGGAAATTTGGATTTCTTTGAGCAAGACCTTTGCTGATGTCCTCTCCGACCTCGGTCACCCTCCAAGTGTGCTTGGAAACAGTCCCCTTCAAGGACCCTCACCACGGCCTGCATTCGGTGCCTGGGCCCAGACCACAATACCCGGGCCTGCTCCTTCCGCCAGGGGTTCAATAGTCGTACCCGGATCCGATGTCAGAAGGCCCTTCAGGCGTTTTTATTGGAAGAAAAGCTGAAGACTGTCTTCCAAGGGGGAATCTTCTTCTCAAAAGACCCACAAGCACGCGGAGAAACGAAGGGAGAAGGCCCCTTCCAGGGCTTCGGACTCGCGCAGCTCCGGTTCCTGGTCCGACCGCTCTCCCTCCAGGGCCACCTCTCAGCCTCCCCCGTCTGCGGTAAGGAAGCCTTCTTCTCAGGCCAAGTCCGCCAGGCCGTCCTCGTCTTCGTCCTCCAGGGCCTTGGTGAAGTCCGGGGATCGCCACCATCACCATCATAAGTTGGGTTCCCGCCTTTCGGTACCCGACGTCAGGTCTTCTTCTTTGCCTCCTCGCAAGACGTTGGAGCTCACTCCCTTAAAGAGACCTTTGGACCCGATGCCGGTGCGGCCGTCGTCGGCCTCGTGTCATACATCCCTGGAGCCGCCGTCGGCCAGACGACCGTCGCTGGCTAAGCCAGCACCTCAGCGGACGCCGGTAGGGGGACCGGCGCCCGCTAGTCCTGAGAAGAGGGCCCTGACGCCTCCGACCGACGTCGGTCAGGAGACCTTGACCGAGGAGGATCTAACACAGCCCGAGGACCAGACGGGCGACCCCGGTCTCGTCGAGACTCCCAGGGAACCTTCGCCGTTACCCGAGCCCCCTGTGGAGCCGACGCCGGGACCCGACGACCGTCCACCGGCGCCCGGACCGTCGTCAGGCCTCTCCTTGCGGATGTGAAGGATCTCTTCACTTACTGGTGGGACACCATTAAGAAGGACATGGTTCCCACTCTTCTTCCTCCTCCTCCGGTTCCTGCCCCCCGCCATCGGGGTCGGCAGGCGTCCTACCTCCTCCCGGGAGTCGGATCCCTCCCAGGGGAGACCAGAAAAACAGAGACCTCCGTCAAAATCTTCTTCTAGGTCACAGAGACCCAGGAGACACAGACTATCGCCTTCGACGGAGGACACGGAATCAGAGTACTCTTCCTCTAGATCCCCATCTCCCTTCTCCGGACCCATGTGAGATGCCGAAATCTCCTCCGGACGACCCTTCGTTCTTGGATATTATGAGACACATCCAAGAGAACATGGGATGGGATGCAAAAGAGCTAGACCCCGGAAGGATACGCCTCGCCAAATATCTTGACAGAAAGACCCCAAGCCTGTGGTGACACTTCGTGGGCGTCACCAAGGCAGCGTGAAGCGTCCACATTCGCTCCGGCGATGCCGAAGAAAGCTGATCGCTTGTACAAGGCTCCTAAAGAAGACCAGTACTTGACACAGCAGCCTCAGGCCGACTCTCTGGTCATCACAGCCTCACATGACCGGTCACAGAGGCCGCAACATCTGAGCACCCTGCCACCAGGACCCAGAGTCCAAGCAGTTGGGCCGTTAGATGCAGCGCCGATCATGCTTCGCTACCTGTGCCATCAGATCCTTGAACTATTTGACCCACATGGTTCAGTTCCAGCACGCTTTGTGGGAACAGGATCTGGAAATGGCTGCAAAACTGCCGGAAGGTGAGCAGAAGGAGGAATGCTTCAGCTCCTCCGTGCGGGTTCAAAATGGGAACCCAAGTGCTTTCGACTTGGCGTCACGACTCTGCGGACTCTCATCGGCCCAACAGCAGCTTCTGGTGTATGCCTCCGGAGGCACTCTTGGTTACACGTATCGGTTTACCCGGACGTCCAGAAGAATATTATGGACGCTCCATTTGAGGGAGAAGTCTTGTTTGGTAATCCTTCGGAGAAGATTATTACCAGACTTCAAGAGGCCGGGAAGGCAGTAAGGTCGGTTCAAGCCATGTACCGACCCAGGCTTAGTTCCTTTCGTAGGAACCAAAGCCGATTTCGTGGGCGGATGCAGAGGCAGCGGTCCCGCTCCGCTACACATCAGAGGGGCTCCGGCTTCCGTAGAGCCCAGAGGAAACAGCCCGCCAGCCGAAACCAGCGTCTCCTAAGCTGGCCCAGCCAGCCGGTCCATCTGCTGCCACAGCCTGACTCCTTTCGGCCCCGCCCACAGGATCAGCGGAAATCATGGTGAAGGTTGCATTATCGAACTTCCTGCCGGGATGGCAGGCTATAACCACTGACAGGTGGGTTCTTCAGTTGGTCAGTCGAGGCCACTATATAGAATTCGCAGAGAAGCCACCCTCGAGGCCTCCTTTGCTTTCCGGTATCCGGGTCAGCACAAAGCTCTGATCTGGCAAAAGTACTCGCTCCTGCAAAAGGAGGCGATAAAATGCGTCCGGAGGCCAGAGAGGACAAGGATATTATTCCCACTTATTCCTGGTTCCAAAGAAAACAGGGGACCTCCATCCGATTCTGGACCTCAGCGACCTCAACGTGTCGGTCGCCTACTAGAGATTCCTCATGGTGACTCTTCCGGGTCTTATTCCCATGCTGAAGCAGGACGCCTTTTTAGCGTCTCTAGACATGCAGGACGCATACCTGCATATCCCTATAGCTCAGGCGCACAAGAGGTTCCTGCGCTTCAAGTTCCTCGACCACCACCTTCAATTCCGAGCCCTTCCATTCGGACTGTCATCCGCACCAAGAGTCTTTACCAAGTGCATGGCAGTCGTGGCAGCGTCTCTGAGGAGACAGGGCCATTATGTGTTCCCGTACCTGGACGATTGGCTTCTCATGGCCGCCTCCAGAGAGGCGTTATTTGCGGTCCAGAGCACCCAGGACCTGTTCCGATCTCTGGGCATCCTAATAAACTACGAGAAGCCTCTCCTGGTACCGCCGCCAGAAACTGCAGTTTATAGGTGTAGTACTGGACACTGTTTAGGGAAGAGCTGTTCTTCCAGGCGACAGAGCGGAGCGCATCAGATCCCTCATCAGGGAGTTATCGTCGAACAAGTCCGTCTCTGCCAGGTCGGTCCTTCGCTTGCTCGGACACATGGCTGCGGCCATTCCTATTGTCCCTTTCGCAAGGCTCCACGTGCGGGTAACTCAGTGGATGCTCAAGGTGCAATGGGACCAAAGGCAAGACCACTTGCAGCATCTGGTCAGGATCACGAACACCGTGATTCGAGACTGGCACTGGTGGCTAGTCCCAGGGTCGCTCTCCATAGGCGTCCCGTTCGTAGCGCCGTCCCTGGAGGTAACCCTCACCACAGACGCCTCAGGTCTAGGGTGAGGGGCACACCTGGACGGGGTAAAGTCCCAGGGTATGTGAATCCCGATGGAAGCTCATCTCCATATCAACGTTCTAGAGATGAGGGCGCTTCTCTGTGCCCTGCAGGCCTTTCAGTCAGTAATCCCTCCATGTACTTTTCTGCTTCAGACAGACAACACGGCGGTGATGTATTACCTCAACAAACAAGGAGGCGCACACTCTTACCCCCTTTGCAGGGAGGCCATGAGGGTGTGGGATTGGGTAATCGGACACGGCGAATGTGATCACTGTGCATGTTCCCGGGGTGGACAACACGATTGCAGACGGTCTGAGTCGCTCCCAGGCCAGAGTCCACGAGTGGGAACTTCTTCAAGAGGTAGCAGAGGATCTGTTTCTTGATGGGGAACTCCAGAACTAAGCTTGTTCGCATCCCTATCCAGCGCAAAACTGCCCAATTTTGCTCGCTAGATCCAGGGCCTGGTGTTTTCTGGCGAGGCAGCGTTGTCCCTCTCCTGGGCGAACAGATTCCTCTACGCTTTCCCTTCTTTCCGTTGATCCAGAGAGGAGTTCTCAAACTGCGCAGAGAAGCCGCAATCATGATCCATGTGGCCCCGTTCTGGCCCAGACAGATCTGGTTCCTTTGCTGATTCAGTTATCTGGGAACTCCGCTCCCATTGCCGTTCAGCTTCCATCTCCTGTCTCAGGAGAAAGGTTCACTAGTCACCGGACTACGTTCACTGAACCTGCATGCTTGGCTCCTAGAGACATAGCCATCTTGCGTCACGGGGTCTCGCAAGAGGTTGCAGAAGTTCTTTCTGCAGCCAGAAAGCTGGCAACGCATGCGACGTACGCCTTGAAATGGCGCCGTTTTTGTTTATGGTCGCAAGCACGTGATTTTTCCCCTTTAGGTTGTCCTGTGGGAGTAGTGTTGGACTATCTGCTCTCCTTCTTTCATTCGGGTCTAGCCTACTCCTCTATTAAGGTACACCTTTGTGCCATTTCTGCCTACCACCTTCCGGTGGGACATCATACAGTGGCTCAATTAGACGCTTCTCGGGAATTTCTGAGAGGGGTGTTACACCTTAGGCCTCCAATTAGGGATCCTGTGCCTCCTTGGGATTTGCTCTTTGTCCTGGAACAGCTCACGCTTCCCCGTTTCGAACCTGCCGCGGATTGCGAGCTACGTTTTCTGTCGTGGAAAACGTTTTTTTTTGTTGCTGTTACTTCAGCGAGAAGAATTTCTGAGCTTCACGCTCTCATGTCCAAAGAGCCTTATTTAGTTTTCCACTGGGACAGGGTATCCCTGAGGACGAACCCTAAATTTTTGCCTAAGGTGGTCTCTTCTCTGTCTCTGTAAATCAGGACATTGATCTTCCAGTCTACTTCCCGAGTTACTCGAATAGAGGAGAGGCTCTGCTCCACACCCTGGATGTTCACCGCAGCCTGAGGTATTACCTCAACAGAACTAAACCTTTTCTTAGTTCTGATCAGCTTTTCGTTTCCTTCTCTGAGAGGATGAGGGCCAATCTGTATCAAACAGTCCCTGTCTCGTCCAGTGTATTTCATACTGTTATGATATCAAACAAAAGCCCCTTCCGGGAACAGTCCGGGGTCATTCTACTAGGGGTGTGGCCACCTCCTTTGCAGCACTCAGAAACGTTTCCACCTCTGCTGTATGTGCTGCAGCCACTTGGAGATCTGTGCATACCTTTATCAGGCATTATAGCCTGGACATCGCCTCTCGGCGCAGAGACGGTTTTGGCCTGGCGGTGCTACAGGGTCTCCTGTCCTAGGTTCAGGACCTGGAAGTTACTTCCCTTTTTTCCTCCTCCCGGAATTTCTGGCAGCGTTACTGCTTGGGAATCAGTCCTAATGGTGTAACCTGCTGCAAGAGTGTGTCTCAGTAAGATGGTACAGTTACGTAAGAACTTACCATAACAGTAGATCTTGAGGAGCAGCTCTTGCAACCAGTACTGCTTCCACCCTCCCCTTCTCCCTTGGAGGCATGTAAAACTGTAGCCTTTTCTTTAGGGATTTTCTCCCTTTATTGTCTCCTGACGATGGATCCTCGGTCTCCCATTCTGATGTCATCCTGTGTCCGGGAGTCTCCAGCGGGAGAACTGGGGAATCTGGCAGGACCGCCCCCTTATGTACCACGCCTGACGTCAGGGGCGGGACCGACGTCGGGGGCGGTCCCCGCTGAAGATGGCTAGCTAGGATTTTTCCTTGGGGTCCTGACGCCTGGCGGCTTCAGTCCTAATGGTGTAACCTGCTGCAAGAGCTGTTCTCGAAGATCTACTGTTACGATGGTTCTTGCATTAACTGTACTTTCACGTAAGAACTTACCGTAACAGTAGATCTTCCAGAGGAGCTCTTGCAGCAGGTATTCCACCCTCCTCCCCATGAATAGGTGTTACTACATTTGTGTAAGGTGGGGAATTCCTATCTGGTTCTCCAATGTTTTTCGGTGGGG
Source organism: Neoceratodus forsteri (assembly GCA_016271365.2). Lineage (NCBI taxonomy): Eukaryota > Metazoa > Chordata > Ceratodontiformes > Ceratodontidae > Neoceratodus > Neoceratodus forsteri. The sequence goes on along the minus strand of JADMNL010000023.1, from coordinate 378,548,181 downwards.
TGTCCATTGGGAGAACTGAGATGGCGCCAGGGGACTGCCCCCTTATACCACATCTGACATCAGGCGGAGCTGACATCAGGGGCGGACCCTGCTACAGACTGTTAACTACAAGTTTTCCATGGGGTCCTAATGGTATTACCTGCTGCAAGAACTCCTCTCGAAGATCTACTGTTACAGTAAATTCTTATGTAACTGTACTTTTCCTACACGCCTGATGCACACTTGGTAGAATTAATGGTCTGATCTGCATTTTTGATAGATTGGATTAACTGTATGTAGGTGTTCCAGGTGATTTTAGCAGTCTGGACTGCACACCAAAACATCAACAGATAAGCAGTACAGTAACCAATAAAATTACATCCAGGTACTGCTGGCATGTAGCTGGTGTGCCATATAAACCAAACAGCATGGAGTTGAACTGTAGAGTCCAGTTGTCAGTCTTCACCATTCATCAGTGTTCTGTGTAAGCCAGGCGCTGCATCCCAATGGAGTTTTTTTTTTCGGTTAGGGGAGGAGCTGGCACACGCAAGGCCAACGTACTGTGTGGTGCTAGGGTTGCCCAGTAATGGCCGTTGGCTCCTCCTCCACCTCAGTTCTGCTTCTCCCTCCATCGAGACAGTACTTTGCTTGCAGCAGTGGAAGAAAAGAGAACTGCATCATCTGCGGCTTAGTTTCGGCGCAGCACCTCTCCTCTGAATCGCATTCCGTCTCAGTGTAAACTTCGTCTTGGTTTTGTTGATCGTTACTGTGCACCATTTATTTGTAGATCCGGTAAGATCTTTCCTTCTTATTACTTAAATGGCATTGAGTCTTTTCTGTTTGTTTAGGTTACTGTGCGCATCATGTCAGCTTCAGGGGACAAGAAGCGTTCTTTGAAAGCGGGCTGGCCTCCTAAGCGTCGGTGACCCTCTGGCCAGCAAATTTCCGCAACAGACTGGCATGATGTCTGCTTAACCTGCCCTGGACCCCAGCACAATGTGGACAACTGTGATGACTACTTCTTGATGGACCACCGTGTTGGCAAAATTACCCGTTTAAGTCAGCAGGGGCTCCGCCAGTTTTTTAGGGTGCCATCTTAGCACACAAAGATCCAAGTGCAGGTTGCTGCCTTCCTCAGTCCCTCTGCGGGCCTGTACGATCTGGTCAGGACGAGTCCTCCTTCTTCTCTAGCCTTTCCCAGGGAGGCCTCTTCCACGGTGCCAGAGGACCAGTCTGATTCCCTCCAGAGCCAGGCTAGGAGCACCACCAGGGCAGTCACCTCTGGAGGTGCAGGCTTACCCATTGTCTCAGCCCACAGTTGCTGGTTCCAGCACAAGAGGCTCCTCATTGTCATCCACTGGCGCCATCTTGGATTCTGGAGCGTTCATGGCTCTGGTGATCGAGATGATGCTGCTGAGCACTGAGCCTCCCATGGTGCCGTTCATGGTGTTGAGGGTGGGAGAACCCCTGTGGTCGCCAGTTTGGAGGTCTTTTGGATCTTCTCTGCTCCAGAGCCAGACGTTCAGGAATCTGACCCGGACTGGTGACCTGAGTCCTTGGAGTCCATGGGCTCTCTGGGGCCCAGGACCATTGCGTCTTCCTAGGTGCCCCTCCCCACGACTCTGGTGACTGCGGTTGGTGCTGGCTTCCGTGCCGAGGGTGGTGCCGGGAGCAGGGCGCAGGATAGCTATCCTGGGTATGAGGGGGTGGTGGTTCAGGTGTTGACAGTGGGGTTGGCTTCCGTTCCCTTCTCTGAAACTAGAACTGGGACCCCCTCTTCTGTGGTTCTCCTTGGGGAGCTTGGTGGAATTGGGCCGGTTCAAGACACAGGGAATAAGGAGTGTTCCTCAGAGTCGGTGGTGTTGAGGAGCTGGGTCGCGGGGCTGCAGTGCACCTCTGGAGCCCTTCGGGGCTCAGAGAAGAGCATGGTGCTAAACCCAAGTTCTCTCCCTCTTCGAGGGAGTCCTTGCTGGGTGGGTTTGGGATCCACCCTTCTGGACACATGCGGCCCCAGTCCTCTTATAGGAGTGCTTCACTTCCAGGGCTCAGTCCTGACCGCTTTGGGCTGGTTGAGCGGCGTTTGACTGACTGATCTGACCTACGGATCCCCTTGTAGTCGTGGATAACCTACTAGGTCCCTTAGCACTGGCAGAGGTGCTTCACAGCCATGAAAAGTTTCTCCCGCTTACCTCTTCGTCCAGCCCTTCTTCCCACAGGCCATGTGAGTCCTTCAGGCCCTTGACTGGGAACAGTTTAGATCTCAGGCTGCAGAGTTCCCAAGATACGTTAGGGCCATGGATGAGCAGGTCTTTCATCTGTCTCCCCTGCTGCCGCCAGAATCTGAATATTCAGGTTCTTCGGCCTCCTTGTCTTCCTCCATCGAGGGAGAGGAGACTTATGTCCACTTGTCCTCAAACACTGATCAGAGTATTAGCACTTCCTCGCAAGGCTGGTCAAGGACCTCCACATATCATACATAGCAAGATGCAACACAGAGCGTAAGATGTGCGCCATCTTTGGGGAATACAGTGTGGACCACTTGGTGGTTCCTTCCTGGCCTGTACCCTTCCAGGAAGCGTTGTAAAGTGCCTTGCAGTTTCCTTCTGCCCCAGCTCCAGCCCTTCTGGACCGCCATCATCATTATTGCGCCTCCCCAGGGTTCTCCAGGTGCATTGCCTTATCCCTCTTCGGTAGTGATGAGATTGGACACCCCTTCCTGGCATAGGTGCCTGGTCCGTGACCGGTCCCTGGATCTGGACTCTGCCGAGTCCGACCGCCTGGGGCAGAGAGTTTTCTCCTCGGTGAGGGTGATGCTATGTATCACGTCTTATCAGGCATACCACGCTGCCTTTAACAGGCATCTGTGGGTAATGTTGGGTCAGGTGCTGGCATCGTTGCCTAATTCAGAAGCGGCTTGGCAGGCTACAGCCCTCTCTGTGATAGGCCTGAAGCTAGCAAGGTACCATGCAAGGGCATCTTATGATGCCAGTGAGGTCATTTGACAGCTAGCGGGGAAAGCTATCTGCATTAGGCAGACGGTGTGGCTTCGCCTTTCAAGGTTATCACCCTTGGCTTGGCATAGGGTGATTGCCTCCACATTCTGGAGGACCCATCTTCTGTCCCGCAGGGCCAGGCGGGATCTGCAGGGGGTGCATTCCTTCCCCAGGGAATGGGGACCCGGCCTCGCCCTTACAGTCACAGGCCTATCTGGCCTGAGTGAGCTCCTCCTGTGTGTCCCCTACAGGAGGCTGATGGACATTTATCCCGCAGGGAAGTGCTGAACCTGCTTGAGGCTCGGTTCTCACCCAACAGTCACGAATGATGAAGCTTGACACAGGGAAGATATGAAAATTACGTACCTACTGTAATTCTTGGTCTTCCTGTGTTTCTTCACTGAAACCCACCCACCTTCCCTTCAGAAGGCCTCAGTCCCCGAGGGATGTCTCCTCCCTTCTTGTCCTCCTCCTCAGGGAACCAGTTGAGATTCTCCCACTGTATCCTTAGGGCCCCTCCTTATTCCTAGGAGGCGGTGGAGGGGACCCATTGGAAGGAGGGCTAATAGGACCTGTCAATCAAAAATTGAAATAGGGACTCCTGCTTGGCCCTCTTCCTTTGTCCTTTGGGTACCTGTCAGTCCACTCTCGGGATGTGCTGACCTTCTTCTGGGGTCCTCTCGAGGGAGGAATGAGGCTGCCAGGGACCCACCTTCCTTTCCCTCCCTGTCTTCTTACTTCTGTACCTCTTCAGTCTCCCTCCTCCATCTGGAAGGAAGGTGTTATTGAACAGGTGGGATCCTCGCCCCCCCCCCGGCAAACCCTGTGGATTTTCCTTTTGGAAGCGATAACCGGGGTGAGGAGTGAGGAATCCCTACCAGGTGTGGTTTTTCCACCCAGTAAGGGGTTGGAGGATGGCGGGAAGGGACCTTCTCCGTGGATGCTCAGTTTTAACACTAGGAGGGGATGATGATGATGATAATAAGGCTGGCTGCGGCCTAGCTGATTACCTACCTACCTACCTCTGGAGGCACATCCCTAGTTAGTCAGTGCTCTTGAGTCGGTCAAGGTGCATGGGTTGATGGACTCCTCGTTCCCTTCTCTCCTTTCTCCCATTATTTCTGTCTTCTTGCAGACATGCAGTAACGTCTCGTACGAGACGAGTGCACTCCCGCACTCCTCCCGTGGACATCCAGTCTCTCCTTGTTGCTTAGCCCACCATTTGATGAAGGCAGACATGCTTTCATGTTCTGTCCCTGTCTATTCTTCTTTGATCACTGGTGCCTGCTGAGCAGTGTCATTTGATCCTACTTCAAGGGTATTTCTTGCAGTAGGCCATCACCAGTAGGACTAAGCCGCCATGTCCATAGGAGACTTTAAAGCTAGCAGTCTACCAGAGGGAGCAACCCACCTCGACATCTGCCCTGACATCAGCCAGTGCTATAAGGTGGTTGACCCTAGATCCTCCTCACTTCTTTACTGGATTTGACCGACACAGGATTGGACCGCTGATGCTACTGCAGCTACAATCAACTACCATTTCTGCGTTTATTGTGCTGTATTATTTTTCTGTTTATATCAGTTTCAACATTGAAATTTCAGTGTTCTCACCCAGTGTTTTTTCGTCTAAACCTTTTTCATCTTCCAACCACTTCACAAAGTGTGCCTGCGGCAAACAAATCCCAGACAAGGTGGGCCATTCTGCCTGTCTTGTTCCTAGGCCCAGGCAATGGCATGCAAGCCTGAAAGGTCTGCCAGAGCCTGGCCACCAAGAGTCATTGCTAGAAGATCCTGGAGAACCATCTGCTTGAGCAGAAGGTTTCTTGATGGAATGGGAACTGCAGGCCAGGAGCGTCTCCATTTTCTAGGCCCAGTCCTCTGGGTCTTCGTTATCAAAGTCCTAGGTTAAAGCCTCTGGGAAAACACAAGCAGAGGGACAAGGATTGGAACTGACTCCAGTCTGCCTTCCGCTCGCGATTCCCCAGGAAGAAGTCTTAGTTCTCGAAATGGTCTTCCTCCTTCGGGGGGGGGGGCTTCTACTGGTGGCCCAACTGCCTGCTGGGTCTCCTTCGCAGGCAGCAGCTATTCAGGTCAGGGTACTTTGTATCCTGCTCCCCAGCCCCTGCTGTTTCAGCCCTTACTCTCAGTGGGCACACAGGAGGTGGCTTGACTGGAGTCTCTTCGCCAGTGCAGGTGCCAGTTTCATAGCTGCCCTCACACCCCTGGCACTGGTCTCAGTCTCTGGGATTGCTGCCTTTTCTGTTCCTCCTCAGGGACAGGCCGGTGAGACACCTGCACTTCCTCGGGCCCGGGAAGAGGCATATCCATCCCAGCACTCCCTTGACTGACACCCGTTGAGCCTGTGCCTGTTCGCCCTCCACTGCAGCCTCTGGGGCCGATGCCAGATGGACCTGCGCCCACATGCTTTAACCTGCTCCTCTAGGACCGGCCTGTCCCACGGAACCTGCACTCGAAAGACCTCAGCCTGGGTATCCTACGCTGGCACCTGCGGGTTCACTTCCTGCCTGCATGCATCTCATGCCAGTGAGATCTGCATGGGGTTACTGATACCCGGTGCCCTTGGGACCTGTGCCGGTGTACAGCTATCCGAGGCCCGCTTTCTGTGGTGGAAAGGGTTGTTTTTAGTTGCCATTACTTCTGCTTGAAGGATTTCCTATCTTAAGGCCCTTTTGTGTAAAGAGCCATATTTGATTTTTCACAACAGGATGGCTTTGCGTACCAATCCTAAGTTTCTTCCTAAGGCGGTGTCGGAGTTTACTTTAAATCAGTCCATCCACCTGCCTGTTTATTATCCGGAACATTCCAATCAAGGGTGAGGCATTGCTCCATACTTTGGATGTGCATAGAATCTTGAGGTACTGTACCACATTGGACTTAAAATCTCTCGGAAGTCTGTTCAGCTGTTTGTTTTGTTTGCCCTTGGGAATGAGAGCATTCTGGTGTCCAAACAATGTTTGTCTAAATGGTTAGCAAATTGCATTGTTTATTGTTACCAGAAGTATAGCAAGGAACTTCCTAAAGGTGTTAATGGCCATTCCACTAGGGGTATGGCCACCTCAATATCTTGTTTCAGAAATGTGTCAGCTACTGACATTTGTACTGCTGCCACCTGGAGCACTGTCCACACTTTCACCAAACATTGCAGTCTGGATATCACCTTTCGGTGAAGGGCCAACTTCGGCCTAGCTGTTTTTCAAGGCCTTCTTTCACAGGCTGTCATTTTTTGCCTTCCACCAGGACTGACTGAATGTAGTGCCAGAACTGCTTGGGACTCTGTCCTACCAGTGAACTTGCTGTAACAGTAGATCATCAAAAGGGTCTCTTGCAGCAGGCTCTGCTTTCCCTCCCTCCTTCTGTCCATCTCTCCCCTTTCATAGGGGTGAGCCTTCTGCCTTTTTTTTTTATTTTTATTTATTGAATCTCTGATTAACAACCTTTGAGCATTACTGCTCCTTTGCACTCTTTGCTCTTGGGATACCTCAGAATTCTCCTCGGTTCCCCGCTTCGGCATCCTGCTTTTGGTCTCCGGTGGGTGAACTGAGGAGGGCAAGTGGCCCACTTGCCTTTATAAGATTGGCTGACATCGAGGTTGTCGGCCCCTGTTGAGACTGCTAGATAAAGGTTTCTGTGTGGTCCTGGTGGCTTAGTCCTACTGGTGATGCCCTGCTGCAAGAGATCCTCTTGGAGATCTACTATTACGGTAAGTTCTTACATAGCTGTACTTTTCTGCTTCGGCTGCCATTCTTCTGGTAATCACACCTGGGCTTGCTGTTGCATGATCCATGCCTTTATTCAATGCTTCCCTGGTACTGGGTGTAGTAACCATGTTCAAGAATCCTGGCATAGAGTATGCATGGCGTAAATCCCACTTTGCCTGACAGCAACTGTTGTAGCGGCATAGGTCAGGAAGCTTAGGCATACTAGGAGAAGTTGCAAAATTCACAAGTAGCATTTTGTCATCAGTGATAAAATAAAGAAAATTAAAATTATGCAAGATAGCTGTTCATACAGGCAGTACAGAGTTCTACATCTGAGAGGGGCTCTGTTTAAATCTCAATCTCTCTTAAAAACAAAACAGTACTCTTTTTATAAGATGTCTTTTCCTGGCAGTTTAAATTCTGCCTCCTGACTATGTAAGTTGCATCTGCTGTTTCTCAGAAAATGTACCAAATCTTTTAAGATTTCCTTCCTGAAGTCAGTCTGAAGAGCACATATAGTCTTCACGTGCAGCAAAATAGAACATTCTGTCCCAGAGCTGGTTTCTTATTGGCAATTTTGTAAAGAAGCTTGTGGATGTCAAAATGGAACTCAAGGTCAGCCCTCTGTATTGCAGATTATTTTTTTGTAAGAAACCCAAACAGCTTTCTGCAGTCATTTCAAGAATGCAGTTATATGGATTTGCAAACCAGTGATCCCAGTTTCACATATATTTGTTTTAACCACTGTGAAGCGGTATGAGAAAGAAAGAATAGAAACAGCAAATGAAGAAAGATGATAGGGAAATTATGGGACCATTGTATTGGTCAATTCCTAGGTGCTACAAGAAAAGTTGACTGTGTAACCATACCGGCGAGATACAGACGAAAGGCAGAATAGGAGAGGACAGAATAGATCCTTGCTTTTAAGTCTCTGCATATGAAACATGACTGGGTCTCGCCCAACCTGTCCCTCGTTGCTTAGAATGTTGTGTGTTCATGTACTGGCGAAGGTCAGACAGCATAACTAATAGTTCCCCTGCCTGAAGACTTTATGTGAAACTTTTTTTTTTTTTTCTTGCTATATTGACTCTAGCAGAGGCTCTTTTTTTTCCCCAACAGAGAATGTCCAAATTTAAACTGTGCGGTTTCATTTTAGTAGATTCTGATGCAGCTGCCAAACATTTTTCATGCAGGTGCAGAAGAAAATGACACAGGTTTGTAAAATGATGGAGGTACATGAACGTTAATGCAGGATTGATATAGGGGCATAAAATTGATGCAAACATGAAGGAAGTTTGATGCAGGTAGGCGCAGCCTCTGACACAGACCCTTGTGGTAGTTTTGGCTGTAAAACAATTGTAACCTATTCCATGGTGTTCTGCAGAGCCCTTTCAACTAATAATAAATGTTGGGTATGAGACTGGCTCATCTGGGATGTCCTGTGTATTTTGTACTAGCAAGACATGTTAATTCTAGAGGCATGGATATGGTTTGCATATCCACAGTTGGGCCGTTTCACATATCTTAAAGCTGTGGTCCTGCCTCCAACCGGGCAGGATAGCGCCCTATGCTGATCCATGTCATCAAATCTTTCTGTTCCACTGGAAGAACAGGTCACCTTCTTTACGGCTTCTTCTTAGGTTATCCTCCTCATTGGCAAACGTTAATTTTTTTTTTTTTTAACTCTTCTTTATTGATCAAAGGCCATAGGTAAATACAATATATTTTCCATGTTGTAATAACACTGTTCGGCAAGAAAGAATACAACAGTCGTCATACAGAGTGGGGAAAAAAAAATGGGATGTAAAAACTTGTAATGGCCAGTAAAAACTCATCCACCATGGACATGTGAACAATGCAACGAGGTGACACATGATGTCACTGATGTAGCCAGTGGGTAACTTGATATACAGATTCCAGGGAGCACCGGAGAACATGAGATGGAGGAGGGTGGTGAGAGCCAAACCATATTCTAATTCTTGTCCTTGGGGTTGGGAGCACCCTATGGTACAAATGTCCCAAGGGTGCCAGAAGTCTAGAAAATACCCTTGGCAAGTTGCAGTTCAGCAGTAAGGCGTTCCACTTCTTGGAGTTCACCCTTGTTTATCAGGTGGGCGCCGTGGGTAACATCTGATGACCAGAGAAGGTGATACATTTCCAAGCAGCTGTTAATATATAGAATAACCATCTGAGATTTCTGTGTTTAATGGGAGTTGGTAAAATGCCTAAGGCCAGACTACCGAAGGTAGGAGGTATCGCGGTATGTGTGATTTGCTGTATACTGTCTCTAACTGCTGACCAGATCTGGTCCAGTCTGGGGCAAGTCCAAAAAATATGAACATGTGACCTATGGTCCCCACACAGTCTCCAACACTTATCAGAGTTGGTTGTCTGGTAGTGTTTGGTGACCATGGGCATGCAGAACAATCGGATCCGAACTTTCCAATGGCATTGTCTTCACAGTGTTGAAGTGACTTTCTAGTTATCTACTAAAGCCCGCCCCCATGCTGTCGGAGTTGTTTATTCCCACTCCCATTCCCATATGGCTCTGAGGTTCTCCAAGGGAGGAGTAAGCAGTACCAGAAGGATAGGGTACATAATAGAAATGTAATGGACTTTGTTAGAGTCCCCCCTCTCCCAGTAAAGAACTCTTCCAGGTGAGTCAGTGGTCTAGCGAAAGCATGCGGTTATTGAGAGATTGGATGAAGTGTCTAACTGCTGTGGAGTCTGATACAGATGAAATTGTTGTGCTAATTTTTGAAAGCTCTTCACATTGACCCAGCTGAATGCACTGTGTAAAGGGAGTGAGGCCTTTCTGTTCCCACATATGATGGCCATTGTCCTCCCATTGGGTTCAAACTGTGTGGTGTGCCTAATTAAAGGAATTTTTCGATCTAAACATGTGGGCTTCACAGCCCAATACCTTAGGGCAGCAGTAGCTGATTGCTGCCAAAATCATAATTTCTAAGTTTGTCCTTTACTGAAGGGAAGGTTGTAACTGCAACCGAACCCACGGCCAACTTCGGTCTGCCATCTCTGCCCCCAGCTCAGAAGTTTGTGATATCTAAGCAGAGCGGCGTGGGGCGCATCCTGCTCTAAGTCTATGAGGGCATTTTTCAATGCATTTTACTTAAGTTTAAACAGTCTGAGAGGAAGATGAAAGCCACCGCTCAACTAACAGGGCCCCTATTGGTTGAGGCTTTTATTTCCTCAGATTGTTAAACTTAATGAGCATTGAAAAAAATGCCCATAGACACTAATAGTGCCCGTGCTGTCCTTGCTTAGACGCTACAAAGTGTCTGATTGTGGGGTAGGGCCGAACATCAGACGTTGGAAGGGATCGACTGGCCGTGGGTTTGGCTGCAGTTACGATCCCTTCCCTTTTGAAAAGGACAGACTTGGAAATTATGGTTTGGGCAGCAGTTGGCTAATACTGTCCTAGGGTATTGGTATGAAGCCCAAATAAAGATTCAGATAGGTTGGAATATCACTTTAAAGAGAGAGGGCCTACCATACTGGAGGTTTGTTATTTCTAAGTGCTTGTTTCACGGTTCCTTCAAGTCCATTTCTGGACCAGCGGAAGCCAGGATTCAAATTCTGCATTAGGTGCCGGCGGAAGATTTCAGTTACCGATCTGCACATCGTGCATGTACTGCCTGAGCGGGCAACATGACATGGACAGGTGCATCCTGTGCAAATATATGCTTCCTGAGTTCCCTGAGGACGGGAAGCTGTGGATGTCGCTGGGTCAGCCTTCGGAGTGGTGGCCTTTCCCAGAAAGTCTGGAGGAAGGAGCCCTGTTTTTCCGCTCAGAACCACCTATCACAGTCTCTGTGGATGCGTCACTGGTGGATTGTGGAGTCACAAACACAAGCACTGGGACAAGAAGGAACCTCCCTGGTGCATTCACTAGGTCACCCCTCTGCACAGTAGGTATGACCTCCTCTGTGCCGTGCTGCACTTTGGAGGTGGCGTTGCCCCTTCCTGATGGGTGACACCACACCAAGGTCAGGGCTTGGCACTACCAGGCTACGTCTGGTATGTTGACGTCTGGGGACTCTGCCTCCCCCGTCAAACACATGGGTGCCAATACTCAGGAGATCCTGCCCTCAATCTCCGATATGAGTCAGTGCCTGCTACCTAATGTCCCAGTTCCAGGGGGTAGTTGATGGGGTTTACTTCTGACCCCCCCCTTGGATGCCATAAGTTACACCCTTGCCACAGCTACCTCCTAGAGTGCCGACGTACTCCCTTCTCCCTATTGACATGCTAGACGAGTATGAATATAATCCTGACCTGATAATGCAGGATGAGGAGAAGGCTGAAGATTATGCTGAAAAGCACCAGCTCCACTGTGTCCATCTGTTGTGATGACTTGGTAATACACACCAAGGTCTCCACCAGAAGATCCCACTTTCCTCACTATGATGCAGCTGTTACAAGCTGCCATGGGCTTTGACCTGGAGGAACCGGACACAACCAAGAAAAACCTCCTAGAGTTTCTGAAGATACCGGAATCTCCTGCAGCTGTAGTACCTCTTCTGCTACCTGCCGTAGATAATGCCCCCTTTGCTGCCTGGTACAGACCGAACAGTATTCCAGCTGTATCAAGGAAAGCAGACAAAGTATACATGGCCCCCTCTTGGAAACCATTTTTGCCAACCAGCCTGCGGCAGACTCAGTAGTCGTTAATGCTGCCCATGACAGGTCTAGGGCACCTAAGCATCTGAGTTTGCGCCCTCCTGATAGAGTCCAGCAGGTTGGATGTCCTGGGAAAAAGGATTTTTGCCTCAGCATCATTGGGCCTTCACATTGCTAACTATCAGGCCCACATGGTGAAGTACCAGAACACCCTCTGGAGGAAGTCCAAGGCAGCTACACGAGCCCTGCCAAAGGGCACTCCAAAGCAAGAGCTTCTTAAAGCCCTTTCTGCTGAGGCTGATGTGGGAAATCATCGGCTCCACGCAGCCTATGATACCTCCAATGCCTCTGCCAGGGCTGCAGCCTCTGGCATCTGTCTCAGTAGGAATTCCTGGCTCAGGGTGACAGGCTTTGTGACTGATGAGCAACAGCCCGTTCTCCCCACCCCTTTCCGAGGACATTCATTGTTTGGTGATGAGGGTCAAGATATTTTACCTACTCTTCAGGCGTCAGAACCTTAAAGTCTGTGCATTCCCACTTCCTACCCAGCCTAGAGGTGGGAGTAGGGTCCTTTTGTCCAGCTGGTGTGAGATGGTGCCCAGCAGCCAGACAGCTGGGTGAGGGGCAAGGGAGCAGTAACCTTGCCAGCCACCAGTATCCACCCAGGTGCCCATTTAAAAGCCACTAGAGGTGATGGAGTATTGGGAGGCATACCCACTAGCACAGCTTGACTCCTTGTACACCCCCAATCACCTTTACCTGCTGAGGGTGGTTGTAGGAGGTCGCACCTCCTTCCACTTAAACCAGCGGAAAGAGGTGACGACAGATACATGGGTTTTGGAAATCGTAGACCAGGGCCTTGCTCTGGAACTTCTAGAGGTACCTCTGGATCATTCTGCACTAGTAACCCATTATCATCCAGAACACCTAGCCCTGCTTCTAGAGGAGATCCAGACTTTGTTACAAAAGAAGGCCATAGGATAGATGCTTCTAGAACAATGGCACACAGGGTTCTACTCTCAGTACTTCTGGTACCATAGTGGATAGGTGACCTGTGGTCTGTCCTGGAGCTTGGGGAGTTGAACCTCTTCGTAGAGTACAAGAAATTCAGGATGATAATCTTACAAGACCCCTTGCTGCTGCAAGTAGGGGATTAGATCTGTTACCTAGATATGAAGGATAGTTACCTCCATATCAAAATCTGGAAGCCTCACAGAACATACTTGAGGTTCATGTTTCAAGGGAAACATTACCATTTCAGGGTGTTGCCCATTGGCTTCTATTCTGTGGTCTTTACCAAATGCTTGGCAGTAGTGGCAGCAACCCTTTGCAGGGAAGGTCTCTGTTTTCTCTTACTTGTGTGACTGGTTGTTGAAAGCCTACTCCAGGGTTCAGCTCCTGCAGACCTTGGCTCGCCTTGAACCAGACAGCTATTTGCTCTGGGGGGGACTGCCAACATACCAGAATCAGTGTTGACCCCTCGCTAACGATGGCATTATATAGGAGCAGTTTTGGACACGGCCCAGGGCACAGCCTTCCTGCCTCTGGACAGGGTCTAGTTTCTGGTTGCTGAAGCACAACTAGTGCACAACAGCAGGTATGTCTTGGCCAGGACATTCCTACGCCTGCTGGATCTCATGGCAGCTGCCATAGTGACAGTCCCCTTGGTCAGGTTGCACATGCGAATTCCCCAATGGATTCTGAGAGCGCAGTGGGACCAGCTCAGAGAGAGTCTAGAACACATGGTCCTAGTCACGTCCCTTGTTGACAAAGTGCTCAAGTGGTGGATGGACCCCAACAGCCTATTAAAGGCAGTTCCTTTCCTGATCCCCTTCCCTCTCCAGATTCTTGCAATAGATGCATTGGGGATGGTTTTGGCACCCATCTGGGCTTCCATCAGACACAGAGTACATGGTCCCCAGTGGAGAGTACCTTGCATATCATTGCTCTAGAAATGTGAGCTGTCCTGTATGGACTCCAGACCTTTCAGAACCATCCATTCCCTGGCCTTCTGCTGGTACAGACTGACCACGTCCATGTGATGCATTACATCACCAAACAAGTTGAGGCGTCTCATTCTTGTCCCCTATGCAGGAAAACAGTGAGGGTTTGGTGTTGGGCTCTAGAACATGGTCTAGAACTGTCAGCAGTATATGTTCCAGGCTCCAAAACTTGTTGGTCAACACAGGCTAAGCAGGTCGCAGTCCAAGATGCATAAATGGGGACTGGTGACTTCAGTTGTAGAAGACCCAGAGTTGGACCGTTTTGTGTCCCCACACAATGCAAAACTGCCGCTTTTCTGTTTGCTCCAGGGCCTACCGTTTTCTGGTGAGATACCTTGCCCGTATCTTGGAAAGGGAGATTTCTGTATGCCTTTCCTCCCTTCTGTCCCATTTAGAGTGTGCTTCTCATGCTCCAAATGGAGGGTCAGCTGTGATACTTACTGCTCCACTATGGGCTTGACAAATTTGGTTCCCCCTACTACAACAGCTAGCATTGGAACCTCCAGTGCTTCTGCCTCTGTATTAAGGGTCTGCTGTCACAGGAACAGGGAACTCTGGTGCGTCCAGACCTCTTCATCTGCAAGCATGGCTCGTAAGACATAGCCATTGCTCATTTTGGGGTCTCACAAAAAGTGGCTGATCTTCTAGCGGCTGCCAGAAAGCCTTCTACCAGGTCTGCTTGTTCGGTGAAGTGAAAGCGGTTTGCTTTATGGGCAGCTTCCCACCACCTGGATCCATGTACCTGTACAATCAGGTTCTAGAGTATCTGTTGTCCTTATGGGATCCAGGCCTTCAGTACTCCTCTGTCAAAGTGCACCTGGCTGCTATGTCCGCTTTTCACGTGCCTATAGAGGGTTGTATGGTTGCCCAACTGGAGGTGGGCCATACGTTTTTGAGGCATTCCACATCTCTGAAGCCTCCAGTCCAGAATCCAGTCCGGCTTGGGACCTGAATTCTTTTTTGGAAAAGCTCAATTGGGCTCCTTTTTAGCCAGCCATGAGTTGTGGCTTATGCTTTCTTTCTTGAAAGTGTTATTTTTAGTTGGAATCAATTCTGCTTGAAGGATTTCTGAGCTGCAGGCTCTCATAAGTGAGCCTCCTTATTTGATTTTCCACAAAGACAAGGGTGTCTTTGCATACCAGTCCCAAGTTTAAAGCAAACCATCCATCTGCCATTTTTATCCTGACAATGCCAATCCAGGGGAAGCATTGCTTCATACTCTAGATGTACATAGAATGTTCAGGTACTGTATAGACGGCATGACGGACTGCAGAAAGTCCGCGCAGCTTTTTTTTTTTTTTTTCACTGTCCCCTGGGAAAGAGGGCACCCCTGTTTCCAAACCGTGCCTATCAAGGTGGCTGGCCAGTTGTATTACTTTTGTTATGATAAGTATGGAAAGGAACTTCTGGAGTGTTTCATGGACATTCCACAAGCAACATGGTCACTACGTTGCTTGTTTTAAAATGTGGCTGCTGCAGATATTTTGCAACTGCTACCTTGAGTACTATCATCACCTTCACTGAACACTATAGTCTGGAGCGTTGTGTCTTGCAGAAGGGCTGGTTTTAGCCTATCTGTGCTCCAAGGCCTACTCTCTTAGGTCTGTAGGCTTCAGCCACCCAGATTGTTCACTGCAAGTACTGCTTGATACTCATTCGATAGGTGTGGTCGGATGATATCCTCGAAGAATGTACTTACCATAACAGTAGATCTTCGAGAGAATCTCGTTCATCGGGTCAGGCTGTCCCACAATCCTTCCCTCTTTTTGGGCCTACTTTAACCTTGATTGCTCCTACCTCCATTCTAGTCTGCCCTTACTCTGTGCCTCACCTGGGTTCTTTGCTGATTCCCTACAGAGATGTCCTCCGAGCATAACTCTGGTGGGGAACTGAGGAGAGGAGGGTCCGCTCACGTTTATGTAGCAACCAGCATCTGATGTCATCATGGGCATCTGCCTGACTGCTTGCAAAATTTCTGTGTGGTCCTTGTGCCTGGCGACTTAGAGTTCCATAGTGTGGCCTGTTGAGATTCTTTCGAAGATCTGCTGTTACGGTAAGGTACGTCGCTGTTCTTTCTGGTACCCAGATCTCTTCAGCCTTGGTAGCAGGCCTCTGCAGCGACTGCTTTTCTGCCCAGACCTGCTGACCACACTACAGGAACTTTCCTACACCTGGACCTCCAGTTCTTGCACCTTATGGCCGGTTTCCTGAACGGTTAGAGTTCCAGGCCTTGAGTCTGTCGTATGGTGTTCTTGACATTGTGAAGGCATCCAGGAATGAGTGACTCACAGATGCAGTGCCTTCAGATGGACAAGATTCTGTCTCTTCTGTGTTTGGTGTTAGGGCAAAGGGCTGTCCCTTTCTGTGCTGGGATTGCGGATAATGACTCTTAAGGTGTACCTGGCAGCAGTCTCTGATTACCAGGCAGGGCCTGGTAAGCTGACAGTGACCCAGGAGAAGGTGGTTGGGTGCTTTTTCAAGGGCTTGGGCTACTTGTTCTGTACAGTGCGTGTACCATGTTCACTGTGGGACTTAATGCAGGTTCTGGCAGTGCTCATGGGCAAGCCTTTCAAGCCAGTGTACGGATGTGAGATAGCACACCTGTCTTGGAAGTCTACCTTCTTGTGGCCATTACGTTATCCAGAAGGATAAGTGAGCTCCTGGTGCTCTTGGAGTCTTTACCCCCTGTTCCACAGGGGCAGAGTTGTCCTTTACCCCAACCCAGAGTTCCTCCCCATTGTGGTATCACAGTTTCAGCTTAACTGGATTAATTTACTGGTTTGTTTCACCAGCCTGTATTCAGAGGCTGACTGCAGGCTTCATAACCAGGACCTGTGGATAGTGCTCTAGTATTTTGCGGAGCATACGACTGGAGTTTGGGGACAAGCTCACCATCTGTTTGCCAACAATACTGAAGCTGTGCCTGACAGACCAGCAGCGATGCGGGTGATTGCAAGGTGGATTACATCTTGTATCAACCTGTGCTTTAGGTTGGCTATTGGGAGCCTCTTGTAGGGCTTGGTGCTCATTCCACTGCTGTTTTAGTGGCTGCTTCCAGGGATGTTCCCATACAGGTGATGTGTAGGGTTGCTACCTTTATTTTAGCTACGTGGATATGCAGTACTATCCATGCTCCTTGCAGAATTCCTTTCTCCTTTAAATCTGGCTGGAAGGTCTTCAAGCTGGCACCTTTCACCGACCTGGGTGGTATCCTCCTCAGTACTACCCTGTGACATCAGATCTTCCTTTGGATGATCCTCATAGCTCCTCTTATGGCCACGTCAGATTTGGTATCCGCTGCTTCAACAACTGTTATTGGAACCCCCAGTACAGTTGCCTCTCCACCCACTTGCTCTCACAAGAACAGGGACACTCATCCATCCTGCTCTGCATACTCTTCACCTGCACACCTGGCTCCTACAATCTTAGCAGAGGAGAGATTAGGAGTGTCAAGCAGGGCGGCGGAGGTTTTGGTGGTGAGGAAACCTTCCACAAGGCTACGTACATTATAAGTAGAAGTGTTTCTGTCTCTGGGCAACTGCCTGTGCCTAGATCCCTGGATTGTCCAGTTGGGCACGTACTAGACTACCTCCATCACCTTTTGGACTTGGGGCTAACCTTCTTGTCCATCAAAGGTGCATATGTGTGCAGTCTCTGCATATCATGAACTTTTGGGAGAGAACTCTAGCACAACTGAATATCTGCAAGACTTTTCTCAGGGGTTTTACGCATCAGACCTCCCAGGAGGGACCCTGTTCCTCCTTGGGATTTACTTTTCATTCTTGAGAAGCAAACCCTTCCTCCCTTCTAACCAGCCACAACTTGCGAGCTAAGCTTTCTCCCTTGGAAAGCACTTCTTTTGGCTGCCATTACTTCTGCTCGAAGGGTTTCCGGGCTTCTGGCTTTGATGTGTAAGGAGCCTTACATTGTCTTTCACAGGGACAGGGTGACCCTTCGTGCGAACCCTAAATTTCTACTGAAGGTGGTGTCAGTACTGACTTTGAACCAGGACATCAACCTTCCAGTTTATTACCCTGAGTTTGCGAACCAAGTTGAATCGTTGTTGCACACCTTGGATGTCCACAGAATGCTGAGGTATTACCTCCACAGGACTCGGACTTCTAGAAAGATGGACCAGTTGTTCATCTCCTTTGCAAAAAGGATGACAGGGGCTCCTGTCTCCAAACAGTCGCTAGCCCATTGGCTGGTGCAGTGTATTTCTTTTTGTTACCAGCATCATGGCAAACCTCTTCCAGGACCTGTTGAGGGTCACTCACGAGGACTGTGACTCGTCTTTTGCCTCCTTAAAACATGTTCCATCAGCAGATATTTGTGCTGCAGCGACATGGAGCATGGTCCCACCTTAATCAGGCATTATAGACTAGGCGCTGCTTCTAGGAGAGAGCTGGTTTTGGACTAGCTGTCCTGCAAGACCCCTCTCTTGAGGTTACTCAGCTTTTATGGTTACTCTCCAACTCCCAGTCAGACCTGGGCTTGTCTTTGGGCACTACTTGGGACTCAGTCCTAATAATATTACCTGCTGCAAGAGGCCCCAGGTTGGATATTACAGTACGCACTGACTTACATAACGGTAAATCTTCAAGAGGAGCTCTTGCAGCAGGTGGCTTTCCCACCCTCCATCCCCAGGAATCAGTGTTATTACATTTGTGTAAGGTTGGGGAGTTCTAACCGGTTCTCCCAATATTTTTCAGGTGTGTCTCCGTTGGGAGAACTGAGATGGCGCTGGGGACTGTCCCTTTATACCACATCTGACGCCTGGTGCGGTTCCCGCTACTGTCTGTTAGCTACAAGTTTTCTGTGGGGTCCTGATGCATGGTGGCATTAGTCTAATGGTATTACCTGCTGCAAGAGCTCCTCTTGAAGATCTAGTGTTACGGTAAGTTCTTAAGTAACTGTACTTTCCCTCTATAGCGCTTTGCATTTGTGTAGACCCTATCTTTATTTCCAAAACAGAAAACTTAGTTTGGTCTTCAGGTTGCTAGCAGTTTTAGTGTTTGACATCATGGACTCGACAACTTTGAATCTGGTGCCGGGTTTTAAGCTTTGTCCATGCAGACAGAAGATGTCACACATGGACCCTCACACCACGTGCTTGTACTGCTTGGGCCAGGAACATGACTCCCAGGCTTGAGGCTTGTACCACACTTTGCATCCCACCACCATAGAGAACTGAGATGCATGGCTTCTGCTGGGTCATCTGGAAGAGCGCAATCCTCCCATTCCATCCAAGGACACCTGCGGGGTGGTCTCCGCGGCTGTGGGGTTCGCTGAACAGTTGGTGGCTTTTGAGGAGCCTGCCACCCAGGTGGCCACGGGCTCTTCTACGGTGTCCACTCTTGTCCCACTGGGTTTTGGCACCTCTTTCACCATGGCGTTCCGGGACTTATGCCAGTCCCTTGCTGCCCTCGCAGAGGGCCCTTCCCATGGGTTAAAATCAAAAAGAATTCCAAGTTGAAAGCTGAAAAGTCCCATTGCCAGTCTTGGGATGGTGAGCGCTCTCGGGCCCCTGATTTCTGTACTCCTGCTCTGTTGACCTTCCTCAACGAATCTGCTTCAGCCGATGCTTTAGTCCATGCCACTGGCCCCACGGGGTCCCAGTCGGGCCTGTCGGCTGAAATGTGGGCCAACCAACCAATCGAGATTTTTCTCGACCCTGTCGACCCATTGTTGCAGGATGAGGGAAGTATTTCCCTCTCCAGGACTCCGGCCCTGACACGCCAGTCTCTGAGTGGGTCAGAAGTCCCCTGACCTGGTCCCTAGCCCTCTGGGCACCATGCTTGCAGGGGACCCCAAGCATCCCTTGCCGGTTTCTGCCTCTCTCCCTGCTGTCTGGTCCACCAGTGGTTGAGGTCGACGACCTGTAGCTCGAGGTTGAGTAGCCCTTGCTGAAGTCTTCGGTCGCGCGCTCGGCACTTGAGCAAGTGGCATTGCCATTATTCCTCCTCCCCTTCAGGGGAGGACTGGCTCCACCGCAAGTTACGACCATGCTATGAGGAACTTATGTGGCAGCAGCTCATATTGGTTGCTGGGCCTAAGCTGGTGCTGACTCCTTCCCCAGCACTCCCTTGGCTGCCTCTGCCTTGGCCTGAATAAATTACGG
This sequence comes from Neoceratodus forsteri, assembly GCA_016271365.2. Lineage (NCBI taxonomy): Eukaryota > Metazoa > Chordata > Ceratodontiformes > Ceratodontidae > Neoceratodus > Neoceratodus forsteri. The sequence continues at coordinate 378,528,725 of JADMNL010000023.1, read as the reverse complement.
CATCTCCGCCCATTCGGGTGGAATCCCCGTCGATTAAGCGAAGGATGGCCCTCAATCGAAGGCATCCATTACTACTGGAACTTTCTCGATGGCTGTTGGTCATGGTCACTTGGGCCGACGAGCCCCACAATGTTGGTGGTGGTGGTGGGGGGGCCGCCATTCTTCAGTGAATCCTCATAATTGGAGTGTTCCTGCATGCACTCCAGGCCAATCAACCTGGAGTTTCATGAGTTTTGTTGAAGGACCATGGTCCTACTTCCTTAGGGGCCATGCTGTGCCTGATTTCGGAGGCTACTGGGATCCAGTTGGAGCCCATCCAGAAACGGGCTAAGTATCCCCTCACTGAAATCCTTGACCAGGACTGCCCTGGGGTTGCCTTCCCAGTAGCCAAAGCCATTCTTATATCCAGGTTGGAGCTCTGGCAGCGCCCAGCCTCCTGCCCCACATAATGTGTACGTATGGCCTGCAAGTATGCAGACCCTATGGGTTCCCTCTCCGGGTTCACTGAACACCCCTCAGCTGAGGGTGTGGTGGCCAGCTCGCTGTTCCGCTGGACGGGCAGTGTTGTTGATGTTGACAAGCCCCCCCCCCCAAAAAAAAACAAGGAATCCAAGACATTGGATCACAGCCAAATAAGTGTATGATGCCTCATCTCTCAATCTCAGGCAGGCTAATTCAGCCTTAATGATGTCCCACTTCACCCATGTCTTGTTGGGTACACTTGAAGAGGTGTTTCCTTGGCTCCCGGATGACCTTCAGTTGATGGTCAGATATGTCCAGGACCATGCTGTGGCTAAACAGCAGCTTCAGACGGACATGGACATCAGCTATTCACACCAGTTCCGTGGCTGTGGCTTGTGGTGGAGGATACTCAACATAAATTGGTGGATGTCCCTTTCCTGTGCATAGACTTGTTCGGCCAGGGGTGGATGGTTATCTCACTAGATTGAGAAGTCCAGTGTCACCTTGTCCCAAAAGGAAAGGGCTGCAAACCCCAGAAGTTGTCTTTTCAAACCCACCTAGCCCTTGCAGCCAGTCCTCTGCAGACCCCGACTTGGCACAAACAGTGCTGACGTCCCAGGCCTAAGTTGGTCGCTTCTGTGGTCCGGAAGCTGGGCGGTCAACATCCAGCAGTGTCCTCCGCTGGCCCTGCTTCTGCCTCAGTCTGCCCAGTGAAGGGTTTGGGAGTGACCCCTACCTGCCTGTACCATCTCCTCTGGATCCTTCTGTGGGGGCCAGCTCCGCCACTTCCTTTCTGCCTGGTCCACTGTTACTGCGGACAAGTGGGTGCTAGAAGTGATCGTTCAGGGCTTGTCTCTGGAGTTCGAGGCTCTCTCCTAGCCGAGCCCGTGCTCCTTGACAGGATGTGGTGTCCGCATATAAGTTAACTGCCCTTCGGGAGGACATCACCCTGCCCCTCCAAAAGGAGGTCATGGTTCACATCCTGGACACACCAGACGATCCAGGGTTTGTCTCCAGATATTTTCTGGTTCAAAAACGGATGGTGGCTGGTGCCCCATCTTGGATCCGCATGACCTGAGCAAGTTTCTGTGGTCGCACACCTTCAGAATGGTTACTCTGGACCAGATCATTCCATCCCTGGACACCTGCCTTCCACGTCCCTATCAGTGCATCCCACTAGCGGTTTCTTTGGTTCTGCGTGGAAGGGGACCCTTTTCGAGTTCTGTGCTCTGCCCTTTGGCCTCTCCTGAGCTGCCAGGGTCTTCACCAAATGCGTAACAATGATGGCAGCCTTTCTGAGGCGCCGAGGGGGCCAGATGTACCTGTACCTAGACGATTGACTGATAGCAGGTTTCTCCAGAGTGGAGATGGGGTGGTCCAGGAACCTTGTCCTCCAGACTTGCTTATATTTTTGGCCTCCTCGTCAGCGAGGTGAAGTCAAAACTCATCCCTTTGCATGTGATTCTTTTCATCGGAGCAGAGGTAGGCTGTTATCAAGCTCGAGCCTGACTTCTGGCAGACAGGGTGGAGGATCTTTCCTCCTTTGCCCAGTCATTTCAGGTTGGGCAGTTGCACCCTGCCAGGGACTTCCTGTGCCTCTTGGGCTTCAGAGTAGCTTGCACCAGCATGACCAGTTGGGCCCGCTGGAGAATGCGCTCCCTGCAGTGGGTGCTGGCTTGTCAGTGGTCTCAGCATCAGGGCCGCTTCAACCAGCTGGTCAGCATGACCCAGCAGATGTGGGATGCCATCCAATAGTGATTTGGTGCTGGAACATCTTCAGGAAGGAGTCCCATTTGTCTGCTCAGAGGAGATGGTCACTCAAGATCAATGCCTTCCTGATGGCTGGGGTGCCTACCTGTTGTACACAGGGTCCATGGCCTCTGGTCCCCTGAGGAGTCCCAATGTCACATCAACCTGCTGCAGCTTTGAGCTATTCACCCGGCCATGACAGCCTTCGATCCACATCTCTGGGGTCAGGTTGTCCAGATTGACGGACAACGTGAAGATCATGTACTGTCTCAACAAACGGAGCAGGATGCACTCCTTACTTCTGCGTAGGGAAGATCTTACCTGTATCAGTCTTCACCATTCATCACTGGTGGGTCCTGCGCTGGAGGTGCTAGGACTCCGCAGGAAGCTTTTTAGCTTTTAAAGCTTTTCTGCTGTAGGAGGAGGAGGAGGAGGCAACATAGAGGATGGCGCTGCCGCATTGCGTGGCACTCATGGGTTGGCCAACAACCTTGTCCCCTTCACTGTCTCAATTCTGCTTTTCCTGCTGAGGATGCAAGCAACTCTGGGGGACAGCAGTTCATTGTGACACTACTGTTTTCTGCTCATGGAATGTTTATTTGTCGTCACACTAGTAAATAGTGTGTTTGGCACCGCCTCTTTTTTTTCCTCTAATGGTCAGTTTGGCATCCAGTTCTTTAACTTTTGTTTCTAGTTGATGTAGGTAGTCGGATCATGTGTGGTTCGGGGCGTAAAAGTTCCAAGGTGGGGACTTCCCATATGCATGGTTGCCACTGTGGAAGTCTGTTCTCTGTAACAGACCTGCACGACCGATGCTTCTCCTGCCTATGGCCAAACCATGACATGGATCGTTGTGATGCCTGTGTCAGCATGGACTACCTCACCCTTGAAATTTGTGCGGAAAAGTTGGGTCGTGACCCCCCCCCCCCCGCAGCAACCTTTGATGGATGGCATTGAACAAGGGCTGCTAAGGCGAGGACCTTGGACCTGTCCCCTGGGCCTTCCACTGCTGCTACACACACTTGGGGAAAGCAGGCCACTGCGTGCTTGGGTCTTGCTGAGCCCTGGCCTCCTCTTGGGGGATGGCCGTGGATCTCTCAAGGCCTGGTGGTTCTTTGGGGAACCGGATGACCCCAGTGTAGAGGACTCAGCTACACACTGGGCCTACATCGGAGGTCCCTTCAAGGGCTTTTGGGGGCGGGGGGGAGAGGTGCGGCCTGGGCTCCTGACACTGATTCTGGTATCGGTGAGGGAGGCCGACCCTCCAGTGCCATGGAGTCCCCTCCCGACACTGCTCTTAGTGCGGGTGACCGGGGTTGCTTCACTCCGGGTCTCCGTGGTCTCCTCCTCAGATTCAGAGGATAACCAGCAGGATCATGATTGGCAACCAAACTCTCTGGGCGGTCCATCCCAGGATCTGCTGGAGGTTGTCCCTGTGGGATCTGAACTAGAGGTGAAACCATCGCAGCCGCCTTTTTCCTCTGTCGGCACCACGGTTGGTGCGTAGAGGGACTTCTGGTACTGCCTCGTTGCTGTCTCCGGCGAGGACGTTTGCGGCGTGTCTTCCCATGATAGTGCTGCAGTCAGTGCTGAAGTAGATAATGGGCGCCATGGTTGGTGTAGTTTCTGAGGTCTGTGCTGCAATCGGTACCACTCTTGATGTCCATGCCACAGTCGACATTAATGATGATGCCGCTTCTGGTGGCGCCGCCGAGGTTGATGCCGTGACCAGCTCCAGTGCAGTTTTTCTTGCCACCTTCGGGGACATTGCCACTCCGAGGCGTCCTTGTGGAGGAGGCTGATTTCGTGCCAGCATGCATTTGGGGGTTGGGGCTGACCCTGGTGCCAGCTTCTCTCGTCCTCCTTTCATGAGGTTGGTTGCCATTGTGGGACCTTGCTCAAGGGGCAAGTCTCTGTCCTCTCCGGTCCGCCTGCCTCTCTGCTCAGGCGACCACAGTCACTCCAGTGCGGAGTCAGGACACTGGGCCAGGCACCCCCTTCCCTTCTAGGGGGCAGACTCCTGCATAGGATGGGAACAGGGGCCACCCTGTGGGATTTGCTCGGCGCTGGTTTCCCCATCAGGGGTCTTCTCCCCTTGGGCTTCCCCCTGCTGGCTTGGGAATGGTTGAGCAGCAGGTGGGGTCTGCGCAGTTCACTCCCACTTGTGCCCACAGCCCTGTCGAGGTGGGGCTGATCTCATGGGACCATACTGCCCAGCCTTCACCCTCTCTGCAACCTCTCCCCGGTGTCTCTGGTCCCTTGGGACCTCTCACTTGGGAGCAGTATAAGGCCATGATGAGTGCTCTCCCCACCTACTACAGGGCCATGGATAAGGTGATGTTTGCATCTCCTTTTTTTGCTCTGTTCTCTGTGCAGAGCCCCTCCACTTCGTCAGCTTCATCCTCTGAGGAAGAGGACTCTTCATCATACCAGTCTTTTGATATTGACTTTACAGAGTATCAGTGGTTCCTGGCAACGATGTTGAAGGAGCTCAGTCTTGTCCCTGTGAACCAGTGAAATACTGTGTGTGCAACTACGGTGTTTCTTGGCTTCTACAGTCAGGAATCGTTAGTGATCGTTCCATGGCCTCGGCCCTTTATGGAGGAGTCGCACAGCGCCTGGCAGTTGCCCGCTTCCACTTCCCCAGTCCCTGGGGACTGCCAGTGCATGTATTGCGCTCCCTTGGGGTTTGCAGGGTCTTTGCCCCACCCAACATCGGGCTTGGAGTGGCTGGACACCCCTTCTGGGCGTCTGTGCCTGACAAGAGACCGTCCCCCGGACATGATCTCTGCGGAGTTTGACCACTGGGGCAGGAGAATTTTTGCCTCAGCGCGTCTCTTGTTATCCAGTGCGGCACATCAGGCAGGCGTAGCCCCTATGAGAGGTGCCTGTGGGCTGTGTTGGGGCAAATCCCAGCAGGCATGCTGATAGCTAAGCAACCAGGCAAGCCATCGCCATGTCCACGAGGGCGAGGAGCTAGCGAGGCTCCAGGCGTGGGTATCTTATGACGCCAGTGCAGTAGCCTCCAGGCTCATGGGATCTGCAGTCTGCATTAGGTGGGCAGCATGGCTTTGCCTCTCCGGTTGTCACCCTTGGCCCGGCGGTGGGTGACTGCTACTCGATCGGGGGCTGGTTTTTCTCTGCAGAGCCAGACTGGAACTGTCAGGGCACTTTCCCACTCCTGCTGGCCAGGAGCCCCGGCCCGACTCTGAGCAGTAGCGGGTCTGGCCAGACCGGTGATGGTTCCTCTCCCCTTGTGACTCCCCCACAAGGGCGGCTGAAGGATGTCCAGCCTTCAGGGAGGTATAGGTTCACTTTGCCAGCTTGGCACTCACCCACCAGTGATGAATGGTGAAGATTATTACTGGTAAGATATGAAAATTATGAACCTACTGTAATTCTTGATCTTCCTGTATATCTTCACCATTGATCACTGCTTCCTGACCACCATCCCCCCTTGTGCCTTAGCTTCTGGGCAGTGCCTCCTACTTGCTTGCCTTCCTTCAGTTGAGGCCAATTGTGGCTAAAGTCCCACGGGTACATCTGGGCTACCTGCCACTTCCTAAAGCACCAGGGACCCACGGGGGCAGAGGGCCCTCTTGACAGAAGGGGTCCTCAGGTCTCTGTTCTAGAGTCCTGCTTCAGGTCCCCTAATGGGGTCCTGCCTAACTTCTAGGGCCCGCTGCTGGTACTTGGGTCCCGGGAACCTCTGTTTGGGTCTATTGTCCTTTTTGCAAGGGACTACTTCCTGGGTCTCTTTTCAGATTTTCAGCCCCCTGTGGACTTTCAAGTTTTAGGAACCTCCCTGAGGTTTCCTTCTTGATAAATCACCTCTGTGGTGGTGCTGTAAATAACCGAATCTTACCCTCTTACACCCCAGGACTTCCCCATAGGCGCACAGGTGAACTCCAGCTTGGAGGTGGACTCTCTGCCACCAGCCTTGAGAGGAAAAGGAGGAGGAGGAGCGTTTTGGCCTGTTGAGCATCGTCTCCGGTCAGACCCCTCTTGTTGGTGAGGGTTAAAATTTTCCTCTCCTTATAGGGTGGACGAGATCTCTGGACTAGCACCTTTTTCAGGCTTCCCTAACAAGAAACAAAAAAAAAAAAACTGTTTTAAAAGAGGGTGAAAGCAGTAGCTTTGGGTCCCTTGGTCCACATGGTTGCTGGAGCATGGAGGTATGGTTTGCCATCCTTCCACTTCGTTTTCTTTCTCCTTCCATCCCTCCCTGTTCATCTCCTTCCTTCCTCCCTCCCCCTCCCTGCTCATCTCCTCTCCTTCCCTCCCTCCCTTTCTCCTGCCCCCTCTCCTCCCTCGCCTGCACAGATGTTTGGACCCACTTCTCAGAACCAACTAGGATCCAACGTCTCCAAAATCTCTCTTCTCGGCTTATTCCGTTTTCAGTTTAGTCCTTTCCTTTTGCTGTTTGTTCGGCTGCCTTTCCCTACCCTCCTCCCTTGTTTCTCTTTTCTTGTTTCCCTCTCCGGCGAGCAGAACTGAGGTGTGGAGGGGACGACATTGGTTACTGGCTAAACCGCGAGCGCCACGCAATGCATCCTCCTTGACGTTGCCCCTCCTCCTACAGCACAAAAGCTTTTAAAGTTAAAAACTTCCCGCGGGGTCCTAGCACCTCCAGCGTAGAACCAAGCAGTGTTGAATGGTGAAAATATACAGGAAGATCAAGAATTGCGGTAGGTATGTAATTTTCATTTCTCCTCATCTGGACTCTTTTGCCCAGCCTCAAGCCGACCTGTTTGCCATTCATATGGCTGGAGTGTCCAGTTCACTAGTGGACACCCTCAGCCATGTGAGTGAGGCATTTTCATGAGTGGTCCCTTCATCAGGAGGTAGTGAGCTGTCTGTTCTCTCAGTGGGGCATCCGTCAAGTGAACCGGTTTGTCTCCCAGGAGAACTCCAAGGTGAGGCTCTTTTGTGCCCCCCCGCCCCAAGTGGATTATGCTGCAGGGGGATATCTTCACGAAGTCCCCGGGCTTCCTTTATGCCTTCCCTCCTTTTCCTCTGGTCCACAAGGTCCTGATCACAGCTTGGAGGAACAAGGCAGAGATGATCCTGGTGGCTCCGAAATGGCCGCACCAGTTCTGGCACCCCCATTTCCTCAGGCTCAGTAGCAGGCCTCTGTGGCGTTTTCCACTTTGCTCGGACCTGCTCTAATGCTTTCGGGGGAAGGTCATTCACCTGGATCTTTAGTTCCTGCACCTGACTGCCTGGTTCCTGAGCTGCTAGAATTCCAGACTCTGGGTTTCTGTAGTGAGGTCCTTCATGTGGTGGAGGCATCTCTGAAGGAGTTGACTCATCTATGCTGTGCCTTCAGATGGAAGAGTCTCCCTATTTGGTGCCAGGGCAAGGAGCTGGACTGTGGCTATCATCCTCAACTACTTGTGGTCCATCTGTCAGTTGGACCTGTTGTTGACCCTCAAGGTGCATCTGGCAGCCATCTCTGCATACTGGAGTGCGTGCTGGTATGCAGAGGTGGCGGTGGTCAGGCGCTCTTTATGGACTTTGACCACATTTCTCCTCTGGAGCGTGAAGCACCACCACCTTGGGGGTTGTTGCTGGTATTGGCAATGCTCATGGGCAAGCCATTCGAACCACTGCACAGGTGTGAGATGTCTCACCTGTTGTAGAAGACCACTTTCTTGGTGGCCATTACATCCGCCAGAAGGACCATTGAGCTCCCGGTGCTGTTGGTTTCGTTTCCTTACCTTCCACAGGGACAAGGTTGTTTTTCACCCTCACCCAAAGTTCCTTCCGAAGGTTGTCTTGGGAGTTTCACTTTGACCAGGTGATCAATTTCCCAGTGTACTTCACCAACCACATCTCTGAGGCCGAGCACAGGCTCCATACTCTGGCACACGATGAGCGCTTGCCTACTATAAGCACACGGGTTGGAGTTATGGGAGAGATTCACTCTCTTTTCACCTTGCTGAAGCCGCACCTGGCAGACTGGGAGCTAAGTGACCGACTGGCAGGTGGATTGTATCCTGCATTGACCTCTGCTATAGGTTGGCTGATAAGGAGCCTCCCGTGAGGGCTTAGGGCTCATTCCACCTGACATACCACTGCCTTGCTGGTTGCTTCCAGGGATGCCCCTATCCAGGAGAGCTGCAGGGCTGCTACCTGGAAGTAGCACTGCCTTCATCTTCCATTACCATATTGACCGAGTCACACCAGGATGTTGTTTGGATCCTCGGTGCTCCAATCTCTGTCCCCTATATAGGGAGGTATACACCTTGCCCCCTCCTCCCAGAGAACTGCTAGAAGTGTGGATGGTACACCATATCTAGGCCCCTAGAAAAACAAAATCTTACTTTGAGGATAACTCCTGCAGCAGCCAATACCGGTAGTACTAAACCGCCAGGCGCTAGGACCCCACAGAAAACTTCTAACTAGCAATATACAGCAGGGGGCGCCGGCCAGGTGGCGCTGAGGGTTGAGGTGCCGGACGCCACACTGACGACCTGGGTTTGGGAATGGACTCTGGCCACCGTGGTCGGCGGGAGGGAAGAGTTGAGTGTCCGGAGGACTGCTCTCCTTTCCGGGAGGGATCACGCTGCACCATTCCTTAGCAGTCCCTGGTGGAGACTGGGAGCAGCACCAGGAATATGCAGTGGCAGACATCGGTGCACGTCTGCACTGCTAGGGGCAGCCATAATGAGGAAAAACCCTCGCTGAATCAGGGAGGCGACGAGGTCTCCAGGGACCTCACCCACATCCCCAGTGCCGGACCATCTCTCCACCGGTCCGATCCTCTAATTTGCAGCAAGGCCACCAGGTAGGTGGGGCAGGCCCTCCCCTTGGGGTGATTCGGGAAGCTGGAAGGTCCTGATTTTTTGGGGGGGGGGGTCGTCCCTGGCAGGAGAGAGGTCTCAGGTGGGGAGTAGAGGTGATGGTCGAGCAGGCACCTCTGAGTGATACCTGGCCACAAGCTCAAAATTGAATCTTCAGGAAAAAATATACAGCCAGGGACTGCCCCTTGATATCGGCACACCCCACAACATTGCCTATGGTATAAAGGGCAGTCTGTTCTATCCATTCTTTTCCATATCGACCTCGGCACATTGGCTCCATGGGAGCCTTCTATTCATGGTCGACTGTCATTTTTCCATTTACCTGCCTTTTTTAATTTTAACTCTTTTCCATTGTAAAGGTTATTTATGCATGCCTTCTTTTTCTTTTTCGTCTCCAGAGTGGCAGATGAACAAGTGTGCCTGCGGCAAACAAATTCCTCACTCAGATGGCCATTCAGCCTGCCTATTTTTCCTGGGCTCTAACCATGATACTGAGGCCGGAGCTTCAGCCGCAGGACTAGGATCTGCTGCCTGAAGGCTCTTGAGCTTTCTGAGCAGGCAGCAGTTGGCTATGCCTGAATCTTCTTCAGTTAGTTTCTCCATCGGCACAGAGAGATCACCCTTCTCGAGCAACCACAGGGAGAAGTTGTCTTACGGGAAGCACTCTCACCGGGATAAGGGCCAGGAGAAATCCAGTTCGAGCTCCTGTCCTCGGTCCCCGCACTATGTGATGATCAACTAGAGTTCCTCCTCCTGTGGGAGATCGGACTCCGCCCCCCTGGCTGACCTCATTTCTTCTGGGTGGCTGTTGGATAGGCCCTCCGTTCTTGTGCTGACATCCAGTGGGGGTCTTCGGGGCAAAGGCCTTCCTTGGTTCTTACTCCTTTGTCTTAGGTCCTATATTCACTCAAGGGACCTAAGCCAGGAGGCCAAGCTGGTGCTTCTGTATCGGCACGGGTCCTTATGCTCTGCCTGCTCGGCAGAGGTGTCTACTCCGTCGGACTGGATGTCAGGGTCTGACGGCACTTCCCGGCACCAGGAGCGTGACCACAGGTCAGACATTGGCTCCTCTAGGTGGACGTCGCTTCAGCGGATGCAGACTGGTACCCCAGTCTGGGTACAGCAGGCTTCTGCCAATTCGACTCTGCCACCCTGGACTTGAATCAGACGACTTTCCCAGAGGTGTGTGATCTTGATCTTCGCCTGCCGGTCCTTCGACCCCTATGGGGCTGGCCCCCGAGGAGCAGCTGCCTACAGTCCCGGCGACCAGACGCCCATTGGTTAAGATACCCGACGCCGGACACACTGCCATTTGACCCTTTAAGGCCTTCGGGCTTGGTGCCGCTTTCTAACTCGCTGCAGGGCCCATCAGGAAATCCTCTTCAGGCTTCAGGGACGCCCCTGAACCCTTTGTCGGAAGTGGGGGCCCTCTTTGACTCATGGTGGAACACCACCAAGAGAGACGTACTGCCTACTGGGCTCAAGATACCCTCTCTGGGGCCACAGCCAAGGGCTCCTACCCCTCAACCTAGGGAGCAGACACCTCCTCAGAGGACCACGTCAAGGGGAGCCCAGGGAGCTCAGGTCCCCCAGCAGTTAAAAATAAAATAAAAAAAAAAAAGAGCACTCCTCTTCCAGATTTACCTCTAGGCACTGACAGAGCTCTCCTGACCGGCAACGCAGGTCCTCTGATTCTAGGAGTTCTAGCAGGAGTTCCTCTTATTATTCTGAATCTTCAGAGGATGAGTTTTCACCCGCTCCAGTCCACCCTCAGGATATGCCTCAGTCCCCTCCTGACGATCCCACATTCATGGATGTCGTGAGGCGCATCCAGGCACTCAACATTTGGGATACTGAGTACTGGGACTTGGAACGGCACCAGCTGGCCAAGCATCTGGAGTTGCAGGACCCCAAACCTGTAGTCCTGCACCCCCTCCTTGGTTTCTTCCTACCAGGATGTGACTATGTTGGCACAGAAGCACCTCTCTTTGGCTCCCGCTGTCCCAAAAAAAATCTGACAGGCTCTGTAGAGCTCCTAAGAGCGAGCCTTTCATCTCAGCCTGATTCGAGAGGAGATCCAGTCTCTGCTGTCCAAAAAGCCACAGAACCTGTTCCTCCAGAACAGAGGTGAAAGGGCTGTTGCTCATACTTTTTCCTCATCCCCAAGAAAACAGGACCTACAGCTTATTCTGGACCTGAGTCAGCTGACAAGTTTGTGGAGTACAGATGGTTCAGAATGGTCACCCTCCCAGGCTTGCCCCCGCCCCCAAAACCACACCAGGGTAATTGGCTTGCTCTCTGGATATGCAAGACACATACCTGCTTATTCAGGTTTTCAGCTCCACAGACACTTTCTGTGGTTCCACTTCCAGGAGGCCCACTATCAGTTCCGGGCCCTCCCCTTCAGACTGTTTTGGGCTCCTTGTGCTATTATCAAATGCCTAGTGGTGGTGGTGGCTGCGGCCCAGAGAAGGAGGGGACACCGTCTTTCCTTATCTAGATGACTGGCTGCTGGCAGCTCCCACAAGGGACCAGCTGATAACGACAGTAGCGGACACCTTTACCCTCTTCAGAACTCTGGGTGTTACTCTGAATCTCCCAAAATCCTCTCTGTGGCCCAACTGAAGACTGCAGTACATAGGAGCTGTTCTGGATACCGAACAGGGAAAGGCCTTTCTACTGGAGGACAAGGCGGAAAGGCTACAGTCTTTAGCCCATCTAGTCTCCTCGTCTCGCCAGATCCCAGCCAGGACCTGCCTCAGACTTGTGGTCCACATGGTGGCTGCCATACCCACTGTCCCTCGGGGACGCCTTCATATGAGGGGTATCCCAATGGACCCTCTGGGTTCAGTGGGACCGATGCTCAGACAACCTGGATCAGCAGGTGCTCGTTTCAGAGGCAGTTCGGTGGGTGCCAAGATGTTGGCTCAGATTGCCAACCTCGTCAAGGGGGTTCCATTTCGCAAAGACCCACCTTCTCGAATTCTCACCACGGATGCAGCGGACCTGGCTGAGAGCCCACCTGGCTGGCTAACAGACTCTGAGAATGTGGTCCCCACTGGAGTGCTCTCCACATCAGTGTTGGAGATGAGTGATCCGTTGCGCCTTGCAGGCTTTTCAGCTAGATCTTCCTCCTTCCACCCTGTGGATACAGACTGACATGTTAGTGGTTTTCTACATTAAGAAACGGGGGTACCCACTCATATCCCCTTTGCAGAGAGGCCATGAGAGTCTGGTACTGGGCCATAAATCAAGGTCTGGAACCGCGGCTGTCAATGTTCAGGTGTCCAAAACATCTTGGCTGATAGCCTAAGCCAGTCTTGGTCCAAGGCTCATGGTGGGAGCTTCTGCAAGCAGTTGCAGATGACCTCTTCGACAAGTGGGGACGTCCGAGTTGGACTTTTGCATCCCCACTTCACGCCAGATGTTCCAGATCTTCCTGGACATAAAGTCTCCATCACTCATTCATACTAATGAGAGTTCACGAAGCCGCTACAACCCAGCGGTAGCAAACTTTTCAAGAGGGCTGGCGCCTGAGATGGAGCGCAAGCTTCAGCACATGAGCCCTGGCTCATGCGGTAATGACTATCTCTCGTCGACCCTCCAACCACCTCAGTTCCTTTTTCCAGCCGTCGAGTGCGTTTCAGTGACGGTCATTCCCTCGCGAGTTGAACTTCAAACTAGCAGTTTAGTTTTCAGTTTTTTGTTTTGTATTTTATCTTCGATAAGTACCGATTATATTTAATTCTGTTTATACAAGAAGAAGTCTTTAGCCCTCCATTGACTGAGTCGACCATGAGCGGGGCAGGTGATGGTTGGGAGACTTCGTATGAAAACTGTTCAGTCAGCTGGGCTGGGTCCTGTCCGCCACCTCTCGGGGTCTGACAATGGACAGCCCAGTGCTCAGAGAGATGGGCGGTCCCCCCCGATAGCTTAAAAGGAAACTGTACCATTCTCTACACCGTTCGGGCTCGAGTTCTTCTTTGACACATAGGTCTGGGAAGAAACAGCATTACTTGAGGTCACCCGTTGGTATGTCTGTGTGTAGACGGTCGGTCATTGGGGCCAGGCGCTGGTGTCTACTTCTGTCGGAGTCGCCGGTTTCTGTCTCTTGTTGACCGACCGACCTTGACACCGGCGCTCCTCCCGCCTATTGGAGGAGCTTCCGATGAGCAGTTTCACCAGTGGGCTGCTCTTATGGAGCAGTGGGCTCGAAGGTTGGTCCAGTTGTCTGAGCTGGTTAGTCTGACACCGCAGCCTTCAGGCCATTCGGTTTCGGAGGGACGGGTAGGGCTGTTGGACCTTCCTAGTTGCCTTCTGTGCCGTCAAGTCCGTGCTCGGGTGTTTATCCCCCTCACATGGCTGCGGTGCAGGGGTCCACACCAGTGCCTTTATCTCTTGCCATTTTTCCCACTTTTTCCTTCAAATCACAGTTTTCAGATCCCTGGGACACTCTCTGTGCTGTCTGCGGTGCCAGTGGTGCTGCGGGCTCTGTCGGCACCGTGTGTGGCTCCATGGGCTCTGTCAGTGCCGTGCGCTCTCAGTGCCATGTGCTGAGCCATTTTCTATGGCTACACCTTCCTTGTTCTCGGTGCTGTTTTCCTCGATGGCACTGAGGCTTGGTGCATTGTCGTTCAGTCTTCAGGGGTTCTAGACTCCGATTCTTTCCTCTTCTGTTCTTCCTTCTGATTTTCACTCTTTTCCTGTCCATACAGTCCCTCCTGGACTGTCAGGAGATGATTTTGAGCCTGACTCAGATCTTCGCCTGGGTGGTGATGTTGATGACACTGCTCTGGGAGCAGGCATCAATCCTTCTGCAAAGCCTGTAGTTGAAGACCTTTCCTTTAAGTCTCTGCTCAAAAATTTAAATACTACTCTTTCTCTCCAGACTACAGAAATCAATCCTGGGAAGCTTTTATAACTTCAGTATCTTCATATCCTGGAGATCCCTATGGATTTAATACCTCTGGTACAGCTCTCGTTCCTTCTGTGGCCAAGTCCATAGATAGGAAGTATGCCCCTTCCAAGGATCACCCCATATTGACCTCACAAACCTTTGCTGATGCCATTGTAGTCTTGGCGGAGAATAAGGCTGTCCATCAGGGATCTACAGCCCGTCCTATAAACAAAGAATCTTGCAAGATAGACACTTGAGGTAAGAGTCTTTGCTGCCTTGACCCAGGGTACGCACATTGCCAGCTACCAGGGCTATTTTTCTCAATATGAGTATGTCCTTTGACATTTGCTCAAGCAAATGATAGAAGCTCTGCCCGAACTGGAAGTTAACTCAGAGCTACTTCAGACTGTAACTAGGGTATAGAGTCCAATAACCAACAGGTTAAAGCTGCAATGGATGCTTTGGATACTGCTTCCCCGGTGGCAGTGGCTGGCATCTGCCGCCACTCTTGGCTGCGGACTTCGGATTCAAGAATGATGCCCAGCAACAGGTCATGGCCTTACCTTTTGATGGTATGTATCTGTTCAGGCCCCAGGTGGAGCAAGCTCCGGAGGCCACACAGTAAACTAGGTCTGTCATTAAGATGGCTAGACCTGCAACTGCCCCTCCTGGAGGGGTGCAAACAAGCGTCAATTTCACAGATGTCAGTCCTTTCGGGGCAGAGGAGGTTTTAACAAAAACCACAAACTTCGGCCACAAAAAAGCGCAGCAGAAGGCACACGGTCCCAAAGCCCAGTGCCACCACCTGAGTTTCTGGCCCAGGTCCCAACTCTGCTGTCCGAAGGGGACTTCTTAGCAGTGGGAGGACATCTGACTCAGTTCTACAACCAGTGGAAGTCTACAGCATCAGACAAATGGATCCTCTGGGTATTCTGCGAGGGGTACTCACTCAATCTTTTGGAAACCCCTCCGGATCATCCTCCCCAAATGGCAGCCCAGTCCGTCGGCAGTACAGTCAGACCTTCTTGCTTCTGAGATACAAGGCCTTCTGAACAACAGGGCAGTAGAAGTAGTTCCTCTCAAACAATGAAACGCAGGTTTCTAGGGACATGGATATGTTGTTCATCCACACTGTGTGGCAGGTTCCTTGCCGCTTTAAATCTTGCCGGAAGGTCTTCAAGCTGGCTCCTCCCACCCACCCGGGTGGTAAAACTCTTGGCTGCGCCCCATGACGCCAGATCTTCCTTACCGCTTGGAAGCTCAGGGTTCCCTCCTTAACGGTTTGCATGATAGACTGGATCCTAATTCTTCGGTTCACCCAAAACTAATTTTAAAATTTTCTAGACTTCAGTCAACTTTCTCCTCGCGCTGCATGGACAAATTGACTCCTGGATTTGGCCGGTGCCCTTGTGGGCAGAAGATGTCCAGGGCGGACCCGCACTCACGTGTGTCTACTGCCTCGGCCTAGAACACAACCCACAGGCCTCCGCGAGTCATGCCGTCGTTTTGGCCAACGTCCTGGAGGACCGTGCTGCCCAGTTACAGCTGGGGCGCCCTGAGAAGCGCTACCCGCCGGTTAAGTCGAAGGAGGCCCATTGGGCGGTTACCGTGGCGGCTGGCTCGACTGAGCAGCTCGAGCAGATGATTGCCCTCCAGGAGGAGGCAGCCCAGGCTGCATCATCCTCTTCCTTGGTCGCAGCATTTATCCCGCTCTCTCTGGATACCTCGTATTTAGCTTTGTTCAAGGAGCTTTGCCAATCCCTTTGAATGAAGGAAGTGGGGCCATCGGGACTTTCCTCTCGGTCCAAAAAAGGACTCTAAGGGTAAGTCCCATTGTCGGCGTTCATGGGAGCGGGAGAGGTCTCCTTCCCCAGACAACAGACTGTTGACTTTGGTCGAGGTTGCGGCTAAGGCCACTGGTTTCATGGCGTCCCCGTCAGGCCAGCCGGCCGAGACACCCGTTGACGTGGTCGAGATTTTTCTCGACCCGTCGGACGGGCTGTCGACTGGTGAGGCCGACAACCCTTCTTCACCGGTTCCCCCTTTGGAGACCGAGGATCTGCCTGTGCCCCCAGTGCAGCAGTCCCCGATTAAGGCGTCCGAGCTGAGGGAAGAGCGGGTGTTCCCCGCTCCTTCCCAGACCCCGTCCTCGGAAACACTGAGGATCTCAGTCTCAGACTTCTTCTCGGTCCAGCCGACATCGGTGGTCTCGGTCTCTGCACCGAGGTAAGTGGCGCCATCGCTTGTCCTCATCTTCGGCACAGATTTCGTCGACGCTATGAGGACCTGATGTGGCAGCAGTTACTTCTGTCTGGGAGCAAGCCGACGCCTTCCCCGGCCATCAAGTGGCTGTCACCCAAGCGGCCGAAACAACCCCTCACCGTAGTAGAGATGCCCAAGCCTGGGCCAGTTGTTCGGCCGAAACCTGCTGCCCCACCGATTGTGGTGGAACCTCCGCCTCCACAACCGAAATTGGGGGCACCGACCGAGGACTCTCGGTCGGGTCAAGGCCTGCCCCACAGGTTGTTTGTCACCCTCACTCCCGACCGTCCTTGGCAGGTGGAGAGTGGCTCAGGCCCCAGGCAGCTCTTCGTGGACTCCTCCAAGTCCGACGACGACTCCCTGTTCTCCAGGCCGGTTGACCTGGAGTCCTGCGGGGGCCAGTCGTTGGACGAAAGCCCATCACCCTTCATGGGTTTGCTTCAGCTCATCTCGGAGTCCACCGGGATGCAGCTCGAGCCCGTATCCAAATGGGCCAAGTATTCCCTGACGGAGATACTGGACCGAGGGGATTCCACCACGGAGGCCTTTCCGGTGGCTGAGGCCATAGTGGGCCCAGCCTTGGAGCTTTGGCAGTGCCCTGCTTCCTGCCCTACGCCTTCGGCCAGGATGGCCAGGAAGTATGCGGTCCCTACCGGTTCCCTGTCCGGTTTTTCGGAACACCCCTCTGCTGAGGGGTTGGTTACCGACAGCGTTTTGCGGCGCGCCGGGAACGCCAGGGATGTGGACAAACCTCCCGACAAGGAATCCAAGAAATTGGATTATGCCGGGCGAAAAGTCTATGCTGCGTCCTCTCGGCCGTTCAGGCCAGTTCGGCGTCCTCATGGCACATTTTCTCATGCCCTGTTGGGCTCCCTGGATGAGTCGTCCCTCATCTTCCCACGGATCTGCAGACTACGGTCAGGCAGGTGCGGGACCAGAGCAGGGCAGTGGCCAAACAGCAGCTCCAGACTCGTTAGACATTGGGACTCATGTGCCAGGCCTGTGGCGGCCGCAGTGGCCATGCGTCATTGGGCTTGGCTGAGGATATCCACCTTTACCGGATACCCAGCACAAGTTGGCGGATGTTCCCTTTTGGGGACTGACCTCTTGACCCTGGGGTGGAAGGTCACCTGCAGAGGGATCGAGAAGTCCAATGCTACCTTGGACTCGGTCTCTTCGCAGAAGGACAAAGGCCACAAGCCTCAGCCTAAGCCCTTCGTCCTTCTCGCCCCAGTGGCGCCAGGCAACTTCAGGGCCAGCAGGCTCGGGCTTGGCATCCCAAACCCAAGCCGTCGGCCTCCAACAGGAAGCAGGGAGGAAAAGGCCCAGGAGGTCCCTCGGCGGTCCCTCCTCCAAGCCTGCCCAGTGGCGGGCTGGGGGTGTCCTCCATCCCGTCACCTCACCCCTGGTTCCCCCCGTGGGGGGATGGCTCCGACACTTCCTTTCCGCCTGGTCCTTTATTACCACGGACAGGTGGGTACTGGAGGTGGTGGGAAAAGGCCTGCCTCTAGAATTCGAGCAGGCCCCGCCCTTCAGAGCCGTCGCACCTCGGGGGGGCCTCGGGGTCCGCAGCCTCACTGTCGGCTCGTCGGGCTGACATCGCTCTCCTCCTCCAAAAGGAGGTGATCAGGGAGGTGGCAGATCCCCCCTCAGACCCGGGGTTTGAGTCCAGGTACTTCCTGGTTCCGAAATGGACGGGGGGCTGGCGCCCCATTCTCGACCTACACGACCTCAACAAGTTCCTAAGGTCTCGAACCTTCAGGATGGTCACTCTGGCACAGATAATACCATCTCTGGAACACGGCGTGTGGTTCTGCTCTCTGGACCTGCAGGACGCGTTCTTTCACGTCCCTATCCGTCCGTCACATCGGAGATTCCTTCGCTTTCGAGCGGAGGGATCCCTCTTCGAGTTCCGAGCCATGCCCTTGGCCTGTCTTCAGCTCCCAGGGTCTTCACCAAATGCATTGCAGTGGTGACAGCTTTCCCTCTTGGCGCCGGGGTCCGGATGTACCCTTACCTGGACGATTGGCTGATAGCAGCCCCTCAGACAGGAGGTGGAGCGGTCAGAGATCTGGCCCTCCAGGTTTGCTCTCAAATCGGCCTCCTCATCAAGCGAGGCCAAGTTGGAACTCGAGCGAAGCAGGTGATTCTGTTTATCGGGGCAGAGCTCGACACTCTTCGAGCCAGAGCACGGCTCCCGGCGGACAGGGCCGAGGTTCTTGCCTCCTTTGCCCAATCATTTCTGGTTGGGCAATCGCGCCCTGCCCGGGACTTCCTGCGCCTCCTGGGTCTCATGGCGGCCTGTACCAGCGTGGTCCGTTGGGCACGCTGGCACATCCCCCCCTTCAGTGGGGTCTGGCCAGCCAGTGGTCACAGCGCTGCGATCCATTGGACCAGCTAGTGATGGTGACCCAGGAGATGTGGAACGCTCTCCGGTGGTGGACCGTTCCATCTCATCTGCAGGAGGGCATCCCGTTTGTCCGCCCCGAGCCGACGGTCTCTCTATCGACCGATGCCTCTCTGATGGGTTGGGGTGCCCATCTGGGGGAACACCGAGCGCACGGCCTCTGGTCCCCGTGGGAGTCCCGATGCCACATCAACCTGCTGGAGCTCTGAGCGGTCTGCCTAGCTCTCACCGCCTTTGTTCCGTTTCTCCGGGGTCAAGTGGTCCGAGTCCAGACGGACAATACCACGACCATGTACTACCTAAACCGCCAGGCGGGCGCGTTCCATGCTTCTGTGCAAGGAGCTCTCCGCATTTGGTCACTCGTGCGCAGCCTGGGGCGGATCTCTAGCCATTCATGTGGCAGGAGCCTCCAACACCCTGGCCGATGCCCTGAGCCGGATGGGGCTGCATCTCACGAGTGGTCTTTCCTGCCGAGGTAGTACAAGATCTGTTCACCCACTGGGGCACACCTCAGGTGGACGTGTTTGCTTCCAAGGAGAACGCGAAGCTGAGGCTGTTTCATGCCCGCCCCCCTCAGCAGGGCTCGCTGCAGGGGGATGCCTTCTCGAGGCTGTGGACCCCGGGCCTCTTTTACGCCTTTCCCCCATTTCTCTTGATCCACAAGGTGCTTCTCAAGGCAAGGAGGGACAAGGCGCAGGTGATTCTGATAGCCCCAGACTGGCCCCCCAGTTCTGGTACCCAGATCTCCTCAGCCTCAGCTCCAGGCTCCGAGGCAGCTTCCAGCTCGCCCGGACCTGCTCTCAGTCAATCAGGGAAGGTGTTCCATCCGGACCTTCAATCCCTCACACCTGACGGCCTGGTTCCTGAGCGGCTAGAGTTCCAGGCCTTGGACCTTTCCGATGAGGTCCTCAATGTTGTTGAGGTGTCCCGTAAGGAGTCGACCAGGAAATGCTATGCCTTCAAATGGAAGAGGTTTTCCATCTGGTGTCAGGGCAAGGGCTTGGACCCTTCCTCTTGTTCTTTGGCAAGCATTTTGGACTATTTATGGTCCCTTTCTAGTCAAGGGCTTAGGTCGACGACCCTAAAGGTGCACCTGGCAGCCATCTCTGCTTACCGGGCGTGGGCTGGGGAGCAGTCGGTGGCGCAGGAGAAGGTGGTCTGGCGCTTTTTCAAAGGCCTTGATCACATTTCCCCTCCGGTGCGAGAACCTCCTCCTCCGTGGGATTTACTGCTGGTACTGGCAAAGCTCATGGGCAAGCCATTCGAACCAATGCACAGGTGTGAACTCTCTCACCTGTCGTGGAAGACCGCCTTCTTGGTGGCTATCACGTCAGCCAGAAGGATGGGAGAACTCCAGGCACTCTGCATCGAGTCTTCTTACCTGGTCTTCCACAGGGACAAGGTTGTCCTGCGCCCCCACGAAATTCCTTCCGAAGGTGGTGTCGGAGTTTCACCTTAACCAGGTGTTGACTCTGCCGGTGTTCTACCCCAATCACACCTCGGAGGCCGAATATAGGCTCCATACTTTAGACCCTAGAAGGGCTCGCTTATTATAAGGAGCGCACGGCTGAAATTCCGGGAGAGGTTCGCCAGCTGTTTGTCACCTACGCTGAAGCCGCACCTGGCAGACCTGCAGCCAAGCGGACGATAAGCAGGTGGGTCACCTCCTGCATAGATCTCTGCTATAAGTTGGCGGGCATGGAGCCTCCCAGAGGGATAAGCCATTCTACCCGTCATACTGCTGCATCGGTGGCTGCTTTCAGGGACGTCCCTATCCAGGAAATCTGCAGGGCTGCTACCTGGAAGTCAGCACACACCTTCATTACCCATTGCCACATCGACCTTGAGTCACGCCGGGATGCTGGTTTCGGGGCCTCGGTTCTCCAGTCTTTATTCCCTAAGTAGGGGGTGTGCGCCTTGCCTCCCTGCTCCCGGAGAACTGCTAGGAGTCTGCCAGACAGTGTGGATGAACAACATATCCATGTCCCTAAAGTACAGATTACTCACCTGTAACAGGAGTTCTAGGAATGGTATATATTGTTCATCCCCACTACCACCAACCTCCCGGCTCGACGCTACCTGAGCTTCCAGCGGCCAGATCTGGCGCCATGGGGCGGGAGCCGAGAGTTTACCGCCCGTGGGTGGGAGGAGCCAGCTAGAAGACCTTCCAGCAAGATTTAAAGCGGCAAGGAACCTGCCAGACAGTGTGGATGAACAACATATACCATTCCTAGAACTCCTGTTACAGGTGAGTAACCTGTATTTACAGGTGAATAATTTTTTTCCCCACTACCGCATCAACCTGGAGTCAAGCCAGGATGCTGGTTTTCACATGTCTGTTCTCCAGTCTTTGTTCGCCATATAGGGCTGCGCGCCTTGCTGCCTCCTCCTGGATAACTACTAGGAGTCTGCTAGAGTGTGGATAAGTGAACCATGTCCATGCCCCTAGAAGAATAGGTTACTCACCTGCAATCGTAGTTGTAAGAGTAATATGTGGTTCACATCCACACAACCCACCTGGCCTCCCCTTACAAGTGGCGCACACATCCTTCTTCCAGCCTTTTAAGATCTGACGTCATGTGGTGGAGTTATTGGATGTACCACCCTTGTGTGGTGTAATTAGTTTAAAGACATTTGGTCAGTAACAGCATTCCAGTAGAACTGCAAGTGTGGATGTGAGGATTATAGCACGCCCAGAACTATGTATACAGGTGAGTAACCTTTTTTTGGCACCAGGCTTCCCAAACTGTTGGTGGCTCAGGTGAAGTTATGTGTGGTTTTATGTTTGGCAGTGAAGAGTTACAGGTCCCTGCTGTAAGTTGCACCTTACCACACCCAAATCCTTGCTTTAATTTGCCAGGCTACATCCCAGACTTCCTGGAATGTCTCCCTTGTATCCACAGTGTACTGTGAGGTTGAGATTTAGAGGACTGAGAATTGTTTCCTTTGAGAACCAGTGGGCAGATGAATCGGGTAGAGCCTTTAACTGGCAACACCTGACTACACTGCAGGCATGCACCACCTTGCACTTGGAGGACAAGCAACAGCACGTGTTCAAGAAGGAAGCAGATTCCTTTTCTGGGGTGGTCAGTAGGGACAAAGTTTCCCCAGTGTGTGACATTACAAAGGATAATATGCCTTCAGAATGAGCGTATACAGAGTGGGGACACCGGCTCTGAGATACAGTACGTGAAAATGCATAAATTGATGTGAAGGCATGAAATATGTGTCCTCAAGTAGACTCTCAAAATCTTAGCTACCATAAAGAAAACTACTGTCCTACTTCAGAATGTCACTGTCATTAAGGACCTCCTCGATGAGAAATCAGATGTCATGAAGAAAGCCTTAGAGGTAGCTGGAGCCTCAATGAGGGCAGTGCTCTTTGGTTTACATATCAAGGGCCATGGCTTGTTTGCTTTTAGATGTCTCCTTAGAGCTCTCCCACGGTTTTAATATGGAAGTTCCCATGCCACTATCTGTGGGTAGAATTTTTCTGGCAGATGCTACATACAATCTCCTGCATATGTTAGCAGAATCCACTATGTAGTCTGTTCTGGTGTACAGACCTCACTGGCACCACTGACCATTCCTCCAAAATCTGTCTCCTGAATGTGCTCTTCCTGGGTTACGTGTTCGCGCCAGAACTAGAGAACGTCATCACGCAGGTGTCAAATTGTGAAATGGCAGGATAGGAAACCCATGGGGAAGAGCTTCTTTACTGTTTCCATATTTGTTTGTCATCCCATCTGCAAGTCCTGACTCAAAGATCAGTTCTTGGTGTGATCTGTGCTGTAGTAAATTTCAAGCTCATTGCAAAAGTTATAACTCTTCAGTTATAGTTTCTTCATCGAAGGTTAGTCCTTAAAAGAAAAGTAAAGCAATGGCTTTTGGTACTGCACGAAAGTTGGTCTGAGTGTTTGACAAACTCACCTAGTAGGATCTAATAAGAGAGCAGTTCAAGGCAGTCAACACCTTTGAAGTCTGATATCTAGCTGAAAATTTGCTGATAACATCTGCAGAACTCAGTCACTGATACCCTCTCCCCCATATACATTTTAGGACTTATTTATATAATTTCTAAAGGCACTTTCATTTGAGCAAACTGTATTCCCTTTAGGCATCATCTACTCATGTTGCTTGTTCTTGCCTTGAAGTCATAGTCCTCTGTTTTTGACATCATAACCTGTTGCCTGGAAAGGATGATTGATATGGCCAGCAAAGGATTGCGACTTCAGGGTAGGAAAAGTAGCAGGAACGAATGACTTATGAGGGGCAAAGGGTCTGTTTTGATCATGCCTTAGTAATAAGGTAGAGAATATGCTGCAGTTCCATTTTTTGGTGTGTGCCAATGATATGAAGATTTGAATCATGCTGTTGCCAACTGTAATTGTTATGAGGAAAATAACATATATTTGGGTGCTGTTTTATCAGAACTTATCCTTCTTGGCCATATTAATGGGGTGACCAAAATGTAAGTAAGTTACCTGCTCCACACTAAAGTTGAATTAGCAGCTTTGACTAAATATATAATTTAACAAATTTTACTCCCTAGCCAGGACTGTGGGGCACTTTTTTTACACTGTATAGTCTCTCATCTGGTTTAGAAAGTGAAGTTATGCTGCTTTAGACAAAAGTACTGGACTTTAGGAGGGCTGACTTTGCCAAAATGGGCGAGTGCCTAAGGAACGCACTAGCAAATGGGCAGGAAGGAGGGGGTGGAAGAACAATGGGGAATAATAAAAACTGCCATCACAGAGGTAACGAGCCTTTGTGTGAAGCAAATAAACAAAACAAGACGATGTAAGAAACCACTATGGTTCTCAAAGGAAATGGCAGTGAAGGTTCAAGAGAAAAGAAAGCATTCAGGAAGTACAAGGAATCGCAGAAGGAGCAGGACAGAGAACTGTATCAGTTAAAAGCAAAGGAGGCTGGGAGGCAGTCAGAACAGCAAAGGCCCAAACCGAGGAAAAGATAGCCAACTCAGTTAAGAAGGTGGATAAACCTTTTATAGGTACGTCCAGGGAGCGAAGGAAGACCAAGGAGGGCTAGTGAGGCTTAATAAAGGGAGGGAGGGTGGGCAGAGGGAGACTGTGAAAAGGCAGAGATACTAAACAAATATTTTGCTCAGTATTTACAGAGGAAGGGGGTACATAAAACAAACAGTAGTAACACTCTGGATACAGAAGTTGATACAGCCCATTTACAGAAGAAAGGGTTCTGAAAGAACTCTTAAAACTGAAGGTGGACAAAGCAATGGGGCCTGATGGGATTCGTCCCAGAATTCTAAAGAACTAAGGGTAGAACTAGTGACACCACTGACTACCCTTTTAACAAATCATGGGAGGATGGGTTGGTACCGAGGACTGGAGGAGGGCAGATGTGATTCCCTTCACAAAAGTGGGAGCAAGGCAGAAGCAGGAAACTATAGACCTGTTAGTTTAACCTCAGTGATAGGGAAATGATGGACTCACTTCTAAAGGAAAGAATTGTCGAGTATCTAGAGGCCAGAGGGCACAGGACCCTAGCAGCATGGATTCACAGCGGAAGGTCATGCCAGACTAATCTGATAGATTTCTTTGACTGGGTGACCAAAGTAGTAGATCAGGAGGGGCTGTGGACATGGCCTACCTAGACTTTAGCAAGGCATTTGACACAGTCCCACACAAAAGATTAATATACAAGTTAGCCAGCCTGGGAGTGGGTCCCAAGATGACAGCCTGGGTAAAGAATTGGCTGGAGAATAGGACACAGAGTAATAGTAAATGGAGTCCACTCAGAAGAAAGGAGGGTTACTAGTGGGTACCGCAGGGTTCAGTATTAGAGACGGGTCCTCTTCAATGTCTTTATAAGCGACATTGCAGAAGGACTGGAAGGAAAAGTATGTCTCTTTGCAGATGACACTAAGATCTGCAACAGAGTTGATGCACAGGGTGGGGTGGAAAGGATGAGAGGGACTTGGCAAGGTTAGAGGAATGGTCAAATGTATGGCAGCTAGATTCAGTGCTAAGAAGTGCAAGGTAATGCACCTGGGAAACAAAACCCAGGGAAGAGTACACAATGGGGGTGAGATACTAACAACAACAAAATGGAAAGGGACCTGGGGGTAGTCATATCAGATGACCTAAAGATGGGCAAGCAATGTGAGAAGGCAGCAAGGAGGGCTGGGGGATACTGGGATGTATGGGAGAGGCATCACCAGTAGAAAACAGGAAGTTATTATCCCTCTGTACAGACAGCTGGTGAGACCCATCTGGAGTACTGTGTGCAGTTCTGGAGACCCAATCTCCAAAGAACATAGACAGGATGGAAGCTGTCCAGAGGAGGGCAACTAAAATGGTGCAGGGTCTGCACCGAAGACATATATGAAGAGAGACTTAAGGAGCTTAATATGTATAGCCTCGAGGAAAGGAGGAGAGGGGACATGATAGAAACCTCTAAGTACCTCAAGGGAATCAACAAAGTCCAAGAGGGTAACATCTTTCAAAAAAAGAGGTGCAAGAACAAGAGGGCACAATTTGAAGATATTGGGGGGGGGGGGGGCGGCTCAGAGGTAATTTAAGGAAGTATTTTTTCACAGAGAGGGTTGTAGATGCATGTAACGGCCTTCCAGAGGAGGTTGTGGAGTCAAAATCAGTGGTGGAATTCAAGCATGCATGGGATAGTCATAATGCAATTCTGGGGGGTAGGGGTAGGAAGAAGTAGGCTGCTGGTTAACTAGGATCTGCAGCTTATCCAGTAGGTAGGGAAATGGGCAGACTGGGTGGGCCAAACGGTCCTTATCTGCCGTCAAATTCTATGTTTCTGTGTTAGGTAACTAAGTTGCATATAGTAATGCTTGTAAATTTGTGCTTTTTTGCACGTCCTAGAACACACAGTTTTAAATTGTATTAGGACCTCACCTGACTTCCTTCATCTAAGGAGGGACTTTATTATGTCGTCTTCTGCAATGTTATGTCTCCACTGCCACCTAACTTGTTAAACAAAAAGTTAATGTTAAATGCACGCTGAAAATAAAATTGACCATAGGTCTTTTCAGGAGTTATCTAAAAGAGACCAAAAACAAAAGTTATTGGAGAGATAAGGAGAAATACTGGATATATTTGTGAGGGGGGAAAAAAACAGTGGATCTGTGAGAAGGCAGTATGTGTCTTACATCTTTTTTTCGATAATTCCTGAAAAAGACCTGTGGTCAAGACATTGTTTCAAACTAGTTGCTGTTTTCAACGTGCATTTAACACTACCTACTTGTTTTGTTTTCAGCCCGTATGCTGACACAGCTCCTTATTGTGTTGTTTTAACTTGTTAAACTATCCCTGGCCCACAGCACATATTTATCCCTTAACGGACACCACTGCGAAGAGATTCCAAAAGACTTAGTGAAACAGGAACAGGTGGAAGACATTTTGCCTTTTTGGGCCCTTGGTTTCTCAATTTGTTTCTGCCCAGTTTTAAACTCGATAATAAAAAGCACTCCTAAACGCAAACTTCACAATATTTTTTATGATGCACCTGACTGTTTGTAAACGCTGGTCCAGTGCGTGGAATTATTTGTTGTTGTAAAACTGGCTCCTGTATTACGTTTCTATGTTTTGAATGGTATATTAAATCATGCTCTTATATTGCTTTGTGTCTTTTTTGGATTGAATGTTGCAAGTTAGACTCCTATATTATTAGGTTGTTACTGGAAATAGGATTCCTATATTATGTTTGTGCTGGATTTATTGTTACTGGAAATTTTGCTCCTGTGTTTTTGTTGCCGTGTCGGGAATGAAAATTATTGTAAATCAGGCTCCTATATTATGTTTCCATGCTCCATTGATTTTTGTTGTAAATTTTGCTCCTTTATTTGTGTTTCTTTATTTAATAGAAAGTTATTGTGAATTGTTTCTTAATTGGATTATTTTAAACACCTACATTTTTAAGTTTCTGTATTGGATTGATCGTTACTGTTAATTTGGCTCTTATGTTATGTTTCTGTAATACTTAGGAGTATTACTTGGGAGTGTATGAAGTAGCAGCAGATGAACACATCTGTATATTGCTACCTTACAGTTATTCTACTAGTCCTTTATATTACCCCAATCTATGGATGCATCCAACTTGCATTTATAAGATTCATGGTATTGTAAATTTGGGTTCTGTATTTTTTGTTTCTGTATTGGATTGAATTTTAGTGTAAATGGTTTCTGCATTGGCTTAATTGTTTTAAGTTCATCAAGGCATATAGAATGGTGAGTAAGATGCTGGGATGTATCGGAAGAGATAATGATAGCAGAAGGAAAGAGGTAATACTTGCCCTATACACTCTTGTTCTACTAAGTGTCTTTTGGAATTTTTTGTGGTGGTGTCCCTCAAGGAATGAATGTGTCCTGTGGGCCAGGGATAGTTTAATAAGTTAAAATAACAAAACACGGTGCTGTGTCAGCATATGGACTGAAACAAAATGAAAGCGTAATATTAAAACAGCAGTACTAGGTAATCAGGAAGTAATTTCCAGTTTTGTGGCATACAGTAAATATGGCTGCTGCCTAATTTTCAACTGAGCTCCCCTTCACATTGCATTAGGTCTTTTGTTTTACTTAAGTGGAACCCTATGCTGCACATTTCCGCTGTCCTTGTGTAGTACTGCAGTAATACAGATGTGCGGTTGACAGCAGAGGGTTCCAGTTCAACGTGGTGGTGGAAGAAATGTAAACAAAACAAAGGAAAATGGAGCAAATTACGGGGTGATAGTACAGTGAAAACAAGAAAGATGACCAGATACTGTAAATGCTGAACAGAGCACAGGGAACAAACTTTGCAAAAGATCCGATTTTATGTAGTACTGCTGCTTTAAATGCATATTGAAAACAGAAAATAGAGTACAGCATGGAGTACTGTACCAGTTCTGGAGCCTACACCTGAGGAAGGCGGGATAGGCTGGAGAGGGCGCAGCGTAGGGTAATAGTTTCATGGCCAACTGGGCAGGTCCTATCAGGAGCTCTTCAAGGCACTGAAGATGTCCTCACTGAAGTCAAGAAGGGAGAAAGGAGATATGATGGAGACCTTCAAATTTCTAAAGGTAATTAACACAGTGAACTGCGGGGAACTCTTTTTTGCTTGAATACTAGTTCACCTTCACGTGGACATGAGTGGAAACTGACCAGGGACATAAAGCATTATTTTACAGAAAGGGTGGTGGAGCTGTGGAACAGTCTTCCAGCCGAAGTGATGGATGCTAAAACCATTGGTGGTTTCAAACATAGTTGGGACAGAATGAAAGGTATAATGTGGGCTTGGGGCAACAGAAACTGGGAGGAAAATAGGGTGGGAGGATGGGGAAGGGCTAATATCCTGGAGGGACAATAAGTCTCAGGGCTGATTGCTAACTTGGGCAGACTGGATGGACCAGTCATCTTTTTCAGCTGTTGTCATCTGTGTTTCTATTTTAAATTTGGTTCCTATATTTTTGTTTCCACATGGGATTGAACTTAATGTAAATTGTTTCGACGTTGGATTGAAATAACTGGGCTCCATTTTTTCCCATAGAGAAAGCCAGTATTTGCAGTTATAATGGCAAACACTTGCTGGCTTTCTTTTACAGAACTAGAATAGATTTCTGTATTTTTGGGAAAAGGCGGCATGTTAATTCATTTTCGTTAAACTCCTGTCACTGTCAGCTTTAAAACTGTCGCAGTTGCCTTTGTGTACACACAGTCTTCCCGGGACTGTAAAAACCCGTCTTAACACTCACCACTCGCTTCTTGGTCGAAGTCCTTGTCAGACAGAACAGTGTTGTTTAGGTCAGAGAAAAAACATTTAAAACTGTTAAGACTGGTAGTAATGAGGATTTTAGTGGGTTTTTTTTTCCTTTTTTGAACAGACTTTAAATTCACTTTTAAAATGGAATGGAACCAGATTTCTGTGGCAACCAGGTTACTTTGTAGAAGATCTAACCTGGTTGCCAAAACTCCAGTTCATCCTTTAAAGGGAATTTAAAGCCTGTTCAAAAAAGAAACAAACTCTATAAAGTCCACATGTTGCTACCAGTCTTAACAGTTTTAAATATATCTTTGAGCTAAACAATGTTGTCCTACCTGACACAAACTTCAAATCTACTTGTGCTGTTCTGCGAGTTGTGAAGGTTCAAATTAAAAATGTTTTAAAGCTGACAATGACATTAGTTTAATGAAAATGAATTAACATGTTGCCTGTTCCCAAAAATACAGAAATCTATTCTAGTTCTGTTTTTTTTTCTAATGTAGAAACCATTTCTAAGAAACCATTTCTATTTATAATCCTTGAGGTGAAAAGCGGGCACAGCGGTTACAAAATGCATAGGTAAGTGTTAGCCAGCTTGAATTTTACACACACCCTCGGTGTGGGATGTTTGTATAAACCGTCCAACCCGCTCTCTGGGTTTATGTAGCATCCCACAACTCAAGTGTGTGCCAAATTCTCATTATGCACACCTACCCACGCATTCGTCTGTACATATTTACTAGTGAGCATTTTTAAGACTTCACATATCCGGTTTGTAGATGCATTACAACTACCTGGCTGTAATGATGCGGTGTAGCCAGGCAGTTGTAATCGTCCCCTGTCAAATCAGCCTTACGCTGTGAGCGGCACGAGCACTAGTTACACAGCTGCCACAGAAATTAAAAATGCTCACTACTATTTATAAAAAGCAAAGCGTGTAGGTGCTTGTATGTGTAAACCAGAATTTTACATGCTTGGCGTGGGATGCTTTTATGAACTTCTCGAGTGTCACTCTTGGGGTTTATGTAGCATCCTATGCCTCAGGTGTGTGTAAGATTCTGGTTAACACCCACCCACGTGATTCTCTATTATTTAGGTATGTATATAATTTGCTCTTGAGGTTTATGTAACCTCTCACACCACGGTGTGTGTAAAATTCTAGTTACACCACGTACTGTTCTGTATATTATGTATCTCTGTGTTATATATTTTATTTATTGAATTTTGTTAACCAGGTAGGCCCACTAGAATCCAGTGTCCCTTTTTCAGGGTCAGATGCCAAACAGTATAGATTTTACAGAGTCAGACTGTTCATGGGGTAATGAACTAGTGCTAATACAAATACATACCATAACAAGAAACAATATTTATTTATTTTTGACCGGGTAAGTGCACTAGACAGATCCTGCCTATTTTCAGGCACAACCTGGGGGAGGGGGATACAGATGAATGCCAACTGACCTTGAACCAGATGAAGCTGTTGGTGGAATTCTTTTTGTGAATGGAGGAAATTTGGCCATTGTACCGGGGAAGTTCCCTTGCTGTTTTTGAGAAGTGCCATGGGATCTTTAACATCCACCTGAACAGGCAGATGGGAACTCTGTTTAATGTCTCATCTGAAAGGCTGCACCTCAGGAGTGCAGCACCCCCTCATGCTGCACTACAGTGTCAGTATTGGGATATTAACCCAAGTGCGTGGTGTGGGGATAGAACCCACAGCCTATTAATCTCCTGGCCTCAGAGGTGAGTGTGCTACCTGCTGATCCACTGACACTGCTAATATACTGAAGGGTACAGGAGATTAGTTTACAGGCTGGAACATATTACACGCCAAGGCAGTTATATGTCAAGGCAGATGTATATAGATACAGATATAGATACTCGTATAGCTATAGATACACAAAATATTGTAACCCATTTTACAAGTGCAATAACTGAGGAACGCGAGTTCCGAATTAATGCGTTTCCCGGGTGCTTGAAGGACACAAGGCACTCAAGTGCACCCGGTGGGATGCATTAATTTAGCACTACATACTTGTTGATGTGGATCATTGCTTGCTTAAGTCAAGAAATAATACATGTGGTGAACATATGTTGTTTCTGAAATATAAAAATATATAAACTTGCATATTTTTCATTAGGATACAATTTTCTTTTTGTAGGAGATGAAGCTGAGACTAAATCAGGGCATGCTACCATGAATGCGGTTGATGATGATGACGATGACGACCCTGAGAATAGGTATGATACCATCCGTAAGGACTTTAAAAAGATTATAACACACCCTAGGCGTGGGCCCAAGGCAAAGCAACGGAACAACAAGCAGGTTCTAAAAACCAGGACTTCCTGCTATGTAAAGACTCCCTCACAGGCTGCCCGCAAGTTTGAACCAGCGGCCAGCAGTCATCTGCCAAAATCCAGAAATGCAAAGCGAAAATAACTTTTTGAAATGTCAACACACCTTGCATAGGGTGTGTTATAAATGCACTGCAGCACTGTCGGTTTTATGTTCCCATTTGTCTGTTTTA
Organism: Neoceratodus forsteri; assembly: GCA_016271365.2. Taxonomy (NCBI): domain Eukaryota; kingdom Metazoa; phylum Chordata; order Ceratodontiformes; family Ceratodontidae; genus Neoceratodus; species Neoceratodus forsteri. The sequence goes on along the minus strand of JADMNL010000023.1, from coordinate 378,497,873 downwards.
GGCCAGGGGTCTTGACAAGTTATGATCATTTACCTGGGCAGGATAAGAAAAAAAAACCTGCACTGGCAAATGAATACTGAAACTACCATCATAGTTGGGGGTCAAAGGTTGTTATGTGTATTTTGTAGGGCTGGGGCAGGTTAACCCATTTTTCTTCCAGCGCTACTAGTGTGGTAATTGAGCAATATACTGTGGTTAAAGGAGCCAAAATCTGGCTGGGGGAAAAAAGTGGGTTTTTGTTTTGGTTACAGAAATGCATTCAAAATGGCTTTGTGCAGCTTGTCCACCAAAGTAGGTCATGGAAGCCTTTATACTGTACCTGTATATTTTCAAACGATAAATATTTTTTATGCCTTAGGCACACAAGCTTGGACTTCTTCCATTACTTAAACTCCATGTCCCAAAGTAATCTGCCCAGCCCTAGAATTTTATAAATCCAAGCCTTGCTGATGCCTGTTAGGGTATTACAGAAGTATTTCAGCTAGTAGGTTACTTACTTAAAAGGTAAGGTATGATATGCAATTCTTCAGAGTTTGAGACTAGTAGGGCCACAGCACACCAAAGCATTTAGCGTAGCTATACTTTTCCTTGCAGTTTACCATTTTCTTTGTTCTGTAGCTATCCTGCATATACTAGTTAATGATGGTGCTATAAAAAAAGAGCCCATTACTTTAATTATCTTGCCTAACATATTTAAAGACCATATCCAGCTATACTGTGTACTGTTTACCCTCCCAGTTCCTCATTTCCTTTGGGTAAAGAACCAGGTCAGTTTTTAAAGTTTTGCTGGATAAAAGACAGTCGGAAGCTTTTTTTTTTTTTTTTTTTTAATTGATAGTAAATTGCAGGGGGGTCTTCAAACTGTGCACTCATTTTAATTAGCTTTTTCACTATGTGCCTCAGTTTTTGCACTGAAGTAAATACATTTTTTAAAATCTGGTTTGCGTGGGCATTTGATTGTCCATAAATAATGTTTAGTTCTCTTTTAAAGTACAAGTAGTTTTTATTTGATTACTTGAGACGGTACAAGCTTTTATTTTGTATCCCAAAACGTGATGCACCTGTGGGCACCCTTGAGTCCATCTTAACTGACTTTGAATCGCAAAACCCGATTTTGAGTTCCAGCTGGCTTTGGTTTAGGTGTTCCAGTTTGGCCATAACAGGTGTTTTGTTTAATATCGCAGTTGAGCTACAATATAATTATTTATTTTTATTTGGCGTTGTCTTTGGAGTGTGAAATCCTGATGTATCGCCTATTGTTAATTTAAGTTTGTTGCTGCTAATCAAGAATCGCTTTGATACGTCACTAGTGCTACACATAGCGGGCAAAATAGAAATGGACCCAAGCGGTTTTACTTGTTGGAAAGATTTAGGTCTTATTTTTAATGGTCCTCTGACACACAGTACTTGAAGAGTCTATCTTGATACATTCTTGGCTTGTACACCCATGTTACAATTCTAACAGTGTGAATTATACATTTGAATAGAAATATTAATTTTGCTCACTTAACATTAGTGTAGAATATTGGGGATAATGTCAGTGTGAAGTTGCTTATTGGGTCATAATATAACAGACAGTGCTGTATGCTTTACAAGTAATGTGATTTTTATTTTGTATTTAATCTATTGCTTCTGCTATTCAAGTGGTACTGTTTGACTTGTCTGCAGTATTTTCATTTTATTCAGTAAATGCCTGGTTTGTAAACCTTGAATGCTAAAACTTTTTTTGCACACGTTATGCAATAAATTATTTTTTACAAAATCTTTTTTTCTTTGGGTTACATTGAAATTGTGAGAACATAAAAGCTCATACAGCATTTTACAGTATGACAGGCTTGCCTTAGCAATTTTGTCTAAATTGCTGATTTTACAGTGTCTCTTAATGGCCTGTTTTATGCATAATTGCACCTTGCTTATATAAATGGATTATTTCTCATTTTAAGTTAAAAACAATTACAATAAAAAGGTTTGTGAACAAATCTGCATCATTCCTTTTCTGAGGCCTGATTTGTAGAACAGATTAGTTTTGTTCTGTTTGCACAAACTCAGTCGGTGCTTTTTGTTGGCTCACATACATACAATTTTATCTTCCATGCCAAGAAGGGTTACAAATGGTGTTTTTAAACACACAATGTGAAATAATTTCAAGTAGTGCAAAAGAGGTCACTATTTTTAAAGTCGTTTTGGAACACTGCTATTCTTAAGATGACCCCTGTTTTAAAAACTGTTCTTTTTTCCTATTGATAAAATAAAATAAAATAAGTTCTACAGAGAGGTAGGAGTACTGCATCCATTATGCTTTTGAATAGGCCCTTTTTTACAAAGGTCAGATTGAGAAGTTCTGGTGATAATGCCATCTTTTTGTGGGATGGTGATGGAACTGGACTGTGCTTTTCGCCGTCTCTAGTGAGAGGAGCTGCCCATTGGTTTGCACTTAAAGCACATAACATCACCCAGTGGCAAGAAGAATGCAATTCCATGTAACATGATTGATAAGTTACCAAAATATCCATTTTACTAGTGCATTTTGTTCTGTGCAAGTACAAAATCAGAGGCATACGTTTACTTTTATCAGGGTGCGCTTCAGAAGGTTTTCTGAAGACGCAAATGTTTTCTTTTGTAGTATTTTCAGCATGGTTGCTAGACTGTTGCAATCTTTTGGTTTCCTCGTATCCTAAGTGAAAGCGCCCAAGTGCATAATTCAGCTTTTAGTTCCAGTGGTATCAGTAATTAAATTACGCCTTTCACTATACAAAATTGATCATTTGGGGTACAGTCTCATGGCAGTTCTGGATTAAATGCAAGGACTGTTACTACGTTGCAAAATGTGAGTAACTCAAATGTGGTGATTCTGGACTGCTGGGGGGAAAACTGGCCCAACTCAGATGTGTGTGTATTTCCATGTAGGAGTGATGGCCCAGCTTCCTGAGAGATGTTCCATTTCAAATGAGAACAAGTATTAATTAGACCTAAAACAGTACATAGAGATGGAGGCATGTTACATCACCAGCATAAAAGCAGAACAAGTGACAGCCATCACACATGCCAGAGGGTTTTCGGGATGCAGGAGGGTAGGACTGATTATAATGTTTTATTATGATCGTCTAGTGTTAATTTCAGAAAATGTTGATACTTTCACCTTTATGCCCTGGAAGGTGGGTCATTTTGTTAAAATCATGGTCTGTTTGGAACCCCTTCACCCAATTTCTCCTGCCTGTTTTGCCATTTTTCCCCATCTAGCTTTTTTGCTTGACCACTACTTGCACCTTCCAGTAACCTGCCGACCACATTTGTTGCTCCCCGCTTAGGCCGGTGTGACACCGCATGGTGTGGGGTCCAAGAGGACCAGTGACTGTCATAGAGGCGGCCCCCTAGGGAGACATGGGGATTCCACCCCCATAAGGCCTTCCATTTCCCTGACACTGGGCGGTGCCCTGTAAAGCCTTGCATGCACGCACTGAAGTCAGTGTGGAGGAGGCAAGCTCCCTGACCCCACTGCAGGGGTCGCTGTGTTAAAAGCAGAGCGCCATCCCTCCATGGCTGTGCCATCCCAGCCTGAACCTGGGTCGCTGGCACAGGCATGCGATATCGTGCAGCACACTGGGACACTGGGCAGCCCCTCGCTTTAGCCTTTTTTTTGCCAGATTGGCAGGTCCAGTGATTGCAAGCTGCTGACGACACTCTAGGTTTGCATAGTGGGCTGTGAACGACTTAACTACTGTCCACTCCAAATGCTGCAGAAACTGCTGTATAGCAGCCACAGCGCCACGGTGTGCCAGCAGTAGCTCATGAGCGTTCTTGAGTCCAAAGCCTCCTGTGGGAACTGGCAAACGGGCAATGGAAATGTGGAAAAAAGGAAGCTGTCTCATTTGGCGCCTTACTGAGGGCCATACTGTATCTCTCAACACCCCCCCCAACCCGTGGTGGGTGTACCAGATTAACACATACTAGAATGCTCCCAGAGTCTGTGCCTTTTTTTGGATGATGTCAGCAGCTTTGACTTCTACATTTGTGAGATCCAGCTTTTCCTATGATTGTGACATGCACAGTGGTCCTAGAATTTAAAGAGCAGGTTTCTGTTTTAAAATTCTCGCCCGTCCCAAAAAATTAAACATGAAGCGTACCTGGCCCCAAGTCTGATGCAGTATAAATTTTATTGTATTGCTGCCAATATTTAGGGAGGGAAGTGCTTGTATTTTGGCTTCATGGAGCAGAGAGCCCAATCCCTCCCACTTCCCTATTCAGAAATACACCCCCATCTAGCACATTTTATGAAGTCTGTACAGGGAGAGCACGGGGCATGTTCCATGGAGTGCAGTAGGGACATTTAAGTGCTTTTTAGTATTAGAGTTGTGATTATGGCAAATCAAGGCCACCGCTCCACTAACAAGGTCCTCGTGTGTTGGCGGTGGCCTTGATTTATGTCGAAGCAGCAAGTATTCTAAAAGCATTTAAACAGCCTATTGTACTCTGTGGAGTGTACCCAGCGCTCTCCTTTACTGACATCATAAAACGCTAATAGTATGCGTGTCTCTGAGTAGGGAACTGGAAGTAATTGACACTCAGATCCATGGAGCCAAATACCGCCCTTCCTTCCCTAAATACTAGCAACAATCAATTAAAATTTTTACTATGATTGACTTGGAGCCAGGTCAGCTTCTTTATATGTTATAGGGGCCAAGTTGCTCTTTAAGGAAGTCAATTTGATGATATTGGGGAAGTGCTAAAAAGACCAAAATGTACTTGGTTATAGAGCCTAAAGGAAACTCCTATTAGGTCCCTAAGTGCAGCAGTAGCTGCAAGAAGCATGATTAGGGTAGTTAACATAAAAGTAATTTTTTTTCATTGCCTAGTGCGCCAGAACTTTCAATTAAAAGATCAGCTAAAGCTCCATAATGGCTGACAGAACCAGGCGGACATCTCGCGACCACGGGTGACTTCTGCTGTGAAAGGTTATGCTAATGAGGCTACCAACATCTGCCATTTGTTGGTAGCCCTCATTAGCATCAACCTTGTGCAGAAGTCACCTGGTGTCAGAGGTGTCCGCCGGGCTCCTTCATTATGGATCGAGTGGATCTTTAAATTAAAATTCTGGGGCACCAGTTAATGAAAAAATGTACTTTTGAAAGCCTCAACTGGCTGCTGCTGCTCTTAGGAACTCAATACAAGTTTCCCTTTAAGCATTTGTTACTCCTCACTAATAATTTAAATAAGTGTGACTCTTGTGCCTGTTTTCTTGCAGGCTGCCTTGAAGGTAAATTTCTAGGGACATGGATATGTTGTTCATCCACACTTATTGGCAGGTTCCTTGCCGCTTTAAATCTTGCCGGAAGGTCTTCAAGCTGGCTCCTCCCACCCACCGGGTGGTAAAACTCGCTCCGCCCATGGCGTCAGATCTTCCCTTACCGCTTGGAAGCTCAGGTTCCCTCCTTAGCAGCTGCGTTTAAGACTGGTTCCTAATTCTTGAAAGTTCGAAATCAAAAGTTTTTGCTAAAAGACTTGGTCTTCTTCTCCTCGCGGCTACGATGGACAAATTGACTCGGTTTTGGAGGTGCCCTTGCGGGCAGAAGATGTCTAGGGCGGATCCGCACTCCACGTGTGTCTACTGCCTGGGCCTTGAGCACGACCCACGAGGCCTGCGACTTGTGCTCTTCCTTTTAGACCCTCTCGTCCATGAAGACCATGCTGCCCGATTACAACTGGGGCGCCCCGAGAAAAGAATTCCACCGGTGAAATCTAAAGAGGCCCGATTGGCGGTGTCCGCGGCGGCGGGCTCGGCGGATCAGCTCGAGCAGATGATCGCCCTCGAAGAGGAGGCGGCACGGGCCGCTTCTACCTCGGCTGCGGCATTTGTCCCGCTCTCTCTCGGTGCCTCATACTCGGCTTCTTTTAAGGAGCTTTGTCTGACCCTCTCGACGAAAGGTGAGGGTCCAACTTCTTCGGGACCTTTTTCCAGGTCCAAAAAGAGCAAAAGTAAGTCTCTCCGTCGACCCTCTTGGGAGCGGGAAAGATCCCCCTCTCCTTGTCGACAGTCGACCCGGTCGACAGTCGACTTCGGTCGACCCCTCAGCTTCGGCTACTGGCTTCACGGTGTCCCCGTCAGGCCAGTTGACCGAGACTCCCGTCGACGCGGTCGAGATTTTTCTCGACCCGTTAGACGGGTTGTCGGCTGGAGAAGCTGAGAATCCCCTCTCCCCGGTTCCCCCGGTGGGAGTTGAGGATCCCGTCGGCTCGTCTGTGCCTCCGGTTCTGGAGCCTTCGGTGGGATCGTCCGAGCTGAGGGGAGTGCCGATTTCAGACACTTCTCCTCGCCTTCCTCGGCCTAGTCGAGACTCTCTGTCTCGGACATCCTCGCGGTCCAACTGATCCCGCCGCCATAGGCGGTCTCGGCACCGCGGCAAGCGGCGCCGCCGCTCTTCCTCGGACGAGGGGAGGCTTCGGCGCAAGTTGCGTCGGAAGTACGAGGAACTCATGTGGCAACAGCTCCTTTTGACCGGGAATAAGCCAACCCAGTCGTCTTCCCCGGCCATTAAGTGGCTGTCACCGGAGCAGCCGAAACAACCCCTCGTTGTAGTCGAGGAGCCTGTTCTCAGGCCGGTTGTTCGGCCAATTCCAGCTGCCCCACAGATTCTGGTGGAACCTCCGCCTCCACAGCCATTAGTTGGGGCTCCGACCAAAAATTCTCGGTTGGCCTTGGGTTTGCCCCATAGGCTGTCTGTCACCCTCACTCCCAATAAACCTCGGCAGGTGGAGGGTAGCTCAGGCCCGAGGCAGCTCTTTGAGGACTCTTCTGAGTCCGATGATGGTTCCTCCCTCTTCTCTAAGTGCATGGACTTGGAGTCCTCGGGAGCAGTCAGTGGGCGATAGCCCTTCGTCCTTCTTAGGGTTGCTCGACTCATCTCAGAGTCCACGGGATGAAGCTCGAACCAGTTTCTAAGCAGGCCAGGTATCCCTCACGGAGATTCTGGACCGAGGATTCTCCTCACGGAGGCCTTTCCGGTGGCGAAGCCATAGTGGTCCGGCCTTGGAACTTTGGCAGCTTCCTGCCCTCGCCTTGACCAGGTTGGCCAGTAAGTATCACGGTCCCTACTGGTTCCCTGTCGGTTTTGAACACCCTCGGCCGAGGGTTGGTTCTGACAGCGTTTTCCGGCGTGCCAGGAACGCCAGGGATGTGGACAAACCTCCCGACAAGGAATCCAAGAAATTGGATTATGCCGGGCGAAAAGTGTATGCTGCGTCCTCTCTCTGCCTTCGTCAGGCCAGTTCGGCCGTCCTCGTGGCACATTTTTCTCACACCCTGTTGGGCTCCCTGGATGAGATTGTCCCTCATCTTCCCGCAGATCTGCAGACTACGGTCAGGCAGGTGCGGGACCAGGGCAGGGCAGTGGCCAAACAGCAGCTCCAGACTGCGTTAGACATCGGGGACTCATGTGCCAGGTCTGTGGCGGCCGCAGTGGCCGTGCGTCGTCGGGCTTGGCTGAGGATATCCACCTTTACCCCGGATACCCAGCACAAGCTGGCGGATGTTCCCTTTTTGGAGACTGACCTTTTCGGCCCTGGGGTGGAAGGTCACCTGCAGAAGGATCGAGAGGTCCAATGCTACCTTGGACTCGGTCTCTTCGCTCAGAAGGACAAGGCCGCAAGCCACAGCCTAAACCCTTCGTCCTTCTGCCTTGCACAAGCCCGGACCCAGCAACGTCAGGGCCAGCAGGCTCGAGCTGGTATCCCAAACCCAAGCCGTCGTCTTCCTCCAACAGGAAGCAGGGAGGTAAAGGCCCAGGAGTTCCCTCGGCGGTCCCTCCTCCAAGCCTGCACAGTGACGGGCTGAGGGTGTTGCCCCATCCTGTCACCTCACCCCTGGTTCCCCCCGTGGGGGGACGGCTCAGACACTTCCTTTCCGCCTGGTCCGCTGTTACCACGGACAGGTGGGTACTGGAGGTGGTGGAAAAAGGCCTACCTCTAGAATTCGAGCAGGCCCCGCCCTTCAGAGCCGTCGCACCTCGGGGGGCCTCGGGGTCCGCAGCCTCACTGGTGGCTCGTCGAGCCGACATCGCTCTCCTCCTCCAAAAGGAGGTGATCACGGAGGTAGAGGACCCTCCTTTAGACCCGGAGTTCGTGTCCAGGTATTTCCTGGTTCCGAAACAGACGAGGGGCTGGCGCCCCATTCACGACCTGAACAAGTTCCTAAGGTCTCGGACCTTCAGAATGGTCACTCTGGCGCAGATACCACCATCTCTGGAACACGGCGTGTGGTTCTGCTCTCTGGACCTACAGGACGTGTTCTTTCACGTCCCTATCCGTCCATCACATCGGAGATTCCTCCGCTTTCGAGCGGAAGGATCCCTCTCGAGTTCAAGCCATGCCCTTGACTTATCTCCAGCTCCCAGGGTCTTCACCAAATGCATGGCAGTGGTGACAGCATTCCTCTTGGCCGGGGGGGTCAGGTGTACCTGCCTGGACGATTGGCTGATAGCAGCCCCTCAGGCGGGGAGGTGGGCGGTCCAGAGATCTGGCCCTCAGGTTTGCTCTCAAGTCGGCCTTCTCAACGAGGCCAAGTCGAACTCGAGGCAAGCAGGTGATCCTGTTCATCGGGGCAGAGCTCGACTCTCTTCGAGCCAGAGCACGGCTCCCGGTGGACAGGGCCGAGGTTCTTGCCTCCTTTGCCCAATCATTTCTGGTTGGGCAATCGCGACCTGCCCGGGACTTCCTGCGCCTCCTGGGTCTCATGGCGGCCTGTACCAGTGTGGTCCGTTGGGCACGCTGGCACATCGCCACCTTCAGTGAGGACTGGCCAGCCGGGTGGTCTGGCGTGCAATCCATTGGACCAGCTAGTGACAGTGACCCAGGAGATGTGGGCAGCTCTCCAGTGGTGGACCGTTCCATCCCATCTGCAGGAGGGCATCCCGTTTGTCCGCCCCGGGCAGCGGTCTCTCTGTCGACCGATGCCTCTCTGATGGGTTGGGGTGCCCATCTGGGGAACACCAAGTGCACGGCCTCTGGTCCCCGCGGGAGTCCCGATGCCACATCAACCTGCTGGAGCACCGAGCGGTCCGCCTAGCTCTCACCGCCTTTGCTCCGTTTCTCCGGGGTCAAGTGGTCCGAGTCCCGACGGACAATACCACAACCATGTACTACCTGAACCGCCAGGGCGGGATGCGCTCCATGCTTCTATGCAAGGAAGCTCTCCGCATTTGTTCACTCATGCGCAGCCTGGAGGCGGATCTTCTAGCCATTCATGTGGCAGGAGCCTCCAACACCCTGGCCGATGCCCTGAGCCGGATAAGGGCTGCCTCTCACGAGTGGTCTCTCCTGCCGGAGGTAGTACAAGATCTGTTCTCCCACTGGGGCACACCTCAGGTGGACCTGTTTGCCTCCAGGGAGAATGCGAAGCTGAGGCTGTTTCATGCCCGCCCCCCTCAGCAGGGCTCGCTGCAGGGGGATGCCTTCTCGAGGCTGTGGACCCCGGGCCTCTTTTACGCCTTTCCCCCATTTCCCTTGATTCACAAGGTGCTTCTCAAGACAAGGAGGGACAAGGCGCAGGTGATTCTGATAGCCCCAGACTGGCCCCGCCAGTTCTGGTACCCAGATCTCCTCAACCTCGGCTACAGGCTCCCGAGGCAGCTTCCAGCTCGCCCGGACCTGCTCTCAGTCAATCAGGGGAAGGTGTTCCATCCGGACCTTCAATCCCTGCACCTGACGGCCTGGTTCCTGAGCGGCTAGAGTTCCAGGCCTTGGGTCTTTCCGACGAGGTCCTCAATGTTGTTGAGGCGTCCTGTAAGGAGTCGACCAGGAAATGCTATGCCTTCAAATGGAAGAGGTTTTTCATTTGGTGTCAGGGTAAGGGCTTGGACCCTTCCTCCTGTTCCTTGGCAGGCATTTTGGACTATTTATGGTCCCTTTCTAGTCAAGGGCTTAGGGTCGGCGACCCTAAAGGTGCACCTGGCAGCCATCTCTGCTTACAGGGCGGGCCGGGGGCAGTCGGTGGCGCAGGAGAAGGTGGTCTGGCGCTTTTTCAAAGGCCTTGATCACATTTCCTCCGTGCGTAGAACCTCCACCGGGTGATTTACTGCTGGTACTGGCAAAGCTCATGGCAAGCCATTGAACCAATGCACAGGTGTGAACTCTCACCTGTCGTGGAAGAACCGCCTTCTTGGTGGCTATCACGTCAGCCAGAAGGATGGGAGAACTCCAGGCGCTCTGCATTGAGTCTCCTTACCTGGTCTTCCACAGGGACCAAGGTGTCCTCGCCCCACCGAAATTCCTTCCAGGTGGTGTCGGACTTTCACCTTAACCAGGTGTTGACTCTGCAGTGTTCTACCCCAATCACACCTCGGAGGCCGAATACAGGCTCCATACTTTGGACCCTAGAAGGCGCGTTTATTATAAGGGAGCGACGGCTGAAATTCGAGAGAGGTTCGGCCAGCTGTTTGTCACCTACGCTGAAGCCGCACCTGGCAGACCTGCAGCCAAGCTGACGATAAGCAGGTGGGTCACCTCCTGCATAGATCTCTGCTATAAGTTGGCGGGCATGGAGCTCCCAGAGGATAAGAGCTCATTCTCCGTCATACTGCTGCATCGGTGGCTGCTTCCAGGGACGTCCCTATCCAGGAAATCTGCAGGGCTGCTACCTGGAAGTCAGCACACACCTTTATTACCCATTACCACATCGACCTTGAGTCATGCCGGGATGCTGGTTTTGGGGCCTCGGTTCTCCAGTCTTTATTCCCTAAGTAGGGGGTGTGCGCCTTGCCTCCCTCCTCCCGGATAACTTCTAGGAGTCTGCCAATAAGTGTGGATGAACAACATATCATGTCCTAAGTACAGGTTACTCACCTGTAACAGGAGTTCTAGGAATGGTATATGTTGTTCATCCCTACATTCGCTCCGACCTCCCCGGCTTCGACGCACAACCTGAGCTTCCAGCGGGCCAGATCTGGCGTCATTGGGCGGAGCCGAGAGTTTTACCACCCGGGTGGGTGGGAGGAGCCAGCTTGAAGACCTTCCGGCAAGATTTAAAGCGGCAAGGAACCTGCCAATAAGTGTGGATGAACAACATATACCATTCCTAGAACTTCTGTTACAGGTGAGTAACCTGTATTTATTTTGTGTGAACCACTGTCGAAGGTTCAAAAAACAAGTAAAAGCCTAGCAGTCTTCCATTATCTGTTGCTTGACTTTTGTTATTCTTGGACCTTTGATGAAAACCCATAATGCTGTTACAACTACTTGTTGCTTTGTAAAACCTGCATGTTCCTCCGTTAATCTCATGCCTTTCGATTTTATTATCAAGATGTACAAATATCTCTGTAAAATCCAGCTCTCTAACTGTAAAAGAAATGGGTACTTCAGCCTGTAAGTGACAGTTTGACTGAAGCTGCTTGCCTTGTCTGTAGCTTTCAGACACTTGCATTGCACTGTATATTCTTTATTGTTACAGTGCAGCTAGGAATGTAGTCCATTATATTTTTTTAGTTAGATTCTAATTTTCTAGTTAAAACATTAAATATGATGTGAAGAACTTTTTGTCTCGTGTGGTGTTCTGTCGTGTCATTGAAAGACTATGCTGTTCTTTAGACATGAAAATTAAATGTGCAGTTTTGCAGACTTTAATCTTGTATAAATTATTTTCTGTCAGTGGGGGGAAAAAAAAAAGTTGCCCATATTTGTGTTTCTTCACTGGTTGATTTGGACCTACTGATATAGCAGTGCTCTCGTGTCCACTAAAATGGTGTTTTAATCATGACCACTAAAATGGAGGCAAATGCCATAAAATTGTTTTGTCCACCTTAAGCCTCAAAGTAACCAGTGTGGCTATTTGAAAGAAAGTGTACAAGTTTATATAAACAGTATTAAGTAAGCTGTAAAAATTGATTAGCAGTTTCAGCGTCAGTGTTTAGTCAACTATGAAAATGCAAAGCACTCGTCAGATTGATTAGGAAAACTTAAAAAGCAATATTTTTAATGTTTTGATTACGTAAACCTAAATAAATAACATAAAGTGCACTACTGTAGTGCTGTGTAATTCAGAAAATAGCATTATCCTTTGATATTCGTGAGTGCTTGTTATATTATACCAGCTGTTTTAATACCCTGGTAAATAAATTATTCTTACATAAAATATTTACACTCCCACACAAAGATGGGGACTGTATTTCCCTGGGAACTACAGACTGATATGAGATCCTGTGTTCCCAAGTCTTAGAAAAGTTGTAGCTGACCAAATACCTCGACAAGAGATCTCCTCTGTACAGAACAGCATGGCTTCACTTGAGGCATAATACTACTGCCCTGTTGAATTTTTCAACTATGTACACACAGCCCTGGATAAAGGGCTCCTCTGGCGCAGTCTACACGACTCATCGAAAGCTTTCTCATACCGCCTTCCTCCGCCGCCCCACTTCTCATATCCACCCTCTCGCAGCTTGTTTTTTTGTAAGGCCACCTGTACTGGTTCTCCAGCTACCTCACCTCCTGCTCACAGTGTGTGAAAATCAACAGTACCCTCTCCAGCACCCAATAGATCCGCTCGGGTGTCCCACAAGGTTCGAGCCTCGGACTGCTGCTCTTCAGTCTGTACCAAAACATGCTTCCCAGCTCCTGCTCAGAAAAAATTTTCATTTACTTGGACGATGTAGTCCTTTTCGCATCCCACCAGGTCCCCACCAATCTACACAGTGCCCTTCAACCAGGTGTAATCCTTGTTCCTGCACCGACGACTTTTAATTAACCTACAAAAAAAAAGCACATGCTATTCTCGTACACACAAAGCAGATTCAAGGACATCCCTCTCACTGTCCTGTCTAGTACCCTCCTTCCCCTCGAGCAGGTTAACACCTACAAATACCTGGGGCATTACCTTTGGCTCTGCTCTCTCTTTTCAAACAACATGAAGTCTTGCTACATTAGAACTGCTCCGGAGGTGAAAGAGTTAACTATCATGCCAGGCATGGAGTTTAGAGCGCGAGCTTGGTTAGAGAAACTCTGTCTGGTTATTTTCAAACCGAAACTGTCAGATTCTTTACTCCGCCTCCCTGAACAGTCGCTCCGGAGATTCCTCCTACTGCTCGGTTCATTTCTCGGTTTAAACAGTATTTTCTCGGTTAAATTCAACCGCGAGTATTATTATTTTAACCGTAAACCGATCGGTTCAAGCTCTGTCTGTGGTATTGTAAGTAATAGATAGGTTTATTTCTGTGTGGAACTTGTAATTTTATCGTTCGGTTCGAACCGATCAGGCTGTTAAACTTTTTAAAAGAAAGCATTTTAAGGCTTTTAGAGTGCGGTTCTCGTTCTTATCGGTTCTAAAAAAACGGATTTCATTACGGTTTTTTTCCACTTAATTCGGTGACACGGTTATTGGGAACAGATAAGGGTGTTTTGCCTGTACCGCCGCTAAAAGGGCAAGTTTGTTGGTTAGGCTGGCATCATGCCGAGAAACCCAAAAGAAAAACGGGCCCACTGAGTTTCAACACTGTAGTGTCTGTGGGAAGCCTTTGCCAAGAGCGACCCACACACTATGTGTCTAATGTCTGGGGTTTGACCTCCTCAATTTAGACTGCCAGATTTGTAAAAATTTCCTGCAGCCACCCTGGCCAAGAGAGTGGGCAGGCTCAGGGCAAGGAGGCCAAAAAGTCCGCTGACCCGGATGGCCAGCCGGTTCGGTGCCAACCGAACCGAGGGAATGCCTCTGACTAGGGCGAGACTTCCTCGGCAACGGTAGTTGGCTCTGAGGAGCCAGTTCCAGCAAAGAAAACTAAAACATCAGCAGGTTTGGAGTCCAAAATTCCTTCTCCAACTGCTGCAGAAATAGCAAAAAGCTATACAGATTGTACAGTCACTTTCAGGTTCCGTCCGAACCGCCACTGTCTGGTAAAAGGTTTGTTCGGCCGGGTTCCACCGGGTTCAAGAATTTGATATTGAAGAGTTTTATGAACCAGAGGAGGGGGAGGAGGTTTATGATCAGTGTGAATGTGACTTTGAGAGTCTGGATGTGCCCATTGAACCGGACATCTCCCCAGACAGACCTTTGGAATCTCCCCCTATGCTTTCTGAGTCCTCTTCTCACTTTTTGTTTTATAAAAAAGTTGCTGAAACCCTCCAGCTCCCATTAGAGGAAGCTGTGGATGAGCAAGAGGAACCTGATTTTGTGGAAATGATGGATATCCCAGAGTCTAGGAGATTATCTATTCCCTTACATCATTTAGGAAACAAACAATAAAAATACTAAAAGCTCCTAATTCTGTGCCTCCTGTTGACAAGAAGATGGACAGGAGGTACACTTTATCAGGTCCTGATACAGACTTTCTTTCACAGCAATGCAGTCATGTTGGGGTAGTTCAGGCTGCAGCCTGTGATAAAGCTATCATTTCCTTGGCTTCACACCCTCCTGACAAGGACTCCAGGAAGATTGATGCCATGGCTAAAAAACAATACATGGCAGTCCTTGGGACTCAGACAAGCAAATTACATGGCTTATGTGGCAAGATACGAAAAATCTAGATGGGACACTGTCATGGCTTTGGCCAAACAGGCCCCTGGCCAGCTTGCCAAGGAGCTGGAGCAGGTGGCTGCTGATGGTATTGAGGCATCCAAAGTGCAATTCCATGCTGCTGTGGTTTCTAATGATGTATCCTCTAGAGTCATGGCTACATCTGTGGCCTTTCGTAGGTTGGCTTGGCTCAGGTGTACCAGTTTGTCACAGGATACCCAGACTAAGGCCATGGATTTTCCTGTGGTAGGGAATTCTCTGTTTGGGGAGCAGACAGAGAATTACATGAAGAAAATGGATGAATATAGAACAACTTATAGGAGTGCACAAGCCAAGGAGCGGCAAGTCACTCCTCAGAAGCAGACCCCCAGGGGTAGAGGTAGGCCTTTTCACAGACCTTTTTACCAAACCCAGGCTTCTTCTGCTTATGCTCAGAGGGGGTTCTTCAGAGGCAGACGGGGTGCAAGCAGGCCTGCTTCCACCCCTCAGCCTAAAACCCCTGCCAAACAGGCACCCTGAAGGGGTGCCCAGGGCCGGATCTCCATTACCTGTAGGGGGCAGGCTGGCTTACTTCGTTCAGGACTGGGAGTCTCTAACATCGGACAAGTGGGTCCTGGAAGTAGTAAGCCAGGGTGTGGTTCTCAGCTTCCAAAAATTTCCAAAGATGAGAGCCAGATCTTTCCACCTGCAAACCCTCTAGAGACCTTTGCTTTGAAACAGAGTCTCAACCCTCCTGGCTCTCAGAGCTGTAGAAAGGTCTCCCCACTCCAGGGCAAGGGTCTGTACTCCAGGTACTTCCTTACATAAAAAAGACAGGAGAATGGCGCCCATTTTGGACCTAAGATATCTGAACAAGCACCTTTTGAAACCAAAATTCAAAATGGTGACTCTGCAATAATTTTACCTTCTCTAAGGCCAGGGACTGGCTAGCTTCCTGGACCTCAAGGATGCCTATTTTCATGTTCTAATCAGAAGCTCCCATCGAAAGTACCTCAGATTCGAACTACCCTCAGGCCATTACCAGTTCAGAGCAATGCCCTTCGGCCTCACCTCTGCCCCAAGGGTATTCACAAAATGCCTAGCAGTAGCAGTTGCTCATTTAAGAAGGCAAAAGATTGCTATTTTTCCCTACCTAGACGACTGGCTTATTGTAGGCCAGTCTCCAGAACAGGTCAAATCACACCTGCAAGTTACCCAACAGCTGCTCACCTCTCTGGGTTTTCTGCTCAGTCTCCCAAAGTCAGTGCTGGAACCTGTTCAGGTACTCACCTTCATAGGTGCAGAACTGGATACAAAGCAGGCCAGAGCCTTCCTGCCCTTAGAGAGGGTAAGGAACCTGGTGGCCCTGGCCTCTTCCTTCACTCTGCAGGTCTCTCAACCAGCAAGGCACTTCTTACAGCTCCTAGGTCACATGGCTGCTTCCACAGCTGTAGTGCAAGGAGCAAGATTTCAGATGAGGGACATTCAGTTTCACTTGAGAGCCTTTTGGTCTCAAAGAAAAGATCCCCTTTCCAAGTTGATCCCAGATTCTGAACCCTGATCCAGGCCCTTCAGTGGTGGCAGGATCAGAGCAATCAAGACTAGGTCCCCTTCATCCCCCTATCTCACTCCTTTACCCTTACTACAGATGCGTCCCTTCTGGGATGGGGAGCTCACATGGGCGACCTCTCCACCCAGGGAGTGTGGTCCCCTCAAGAGTCTCTGCTCCACATCAATTTGCTGGAACTCAGAGCTGCCTTTCTAGCACTTCAGGTGTTTTCTGCATCTGGTCAGAACAAAGTGGTACAAGTCAGAACAGACACCACCACCACAATGTGGTACATCAACAAAGAAGGGGGCACTCGGTCTTCGGCCTTGTGCACCAAGCAATGAAGTTGTGGTCTCTGGCTTATTCCCTGAACACTTCCCTCATAGCAGTTCACCTCCCAGGAAAGGACAATGTCCTGGCAGATGCTCTCAGCAGGATTTCCCAGGGCCATCACGAATGGTCACTGGATCCCCAAGTACTGGGTATAGTTTTTGCCAGATGGGGCACTCCTCAGATAGATATTTTCGCAGCCCCAGACAATCACCAACTTCCACTGTTTTGTTGCAGGCCCCCAGTGATGGGCTCAGTCCCCCTGGATGCCTTTTTCCTAGATTGGGAAGGGAAGTTTTTATATGCCTTTCCCCTCTTCCCTCTCCTTTTCAAGGTGCTAGTGAAAATCAGATCCCAGCCTTGCAGGATGATTCTGATTGCTCCGGATTGGGCCAGGCAGCCCTGGTACCCACTCCTTCTGTCCTTAGCAGTCCATCTTCCCGTGTGCCTCCCCCAGGAAACACAACCTGTTATCTTGTGCCCAGGGGAGAGCTTGGTATCCGAATCTCAAATCCCTCAACCTCGAGGCCTGGCTCTTGAGGAGTTAGAGTTTGCTGACCTACACCTTTCTCAAGGTGTTCTTGACATCCTGAAGGCTTCTAGGAAGCCTTCCACTAGGGCTACTTATAATTCTAAATGGAAAAGGTTTTCCATCTGGTGCTCTGGGAAGCATATTCCCTCAGAATCTGCTGATTTACCCATTGTTTTGGACTATATGGTCTATCTTAACTCTTTGGGTCTGAGACCAGCTACCCTGAAAGTACATTTGGCAGCTGTCTCTGCTTTTATTTCAGCAGGAAAGCCCTCTTCTCTTTCCACTCACCCTGTATTTTCCAAGTTTTTCAAGGGATTACTTCATACTAATCCACCTTTCAGGGACCCGGCCCCTGCCTGGGATCTTAATGTTTGCATTGCTCAGTTGATGCAACCCCCCTTTGAACCTCTGTCTTCTGCAGAGCTTAAGTATTTGACTTGGAAAACTGTTTTTCTAGTAGCCATCACTTCTGCCAGGCGCATAAGTGAGTTACAAGCCTTGTCAGTGGAGACTGACTGTATTTCCTTTCACAGGGATAAAGTAGTCCTTAGGACTAACAGGAAGTTTTGAAAATGTTATGCCAGAGACATCCCTATCTTGGAGATTGGACATGATAGAAACTTTCAAGTACCTCAAGGGAATCAACAAAGTCCAAGAGGGTAGCATCTTTCAAAAAGAGGTGCAAGAACAAGGGGCACAATTTGAAGATAGAAGGGGGGCAGCTCAGAGGTAATTTAAGGAAGTATTTTTTCACAGAGAGGGTTGTGGATGTATGGAACAGTCTTCCAGAGGAGGTTGTGGAGTCAAAAACAATGGTGGAATTCAAGCATGCGTGGGACAGTCATAAGGCAATTCTATGGGTGGGGGTAGGAAGAAGTAGGCTGCTGGTTAACTAGGATCTGCAGCTTATCCATCAGGTAGGGAAATGGGCAGACTGGGTGGGCCAAGCGGTCCTTATCTGCCGTCAAATTCTATGTTTCTATGTTTTGCCTAAGGTGGTTTCAGATTTCCATCTTAACCAATCTATCTCCCTTCCAGTGTTCTTCACTGACCATTCCTCCTCTGGTGAGAGGAGGCTGCACAGCTTAGATGTTAAGAGGGCCCTTAGTTACTATATAGAGCGTACCAAGGGTCATAGGTTTGAATCCCTCCAACTCTTTCTCACTTATGGTGAGGTTGGGAAAGGTAAACCTGCCACTAAGAGATCCATTGCCAGGTGGATTGTCTCGTGTATCCTATTTTATCAAAAACTGGGAAAGGTTCCCCCTTCGGGCCTGAGGGCTCACTCTACCAGAGGTACAGCTGCGTCTCTAGCTGCTGCCAGAGACATCCCTATCTTGGAGATATGTCAAGCAGCTACGTGGAAAGCAGTACACACTTTCACCAAGCATTACTCCTTGGATATCCAGGCCAGGAGGGATGCTAGATTTGGCACAGCCGTGCTTCAGAGCCTATTCCTAAGTAGGTTCTGTCCCTCCACCATGGAGGTACTGCTGTGTATTCTGCAATTGTCATAATATAGCAAGACTTCATATTGTTTGAAGAAAAAATTACTCACCTTAGTAATGTTGTTTCTTCTAATGGAGTCTTGCTATATTATGACCTGCCCAGCCTGTCCCTCTCAGAACTTCTACTTGGGTATGGGATGGGCAGTCCAGTGTTGGCACTTGTTATGCCCATTTTATGTTTTTTCCACCCCTTTTTAGGGTTTTGGGGTGTTGTGTTTTATTTTATCTTGTTATTATTTTTCTGGTCCCCTGACTTTAGTCTTGGTGTTGGGACCAGGAATAGGTGTAATATTTAGGTAGCCAGTTGGCTAGTGTAGGTTACAGCTTCCACACAGAACCTTAGTGAGTTTTTGCTCGTAAAGATCTGACAGTTTCGGTTTGAAAATAACCAGACAGAGTTTCTCTAACCGAGCTCGTGCTCTGAACTCCATGCCTGGCATGGTAGTTAACTCTTTCACCTCCGGAGCAGTTCTAATGGTGGGACAAACTGCAGTTGTCATAATATAGCAAGACTCCATTAGAAGAAACAACATTACTAAGGTGAGTAATTTTTTCTTCAAGACCACACATGCATCCTTGCAGCAGCCATAAACACGCATGTTGGCCTACTATACTGCCACAAGAGCTGCCTACTACCTGTAGCCCTGAGGCTGGCCATCACCTCCTCAGTGTTATCCCTTGTGGACTATGGCATTCTAGTGTACGGTGCAGCAGACAAAACTGCACTCAATAAAATAATGTCTCTAAATAAGGCTTGACGCCTGCTTACTGGCTCTAGCAGACTCACCCACACGTGTACTTTATATGACCTTGCTGATATTCTTAGCGTTGAGGAGAGGTTGTGCTACCAAACGTGCCTCCTCACCCAGATAATAATTGCTGGCCTAGCACCTAGGGGCCTAACTACTGTCCTCACACTCTCTGTCCCTACTGTCTCCATCTGGTCACAAGTAGACACTTCAGGTGTCCAGAGTCTAGACGTGCCTGGCCCAAAGGTCCTTCTGCTACTGGGCCCTGACCTGGAGCAGTGCCCTCCCCCTTATATCGCCTCTCAACTAAGAATAGGGCCTTTCAAATCGGCCCTTAGGCAACACCTAATCACTGCCTGCAGTTGTAACTGCATATAGCTGTTGCATCCCCACCTCACTGGGACGACCCCCCCCCCAGCCCCACGTCCTTGCAGAATATGTGGCTGCTTAAGTGTCTCCACTTTTGCGTTGTTACTACCTAAATCATTTTAACTGAGTCTAAGTTGCTGTTTTTATGCACTGGGTGATTGATTAGTTCATCGTATAGGACCTTTACATAGTTTCACTCTCCTATGACTTAATCCTTGTGTGTGTACATGTATGTATGTATGTATATATATACACATACATACATGTATAGAATCTGTGTTGATCTGTAACTGACTGTATATGTATAAACTGTTTCCGGGATGAAGAGCCTTTATAAGTGAGTCCTTGACTCAAAGGTTTGCAATTCAGATTCTATTAAATAAAAATAAATACATTGCATTCATTTTATTTTCTATTTTGTTTCTCAGCCAGTATTTTTCAGTGCCCCTCTCAAGCCTGGTTTTTAGCCTCCTAACTTAAATCTGAGCACCACCCCCCCCCAAGTTGAGTTTTCTTCTTCTTGTTCCTTGATCCCTCCACTGATGTCCCCCATGGTAAGAGGCAGCGGGGCCCTAGATTTGACCTACTCCCTAAGAATGTACTTGGCTTGACCAGAGCATCAGGGAATTGGAACTGGGTCAGAAAAGGAAGCACCCAGTACACACCATGTGGAAAAGGTGTGTGGCAAATTCACCTATGTGTCTCCTCCTTAACTTTCTCCCATCCCCCACTGGGATGTTTCTGTCTCATATTTGTAGAGTGAGTGTAGGAAGACATTTAGGTCCCATCCTAGTTTCCGTGGTAGGTGTGTCACTCACTAAGCGCTAGGAAATCTTCACCTCCAAGGTATATATGCCTTCCCATACAATCCAACGGACTACCAGGAGGCAGTGAATGTGCCATCAGGAGACTTGCATCCCTCTCAAATACTGGTAGTTTCCCCAAGTTACATGATTCCAAGCTTGAGTCTCTGATGTGCCATTCTCTGGGCTGAATCCAGGTTGCAGGCATATCAGGAGCCCTAACCTTAATTTTTTTTTTTTTTTGCAGTTAGGCATTTGATGGCTGAAGTTGGTTATCTGATCCCTAGAGATCATGATCAACCTGTATCTATCTTTTAATTTAGTAGAGGATTACATTGGCTTCAGCTTTCGTTAGAATGTTGTAGCCTACCAGCTAAACAGCAAAGGAAACCATGAGCTGCTCAGAGCCCCCATGTCTATACAGTGACTGCTACACACTAAAGGGAAGTGAGATGAATTGAATTGGAATGTCTCACTGAAACTTCTGTGTAGTAGTTAATTTTTTAACCGTTTTAACCCCCCCTCCATACAATGGGTTTAGAAGGAAGAAACGCACAAGTCACTCAGTTTGGTAAAGTTCTAACGTCTGCCATTACTGAGACAAAATAGTTTATAAAATTTATGTAGTCAAAACAGTTGTATATAAAAACAGCTAATAAGATCTTACTGGTTAAGGTTTTACACCATTTATTGGTTTGTTTTTCTAACTTTTGTTAGACGCATTTATGCCAAATTATATTTATTTTCTTATAATACAGCTGTTGAAGGGTGCATTCATGAACTGTGCCTATCATAGTTTGAAAATCCTGAAAAGCTGTTTTTGTTTTGTTTATTGATTTTCCATTAAAATATAACGGGCAAATATTATTACAATACACAGAATAGTCTGTACAGTATGGTTTTGTCCAGTATTACATAGGAGACAGCGAAATGATGGAGAGTAATAACCAAGACACTCTTGCTTCCATCTGTTTATAAACTCTCCCTCCACCCATTTGTATTGCACTCCCTCAATGTTTTTCAGTTTCTAGTACAAAGTTGTGGTCCATAGCAAGCATATAGGATACCCATCTTGCCCATCTATTTGTTCCTTTCTCCATCTGCTGACAAACTGAGAATGCCAATTGCTCCATCTCATAAATGCCCTTTTATAATCTGATGCCATTCCCCCTAGTGTGGGTGCGGATTTGTTCAGCAACTTTTGGTAAGACAGTTTTTCGCTACAACAATTAGGATGACCATCAGATATCTTTTAGCAGCATCCCGCTCTTTATGGGTCCAATATGTGGAAAGAAATGCGTGTTCCATGAGGCTGTATTTACGGGGTAAATATTGTTTTAAGGGCACTTTCCACTGCCTGTAGGAAAGAGTGAATACCTGGGCAGGCCACATCTCATGATGATTTGTAGCGCCTTATCTTGAGGATACCTCTTTTATCATGCCACACCTTTGGAACCACAACCGCATCAGCGCTAGGACCACATGGAAACTTTTAGCAAGCAGACAGAAGGGGTTGCCCTCAATGTTGTCGGACGTCAAGCGTTTACATAAATGTAGGTGGCACCTCCTTTCCTCAGTTCTTTTCCTGCCATCAGTCACACTGATTGGATCCATCAAGAAATGTCACTGCTCAAAGCCACCATTTTATTTTTTCTAATATTAATCACTTCTATAGTGATTTTGGTGCCCTGTATGCACTTGAAGGAGCTGTCTAATTTCTGATACTATACATGCAAAGAGAAGATCTACAAATACTACAAACATAGCTCCTACAACATCTCTGTCTGCTGCTTAGGCCTCTGTCACAGCATGAAAGCCTTTGAGATTGCGGGGTTCAACTGTGTGACCAAGCAACACAGGAAGGGGGCTTTGGAGAATTTGGTCCTCCAAAAGACTGTTGAAGCAATGGAGAAGCAACTTCAGGATAAAACCGTGTTGCCATCCCCGTTGACCGAATCAGGGTTGTAGAAGTCCTGGGAAAAAGCTTCTTGGAAACACAAGCACTGGAACAAGGACAAAGCCTCCCTGAAGAGATCCAGGTTGTCCCTGTGGACTACATGTATGACCTCTGCTTCAACATAGACTGTCCACATGGTGATGCTGACTCTCCAATTCATCAACAAGACACCAAGGTCAGGGCTTGGTGTAGGCACTACTGGGTCGGTTGTCATTGGTATGTCGATGGAGAACCAATCTCTAATGTTGACTTCTGCAGTCACATCTACTACCCAAAGTGGAGCTGGTGCTCAGGCAGTACTCCTGTCATTTTAGACATGATACCGCATCTGCTACTAGGCCTGCTGTTCTACAGGGCCCTTGGACAGGCACTCCTACCTAATGATGTCACAAGCTAATAACTTAAGAATAGACCTGCGCTGTCACCGCCGTGATCATTTATTCCCATTGGTGATAGTTGACAACGAATGTGAATGTAATCCTGACATGACGAGGCCCCATCTGGAGTACTGTGTACAGTTCTGGAGACCCCACCTCTGCAAGGACATAGACAGGATGAAGGCAGTCCAGAGGAGGGCAATTACAATGGTGCAGGATCTGTAACAGAAGCCATACGAAGAGATTAAAAGAGCTTAATATGTATACCCTTGAGGAAAGGCGGGAGAGGGGGACACGATAGAAACTTTCAAGTACCTCAAGGGAATGAACAAAGTCCAAGAGGGTAGCATCTTTTAGAAAAAGATGTGCAAAAACAAGGGGGCACAGTTTGAAGATAGAGGGGGGCCGGCTCTGGGGCAACGTGAGGAAGTATATTTTCATGGAGGAGGGTGGACACGTGGAGCAGCCTTCCTGAGGAGGTAGTGGGGTCAAAAACAGTGGGGAATTCAAGAATATATGAGACAGACATAAGGCAATTACAGTGGGGGTAGGAGGAAGTAGGCTGTTGGTTAACTTGAATCTGCAGCTTATCCAGTAGGTAGGGAAATGGACAGACTGGGTGGGCTAAGCGGTCCTTATCTGCCATCAGTCAGTTTCTGTGATGGAGGAGGCAAAGGAAGACTATGCTGAGCCACTGTGGACATGGCACCAGCTCTGCAGTCTCCTACTGTGGTGAAGATTCTGTTGTGAACACATCAAGGTCACCTCCAGAGGATCCTTCATGTTTTTTCTGTATACATTTTATACACCCCAGTCACCTTTGGTGCGCCCCTTCTGTCTGTTCCCCTAGCCCTGTGACAGGACTTGCCTTCCACCGACATCTGGCTTCTAGAGTATGGTAGGTGACCTGTCACTGGTTTGAGGCCTGCCAGAGACCAGCCTTCATCCTGCAGCCAAGGGATTTTTCCACCTTGTATTTTTTGTTTTTGGTAGGTTTCCTCTAGGTCCAGAACTGTGCAATGCTTGTGGCAGCGAGCTCCACACCTTGGAGATGTCCTAACACATCGCACTGTGGCCTACATCCTGATATACTCAGACCTGCACTGCCGCCTGGACATCCCAAGTGGCAGTGTTGTAGTGGATCACGTGCCCTCCCGAGGGAGGAGAGCTGTCCCTTGGATGCTCAATCTTCTTCCCCCCAGCCAACCCCTGAGTGACCTGTTTGTTCCTGAACCTGGGTTGCCAGCATGGCAGGACGTAAGATGCCAGCACCTCAGCCCCCCACGCCATTAGGCCAACTAGGATCCCTCATTTTTTAACATGATGCAGCAGATGCAGGCTGCCATGGCTTCACCTTAGAAGAGCAGGACTCTACCAAAAAGAACCTGCTGGGGTTTCTGTAGATGCCAAATTTCCCTCTGCTGTGATTCCTCTCCTGTTTCCAGTGTTGGGGATGCCATTTATGCAGCCAGGTATAGGCCGAACAGTATGTCTGCTGTGCCCTGAAAGGCAGACTGAATGGTGTAATGTACGGTCTTGAAAGCCCTTTTATGCTAACCAACCTGAGATTCAGTGATGATCACAACTACCCATAA
Source organism: Neoceratodus forsteri (assembly GCA_016271365.2). NCBI lineage: Eukaryota > Metazoa > Chordata > Ceratodontiformes > Ceratodontidae > Neoceratodus > Neoceratodus forsteri. The sequence goes on along the minus strand of JADMNL010000023.1, from coordinate 378,473,634 downwards.
GAGTTCAGGGCACCTAGGCATCTGAGCTCCCTTCCTCCTGTTAGAAAATCCAGGAAATTGGATGTCCTAGACAAGCGTACATATGCCTGTGCCTTGTTGGGCCTAATTTTTGTTAATTGAAAGGCCCATATAATAAAATACTAGAATACCTTATGGAGGAAGGCTAAGACTGATGCATGGGCCTTGCCTGAGGGTTTTGCAAAACAGGAGTTCATGAAAACATGTAATGCTGGTGGTGTTATGTTATGGTGAAACAGGTGATCTGCATAGCATATATTTCTGATGCCTCTGCCAGGGCTGCTGCCTTTGGCATTTGTCTCTGGCACTACTCCTGGCTAAGAGTAGCAAGTCTTACCACTGATGTGCAGCAGAAACTGTTCCTAATACCCCATGTAGAGGTTCAAAACTGTTTTGGCCATGATGTAGAAGAAGCTTTGAAAAATTTTAAGTCATTTGGCAAAACTCGAAGTCTGTGAAATCTTTGTACTATACCCAAAACAGAAGTAGGAGCAGGAGTAGCTTTTGCCAATCCACTGTCTGAGGACACTGCCTGGCCTACAGACAAGCAGGGAAGAGGCAAAGGTGCGCGGGCCTTGGCAGTCCCCATCACAACTCCAGGTGCCCATACAAAAGTACCTTAGCATAGTGGAGCTGGTGGTTCTGCCCAGCTTCCCTCTAGGAGTGGTTGGAGGGGGTTGCTTGTCACTTCACTTGGATTAGTGGAGGGCGGTGACTACAGACTAATGGGTTCTGGAGATCATAGAGAAGGGTTATGCTCTGGAGTTTCTGGACAATCCTCTAGATAGTCTGCCAATTGTGACAACATACCTGCCAGGGTACATGTCCCTGTTGCTAGAGAAATTACAGACTCTGCTTCAAAAATGTGCCATAAAACCTGTCCCTCCAGAAAAGAGGCACAAAGGTTTTTACTGCAGATACTTACTTGTCCCAGAGTGGACAGGGGATCTGAGGTATATTCTGGATCGCAGGGACCTTAACTTTTTCATAGAATACAAGAAGTTTGAGGGTCTCCCTCTCGTGTTGCAAACAGAGGATTGGATTTGCTCCATGGATATGAAGGATGTGTACTTCCATATCAAAATCTAGAAACCTCACAGGAAATACCTGAGGTTTCTGTTCCAGGGGGAGCATTACCACTTCAGAGTGTTAAACTTTGGCTTATCTTCTGTGCCACAGCTCTTTACCAAATGCTTGTCATTGATGGCAGCAGCCCTTCACAGGGAGGACTGTATGTTTTTCTTTAACTGGCCGACTGGCTATTAAAAGCCCACTGTATGCACCAGCTGCTGTAGCTCTTAAACCAGACAGATGTTCAATGCTGTGGGGGTGACACTCACCATACCAAAATCTGTACTAATGCCCTACCAACAACTGCAGTACATGGTGGCAGTTCTGGATATGAACCAAGGTTCAGTGTTCCTGCCTCAGGACAGGGCAGACTACCTGATTGCCCAAGTACAAGCGATGCATGACAGCTGTTTAGTCTCGGATGTTTCATGTGCCTCTTGGGACTCATGGCAGCTGCCATTGTTACAGTGCCACTGGCCAGACTGTACATGCAGATCCCACAGTGGACCCTGGGAGTGCAGTGGGTCCAACTAACTGACTATCTAGAACAGATCACATCTCCTTTGTGCAAAGCGGTGAAGTGGTAGTTGGAACACAACAACCTCCTCAAGGTAGTTCCATTATTGATTCCTTCCCATGATCAGATCCTCACCACAGATGTTGCGGGATCAGGATGGGGAGCACATCTGGGACCTCAGCAGACACAAGGCATGTGGAACCAGATAGTGCGCTTTGCACATAAATATTCTGGAAATGAGAGTAATCCTATATGGACTCCAGGCCTTCAAGAACCACTTGCCCCAGTCTTCTGTTAATACAGACTTGACAGTATCAGTGTAATAAATTATATAAATATTCTTAGTTTCATATTGGGTTCTGGGACATGGTTTAGAACTATCAGCAGTACATGTTCCAGATGTCCAGAACGTCTTGGCAGACAAACTAAGCAGGTCACAGTCCAGGGTGCACGAGTGGGAACTGCAGACCTCAGTGGTTGACAACCTGTTCGAAAGATGGGGTTGTAAAGAGTTGGACCTTTTTGTGTACCCACAAAACTGCCACGTTTTTGCTCACTCCAGGGCCTGGAGTCTTTTGGTGAGATGAATTGTCCCTCTCTAGGAAAGGGATGTTTCTGTATGTCTCCCGTTTCTTTCCCACTAATTCAGAGGGTACTAATCAAGCTAAAGATGGAGGGGGCAGCCTTAATACTCCTTGCTCCCCTGTGGCCTCTTCAAGTATATATTTTTGTTGACTAGGACAGGGTGACTTGACAATTCTGCATAATTTTAGCCTCGTCCGGGGATACTGGTGGATGCCAACTGACATTGAACCAGATGAAACTGTTGGTGATATTTTTAGTGAATGGGGAAATTTAGCCAGGACACCTGGGAAATTCCCTTTCTCTTGCCAGTAGGGAGAGCTCTTGGCTATCTCAGCAAGATGGCCACTTCACTCGAGACACTGGAGAGAATGGATGTACAGATGGCAGGGGAATAGACACCCACCCTCCCCGTCATGACAACTCAAGGCCGTTGACTTGGCATTAACAGCGGACTTTTCAGATAGTGAACAAGAAACTGAATGAACAGACTCGTCAGATTCTGGGCACAAGACAGCAGGCAGTGATTGAAATATCTTCCCCTCGGAGACATGCCAGGCAGAGCAGTGGCAACTTTTCTTAGCTGAGAAGAGAAGTGTTTACTTAAAGCACAAGAACTGGATGTGATGCTACTGGCGTTATCTACACAAGCAGCTGTCTGTGTGCCGCTGAGTCATAACACAGATGATTCACTGCTTTGGCTCGAAGTTGCAGAGCCCCACCCGCTTCTGTTGAGCTAGATGCGGACCGGAACGTAAGTTCTGAATGCGTTGGCAAGAAACGGAACACTGTCCGTGATGCCAACAACTGCCTTCACTTGTGGTCTTCTTCGCCTGCAAAACCCCCAAAGGGAAATACGTAAGCAACGACTTGAGGCAGGAGACTGGCCGAACCACTGTTACAGACAGTAATCTGAGGAAGTACCTTCAGGTCCAGCAGAAACCACATACTCCTTCATGGACAGATACAAAAATCAAAGATTGGAGTTGCAGGAACCCGAGTTGCATCCTTTCATTCTCATACACCATGGAACACAGAGATAGGATCAGAGACTGGTCCCCAGTGCCGCCCTACAGGATGCTGGATGGATCCAGGGACAGACTGGACAGTGGATCCCAGACCCAGCAGAATCCTCTTACCAGAACATTTCTGCCTCTTCAAATATAGCGGCCACGCCACCGATCAAAACACGAGTTCCACCTGTACCCCGGAGTAAAAGTATATAAACTTTTCTTCTGATAATACTGCTTTAAATATTGCATCTAATACTGCAGTGAATGAAACAGTCAGTAATGATTCTGTTACAGGTCTTGTACCCCTGATAGTATACAGAACATGGAGGAGCCATTCGACTCAGGCCTAGGGCAGAGGTTTGCAAAACCAACAGGAGAGAGTATCTCACTCAAACCTATGTTTAAACTGTCGGACGACTTTGTTTCTCAATAAGGTGAACCAACCCAAGATGCAATGCCGTCCGTTATTATACAGGGGTGGATTAGAAAACCGTCCAGACAGGGTATATATTGCCAGGAATTTGCTAAAAATTAAATAAGTTTTTTTTCATCAGAGATTTTTGCCCTAATAGGCCTGGGTAATGGGAACTAAATCAGTTTAAGAATGTCTGTAGTCTTGATGGTTTTAGGCGCAATATCAAGTCATTAAAAAATGCCCGTTTGGATCCCTTTGTTAAACCACTTGTTAAAACCATCACAGTGCTATTTAAAAGTGACCTGCAAAGAAAGACTGCAGCCCGCTCCCATTCCCACATACCTTAAAATGCTGCTGCTGGAGTGTGGGGCTGCAGTAAGCTCAATTTTTAATCCACCATGTTATTTGTTATATGCTCTTATAATACTAGCAGTGGCGGTACTTTATTATGTTTAATACATGGCTTATATGGGGGTCTTCATACATGTACTGTTACTCACAGCAACACCTAGACAGGTTGTTGCTGTAAGTAACATCACGTATGAAGACCCCCATAAGCCATGTATTAAACATCATAAGCTGCCACTGCTACTATTATAAGAGCAGTGGTGGTAGCGACGTCACTAAATGGGTGTAATACCCATCACTCTTTGCGTCCGCTGGTATGGGAACCCGCGGCGCTTCTGTGTTTGGCTGAATGATTCGGTATTTTATAACAAATAACATGCTGGATTAAAAATAACGCTCACTGTATCCCCAGACTACTGCAGCAGCATTTTAAGGTATGTGGGAATGGGAGAAGGCTGTAGTCTTTCTTTGCAGGTCACCTTTAATAGAACTATGCAGCTGGATTTGATGCGCTTTTCCTCTGAGAGAGTTGCAAATTTATGGATTAAGTGCAATTTATGGTTGAAGACAACTGTATCAGTTTCACTGAAAAGATCTATGCTGAATGAGTGTTCATATTGTTTTCTTTTTGAACTTGTTACATGTGCCATTTCCTTTGTGTCAATTTTGCTTGCAATGAGTTTTTTGTTCTTTTGTGTTGATATTGTCTGAAGTGCCTTGGGATCTTTAATGTCCACCTGAACAATCACCAGAACAGGCAGACAGGACCTCTGTTAAATGTTTCATCTGAAAGATGGATATGGCATCTCCTGCTGCAACAGCTGGCAGTAGAAACCTAGTACTTCTGCCTGTGTAGGGGTCTACTATCACAGGACATGGGAACCCTAGTCACCCTGACATGGAAGTCCCTACATCTGCATGCATGGGTCCTGAAGACATAGCAATAGCTCGCTTTGGGGTATCACAGAAAGTTGCGGATGTTTTAGTGGCTGCTAGAAAACTTATCCACCAGACATACCTACTCTATGAAATTGAAGCAGTTTGCTTTGTTGCCGCTTCTCATAACCTGGATCTATTTATCTGCCCAGTCAGTCAGGTTTTAGGTACCTGCTGTCTTTATGTCGAGTTTAGGCCTGCAGTATTCCTCAGTTCAGGTGTACTTGATTGCAGTATCAGCTTTCCGTGTGCCTGTGGATGGCCGTATGGTTGCTCAGCTGAAGGTAGCGTGAATGTTTTTGAGAGGTATTTTACACATAAAGCGTCCTATTCAAAATCCAGTCCCAGCTTAGATGCGAATGCTATTTTGGAAAAGCTAAAATATAAATAGGGGATGTATAGTGGACTGACTCAGAAGATGGGGTGTCCACTGGGGTGTCAAACAGATGAGGGCATACTGATGAGTCCTGGCAGGACGAAACCGATGTCTGTCTGTTAGCACCCTTGCAAACTGTGTGAGAGGGCCTCGGCACCATGCAATTCTGCTTAAAGTTGGACCAGCATAACATTCTGTGGTGATTTGCATATGCAGCCCATGATGCATTGCATTGTGGGGGCATGTGTGATTTTGTATTTTCTTGAAACTTGGCTTCCCAGCCAAATGCCCTTTGGGGTAACCCTTGCCTCAGTGTTTGTGCACAGAGGTTCTTTGACTGAGAAGATGCCATTTATGTTTGTTGTAGTAGCATAGGTCAGGAAGTATAAGCAGACCAGGAGAAGTTATAAATTTTGCATGTAGCATTTTATCATTATCAATAACAAGAAAATAGTGAAATACAATTTTACAGGATAGCTCTTCATAAAAGCAGCACAGACAAAACCAAACTCCTCCATCCGAGTCTCCCCTGGCAAACATTGTTCTGTTCCTGGCACGTCAGGGTCTGCATCCTGTTGCAAGTTAACATCTTCTGTTTTTCACAGAATGCATCAAAACGTCAGTCTTGTTACTGAGGCTAGCCGGAAGAGTACATGTAAGCATTAATCACCGACAGGCGGGCTCTGCCCGTGGACAGATGCCGCTGGGAGTGGGGCTGCGAGGCGGCCCGAAGGTTTAACTTGGCGAACGTGTCACCAGTGAAACCCGACTCTGAAGGCGATGTCTTGCTTCGCTATGGCAAAGCAGCCAGGGCGTTAATTGCTCGCAAATGCAGAACAGTTGCCGGAAACTCATACTTGTATTACTTGCATTGTAGTCAGTGTGATATTTCTAAGTGCCTGGATGCGCGTTCCCGATGCAGGCTCCACATTCTTTTACATAGTGGTGCCTATTTCGGACCCGACGGCAAGAGATAACTCTCTGACACACAGAAGACTGGGACATTTTTTGTACTCGGAGCGAGCTGTTGTATGATTTCTCCGTGGCCGGTATATGCTGATCGCCGCTCAAAGCAGTGCACTATGAGCAAGGTATTCAGTGCGTGTGCGAAATATTGACACAGTTATCTGTCTGCTGGGGTACTCTACCTTGATTCTGTCTGCTACCAGCCATCGATCTTCACTATTTGTTTCCATTCACCCCATGCTGTGTCTCAGATCCTCCGATTCGGCCGGTGGGGGGCCACTTCATTGCTGCTCAATGACTGCTGATCTCTACCGGCTTCTGCTAATAGCTAGTACTGCTGTCCCTCTCTGCCGCTGCTCCCCCACGCGCTCCTGATGGCATCTCCACGCTGTTTCTTGCCATCTCAGTGCTTCACCCTCTGGCTCCTGGACAATCTGGGTACTGACCCAGCGGGCTGCTACCCTCTGGTGCCTCCATGGCCACAGCTGGTGCAGCGGCGGTGGGTTACCTGTGGCAATACATAGATACATAGACAGTGTCGGCAGATAAGGGCCTATGGCCCACCAAGTCTGCCCATTTGAGCTTGTAAGTTCAGTTTGTTTTCCTAGAAGTCTGTTGCACCTTACCCCTGACCTCCAGAATTCCTTTGTCTGTCCCATGCATTCTTAAATCCCGTGATTGTTTCAGCCCCCACCACTTCCTCTGGCAGGGTGTTCCACTTGTCCACCACCCGTTCTGTGAAGAAATTCTTTCTCATGTTTCCTCTGAATCGTCCTCCCTCCAACTTCATCCCATGCCCTCTAGTCCTGGAACATCTTTTTCGCTTAAAAATAGTGTGTTCCTGCACCCTGTTCCTCCCTGTAAGATACTTGTATGTCTCTATCATATCCCCTCTCTCCCTGCTCTCCTCCAGGGAGTACATGTTCAGTTCCTTCAACCTGTCTTCATAGGACTTGTGATGCAATCCATGCACCATCTTTGTTGCCCTCCTCTGAACCTTCTCTACCCCTATGTCCTTACGTGGTATGGTCTCCAGAACTACACTGTACTCAGGTGGGGCCTCACTAGTGTCTTGTATAGCGGAATTATGACCTCCCTTTTCCTGCTGGTAATGCCCTGCCTATGCATCCCAGCATCGTATTTGCTTACCTGCTGCCTTGTCACACTGTTTCCCTACCTTGAGGTCATCAGGATGATAACCCAAGATCCCTTTCCTGCTTGGTGCATGCTATATCCTCACCCCCAACTGATATATTGTGCCAGGGTTATTGTGCCCCATATGCATTATCTTGCACTTCTTTGCATTGAATTTCAACTGCCAAACCCTGACCATTCTTCAAGTTTCTGAGGTCGCTTCTCATTCTGTCTACACCCTCTGGTGTCTACTCTGTTACAGAGCTTTGTGTCATCAGCGAACAGTGAAATTCTGCCTTCTGGGTCCTGCGCCATGTCACTGATGAAGATGTTGAAATAGGACCGGTCCCAGCACTGATCCCTGTGGTCCCCACTGGTCACTCTTCCCTCTGTGGTGACAGCCATTTCCACCACTCTCTGTGTCCTGCCACCCAGCCAGTTACCTACCCACCACCACTGCTGTCCTGCCCACCCATATTCCCCAGTTTGTGTAATAGTCTTCATGTGGCACAGTGTCAGAGGCCTTGCTGAAGTCCAGATAGGCCATGTCCACTGCCCTCCCTGATCCACCTCCCTAGTCACCCAGTCAAAAATTCAATGAGGTTGGTCTGACATGACCTCCCTGGTGAAACCATGCTGCCTTGGGTCCTGTAGTCCATTGACAACCAGATGTTCCACCAATCTCTCCTTCAGTAGTGCTTCCATGATCTTCTCCCACTACCGAGGTGTGAGGCTGACTGGTCTGTAGTTCCCACTTCCACTTTGTTCCCACTTTTGTATAAGGGGACTACATCTGCTGTCCTCAGTCTTTGGGTACCTCCCTGTTTCCAGTGATCGGCTAAACAGGATAGCCAGAGGTTGGCCACCACCTCTCTTAGTTCTTTAAGGACCTGGGGTGCATCCCTCTGGCCCATTGGCTTATCAACTCTTATTACTCCAGTTCCTTCAGGACCCTTTCTCGCAAAGGACTTGTGTCCATTTCTGCACCATTCTCACCCTTGTACTCCTTCGACCCATTACCCTCCTCTTCCTCAGTAAAGACTGAGCAGAAATACCTGTTCAGTATGTCAGCTTACTGTTGTCATCCTCCACGCGCCCCATCCTCCCCTTCAGTCTCACTCATCCTCCCTTTGTCTTTTCTTTTCACTTATGTACCTGTAAAGGTTTTGTCCCTCTACCCACTGATTTTGCAATGTGTTCTTCTGTCTGAGCTTTGGCTTCCTTTACTGACCTTCCTGCCTCCCTTTGCTTCTCCTGGTACTTCTCCTATCCCCTTCTGCCTGTGTCTTTTGTATTGCTGAATGCAATCTTTTTGGCTTTCACTTTCTTTGCTACCTCTTTGGAAAATTATAATGGTCTCCTCTTCCTTTTCCTCTTGCTAACCTGCTTAATACATAATTCTGTTGTTCTTGTAATCCCCATTTTAAATACTGCCCACTGTTCCTCAACTCCTGATTCCTGTCCCATTCCCTTAATGCCTCTTTCAAGTATCTCCCCATTTTCCCAAAGTCTGCCCCCCTAAAATACCCCTGGTTTGTCAGCTGTGGCCGTTCGGCGAATCCTGGCGCTCCATTACAGCGGGCGACAGTGAGCCGTGTTACAACTAGTGTTAAACAAGTGCAGCAAAATAATACATTTTGTCCCAGAGCTGGTTTCCTGTTGGCAGTTCTGTCAACAGTCTTGTGGAGGTCAGAATGCATCTCAAGGTCAATTTTATGTATAAAATTATCTTTTCTAATAAACCCAAATAGCTTTCAGCTGTCATTTCAGCAATAAAATTATATACATTTGAAAATCAAGAGATCCCAATGTCACATAAATAGTCACAATTTTTAGCCACAGAGAAGCAGGGGAGAAAGAAGGAATATAAACAGCAAGGGAAGGAAGGGAGATCACAAGGGGGAAGTTGTGGAACCCCTGGAGTGGCAAATTCCTAAAGCAAGAGACAGACAAGTGGCAGAATAGGAGAGGAAAAAATAGATCCTTGTTTTTAAAACTCTGCATATCAAATGGGACAGGGTCTTGCCCAACACTGTCACGATTTTCATGAGTGAAGGGGCAGGACAGTAACTCTCAAATGGGAGATTATACAAGTCTTGCCCCCACACAGCATATTCTGAGCCAAGCCACTGTGTTTCTAGTTTACATAATTTGTTTTAAATTGTAAAGCTTTTAAACTGTTCTTTTATGAAGATTTAGCTGTTTTTGTTTGACTTCACTGCTCTGTTTTAGTACAGCAGAGGCCATTGTGGCGCTAGAGACATTGTTCAAGATGAACTCATTGATTAAAGATTCCTTTGTGACCTGTCAAAGTGGAGATAAATGACTAAAATGACGCTTAAATTATTTCATTTGGAATATTTAAGTGGCTGAAATAATAATCTGTAAGGTTTGACGGTATCATGCATTGTATAAATATATTTATACTGTGAGGAGCGATGAGTAACATGGATGAATAAAACCTGTTATTCCCCCACAACTCAGTTCTTTTCTGTGGTACTGTCAATCGTGCCTCTCAGTTGTAGACTGCTCACTGGATTTGCTCCTTTGACTCCCTGAGAGACATAACAAAGGCAGTCTCCCTGTTTAACTCGGAGAAGGGGAAACCACTCAACTCGCAGCATTACACAGTAGCACAGATCTAACAAAAAATTAAAAAAATTACATTTTCAAAATAAAACCAACTACAACCAGCTTTAACCAGTCATTCAACAAACAATATCACAGATGTCTAAATCCTGTGGTATAACTAAGCAATAGTGTATGGTGGAATGCAGTTGTGTATAAATCCATACACTGCAGAATGTTGTTCTGCTGCAGCAGTAGTGACATCCTCACTAGCATAGAATGACTTTTCATTCTGCGTTAGTGGACGTCATAATACTAAGGACTACAGCAGATGTCGTGATTCATCCTTGCTGCGAGGAGGCGGCGAGTGTGCTGGGCAGTGTCAGTTGTGAACAGAGGCGTTGGAAGAACAGAGTGAAAATATAGAAAAGTGAGTGTCTTTTGTCTCCTTTGCAGGCACCATACACTACATAGAACAGTGTATGGTTACCTATACACTACTCTGTATTCTTTCACCTCGTAGATACAATCACCGACTTGGAGACCTCTGGGCAACTCTCGAGGTCATCAGTGAAACGTGTGTGTCCCTCTGAGAAAAATAGCCTTGAAGTTTATGGTTACCCATACACTATCCTATATATGCAACGGGTCACATAATATGTTTATATTTACTGGGTTGCATATTTTTTCCTATAGTGAAAGCCAGTTATAATTTGCCGTTATAACGGCAAACACGCACTGGCTTTCACTAACAGAAACGCACGAGCCGCAGATCCCCTCGCGCAGACAAACTGCTTGGAGGCAGAGCCCCACTAAACACTTACTGCTCACCTCTAGTTCTACTCAGACATTGCATCTCTGTTTCCCATAACTGAACCGGCAGCCAAATGTAAGAAAAAAAGAGAAAGAAACTCAAAATGGCTATCGCCTGCTCCTGGTTCCTCACAGGTGACACGCTGTCTCTTTCACTCACCCAGAAGTCATGACCTTTTGCCAAGTAACCCGTTTGCCATAGAAACCTGGGTTGGAAATTCAATACCTGCTCAAGTAAGAAATTAAAACTGTTTGCTGTACTTTAATGTGGCTTGCAGTTTTAAACTACAGTATATGTTTCTCACATAAACAAAGTTGTAGTTTCTTTTATTTATTTATTTTTTATTTATTAAATTTTGGTGACCGGTTAGGCCCACTGGGCCCTGAAGGTCCCTTTTTCAGGGGCGACCCGGGATAACAGTACTAGTAATATACAGAAAGAGCAAAACAGAAAGAGAACATTTGTATACAGTGTTTGTTACAGCAAAACAAAGAGAACATTTGTATACATTGTTTGTTAGAACATGTGGAAGTTCAAGGACGCAGCGGGTACAGGCATGGTTATCATCATGACACAGTTTGAGTAGGTAATTCTCAGTATATAGCTTAATTCAGAAGGAAGCATATGACCCCAGGCGATGAGGGCAGTTAGGGGCAAGCAGTAGGTAGGCATTTCCTAGTAGAAGGTGTGGTGGGAGGAGGGGAGTGCCTAAGGAGCCTTATGAGCCGTGGCAGTGGCATGAGCTTGAGGTCAGCATATGGGACTTAAGCCTGGGGCGGAAGGTGGTGAGTGAAGGCGTCTTGGACAGAGGAGGAGCTTGTTCCATAGGCAAGGTGCTTGGGAGGAAAGGACCTAACGCCGGCGTTGTCTCTTACCTAAGGGACTTCTAATAATGTTCTTGCTGAGGTCCTTAGGTTCCTTGGGTTGAGCTTGAGAGTTATGGTCTTGCAGCAATACTAGCGGGCATGGGTGTGAAAGCTTGTAGGCCTGGACAAGCAGGGAAATTGGGCGGGCAGCCAATGAGGCCAGCTGACCTGGGCTGAGAGTGTTGCAGTTGGTGGCGTTGTGGGTGGTCTTGAGTGGCAAGAGCTATTTTATTATACAGGGTTTGCATCTTGGTTATCTCTTGCTTTCCCATGCCTGTATTATCGGGGCCGTAAGGTCAGAGTAGGAAGCAGAACACTAGTGGCAATGGAGAGCCTGGCCTCAGGGATGAGCTGATCCCGAGTCGGTACAATGTGCCGAGTTCCGATGCAGGGTCCTTGTGACCTGATCTCGTGTTCCTTGTAAGTGATGTTCTGGTCGAGCGTAAGGCCTAGGTATTTAAGGAGGAACTACATTGATGTCTTTGCCAAAGAGTGTGGTTAAGCGGAGGAGGGAGGACCTGTCAAGTCCTAGGGATCTTGGGCCGAATAGCATTGTCTTGGTCTTGTCAGCATTGAGTACCATTCTGTTCTCGCATAGCCAAGTCTCTAGGGATGTAAGATCCTTTTGGAGGATAGGGCCTTGAGTAGCTACATCGCTCATGGGACGGAAAATGACAGTGTCATCTGCGTACTGTATGACTGAACTCTCCCCACAGAAGGAGCTAAGTTCGTTAGTAAACAGGGAAAATAGTAGGGGGCCTAGTATAGATCCCTGAGGTACACCCTGATTTAGGGGTAGCAGATCAGATGTGACGTTTTTCCATGTGACCCTCTGAGCCCATCCTGATAAGTAGCTTCCGAACCACTTGAGGGCATGGGTGTCAAGGCCAATATTTTGCAGGTTGTGGTCGACGAGGTCGAACGCCTTGGATAAGTCGATAAAGACTGCCCCAGTGGGTATCCCTTTGTCAACTGCCCTAAGAACTTCATCCGAGAAGTTGATGAGCGCAGTATCAGTTCCATGGTTTGTTCTGAATCCGTGTTGGGAGGGGCAAGGAGCAGGTGAGCTTCTAGGTGATCTCTGAGTTGAGTGTAGACTATCCTTTCTTGCACCTTGGCAAGTGAGCAGAGAAGGAGATAGGCCTATAGTTATTTAGTTTATCCCTAAGTCCCCTTTGTGGTTAGAGTGCGACAGTAGTGTGTTTCCACTGGTCAGGACAGCTCCTTCCTTAGTGATCTGTTGAGGAGCATGGTTATAGGCAGGGTATGAAATGCCCACTTGGGCATGTAAGAAGAAAATGTAGCACCAACAAACTATTTTCATGCAGCCTTAGTTTGCATAATTTTACCGTCATCTTCACTGGACCAAACACGTTTGTTTTCATCACCACCACTAGGGCTGGCAGAAGCAGCATGCACTGACAGCGTTCTGGAACCATAAGCTTTGGTAGTGGGCCATCTTTGCCATTTTCCACCACAGTGATATGGCACCTTCAGGTTATAGTCACTAAGCTGGGGTCCATTCAGAGATATAGACATTAGAGTCGTGTAGGTTGTCTGGGCGTAATCAACCCTCCAGTCATTTTTATTCTTCCCATCAGAGAGAAGCCTCGTTCTGCAGCAGCAGTGTGAACAGGAATCAGGAGGATGATTCTGACAATAGGCCAGCACATTTCGAAATTGTTGATCCAGCACATCCACAAGAATCACTTTCTGCCACAATTTCAGAGACTTACAATTTTCAACAGACAGCAAGTGGAGTACGTGCTTTTTTAAGGCTAGCCACTCCAGCAGTACCAAAGTAACATCAACTCCACGAGACTCTAGGACTACTTTATAGTAATCGACAATTGTTTGAATTGCTTGATCTCCATATGTTTGAAGTGCCTCTGTGGATGTTGGCCAGGACTGAAAATGTAAAGCTCTTGCAGCTAGTAGCACTTTATTGGTCGTGAGAGGACTGGCGAGATTCATGTGCTGTGACTTTTTCGAAGAATTTTTTGGTCTCTGAAATTGTGGCTACAGTGTCTGAAGGAGAACCTGATCTGTGCCTGCTAGTTTCATTAGTTAAGTCAACACTGTTGTACTGAGTTAGGTTCTCATTTACAGATGTAAGTGTTATGCAGTGAAGAGTTTCTTGATTCGAAGAACATTTAGTTTTTAATTGTGCTTTCTACTCTGCTGTGGACTTTTCAACAGTGGCATCCTCTTGCTGAAAGCACAGACTAAAAGCAGATAAGTAACCAAAAAACACTTTCAGAAAGCTCATATATATATAACACATTTTGAAGTCTTAAGCACTTTAAGTATTCCTAGTGCTTTTTGGCCATGATCCTGCTTGTTTGTCAGTGACACATGTTCGAGGTGAGGCACTAATGCAGCCCAGTTTCTTTCAAGGACAGAAATGGCCTGTTCTCTGTGTGCAAGCAACCTAGTGCCAGCAGTGTTAACTGGTTTGACCCCATTAATATTTAAAAGAGATCCAGTTTCCTGTAGGCCTTTTCAACTTTTTGGTGACCTGTGGTAAAACGAGTAAATGTTCAGCAGAAGTTGTTCTAATGACTTGTAAAAGGGACAGTCTCTGAACGAATCCTTAACAGCAAGCTCTAAACGATGTGCACAGCAGTGTATGTCAGTGAGGTGTGGGCACTGGAAATCTTGCTTTATTCGACTAAGGACACCTGAAGTGCTCCCCAACATTACAGCAGCACCATCAGATGCCGCACTTATCAGCTTATGTTTACAACCACCATCCTTTAAACCACCTTCACACTCTAAAGCATTAATCACGGTATTTAAAATGCTTTCTGAATTAGGGACACTGATTGGTTTCAGTGCAAGAAATCTTGTTACAGGTAGGCCATTTTCAAAAACACGTACATAAATTCCCTCCTCCTCAGTCACACTTTTATCTGTGCAGGAATCGAAAAGAAGTCATTGTCTTGTAGTAGACTAGCAGTAGTGCTTTGAATATCTTGGGCAATATAGTGAATGAAGACACGGCATTGCTTGTCACTACTGTAACCTCGACTCATAGCATCATCCCCATGATTTCTTCTTTGTAAATCTTATCAACCCAGGAAAATCCCTGAAGGCCTTTCGGTCCTAACAGCGTAATATGCAGTACAGAACAATTTACAAATCTGATCCATTTCTTTTTGTTCCATGAATTGTATGGATTTCTCTATTGGTCTTTCTCCAACTTTTGTTTTATTTGCAATGTATGCCATCTCAGCATTTTTGTGTGCTATGGACACTTCATGTGCTGAGATAATGTATACTCTAAAAGTACTGCATCCAGTTCTGAAATTATTTTTGCTTTGGCTTTTATCATAACTCCGACACCATGTACAGAACATGGCACATTTATCTGCATCATCGTAAGCCACTTCCTGCCCTTTTCTAGGATTCCTGAAATTTTTAACTTTGGGGCCTTAACAGCTTTCAGTACAAGCAGTAGCACTTGAGAAACTTCAGTGGTCACAACAGTTTCACTGTCTGGGCAAGGAGATGGTGGGGTTGTAGCTGTGCCTGTAGTGGTTCTAGTACTTTGTGTTAGGGAATCCGAGTCGGCTCCATGATCTCATCAAGACGCTTTCTCTTAAATCCAAATTTAAAAAGACTAATGGTGTCTGCCTGGCTGTTCGGAGCTGAATTTGTGAATACTGATTTTAAAATTTTTATTTGTATTACTCGTATTAATAAATGCAATAAGGAAAAAAGTGTCTTGTCTTTATTTTATAATAAACTTAACAAGAAAACCTGACTGTGTGTTGTCTGATTATTTATTATAACAGGTATTATAACAGCCTCAGGTATTCAGATTTTAGATAGTCCACAGACAGTGTACTGTAGCCTGTAAAAAGCTAGAGATTTTTTATAATAGTATTCAGATTTTAGATAGTCCAAAACCACAGCGTAGAGCCTGTGAAACACTTAACAGATTTTTTGTAACTGTTTACAGATTTTAGATAGTAAGTACAATGAAAGTTTTTTTTAATAACAGTATTTAGATTTGACTGAGATAGTCAACTTCACCTAAAGTAGCTTTAGCTAGTAGAATAATAGTAGTTTTAGGTGTTCCAACAAGTTCACAAAAGCTTTTAGAACTTGAATTAACAATTACTTTTAATTAGATTTTCTTAGTTTGCAGATCCCTTTGTATTTAGAGTTTAGGTACTCCACCACAGATTATTTTAGGTGGTCCAAGTAGCTTTTAAAAAGCTTTTAGAATCCAACAATTCCTTATATATTCCTATTAGATTCTGTGCAGTACACAGCATACAAGCTTATTGAAGCTTGTTAAAATTCTTTTAAACACACTAAGTTTGTAAAACTATAAAGAGCTTTTTTTTTATATGGTTTAGTTAGGTAGAGTTTTTTTTCTTTGCCTCAATTCAGTTCCTTCCCAGCCAGTAACTGAATAGACACACTAGTGATGAGTTGACTACTGACTTGCTGCTAGTCCTCAAACAGGATTTAGTACTTTGAGCAGTGAACTGTCTGTATCAGTATAGGCTGCTGATCTTTAATAGTTAGCTTCAGTTAGATAGAGATAGTTTATTATAGGCTTTAAATTCAGTCCCCCCTGCAAACTTAGCAAGTTTAGCTGACAGCAACTGTGGCTGCAGAGATCACAGAATAGGTCCCCCTCCTCTTTGCTGCAGTTGGTTCTGTTTTTTTCCTACTATCTGCCTCTCCTGCTTTAAATTAACACACCCAAATAGAGAAGTAGTATCAGACACTAGCTGGATGGCTTTATCTAATTTGAATAGCTCCCCACAGGTTAAACTGCAATACTGAAAACTGAGCACTGTCTGCAGACTTTAAAAGTCCTGTTCTTGACTTTAC
Organism: Neoceratodus forsteri; assembly: GCA_016271365.2. NCBI lineage: Eukaryota > Metazoa > Chordata > Ceratodontiformes > Ceratodontidae > Neoceratodus > Neoceratodus forsteri. Next base: position 378,457,159 of record JADMNL010000023.1, on the reverse strand, counting down.
TGAGTCTGCTTCTATTCTTTGTCTCCCTCTTTAACGATTCCCGATTTCCTCCAAGACCTTACAGACACCTTCACAGTCTGCGCTCACTCTGCCTCCTCCTCTCACTCCAAGTCCCACTCCCTGACTATAAATGCTCACACCTCCGACTGTACTAAAGAGAGCTCTTAAAAGAGCTTTTGGTCTTTTTTAAATGCCAATTACAGCAGCGAACTCTGCAGTCTACAGCTACTGCACTCAGACGGACCTCTGTCTCCTAAATCGTTGACAGAATGGCAGCTGAGCTGCATTCCAGCATAACGGCAAGTTAAGGGGGTGGGCGAACTCCGAAACACAGTCACTCCATTGGTTCACGCCTGGTGCAGTGAGCGACCGATGCGAAGGACCTAGGCAGGTGGCTGGTTGATGACTGTGCCAGTCAAATCAGGGGCGTTTCATTACTGTACTGTCAGCTGACAGTTACAAAGGCACACTCGTGATCGGCGCCTTCACTCCTCCAAAGGCTCCCCCCGCCATTCTGAAAATGAAAAAAATCACTAGGGTAGAAAAAAAAAAGAAAACGGAGCTCTGCACCATAAAATACCTTAGGCGCCCCAGTGGGCAGGTACAAACCAGCAGTAGGTGTCCAGAGGTGAAAGTGTCTGCCCTGGGGGCACCTAAGGTATATGAATTTCGCACCCTGGTTATAGGCCAGGATAAGGAGGTTGCGCCTGCCTTGAGAAGCTGGGGGCTGATCCCGTCTGGTCCACCTGACCCTTTGGGTTTCAAGTTCCTTATGAGGGTAAGGACTTCTGTCTGTTTGGCCAGTCTCAGATGAAAGAGGGGTCTCTCTGTGTGAGTTGCTTCAGCTGAGGCTGAGGGGGAGGTTGGAGAGGACTGGCATGTCTTGTAGGCCTCTAGGTCTGAGAAGTGCCTGTTAAGGGCAGCAGATATTTGAGAAGAGTCAGTTGAGAGCTGACCGTTGATCTCTATGGGGCAGGATTCAGGCTTTTACTCCCTTGATAAGATCGTTAACGTGGTTCCAAATTGCTTAGGTTGCCAGGCTGGATTTCTGGAGGTGTGTTAGGTACTCTCGCTTAGCAAGTTTTATGGCTCTCTTGGCTTTGTTCTAGGGCTTTGTAATCCATAAGATCTGCCGATGAGGAGGAGAGCCTAAACTTTTTCCAGGCTTTGTCCTGAGTGGCCATGAGGGCTTTAAGGGAAGGAGTGATCCACTTGTAGCAGCTGCCTTTTACCCTCAGTCTCTTGATAGGAGCGAGGAGATTGGCAGCTATGTTAAGTTCGCCCTGGAAGTATAACAAGGCCTCAGAAAGAGTTGGGAGAGCATTGATGGGGTTCCAGTCCCGGCTACTTAGATAGTTATTGAATTGCAGCTCTGAGAATTTGGAGTAGTCTCGGGGGGGAGAGGATTCTTGGCTGGACCTTGGGTGGTCTGTTTTTCCACATACAGAAAATCGGGGAATGGTCACTCAGGGAGTCTGCCATTGTGCCCACACACTGTATGTTGGAGGGATTTGACACCAAAGCCCAGTCAAGGGTGGTGTGGTTCCTGGTTTTGTAGTTCAGTCTGGTCGGTTCAGAGATGACCTGCGTCAGACCTGCTTCTTGAGTCAAGGACATCACTGCCTGGCCAGGGTCTTGAGTCCAATTTATGTTGAAGTCACCCAGGATAACCTGCTCCGTAGCTGCCTTGCAGCGAGCGTTAGCAGTGGCCTCCAGGGATTGGATGGCTGTTTTTGGTGGGTGGTAGACACATCAGATTATAAGCTGTTTGGCTTGTCCTAGGGTTATACGGATGTATATACCCTCTCCCTCGGCAGTGAGATTGGTCTCAAGGGTTAGGGGCGACACCGAAAGCTCAACCTTTGTGTAGATTAGTACCCCTCCCCCCTTCTTGGATACTCGGTCCGTGCGGAAGCTATTGTAACCTGGAACTTGTATCTCATGGTCCAGGATGTGGGCTTTTAACCAGGTTTCCGAGATGGCAAGGACATCTGGTTTGTTGAGATCCATCCAGGCTTGGACTTCATTTATTTTAGGTCTGAGGCTGCATATGTTTATGTGTGCAATCTTCAGACCTTTGGTAGCTGCCCAGTGGGGGTCCAAGGGGGATGCTACCAAGGTATTGGAGGTATTCGGGCCAGGGTTGGGTTGGATATCCCCGGACAGGAGTAGTAGCCTGGCTAGAGACCTGAGAAGACTAGTGATGGTTTTGGAGATGTGGTGTCTTCGACACGTTCTGCTCACATAGTATAGCAGGTCATAGCAAATTCCCTTTTTTACCATCTCATGCCCATTTAAGTGAGTAGCCAAAGCTGAGATAGGGTAGCTGCTATATAAGTAGGGTTCTCTGAGTCATGCAAAGACTGCTACTGAACAGCGATTTATTTATATTTTATATAATTGCTGTGGCGAAATAACGTGACCCAGTTATGACAGTGGACCAAAGTTGAGGAGGGTTAGCAGCAAGAACCAGGACAACAGTGACCTTGCAGATGGGCCAAGGAGCTTGCCTCTTGCTGCAGGAATGCTGTGATGTCTTGAGAGCAAGTAGACAACACTGATGCTATAGGGTGGAGGGAGGGACTTGAGGGATTAAATCGGGGACAGGTAGAATGTGCACAAAGCTGTCTGCATGATGAACATCAGTACCCTTGGGCTCTCCTCTGTGCAGGATGCCTTCGGCTGAGATGAGTGAAGGAGCAGCTGACAAGGCTGAGGTCATGGCAATGCGCAGCAAGACCCAGTCAGCAGGAGTAGGTGATTGGGGTGGGGTAAGGAGCAGTGCAGTGCAATTAACAGCCTTATAGTACTTGGGGCTTCCTTGCTCAGTCCTTTGTTTGCTAAGCAGCATTGTTGCCAACAGGAATATCCCTATACTTACAGTGGAGAGCTGCTTTCACAGTGTTTGATGGCATCACCACTGGTCCTGTGCTGCAATATCTGTCTTACCTTATGAATTTCAGAGCAGATTTATTGTAGGCTGCTGTTATGCCGTTTTTTTTTCCTGTTAATATAATCAAGAGTACTTATCGTTTAACTTATTTATTTTGCTCAAGAAAGCCTGATTGAGATGTAACTGTCTTGTTTGGTAACTCCAGTTTTACAGCTAGAAGTTAGAGGTACAGGAGGTCAAATAACTTGATCAGACTTAACTCTGTAAGCTAGTAGCGGTGATGGTATTCAAACCTGTGAGTCTGGTGCTGAGTCGATACTGCAGTATAACTACTAGATCACAGTACTTTAAATTTCGTTTTTTTTTTTTTTTATTAAGAAAATTAGAAATGTAATCGAAGAGTCCTGTGAGACTTGCCATGTTGTAAATGGGATTCGGGAGCAAACTCTGGAGCCAGAACACTTGTGACCAGGCAGGGCAGAATGCGGTTATCCCTGCTGGGAAGTAATGGTGCTTGGGGGCACTAACTCAGGGGGTATGCTGGGGTATGACGTACAGGCAGCAATATTTCTTAGCCACAGTATAGGTTTGTTTTTCAGTACGCCTGGCAAAAATATCAAGATGCACATTTTACTTCTCATTTTCTTTAATTCCTGAACCAAGATACGGGATATTGAAGTTTTTAAAAGTTCACTCTTATGCCATGCCCACCATGAAAAAATAAAATAGTACAGTGTTGTGCTGTTTATCATCAAAACGTGGTTGCGCCATCCTAATACATCTCCAGCACGAATCTAGCATGTACTGTATATTCAGCAGGTAAGCTCGGCAGAAGAAATGAAACCTAGTGAGTGGCAGCCATGTTTGACACAGTCATTACTACAAAGTTAGCTGTAAAAGCTGTTTTGACAGTACCTGAGAACTAAAAACATACTAAATATGAATCTAAGAAATACATTTTGCTTAAGAAAAAAACTAATTTGGAGTAGCACAGTGGAGCCGACCAATATATGAATGGCTAGAGTGGTCTAACGCTCCACACATAGGTTAGATCGCACTTAAAACATTGACTTTATTGACACTTTGGCAGGAGTAGTTAGATATTTGAAAATCAGAAGATTTCAGGAATTGGAAACCGAAAAGGATAGTCGAGCCCGACCGATGGAGCAAAGGCAAAAATGCTCTGACCCTTCTAACGCGCAGTCTGCCCATGTCTACAACTTTGCAGAAACTGCTACCAGCTAGGGAGGAAACTCTGCAGAGTCTTGGTCAAAATCAACCACCTTATTGCATCTGTGACCGGGCTTGCAGAGGAATGGACTCACTCAAAGTAGAGTCAGTACTTTAGAAAGCGGATCCATCATCCATGAAAGTGGAATCGGTTGAGTCGGTAAGAGCTCAGAAGCAGCTTTGAGGGCCACCGACACTATATTAAGGAAAATACTCATTTAAAATCTCGATTAGAGGTATTAGAAAACCAGACCAGGGCAGCCAACTTGTGGATAATAGGCTTGCTGAATAGAACAAAGTGAGGGTGACCATCTGGGGCTTTTCCTTATAAGAGTGGCTTGAACAGCAGCTGGGGCAAGCCCTGGTGGATTGCCATTTCAATATACAAAAATCATATTGTGTGACTCGAAGGGGTCGACCAGAAAATCCTGAGGCTCCAAGTGCCATTGTGGCGATCCTAGATGGCGTCGGAACCAGAGTTTTCATCTTAGCTTTGGTATGGAGCAAAAAGACATTGCTGCAGGATGGTCTCCCTATACCCAGATCTCAGCTATGTGACCCGACAGGAAAAAAAATAAGCGGTTTGACGTCAGAAGGGCCATGCTCAGGTGAGATTGTGCATGGAATGATGTTCCTTGTCCGTCTGAGAATCGTCCACGAGGAGAAAATATATATTTTCTTGGATCCAGAGGAGACTCTGAAATGGGTCCAACGTGGAGTTGCACCACAGCACTGCAGGAATGAGGGGTCCCAATCAGAATTAGGAGAGGACAATGGAGACTCTTGAAGATAGAGCTTCGGGTTCAGGTTTGACTCACTACTGTTCAGTCTGTAATCTCTTAACCACTAATGACTTTAGTAAAATGTTTTTCTTTTCCTTTTTTTAGTTCACTGTGGTAATCGTGGAAAAGATGAGACTATCATATCAGTGGGTCATACTGTTGTGTTTATTTGGGTTTATAAGGTAAATGGGCCGGGGGTGTTCTTTCTAACTCTGCCCCTTCTACCCCAGATGTAGAAAATCAGATGATTTATAATTTTTCTCCTGCCAAACACTTCGAGTAAGTCCTAAAATGAGGAAGGGCGGAGCCCATATATGTATAGGGAATACCTTTATTGGTAAAAACTAAGGTAAAGAAAGCATGAACCATTTATTTCCTAATAGTGAAGGATGGAATATTTAGTTTAACTTTGAAATGTATGATTCATGCAGTTCCTGTGCTACTAACCACAGTATATTTTTTACTAAATATGCATTTTAAGATTCTTTTGGAAACACCTCAAGGATGTATCTTACTGATGTGGTATGACTCGTTTCTTTACTTGGATTGTATTGAGGTGGCATCCTCATCAGTTATTTATTCCCATATATACTGCATCCAGTTTTTGATTGTATGATCTTTATTAAATTAATAAAAGAAAATACTTTTATTGTTTTTATGGACTAATTCTGCTGCTTTATATTAAAAAAAAAAAAGTGTCATTGGAGCATGCCCTTAACCCCCGATGGTGCTGACTGTCTGGCGCTGCAGCATTAGCAGATGGAGGACAGGGGCTTGCTCCTGTGCTGGAAGGATCACTGAATCGTTGGTTGTCATTATCACACTCTGGGTGGGGATAGATTTGACGGGAGAAAATCAGGATAAAAACAGTACTATCTCCGTGCGGTCGTTGACACTCTGTGGTCCTCTCTATGTTGAAATCCGGAGAACAGTGAGGGTAGGGACTGATGGGACTGTGAGGTCTCCAAGAGCATCCCAGCCCTACATTTTAGGCAGATCTGTGCTGGTGGACAAAATGCCATATATGTGTTTTTTTTTTTGGGGGACGGTGTTCAAACTCAGATTGTTTTTTTTCTTCCAGAGAAGTCATTCTGTCCCTGATTAGGCACATGTCACATTTTTCTGGCCTTCCAATGATTACCTCACATCATCCACCATTAATGATGTCACAGGTGCCAGCTTCCACTGATCTTTCCTTTTGTGGTAGGTATCTGTCTCACTTCCCCTGGCAACAGTAAGGCTCCAAAGCAGGCAGTTTGCTTTATGGGCTGACGCCCCCAGGTGTACCAGCTTGCAGCTGTCATTAAGATGGAGCCTGACTGGGGGTGCTGTTGAGTACACCTATAGAGTAGACGCATTTGTCTCAGCTCCGCATTTTGGAAGAACTTGTTACTTAAATTTCGAACACAGACTTGCAGTATCAAGTAGAAGACACTAGTACTCGATAGTTGGCATTACAAGGAGCAGATTGGTGTGCAGTGAGACTATGGACAGAACAAATAAGAGTGGTCAGACTAGCACTAAATCACAGCTTCCGGCACAGACACCGCCAAGCACTTCTGCCTGAATCTTGGGACCGAATCTGCTGTGGAAGGCTTTACAGGTGTCAATGCAGGCCATCAACAATAAGGTGGAGGCAATACTAAGCCGGATTGGGGAGCAAGACATTAAAATTGAGGCTGCTTCTAAATCTGCGGCCTCAGCTGAAGCGCAAGCCACTCTAGCCCTTTCGGCATCCAACAAACTAATTCAGGAAAATTCCCACCTCAGATATAGATTGGAGGCACTAGAAAAGGCTCGGCATGTCTTCAGTGTTAGATTGTTGGCCTACTAGAGGGTCGAGAAGCTCTGTCATTGTTGAAGAATTAGCTCCTGGGGGCTCTGAATCTGAGTGCAGATTTCACTACCTCCTTTGTTCAGACCTATTGAATAACACCTCGGTCAGTAGAAGCACAACAGGACTTACACCGAACTGTATTGTTGGTAACAAGTGGGGGTAAACTGTCGATCAGATGCTCCACGTGGCTCGAGTTGTGGAACAGTTGAACTATGCTGGGAGTACCGTGCATCTGTTCCCTGACATGTCTTTCGACACTCAGGCCTGACGAAAAAAATTTGATGGCATTGGGGCATGGCTGAAAAGACTGGGAGTTAATCACTCTCTACTAATGCCGGCCTGTCTTAGTATCTTCTACGGAGGCCACACCTAACAGTTCACAGACCCATGAGAGGCTGGGAAGCGGTTGAGAAAATCCAGCAAGAGTTTGAAGCGGCCCGTAGTTCCATTCCATTTCAGAGACATGTGCGGATGATCTAAGCTCAGAAGGGAGAATAGTAACACCTGAGAAATATCTGTGACTGAAGGGCTAATAGTGGTAGACTTAATTTAGTTTACATTCTGGAGATTTTTCTTCTGATTAGACTGTTCTACCCTGTTCACAAATTAAAGTTAAATGTTTAACTTTCATACTAGTTCTGTGATTGAATATAACTCAACATAATTTATTTATTTATTTAGTTATTTATTTTTTTTTAAATTCTACTTTTTCTTTGGGGTCCTCCATTGATCGGCCTAGTCACGGCCCCAGGCTCGCACCACCTGTCTATTTGCTGCCCCTCGGTCACCCCAGCTTACCCCGGCGGGGCTGGAGCACGGTTCCCCTAATGCCAGTGCCCCGGAGCAGTAACTGGTTGGGAGTGCGGTGACAGGGTGAATTGAAGCCTGGGAGGCTTCACTTAGATGGAGGATCCCCTCCTTATTTCCTCCTTACTTTTCTCCTTGAGGCGGGGACGTGCAATGTCGCGGTGTCTGCCCAAAGATAAAGTGCAGCGTGAGAACTCCCGGTCTCCACCAGGAGTCCTCAGTGCTCCGGATGCTGCCCCACCCTCCCTCCCAGAGAGAGAGTAGTCAAAGGGCGGCTCTATCCTTCTCCCCACAACTTGACGCTCCGATGACTCGGGTCCATTCCCGAACCGGATCGCCCGGCGATGCTGAAATCCCACCGCTGTGCCAGCGGGCGGCCCGATTTATTAAATTTTGATGACGGGTAGGCCCACTGAGCCCAAAGGTCTCTCTTTCAGGGGCAACCGGAGACATTACATGGAGAAATACAGGCAGTAAAACAGGTATCAGAGTACATATAGTTATGGTATATCTGGTTGGTTTTCCTGTTTAAGGTTGTTCTCTGGGATGGTGGGACCTTGGCTGAAGGCTAACGATGTATGGGTATCATAATGTTTGGGAAGGGATTGCATCAGCTTCTGAAAGTTGAATGTAATACATGTTTGGACTTTTCTTGTCTTTGAACAAACCCCTATTCCATGTAGGGTGCAGCTATTCTGTTTATAGAACATAAGGAATATGACTTATTGACTGCTCCAAACCTGTTCCATTTGATGGATCCTAAGTTGTATATGATGTCTGGCAACTGGATGTAACTTTGCACTGCTATTTTATCAAAATGCAATAAATATAAAGTTGGACCACGTACAAGGTGCACCCACCTACTCAATTCATCCACACCTTTAAGGTCCATGATACTAGTCCTTTAGCTGGTGTATCTTCAGAGATTTGAAGAAACAAAATCCGTATTTTATAGTGCAAAAATCTTTTTCTTTTAGTGTTTAAAATCCAGAAACCATGCTAAGATGTAGTGCAATGTAAGGCTTTTTTGCTGTAGCATTTTTGTAACTGTCAATGGGTATGCTTGTCCTTTTTGTATGGAATTTTTCTGGATTTTAAAATTAAAAGATTTTGCACTATAAAATATTGATTTTATTTCTTCAAATCTTTAGGTATACCAGCTAAGAGATTAGTATCACGGACCTAAAAGGTGTGGATGAATTGAGTTAGGTGGGTGCACCTTGTACGAGGTCCAGATTTCTATATTTTAGGTTGCACCACCTTACAAATATTGTACGAAATAGCAGAGAGCCTATTTTTTCGATTGAAATAAAGTACAAAAAAAAATGGAGCCTGACTTTGATTTCCTGTCCTTTGGAACCCTCCTACCACACTATGGTGCGCACACCTCCATCACAGTGGATACAGATGCTGCAGAAGTGCGGCTGAACCCAGCTGAGCGAGGACGGACTACCAGCACATCTGATTCTCAGCTGGCCATTTGCCAGCATCTTTGGCTCAATCCTGATCTTGCGTCTCTCTCATGGGAGGCGTGTCACGCTACTCTATGGGCATTGGGAGGCTCCTTTTTTCTTTTTGCTATTCTTTTTCTCACTTGTCCAGTGGCTCTCTTCTACCAGTCACCGCCCGCCCCAGCTCGTTACCCCAGCATTCTCCTGGGCTTACTCTGACCTGTGCCTGCCTCCAGGGCCCCCTGCCCCATTTGCTGAGCGAGGCCTGGATAGGTGAGGTGGGAGACAGGTCACATCCTGCTGGTTGGATGTTTTACTTTGTTCTCCCAGGAGAAGGTGTGGAGCGTGCAGTGCTGTCATGACGCATGATCTTCCCTTGTCAATCTTCACTATTCATTACTTCCTGGGTGTAAGCGGGCGCGCACACAAATCACGAAATTTTTTTAAAAAGTTGCCTACTGGCCCACCCTCGAGAGCGGCGTCATGCGCGGCGGCCGTTAATAGCGACCGACTCCTCCTCCAACTTAGTTCTGTTTCTCCGCCGTCGAGGCAGCACCTGTTCGGGCGTCCATTCTCCACTCGTCAGCGGCTCCTCTTTCCACACTGGCGCGGTCGGTAGAGACCGTTCTTTTTCTTTCTAAAGCGGCGCGGGTGTGTTTTCTACTGTTTTCTTGTTGATTTGGCGTTATGTCCGGGTCCGAGCTAAGCGTGTTTGACGGGCGCGCCCCTATGTCGTCGGTGTTACTGTGGCCGGCATTTCTCCGTCTCGGACCGGCGCCAGCGTTTGTCTTCGTTGCCTGGGACCCAACCATGACATGGATTCGTGCGACGCCTGTTTCTCCATGGACCGCCGTGTCCTCGAAGTCCGCGCGTTCAAGCTCGGCAAAGCCCCGCCGACCTTCGGGGGACGACGTCGCTCAAGGGATTCTCAGGTAAGGTCTCTAGGCCCTTCCCCCGGGTCCCCTCCCGGGCCTATACGGTCTGAGGAGGAGGGGGTCTCCTCGTCTTTTCTTGCCGAGGAGGAGGCCCCTTCTGCGGTGTCGGGGGAGCGTCGTAGTCCCTCCGGGGCCCGCGCGGCCGACACCGCCTCGGCAGTCACCTCTTCGGAGGTGCAGGCTCCCCCCGTGGCGAGGCCCTCGTCTTTTGGGCCTAGCTCGGGTGGACCCTCGGCCGCCGCCTTGGCGCCGTTTGGATCCTGGCGCCGTTCGCGGTGCGGTGATCGAGCAGCGCCATTTCGATGCCGTTTGAGTCGGCGCCGTTTGCGGCGCCAGTGATCAAACAGCGCCGTTGGTAGCGCCGCTTTGGATCGGCGCCGTTCGCGGCGCCGGTGATCAGCGGCGCCGTTAAGCGATGCCGCTTTAGGCCTTAGCGCCCGTTCGCGGCGTCGATGGACGAAGCGGCGCCCGTCAGTGATGCCGCCTCGCCTTCCGGCGTGCCCAGCGCCGTGGGCCTGGTCCTTCCTCCAGGCGGTGCCGGCCTCGCCGGCGCCGTTGGGGGTGTGGAGCTAGGCCTGGCTGCTACCGGCGTGAGGGAGGCGAGCGGCGCCTCCCTTGGTACCGGGGCCGTTCGCGGCCCCGTAGCCTCGGGGACCCCTGGGGTGGCCAGCATTGAGGTCCTGCTGGTCTCGTCCTCCTCGGAGGGCGATGATTCAGACGTGGACCCATCCTGGCACCCCCACTCTTCGGAGTCTGGGTCCCCGGTGGCTAGAGGTGCCAGGCGGCGCAGCGGGCCCCTCCCTCTGTCCCCCCTTTCGTCGCCTCCTGAGGGTTCCCCGGCTGGGGGTGGCCGGGAGCCCCTGGGGGCAGGCGCGGGGGTGACGCAGGGGGAGGCTCCCCTCTCTGGAGGCCCGGTGACAGCTACCTTCACGGGTGCTGTCATCTCTCTAGGGACAGGGGGCGCTGTGGTGGGAGGAGGGCCCTCTCTGAGTCCGAGGGCGAGGCAGGGGTCTGCTGCTCGGTCTTCCTTAGGCCACCTCAGGGGGTGGCCAGGGCAGTGCAGGCCTCGCCCCTCCCTCCAGGGTTCTAGGGTGTCCTTCGGCGGCGTTTGTGCGGACTGCCCTTCTGGATCCATGCAGTCCCGGCGTCGTCACAGGGGAGGTTCTCCCCCAGGGCTCTTCCAGGCTCCGCTTCCCCAGAGTTCCGTTCTGCGGCCTGGTCTGATATCCGGGATCCCCCTTTCCAGGGCTCCTTTCCCCGGATTCCAGAGCCCTCGCAGAGAGCAGTTGCCTCCGCGGAGGTGCCCCTCTCCCATCTCTCTGCCTTCACCACCCCCACTCCCAGGCCATGTCGGCCCTACGGGTCCGTTATCCTGGGAGCAGTTCAGGGGTTCTGCGGCGGCCTTCCCCTCATACGTTAGGTACATGCATGAGCGGGTCTTTCGACTCTCCCCACCGCCGCAGGAATCCTCCTGGGCATTCCAGTTCCCCATCATCCTCGTCTCCCTCCGGCGAGGGAGAACCCCTGCTCATCTGTCCTCCGATGCTGATTTCACAGAATATCAGCGTTTCCTCCCGAGGATGGTGAGGGTCTCCGGTTTCCTACGTTCGAAGAGACAATACCGAACGGGGAGCGTGAATTCCTTGGTGAATTCAGTGCCCAGCATCTGGTGGTACCTTCCTGGCCTATCCCCTTCCAGGAGGCGTCTATCCGGTCATGGCAGTCCCTGCCGCTTCTTCCCCAACCCGGCGGACTGCCAGCGTAGGTATTGTGCCCCTCTGAGTCTCTAGGTTCCCTTCCCAACCCGTCCTCAGGTTTGGTATACCTGGATACTCCTTCTGGCGCCCGTTGCCTGGCTGCGACCCGCCACAGTTCGGACTCTCCCAGTTCGACCGTTGGGGGCGAAGTATGGGGCAGAGTTGAGGGTTATCATCCGGGTGGGTGGGAGGAGGCAACTTGAAGATGTTCTGGCCAGAATTAAAGGAAAGGCAACTGCCAGAAAGTGTGGATAGATCATATCCACGTCCCTAGAAAAGGATTACGAGCCACCCTCAAAACTGAGTCAGGAAATTTTAAGTAATATTGTCATGATGCTCCTCATTCTGACTGCTTTATGCATGGCTGGCTACCTCCCCCAAAAACATCCAGTAAGGGCAATGTCAGGGCGTGTGTACATTTATGGCCATTTGAGGTATCTTCACTAAGTATGTCAGAAGACACCAGTGGCCACAAGCTGGCCCAGACAGTGTAACTGTTCTATCTAGAAACTTTAAATTATGGTTGGTTGTAAGTATAATTAATTATTAAGTGACCTCAAGCTAACTCACTGATCGGCTGCCATGCTGATCTGAAATCTCTTAGAAGTGACTGGCAGGGCAGCCGCACTGATGTTCCTGCTACCTTGGCATACAGCGTCACAAAAACAATTTTAAAAATAAAGCAAACAAAATTATTATTGCAATTAAACTTATATTCATAATAATGACCTCAAGTTAGTAATTCCTTCTCGATTAATGACCGGCTGAGTGGGGTTGGTCCTTGGCTGTGCCTTGGGCCCATTCCCCAAACTAGTTGTTAATCTCTGGAATTGACAAGCTCTTCGGTCGTATTAGCTAATCCTCTATCTGTGGTTTTGATATTTGTTATGAATCTGTTATGGTTTGTATTCACCAGATCTCAACAAAATCAAATGCATTTCATGTTGGTACTTTGTCTTGTGAGAAGTGGGGAGCAAGGTACTGGCCAACAGGATGTGCACATGCCTGCAAAGACAATCTTAGTACATGTAGGCAGCCCCCCACCCCGATTCCATTACTAGCTCCATAGAGTGCCTGCTGCCTTGGATGGGGCTGCAGGGCTCGGCGGCTGCTCTACTCGTATCAGGAAGTTACGAGCCAGGCTCTACGAGAAAAATTACCTTTTAACCTCTGGACAGAAAAAATACTGATTTATGGCTGAAAAAGCTCCTATGGCAGGCAACTACATGGTATGAGTTGCTTGCATGGAGCACAAAAACATATCAGCTGCTCTTTAAAGTACGACATTAATGTACTGTTGAGCCACAAGGAGGAGTATGCTGGGATGTAAATTAAGTGACAAATTTTGGCACACATGCTGGCAGACTGCAAACAAAAGCTGTAGGGCGGCACAAAGCCACTATATGAAAAAAATACTCACCTTAGTAATTATGTTTCTTCTAATGGAGTCTTGCTGTATTCTGACTTATTGCAGTTAGCCCCAGCACTTGAACTGCTGCGGGAGAGGAAAGAGTTAAATTCTATGCAGGGCATAGAATGGGTTCAAACCTCTGTTTGCTGCACTTCAAAGTGTAACCGTCAGATTCTTACGAGCTAATACTAACTAAACCACACTGTGTGGAATGTTAAATTTTACCAACCAAATATTTTGGATCCCCAAAAAGACTTAAGTAGAAATCAAAATGAGAAACCAGGCAGTGAACACTTATGACTATAAAATAACAAACATAAACCAGCTCCCCTCTCTAAAGGGAAGGAGTGCCCAAATGCATCCTGGGGTGCAACACTCAGCCTACCAGCCATTTCCAAAACCAGGTTCTGAGAGGAGGCAGGGAGGGAGGTCAGAATACAGCAAGACTCCATTAGAAGAAACATAATTACCAAGGTGAGTAATTTTTTCTTCAAACAACATGAAGTCTTGCTGTAGTCTGACTTGCTGCAGACTACCAAGCAGTACCTCCATGGTTTCGAATCTATTTTGGGAATAGGCTCTGCAGTACTGCTGTACCAAACCGAGCATTACTCCTAGCCTGGATATCCAGAGAGTAATGCTTGGTGAATGTATGGACTGTTTTCCAGGTGGCTGCTTTACAAATCTCTAGTAAGGGAACATCCCTGGCAGCAGCCAGGGAAGCAGCTGTACCTCTAGACGAATGAGCCCTCAGGCCTGAGGGTGGTATTCTGCCTATTGTTTCATACAAGAATTGTATATAAGAGACAATCCACCTGGCAATAGTTCTCTTAGTAGCAGGTTTGCCCTTTCCTACCTCCCCATAAGTGAGGAACAACTGGAGGGAGTCAAACCTGTGTGCCTTAGTATGCTCAATGTAGTAGCTAAGGGTCCTCTTAACATCTAAACTGTGTCATACATTCTCTCCCCTGAAGAAGAATGGTCAGTGAAGAAGACAGGGAGAGATATGGATTGGTTCAAATGAAAATCTGAAACCCCTTTGGGTAGGAACCTCCTATTGGTTCTAAGGACCACCTTATCGCTATGGAATGAAATGAAATCAGGCTCCACGGACAGAGCTTGCAATTCACTCATATGCCTGGCAGAGGTAACAGCTACCAGGAACACAGTTTTCCAAGTCAAGTACTTAAGCTCTGCTGAAGACAAAGGCTCAAAGGAGGTTGCATAAGCTGAGCAACGCAAAATATTAAGGTCCTAAGCAGGAGTAGGATCTCTAAAGGGGGGATTGGTATGAAGCAATCCCTTGAAAAATTTACAGAAGACAGGATGTATGCCAGTGAGGAGGGCTTTCCCACTGACAAAAAAGCAGAAACAGCTGCCTATTGTACCCTGAGGGTAGCTGATCTGAGGCCTAAGCCGTTAAGATAAAGCATGTAATCCAGAACTGTAGACAATTCAGCAGTGTCTGGAGATACATGCTTCTTGGAACATCAAATACTAAATCTTTTCGATTTGGAGTTATAAGTTTTTCTGGTGGCAGGTTTTTGAGAGGCTTTGAGAATATCCAGAACCCCTCAAGACAGATGCAAACTTGCATACTCTAACTCTTCAAGAGCCATGCCTTGAGATTAAGAGACCGAAGGTTGGGATACCAAATCCTCCCGAGAGGAGGTTAACAGGTTGTGATTCCTGGGAAGAGACAGGGGAAGATGGACTGCTAAGGACAGCAACAGGGGATACCAAGGCTGCCTGGCCCAATATGGAGCAATCAGGATCACTTTGCAGGATTGTGACCTTATCTTGACCAGGACCTTGAACAGTAGAGGAAAAGGAGGGAAGGCATAAAGAAATGTCCCTTCCCAATCCAGGATCAGAGCATTCAGAGGGACTGAGCCCAAGACTGGGGTCTGGAACAAAAGAGAGGAAGTTGGTGATTGTCTGGGGCTGCAAAGAGATCCACCTCTGGAGTGCCCCACCTTGAAAAAAAATCACTTTTAACACTAGGGGGTCCAGGGACCACTCGTGATGGCCCTAATAAATCCTGCTCAATGCATCTGCTAGCACACTGTCCTTTCCTGGGAGCTGGACTGTGACCAGAGAGGTCTGTAGAGAATAAGCTAGGAACCACAATTTCATGGCTTCCGTGCACAAGGCCGTAGACAGAGTGCCTCTCTGCTTGTTGATATACCACATGGTGGTGGTGGTGTCTGTCCTGACCTGAACCACCTTGTTTTGTACTGACTGAGAGAAGGTTTGCAGTGCCAGATAAACTGCCCTGAGTTCCAGAAGGTTTATGTGGAGAAGAGACTCCTGAGAGGACCACACTCCCTGGGCTGTGAGCGACACCAGGTGGGCTCCCCACCCGAGGAGAGAAGCATCTGTAGTTAGAACTACAGAATGAGACTCAGTGATGAATGGGACTCCTTGCCTGAGATTGTCCTGATCCTGCAAACATTGAAGGGCCTGGATAAAGGTCTGAGTTACTGGAACAAGTTTGGTTAGAGGATCTTTTTTCTGAGACCAAAAAGCCCTGAGGTGAAACTGGATGTCCCTCATCTGAAATCTGGTCCCTTGGACCACTGCAGTGGAAGCTGCCATGTGGCCCAGAAGCTGAAGAAAGTGCCTTTCTGGTCGAGACACCAGAAGGTGGAAGGAGGAAGCCAGTTCTATGATGGCCCTCTCTCAGGAAGAAAAAGCTTGCTTTGACAGTATCCAGCTCTACCCCCAAGAAAGTGAGAAGCTGTACTGGCTCGAGAACTGACTTGGGAAGATTAAGAAGAAATCCTAGAGAAGTCAGCACTTGCTGGGTCACTTGCAGACCTGACTCGACTTGGTCTGGGGACTGACCCACAATGAGCCAGTCATCCAAGTATGGGAATATGGAGATATTTTTTCTCCTTAGAAAGGCCACTACTACTGCTAGGCATTTTGTAAACACCCTTGGAGCTGATGTTAGGCCAAAGGGCATTGCTTTGAACTGGTAATGGCCTGAAGGCAATTCGAACCTGAGGTACTTTCTGTGGGAGCACCTGATAGGAATGCAAAAGTAGGCATCTTTAGGTCCAGGGAGGCTAGCCAGTCCCCTGGCCTTAGAGAGGGAAAGTACAGTTACGTAAGAACTTACCATAACAGTAGATCTTTGAGAGAGGCTCTTGCAGTAGGTAATTACATATAAGACTGACGTCAGCAGGACCCCACGGAAAAATTTCTAGCTAGCAGTCTCTGGCGAGGGACCGCCCCCACGTCAGGTGACCAGTTTCAGGAGCGTTGGTATAAAGGGGCAGTCCCTCACACCCGCCTTCCAGTTCTTTCCCCGCACAGGCCACAAGAGGCTGACGAGAGAAGCGGATATTCCCTCACTGGAAAAGGAGCTGAAAAAGCTTAGGGGATGGAGGCGGCAGAGTGTCCTACAAGAGCCTCTCTCGAAGATCTACTGTTACGGTAAGTTCTTACGTAACTGTACTATCTTACTTCGAGAGGGCTCTTGCAGTAGGTAATTACATATAGGACTGAGTCCCAAGCAGTCTGGAACAAGAAGCAGCACACAGGAGGAGGAAAGCTACTCAAAGCAGACCCTCTAGCTGTGTAGGTCTTAAGAAAGGAGGCCTTGCAGAACAGCGAGCCTGAAGCCTGCTCTACGGCGAGAGACAATATCCAAACTGTAATGTTTTGCAAATGTATGGACAGAAGTCCAAGTGGCGGCAGCACAGATGTCTGCCGCTGACACGTTCTTGAAACATGCCCCCGAGGCAGCGACCCCTCTGGTGGAGTGTCCTCTTACTTGACCTGGAAGGGTCTTGTTGTACTTGTCATAACAGAAGGTGATGCAATGAGCCAACCATTTAGACAGGCATTGCTTAAAAACAGCATTGCCTTCTCTTTTGGGCGCAAAAGAGACAAACAGTTGATCAGTCTTTCTGAGATCCTTTGTTCTGTTAGTGTAGTGTCTCAGGATCCGGTGAACGACCATAGTGTGAAGTAAATACTCCTGATTGGAGTACTGCGAAAGAAAGTGGGTAACTCTATGGACTGGTTCAATGTAGATTCCACTTCCATCTTGGGAGAAACTTAGGATTGGTGCACAGAGCCACCGTTCCTTGTGAAAAATCAAGTAACAGGATTTTACACATCAGGGGCCTGAAGCTCGGAAATCCTCCGAGAAGAGGTAATGGCCACTAGGATGAGCGTCTTCCATGAAAGGAACTTCATGTCTGCTGAGGACACCGGTTCAAAAGGAGGCAAAGTAAGTTTCTCAAGAACGAAGTTCAAATCCCAAGGAGGGGCGGGAACTCGGATAGGGGGTCTCAAGTGAAGAACCCCTCTGAGGAAAATCTTAAGAGACTTCCAGTTGAGCAAACGTCCTATCTGCAAAGGGAACACGGTAGGCCAAAATGGTCATGTGTACCTTCAGAGATGAGTGACTAATACCCAGGTCAAAGAGATGGCGCAGGTACTCCAGCAGTCACCCAACCGAGCAGGAGAAAGGCTCGAAGCCTTTTCAAGCGGCCCAGAATGAGAACCGTTTCCACTTCATGGCATAAGTAGACCTAGTGGAGGGTTTCCTAGCCTCCACCAAGATCTCAGCCACCTGGGGAGAAACCCCAAAGCGGGCTTGAGCTATGTCTGCAAGAGCCATGCATGTAGTTGAAGGGACTTGAGACCTGGATGGACCAGGGTCCCTGATCCTGGGCCAAAAAAATTCGCCACAGTGGAAGAGGAAGAGGAGGTTCCTCTGAGTATTGTTGCAGAAGAGAGAACCAAACTTGCCTGGGCCAGAAAGGAGCGATCAGAATCATTTGTGCCCCTTCTGAGCAGAGTTTCTGCAAGACACGTGGGATCAGAGGAATGGGGGAAGGCATGAGCGCAATCTGTCCCTCAATCTAGAGACAGATTGTCTCTCCTGAAAATGCCTGCAGCTTTTGAGCAGCGAGCAGAAGTGGAAGCTTTGCATTTAAAGGTGAGCGAACAGGTCCACCTGAGGTGTCCCCAACATAGGAAAGATATCATCTAGGACCCCTGATCCAGTTCCCACTTGTGAGCTTGAGCAGACGAGCGACTTAGTTTGTCTGCTAAGGAGTTCTCGAGCCCCGGAACATGAATTGCCGTGAGGTGAAGGTCGTGTTGTGCTGCCCAATCCCAAACTCTCATCGCTTCCCTGCAAAGAGGGTAGGACCGAGTCCCGCCCTGTTTGTTGATGTACCATACCCAAGGCCCCTAGAATTCTGCGGCTGCAGAATTTTGCGCAGAACTTGCAATCTACACGCAGAACTCTACGGTGCATGAAAATCACTCTTCTTGTTGATTTTTACTAATATTTCTGTTTTTCCATAGAATCTGGTTCCCTTCCCCTCTTTTATATCCTAAACCCCCTATATGCTCAGAATGTGATATTATCATTGCTATAACATCATACATTAGCTAATGAAATGGCTGCAATCTGCAACAGAAATGAACAGTAACTTATCTACCACAGCTCCCACTGCCAGAGACGGTGGCACTGCACATCAGGCATGGTGATATTTGCTCAACTTGCACTACAGCCTAATACAATTTGCAGTCTTACATTATTGCACTAGGGCCAACTTAAACAAAACCTTGTCAATAGCACAGACCTGTTAAGTCCATACCTCACTTTGTACAAACCTATTTGTGCCTTTAAGGTATAGAGATGCCATCTGAAATGAATAACTGGTAAAATGAATTTAACTGTCATTTTAAGAAAATAAAGTAATTATGCCCAGAAAAGTGGAATATAATAATGTATAGACCTGTTGAAAGAATATACCTATTAAATAAATAATTGCACTATGCGCATTTTTGCCAGGGTTATTGATTACATATTGTCATTGGTTGATAGAATCACCTAAAAGTTATGGAGAAAGTTGTGTAGGGACAGCTGTTGAGCCAGAGGGTAGCATGCTGTGTTTCCATGCTGGCAACTCAGGTTCAGAGATTAGCTCTGGGAGCTGGCTGGGCAGCACAAGGATTGGTGGAACACATCATTGCTCGGAGCCTGGGAAGGTATGGTGCAGTGTTCTCACATGGTGGACACATTGTGCTGGTCTGGAGAGCTCTATCTCACAATCGGTTTACATGCATGTCATGGACTGATGGTGTACATAATGTGTCAGGGAAAGTAGGTTGACATCAAAATGAGTTTTGCAATAATTCCTCTATTCCATTTCTAATGGGCCCTGTATGAATGAGGGATGCAAGTTCATGGAAATGAAAATATATATATATCTATACACACACACACACACACACATACAGTATCTCTGTCTCTCTCACCACACACACACACACACACACACACACACACATTTGTATGTATGTTACAGATTGCATAAAAATATATAAGTGATACACAGTGGAACCTCATGAGTGGTGTAGAAAGCACATACAAATATATAAGTGATAGGCAGTGGAAACCTCATTAGTGGGATAGATAGCATGCATATACAAATACCTTATTTATCACACAAGATCTCCTCTGCGTATGTCATTTATGCAACAGGCTAGGACCTTAAGGGAGAGACATTTGTTTTGCTTTTTTAGGCATAAAATAATTTTTATAAGTCTGTTATTTTTTGAACTAGTGTTACTGTGCTTTCCACCATCCTGATTGCTATAAAACTGCCATGAAAGTGAAGCCAGGATGACAAGCTGTCACTGTGATGTGGTAGTTTGTTAGTGCCACAGAACTTCACAGAAATTACAAACCACCGCCGCAGAAGTTCTGCGGCAAATGGTAGTCTTGTCGCAGGATTTGGTCCCACTGTGCCGCAGAAAAGTAGGGGCCCTGACCATACCACACACGTTGTCTGTCTGGACAGCTAGGTGGCATGGAAGAAGATGCAGGTGGAGGGCCTGGAGAGCATACAGCACCGCCCGAAGCTCGAGCACATTGATGTGCAGGGACTGTTCGAGCTTGGACCAAGAGCCCTGGGTCCGACGTGGACCGAGATGGGCTCCCCAACCTTCGCCCGAGGCGTCTGTGGTCAGAGTCAGGGAGGGAGGAGGAAGGAAGAATGGAACTCCCCAAAGAAGGTTCTCTCGAACCATCCACCACTGCAAGTCTTGAATCATGGGAGAGGAGACTAGGACCAACTGGTCCAAGTCGTCTACCAGCTGATCCCATTGAGAACGAAGCGTCCACTGAGAGACCCTCATGTGGAGCCGAGCGCGAGGGACTGTTGGGATAGCAGCCGCCATAAGCCCGAGGAGGCAAAGAACTGACCTTGCACTGACCCGCCTGCAGCCGGACAACAGGCTTACCTGAGTCTGGAGTGTGGCTGCCCTGTCCGGTGGCAGGAAGGCCCTGCCTAGGGTCGCGTCCAGTATCGCCCCAATGAACTGGAGCCTCTTGGATGGGATCAGGTGAGACTTGGAATGGTTGATGGTAATACCCAGGCAGGCAAAGACCTGCTGGGTGAAGGAGAGGCAGTGCAGGAGTTCCTCCCTGGACGAGGCCGCCAGGAGCCAATCGTCCAGGTACGGGAAAACCTGTACCCCCCGGGTACACAGGTAGGCTGCCACCACCTCAAGGCACTTGGTAAATACTCGAGGAGCTGAGGAGAGGCCAAATGGAAGTGCCTTGAACTGGCAGTGGTCCCCCTTGAAAGCAAAATGGAGATATTTGAGGTGAGACGGGCAGATAGATATGTGCAGGTAAGCGTCCTGCATATCCAGAGTGCACAGCCACTGGCCCGAGTGCAGGAGGGGCAGGAGGCTCTGCAGTGAGAGCATCCCGAACCTCCTGCACGCCACGAAAATATTCAAGGAACTGAGATCTAGAATAGGTCTTACATCTCCTGTCTTCTTTGGGACCAGGAAGAAGTGGGAATAATAACCCGTGCCTTGCAGGGGAAGGGGAACAGGTTCTATCGCCTCTTTCAGCAAAAGTGCTAAAATTTCTTCCTGGACCAGAAGATGATGTTCCCGAGAGTACGACGACCTTAGGGGGAGGGTGACGAGGTGATTTCTGCAGAAACTCTATTGAGTGTCCTTCTGCGATTAGCTGGAGCACCCATGAATCTGATGTTATCCTCTCCCAGCCCAGAAGGTGGACGGAAAACCTCCCTCCTACCGGTTCCTCCGGGAAGATCGGAGGCTGTGGGAGAGGAAAGGAGTCAGGTGGTGTGTGGCAGCGCCGCAGCTGAAGCTCCCTCTGCTTTTTGGGCGGGGGGCCTTAGCAGTTGGGGGCCCCGACGCTTAGTGGCCATCTTTCCCTGTGGTCTCCCTTTGGGCCGATTCCGTCTGTGAAAGGGACGGTGCTGCGGTTGGTGGGGATGATACACAGAGTCCACAGACTTCAGTGCCGTCCCCTTCTCCTGCAGGTCGGTGATGATGTCCTTGACATCACCCTCGAACAGCACTGAACCCCGGAAGGGCGCTTCCTGGATGGCGGACTGCACTTCTGGGACCAGCCCTGACACTCTGAGCCAAGCATGATGCCGTAGGCCTATTGTGAAAGCTGAGCTCCTACCAGCAGTGTCCACTGCATCGTAGGTCGCATGAAGGATGCGCCAACTGACCGAACGTGCAGAGCGGACAAGGTCAGCCACTTCCTGCTTGACCTGAGAGTCCGGAAGGGAGTACAATTTAGATTCCACCTCACTGAGAATCACCTTCTGGTAATCTCCCATGAGACAGAAATAGTTCAAGGCCCTACTGCCCAGAGTGGAAGTAGCAAAAATCTTCTTGCCATACTGGTCCAGAAGGCGGGATTCCTTTTCAGGTGGAGATGAGCTAAGGTGTTTGGGTTGAGCTGACTGGCCATGGTGGCGCTTAATCACAACTGAGTCAGCTTGAGGGTGGGAGTCTAAATAGTCAACACCCTCGGAGCCTGTTCGACTTCCTGTGTAAGAGGCCAGCCGGCTGTTTCCACATAGTGGCAATAAGGTCGGGCGTGGAGGCTCAATCCAGGGTGGCACCTAAGTGGGAGCTGTCACTGGCAGATCCAGATGCTCAGTGAGTTTTTTACGCTGGGGGTCTGGCTCCAAGGAGTGCCACTTATGTACTTCCTGGATCTTTCGTAGCAACTCCATGAAGGAAGGATCCTCCGGAGGAGACTTCGGAGGAGTCCTTGTCCGGGGCTTAGATGGAGAGCGTGGCTCGTCATCTTGCTCGGAACAACCGTCGGAAGCATCCAAGGTGTCGGAGGAAGAAGAAGATGAGGAAGAGGTAGACTCCCTCTCCTGACGAGGGGGAGGAACGGACCCCTTGGGAAGCCCTTGGGGAAGCGTGTCCTGCCCCTCTCTGGACCCAGAGGGTTTAGCCCTGGTGTTCGGAGGTGGGAAGGGAGTTTGTCGTCGTGGACGTACAGGAACCGGCACCATCGTCAGAACATGACTCTCCACCTCTCTGGTGAGCTGAGCCTTGACCTCAGCCCACCAGGAGGCCAGAGTCTCCTGTAGGTCCACTGGCAGCTGGGGGGGCGGTGGAGGAGGGGGATACGGGTATGGACTATACCCATAAGGTGTGTATCCATAACCTGACAGCGGGAAGCCCAGCGTCGGGTATTGAGGAGCTGGTACTGTGGCGTCGGATATGTTGGCGCCGGGTATGACGGCATCGGGTACCCGGGAACCGGGGGGGCCTGCCAGAGCAGACGGCCCGGCCGGAGGCCCCACGGGCGGTTCTGGAGCACAAGGCCCGGGGGATGGAGGGCCCGGCGTCAGGGCGGCATCCGGGAGCGGGATGTTGCCCAGAGTTGGCAACACCAGCGTCAGAGCTGGCATCCGAAGAGCCGGCGTCCGGGGAGCAGATATGAGATCGGTCGGACCAGCAGGTGCACGGTCTGACGGAGGTGGAACAGGAACCTCAACGTCACCGCGGATGGGGAGGAAATCCGGGTCGGTGTGAAAAGACTCAGGGTCCCTGGAGGGCAGCGAAGGCTGCAGGGAGCCAGTAACGACAGACATTGGGGGTCAGGCGTCGCTCATCCACTGTCGCGGACGTCTGGCGAACGTGTTGCAGCTTAGCGGGATCCGGAGGGGCTGGCGCCTCGACTTAACGGACTATCGCCGGAGACAGGCCGCGATAGAGGGCGGCCTGGTCGGGCGGAATGGGGCGGCAGTGACCGCTGGCGATCGTGGCAACTTATCAACCTTCTCCGTGGGCGCTTGGAGGAGCCAACGCCTGGCTTATCGGAGCCGCCGCACCAGTAGGCCGCGAAACCATGGCTTTACGGGAGCAGAGGCCTTCAAAGCCCAGAGGCACCCGAAGCGGCTCAGTGTGAGCCAAACGGACGGGCCGCCGCCTTACAAGCCTCTGAGGCAGCCGTCTGGAGCAGTCCTCCGGGAGGGGGAATGCTTTTAGTACCACGACTCCCGAGGAAGTCGCGGTGGGAGAGGAGCCCTTGTCCCGGTGCTTTTCTTTGTCCTTTTCCTTCCAATGGCCTTCAGGGGAAGTTGACGCCTGCCGAAGCTTTTTCAATTCTTTCTCCATGGAGCTCATTTTCTTTCTCAAAATATGGGCCTCCAACGACTGCTGCCGCCTTCTGGGTGGCCGCGATAAAACTAAGGCCGTCCTGGCACTTCTCTACCGGATGGTTGGGGCCTAGGCAAAAAAGGCATAGGGAATGGCCGTGCTTGTGCGGGAGTTGGGCACCACACGAGTCGCACTTGTTTTTGTGCTCTGAGGGTGTAGGGGACGATATACACCCCATCTAATATCAGACGGATGATAGGAAAAAATTGAAAATACTCGGTTAAGGCCCGTGGCGCTGAGGGTTGAGGTGCTGACGCCACACTCATACCGCAACCCGGTTCGAACGGACTCGGGTGGCCGGGTCGGTGGGGAGAGGGAGGATCGAACGTCCCAACGGATGCTCTCCTCTCAGGGTGGGAGACCATGAACGACTTGGCTCTGCATCCCTTCAGCAGCTGGTGGAAGCACCGCAACAAGAACGGGTGGAGGCGGCGCCGCCCGCCGGAGCCCGGGGACACGCCGAGCGCATGAGAGGTTGGCGGCGTCAGCACGCCATCTACTCCGGACGCACGCCCCAAGTGCCACGCCTCAGAGGGTAGGGGATCTAGGGAGAAAATGGAAAAACCTCTCGGCAGCCTTAGATGAAAGCGCCCAGGTCCATCCAGACCACCAAGAAGGGAC
The DNA here is from genome assembly GCA_016271365.2 of Neoceratodus forsteri. Classification (NCBI taxonomy): domain Eukaryota; kingdom Metazoa; phylum Chordata; order Ceratodontiformes; family Ceratodontidae; genus Neoceratodus; species Neoceratodus forsteri. The sequence continues at coordinate 378,432,941 of JADMNL010000023.1, read as the reverse complement.
AGACCCACTGTGCAAGGCGAGGGAAGAGGCACTCTAGGGGCAGATCCCACGGAAGGTGGATTGGAGGACATGAGTGGACGGAAGGAGTGGGCACCGGGAGTAGATAGGAGGGATAAAGAAATAAAGTATAAAAAAAAAAAAAAGAAAATGCTCGGTTAAAATACCGACGAAAGAGTCTGACGAGCAGGGAACTTTTCTGCAAGGCGCTAGCATGAGCTAACTGAGGGAAAGAACTGGAAGGCGGGCGTGAGGGACCGCCCCTTTATACCGATGTCTCCTGATGCCGGTAACCCGATGTGGGGCTGGTCCCTCGCCAGAGACTGCTAGCTAGAAATTTTTCCGTGGGGTCCTGCCGACGTCAGTCCTATATGCAATTACCTACTGCAAGAGCCCTCTCGAAGTAAGATGGATTATTCCCAGAGTCACCATTTTGAACTTTGGTTTTAAAAGATGTTTGTGCAGGTAGCTTAAGTTTAGGATGGGCCGCCACTCCCCTGTCTTTTTTGGAGTCAGGAAGTACCTGGAGTACAGGCCTGTGCCCCTGTGTATTGTAGGAATTTCTCTATGGCCCTATAGTAGTAGAGAAGAAACCTCTGCCTCTAGGGCAATGGTTTCGAGATGCTTGCAGGTGGAAAAGATCTGACTCTTAGCTTGGAAATTTCTTGAAGCTGAGAACCAGTCCCTTAGTACTCCAGGACCCACTTGTCTGAGGTAACAGACTTCCAGTCCTGAAGTAGTAGCCAGCCTGCCTCCTACAGGAATGGGAGTCGACCCGGGCTGACACATCATGGTGTCTGCTTGGCAGGCGCCTTAGGCTGAGGAGTGGATGCAGCCCTACTCATCCCACTTCTGCCTCTCCCTCTGAAGAACCCCCCTCTAAGAAAAGGGAAGAGGAGGCCTGTGCTTGGTAGAAAGGCCCATGAAAAGGTATGCCCCTGCCCCTAGCTTGCTGCCTTTGAGGAGCTGCTTGCCTTTCCTTGGCTTGTGCACTCCTGTAGGTAGTCCTATATTCGTCCATCTTCTTCATGTAATTCTCTGTCTGCTCCCCAAACAAAGAATTACCCACCACAGGGAAATCCATGGCCTTAGCCTGAGTATCCTGTGAAAGGCTAGTACATCTGAGCCAAGCCATCCTTCGAAGAGCCACAGACGTAGCCATGACGGGTGATGACTCATCATTGGAGTCCACAGCAGCATGAAATTAGATCTTTGATGCCTCAATCCCATCAGCAGCCACCTCCTCCAACTCCCTGGCCAGCTGGGGGAGGCCTGCTTAGCCAGTGCCAGTAAAGTGTCCCACCTGGACTTCTGGTACCTGGCTGTAGAGGCCATGTAATTAGCCTGCCTAAGTCCCATGGAGGATACCATGTACTGCTTCTTTGCCATGGCATCCAGCTTCCTGGAGTCTTTATCCGGGGGTGTGTGAAGCTCAGCTATGTTAGCCTTATCACAGGCTGCAGCCTGCACAACCCTAACATGGCTGCACTGCGTGGTACAAGTACTCCTTACCTGAGCCTGACAACATGTACCTCTTGTCCATCCTTTTTTTTTAACAATTTGTGTGTCTGTTTCCCAAAGGACTTATAAAGGGGAATAGACAACCTCTTGCACTCTGGGATGTCCACCATTTCAACATAATCAGGCTCCTCTTGTTCCTCAACAGTTTCTTCCAAAGGGAGCTGGAGGATTTCTGCCACTTTTCTGTAAAACATAAAGTGGGAAGGGGACTCAGAAAGCCTGGGAAGGGAAACACCAGAAGGCCTGTCTGGGGAGATGTCCGGTTCAATGGGCTCATCCAGACCTTCCATTCCATCATCATAATCATCACCTTCAAATACAGTTCATAAAAATCTTCAGGGGCATAATCCTGAACTGGATGAACTGACCAAACCGAATGCCTGCCAGAAGGTGCCGGTTCGGTCAGAACCGAATGAAGCGATTCAACAATCCTAATCGCTCGGTGGTCGGAACATGCAATTCTGGATCTGAACTAGACGATTTTTCTTTTCTTTTCCTTTTCGATGAAACTGATCCCTCGGAATCGGCTCTCCTTTTGCCCGAAGTATCGCCCTGATCAGAGGGCACTCCTTCTGGTTCGGCCGAAACTGAACCGGGCTGGCTATCCGGGTCAGCGGACTTCTCGGCCTCCTTCTCCCTAAGCCTGCCCAATCTCTATCTAGTGGATCTAGGGACATTTTTACATATTTGGCAGTCTGAACCGAGGTGGTCAAACCCCAGACAATAAACACAGGTGGTGTGGGGATCAGCCTTAGCAAAGACTTCCCCACACACACTGCAGTGTTGAAACCCAGTGGACCCGGTTTTTCTTTTGGGTTTCTCAGACGTTGCTATCCTATCAAACAAACATATCCTTTACTTGGCAAAAGCCAGAGAAGACCCCCTTATCGGTTTCTAACTGTGTTACAGGTATTTGAAAAACCGCAAGAAACAGTTTTTTAAAACCAATAAGGACCAGTAACTACACACTAAACCTGAAAGAAAAAAAAAACACACACATGATAAATGGTTCAGCCAAACGGTTGAAAGTTCAAAATTACAATTTCCACAAGTATCCTACGGCTAGTACACTACCTATGTTACTTACTGTACCACAGACAGAGATCTGAACTGAAAAGAAATGAAAGGATTGGTAAAACTGACAACTTTAACCGACTGATGAACCGTGAGCAGAGGAGAAATCTCCAGAGCGACTGTTCAGTTAGGTGGAGTAAAGAATCTGATGGTTACACTTTGAAGTGCAGCAGACAGAGGGTTGAACCGAGCTTGAGCTCAACATTCTATGCCCTACGTAGAATTTAACTCTTTCCTCTCCGGAGCAGTTCAAGTGCTGGGGCTAACTGCAGTAAGTCAGAATACAGCAAGACTTCATGTTGTTTGAACAATATAAAATATTATATAGATGGTACCATATACCAATGGGGCTTACTCCCATATCTGAGCCTCTAGGTGACAGGAGGAAGAAGCTGACCTGAGCCACATATTTTGGAGTTGTCCCCAATTAAAGAATTCTAGTGGTGGTGGTGCAGGGAGTGGCATGCGAGGAGGCACTGCAGATACTGATCCCCTGAAGTCCCCAACTCTGTATACTGGGGGATAATAGTAAAACCAGAGGATTTGGCCTGAAGGTTCTGAGATGGTCGTAAGGAGCACTACTGTCTGCACAGCGCCTGATCTTTTTTTTTTATAAACTTTATTTTTCAAAAAAAATACGGAGTAAATTCCATTTATGTTACACAGAAGGACAGATCTTATATTTTCATACATTTGATCAGATAATACTTTAGACAATTAAAAGAAAAAAAGAGTCAGTCATTAGCAAAGGGGGCATGGATTTCCAAGTGGACCACGTTCTCTGGTTACATATTACATTTAAAGCATTGGAAACCAGTCCTGTTGCAGCGCCCACTCCATTTGACTCCAGATTTGCATATATTTATTCATTTGTTCTCTTACTTCATACTGAAGTCTTTCTAGTTTCATTGAGTTCATTAATGAACTTAACCAGCTTGTTACTGAGGGCTTTCACTTGTCATCCGGCATTACTATACTTCTGGGTACTACAACCACCCCCAGTCTATGTAGGTCCAAGTGTATTCGATTTGTGTCTCCCTGTCCCATAGGGAGCCCCAGGAGGTTTTCTATGGAGTCTATCCCCAGGGGTGACCCAGGATTTGTGATGAGGTGTCCAATATACCCTTCCAAAATATCTGATTTTCAGGCAACTCCAAATCATATGAAAGAAGGACCCAGTGTGAATATCACATCTCGGACAAATGTCTGAGGCTTGCGGATCTATTTTTTTGCCAATTCTGGTGTGAAGTAGGCTCGGGTAAAAATATTGTATTGGATAGCCCGAAGTTTATTATTAACTGAACACTTCAGTATGTTTTTCAAAATTTGCACCCAGTCTTCCCCCTGTAAGCCCATCTGGTAACAGATCTTGTTCCCACTTAGCTGTTAGAGTCCCTAATGGATACTAGGTTGCCCCAAGGGCCCCAACAATATCCTGTAACAACTTAAAGGCTTAAAGTCTTGTCTTATCGCCCCATAAATAATTCTTCTAGTGGAGGCGAGTATCTGCCCTTCAACCATCTGGACCTTATTTCCCTTGTAGTCTAGCCCAGCGGAAGAACTTTGATGCCCCGCTGCCAAATTTCTTTGATAATATCCTAAAAGGGATGGCCTCCCTATCTTCCCAAATTTGACCCACCATATATAACCCTTGCTTTTTCCATCTTTTAAGAACCTGGCAGTCTCATACAAAAGTACCAACTCCTGTCTTCAGTAGAGCAACTAGGTCCATATCTGGGGAAAAAGTATGTGAATGTTGGAGTATATGGTGGGCTTCTATCCAGGCCCTAAAGGTAACGTTAAAGCATGGATTAGGGAGCTTGTCGGAACTTCCATCATAAAGGGATCTTACCATAATGCCATGATAAAGAGAGCTTGGCCCAGTGTTCTCAATGCATACCCATCCCGGGCATGTTGACTCTTCCCTCACCAGATCCTGAACATGTGCCAATTGTGCTGCAAGGTAATAATGTTTGACACTGGGTAACCCCAGTCCCCCTTTACCTGCTGGTAACCAGAGAATCTCCTTTATTCTTGCCCTTTTACCCTGCCATAACAATTGTGTTATGGCTCCTTCTAAAGACCTAATATATTTGTTAGGTATGCCTATTGGGAGCGTCTGGAACATGTACAAAAATTGCGGAAAAATACAGGTTACTCACCTGTAACAGGAGTTCTAGGAATGGTATATGTTGTTCATCCACACTCATTGGCAGTATCCTTGCCGCTTTAAATCTTGCCGGAAGGTCTTCAAGCTTGCTCCTCCCACCCACCCGGGTGGTATAACTCTCGGCTCCGCCCCATGACGCCAGATCTGGCCCGCTGGAAGCTCAGGTTGTGCGTCGAGCCGGGGAGAGTCGGGTGGAGTGGGTATGGATGAACAACATATACCATTCCTAGAACTCCTGTTACAGGTGAGTAACCTGTATTTCTAGGGACATGGATATGTTGTTCATCCACACTCATTGGCAGACTCCTAGCAGTTCTCCGGGAGGAGGGAGGCAAGACGCACACACCCCATATACTTACTTGGGAAAGAGACGGAGAACCGAGGCCCCAAAACCAGCATCCCGGCGTGACTCAAGGTCGATGTGGTAGTGGGTAATGAAGGTGTTTGCTGACTTCAGGTAGCAGCCCTGCAGATTTCCTGGATAGGGGCGTCCCTGGGAAGCACACCAGTTGCAGCAGTATGGCGGGTAGAATAGGCTCTTATCCCTCTGGAGGCTCCATGCCCGCTAACTTATAGCAGAGATCTATGCAGGAGGTTACCCACCTGCTTATCGTCCGCTTGGCTGCAGGTCTGCCAGATCGGCTTCAGCGTAGGTGACAAACAGCTGGCGAACCTCTCCCAATTTCAACCGTGCGCTCCTTATAATAAGCGGCGCCCTTCTAGGATCCAGAGTATGGAGCCTATATTCGACCTCCGAGTGTGATTGGGTAGAACACCGGCAGAGTCAACACCTGGTTAAGGTGAAACTCCGACACCACCTTCGGAAGGAATTTCGGTGGGGGCGCAGGACAACCTTGTCCCTGTGGAAGACCAGGTAAGGAGACTCGATGGAAAGCGCCTGGAGCTCTCCCATCCTTCTGGCTGACGTGATAGCCACCAAGAAGGCGGTCTTCCACGACAGGTGAGAGAGAGCACACCTGTGCATAGGTTGAATGGCTTGCCATGAGCTTTGCCAGTACCAGCAGTAGATCCCACGGAGGTGGGGTTCCCGCACTGGAGGAAATGTGATCAAGGCCTTTGGAAAGCCAGACCACCTTCTCCTGTGCACACTGACTGCTTCCCGGCCCGCGCCTGTAAGCAGAGATGGCTGCCAGGTGCACCCTTAGGGTCGACTGACCTAAGCCCTTGACTAGAAAGGGACCATAAATAGTCCAAGATGCTTGCCAAGGAACAGGAGGAAGGGTCCAAGCCCTTGCCTGACACCAAATGGAAAACCTTTTCCATTTGAAGGCATAGCATTTTCTGGTCGACTCCTTACAGGGGCGCCTCAACTACATTGAGGACCTCGTGAAAGCCCAAAGCCTGGAACTCTAGCGCTCAGGAACCAGGCGTCAGGTGCAGGGATTGAAGGTCCGGATGGAACACCTTCCCTGATTGACTGAGAGCAGGTCGGCGAGCTGGAAGCTGCCGCGAGTCCTGGAGCTGAGACTGAGGAGATCTGGGTACCAGAACTGGCGAGGCCAGTCTGGGGCTATCAGAATCACCTGCGCCTTGTCCCTCCTCGCTGTGAGAAGCACCTTGTGGATCAAGGGAAATGGGGAAAAGCGTAAAAAGGCCCGGGTCCATTGCCTCGAAGGCATCCCCTGCAGCGAGCCCTGCTGAGGGGGCGGGCATGGAACAGACTCAGCCGCGTTCTCCATGGAGGCAAACAGGTCCACCTGAGGTGTGCCCCAAAGGAGAACAGATGCTGTACTACCTCCGGCAGGAGACCACTAGTGGGATGCAGCCCTATCCGGCTCAGGGCATCGGCCAGGGTGTTGGAGGCTCCTGCCACGTGAATGGCTAGGAGATCCGCCTCCAGGCTGCGCACAGTGACCAAACGGAGAGCTTCCTTGCATAGAAGCATGGAGTGCGTCCGCCCTGGCGGTTTAGATAGTACATGGTCGTAGTATTGTCCGTCTGGACTCGGACCACTTGACCCGGAGGAGCGGAGCAAAGGCGGTGAGAGCTAGGCGGACCGCTCGGAGCTCCAGCAGGTTGATGTGGCATCGGGACTCCCGCGGGGACCAGAGGCCATGAGCCCGGTGTTCCCCCAGATGGGCACCCCAACCCATCAGAGAGGCATCGGTCGACAGAGAGACCGTCGGCTCGGGGCGGACGAACGGGATGCCCTCCTGCAAATGATCTGGAACGGTCCACCACTGGAGAGCATTCCACATCCCCTGTGTCACCGACACAAGCTGGTCCAAGGGATCGCAGCGTTGTGACCACTGGCTGGCCAGTCCCCACTGAAGGGGACGCATGTTCCAGCGGGCCCAACGGACCACGCTGGTACAGGCCGCCATGAGACCCAGGAGGCGCAGGAAGTCCCGGGCAGGGCGCAATTGCCCAACCAGAAATGATCGGGCAAAGGAGGAAAGAACCTCGGCCCTGTCCGCGGGGCAGCTCTGGCTCGAGAGAGTCGAGCTGCGCCCGATGAATAAAATCACCTGCTTGGCTCGAGTTCCGACTTGGCCTCGTTGATAAGGAGGCCCAGTTGAGAGCAGACCTGGAGGGCCAGATCTCTGGACCACTCCGCCTCCTTCCTGGAGGGAGCTGCTATCAGCCAGTCGTCCAGGTAAGGGTACACCCGGACCCCTCGGCGCCTGCAGGGAATGCTGTCACCACTGCCATGCATTTGGTGAAGACCCTGGGAGCTGGAGACAAGCCGAAGGGCATGGCTTGAATCAAGAGAGATCCTTCTGCTGGAAGCGAAGGAATCTCTGGTGAGACGGACGGATAGGACGTGAAAACGCTGGCCCTGCAAGTCCAGAGAGCAGAACCACACGCCGCGCTCCAAGGATGGTATTATCTGAGCCAGAGTGACCATCCTGAAGGTTTGAGACCTTAGGAACTTGTTTAGGTCGTGTAGGTCGAGAATGGGGCGCCAGCCCCCCGTCCGCTTCGGAACCAGGAAGTACCTGGACACAAACCCTGGGTCTGAAGAGGGTCCACCACCTCTTACCACCTCCTTCTGGAGGAGGAGAGTGATGTCGGCTCGAGGAGCCAGTGAGGCTGGGGATCCCGCCCGAGGCGCATTGCCCTGAAGGGTGGTGCTCGTCGAATTCCAGAGGCAGGCCTCTTCACCACCTCCAAGACCCACCTGTCCGTGGTAACAGCGGACCAGGCGGAACGGAAGTGCGGAGCCGCTCCCCAGGGGACCCAGGGTAAGGTGGCGGGATGAAGCGACACCCCCAGCCCGTCACTGGGCAGGCTTGGAGGAGGGACCGCCGAGGGACCTCCTGGGCCCTTTCCTCCTGCCTCCTGTTAGAGGAAGCCGGCGGCTTGGGTTTGGGATGCTAGGGCCGAGCCTGCTAGCCCTGGCGTTGCTGGGCAGGCGCGCGGGGGCACAGAAGGACAAGGGCTTAGGCTGTGGTTTGCGGCCTTTGTCCTTCTGAGGAAGAGACCGAGTCCAAGGTAGCATTGGACTTCTCGATCCTCTGCAGGTGACCTTCCACCCCAGGGCCGAAGAGGTCAGTCCCAAAAGGAACATCCGCCAACTTGTGCTGGGTATCCGAGTAAAGGTGGATATCCTCAGCCAAGCCCTCGACCATGTAGCCACTCGGCCGCCACCGATCTAGCACATGAGTCCCCTACATCCAAAGCAGTCTGGAGCTGCTGTTTGGCCACTGCCCTGCCCTGGTCCCGCACCTGCTTAACCGTAGTCTGCAGATCGGGCGGGAAGATGAGGATGACCTCATCCAGGGGCCCAACAGGGCATGGGAAAATGTGCCATGAGGAGCCGAACTGGCCTGACGAAGGCGAAGAGGCGCAGCGTAGACTTTTTCGCCCGACATAGTCCAATTTCTTGGACTCCTTGTCAGGAGGTTTGTCCACATCCCTGGCGTTGCGGTGGCGGAAACGCTGTCGGTAACAACCCCTCAGCAGAGGGTGTTCAAACCGGACAAGGAACCGGGGACCGACACTTCCTGGCCATCCTGGCGAGCAGGGCAGGAAGCAGGGCGCTGCCAAAGTTCCAGTGCCGGACCCACTATGGCCTCGGCCACCGGAAGGCCTCCGTCGGAGAATCCCTCGGTCCAGAATCTCCGTGAGGGATACCTGGCCCGCTTGGAAGCGGGTTCGAGCTCCATCCCGGTAGACTCGAGATGAGCGAAGCAGTCCTAGGAAGGACGACGGGCTATCGTCCATTGACTGACCTCCTGAAGACTCCAAGTCCAGTCGCTTGGAGAAGAAGGAGGAATGCGTCTCGGACTCGGAAGAGTCCTCGAAGAGCTGCCTCTGGCCTGAGCCACCCTTCACCTGCCGAGGTCGGTCGGGAGTGAGGTAACTGACAGCCGATGGGGTAAACCCTTGTGGGCCCGAGAATCCTTGGTCGGAGCCCCAATGGTGGCTGTGGGCGGAGGTTCCACGAATCGGTGGAGCAGCTGGTTTGGCGAACAACCGGCCTGGTATAGGCTCCTCGGACAAGTCGAGGGGTTGTGTCGGCGTTCGGTGACAGCCACTTAATGGCGGGGAAGGCGCCGGAGTCGGCTTATCCGGCCAGGAGGAGCTGTTGCAACATAAGGTCCTCGTGCCGTCCGGCCCGTAATTTCGCGAGCCTCCCTCATCCGAGGAGGGAGGCGAGGGCCAGCCAGCAACGCCCAACACACCAGCGGTGCCGAGACCGAGACCGCCATGACGGTGGGAACGGCTGGACAGTGAAGAGGTCCCAGACCGAGACCGTAGTCCCGGAATTTCCGGGTCGGTGCGGGAGGTGTCGGCGGAACCGCACTCCCTTCGCTCGGAAGGTCCATCCGAGGGCTCCGGAACCGGAGGCACAGGCGAGCCCACGGGATCCTCAACTCCTCCCGGGGGAACCGGGGAGAGGGGAATCTCGGCTGCTAAAGGCGACAGCCCGTCCAATGGGTCGAGAAAAATCTCGACTTCATCAGTGGGAGTCTCGGTCAACTGACCTGACGGGGACACCGGGAGGCCAGTGGCCGAAGCCGAGCGGTCGACCGAAGCCGACGGTCGACGGCCCGGGGAGAGGGACCTTTCCCGCTCCCAAGAGCGTCGACGGAGGGACTTACCCTTGTCCCTCTTTTTGGACCGAGAATAAGGTCCAGCAGACGCAGGCCCTTCTCCTTTAGTGGAGAGGGACAGACAAAGCTCCTTAAAGGAAGCCGTGTAGGAAGAACCCAGAGAGAGCGGGATAAATGCCGCGGCCGAGGAAGATACGGCCCGCGCCGCCTCCTCGTCGAGGGCGACCATCCGCTCGAGCTGATCCGCCGAGCCCGCCGCCGCGGACACCGCCGACCGGGCCTCCTTGGACTTCACCGGAGGGAAACGCTTCTCGGGACGGCCCAGTTGCAATCGGGCAGCACGGTCTTCGAGGACGTAGGCCGAGAAAGATGAGCACAGGTCGCAAGCCTGCGGGTCGTGCTCAAGGCCTAAGCAGTAGACACACGTGGAGTGTGGATCCGTCCGAGACATCTTCTGCCCGCATGGGCATCTCCGAAATCCGGGAGTCGATTTGTCCACCGCAGCCGCGAGGGATCGAAGACTGAAGTCTTTTGCAAAATATTATTTTAAATCCATAAGCGGAGAAATAGGAACCTAGTCGCAAACGCAGAGCGTTAAGGAGGGAACCTGAGCTTCCAAGCGGTAAGGAAGATCTGGCGTCATGGGGCGGAGCCGAGAGTTATACCACCCGGGTGGGTGGGAGGAGCAAGCTTGAAGACCTTCCGGCAAGATTTAAAGCGGCAAGGATACTGCCAATGAGTGTGGATGAACAACATATCCATGTCCCTAGAAACACTCATTTTTACTGGATTCACCCGCCCAATTACTGACAAAGGTAGGGCCCTCCAATTAATGCATTGTTATTTTATTTTTCTGTCACTGGCAGGAGATTAGTTCTAGCCATAATAGATAGTTTGGCCGTTAGATTTACCCCTAAATATTTGATTGAGGGGGAGGGGGACACCAACACCTCACCTAAGGCCAAAGAGGCCTTAATCTTCCCCACTGGCATCCATTCACATTTTGACCAGTTTATCTTGTGGCCAGACATAGGCCAATATATTTGAAAAATAATAAGTACAGCTGGCATTGCCTTAGCAGGATTTTTAAGAAAGAGGAGAATATCATCTGCGAGTAGTGATATCACGTTGTTCTCCCCCTTCCAGCTCAATCCTTCAATCCGCCCCTCCCGTCTAATTGCTTCTGCTAGTGCCTCAATTGTAAAGACATATAAAGCCTGTATTCAACCCATAATTCCCTCCCCAAACCCAAACTTACGCAAGACTGCCATCATAAATGGCCATTCGACCCGGTTGAAGGCTTTTTCTGCATCTAGTGCTAATAAGCCTCATTCTCCTTTCCCTTTCCACACGCATTATATTAATTGTTCTCCTTAAGTTGTGTTTGGCTTGTCGTCCCTTCACAAAACCCCTTGGTCCATATGTACCAGTTTTGGGAGATACTGCTCTAATCTGGAGGCCAGTATCTTTGTTATAATTTTGTACGGAATTGAGCAAGGAAATTGGTTGATAAGATCCACATTTAGTGGGGTCTTTTCCTGGTTTGGGTATAACCGTAATTGTAGCCAATAGGAGAGAAGGGGGAAGCACCTCCATATCCAGAGTTTCCTTGATCATCCAGTACGTAAGAGGACCCAGGGAATCCCACAGGAGTTTATAAAATTCTACTAGTAGTCCATCCGGTCCAGGTGCCTTGCCTCTCTTGGCTTTCCACACTGCCCCTCTGACCTCCGTAAGTAAAAGTGGTAAGTCCACAGTCTCCCCTTTCCCGTGTGTTAAGTAAGGATAATTGAATTGTATCCAAAAAGGTGTCCATATTGACCCCGCTGGAAATTCAACTGTATATAGGGAAGAATAAAATATTTTAAAGGCATTATTTATTTCTTGTTGGTTATATGTAAGATTCCCAGGGGTATTTTCTATTGAGAGAATCGATCTTTCTGCCCTCCTACCCTTAATTAGACTTGCTAACCACTTCCCCCCTCTATCACCATCAAAGTAATTTTGTGATTTAGTAATTATTAAATTATGTTCTATTCTCCGAGAAGTTAGTTGGGATAATTGTCCTTTTAAGATCCTTAGTTTTTTTTAGGGGTTTGAGGTGAGTGAGCTCTCATGTTTCTCCTCTCCAACTCTATTATATTTCCTCAGGGTTTGCCTCCTCCCTGGTCATAGTCCTTTTTTTTTTTTTTTTAAAGCAGCATATGAAATAGTTTCGCTCCGAATAAAAACCTTGAGGCATTCCCATACATTTTCTATACTTGTATCTTCTGGGGGATTTAACCTTACATATTCCTCTATTTTATCTTTAATTTGGGTTAAGTATTGACAGTCTAACAAAAGGGCTGGGTCCATCCTCCACTGAGCCTCCACATGGCGGCCTTCCGGCAAGGAGAGGGTTACTCTAAGTGGGGCATGATCCGACACAACCATCTGTCCATAGGAGGCCTCTATAACCTCCCAAAAGCTCAGAGGAAGGAACATGTAGTCCAGTCTAGTGTATCGCCATGTGTGTGTGAATAAAGCAGAATATTCCTATTCCCGGGTGACAGTGTCTCCATACCTCCCCACAAGGCCCTACTCTGCACTGATGTTTAAGGGCGCTGTACTTGGGGGGTCCCATTTTCCCTCTTGAGTGGTCTAGACTTGGGTCTAGGTATGTACTGAAATCCCCACTAAGATAATCTTATCAGGATATGGGCCCAACTCACTCCCAGCCAAGTAAAGAAATCTGGGAATTGAAACTGGTCCATAAACTGAGCCCACTGAGCCTCATGGACCCCACCTTCACTTCCGCCAACACGTATCTACCCTGGGGTCAGAGACTGAGTGAAACTGGGCAAATCAAATGGCCATCCCTCTCGCCTTAGAGGTAAAGGGCCACCAAAAGATCCACCACGACTCCGCTAATCGTAGAGCCTCTTGTTTATTCATATGAATTTCCTGCAAAAATTAATACCCCCTTCATTTTATAATTAGCGATCAAACTTTTTCCTTTTAACCACTGTCTTAAGTCCATTAACACTGCATGACAAAAAGCTTATCCGATCCATAACTTCTCCATATTTGCTATACCTTCATCCGTCTGCTGAGTACTAAGTTTGTGATACATAACTCTGTTTAATAAGGTAACTGTAAACCCAACATCCCTCTGGTCCCACCCCCAAGTTAACCAAACTTTCATGTCATAACTATCGTAACATCCCTCCAACAGGAGGGATTGTACTAAATACAACTCCCCCAATATACATTACACTGCTTTTCATGGATTGAGCTAGTAATCCACCAGTTTCACCTTTTTTTTTTTTTTTATACAATGTAGGAGAGGTTAAAACCCTATCCCCTCCATCCATTTATCCAACAGGTACTAGAAACAGGTATTGGGTACCATACAGGTAGGAAATTGAAATGAAAAGGAAACAAATAAACAGATAAGAAAACAAAAAGGAAAAAAAAAGTGCTAAATGGGAAAAGAATACTCCACCCCCTAAATTATGCACGCCCATGGGATCCCACACCTAGTGGTCCCTCCTCAACTGAGTTACCAGAGGAGAGACTAACCATCTAAAGGCTTAGAACAGATTAAACTAGTAGTGCTGTAACGACCCCATTTAATATAAGAGGGATCCTCCCAGCCACCTGATGTTGATACTTCTTTTCCTGTTGTAAGTCACCTAGGGCTTAGGAGGAGAAAGGCCCACTCTGAGGCCCTCAATTTGAACATACAGTTAATCCTTCATCCTCCATTCTGAGCACGCATGCAATGTGTTCCCCTTCATTAGGTTATCTGAAAGAGCAAAGCATATAGGTCTGCTCCCAAGAACCTAACTCTTAAGAAAAGACAAAAGCAGAAAAATTACCCTGTACTTTACTTTTACTATGAGATTGGCGATTATGACGAAAATCCCAGTCGCACCCTTACACTGAAGGTCCCTTGTATATCCTGGATGTAGACCCTGGAAGAGGCCATCAGCCATATTCCTATTAAGCCCTTAGAGATAACTGCCAGAGCATATCCCTATTGATCCCCACCCGAGTCGCCTTGCTCGGGTTAACATCTCCTTTGTACCACCCTCCTCTCCCAACCAGGCCCACTCTCATTACCAAGGCGTATACCTCCATGCAATACCTGAAACAAGCCGTCTTACAGCTTTTTACTTATTACATTCCATTTTTATTTACTTTTTCATCTACTGAGTCATCTTTATAAAATTCGTTCTACTTTAAGTGCTATATAGTCTCGTATAGTCCATAATCCTGGCCCAAAAAGTTGGCAACTAAACCACTGGATATCAGGAGCGATATTCAGTAAGAGACCTGGAAGGAGCCATACCCACAGTCTCAGGATCCAGCCATGATAGGCCACCGGTCAGTGTTGCGGATCGGAGAACCTAAAGAAAGAAAAGGTTTAGCTAGCTCCCCCAGGTCTCAAAGCTTTAAGTCCCATTATTCAAGCCTTTACTTCTGTACTCCACTATTACAAGAAGCCTCAAAAAGTTATTTACCCTGACCATCTCATTGCCTTCTCTCTTCCTCCAGCTCCCCCACATATGCCAGAGCCACCACCGGAGATAAGAATGAGCGTGGATTCATACCCTGAGGCCGCACAATCAATCGGGCCGGGTAAACAAGGGAGAACTGACAATTCAGGGCGCAATTTTCTTTTAACTTCTGCAAACGCCTGCCTTTGCTGTTGGAGTTGATATGAATAATCTGGAAAAATGCTCACCTGGGTCTGCTGCACCATCAAAGGGCCTTGGTTCCTAGCGCTTTCCAAAACTTTTTGATGATCCTGGTACCGGAGGACTTTCACGATTACATGACAGGGCCACTGATCTGGAGAAGGTTTGGCCCCTGGAGATCTATGAGCCCATTGAATCTCCAGCTGTGCCTCGAGTGGAAGGTTCAATGCTTGCCTCAGCCAAGACTGGACGTATGCAGCACAATCGTGCTCCTCCACGGATTCAGGTAGGCCGATGATCCGGACGTTACAACGACTTTCCCGGTTCTCATGATCGTCGATACTCTGTTTCAGCTTCTCAATTTCTTTCAAAGCATTTTGCAAATCTATGTGCATGGTGTTGCTAGTGTCTTGTTGAGAGCTCACATGGGCCTCCAGCTCTCCTAATCTTATTTCATGGGCATCAACAGTTTCAGACACCGTATTAACAGTCTGCTGAATATTCTGTAGCTGGGAAGTCACATTCTCAAAGCCCGTTTCCATTCAGGTCCACAGATCATGTTTGAGGTCTTGAATTAATCTCTTGATTGATTGGTAATGTTCTGTCACTTCTTTACCGGTTTCCGCCCGCCGAGGGACCGAGTTAGTAGAGGAGTCCTCAGGCAAGTCCCGGTGCTTCATTGGTGTAGAAGAATGAGGTAGGCCCCCTCCAGACATCTGGGTTCTTGGCTTGTTAAAAGATAGTTTTGCCATTTTTTTTTTGTGGTTTAGTAGTATTAGGCATCTGATCTCCTAGAGTCTTTTACTTATTAATAAAAAAGTACGGATTTTAATGTGAGATGGAGGGGATATTCGGTGGATTAAGCCAGAGCTCTAGGTTTAAGCTTCCATACTGCTCTGTAGCTAGGCCACGCACTCTCAGCGCCTGATCTTATCCAAGTAGCGACAACCACTTCCCCCTCCCACATAGCAATGGGTGAGAAGTATAGCCAAGCTGGCTGCTAAATAAGTGATGATCAGATTTTGCATTTAACCGTCTAGAATTATTCCACCAGATATGGACTCCCCCCAACTTTGTTTATCCTCCTCAGTGACAGGCGGAGCCTCCTTTCACCTTTCCGCCAATGTGCCTAGTTCCCATCTGGCTGAGACTTTCCCCACCCATCCTCCCGGGATCATCAGCCCACATGCGACTCACCACTGTGCTGTCCCCCCCACCGGTATGCCTTCAGCTCCACGGCATTTCTTCCCAGCACTGATCTGGCCACCAGACTGGAGGTACTGCCCAGAAGGTGGTGGCTCGAGTCCAGTGTGAGCCAGCAGAGGATTCATCCTTCTCCCTGCCCCCCCCTGGAGCGTATACTGGGCCAGACTGCCGGTGAGGCCTGACACAGCTAACCTGTGGACACGCTCTAATGGTCCCTACCACTCGTGCACCTCCCTGCACCACCAACTGTGGTCATCCCGGTGGTGGTAAAGTAGTGGGATGTGACACCCTCCCTCTTCGGAGGACAGCTTTTGTGTGATGCTTGATCCCCCACCCAAGGGTCCTCTGAAGGCTCTAGCTCCTTCCCAAACCTGGGTTATGCCACCCACCCCAAAAGAATATTTATTTATTTTTATTTATGTCTTTGGTAACCAGGTAGGTGCACTGATCCAGAGGACCGTTTTCAGTCATGACCCGGGCCACTATAGTGGCAGAGAAACAGCAGATGTACAAATAGTCCATATAACACATAGTACAAAAATGCACACCCTGGTGGGGTGGCAGAAACAAAGGTACACAAGAGATTTGGAATAGTATAAAGACATAAGCAATGAGCACACAATAAAAGCTCTTGGTACAGATTATATATAACAGTATAAAATACAGTAGAATAACAGTATAAAATACAGTGGCACAGGTACCTTACAGTTAGTGCAGCTATACAGGTAACACACAAGATGGTATTTAATTACAGGGATTTATGATTTGACATAGTAATGTAACAATCCGTTTCGATATCAGAGAGTGTGACAAAAGGAGACATTTGTTGTAGGAAAAGAAGAAAAATAAAAGGAAACAGGGCTAGTCAAGAGGTGTGAGGGGTTAGGAAGGATGATCCGTAATGTAACTGCAGGTAGATCACATTTATATTGTGATTTAAGGAAAATGTGGGGGAGAAGGGTATAGCTAGAGTGTCATGGGGGTGGGGGCAGAGTTTGGCATAGTCAGCTGAGAGGGAAGGACAGGGGTGAGGAAAGATGGACAGGCATAAGAAGAGGAGATAAGTGCTACTAGTTTGGAAGGGCAGAGCTGGTAGCAGGCTTTAGCATCCTTGCACAGGGCAGGGACAGGCTGCAGCCATAAGGAGCCAGGTTTTGTTTAAAAACATGACAGGTGGCAGAGGGAGCTTGTTTCACAGGGAGAGGGCTGTGATCAAGAAAGCTCGAGTTCCCATGGTAGTGGTGACATGGTGTACTTCAAGCGGGGGTTGTTTAAGCCCTGAGGTTCCTTGAGACCACAATATTAGTAAACAAGAAATTTTCTACAACGGATAACACAGCGCAGTAAACAAGTTGCGAACTATCCTGTTTAAAACACAAACAAAAACCTACTGCAGCCATTTCACTGTATTTACCTACATGATTTACAATCAGGACTACAAAGGTAAGATCTCCTGGAATGATTAAATCGTTTATTTATTAAAACTGACTTCCCTCAAAGACTTGGTGTTTCAGCACATGCACTTATGCACCTTCACTTCTACTGTGTTTGATTTATGTCTGCTTTGATGTTCCACATGGCGTGGAAACAGAAATGCATTCCCTTACATAGTCAGTCTACTCAGCATTTTTGGTTCCAGCAAAGAGGTGCAACCATAGTTGTCTGCCAGGGTAGGTAAACATGCCTCTGGGTCAAGTAAAGCAGTGCTGACATGCCCCAAAGGGTAAGGCGAGATGCAGTACTGGCCCTACTGGTCCAGGGCCCTTGTTGAAAACTCTCTAGGTGGTGGGGGTATAATGACAGCTGATGAGCCCAAGAAACAATCCACATCCTTACTGATGCCTGCTCAGGGCTGCCTGTTCCATTAAAATGCAAGTTACTTACTAGTTCTTGCACAACTCCTGAACCAATAATAAAAAAATCAGTGAGGACAATAAGATGCACAGAATTTTAGACACAAAATATTTAGAAAACCCGGCAGAAAGACAGACAAAAATGGGACGAAGTAAGGTCATGATATTGGGCACCGCAAGCTTATTGTGGTGGGGTTACCCTTCTCTACAGACCAGTTCAGACTGCACTATGACCGGCTCTGCTAGATGCATTCACTGCCGCCAGGAAACCCCCTATAGCAGTGAAGAGCAGAAATGCAATAAAACTTTGAGCAACAGAACTGATCAAAACTCTAGATTATGAAAAAAATGTCATGCCTATACTCTGCTCCTTTTATATGCATGTGCCAATTTTCTGTGTGGTGCTCTTGGCAAGGTGCTTGGACACCTTCTGGTCCTTTCGCTGTACACAGCCCTTTATATTATGCTTTTTACACAAATAATTTTTGCATTTAAGGTGATAGTGTTAGTGTGATCAGTGTAACTGGGCACTATTTTGGACTTCTGGCTTGGTTAGACCACACCTGGAGTACTGTGTTCTATTCTTGTCACCACAGTACAAAATGAACACAGAATATTTTGAGAGTGTAAAGCACTGGGCCACCAAACCAATTGGCAGCCGATGGGGCAAAAGCTACAAGGAAAGACTTTATACACAGGTTACTCACCTGTAACAGTAGTTCTAGCAGTAGTATATGTTGTTCATCCACACTTGGCAGTGTCGTTTCCCCTTTAAGATGCGCCGCAAAGTATTCAAGCTGGCTCCTCCCACTCACCTGGGTGGTATATCTCTTGGCTCCACCCCATGATGCCAGATCTTGCCCGCTTGAAGCAGAGGTTGTGCGCTTGAGCCAGGGGAGGTCTGTGTGGATGAACAACATATATCACTCTAGAAAGTACATTTACGTAAGAACTTACCGTAGCAGTAGATTTTTGAGGGGTATCTCATGCAGCAGGTAATACACTTGGGTCATCACCAGAGGGTGCTGTGGTGCACGGCAGCTCTTCTAGCAGTCTTTTCAGGGGCCACCCACACATTACATCATCTTCCTGTTTCCTATATAGAGTGGGCGGTCCCTGGTATCCTCAGTTCCCCCGCTGGATTCAGCTCGCCAAGCAAGGACCGAGGGAGAGCCGAGGTACCAGAGGTATCTCATCCCATAAATAATTGGATCAGAAGTTGTTCTCCTAGAGGAAGAAGGGATGGAGGAGGGATTGTACCTGCTGCAAGAGATACCCCTCAAAGATCTACTGTTATGGTAAGTTTTTATGTAACTGTACTATTTTCCACGGGATGACCTCTTGCAGCAGGTAATACACTTGGGATGATTCCCAAGCAGTAATCCCAAGAAGGGTGGAATTATGACAGAAGGTCTTGTAGGACAGCTTGTCCAAAGGCCGCCCCACGCCGCGAAGCAACGGCCCGCTGTAGTGCTCAGTGAAGGCATGTATCAGGACCATGACTGGCGCTTGTGCAGATATTCAGGATAGAAGCCACCCTGAAGCAGGCTGCTGTGGTGGCCATATCTCTGGTAGAATGGGCTTGACAGGCCCTGTAATAGTTTGTTATATTTCTTATAGCAAAAGACAATACAGTGTGCTAGTCAACTGGAGAGGGTCCATTTAGTGACCAGGACACCTTCCTGGTTGAGGCAAAGGTGACAAAAGTTGAGAGGTCTTTCTAATCGATTTGGTATGATTAGAATATTATCATAATATACGATGGACATCTAGGGTATTGTAGGAGGTATTCACCCTGATTGAGTGTTCAGGTAATACACTGGCATCTCTATGGACTGATTTAAGGTGTGTTCTGAGACCACCTTAGGTAAAAGAAGGATTTATCCGAAGTGCTACTCTGTCTGTGAAAAATTAAATAAGCCTCTTTACACATGAGGGCATGAAGCTCGAAGGTACGCCGAGACAAAGTGATGGCCACTAGAAATGTCATCCGAGAAAGAAAATGGAGGTCACAAGTGGCCACCGGTTCAAAAGGTTCAAGGGTCAGTTTTTCTAAAAGAAAAGTCAGAACCCATGGAGGTGTGGGTCGTCTAATGGGAGGTTTGATATTTAACATTCCTCTTAGAAACATTCTGGCTAGATGATATTGATACAGTAATCTTCCATCCAGGGGTTCATGGAAGGCCAAAATAGAGGCCAAATGGACCTTAACAGAGGAATAGCTCAATCCTATATTGGCAAGTGAGGCCAGGTAATCCAGGACAGTAGTCAGCAGACATTAGTAGGGGTCAGACTATCTGGGAAGCGCCTAAATGTAAAAGCGCTTCCATTTAGCACCATAAGTTTCCCTGGTTGCTGGTTTAGGTGAGGCTAATAGAATATTGGCCACAGGTGAGGAGACCTTGAGATGGGCTATGAAAGCATCTTCAGGAGCCAAGCGTGAAGGTGTAGTGATCCCATGTTGGGATGAAGGATGGTTTCTGAGTCTGAGTCAACAGGTCTGGCCTGACTGGTAATGGAATGGGTTCCGCTACTGAGAATTGTTGAAGTAGGAAACCACACCTATCTAGGCCACAGAGGGCTATGAGTATCATGGTGGCAGGTTCAAGTTGTAATTTCAACAGAGTCTGTTGTACGAAGTGGGACCGGGGGCATATAAGAAGAGCCCTGATCATGGTTGGGACAGAGCATCTGTACACTGTCCCTTTTGCTCGGGATAATGGAATAGTACCTGGGGAAACGGTGATTGATGGGGAGGCAAATAGGTCCAGATGGGGGCTCCTACAAGTGAAAGATTCTCTGAAGAACTTTTGATGAAGTGTCCATTCGTGTGTGTAGAGGACTGGCAACTGAGAACGTCGGCCAGGGTATTGTGGCGTCCCGATAGATGGACGGCTGTTAATGACAGGTGTTGCTGTACTGCTTCCTGCCAAACCGTCATCGCCTCTCTGCACAGAATGCGGGACTTCATACCTCCTTGTTTGGTGAGGTTCTGTACCACTGAGGTGTTGCCTGATTGGATCAGCAGAGGTCCTGGGGAATGGTGGGTCTGAAAAGCCTACAGGGCAAGGTGGACCACCCTCATTTCCAGGAGATTTATATGAGGGAGAGTGGAGGATTGGAACCACCTGCCCTGTGTCCAGTCAGAACCCAGGTGCGCACCCCACCCTTCTAGAGAAGCATCCGTGGTCGATGTCTGCTGGAGTGGGAAGACTGGAATGGCATGCCTTGAGAGAGGTTGGCCTGGTGGGTCCACCAAGACAGGGCCGACCGCAGAGTGGGAGTGATTCTGACTTTGTCTTTGAAGTCTCTGGTTCTTTGACACCATTGGTTTTGGAGAGTCAACTGGACTGGTCTCATATATAGATGGGCAATGGCAGCAACCATGTGCCCTAGAAGGCATAAATGTTGTCTGGCTGGGATAACTTTTTGAGTTTGTATCTGGGAAGCCAGAGATAGAAGCTTGTCTTGTCGTGCGGCAGGGAGGTAAGCCCTAGTGGAGGTGGTATCTAGGACCGCTCCTATATACTGGAGCGACTGGGTTGGAGTTGGGCTGGACTTTGCCCAGCTGACTGTAATCCCTACGGAGTGAAACAGAGTAAGGGTTGCTTGAAGGGAGGAAAGCAGAGAAGTTCTCAACTTCGCATTTATGAGCCAGTCATCCAGATATGGGAAGACAAAGTGTCCTTCCCATCGCAGGGATGCCGCCACTACTGCTAGGCACTTGGTAAACACTCTCGGGGTGGATGAAAGGCCGAATGGGAGAACCACCGTTGGTTGGCGTGGGTGGATGGGGATATGTAGGTAGGCATCTTTCAAGTCTAATGCACATAGCCAATCCCCTTGTTTTAACATCGGCATTACAGATGTTGAGGGGACCATCTAGAACCATTTGTATTGAATGTGTAGATTCAGTTGTCTGAGGTCTAGTATAGGTCTGAGAGCTCCAGTTTGTCTGGGTACCAGGAAGAAGTGGGAATAAAATCCCTGTTGGTGCTCTGACAGAGGGACTGGATAGAAGAGCACTGAGTTCCTCCTGGAGAATAGGAATCGCTCGGGATGGTAACAGACAGAGCGGGGTGGGGTGGAGAGATGAGAGAAGGCATGGAGGTGAGTTCCAGCGCATGACCCTCAATGATCTGAAGTACCCATTTGGCCATAGTGATCGCTAGCCAGGCCTTTAAATGAGGCAAAGACCTCCATGGCTTCTGAAATGGTCTAGGAAGCCTGGGCAATGCCCCAGTTGGTCACTGGGAAGCGGGCTGGCTGTTCCGCCTGGAGGGTGAGAGCAGGAGCCCTTGGTGGCAGAAGTGGCGGTCCTGGAAGAGGGCTGGGAACGACCACAGGATCCGCTTCTGTATGAGCCTCTGTATTTACCACCTCTCTTTGTATGAAAGGAGGACTGGGGAACGGTACGATGGTTTTGAGGTGTGGTACATGCCATGTACTGTACATGGGGTCCGTCCTGAAGACTGGAGATCATCTAACAGTGTTTGGGTACCTGGACCAAAAAGCTTGGACCCATTAACGGGGGCATTAACAACTTTATGTTGCACATCTGTAGTGAATCCTGAGACGCAAAGCCAGGCATGGCGTCGCAAGGGTAATCCCTGTAGCTGGCATATGGGCCGAAGTTCACTGCCCCTCATAACCTGAACGGCTAGGTGTCAGGATATGGAATTGCCAGTAGATACAGTAGCCAACACTTGATCCTGCTCCTGAGAAGGAGGGAGTTTATTGACTCGCTTCTATAGCAGAGGACCAGAGAGTACGTTGATATTTGACCATGTGTCCCATATAGTTTAGAATCTTAAGATTCCTGGTACCTCCTTGGAACACCTTTTCCCTAGGTAATCAATCCTATGGGAGTCCTTATAAGGGGTAAGGAGCTCATGTGTTTGGGTCTTTTAGTATGATCATGAGCCGCAGTGATCACTACCGAATCTGCTTCAGGGTAGTTTAAAGAAAAGTATGATCAAGAGTAGCCTGATAAAGGCAATCCGCTTTCCTAGAATGGCCGGACAGCCGAAGGCTGATTCCAGGCTGCTACCATAGCGTTTTGGTAGGTTTGTATAAGTGGGGGTACTACTAGTATGGGCTCCTCTGGCAGTTCTAAAGAGTCTGCCATGTCCTTACTTTGTTTATCATGTTCAGTAGTTGAAAACCCCATGACCTGTTGAATTTGAACCACCATCTCATGAAAAGATGGGTCATCTGGAGGAGAGGCAGCCGCCTGGTGGGAGAGGTCCTCGTTTAATGAGGAAATAGTGGAAAGAGGGGACTGGGGATGGGAATCCAGGTCCGGTAAGTCCGCATCTTCAAAATCTCCGGTGAAATCTGCCAGAAATTCAGCCTCATCTGATAGGTAATCATCTTTGTAGGAGGGAGGTGACCAGGCTGGAGAAGGGTCCCTGTCCCCTGGAAGCATTTAGCGGAGGGTAGGAGAACGGGAAGAACTCGGCTGCCCTGAGCGGGAGGTTGAGACTGCCTAATGGCTTGTAGAACCTGCTGTATCACTGTGGCCATGTCCACTGAGGGACGGGCGGTAGGGAGAGGGGGTTTATGAGAAACTAGGGGAATCATGGAGGGGATAGGACATGAGGCATATGCAGGTCTAGCACCAGGGTGCTAGCCCCTATGAGAGAAAGACTGTGAAGAAGGTGGGGCAGTATCCATTGCAAAAGCAACAGGCTTCCCCATGGAGGCATGACCCATCGTCGATGGGGCAGCAAGGGAAGCAGTATTAGAATTTTTTTTTTCTTCTACTTATTCTTTATCCACTCCTACTGTTCCTTCCAACCACCACTCCTTCCGTCCTACAAGGAGTGATGACCTCCCAACCTTTACCGACCAGCTTGGTCTGCCCCTAGAGTGCCATACTGCCACTGGGGCCCTTGATGGCCCGGATTACCCCCCGGGCGGGGCGAGGAGAGAACCCCCCCTTTACCCCTTTCGCGGCGAGCTGCACGCTGGGGGTCTGCCCCTGGTTGGTGGGGTGGTGAGACCGCCCCGAGGACTTCATCTAGGTGACTGGAGGGCATTTCTCCAAGTAGTGTTAGTTTCCTTAACCTCGCCCCTGAGACGCCGGCAGAGAGTCTGCGTGCTGACGCACGCTCCTCTCAAGCGCCCAACGACGTCCCCCCTCCCCGGCTCCGGAAGATGAAGCCACCGAGCCCCTCGAGAGTCGGTGCATCCACCGACCTTCTCAGGATGTCGGGTGCTCCAAAGCGCCCCTGGCATCCCACCCAAGGGAGGACAGCATCCGTTAGGACACTCCATCCTCCCTCCCCATGCCGACCTGAGTCCGTTCCCGAACCACGGTGGCTGGTGTAGTGCGAGGTGTGGCGTCCAGCGCCTCAACCCTCAGCGCCACCGGGCCGGCTCAGTATTAGAATGTTTAAATGAAGACATCGACGGGGAACGATCCCTCATTGAAGCGTCGATGGAACCCTCATAGGGATCATCAGGAACTGCCAAAAGAGTGCTAGAAAGTGCCACTGATGAGAGGGGAAAAAAACACCGACGAAGAGGCAGTTTTGGAGGGCATCAACGGTGGAGCACCTGTGATGGTGGCCATCAACGAACGTTTGCCCAAGGCAGAGAAGGCTGGCTTCTCCTTCTCACGTTTATGCTTCTTGTGTGAAGCTGAGGAAGGGGGTCCTTGGGACGGGCCTCCTGTTTCTCCAGTAGCGACAATTCTGCTCCATAAGGTAGGGTTCTATCTCCTGCAGCCATCATTGATGGGTTGCCTGGTTGAATTCCTGGCAATGAAAGCAGGACATGGTGTCGTGTGTGGGTCCCAGACACCGAACACAAACAGTGTGGTTGTCAAAGCGGTAGATCTTTTGTACTGCAGTGACAGGAGCGAAACAGCGCTGACTTGCTTGTAGATTCTTTGGACATTCGTCGATATAGGCAGTAAAACGGAAGAATTCCACTTCTAGCTCAAGTTCTTGTCGATAACTGCTGCTCTCTGCACTAGCTGCGAGCTAAAGACGGCGGGAAAATGAACCGAAGATACCAGGGACCGCTCACTCTTATACAGGAAACAGGAAGATGATGTCATGTGTGGGCGGCCCCTGGAAAAGTCTGTTAGAAGAGATACCGTGCACCACAGTGCCCTTTGGCGAGGACTCAAAGTGTATTACCTGCTGCAAGAGATCACCCCGTGGAAGATCTACTGTTACGGGTGGGCAACCTGTGTTTCCAGGGACGTGGATATGTTGTTCTATTCACACTTGTTGGCAGACTCCTAGCAGTTCTCCGGGAGGAGGGAGGCAAGGCGCACACCCCCTATTTAGGGAGCAGAGATTGGAGAACTGAGACCTCAAAACCAGCATCCCGGCCTGACTTGAGGTCAATGTTGTAATGGGAAATGAAGGTGTGTGCTGACTTTCAGGTAGCAGCCCTGCAGGTTTCCTGGATAGGGACGTCCCTAGAAGCAGCCACCGGCGTGGTGGTATGATGGCTGGAATGAGCCCTGAGCCTCCGGAAGGCTACCTATCCACCAACCTATAGCAGAGATCAATGCAGTAAGTGATCCACCTGCCAATCGCCTGCTTAGAACACAGAATTTGACTGCAGATAAGGGACTGCTTGGCCCACCGAGTCTGCCCATTTCCCTACTCTGATGGATAAGCTGCAGATTCTAGTTAATCAACAGCTTACTTCCTCCTACCCCCCACTAGAATTGCCTTACGCCTGTCTCGAGCATTCTTGAATTCTCCCACTGTTCCTGACTCCACAACCTCCTCAGGAAGGCTGTTCCATGCATCCACAATCCTCTGTGCGAAAAAATATTTTCTAACATTACCTCTGAGCCATTCCCCCTCTATCTTCAAATTGTGCCCCCTTGTTCTTGCACATCTCTTCTACTGAAAGATACTACCCTCTTGTACTTTGTTAATTCCCTTGAGATACTTGAAAGTTTCTATCATGTCCCCCCTCTCCCTCCTTTCCTCAAGGGTATACATATTGATCTGCTTTAATCTCTCCTCGTATGTCTTCTGGTGCAAACCCTACACCATTTTGGTTGCCCTCCTCTGAACAGCCTCCACTCTGTCTACATCTTTGCAGAGATGGGGTCTCCAGAATTGCATGCAGTACTCCAGATGGGGTCTCACTGTCTGTCTGTACAGAGGAATAACAATTTCCTGTTTTCTACTGTTGATGCCTCTCCCTATGCATCCCAGTATCCCCCCAGCCCTCCTTACTGCCTTCTCACATTGCTTGCCCACCTTTAGGTCATCTGATATAATTACTCCTAGGTCTCTTTCGATTTTTTGTTATTAACTCACCCCCCATTGTGTACTCTTCCCCTGGGTTTTTGTTTCCCAGATGCATTACCTTGCACTTCTTTGCACTGAATCTGAGCTGCCACATATTTGACCATTCCTCCAACCTTTCCAAGTCCCTTTTCATTCTTTCCACTCCACCTTCTGTATCAACCCTGTGCAATCTGTGTCATCTACAGGCAGACATGCACTCACCTTCCGATTGCTCTCAATACAAAGACAGCAAGGGACTGGTCCCAGTACCAGGCCTCACACCAAAGCCCTTCCTTTCTTACTGGACCCGTTTACTTCACCCTGCGTCCTGTTGTCCAGCCAGTTTTTATCAGGCACCCACCTTGGGACCCATTCCAAGGCTGGCTAACTTGTATGCTAATCTTTGTGTGAGACAGTGTCAAATGCCTTGCTAAAATCTAGGTAGGCCATATCCACAGCTCCTCCCTGGTCTACTACTTTGGTCACCCAGTCAAAGAAATCTATTAGGTTTGTCTGACATGACCTTCCTGCTGTGAAACCATGCTGCCTGGTCCTGTGCCCACTAGCCTCTTAACTGGTCTGTAGTTTCCTGCCTCTGCACTGCTCCCACTTTTGTGAAGTGAATCACATTTGCTCTCCTCCAGTCCTCAGGTACCACCCCATCCTCCCACGATTTGCTAAAGAGAGTAGTCAGTGGTGTTACTAGTTCTACCCTTAGTTCTTTTAGAATTCTTGTGTGAATCCCATCAGGCCCCATTGCTTTGTCCACCCTCAGTTTCAAGAGTTCTTTCAAAACCCTTTCTTCTGTGAATGGACTGGTATTGACCCCCCTATTCAGTGTTTCTCCCTTGTTTGGTTTAGGTACCTCCTCCTCCTCTTCCGCTGTGACTACTGAGCAGAAATATTTGTTCAGTATCCTTGCTTTTTCGCTGTCACCCTCTGCCCACATTCCCTCCCCTTTATTAAGTCTCTGTATCCCTCCCTTGGTCCTTCTTCGCTCCCTAATGTACCTATATACCTATAAAAGGTTTTATCCCCCTTCTTAACAGAGCTGGCTATCTTTTCCTCAATTTGTGCCTTTGCTATTCTGACTGCCTTCCCTGCCTCCTTCTGCTTTAACTGATGAAGTTCTCTGTCCTGCTCCTTCTGTTTCTCCTTATATTTCCTGAATGCTATCCTTTTCTCCTTAACCATCCCTGCCACCTCTTTTGAGAACCATAGTGTTTTTTTTCTTTGTTTTGTTGATTTGCTTCACACAAAGACTTGTTGCTTCTGCGATGGCTGTTTTGATTATTCCCCATTGTTCCTCCACCCCTCCTTCATGCCCATTTGCTAGTGCTTTTCTGAGACACTCTTCATTTTCCCAAGTCAGCCTTCCTAAAATACTCTTGTTTTTGTATGGCTTGACTCTATGGCTGTGTTTACTGTGAACCACACTGTTTGGTGATCACTTGTTCCCAGATGGCTACCCACTTCTAAATCTGAGATCCTTTCTCCTTCCCCATTTGAGAGCACCAAGTCTAAGACTGCTCCCTCCCGAGTAGGTTCCAACACTAGCTGTCTGAGGCATGCCCCCTGTAGGGCATCAAGAATGACCCTACTCTTTGATGTGCTTGCAGCAAAGGTACTCCAGTTAACATCTGGCATATTCAGGTCCCCATCAACATCTCCCTTTTTCTGCCATTTTAAGGATGCCTTCTATCATTTCCTTGTCCATTTCCTCCCTAAGATGGGGTCTGTACACAACCCCATGCGGATTGTGGTGCCATTTCCTGTCTCCAGGGTGACCCATGGTGACTCATCAACTTCCTGTTTACTCTTTAGTTCTGTTGCTTTAATCCTTCCCTTATATAGGAGCTATTCTTCTCTTCTTTACCCTACCCTGTCCCTCCTGTAGACTGTGTATCTTGGTATGTTGATATCCTAGTCATGGTTCTCTATGTACCATGTTTCAGTGACTGCCACAACATTCAGGCATCCCTCTTCCATCAAAGCCACTAGTTCAGGGAGCTTGTTGCACAGACTGCGGGCATTGGTACTCATCACCTTCCATGTATTTTTTATGACCTTACCCCTTTTAGCCCCATCCCTGCCCTTACCGCCTTTTTCTGCATTTATCCCTGTCCTACTCCCTACTGGTTTTTCTACCTTGTTATTTAATAATAATAATTTTATTTTTTAGGCGCCTTTCAAAACCAAGGCAGATACACAACAAAATAATCACTTCAAATATATAAACAGTCATTCATAAATAAAATCATACACATATTATAGTACAACCAACACACTCAATTAATAAAAGCCTGAGACCACAAATAAGTCTTTAAAGCCTGTCTGAATGACTCCCACAGTTGCGCACTCCCGAATCCGACGGGGTAGAGAGTTCCAGAGGGTAGGTGCAGAGAACCCAAACGCTCTTGCGCCAGAAGATTTTAAACATACCCTTGGAACCTCTAGCAACCCCTCGCCGGATTTGCGGAGTAATCGACCAGACTGGTAGGGAATCAGGAGCTCTTTCAGGTAGTCCAGGCAGAGTCCACGTAGGGCTTTAAAAGTCAGCAAGCTGACTTTATAGGTGATCTGCCACTGAACTGGCAGCCAGAGCAGCTCGCGCAGAACCGGCGAAATATGACAAGATCGTAAAGACCCCATCAAAAGTCGGGCTGCTGCGATCTGCACCAGCTGTAGGCGGCGGATTTCTACTCCAGGAAGCCCTAGGTAAAGGGAGTTGCAATAATCCAAGCGACAGGAAACAAAGGCGTGGATCAATGTTGGAAGGTCATCAGACGGAACAAGATGCCTAATCCTGGCGATATTCCTAAGATGGTAAAAGGAAGTTTTGACGACCGCTGAATGCAAGGTCAGCCCTTCGTCAAAAATTACCCCCAGGTTACGCACCTGTTCAGAGGTCGGGAGTGAGGTGCCACCCAGAAAAATTCCAGAAGGTGCACCCTCCCACAATCCCCCCATCCGACGACCTGGATCCAAAACCAACACCTCAGTTTTGTCTGGGTTCAACCTTAGCCAGCTGGAATCCATCCAGTCTTGGATTTCTTTCAGACAGTTGTTAAATACTGATGCAGCTCCATTCTGGTCGGGTGCAAAAGATAGGTAGAGCTGGGTATCATCAGCATAGCAGTGAAACCTCAGCCCATACCTTCTTACAATGTCTCCGAGGAGCAGCATATACATCGCGTACAACATGGGTGAGAGGACTGAACCCTGAGGAACTCCACATGACAGAGAGGTAGGGTCTGAGGAATAAACTCCCGACACCACTCTCTGAGATCTACCCATGAGGAAAGATGAAAACCACCTGAGGACTGTTCCAGACAGCCCACAGATGAACCTCAGATGACACAACAACACCTCATGGTCCACGGTGTCAAAAGCTGAAGAGAGATCAAGAAGAACCAAGGTGGAACAGTTCTTCCGATCTCTAGCCATCAGGAGATCACTGAGCACCCGAACCAGCGCTGTTTCGGTACTATGTCTCTTACGAAAACCAGACTGGAATGGTTCATAGACGTCATGGATGGTCAAATGGTCCTCCAGTTGCGCAGCCACAACTTTCTCAATAACTTTCCCTATAAAAGGAAGGTTAGAGACAGGTCTGTAGTTAGCATGGCAGTCTGGGTCCAAGGAAGCTTTCTTCAAGAGAGGAGTCACCACCGCCTCTTTTAGAGAGCTAGGAAACTCTCCAGACTCCAAGGAGCACCAGACAATCCGTGCTAGAACCGGACAGATAACCACAATACCTCCCAGAATTAGGGAAGTAGGTCCAGAATCCAATCTACAGCAAGTGGGGCGCACACTCTGGATAACCCGCATGACATTCACGAACTTTAGACGGCCAAAGGTACTCCAAAACACCAGAGGTGCAGTAACCTTGCACTGATCAACTGCAACGCCCACAGAATGTGCTGGCTGGAGTCCCGCCTGATGTCAGCCACCTTATTTGCAAAGAATTGAGCAATTTCATCGCACTCTAATTGCAAAAAAGCTCTCCGTACTTGAAGACAGGCTGGGTTGCACAGTCTGTCCACAGTACGAAAAAGCTGAGCTGGTCGATTCTGAGCAACTGCAATCTCCCTGAAAAGGAATTCTGCCTTCTTACGGGAGATTGCAGATTGGCAGACTTGATAATGTTCCAACAATCTAAGGTGGTCGGCATCAAGGGTGGACTTCCGCCAGCAACTCTCCAACCTAGTCTCCGCAGCTCCCTCAAAGACCCATCTAACCAGGGAGATCGAGGGTGAAGGGGGAGAGGTCGAACGTGGACAGGGGCAATAGAATCCAAAGCTATCAAGACAGCCAATTCAGGGCCGTCATGAGAGTCTCCGGATCACTGCTGGCAAAGCGAGGTCAAGCACTGCCATTAGGCCCTGAGAACTTACATCTCATAAAGGCGGTATCTGACCATTTCAGAGGGGTAGGCTTACCGGGGGACATAAAAACTAAACCCCACAGTGCAGTGACTGGACCACCCGACTGGATCCACCACCAAATCAGAAGCTTCAATCCCTAGGAGGAAGACTAAGTCAAGGGAGTGGCCATGTCTAGGAGTAGCGGAGGTAACCACCTGTGTCAGGCCCAGAGAAGACATCAGCTGGAGGAAGTGTTGTCCAAATTGCGAGAGTTCATCGTCGACCCAGGCACTGAAGTCGCCAAGAACCATCAGTCTTGGCGACTCCAATGCCATGTCAATGATGAAGTCCGCCACTTCCTGAAGGAAGCGCTCTCATCACTGGGTGGACAATAGACGAGAACGATCCAACAACCTACATCCGCCACGACAGCACACTTGAAGACTGTCTCCCCTACCAATATACTAGTGAGGTGAGTTTGGTCTTGAAACAGAACCCCCCGCTCAATCTCGGACGGATATATTACTGAGTACCCGCCGAACTAAAGCCTCCAAAATGGGGCCAGAATTCTCATCCAGCCAGGTTCTGTAAGCAAGCTCAAGTCAGCCATTTCCACAAGATCTGTAATAATTGCTGTCTTGTTTTTGACTGACCTGGCATTGCATAACACCATCTGAGTGGGACGAATGTCTCGTGCCTCCCGAACCACCTGCCGACTCAGTTCGGTACTGCTTATGGAACAGGAAACAGACATGGCTGACCACGCTCCGATTTCCATTCGCCCAGGGTGTCTCCTGACTCCTACGACCCCGATTTGATGACCCCGCTCACTCACCCTCCACTGTTCACCACCCCCATCTTCCTCCCCTCCTCCGTGCTATGCCAAATGCTCTACAGTGCTGGTACACACCAAACTCCTCTCTAACTTGTTGTTTACCTCTCTGCTGATCTTGCTTCCATCTATGAGTTTGACTATCCCCCCTTTCTTTTTCCCTAATGTGATGAAAGAAAACTTATTGCTGGTTTTGATTCCCTCAGCAATCCTAAGCTCTGCAACTGCCTTTGCCAGCCTCACAGTCTTCTTTGCTTCCTTGCTCTTCTGTGCTAATTGTCTCAGCTATCAATACTCTGGTTCCTTTTATGTTTGTGGAAAGCTTCTCTTTGGCTCTAATTACTTTCTTGAATTGGTCAGTGAACCATTTTGGTCTTTTGTGTTTTTTTTTCATCACTGACCTGATGTAAAGTTCTGTAGCTTTTTGTTATGGCTTGTTTAACTAGCCCCAGATGTCTTTCACCTTTAACTTTTCCTGAACCCTGGATAGTTTGCCCCCTAATTATCAGTTTCATTTTTTTTCAAAATTGGATCCCCTAAAAGTCAAGACCTTCTCCTGGGATGGAGATTTTACATCCCCTGGGAACAACTCAAACCAAATGGAGTTGAGGTCACTATTTGCCAGCGGTTCTTCAATCTTAGCAACTCCCACTACCTCTAAATTTGAGAGGACTACAGCGAGGATGGTATCCAACCTAGTCGAAGTGCTCAACAGTTGGTTGAGAAGACAGTCTTGTAAAGCATCTACTACAGTTTGACTTCTCAAGGTTTTCACAATTGGGATACTCCAGTCATCGTCTGGCATGTTCAGATCACCAACACCACACTTTCTCCTTTTTTGTACATCTCTGATTTCTTCTGAAAGTGCCTCATCCCTCTCCTCTGCCTGACCTGGCAGTCTGTACAGCACCCCCATGTAAATCTTTCCTGATGATGAGCTGAGCTGTACCCATAGGGATTCTACACCTTCCCCTTTGCTAACGTTGAATGAAGTGGCTGTTATTCCATCACGAACATACAGTGTTACCCCTCCCCTGGCACCCTTACTATCCTGTCTACAGGGTGAATAATCTGGGACCGAGAGGTCCTAATCAGGGTACCTCGCATCCTGAAGGGTCCTCTGTTGTGTTAGGTCCTATTACCCCTCCTAGCATTAAGTCACACCTCCTCCTTCTCTCTCCCTCCTATTTAAATCCCTACAGCCGCATCCCCTTTTCTATCTAGCCCAACAGCCCCTTGCAGGGTTCCCCACATTCTTCAGGGGTCTCTCTGGGACACTGCCTTATCCCCTTCTCCCTGTTCCCCAGTCCCCTTGCAGATTCCTCACATACTGAAGGGCTCCAAGGACAACTCTTCCCTCCCCCACCCTCACCCCTCCCTCTCCTTTCTCCCTTTTCTTTCAAGCAGGTACTTGTTTACTTATCAACCTGGCACTTATTATTGTCCACTCTTTCTACCCATTATACGCAACACTGTTATAATACTGTTACGTAACACCTGTCTTACAACTGTATGTTAATGTTGATCTTGTAACTTGAATGTTTTATGTCTCATTCTATATCGTACCTCTTCCCCCAGGTCATGGGAGACGAGCGACTTCAATCAATCAATCAATATCTTTATTTATCCAGGTGGGCACCACTGAGCAAGCTCATTTATAAGGTGGACCTGTGGTCCTACATTAATAATACAGAAAGACAAGTTACAATAGTACAAACAGTAAAATAACTGCTATTATAGCAAAAATGCACATTTACAGGTAATATACATTGAACATAGATCTACAAGGAGTCATGGATAATGAACTTGTGCTGGATCCAAACCCAAAAGCTGTGCATTTTGTAGTGAGACATGTCAGGGAGAGGCAGGCATACCAGATAGAAGATATCAAGGCTATGATGTAGGGAGAGGTGGGGAATTGGGGTGCAAGTGAAGAGGACCCAACTGTTAGAGCAGAGTGAGGAATTGGGAGGGCGGAGGACCGTACGAAAGGCAACTAAGCGATTTTTGCCCCAAAACACGGCGACATATGGAGGAGAAAAGCTGCCATTGTATTAACTGCAAGAGGAGGAATATAGTAGCAGGGGCATAACTGGGTGGGTCCTGGAGGTTGGGGCAGAGGGAGGTGTTGGATGGACGAGGGACCGAATACTTTTTGGGGTGAAAGACGATAATTATCCCCAAGTGCGGTAGCATGTGCTAGAATCAGGCTGCAGCTGTTCAGAGCATCAAAGAATAAGATATGGGAGTTCGGCAATAAATCCTGTGGATCTGCTGGTGGGCATGCTAGAGGCAGAGGCACACATTTCAGCTGGGGGGGGGCCACCGTTTGTGGGCCGCCGTTTGAGGGAGGGAGGTTAGTTAGTGTCTAGTAAAGCAGCTGCAAATTTCCGTAATGCCATCACGGTAAAGCCCTTTTGAACAAAAGGGTACTTACTGGGGTTTTCAGCTTACGTATTTTTTGGGTTTTATTCCATATTGATGAGAGTGAGAATCCAAAGGCGGCTCTCCTGACTCGTGTGAGTGCCCTGGGTATATTTAGCAGGAGTTGTGAGCAGCTTCTAAGGGAATAATTCCTGGGCACAATCGGAGACAGACAGTCGGCGATGTATTGAGGAGTCTGCCACTGAGGGTTCTCTCTAAGTGTCCAGAGTGCTGCATTAAAGTTGCACCTATGGTGAAGTGAGGTCCAGCCCGTGGTGGCATATTGTGTGCAATGATGGGTAGAGAAGGGGAGGTCAGTGATGAAGCGTATAGCTCTGTGGTAGAGCGTATCCAATTTTCCAAGATAGGAAGCCGTACATTACTGTATATGAAGTCTGCATAGTCAATTAAGGACAGGAATGTGGCTTGGACTAGTTGTTTCTTTGCGTCTGCTGTAAGAAGTCTTCTTATCCTGTAAAAAAAAGGCCAAGTCTTTGCCTTGATTTTTTCAGCAAGTCTTCCAGGTGGTCAGTAAAGGAGAGTTTACAGTCAATCCAGACCCCAAGATATCTGAATTTCGGAACATACTCTAAGCACTCTCCCAGCATCGTGGTTATTGGGAGGAGGAATCAGTAAGCGCCTATGTAGTTTAGAGAAATAACATGGCTTTAGTTTTCTTAGCGTTTAATAGCAGTTTTTTTATTGATTAGTTGGAGTTGCAGAAGGTTGAAATCTTTTTGTAGGTCAGTACAAGCTTCTTGTACAGCACTGTGTCATCCTGCGAATAAGTAAGTACTTGCATCCTTGATTCCCTCATCAATGTTGTTGATATACACTGCGAAGAGGAGGGACCTAACATGGATCCCTGAGGGACACCTCTTTGTAAGAGTTTTAGAACAGATAGTTAGCCATCCGCTTCTTCTGCTGGTATTTGTCTGTCAGATATTCAGAGAACCAGTTATAGAAGCAGCATCCAGTACTAGTGTTTTTAGTGGTGGGAGCAGGTGGTGGTTGACTGTCAAATACTTTGCTGAGGTCAAGAAACACAGCACATACTGACTTTTTATGCTCCAACTCCAGTTGCCAGTCGTTGGTTACTTTAGCTAATGCGAGACTGTACTGTGGTTGGCTCTGAATCGGACTGGAGAGGGTTTAGTAATTTTTTCTCTGTGGAAGGATCTTAGTTGGCCATTTACTATTTTTCCAGTAGCTTGAAAGTGTGGGTAAGAGAGATTGGCCTATAGTTATTAAGGTCGTAAGGGTCTCCAGATTTAAATAAGCGGATAATGTGTGCGATCTTCCATATTTGAGGGAGGGTACCTTGTGTTGAGGACAGGCTGAATAAATGAGTAATGGGCTGCCAATATGTGGCATGCTATCTTTAGGAAGTATGCTTCAAGTGCATCTCGCCTGCACTTTTCTTAGTATCCAGGTGGAGAATCAAGTCTTCCACTTCCTTGAGGGAAACCGATGAGAATGAGAAATGCTGACTAACGGAGCCAACATTTGGTGGGATCATGCCAAGTTGGGTCTGCAGGCTACATGCAGGCGAGTTATGGAAGGCTAAGCCTGCTGTGACAAAGTGCGTGTTGAATGCCTGCAGTGTCTCTTTTTTGTCATTGATTACTGTATTGTCAAAGGTAATTTTTGTAGGGAGCATATTTTTGTGATGGCTCCTGCCAGTTCTTTGATTGTGGCCAGAATTTGGAGGGACAATTGCCTGCAGTATCTAGTTCTGCTTGGTAATAGCAGGCTTTAGCTTCCCTAATCAGTTTGGTGCAGCGATTTCTGGCTGTTCTAAAGAGGCGCCAATCTTCCTCTTTTTGGGATTTGCAGGCAGTTTTCCAGAGTTTATCCCTGGACAGTAGTGCAGCCTTGAGATCTTGAGTGAATCAATGGCATTTCCTAGCCTTTATGCGTATTTTTGACAGAGGCGCATGTAGATACATGGCGTAGGTAATGATTTCATGTAGTATAGAAGAAAAAATTACTCACCTTAGTAATGTTTCTTCTAATGGAGTCTTGCTATATTATGACAGATGCAGTTTGTCCCACCATTAGAACTGCTGCGGAGGTGAAAGAGTTAACTTCCATGCAGTGCATGGAACTTAGAGCACGAGCTCGGTTAGAGAAGCTCTGTTAGGGTGGTTTCAAACCGAAACCGTCAGATCTTTTCGAGCAAAACTCACTAAGGCTCTGTGTGGAAGCTGTAACCTACACTAGCCAACTGGCTACTAAAATATTCACACATTTCCTGGTCCCAACACAAGACTCAAGTCAGTGGACCAGAAACAACAGATAAAATAAATAAACACAACACCCAAACATAAAAGTGGCATCAATAAGTGCCAACAGTGGACTGCCACCCCATACCAAGTAGAAGTTCTGGAGAGGGCAGGCTGGGGGAGGTCATAATATCAAGACTCCATTAGAAGAACAACATTACTAAGGTGAGTAATTTTTCTTCAAACAACATGAAGTCTTGCTATATTATGACAGATGCAGACTACACAGCAGTACCTCCATGGAGGAGGACAGAACCTACTTGGGGAATAGGCTCTGAAGCACGGCTGTGAAACCAGACGAGCATCCTCCTGGCCTGGATATCCAGGGAGTAATGCTTGGTGAAAGTGTGTACTGTTTTCCAAGTAGCTGCTTGACATATCTCCAAGATAGGGATGTCTCTAGCAGCGGCTAGAGATGCAGCTGTACCTCTGGTAGAGTGAGCCCTCAGGCCTGAGGGGGAACCTTACCCAGCTTTTGATAGCAAGATTGGATACAAGAGACAATCCACCTGGCAATGGATCTCTTAGTGGCAGGTCTCCCTTTCCCAACCTCACCATAAGTGAGAAATAGTTGGAGGGAGTCAAACCTGTGACCCTTGGTACGCTCTATGTAGTAACTTAGGGCCCTCTTAACATCTAAGCTGTGCAGCCTCCTCTCACCAGAGTAGGAATGGTCAGTGAAGAACACTGGAAGTGAAATAGATTGGTTAAGGTGGAAATCCGAAACCACCTTAGGCAAAAACTTCCTGTTAGTCCTGAGGACTACCTTATCCCTGTGAAAGGAAATAAAGTCAGTCTCAACTGATAAAGCCTGTAACTCACTTATGCGCCTGGCAGAAGTGATGGCTACTAGAAATACAGTTTTCCAAGTCAAATACTTAAGCTCTGCTGAAGACAGAGGCTCAAAGGGGGGTTGCATCAGCTGAGCAATGCAAACATTAAGATCTCAAGCAGGGGCAGGGTCCCTGAATGGAGGATTGGTATGAAGCAATCCCTTAAAAAACTTGGAAAATACAGGGTGAGCAGAAAGAAGAGGGCTTCCTGCTGAAATGAAAGCAGAGACAGCTGCCAAATGCACTTTTCGGGGTAGCTGGTCTCAGTCCCAAAGAATTAAGATGGACCAAATAATCCAATACAGTGGGTAAATCAGCAGATTCCGGGGAAATATGCTTCCCAGAACACCATATGGAAAATCTTTTCCACTTGGAGTTATAGGTAGCCCAGGTGGAAGGCTTCCTAGAAGCTTTCAAGATTTCGAGAACACTGTGAAAGTTGTAGATCAGCAAACTCTAACTCCTCAAGAGCCAGGCCTTGAGGTTGAGGATTTGAGATTCGATACCAGACTCTCCCTGAGCACAGGTTAACAGATTGTGGTTCCTGGGGAGGCACAGGGGAAGATGGACTGCTAAGGACAGAAGGAGTGGGTACCAGGGCTGCCTGGCCCAATCTGGAGCAATCAGGATCATCTTGCAGGGCTGGGACCTGATTTTGACTAGCACCTTGAACAGGAGAGGGGAAGGGGGAAGGCATGAGAAACTTCCTCTAATCGAGGAGAAAGGCATCCAGGGGACTGAGCCCAACACTGGGGGCCTGCAACAAAAAGTGGAAGTTGATGATTGTCTGGGGCTGCAAAAGATCTATCTGAGGAGTGCCCATCTGACAAAAACTATCCCCAGTACTAGGGGATCCAGTGACCGATTCGTGATGGCCCTGGGAAATCCTGCTGAGAGCATCTGCCAGGACATTGTCCTTGCCTGGGAGGTGAACTGCTATGAGGGAAGTGTTCAGGGAATAAGCCAGGGACCACAACTTCATCGCCTCGGTGCACAAGGCCGAAGACCGAGTGCCCCCTTGTTTGTTGATGTACCACATTGTAGTGGTGTTGTCTGTTCTGACCTGTACCACCTTGTTCTGAACAGATACAGAAAAAACGTGAAGTGCTAGAAAAACAGCTCTGAGTTCCAACAGATTGATGTGGAGCAGAGATTCCTGAGAGGACCATAACCCCTGGGTGGAGAGGTCGCCCATGTGAGCTCCCCATCCCAAGAGGGAAGCATCTGTAGTAAGGGTCAAGGAGTGGGACAGAGGGGTGAAAGGCACCCCTTGTCTCAGATTGCTCTGATCCTGCCACCACTGAAGGGCCTGGATCAGGGTTCGAGTCACTGGGATTAACCTGGATAGGGGATCTCTTCTTTGAGACCAGAAGGCTCTCAAATGGAACTGAATGTCCTCATCTGAAATCTTGCTCCTTGCACTACAGCTGTGGAAGCAGCCATGTGTCCTAGGAGCTGCAGGAAATACCTTGCTGGTCGAGAGACCTGCAGAGTGAAGGACGAGGCCAGGGCCACCAAGGTCCTTACCCTTTCTAGGGGAAGGAAGGCTCTGGCCTGCTTTGTGTCCAGTTCTGCGCCTATAAAGGTGAGTACCTGGACAGGTTCCAGAACTGACTTTGGAAGATTGAGAAGAAAGCCCAGAGAGGTAAGCAGCTGCTGGGTAACTAGCAGGTGTGATTGATCTGGTCTGGAGACTGACCCACAATGAGCCAGTCATCCAGGTAGGGAAAGATGGCAATCTTTGCCTTCTTAGATGAGCAACTGCTACTGCCAGACATTTTGTGAACACCCTTGGGGCAGAGGTAAGGCGGAAGGGCATTGCTCTGAACTGATAATGGCCTGAGGGCAGTTCGAATCTGAGGTACTTCCGATGGGAGCTTCAGATAAGAACATGGAAGTAGGCATCCTTGAGGTCCAGGGAAGCTAGCCAGTCCCCTGGCCTTAGGGAGGGTAAAATCATTCCCAGAGTCACCATTTTGAATTTTGGTTTTAAAAGGTGCTTCTTTCAGATATCTTAGGTCCAGGATAGGCCGCCACTCTCCTGTCTTTTTTGGGGTAAGGAAGTACCTGGAGTACAGATCCTTGCCCTGGTGTAGGGGAGAAACCCTTTCTACAGCTCTGAGAGCCAGGAAGGTTGAGACTTCTGTTTCCAAAGCAAGAGTCTCTAAAGGGTTTGCAGGTGGGAAAGATCTGGCTCTCATCTTTGGAAATTTTTTGAAGCTGAGAACCAGACCCTGGCTCACTACTTCCAGGACCCACCTGTCTGATGTTAAAGACTCCCAGTCCTGGACAGTAAGCCAGCCTGCCCCTACAGGCAATGGAGAGCCGACCCTGGGCATCCCATCAGGGTGCCTGTTTGGCAGGGGGTTTGGGAGGGGTGGGAGCAGGCCTGCTTGCATTCCCGCCTGCCTCTCCCTCTGAAGAACCCCTCTGAACATAGGCTGAAGAGGAGGCCTGGGTCTGGTAAAAGGCCTGTGAAAAGCCTGCCCCTACCCCTGGGGGCTGCCTCTGAGGAGTGGCTTGCCGTTCCTTGGCCTGTGCACCCTATAAGTGGTTCTATATTCATCCATTTTTTCATATAATTCTCTGTCTGCTCCCCAAACAGAGAATTTCCCACCACAGGAAAATCCATAGCCTTAGACTGGGTATCCTGTGACAAAGTAGTACACCTGAGCCAGGCCAATCTACGAAAAGCCACAGATGTAGCCATGACTCTAGAGGATACATCATTAGAATCCACTGCAGCATGGAACTGCACCTTAGATGCCTCAATACCATCAACAGCCACCTGCTCTAGCTTCTTTGCAAGCTGGCCAGGGGCCTGTTTGGCTAAGGCCATGACAGTCTCCCATCTAGATTTTTGGTATCTTGCAACATAAGCCATATAGTTTGCTTGTCTGAGTCCCAAAAGCGCTGCCATGTATTGTTTTGACTCATGCAATCTTCCTGGAGTCCTTGTCAGGAGGATGTGAAGCCAGGGAATATAAGCGTTATCACAGGCTGCAGCCTGAACTACTAACATGACTACATTGCTGTGAAAGAAATTCTGTATCAGGACCTGACAAAGTGTACCTCCTGTCCATCTTTTTATCTACAGGAGGCACAGAATTAGGAGCTTTTAAAATTTTTATTGTTTGTTTCCTAAAAGATTCATGTAAAGGGATGGACAATCTCCTGGACTCTGGGATATCCATCATCTCTACAAAGTCAGGCTCCTCTTGCTCATCCAAAGCCTCCTCTAAAGGAAGCTAGAGGGTTTCAGCAACTTTTTTATAAAACAAAAAATGAGAAGGGGACTCAGCAAGCCTAGGGGGAGATTCACCTAAAGGTCTGTCTGGGGAGATGTCCGGTTCAACGGGCACATCCAGACTTTCAAAGTCACATTCACACTGATCATAATCATCCTCCCCCTCCTCTGGTTCATAAAACTCTTCTATATCATATTCTTGAACCGGTGGAACCGACCGAAATACAGGTTACTCACCTGTAACAGGAGTTCTAGGAATGGTATATGTTGTTCATCCACACTTATTGGCAGGTTCCTTGCTGCTTTAAATCTTGCTGGAAGGTCTTCAAGCTGGCTCCTCCCACCCACTCGGATGGTAAAGCTCTTGGCTCCGCCCCATGACGCCAGATCTGGCCCGCTGGAAGCTCAGGTTGTGTCAAAGCCGGGGAGGTCGGGTGGGTCGTGTGGATGAACAACATATACCATTCCTAGAACTCCTGTTACAGGTGAGTAACCTGTATTTCTAGGGACATGGATATGTTGTTCATCCACACTTATTGGCAGACTCCTAGCAGTTCTCCGGGAGGAGGGAAGCAAGGCGCACACCTCCTACTTAGGAAATAAAGACTGGAGAACCAAGGCCCCAAAACCAGCATCCCGGCGTGACTCAAGGTAGATGTGGCAATGGGTAATAAAAGTGTGTGCTGATTTCCAGGTAGCAGCCCTGCAGATTTCCTGGATAGGGACGTCCCTGGAAGCAGCCACCGATGCAGCAGTATGACGGGTAGAATGAGCTCTTATCCCTCTGGGAGGCTCCATGCCCGCCAACTTATAGCAGCTATCTATGCAGGAGGTGACCCACCTGCCTATCGTCCGCTTGGCTGCAGGTCTGCCAGGTGCGGCTTCAGCGTAGGTGACAAACAGCTGGCGAACCTCTCCCCGAATTTCAGCCGTGCGCTCCTTATAATAAGCGAGCGCCCTTCTAGGGTCCAGAGTATGGAGCCTATATTCGGCCTCCGAGGTGTGATTGGGGTAGAACACCAGCAGAGTCAGCACCTGGTTAAGGTGAAATTCCGACACCACCTTCGGAAAGAATTTCGGTTGGGGGCGCAGAACAACCTTGTCCCTGTGGAAGACCAGGTAAGGAGACTTGATGCAAAGCGCCTGGAGTGCTCCCATCCTTCTGGCTGACGTGATAGCCACCAAGAAGGCGGTCTTCCACGACAGGTGAGAGAGATCACACCTGTGCATTGGTTCGAATGGCTTGCGCATGAGCTTTGCCAGTACCAGCAGTAAATCCCACGGAGGTGGAGGTTCTCGCACCGGAGGGGAAATGTGATCAAGGCCTTTGAAAAAGCGCCCGACCACCTTTTCCTGCGCCAACGACTGCTCCCCGGCCCGCGCCCGGTAAGCAGAGATGGCTGCCAGGTGCACCTTTAGGGTCGCTGACCTAAGCCCTTGACTAGAAAGGGACCATAAATAGTCCAAAATGCTTGCCACAGAACAGGAGGAAGGGTCCAAGCCCTTGCCCTGACACCAAATGGAGAATCTCTTCCATTTGAAGGCGTAGCATTTTCTGGTCGACTCCTTACGGGATGCCTCAACAACATTGAGGACCTCGTCGGAAAGACCCAAGGCCTGGAACTCTAGCCGCTCAGGAACCAGGCCGTCAGGTGCAGGGATTGAAGGTCCGGATGGAACACCTTCCCCTGATTGACTGAGAGCAGGTCCGGGCGAGCTGGAAGCTGCCTCGGGAGCCTGGAGCTGAGGCTGAGGAGATCTGGGTACCAGAACTGGCGGGGCCAGTCTGGGGCTATCAGGATCACCTGCGCCTTGTCCCTCCTTGCTTTGAGAAGCACCTTGTGAATCAAGGGAAATGGGGGAAAGGCGTAGAAGAGGCCCGGGGTCCACAGCCTCGAGAAGGCATCCCCCTGCAGCGAGCCCTGCTGAGGGGGGCGGGCATGAAACAGCCTCAGCTTCGCGTTCTCCCTGGAGGCAAACAGGTCCACCTGAGGTGTGCCCCAGTGGGAGAACAGATCTTGTACTACCTCCGGCAGGAGAGACCACTCGTGAGATGCAGCCCCTATCCGGCTCAGGGCATCGGCCAGGGTGTTGGAGGCTCCTGCCACATGAATGGCTAGGAGATCCGCCTCCAGGCTGCGCATGAGTGACCAAATGCGGAGAGCTTCCTTGTACAGAAGCATGGAGCGCGTCCCACCCTGGCGGTTCAGGTAGTACATGGTCGTGGTATTGTCCGTCTGGACTCGGACCACTTGATCCCGGAGAAATGGAGCAAAGGCGGTGAGAGCTAGGTGGACCGCTCGGAGCTCCAGCAGGTTGATGTGGCATCGGGACTCCCGTGGGGACCAGAGGCCATGCACTCGGTGTTCCCCCAGATGGGCACCCCAACCCATCAGAGAGGCATCGGTCGATAGAGAGACCGTCGGCTCGGGGCAGACAAACGGGATGCCCTCCTGCAGATGGAGATGGAACGTCCCACCACTGGAGAGCGTTCCACATCTCCTGGGTCACTATCACTAGCTGGTCCAAAGGATCGCAGCGTTGTGACCACTGGCTGGCCAGTCCCCACTGAAGGGGGCGCATGTGCCAGCGGGCCCAACGGACCATGCTGGTATAGGCCGCCATGAGACCCAGAAGGCGCAGGAAGTCCCGGGCAGGGAGCCATTGCCCAACCAGAAATGATTGTGCAAAGGAGGTGAGAACCTCGGCCCTGTCCGTCGGGAGCCGTGCTCTGGCTCGAAGAGAGTAGAGCTCTGCCCCGATGAACAGGATCACCTGCTTCGGCTCGAGTTCCGACTTGGCCTCGTTGATGAGAAGGCTGACTTGAGGGCAAACCTGGAGGGCCAGATCTCTGGACCGCTCCACCTCCCGTCTGGAGGAGGCTGCTATCAGCCAATCATCCAGGTAAGGGTACACCCGGACCCCTCGGCGCCGCAGGAATGCTGTCACCACTGCCATGCATTTGGTGAAGACCCTGGGAGCTGGA
Organism: Neoceratodus forsteri; assembly: GCA_016271365.2. Taxonomy (NCBI): domain Eukaryota; kingdom Metazoa; phylum Chordata; order Ceratodontiformes; family Ceratodontidae; genus Neoceratodus; species Neoceratodus forsteri. Next base: position 378,390,176 of record JADMNL010000023.1, on the reverse strand, counting down.
GATAAGCCGAAGGGCATGGCTCGAACTGCAGAGGATCCCTCCATGCCAGCGGAGGAATCTCCGATGTGGACGGACGGATAGGGGCGTGAAAGAGCATCCTGTAGGTCCAGAGAGCAGAACCACCACGCCGTGTTCCAGAGATGGTATTATCTGCGCCAGAGTGACCATTCTGAAGGTTCGAGACCTTAGGAACTTGTTCAGGTCGTGTGAGGTCGAGAATGGGGCCAGCCCCGTCCGTTCGGAACCAGGAAATACCTGACACGAACCCAGGTCTGATGGGGGTCCTCCACCTCCGTGATCACCTACTTTTGGAGGAGGAGAGCGATATCAGCTCGGCGAGCCGCCAGAGAGGCTGCGGTCCCCGAGGCCCCAGGTGCGACGGCTATGAAGGGCAGGGCCTGCTTGAATTCCAGAGGTAGGCCTTTTCCCACCACCTCCAGTACCCACCTGTCCGTGGTAACAGCGGACCAGGCAGAAAGGAAGTGTCTGAGCCGTCCCCCAGGGGAACCAGGGGTGAGGTGACAGGGATGGAGGCGACACCCCTCAGCCTGTCACTGGGCAGGCTTGGAGGAGGAACCAGCCGAGGGACCTCCTGGGCCTTACCTCCCTGCTTCCTGTTGGAGGAAGCTGGCGCTTGGTTTGGGATACCAAGGTCGAGCCTGCTGGCCCTGGCGTTGCTGGGCGGGCGCCCGCTGGCATAGAGATGAAAGGAGCTTAGGCTGTGGTTTTGCGGCCTTGTCCTTCTGAGCGGAAGAGACCGAGTCCAAGGTAGCACTGGACTTCCTCGATCCTCTGCAGGTGACCTTCCACCCCAGGGCCGAAGAGGTCAGTCCCCAAAAGGGAACATCCCCAACTTGTGCTGGGTATCCGAGGTAAGGTGGATATCCTCAGCCAAGCCCGACGACGCATGGCCACTGTGGCGCCCAGACCTGGCACATGAGTCCCGATGTCTAACGCAGTCTGGAGCTGCTGTTTGGCCACTGCCCTGCCCTGGTCCCGCACCTGCCTGACCGTAGTCTGCAGATCTGCGGGAAGATGAGGGACAACCTCATCCAGGAAGCCCAACAGGGCGTGAGAAAAATGTGCCATGAGGACCGCCGAACTGGCCTGACGAAGGCCGAGAGAGGACGCAGCATAGACTTTTCACCCGGCATAATCCAATTTCTTGGATTCCTTGTCGGGAGGTTTGTCCACATCCCTGGCGTTCCCGGCACGCCGGAAAACGCTGTCGGTAACCAACCCCTCGGCCGGTGTTCAAAAAAACCGGACAGGGAACCGGAGACTGCGATACTTCCTGGCCAAAGGCGCAGGGCAGGAAGCAGGACGCTGCCAAAGTTCCAAGGCCGGACCCACTATGGCTTTGGCCACCGGAAAGGCCTCCGTAGGAGAATCCCCGTCCAGAATCTCCGTGAGGGGATACCTGGCCGGTTTAGAAACGGGTTTGAGCTTCATCCCGGTGGACTCCGAGATGAGTCGAAGCAACCCTATGAAGGACGAAGGGCTATCGTCCATTGACTGCCCTCCCGAGGACTCCAAGTCCATGCGCTTGGAGAAGAGGGAGGAACCATCATCGGACTCAGAAGAGTCCTCAAAGAGCTGCCTCAGGCCTGAGCCACCCTCCACCTGCCGAGGTTTATCGGGAGTGAGGGTGACAGACAGCCTATGGGGCAAACCCAAAGCCGACCGAGAATTTTTGGTCGGAGCCCCAACTAACGGCTGTGGAGGCGGAGGTTCCACCAGAATCGGTAGGGCAGCTGGAATTGGCCGAACAACCGGCCTGAGAACAGGCTCCTCGACTACAACGAGGGGTTGTTTCGGCTGCTCCGGTGACAGCCACTTAATGGCCGGGTAAGACGTCCTGGGTCGGCTTATTCCCGTCAAAGGAGCTGTTGCCACATAAGTTCTCGTACCTCTGACGCAACTTGCGCCAAGCTCCTCGTCGAGGAAGAGCGGCGGTGCCGCTTGCCGCGTGCCGAGGCGCCTATGGCGGGCGGGATCGGTTGGACCGCGAGGATGTCTGAGACCGAGAGTCTCGACTAGGCCGAGGAAGGCGAGGAGAAGTGTCGGAAATCGGCACTCCCCTCGGCTTGGACGATCCCACGGAAGGCTCCGGAACCGGAGGCACAGACGAGCCGACGGGATCCTCAACTCCCACCGGGAGAGGGATTCTCAGCTTCTCCAGCCGACAACCCGTCCTAACGGGTCGAGAAAAATCTCGACCCCGCGTGATGGGAGTCTCGGTCAACTGGCCTGACGGGACACCGTGAAGCCAGCGGCCGGTTGAGGTCGACAGTTCGACTGCTTCGACAAGGGAGGGGATCTTTCCCGCTCCCAAGAGCGTCGACGGAGAGACTTACTTTTGCTCTTTTTGGACCTGGAAAAAGTTGGACCCTCACCCTTGGTTGAGAGGGTCAGACAAAGCTCCTTAAAAGAAGCCGAGTACGAGGCACCGAGAGAGAGGCGGGACAAATGCCGCAGCCGAGGTAGAAGCGGCCCGCGCCGCCTCCTCTTCGAGGGTGATCATCTGCTCTAGCTGATCCGCCCGAGCCGCCACTTGCTGGACACCGCTAATGGACCTCTTTAGATTTCACCGGTGGAATTCTTTTCTCGGGGCGCCCCAGTTGTGATCGGGCAGCACGGTCTTCAAGGACGTAGGCCGAAAAGGAACAGCACAAGTCGCAGGCCTGCGGGTCGTGCTCAAGGCCCAGGCAGTAGACGCACGTGGAGTGCGGATCTGTCCTAGACATCTTCTGCCCTTGCAAGGGCACCTCCAAAACCGGAGTCGATTGGTCCATCGTGAGCCGTGAGGAGAAGACGACAAGTCTTTTAGCAAAAACTTTTAATTTCGAACTTTCAAGAATTAGGAACCAGTCTTAAACGCAGCTGCTAAGGAGGGAACCTGAGCTTCCAAGCGTAAGGAAGATCTGGCGTCATGGGACGGAGCCGAGTTTACCACCGGTGGGTGGGAGGAGCCAGCTGAAGACCTTCCGCAAGATTTAAAGTGGCAAGGAACCTGCCAATAAGTGTGGATGAACAACATATCCGTGTCCCAGAACCGACCTTTGCCACACAGTGGCGGTTCGGAGGAACCGGGGACAGTGACTGGACAATCTGTATTGCCCTGGTTATCTTTGCAGCAGTTGGAGAAGGATTTTGGACTCCACACCTGCTGACTTTCTAGTTTCTTTGCTGGAACTGGCTCCTCAGAGTCAGCTTTACGTTGCCGAGGAAGTCTGGCCCTGGTCAGGGCACTCCCTCCGGTTCGGTTGGCACCGAACCGGCTGGCCATCGGGTCAGCGGACTTTTGGCCTCTCGTTCCCTGAGCCTACCAACTCTCTTATCTAGGGTAGCTGCAGGAAATTCTTGCAAATCTGGCAGTCTGCACTGAGGTGGTCAAACCCAGACAATAAACACATGTGGTGTGTGGGTCAGCCTTGGCAAAGGCTTCCCCACAGACACTACAGTGTTGAAACCCAGTGGGCCCGGTTTTTCTTTTGGGTTTCTCAGACATAATGCCAGCCTAACCAAAAACTTGCCCTTTTGATGGCAGTGCCAGGCAAGACACCCTTATCGGTTCCCAACCGTGTCACGGGTCGTGGAAAAAACCGTAATGAAATCCGTTTTTTTTAGAACCGATAAGAACCGGGAACCGCACTCTAACAAGCCTTAAAAGGCTTCAGAATAAAGTTTAAATACAATTTGATCGGTTCAAACCGAACCGATAAACATTTTCAAGTTCCACACAGAAAACCTATCTATTACTTACAATACCATAGACAGAGCTTGAACGGATCGGTTTGCGGTTAAAATAAAGAATATTGCGTTGAATTTAACCGAGAAAAAGACACTTTAAACCGAGAAAATGAACTGAGCAGCAGGAGGAATCTCTGGAGCGACTGTTCAGTGAGGGTGAGTAAAGAATCTTGACGGTTTCGGTTTGAAACCACCCTAACAGAGTTTCTAACCGAGTTGCTCTAAGTTCCATGCACTGCATGGAAGTTAACTCTTTCACCTCCGAGCAGTTCTAATGGTGGGACAACTGCATCTGTCATAATATAGCAAGACTTCATGTTGTTTGAATATGCAGTTTCCACTGTTTTAGCAAGGTAAAAACTCTGGCACACGGGGGAGTTTTTTTTAGGTCAAGTAGGTATGCCTTTGGGGCGAATGACCTTGTTGACCTTTTGGTGGAGAATTTGGCCGTAGTTGGCTGCCCAAACTCCAGCTATTAGGCATTGGTCGCTAATATCCACGTCAAAGGTTCCAACGTGGGAGAAGGAATGGGGTTTATTCACAAGCAGGACATCCAGAAGGGTGCTTTTGGCTGTATTCTTTTTGTTGACACAGGTGGGCTCTTCATTGAGTAGGGTGAAACCAAGGGAGTCGCAGAAAGATTTAAGCGAGTGACCGATGCCGACAGCCAATCATAGTTTAGATCCCATGGATAATTGTTTCCAGGGGCTAGTGTTCGAGATAGTTGTAAGATAGGACAAGAGCTGAGTACCAGCAGATGGTGGTCTATAGCATCCTATGACTTGGAGTGCTAATGATGGGGATAGGTCGATTTTTATGTCCAGGCACTCAAATCCCGCTACCAGTGAGTTAGAATTAAGTGTTGATGCCACAAATCTGTCTTTGATGTAGATGGCGACCCCACCTACTCTGGATTGCCTATTGCATCTAAAGATCTGGTAGTTAGGTATATTAATCACGCTATTTGGCGTAGAGGCGTAGCCAGGATTCTGAGATAACAAGCACATCTGGCATTGTATGGGCAGTCAAGCCTGGGTAAGGGTGAATTTTTCAGCAGGCTGCACACGTTAATGTGCATAAAACTAATACCTTTAAGAGATAGTGACTCAGAAGGGGAGGTAAGTTTATTTATGGGCCCTGGATTAAGCTTGACATTGCCAGAGCAGAGTAAGAGGAGGAGTAGCAATTTTTTCAGGGATTCAAGTGAAAGACAACGAGCTTGAGGCTTTTTCTGGCTTGGCATGGAGGAGGAACTGTGGTGCCAAGCTTTGTTTTTTAATTTATGCAAGCCTAAGGACACAGAGGCTAATACTCTGACTTGTCGCTCAGTGTGCCTTCCTAGTGAAACATTTCAATAAATAAATAATTTTTTCCCATTGCCCATGTTTCCATAATTGCCACCAGGTCCACTTCAGTGTCTGCCAATGGAGGTACAGAAGGAACCCTGATGCCACTGGGAGGGTACAGAGGGAGGGAGGAACAAGAGTGTTACTCCACTATAACCTCAGTTCTAGGGTAAAAAATGGGTACATCTACATTTCTCTGGCCTCGAACCAAGTAAGAATTCTGCCAGAAGTGTGGCTAGTACCCCAGAACCATTAAGTATAGACCTCAGCCCCACTGCGAGTTGAGAGATGGCTACTGGAAAGGTGTTGTGCCAAGGGACAAGGCCCAAGGGGTACAGGCACGCATGATATTTAGAAGGTTGGTGTGCCTAACAGTTATCAACTTCTGAATGCAGAGCTCTAAGGCAGGAACTCTAGGGAACCCCTTAAGAAGTGGTAAAGAACCAGGTAGAAGGTGCCTGGGGACTCCTGATATGGGGATGTAACACTTAAAGGGCTTGAGGCTACTGCAATCAGCAATAGAAGGCCCCTCAAGAACTCCATAAAAAACTAGAAAAGGGACACAGAATGAGTTCAAGTGAAAGGAGAGCACTAGAAGAAAATGTGCTTTCTACGAGACTGAGAAGTCACCACAGTTGAAGGCCCTAGGCAAGATACTCTTAAGGTTTCCAGAGATGCCCTGTATGAATCCACTGCCAACTCTACAGGTATCAGGTCGAAGGTGGGGAAGCGCAGGTTTAGATATACTAGGAGACTTTGATCGAAAGTCTAGTCTGAGAGGAGAATCTGACTGGTAGAGGGGTTGCCATAACTGCTGAGGTGTGATCAGAAAAACTCACTCTTGAGCACCTTTAGCAGGGCAAGACCCTTTGCACGGGGTGGGGGAGAGGGCATGCAGGAAACCTGATAAGTCTACATGCAGCCTGGCAGACATGCTAAGAGGAATGTAAGAGATCTTGCCTTTTTTTTTTTTTTTTTTTTTTAGGTCTATAAAGTGACTGGAAGGAGGCGGCCGTAAAAGATTCGGAGTGAAGGAACACTAGAAGTTGACAGCATTTTGCTCTGACACTAGGGCTGGAGAAGGTCTCAAGCTTCAGCCTGTCCATCTCAGGGACAGAGCAAGAGAAGATAGCTGTCCCGTCCCCCCTCCTCATGAACTGGGAGGGGACCATAGGCAGTGGCCCTGCTAGGGTCAGTGACTGGTTTGATGCCTGCCCTGAAGGAGCCAAGACGTGGACATTAAAAATGGAGGACTTAGAAGACATACTCGGTGGCCTAGAATGAAGCAGGAGACAGACTGAAAGTCATAACCACTGTTGTGGCTCCGAAATGGACTTGACAGGGCTACTACAGCCAGCTCTCAAGCACCAATTCCAGCTTTTTGCCATAAATAGAGGGAGCCCCGAAAGACACTACAGGAGCATCCAGATATTGAATGAAGGAAAACTGGATGCATTAAAGAGAATCCTTTACCACAGCAGTGAAACTGTGAAATCGCTGGACATGCAGAGGTACTGGAGTGAAAACTCCCAACAGATGAGGAAGATCCCAATACTGCCGCTCAGCACTGCAACACACAACTCATACTCAAGGGCGTGACACGGTGAGGGGACACCACCCAGCTCATCTGGGACCATCACAAAGCACCAGGCGCCCATTACCCCACAAGCAGACCTTTATGTGCGGGCAGAACGTGCTGCAGCATCAAAGGGCAGCAGCCTTGAGACCAACTGCCATGAACTGAAAGCATGAGGCAGTAAATCGCTCCCCTGTGAATCTTGTGGTGTTGTTTTTTTACAAGAAAACTGCAGCTCTAAGTGACTGTTACCAGACAAGGCTTCAGACAGGACACCTGAAGCTACAAGAGGAGAGCTTATGCTGGACACCGAAAGCAGGAATCTAGCTAGACCCGGTGCCGGATCCCACCAGACAGCACCGACTCAGACACTGCACCAGGCAAGGCACTGCAGAACAGAGTCCAGTCCGGCCCCCTCAACGGTTAAAAGGAACCAGACAAGAACCTAGGTCCAAACCGATTCAGAGGATCAGAACTGCATGATACAGCATGAGGAAAAGTGGCCAGAGAAGCTAGGGCTGGCACCGAGGGTAACAAAGTGACGCTGGAAGGTCCCGATATTGGAGCAACTCAGTGACAGCCCAGCGAGGGTGCAGAGATCCAGAACCGGAGGACTCGAACCGGCTCTAGGGAAGGAGGAGGGATTCTGGCAGAAGGAGTGCTAGGAGGGAGTCAACCCAGGCAAAGAAGAGAGAAGATCGGACCAGAAGGCCTAACCCAAACCCCTGTCCAGGACAAAAACCCCGCCAGCCCTGGAGATGCCAGCAGGTACCTGGCCGGTCTTACCAAGAAAAAAAGGGTAGGGGTTGGCCCAATGGGACAGGAGCTGGTGACGCGGTCACCAGCAAGGGCAAGATGCCACTGCCAGAGCCCAATGCTCTACCTGGCCTGAGGCTCCAGCTTCAGAAACAGTGACACAACGTAACTGAGGAGGGGCCAAAACCAGAGCAGCAAACACCCCAACCTGACACTACCCGCTTGTTCTGAAGAGCTGCCTATGAAGGGACTGCCCGCCGAGGTCCCTACTATGGACAGAGGAGAGTCATGGAATCGAAGCACCCAGAAAGGCAAACAAGGCCATGGCAAAGAAACCAAGGACTTGTGGCAGACTTGAGAGGTACCACTCCCTCCCTGAAGATGAGGGAAGAACTTGAGGCCGAGCGGTGCCAAGGACCCGACAGGAGTCAATTGTCGGCCTGTCACTTCATGCCCAGAGGACTGTTCTTCCCCTAGGGCACGGGACCGCTCATGGTCAAAACCGTTCCTCAGGGAAAGTGGAATGGACATGGCCCTGCTGCCGAGCAGCCCCAAGGCTTCCCTACTGTACTTCTGAAGAGACGAACAGTCGTGGCAGGGTCGTAGAAAAACTTGAAGAATCACAAATAAAAACAAACTCATAGAAAATAAATTTAGTTGAAAGTGAGATGGTTATCATGTAGAAATTCTGATTCCCAAAGGACAAGTGACGGCATCACTGAAGTGCAATCGACAGTGAAAAAAGGGAACTGAGGCAGTTGTTGACTGGTGCTGAGATAAGCCTGGAGCTGTGCATCACTCGCCCCGGCACCAGACCCCTGGAAGATCTTGCATTTACAGAACACTGGGTTCAAGGTAAAGGAGTGTTTTTTGTTTTTTTTTTTGGTTAAAGTGTAATGTATCTGTTTAAAATATTTGGACAATGGAACACACTGGGCTGTCTCCAGACTCCAGGTGCATCTTGGGAGCAGGGGACATGAGACAAACAAAACAACAGTGAGAACAGGTTATGCAATTGTAACTGGAGTTCTGTGACTAATATTAGGTTAACATCCACACCTAGAGTTACCCTTACTGCTTGCAGATCTTTTTTTTATTTAAATTTTATTGAAGCAAAGCCAAGACAGTACAATGTATATAGATATAGTGCGTGATTGGGGTAATGGCAATAAAGACATAGTAACTATTAATTGTACATCCTGGGCTAGGACTGAAGAATGACATCCAAATAACCAACTTAAAATATTAAGATCTGTCTGACTGCTCTTAGATCTGAACACTGGAAATAGGTATCAAAAGCAAATCTTGCCAAGGGAGTAATGTGGACCATGTGATTTGAAATGTATATTAGCAGAAGAAAGTACAGCGCATTCTTAGCGTAATGGTAGATCTTTGCGAGGATCTCTTGCAGCAGGTAATATTCCTGGTCTTTGCCAGAAGCCAGCCCTGTGCACGGTAGCTTTTCCCATCAGTCTTTTGTCTACGGGCTGCCCACACCTGTGACCTCATCACCTGAGTGACTATAAAGGTGTGGGTGGCCCCAGACATCCTCAGTTCTTCGCCGGCTTCAGCTCACGGAGTGAGGCCGAGGTGTGTATAGGTACCATCTCACTCCTTCAGTTTTTTTTTTTATTGAAGTCCGCTGTCCTTGACCAGGAGGGGGAAGGAGGGTCTGATCGTACCTGCTGCAAGAGATCCCCTTGAAGATCTACCATTACGGTAAGTACAAAACTGTACTATCTTCTTTGAGGGTTTCTCTTGCAGCAGGTAGTACTCTTGGGATGATTTCCAAGCAGTGATTATTAGGTAGGGTGGAGAGACTTAGGAAAGTAGGCCTTGCAAGATGGCTCGACCAAAAGTGGTGCGGCGTCTAGAGGCAGTGTCCAAGTTGTAATATTTTGTAAAAGTATGTATTGTGGACCATGTTGCTGCATTGCAAACATTTATTATACAGCCACCTTTAAATCAGGCTGCTGTGGTAGCCATCACTCTGGTGGAGTGTGCATGGACAGTTCCTGGCAATGATTTGTTGTATTTGTTATAACAATAGGTTATACAATGGGCTAACCAATTAAGAGAGTTTGCTTAGTGACAGGGAGACCTTCTCGATTGTGCGAGGATACGAATAGTTGGGATAACTTTGGGTAGTTTTAGTTCTGGATGAATAGTATCGCAGGATGCGGTGAACATCCAGAGTGTGTAATACTAATAGCAATTCACCTTGATAGTCACTTGCTAGGAAAGACAGGTAGGTCAACTGACTGACTGAGTGCATTCCGAGACGACCTTGGGTAGGAAGGTCGGATTAGTTCTCAAAGAGACTCTGTCTTTACGAAAGATCAAGTAAGGTGTTTTGCACATTGGTGCTTGTAGTTCAGAGATACATCTGGCTGATGTAATGGTTACTAGGAAGAGTGTTTTCCAGGCTAGGTAGTGGATTTCAGCAGAGACTGCCAGTTCGAAAGGAGAGAGTGTTAGTTTTTCAAATATGAAATTTAAGTCACATGGGGGAGTGGGTCTCCTTATGGGAGGTTTTACGTATAACATGCCTCACAAGAACATCTTAGCAAGGTGATGTTGGGATATTAAGTTGCCTTCAGGGGTTCGTGAAAGGCTAAAATTGCATTAAGGTGGACCTTTATAGATGAATAGCTGAGGCCTGATTGAGTCAAGAATCGAGAGATAGTCTAGTATATCTATAAAGGGACATGAAAAGGGTCTAGGGCCTTGGAGGTACCCCAAGTGGCAAACTGTTTCCATTTATAGCTCTACATTTGTCTAGTGGAGGGTTTCCTCGATGCTAGGAGGATATTAGCCACTGAGGAGGAAACATTGAGTCGGTTTATAAGGACATCTTCAGGAGCCAAGATGTAGGGATCAGAGGTTGGGATGGAGTTCCCTTGTTTTGAGTTAGCAGAGCTGGGTGAATTGGGAGCAGAAGTGGGTCTTCCACGAAGTTAATGTAGGAGAGGGAACCAAATTCGGCAAGACCAGAATAGAGCAATGAGAATAATTTCGGCTGGCTCTGTCTTAAGTTTTAGTAAGTTGTAGTATTAGTGGAATGGGTGGGAAGGCATATAAGAAGAGTCCGGTTCATGGATGGGATAGTGCATCTATATAAAGTCCCTTCCTGTTCGGGACTATAGAATAATAAACAGGTAGGTGATGATTCTCTGGGGAAGCAAACAGGTCAATTTGCAGGGTCCCCCAGGTATTGAAGATGGTCTGCTGGACCTCCCGGTCCACAGTCCATTCGTATGACTGAGACTGTCTGCAAGAGTGTTTTTCTTTCCTGGAGGCTGGACAGCCATCAGGGTTAGATGTGTCAGGGCCGTATCACAGACATGGAGGGCTTCCCTGCAAAATTGTTGGGATTTTGTGCACCCTTGTTTGTTTAGATAGTACGCGACTGACATGTTGTCTGTCTGGATTAGGAGAGGTCCCTGTTTCTGGTAGGGACGGAAGACTTGGAGGGCGAGTCGGACAGCACACATTTCCAATACACTGATGTGGAGGGATGCTGTGGTAGGGTCCCATTCTCCTTGGGTTTGGTAAGGACCTAGAAGGACCCCCCCAACAGTGAACAGAAGCATCTGTGGTCAGAATCTGGGTTGGCGGTGGGGACTGAAAGGGCATTCCTTGATTTAGGTTGTGATGGTATGTCCACCATTGCAGGGTATCCCGGAGGGTGGTAGTAATCCGTATTTGGGTACTGAAATCGCCAGAGTGTTGTCTCCATTGGTTGTGTAGTGCCGATTGGACTGGTCGCATGCGCAATCTTGCCTGATGTACAGTGGGAATAGCAGCTGCCATGTGTCCAAGGAGACACAGGAGTTGTCTGGCCGTGATCATGTTTTTGGCTTGAATTTGTGAAGCCAACGAGATCAGTTTTATTTGTCTGTCCTCTGGAAGATAGACTCTGTTGCAACAGGTGTCTAGTACGGCCCCTATGTATTGGAGTCTTTGAGTAGGGTTCGGATTGGATTTTGGCAAGTTTATGGTGATGCCTAAATCGTGAAACATCTTTAGTATGGCCTGAAAGGAGTCTATGAGAGTCGACCTCACCTTAATGAGCCAATTGTCCAGATAGGGGAAGATGAAGTGCCCCTGTATGTGGAGGGCAGCCACCGCTATCACAAGAAATTTTATGAAGACTCTTGGGGCTGAGGACAGGCCGAAAGGAAGCACTGTGAATTGAAAATGATGTCCTAGAAATTGGAGCCTGAGAAACTGATGATGGGCGGGATGGATAGGGATGTAGTAGTAGTAAAAATCTTTATTTCTATACAGGATAAGCTGAAATAAAACATCTTTAGGACAAGTCCTATATTATAGATGCTCCTGTTCATTCTCAGTATAACATACAACACAAAGACAATAACAAATATCATAAATCATCATTTACACCAACATAGTATCGACACTTTAATCATTACACATACAGCATACTCTCAATTCATATTTTAACTCCTTCATAGATATTTTCACATCAGTCTGGTTGACTATGGATTCCTTATTTACTGCATTCCATATTTGAAATATAATGACTGAAAAACGCATAGGACTATATTTATTTGTTTTGGAGGAATAAATCCTTGTAATGATGCCTGGTGCAAGTTGTAATGATGTAGTGTTTTTCTAATTTTTCAAACAAGTAAATTGGCCTTTGCATGTATAAAACTTTGTGAATCAAATTTGCCCACTGCAACTTCCTTCTGTGGGCAGGGGTTAACCAACCAAGTTCATTAAATAAAGTGTAGTGGTCTGAACCCATTCCTTTTCTCCTAATATGAACCTTACAAGCCTGTTATACATTATATCAACTTTGTCAGACTTTTCTTATGAGCGAAACCATATACATGGCATCCATAATCCATAACAGGAAGTAAAGTTTATTTACAACTGCCCATCTCATTTGTTTTTCAAGCATGATTTTGAGCACCTAAAAGCTCCCAATCACTTACTTACTTTATTTACAGTGTCTTCAATATGATAGTCAAAAGTCAAACTCTCATCTAACCAGACATCTAAGTATCTGTACATTGTATCTTGAACTATTAGATCACCATTATCAGTCATTATTTTAATGTAAGGGACAGAAGTGGCCTTTTCTATTCCTTTTTCCAAATACCATGGATTTTTTTTTTTATTATTCATAACAAACCCTATTCCTTGATTCATGTACAAAGTGCTAGAAAATCCCTTTAAAGATTTCTTTCCATTTGTTCAAACTTCAAGCCATTTGTAACAAAATGGTGTCACTGGCACAAAGTCTAAGATTAGAATTATTTGCCACTTCCACTACTTTGTTTATGTATATCAAAAATAAAGTTGGCCCTAAAATTGACCCTTGTGGCACACCCCTCTGGACAGAGACACTATCAGAGAGGTGACCATCAACAAAAACCTGCTGATAGCAGTCCTGTAAATAAGATGCACACCACCCCTTTACTTCTGCTGACATGCTTATTTCTGCAAGTCTGTCACACAACAGACCATGATTGACGGTGTTGAAGGCCTTGGAAAGGTCCACAAACACCACACCCACCGACCTACCTCCCTCCAATTGGGATGCAATCAGATCCACTAGGTCGGCGAGCGCGGTGCCTGTGGAATGGCTCTTCCTGAAACCTGACTGGTATGCAGAAAGTAAGGAGTACTGTTCAAGATACTCCCCAGGCTGCCGCTGTATCAGTCGTTCCAAGACCTTAGACACTGCCGAAAGCAGAGCAATAGGCCTATAATTTGTGGGTTCAGTCGGTAGACCTGCTTTAAAAATTGGAATAATTTTTGCTTTTTCCACAATTTAGGAAAAATTCCTTCTGCTAGGCTTCAGTTAAACAGTTTTGTCAGAATAGGTGCAATCACACTTACTGAATCCCTGAGGAACCTATTTTCAATACCATCTAAACCAAATGACTTACAGGGTTTAATTTCTTAATTTCATCTTTTACTTGCTTACAAGAGATGCACCTAAATCTAAACCTAGGAATATGTGAAGGCAAGAAATCACTATTAGAGTGTGCCTTTCTTCTTACTGGGATGTGAATTGATATCTGGAAGAGTTGCAAAATACTCATTAAGTATGTTTACTGATTTAATTGGAGTCTGAAAAAGACCATTCTTTATCATTTGAATTTTAGGTCTCTGAAAAACAGGAACCTTAAAGGACCTTATCAGAGACCAACACTGTTTAGAATCAGAAACTTAATTTATCTTATTTTTATAATAGGCTTGCTTAGCCTTTCTAATTTTTAAATCTCAAAGCATTTCTGGCTGATTTATAATTTGCCCAGTCTAAAGGATCAAGGGTTCTTTCTACCAGCTTTCTTCCAAAGTCTAGATTTAATTCTGATCTGCTTTTTTAATTTCTCTGTAATCCATGGAACATGGTTTTTCCTTTGATTTTTACACTTAAAGGGAGCAATTTTATCACATACTTCTCTATACCAATTTGTGAATTCTTGTATTGCCAAATCTAGAGAAGGTATTAGAAATAATCTGTCCCATTTAACCTCCATTAATTTGGCTATAAAAAGCTCTTTATTGTAACCCTTAAAAGATCTCTTTTTTTATTTTTAGGGCTCCTGTATTGGGCATTCAAATGTTTCCCTTTTCTAAATTAAATTCACATCTTAAAGAACAATGGTCTCCAAATATGGGTTGATTTACTAAAATCAACCGAGGTTTAACCTTTATTTTAACAAAAACCTGATCCAATATATTTCAGGACTTTGTGGATGAGTCTTCCTAGTAGACTGAGTAACTAACTGAGTTACTGCCAAAGGTTTAAAATACTCTAAAGTATTACCCTACTTTTGCCCAATGGGGAATTGAAATCTCCTGTTAGGACAATTCTTTTCCCCATGGACTTTTCCTGTATCTTTAAAGCTAATTGTCCATAATCACTAACTTTTGTTCTTGGTGGTTCATAAATTACCCCAACTATCATTTCTAATTCAATAATCTCAACTGGTAAACAGTCAATTAAACCAATTACCCAGAATAAATATCTTTAGTTTGTCCCAAATCCCATCCCACATAAAGGAAGACCTCAACGTTTACCCTTTCTATGCAGCCTAAAGCTTGAAAAACATCCATTTCCAGCTCCTCATTTCCAATCTGGGTTAACCAAGTTTCAGCAAGAGAAACTAAATTTGGAGATTCAGAGACTATCCAAGTCCTTAATAAATCAATTTTAGTTTTACACCCTAACATTACCACAAATCAACCTTATTCTGCTTGGGAATCAGGACCTGGATTTTCTCTATATCTCCACCCAGAGTCAATATTATAACCAAACAATTTAAATTTGCTAAAGGAGGACATGCTGAGAGAAAATCACCTCCTGACCATTCAAACTGAAACATATTTCCCAAATACATTCCTTTTATTACAAACTAATTGTTTACGAAAATCCCCAATTTAGCATTTCCACTTTTGTAGTCCTTAACTGTAACACTAACAAAGCAGGATTTTGAATTAAATTGGAACCGGTCCATTTTACATAAAGTGCAAGTGTAATGCAAACAAAGTCCCAGCCTTTGGAAAATCTTCATGTTTTCTCAATTAGGACAACATGTTCCACACAGTATTAAAACAGCATCCTTCATATCCAAGGCGCATAATCCAGTCCCCTTTTTGAAGAATGGGGAGTATGGTGGTTAGAGTGACCATTCTGAATCTTTTGTATTGGATAAAGAGATTCAGGTTCCGTAACTCTAATACTGGTCTTAGATCTCCTGTGCACTTTGGCACCAGGAAGAAGTGAGAGTAGAAGCCTTTGTTTTGTTCCTGAAGAGGAACAGGTGTTATGGTTTGTTTTGTTTTGTCAGTAGTGAGTGGAGTTCTTCTTGGAGGATGGGGATATGTTTGGAGGGATAGTGGACCGAACAAGGAGGACGGGGCGGGGGAATGGAGGAGAGCTCTGAAGTGTGTCCCACCTCAATTATTTGAAGAACCCACTGGTCTGAAGTTATATTTTGCCAGGCCTCTCTGTGTAGAGCAAAGCGGCCACCAACAGCTTCTGAGGCCGGCAACAGGAAGCTGTTGGGCAGGCTTATGTGTCAGAAGGTCGGGGTTGACCTGCTCCTGAAGTAGGTGTGGAGCGGCGCCCCTTGAGGCTGGGGTAGTAGTCCTGGAGGATTGGGACTGTTGTCTACCTCTTGTAGTCTGTTTATAGAAACCCTTTTTTCTATCAGTCCTCCTGAATTAAAAGGGTGGTTGGTAGCATACAACATAGAAGCTGGACGGCAGAAGGAGACCACTAAGTTAATCTAGTATGCCCAATTGTTTAGACCTATTTTGACAATCTAGTTGCCCTTTGTAGTCAGGGCTCCCTTGTGTCTATCCCATGCATTCTTTTTTATTTTAATTCTGTTTATCGCCACCACTCTTGGAACTCTCTCAGGCATCCTCTCTCGCTCCACTGCATAATGCCCGCCAGAAGCCACCTTTCTGGGAAATCTGGGACAGACACTCCCCTGCCTACCAGCCTCAGTGGAACTCCACAACTGCCAGGACTGAGCAAACTGGGGGATTGGAAGAGCCCGCGAGGTAAGCCAAGCACTGGGCATGTTGCAGTGAGGCACTGGAGGTGCCGTTGCCAATCTAGGAAGCGGGTTTCTTTTTTCTCCTTAGGTTGCCCCTGCAGTGTGGATGTGCAATGACGTCCGTGCACATCAACCATGTTGACATCTGCCATCACTCCACCCTCTCGTAAAGCATCACTGCTGCAGTGCTCCCGATCTTCATCAGGGGGCCACTGGTGAGTGATGCAAGGCCCGCAACCCACTCCGGGAGAGGAGAGCTGTCCTGCGGACGCTCAATCCTCTCCCTCCCCTGCCGACCTCCAGCGTCCTGAGTCCGTTCCCGAACCCTGGTTGCCGGTGTGGCGCGAGGTGTGGCATCCAGCGCCTCAACCCTCAGTGCCACTGGGCCAACTATCCCATGCATTCTTGAGTCCCCCCAGAGTGCTGACCCCCACACCCTCTTGTGGCAGGCTGTTCCAGGCGTCCACCACTCTTTCTATGAAGAAAACCTTCCTGGTGTTGGTAGAGAACCTCCCTCCTTGCAACTTGAGGTCATATCCCCAGGTCCTGGAACCCTTCTTGAAGTTAAAAAGTTCCTGTGTCTCTACCTTATTAATGCCTTTTATGTACCTGAATGTTTCAATCATGTCCCCTTCTCTCTTCTCTGCTCCAGAGTGTACATATTCAGTTCCCCAAGTCTCTCCTCGTAGGACATGTACTGCAGACCCTGAAAAATTTTTGTTGCCTTTCTCTGTACTGTTTCCACCTGGTCAATGTCCTTCCTGAAGTGAGGCCTCCAGAATTGGACTCCGTATTCTTGGTGAGGCCTGACCAGCGATCTATACAGTGGTAGTACCACCTCTCCCTCCTGCTCGTGATTCCTGTGAGTAGCGTGGTTGTTTTGTTGTTGGGAGGAATGGTACTTTTTTTTTTTATTGAGAAATTGAATTACACCTTTGAGTCCACAGACTCTTTTGCAAAAGCTCCTCGTCAGTAGTCACAGTACAAAGTTACAAGTTTTGGGAGGCGGTATAGCGCAGTTGTTTAAGGCTCTGAGCTGCAAATCTGGAGACCTGGGTTTGAATCCCACAGCCCCCACTTGCATAGACTGTGTGACCCTGAGCAAGTCACTTAACTTCCTGTGCTCCCAGGTTGCACCTGTAAAAAGCTTTCAGCTTAGTGTGCCTCCACCTGGCTAAACAATTGGAAAAAAAAAAAAATACAGGTGCAGGACAACAAGACATCAAACAGACCATATATTACATTAGTAGGTAAGAAATAGCTGGGTAACATATTATAGCAGAGGGCCGAGGCAGCCCAGCGTCATGTGCAAAAAACAGCAGTAAAAACATTACAGAAAAAAAGATACAGATTGTAAGGCAGGGATTAAATCATGATAAGCAGGAAAAAGTAGTAATAAGTCAATGTGAGGGAGGGAGGTGGCAGGGCTGAAGTTAGAATAGTACTTCTAAGAGGTACATACCGTGCCCCTACCTGGTACAATGCCCTTAACCTGCCCTCCCTATCCTCCACAACATTGGGAGCTTTCAAATCCATACTTTACACTCACCTCACAGCCTCCAGCTCCTGTGACTGCTTTGACTAAAGTCTCATCCCACTGAGTGCACTTACATTTGTTTCACTCAACAACCATGGTCTCCTCTTTGACAAAGACAACCTGAGTAACACTAACCTGGTTCTGTCTGCTCCTAAACTTCTTATTTCTCCCTCTCTTCCCTCTCAAGCTCTCCAATCCTTATTCCTTGCCCTTGACACTGCCTCTGAGTTCCTTTTTCTTTTCTGTACATAAATGTTACTGTTTAAGTTGTGGCCTTGTTGAACGGCTTACTCATTGTTTGTAACACTGTCTTCTATGTTTTTGTACTTAATGACGTGGAACCTTTGTAAAACAGCCTTGGCTCAAAGGTATTAATTCCTAGAACAATAAACTTCAAACTTCAAGAGCAGTCGCAAGAAGAGATGTTAGCGAGAAATTCCTTAAGCAGGGTTTTAAACGGGCCTATTTTTGTCCCAGCAGTCAGAGCAAACGGTAGGTCATTTAGCCACCTTGGCACCCTGTGATAGAAGGCTCTCTGACCCATGGATGTCCTGCAGAGGGGAACCAAGAAGGGGACCTTGGAGGTACTTCTGGTGCGTCTTTGAGGGAAGGAGGGTTGGGTGAGGCCCTGTAAAGTGGGAGGGGTGAGTTTCCACTGGATTTTCTTTGCCAGGAGGCAAGTGTGGTACTTAAGGCGACATTCGAAGTTTAGCCAATTACAGCAACTATAGAGGTCGCACGTGTGGGTAGTTCTATTGCAGCCTGTCACCAGGCGACAGGCCTTGTTTAGCGCTGCCTTAATGCGACAGAGAGCAGTGGTATCGGCTGAGCCATAGAACACAATTCCAAAGTCCAGCACAGAGACGACAGAGGACGAAACAGCAAGGTGCAGCTCCTCATTAGGCAGACAGTGTTTGATCCGATGAAGGAAGCCAATTCTGGAGTTGATGGTGTTACAGAGGATGTGGATATGTGCATGATAGGTAAGGGGGGAGTCAAGAGTGATGCCCAAGTATTTGAAAGAGCTCACCTGCTCAAGGGGGGGTGCCTTGGGAGGTGTTGACAAGTAGTGTGGAGTCATGGTAAGGGTTTTGATGGTGTGTGAAGATCATGGTCTTAGCTTTCTTATAGTTTATTACTAGCCTGTGCTCTGTGAACCAGGTCTCGGCTTCCGTGAAAGACTTCTGTAGGGCATCCTGTAATGGTTGAGGCTGAGAATTGCTCCAGAAAATGACTGCATCGTCAGCATAAAGAAGTATCCGACTGGAACAGGCACTGGGTAGTGAGTTTAAGAAGAGGCTCACTAGAAGGGGGCCTAAAATGGAGTCTTGAGGGACTCGGAGTGAACCGGGAGGCAGGGGGAGAGGGTGGTGCCAATCTTGACCAGCTGTGACCTGTTGGACAGGTAATTTTCAAACCAGGCTGTAGTATTAGGTTACAGTCCCACGTCAGTCAGGGATCTAAGGAGAAGGGCGTGATGGACCGTATCAAAAGCCTTAGTTAGGTCGATGTAAACTGACCCAATTAAGTGCCCCAGATACATGGCCTTGGGGATGTAGGACGTACAGTGCCTTCAGAAAGTATTCACCCCCCTTGGATTTTGTCACATTTTGAGATGTTGCAAACTCAAATTAAAATACATTTATATGGGATTTTTTTATCACGTATCTACACAAATTACTCTATAATGTCAAAGTGGAATGAAACTTCTGGAATGTTTTGTACATGTAATTTAAAATAAAAACCTGAAATGTCTTGATTTGATAAGTGTTCACCCCCTTTGCTATGATGCTCCAAAGTGAGCTCAGGTGCATCCAATTTCCTTGTGAGATCACTCTAAAACTTGAATGGAGTGCACCTGTGGTCAGTTCAAATGGTTGACATGATTTCAGAGGAAATACACCTTTCTATATAAGGTCCCACTGTTGACAATGCATGTCAGAGCAGAAACTCTACCATGAAGACCAAGGAGCTGTCCGTAGAACTCTGTGATAGAATTGTGAGGAGGCATAGATCTGGGAAGGGGTATAAAAACATTTCTAGGGTGTTGAAAGTTCCCAGGAGCACAGTCAAGTCCATCATTAGGAAATGGAAAGATTACGGAACCACCCAGACTCTTCCTAGAGCAGGTCATCCTCCCAAACTGAGCAACTGGGCAAGAAGGACCTTGGTCAGGGAAGTGACCAAGAACCCAATGACCACCCTGACAGAACTACAGAGTTCCATGGCTGAGATGGGAGAACCTGTCCAGAGGACAACAATCTCTGCAGCACTTCACAGATGCAGCTCTCATGGGAGAGTGGCTAGATGGAAGCCACTCCTGAGAAAAGGCCACATAACAGCATGCCTGGAGTTTGCAAGAAGGCACGTGGCAGACTCTGAGACCATGTGGCAGAAGATTCTCTGGTCTGATGAAACAAAAATTGAACTCTTTGGCCTGAATGCAGAGCGCTATGCCTGGCGCAAACCGAACACATCTCAGCACCCGTGTAACACCATCCCTACCATGAAGCATGGTGGTGGCAGCATCATGTTATGGGGATGCTTTTCAGTGGCAGGGACTGGGGCACTTGTCAGGATAGAGGGAACAATGAATGGAGCCAAATACAGGCACATCCTTGAGGAGAACCTGCATCAGTCTGCAATAGACCTTGGACTAGGGCAAAGATTTACGTTCCAACAGGACAACGACCCCAAGCATACAGCCAAAGCAACACTGGAGTGGCTTCAGAACAAGAAGGTGAATGTCCTTGAGTGGCCCAGCCAAAGCCTAGACTTGAATCCCATTGAGAATCTGTGGAAAGACTTAAAGGTTGCGGTTCACCGACACTCCCCATCCAACTTGACAGAGCTTGAGCAAATCTGCAAGGAACAATGGGCGAAAATCCCCAAATCCAGATGTGCAAAGCTGATACAGACATACCCAAGAAGACTCAAAGCTGTAATTGCTGCCAAAGGCGCTTCTACAAAGTATTGACTCAGGAGGGTGAACACTTAAGTAAACAAGATATTTCAGTTGTTAATGTTTCATAAATTTTTGTTACACAATAAAAATATTTTTGCCCCTTTAAATTGTTGAGTATGCTGTGTGAATCAAGGGGGAAAAAATCATTTCAATGCATTAAAAATTCTGGTAGTAACACAACAAAATCCAAGGGGGGGGGAGAGAGGGTGAATACTTTCTGAAAGCACTGTATATTCAAGGAGAGCTGTGGTGGTGCTATGACCCTTGCAGAACCCATGCTGTTCGGGGCACAGAAGGTTATGTTTTGATAGGTGTTCAGAGAGCTGATCAGTTACTATTTTTTCAAGGGCCTTCGAGATAGGGGGTAGAATAGAGATCGGCCAGTAGTTAGTAGGCATTGCGCTCGCCACCTTTCAGAGGCGGGGTGAAGATGGCCCTTTTCCAGTGGGTGGGGAACTCCCCCAGACAGAGGGAGCGGTTTACGATTTTAGTGAGGGGGACTAAGACAGATTCAAGAAGACAGTATGAGGAGTTTTAAGTCCAGGGAGTCATCACTATGGCGGCCCTTTCCCAGGACATTAGAGATACAAGACTTAGCCTCTTTTAGAGTTATTACTCGAAACCTGAAAGGTGGGGTGGGAGTGGTTGGAGCATGTCAAGGAGAAGCTGAAAAGTTTGGTTGGGGGGATGGGGGAGTACACTGCTAAGGTCAGAGAAAGAAGAGTTTAAGGCATTGGCAATTTGTATGGGAGCCTGAGATAAGGTCCCATTGACTGAGAGTTGGGAGGGTGGAGGGGATAGGGTTTTGCCATTTAGTTCTTTGACAGTATCCCAGAATTTATGCCCTGAGCCCTTAGAGGAGGTGAGAACATTCCGATAATAAACAGCTTTTGCCTGATGCAAGGCATCGGTACATTTGTTCCTAGCTTCCCTGTACAGTTGTTTGTCCTGAGGCAGACTTGAAGCGAGAGCTCTACGCCAGGGATTATCCAGATGATAAAGGAGGTCAAGTAGAGATTGAGTTAGCCAGGGGGT
Source organism: Neoceratodus forsteri (assembly GCA_016271365.2). Lineage (NCBI taxonomy): Eukaryota > Metazoa > Chordata > Ceratodontiformes > Ceratodontidae > Neoceratodus > Neoceratodus forsteri. The sequence goes on along the minus strand of JADMNL010000023.1, from coordinate 378,368,656 downwards.
ATCACGTTTTTTTTACTACCTGCTTTGTAACTGGGGCAAAAAGGTCACAGGCAGCGTTGAAGGAGGTTATGAAATAGCTAAGGGCCTCATCTATGCTACTTGCAGTATCAATGGGAGACCAGTCACAGTTTAAGAGGTGTTTTCTTAACCTAGTTAAAAGAACCTCGTCTTAAACGTCTACAGTATATGGTTTTTGGGGAGGGGTGTGTGGGGCCTTACAGAACCACCAACAGAGTACAGGCAAGTGATCACTGATGGCGTCCGGGAGAACTACGACCTTTGAGATTCGGTTAGGGTGGTTAGTGAAAATCAGATCCGGCAAAGTAGCGGTTCCTGTTCTTTGGTTATGTCTTGTGGGGGATTGGACAACTTGAGTCAGGCCATTGGCCAATGCTGCATCTTTATAGAGGGCAGCTGATGGAGCTAGCCAATTTGTGTTAAAGTCACCCGTAACAATAATCTCACTGGAGTTAGGGAGAGATGAGATGCAGCTAGCAACTGTTGAGAAAGCTGCCTTCTGATTTCGCGGTGGGATATGAAACACCAAAACATAGAGGGCTTTTCCTGAGTTGCACAGAGTAATCTTTACAGTGAGTACTTGGGCCCCATCCATGTGGGGGAGACAACCATTTATTGAAGGGTGTTTCCGAGATAGAGTGCACAGCCTTCTCCAAGTTTGCCTTGACAATCTGATCGAAAGATGGAGTAGCCGTTATGGGCCACATGTGAGTCCATGGTTGTTTTGACGAACCAGGTCTCAGTTAAGGCCAGGATTTCTGGCTTCCATGTACCATTCGTAAAGTCCTGCCTGAGACTTGAAGATTATCTATTTATTTATTTAGTTTTTGTTGACCGGGTAAGTGCACTAGACAGATTCTTGCCTATTTTCAGGCACGACCCGGAGGGAGGGGGATACAGATGATTGCCAGTTGACCCTGAACCAGATTAAGCTGTTGGTGGTATTTTTGGTGAATGGGGGAAAATCTGGCCAGGGCACCGGGGGAAAATTCCCCTACTCTTTTTTGAGAAGTGCCATGGGATCTTTAACATCCACCTGAACTACCACCAGAACAGGCAGATGGGACCTCGGTTTAAGGTCTCATCCAAAAGATGGCACCTCAGGAGTGCAACACCCCCCCCCCATGCTGCACTACAGTGTCAGTATTGGGATATTAACCCAAGTGCCAGGTGTGGGGATAGAACCCACAGCCTTCTGATCAATCAGCCTGAGGCGAGTATGCTAACTGCTGAGCCACTGACACTGATCTAGAATGGTCTGAGTCACTGAACCAAAAAGTTTTGAGCCGTTAAATGGTGCATTCAGTATCTTATGTCGCACATCAGGTGCCAAGCCTGATACCCGAAGCCAAGAGTGGTGACTTAGGGAGACCCCAATGGCAGACGTTCTGGCCACAGTGTCCACTGCATCGTATCCAGATCGCAAAAGGTGTCTGGAGATGGACTTGCCCGTGGTTATAGTGGTCAATAAGAACAAATTACTCACCTTAGTAATGTTGTTTCTTCTAATGGAGTCTTGCTGTATTCTGATATATGCAGTTAGGTCCTGCCTTTCAAATGCCCCGGAGGACAAAGAGTTAAACTTTCCATGACCAGCATGGAATGTTCACCATGAGCTCGGCTGAAGACCCTGTCTGCTGCTGTTTAAACTGCAATCGTCAGATCTTTACGAGCAAAGACTCACTAGAAGTTCTGTGTGGAAACTGTAAAATTCTTACTAGCCAACTGGCAAATATATCTATATAAAAACTTTTTTGGTTTCAAAGGAAGACTCAAGTCAGGAAACCCAAAAACAAAACACATCCAAAAAACAACCTCTAGCCCAAACCAAAAAGAGGGTGAAAAAAAAAGGACACCCCTAGGGTGCCAACAATGCTCCTGCCCACCACATCCCAAAATCTAGGTTCTGAGAGGGGAGGCGGGGAGGTCAGAATACAGCAAGACTCCATTAGAAGAAATAACATTACTAAGGTGAGTAATTTTTTCTTCAAACAACATGAAGTCTTGCTGTATTCTGACATATGCAGACTATCAAGCAGTACCTCCATGGAGGAGGGACAGAACCTACTTTGGAAACAGGTTCTGAAGTACTGCTGTGCCAAACTCAGCATCACTCCTAGCCTGGATATCCAGAGAGTAATGCTTGGTGAAAGTATGGACTGTTTTCCAGGTGGCTGCTTGACAAATTTCTAAGAGAGGAATATCCCTGGCAGCAGCCACGGAAGCAGCTGTACCTCTAGTGGAATGAGCCCTCAGGCTTGAGGGTGGAGTTCTACCTAGTTTTTCATAGCAGAATTGTATACAAGAAACAATCCACTTGGCAATAGATCTCTTAGTGGCAGGTTTGCAGTTTCCAACTTCTCCATACGTAAGGAACAACTGGAGGGATTCAAACCTGTGACCCTTGGTACGCTCTATGTAGTAGCTAAGGGCTCTTTTAACATCCAAGCTGTGTAGCCTCCTCTCTCCTGAGGAGGAATGGTCAGTGAAGAAAACAGGGAGAGATACAGACTGGTTGAGATGGAAATCTGAAACCACTTTAGGTAAGAACTTCCTGTTAGTTCTAAGGACCACTTTATCTCTGTGAAAAGAGATGAAATCAGATTCCACCGACAGGGCTTGCAATTCACTGATACGGCTGGCAGAAGTAATGGCTACCAAAAACACAGTTTTCCAAGTCAAGTACTTAAGCTCTGCTGAGGACAAAGGCTCAAAGGGAGGCTGCATAAGCTGAGCAATGCAAATATTAAGGTCCCAAGCAGGAGCAGGATCCCTAAAGGGGGGATTGGTGTGAAGCAATCTCTTGAAAAACTTACAAAATACAGGATGGGATGATAGAGAGGAAGGCTTGCCTACTGACAAGAAAACAGAAACAGCTGCCAAGTGTACTTTAAAGGTAGCTGGTCTGAGGCCAAGGCCATTAAGATGGACCATATAGTTCAGAACCATAGGCAATTCAGCAGAGTCTGGAGAAATATTCTTCTTAGAACTCCAAATGCTGAATCTTTTCCTTTTGGAGTTGTAAGTCTTCCTGGTGGAAGGCTTTCGAGAAGCCTTAAGGATATCCAGAACCCCTTGGGAAAGATGCAGATCTGCAAACTCTAATTCTTCAAGAGCCATGCCTTGAGACTGAAGATTCGGGTATCAAATCCTCCCCTGAGAGGATGTCAACAGGTTGTAATTCCTGGGAAGAGACAGGGGAAGGTGGACTGCTAGGGACAGCAACAAGGGATACCATGGCTGCCTGGCCCAGTCTGGAGCAATCAGAATCACTTTGCATGGTTGTGACCTTATCTTGACTAACACTATGAACAGGAGAGGGAAGGGGGGAAAAGCATACAGAAATTTTCCTTCCTAGTTCAGAATCAGAGCATCCAGGGGGACTGAGCCCAAGACTGGGGGTCTGCAACAAAAGAGAGGAAGTTGGTGATTGTCTGGGGCTGCAAAAATATCTATCTCTGGTGTGCCCCATCTCGAGAAAATCACTTTCAAAACTAGAGGATCTAGGGCCCATTCGTGATGGCCCTGGGATATTCTGCTCAGTGCATCTGCCAGGACATTGTCCTTCCCTGGGAGGTGAACTGCTATCATAGAGGTTTGCAGGGAATAGGCCAGGGACCACAACTTCATTGCTTCTGTGCACAAGACCGTAGACCGAGTGCCTCCTTGCTTGCTGATGTACCACATGGTGGTGGTGTTGTCTGTTCTGAGCTGAACCACCTTGTTCTGTACAGATTTGGAAAAAGCTTGCAGTGCCAGAAACACTGCTCTGGGTTCCAAGAGATTGATGTGAAGCAGAGATTCCTGAGGTGACCACAGTGCTTGGGTGGTAAAATCCCCCAAATGGCCTCCCCAGACCAGCAGGGAAGCATCTGTGGTGAGCATCACTGAATGAGACTGAGTGACAAAAGGAACCCCTTGTCTCAAATTGTCCTGATACTGCCACCATTGCAAGGCTTGGATCAGGGTTCGAGTCACTTGGATTAGTTTGGTAAGGGAATCCTTTCTTTGGGACCACAAGGCTCTTAAGTGGAATTGAATGTCCCTCATCTGGAATCTTGCCCCTTGGACCACTGCTATGGAAGCTGCCATGTGGCCGAGAAGCTGAAGGAAATGCCTTGCTGGTCGAGACACCTGAAGGGTGAATGAAGAGGCCAGTTCCATAAGGGTCCTTGCCCTTTCCAGGGGAAGGAAGGCTCTTGCCTTTACTGTATCCAGTTCTGCACCTATGAAGGTGAGGAGCTGTACTGATTTGAGAACTGACTTTGGAAGGATGAGAAGGAATCCTAAGGAAGTGATCACTTGCTGGGTCACTTGCAGATGTGACCTGACTTGGTCTGCAGACTGACCTACTATGAGCCAGTTGTCCAAATATGGGAAGATGGAGATCTTTTTTCTTCTTAGGAAAGCAACTACTACTGCCAGGCACTTTGTGAAAACCCTTGGGGCTGATGTTAGGCCAAAGGGCATTGCTCTGAATTGATAGTGGCCTGAGGGCAACCCGAACCTGAGGTACTTTCTGTGGGAGCACCTGATGGGAATGTGAAAATAGGCATCTTTGAGGTCCAGGGAGGCTAGCCAGTCCCCTGGCCTTAGAGAGGGAAGGATAATTCCCGGAGTTACCATTTTGAACTTTGGCTTCAAAAGATGTTTGTTCAGATATCTTAGGTCCAGGATGGGCCGCCATTCTCCTGTCTTTTGGCGGGTTAGGAAGTACCTGGAGTACAATCCTTTGCCCCTGTGTAGGGTGGGAACCCTCTCTATAGCTCTGAGAGCTAGGAGAGAAGAAACATCTGCCTCTAGGGCAAGGGTCTCAGAGATTTGCAGGTGAAAAAGATCTGGTTCTCATCTTGGGAAATGTTTTGAAGCTGAGAACCAGTCCCGGACTTACTACTTCCAGGACCCACTTGTCTAATGTAAGAGACTTCCAGTCCTGGACAAAGTAAGCCAGCCTGCCCCCTATTGGTATGGGAGAATCGGCCCGGGCAGACCCATCAGAGTGTCTGCTTGGCAGGGGCTTTAGGCTGAGGGTGGATGCAGGCCTGCTCATCCCCTTCTGCCTCTCCTCTAAAGAACCCCTCTGTGAAAAGAAAGAAGAGGAGGCCTGAGCTTGGTAAAAGGCCTTTGGAAAGGTCTGCCCCTGCCCTTGGACTGCTGCCTTTGAGGAGCTGCTTGCCTTTCTTTGGCCTGAGCACTCCTGTAAGTGGTCCTGTACTCATCCATCTTTTTCATGTAGTTCTCTGTCTGCTCCCCAAACAAAGAATTACCAATTACAGGAAAATCCATAGCCTTAGCCTGGGTATTCTGTGAGAGGCTAGTACATCTGAGCCAAGTCATCCTCCGAAGAGCCACAGATGTAGGCATGACTCTTGATGATACATCACTGGAGTTCACAGCAGCATGAAACTGTACTTTCGATGCTTCAATCCCATCTGCAGCCACCTGCTCCAGCTCCTTGGCAAGCTGGTCGGGGGCCTGTTTAGCCAGAGCCAGTACAGTGTCCCACCTGGACTTCTGATATCTGGCTGTATAGGCCATATAGTTAGCCTGCCTGAGTCCCAAAGATGCTGCCATGTATTGTTTCTTTGCCATGGCATCAATCTTCCTGGAGTCCTTGTCTGGGGGGTGTGATGCCAAGGGAATATTTGCCTTATCACAGGCAGCAGCCTGCACAACCCCAACACGGCTGCATTGCTGAAAAAGGAACTCCGTGTCCAAGCCTGAGAGAGTGTACCTCTTGTCCATTCGTCTGTCCACAGGAGGTATAGAATTAGGAGACTTAAGAATTTTATGTGTCTGTTTCAAAAGGATTTGTGGAGGGGAACAGACAATCTCCTGACTCTGGGATGTCCATCATCTCAACATAATCAGGCTCTTCCTGATCCTCTACTGCTTCCTCCACAGGAAGCTGGAGGGTCTCAGCCACTTTTTTGGGGACTCAGAAAGCCTAGGAGGAGAAACACCTGAAGGTCTGTCTGAGGAGATGTCCCGTCAATAGGCAAATCCAGACTTTCACTATCACCATAATCATCCTCATACTCTCCTCCTCCTCTCCGGTTCATAAATTCTTCCAAAGTATAATCCGGACCGGGAACTGACCGAACCGAGCCCCTGCCAGATGGTGCCGAGTGCGGTCGGAACTAGCTAAGCGTTGCACGATCCTTATCGCCAGGCTATCTTACCGGTGATCGAGTATCAAATTCTGGGTCTGAACCGGTTGATTTACCTTTTCTCTTTCTTTACAGGAAACCATTCCTCGAATCGACTCTCCTTGCCCGAAGCAGCATCGCCTGGTCAGAGGGCATTCTTCTGGTTCGGTTGAAACCGAACCGGGCTGGCCATCTGGGTCAGCGGACTTCTCGGCCTCCCTTTCCCTCAGTCTACCTAATCTCTTTTCCAGGGTAGATTTGGGAAAATTCTTACAAATTTGGCAGTCTGAATCGAGGTGGTCAAACCCCAGACAATAAACACAGGTGGTGTTGGGATAAGCCTTGGCAAAGACTTCCCCACACACACTGTAGTGTTGAAACCCAGTGGGCCCGGTTTTTTTCTTGGGTTTCTCAGACATGGCCAATCGTAACCAAAGACGTACCCCTTTTTGGCAATCCGCCAGGCAGAGACTCCTATCAGTTCCTGACCGTGTCACGGTCTTGGAAAAAAAAAAACGTAATTAAATCCATTTTTTTTTGAACCGATCACGCATCGTTACCACACATTTAAAGTAAGCACAAGCTTTTTACTAAACTGATCGGTTCAGCCTAACCGATCCACAATTTACAAGTTCCACACAGAAACTAAACAAAACCTATCTAGTACTCACGGTACCACAGACAGAGACTTGAACTGACTAACCGGTAACAGTAATTCGGTAGAAACCGACCGAACTCACACTTCAACCGACTTTTTGAACCGAGTAGCGGAGAAATCTCCGCGAGCGACTGTTCAGTGAGGCGGAGTAAAGAATCTGACAGTTGCAGTTTAAACAACAGCAGACAGGGGCTTCAACCGAGCTCATGGTGAACATTCCATGCTGGTCATGGAAAGTTTAACTCTTTGTTCTCCGGGGCAGTTGAAAGGCAGGACCTAACTGCATATGTCAGAATACAGCAAGACTTCATGTTGTTTGAAGAACAGGTTACTCACCTGTAACAGTAGTTCTAGGAGTGGTATATGCTGTTCATCCACACTCTCTGGCATGTCCCTTTCCCCTTTAAATTGCCATCACAGAGGTAACGAGCCTTTGTGTGAAGCAAATTGTGCCTTTGTGTGAAGCAAATAAACAAAACAAGACGATGTAAGAAACCACTATGGTTCTCAAAGGAAGTGGCAGTGAAGGTTCAAGAGAAAAAGAAAGCATTCAGGAAGTACAAGGAATCGCAGCAGGAGCAGGACAGAGAACTGTATCAGTTAAAGCAAAAGGAGGCTGGGAAGGCAGTCAGAACAGCAAAGGCCCAAACTGAGGAAAAGATAGCCAACTCAGTTAAGAAGGGGAATAAAACCTTTATAGGTACATCAGGAGCAAAGGAAGACCAAGGGAGGGATAGTGAGGCTTAATAAAGGGAGGGAGGGTGGGCAGAGGGAGAATGTGAAAAGGCAGAGATACTAAACAAATATTTTTGCTCAGTATTTACAAAGGAAGAGGGGGAGGTACATAAAACAAACAGTAGTAACACTCTGGATACAGAAGTTGATACCATCCCATTTACAGAAGAAAGGGTTCTGAAAGAACTCTTAAAACTGAAGGTGGACAAAGCAATGGGGCCTGATGGGATTCATCCCAGAATTCTTAAAGAACTAAGGGTAGAACTAGTGACACCACTGACTACCCTCTTTAACAAATCATGGGAGGATGGGGTGGTACCGAGGACTGGAGGAGGGCAGATGTGATTCCCTTCACAAAAGTGGGAGCAAGAAGCAAGAAACTATAGACCTGTTAGTTTAACCTCAGTGATAGGGAAAATGATGGAATCACTTCTAAAGGAAAGAACTGTCGCAGATCTAGAGGCCAGAAGGGCACAGGACCCTAGGCAGCATGGATTCACAGGGAAGGTCATGCCAGACTAATCTGATAGATTTCTTTGACTGGGTGACCAAAGTAGTAGATCAGGAGGGCTGTGGACATGGCCTACCTACACTTTAGCAAGGCATTTGGACACAGCCCACACAAAAGATTAATATATAAGTTAGCCAGCCTGGGAGTGGGTCCCAAGATGACAGCCTGGGTAAAGAATTGGCTGGAGAATAGGACACAGAGAGTATAGTAAATGGAGTCCACCTCAGAAGAAAGGAGGGTTACTAGCGGGCACCGCAGGGTTCAGATAGACTCAGTCCTCTCAATGTCTTTATAGCTTACATTGCAGAAGGACTGGAAGGAAAGTATGTCTCTTTGCAGATGACACAAAGATCTGCAACAGAGTTGATGCACAGGGTGGGTGGAAAGGATGAGAAGGGACTTGGCAAGGTTAGAGGAATGGTCAAATGTATGGCAGCTTAGATTCAATGCTAAGAAGTGCAAGGTAATGCACCTGGGAAACAAAACCCAGGGAAGAGTACACAATGGGGTGAGATACTAACAACAACAAAATGGAAAGGGACCTGGGGTAGTCATATCAGATGACCTAAAGGTGGGCAAGCAATGTGAGAGGGCAGCAAGGAGGGTTGGGAGGATACTGGGATGCATAGGGAGAGGCATCACCAGTAGAAAACAGGAAGTTATTATCCCTCTGTACAGACAGCTGGTGAGACCCCATCTGGAGTACTGTGTGCAGTTCTGGAGACCCAATCTCCGCAAAGACATAGACAGGATGGAAGCTGTCCAGAGGAGGGCAACTAAAATGGTGCAGGGTCTGCACCGGAAGACATATGAAGAGAGTTAAGGAGCTTAATATGTATAGCCTCGAGGAAAGGAGGAGAGGGGGACATGATAGAAACTTTCAAGTACCTCAAGGAATCAACAAAGTCCAAGAGGGTAGCATCTTTCAAAAAAGAGGTGTGCAAGAACAAGAGGCACAATTTGAAGATAGAGGGGGCGGCTCAGAGGTAATTTATAAAGTATTTTTCACAGAGAGGGTTGTGGGATGCATGGAATGGCCTTCGGAGGAAGGTTGTGGAGTCAAAATCATTGGTGGAATTCAAGCATGCATGGGATAGTCATAAGGCAATTCTGGGGGGTGGGGGTAGGAAGAAGTAGGCTGCTGGTTAACTAGGATCTGCAGCTTATCCAGTAGGTAGGGAAATGGGCAGACTGGGTGGGCCAAGCGGTCCTTATCTGCCGTCAAATTCTATGTTTCAATGTTTCTATGTAAATCTGGCCGGAAGTCTTCAAGATAGCTCCTCTCACCCACCCTGGTGGTAAATACCTCGGCTCCGCCCCATGACGCCAGATCTTAGCCTGCTGGAAGCAAGGTTGAGCCCCTAAAGCCGGGGAGGTCGGGTGGCTGCGTGTGGATGAACAACATATATCACTCCTAGAACTACTGTTACAGGTGAGTAACCTGTTCTTCTAGGAGCGTGGATATATAGTTCATCCACACTCTTTGGCAGACTCCAAACAGTTCTCCAGAAGGAAGGAGGCAAGGCGCACACCCCCTACTTGGGAAATGGAGATTGGAGAACCGAGGCCCCAAAACCAGAATCCCGGCGTGACTCAAGGTCGATGTGGTAGTGGGTAATGAAGGTGTTTGCTGACTTCCAGGTAGCAGCCCGACACATTTCCTGGATAGGGATGTGACTGGAAGCAGCCACCAATGCAGCAGTATGGCGGGTAGAATGAGCTCTTATCCCTCTGGGAGGCTCCTTGCCCGCCAACTCATAGCACAGACCTATTCAAGATGTAATCCACCTTGCAATGGTCCGTTTGGCTGCAGGTCTGCCAGAAGCGGCTTCAGCGTAGGTGACAAACAGCTGGCAAACCTCTCCCGGAATTTCCGCCGTTCTGTCCTTATAATAAGAGAGAGCACGTCTCCGGTCCAGAGTATGGAGCCTGTACTCGGCATCCGAGGTATAATTAGGATAGTATACCAGCAGAGTCAACACCTGGTTAAGGTGAAACTCTGACACCACCTTTGGAAGGAATTTCGGTTGGGGGCGCAGGACAACTTTGTCCCTGTGAAAGACCAGATAAGGGGAATCCACCGAGAGCGCCTGGAGCTCCCCTGTCCTTCTGGCAGACGGGAAAGCCACCAAGAAGACCGTCTTCCACGATGAGTGTGAGAGCTCACACTTGTGCATGGGTTCGAATGGCTTGCCCATCAGCTTTGCCAAAACCAGCTACAGATCCCACAGAGGTGGAGGTTCACACACTGGAGGGGATATGTGATCCAGGCCTTTGAAGAAGCGCCTGACCACTGTCTCCTGTGCCAATGTCAGCTGACCAGCCCGCGCCTGGTAAGCCGAAATGGCTGCCAGGTGCACCCTAAGGGTCGATGACCGTAAACCCCCTTTGGAAAGAGACCAAAGGTAGTCGAGAATGTTAGCCACAGAGGAGGATAAGGGATCCAGACTCTTATTCTGAAAATCTCTTCCATTTGAAGGCGTAGCATTTCCTGGTCTATTCCTTACAAGATGCCTCCACCACAGTGTAGACATCCTCGGAAAGACCCAGAGCCTGGAATTCTAGCCGCTCAGGTACCAGGCTGTGAGGTGCAGGGATTGGAGACTGGATGGAATACCTTCCCCTGGTTCAGAGATATCAGGTCCGGGCGTGTACAAAGCCACTCCGGGGGCCTGCAGCTGAGGTTGAGGAGATCTGGGTACCAGAACTGGCACGGCCAATCTGGGGCTACCAGGATCACCTTCACCTTGTCCCTCCTTATCTTGAGTAACACCTTGTGGATCAAGGAAAACGGAGGGAAGGGCGAAGGAGGCCTGGGGTCCATGGCCTCGAGAAGGCTTCCTCCTGCAGCGAGCCCTGCTGAGGGGGCCGGGCATGGTAAAGCCTCAGCTTGGTGTTTTCACTGGAGGCAAACAAGTCCAACAACGGTTTGCCCCAACAGGAGAACAGGCTGTAAGCTACTTCTGGATGGAGAGACCACTGGGGATGGTCTGGCCTATGCGGCTGAGAGCATCTGCCAGATGGTTAGAGACTCCTGACACATGGATGGCTAGGAGATCTGCCTCCAACCGGGTTACGAGGGTCTAGATGCGGAGCGCCTCCTTGCACAGCAGACGGGAGTGCTTGCTGTCCTGTTTGTTGAAGTAGTACATGGTGATGGTATTGTCCGTCTGGATTTGAACCACTTGACCCCAGAACTGAGGAGCGAAAGCTGACATTGCCAGTCTGACTGCTCTGAGCTCCAACAGGTTGATGTGGCATCGGGACTCCTTGGGGGTCCAGAACCAGTGGGCTCTGTTGTTCCCCATGTGGGCTCCCCAGCCCATGAGAGAGAGGCATCGGTCATGAGAATGACCGTCGGCTCGGGGCAGACAAACGGGATCCCCTCCTGCAACCGGTCTGGGGCGGTCCACCATTGGAGAGCGTCCCACATCTTCTGGGTCACAGTGATCAGCTGGTCAAAGTGACCGTGGCGCTGAGTCCACTGAGCGGCCAGCTCCCACTGGAGGGGGCGCATGTGCCATCGGGCCCAATAGACCACTGAGGTGCACACTGCCATGTAACCCAGAATGCGCAGGAAGTCCCGGGCAGGGTGCAAGTGCCCAACCAGAAATGATTGGGCAAGGAGGAAAGAGCCTCCGCCCTGTCCGCCGGGAGACAGGCTCTGGCTTGACGAGAGTCGAGCTCTGCCCCAATGAAGCCCATCACCTGAGAGGGCACGAGTTCCAACTTGGCCTCGTTGATCAGGAGGCCGAATTGGGAGCAGGTTTGAAGAGCCAGATCCCTGGATCTCTCTACCTCCTGGAGAGAGGAACCTGCCAAGAGCCAGTCGTCGAGATAAGGGTAAATTCGAACTCCTGGACGCTGGAGATGGGCTGCCACCACTGCAATGCACTTGGTAAAGACCCTCGGGGCTGATGACAGACCGAATGGCATGGCTCAGAACTCGTACAGGGTCCCTTTGACCCTGAAGCGGAGGAACCGCTGATGGGATTGATGGATTGGGATATGGAAGAATGTGTCCTGCAGATCCACTGAACAGAACCACATGTTTCGCTCCAGGGATGGTATGATCTGGTTCACAGTTACCATCCGGAAGGTGCGAGACCTGAGATATTGATTCAGGTTGGGGAGATCTAGGATGGAGTGCCAACCCCCCTGTACGCTTGGGCACCAGGAAGTATCTGGACACGAAGCCTGGGTCTGTAGGAGGATCCGGCACTGGAGCTACTGCCTCTTTGCAGAGGAGCTGAGCAATGTCGTCTCGAAGAGCCGACTGAGTGCAAACGGAGATCCTTTCCTCCCAAAGGGCATGGGCTCGGCAGGGAGGGTACTGCTCGAATTCCAGAGGCAGTCCCTGGCCGACCACTTCTAGGACCCACCTGTCTGAGGTGATAGTGGACCAGGCAGAAAGAAAGTGGTGGAGCCGGCTCCCCACGGGAGGACCCAGAGCTGGCGTGACAGGTGTAGGGGTGGCAACCCCCAACCCGTCACTGAGCAGGCTTAGAGGAGGAGGAGGAGGCACCTGGACCGGCAACTCGGCCTCCTTTACAGGGCTGTTGAGGACCCTGCTTGGGCCTGCTGCTGGCCTCCTTAATAGGAGGGCTGCCTAACCGCAGGGGAAGAGTGCCGAAAAGGCTTTTTCCTGCGCTTCTGCTGGTTCTTGCCCGAAGAACCCTTTGCAGCGGTAGCATCCAAGGTGGCACTGGACTGCTCTAAGTGCTGGAGGTGACCAGCCACTCCTGGACCTAAGAGGTCGGTGCCTAAGAAGGGCACGTCAGTCAACTTGTGCTGGGTATCCGCCGGGGAGGAGGACAGCCTCAGCCAAGCCCTGTGGCGAGTGGCCACTGCTGCTGCTGCCAAAGACCGGGTACAGGAATCTCCAATGTCCAGAACTACTGAGAGCAGAGACAGATGCAGATGAGAGCTGACAAAACCACGATGAACACTTTTAGTTACTTTTATAAAATAAATCGGATGCCAAAAAAAGGAGTCAGGGGAAAGTCTTGGAAGGAATTTTTGGAAATAATGGCCGACAGTGATGCTGGGCATTGCTGGTGAGGGAGACCCTGAGCTGAATGAATCCCCTGTACCTTTATGAATCAGTAGCCAACCTGTCCAGAAAGAGAGTTCTGCATACCATCAGAGAATGTGGGATACCTAGAAACAGATGGACTTAGGGGCAACTTGCTACATCTAGAATATATCCGGTGTATGCAAGATTAAGATAACTCCTGCATTCAGCAGCCGTTTTGGCTAGAAATAGAAGATAAGGAACTGAGAAAGGCATGTTTAAAAAAAAAATATACATATCGGATTCCAGTTAATGTTCTCATTGATAAGGTTAAGATAGGACAGGACACACACCAGAGACAGCCATCTTATTACATTATCCTAGGGAACTCAGGGGGGCACAACAGATCCATCTACTCAACATACTGTTAGGAGCTGCTAAAAAGGTTATTACAAGGCTGTGGCTACAGCCAATCCCTCCACAGATCTCTAATTAGAAATCGACTATATATGAAATATATAAAATGGAAAAGATGACAGCGAAACTACAGAATAAGCTACCAGCTCTAATGAACTGATGGAACCCATGGTTCCTGTACATATCGGACCACCGTCCTGATCTGGTACCCTGATTCTCCAGTAGGTTACACTCTGGTGTGGCTCCCTCCTTCTCTCCTAAGACCATGGGCTGGCTGGCCCATCACTATACAAGCCTCCCCTTAGATCTACAACTTATTATTATCCTATTATTGAACTCCGGGGGGGGGGCTTTACTGATGGATGCTCTTTGGATGGTACTAGTTCTTCCTGGTCCTCAACTTTAGTATATTTTACTATCTATTATCAGTGAGATGCAACAAACTACTGTCGCTTAAACCCTCTTGTACTTTGTATATGTTGTTTTAAGTGTATAACATTTGTAAACACCATACTGTTTTCTTTTCATATGTGTCATCCGGAAACCTGGAAAACCCTGAAAAATAAAAAGTTTCAAAAATAAATAAATAAAAAGACAGGACAAGACAGAGTTGTCCCTTGGAACTTGAGAATTTGCCCTTGCAACCAACAGCAAATTGAGGACTTCAGCCATTATTCACTGTTTTGCGCTCCAAGATCTAAAAGAGAAAACTGGATAGCTCCATTAAGAGAAGAACGAACTTTAAAATGTTTAAATAGAACTGAAAGCCTGCCTGACTTTTTAAATATATATATATATGTATAGGTTTTTATCCCATCAGCCCTGTCCCGTATCATTTGGCCGTCCCGAGTCTCCGCCACTCCTCAGAGACCGGGTGGGCCGACAGTGCTTGTGGGGCGGACTTTATTAAGCCCCAACCTTTATTGTTTTCCTCCTCAATTTTTCTCCCCAGGCACAGCCAGACGTGTAATAAGTGTGGCATGCATGCTCCACCTCCACGGAGGCGCCCTCAGCACTCCATACACTGGCCCTTTCTTGAACTGTGAGACAACACACGTGCTGCCATCTGGCTTCCTCAAAGTGTCAGTCGAATGGCGAGTCACGGGATTCCCCCGTCCCCAAGGGAAGACAGCTGTAATATGGACTCTCAATTTCCCCTCCCGAGCCCTCGAACAATCAGAGTCTGTTCCCGAACTCAGGTCACCAATGTGGCAGCAAGGAGGCATGGATGCCTCAACCTGCCATGCCACTGGGCCAGCAGCCTGCCTAACTTTTAATCAAAATCCAGTGCAATACGCTGTGGCTAAATTTGCAATAGAACCCAAGGTGATCAGACGGTATATAATTTACAGAAAGAAAAGTAGCTACCATCCAGGAAGGCACCCTTTTAGAATTATTTTTAATTTTTCTTTGAATTCTTGTCTCTAATTATCTAACATTGTATGATATAGTCACCAGTTTCTCTGTTCTACGCATATTCCATGAAAATGGTCTGAACAAGAATTAAGCTCAGACACTTGGACAAATTTGATTCCAGATGCCAGATAATTGCTGCTTGTATTTTACTATGGTAGACTTTAGTAGGTACAGTGGAGTAATGAGTCTTCTTAATGGTTAAAAGCTTTAAAATACTAGTAGTTACTCAAAACACCCAGCTGTCTCTTATGAGACTCTACATCTGGAGCGTTAATAAGATAGTATAATACATTTTAAATAATCTGCACTTTTTTGTTGGATTGAATTTTTTTTTTTCACAATAAGTAGGGACATTCAGTGTTAACTACTCAGCCTGGACATCTATTAACTGCTCTTTGCATGGGTTTTATATGTCTGTTACGATTAGCTGTATGTATGTATGCATACTGTATCAAATGATTTTTGCGAGTGACGTTGTGTCTATCTTGCTGTGGCTATTTGGCATGTGCAATAAAGACAGATATTTCAAAAATACATTTTTTTTTAATGTCTCGGATTACAACAATCTTTGAGCTAGCAGCTCATTTACAAAGGTTACATGTCCAGTACAAAGAATGAGATATACACAGATATTTAAATTATGCACAATCAGTTCCAGAGTTACACAATGTGAGGAACAGTACAATGTAGGCCAATGCAAAATCAATACAAGTGGCAGCCTGGTTGGCTCTGTCAGTAGGAAGGGGAGGAAGTGGCAGCCAAATATAGTCTTGTCAAATGGGGAAGAGCAGGGTCATAGGTCATAGGGCATGGGGTGAAACCGGCTTTACCAGTTAGGTTTAATCCCCGTGCACCAAGCATAGATAGGAAAAGAGGGAATATTTTTTTTTGGGGGGGGGGTGCGAGGATGAGAGAGTAATGAGTATAGGTGTTATGGGGCAGAGGAGGACACATAGGAGTGGGTAGAGGTAAAACAGGCTAATTTGTGCACTCATTTACCCATCAGAACCAGATGTGAACGGCGCTCCCTTTTGAAAATTAAAAATAATGTTGGAGAAAAGGGACAGGATAAATATAACCAGTGCAATGCAGAGCCAAGCACTGTTGTGACATTAAGCAAAGCAATGAGAAATCAAAAAATGCAGTTTCATGTACTGTATGCCCTAGCAAGGATACAGGAGGGAGGGAGAATGAGAAGAACAAAAGGATAGGAAGGGTGGGGGTGAGGGAAGAGGATAGGACTTAGGTGCAGTAATAGGTGCAAGTAATGTGCTCATGGAATAAATCCCTTTGATAATACACATGAAAACTTACTATGGTTGCAATGATATCCTCCAGAGGCATCATCCTTGCTGCCGCTATGCTGTTGGTTGCCTCAACCACCTTCTCTCTTCCCTGGTTAACAAGATCCTAAAAAGGGAACACAAATAAATGAACAAAGCTGTATTTTCAATAAAAATTCTGTTTCTATTTCAACATTCAAAAACAGATTCAAGAGGCTCAACTAAAAGATTAGGACTGAATTAAAAATGGTTCAGCAGACGGAGGTTACTTAGGACAGAGTTACTCACATGTAACTACTGTTTTGCTACTGACATTCTTTCTACAGTCACGATTATACAGTACACTGAACATACAAAGTCCTCAGACAGCTCACTGTTTTTTTTTTATTACTGTGTCTGTCCTCTCTGGCTGGGCCCCTATCAGGCCCGGCCCTCCCAGTCCCGCCACCTCACTATCCACTGGACTTACCATCAGCTCCTTTCATAACCACGGCTACTCCCCACAACTCAATACTGTAAAACAGATCTTCCGTCAGGAGGTGGGCCATGTAACAGGGTGCTGGGTCTGCAAAAGGTCAGGTCCTTCGCCCTCCCAGGTGGCATTTTCCCTCCTGGTTTTCTTGTTCAGGAGCAGCCGAAGTGCAGTGCTGCTGAACACATCCCTGTGCATGCTTCTGTATGGAGGACATCAGCCGCAGCGGCTCCTCCCAGTCCCCTATGTTGCTGTCTCTGGCTGTCTAGCTTCCAGCTGCTAATAGAAGCCAGGCTTACACTGGGCACGCAACCCTCCCTCCCCATAGGAGAGCAGTCCATCCAAAGTCCAACCCTCTTCCCCTTACCCAGCCATCTTTTCGTCCTGAGTTTGCTCCCGAACATGGGTCGTTTGGGGCTGCAAGCAGTAGCATACCCACTAAGCCGGTGGGCCAGTACGAGCCCACTGGTTCGAGCTTCAGCTCCTCCCCTTCATCTTACCGTCTTGCATCTCCATGCCTCAGTCTCAGGCAAGAATTGTAGGAAATGTGTAGCTTTGCCATTAGGTAACAGTGAGGATAAGTAGCCAGGGGAGGTCAGGCTGGTAAGTGTGACTGTAGACAGAATACCAGTAGTGAAAATGTTGGTTAATTACCAGTAACAGTAGATCTTCAAGAGAATCTCCTAAATAAAGCCACACAAACAAGACTAGAGCCAGCAGGCACTAGGACTCCGCTGTTAATTTTTCCAGTTAGAGCCATCTGCCTTATGATGGCTTGGACTACCCCGAAGGCTCCACCAACGCAAGGCCAGCCAGCCCACATCACTTCAGCTCTTAATCTGTACTGCCGGCAACCATGTTGGGGCTACCATGACATCACCAAACATTGAACCACCCCTGCATCCCAACCACGATAGGTGAGGAAAACAATCAAGGAGGACTACCCAGGAAGGTGCCCCCAAGCAATGCTCTCTAAACACAGTGACACACGGAGCAACAAACATTCATAGTTTGACAGGAACCTGGAAACCTCCCCAGTCGACCATCCCTGACTTTGATGCTATACTCTAGCAGTATCCCTCCTTCCTTGACCATGAAGACTGAGCATAAGTATTCATTCAGAATATCAGCTTTTGTTTATCTTCCTCAACCAACTCTTCCCCCTTCAACCTCTTGGTTCCTCCTTGTTTCATCTCTTTTTCTTGATTTACCTAAATAAGGTCTTATCAGTATCCCTCACCCCTTCTGCAATTTTAATCTTCACCTCAGTTTTTGCCTTCCTCACTGCCTTATTGGCTCCCTCATCTTTGTTGAAGTAGAGCTCCCTGCTTGCTTCTGTCTGGTCGGCCTTGTACCTGCTTAAGGCAGACTTTCCGGCCCTCACTGCTACCCCAACCTCCTCAGAAAGCCATACAGGCCTCTTGTTTTCCCTACCTGCCTGAGGCGTCCCTTCAACATGTCAAGGATCCTATTTGATAAATTCCCACTTGCTCTCTATCCCAACTAGTACGCAAGATCCCTCTAGCCTTTCCCTTACCTCCTACTCCATCTTCCTAAAGTCTGCACTCCTAATACACAGGACCAATGCCCAAGACTTCTGCCTTTGTGTTTCCATGGATATGTTGAACCACACTGGGTTGTGGTTGCTAGTCCCAGGCGGATCCAACATTGTTAACCCCCAGTGTTATCACGCTGAATCAGAACTAGGTCGAATTACGGCCCCAACCCCACCTGCTACTCTACCTGTTGACCAACAACAACCTCCCCTGCAGATGCCACAGTTCTGGTCTCAATAATATCAAATCTTTTAGTGCAGCACTTGAGTAATTCTGGACCTACAAAGTTACTACAAATCATTAGAGGGATGTGCTACCTTCACAGAACATGCAACTCTGGGGCATGACCGGAACTTCGCGTGCCACCCAAGTTACAAGGAACACATCAGATCCATTTGTATTCTACGACTTACCTCCAGCTGCTGATTGCTCATCGATGACAGTGCTGCAAGGTTGAAGGGAATATATGGGCTCTGGGAGGTCAGATTGGCAGTGGCATAATTGGCCCCAGTTGGCAAATTGAAACGCATAGACAGCCCCTTGGAAGAAAAACAGAAGTCTCCTTCAACACTTCACATTATTAAAACATTGCTTTTAATTTTTTTTGTCATACATGAATTTGTCCTCCAAGTCGCCAGGTCTGCTGCCTTCTGCTGGCATCCTCCAGCCCCATCACCCACCTTCTCCAAGACTTACTTATCGGCATCCAAATGCACACCCACCCCAAGTGTGTGCACTCCTACTAGCGCCAACACCCGTCTTCCCCCAGGTTTCAGGCAGTGGAATACAGTGTCCCTCCCTTCCCCCGAGGGAAAAGAGCATAAGATGTTCAATCATCCTTCCCCTGGTCACCCTAAGCGACCAGAGTCTGTTCCCGAACCCAGGTTGCCAGATTAATGAGCAGCACAGCTACTGGACTAGGCTCTTGATTCTATTGCTGACAAAACTAACAGTAAGAAGAGTGTAAGTTGGCATCCCATTACTCAAATAATAGTCCATATGACTTCAGCAGTACATAGGTAGTGGTACTCCTGGGTTACTCCCTCTAGGTATTAATTCTGTAGTAACATACAACTTTTCTTTTTTACAGTAAATACAATTAAATGGTACATAGTACAAACAAGAAACATGCAACATGTACGTTCAGAATCATGAAAGAACAACAATCAATGAATACACAATAGTAGAAAATTATTTGAACTGATGAGAGAGTATCATTGTAAATATGCCATTATAATATGAACGATAAAGCAGTATCAGAGTATAATACCCAGAGGTTGACCTATGGCTTAATTTATTAACATGCCAATGTTCATTCCTGAACAGTACTTAAAAAGGATTCCAGATTCTCTCAAGGGTTCCATTTTTGTTTCAAAGTGAATCATTCCTCTGACTGTTAGCTGTTGAGACCATCTACTGTTCTGTTCACTAGGGGTTATCACCCATCTGCTGAACAGCTCCCTAGTGGTACCACCCATCTTCTGTACAGTACACTGCTGGTACTGCTCTTCTGCTGTATAGTTCGCTAGTGCTAAAACCCATCTGCTGTACAGTTTACTGGTGGTAAATCCCATATGTTGTACAGTTCACCGGTGGTACCCCTCACCTGCTGTACAGCTCACTGGTTGCACCCCCATCTGCTATACAGTTCAGTAGTGCTACCACCCATCTGTTGTACAGTTCAGTGGTGCTACCACCCATCTGCTGTAGAGTTCACTTCTGGTACTCCCCATCTGCTGTAGAGTTCACGGGTGGTATCACTGATCTGTTGTACAGTTCACTAGTGGTATTCCTAATCTGCTGTACAGTTCACTGGTGCCCCATCTGCTCTCTATTTCACTGCTGGTACCCCCCAATCTGTTGTACAGTTCATTGCTGGCACACCCTGGACAGCACCCTCCCTCTACTACCCACCCGCTACCCTCCACTGTACCTTCGCTCTGTCTCATGCCATGAAGTTCTGCATTTCCTCAACATCATTTCACCTTTCAGTACTGCCAGCCCTGATGGGATCGAACCAAATATTCTCAAGGTGGCCGCCCCTCTCCTTGCCTCCCCTGTCATCTGATTCCTCAACCTCTCACTTACCACCTCTACCATCCCCAGCATATTGAAGATGGCTAGGATTATACTCATGTTTAAGGAGGGCAATCCCAAATCCATAAACAACCATCCTATTGCTATTCTACCCACTCTTAGCAAACTTTTGGAAAAACTTGCTTCCTCTCAGGTATCAGAATACCTATTAAAATATAACCTGCTATTAGGGGTACCAAATTTTGGGCTGCCGAAAAGAGGACACAGTCTCTCCTCCGATGAGCCCTTGTGCCAAACCCTGAGAAAACAGGTTTAAAGTCTCCATTGGCTTCACAGCTCATTTACAAGGAGGTCCTGGGTAGGAGAGAGTATCAATCAATCAAAATTCTATTTGTAAAGTGCTTTTCAATAAATCAAAGCGCTGATACATAACAGGAATAAAACATCAACAATAATAAATAATAATAACATAAAACAATAAAATGACCATAAAATAATCTATCCGAATGCTAGTGTAAATAAGTGGCTTTTCAGAGACCTCTTAAATGATTCCACGGACAGGCACTCTCTAATCTGACAAGGTAGAGAATTCCACAGGGTCGGGGCCATAAAGGAAAAAGCCCTTGCCCCAGATGATTGAAGACGAACCCTGGGAATCTCTAGCAATCCCTCGCCAGTGGAGTGGAGGGCGGTAGGACAAAGGAGATCTTGTGGTAGCCCGTCCCTGACCACAGAGGTCTACAGATCAGCAATGCGACCCTGAAGGTGATTCTCCACCGCGACTGGCAGCCAGTGCAGTTCGCGCGAAGCACAGGTGTGATATGGCAAGTTCTTGATAACCCAGTCAACAACCTGGCTGCCTCGTTCTGCACCAGCTGCAGGCGACAGAGATCCACCCCCGGCAACCCTAGATATAGAGCATTACAATAATCAAGGCAAGTAAAAATAATATAAAAATAATAATACAACAGGATTGAGAAGGTACATGAAGAATATTTGGCAGCTGGAAAAGAGGGATGTCCTTGTAAAAGAGGATATCTGGTAACCCTACCTGCTATCCCCTGCCCAACATGGCTTTAGGCCTGCTCACAGTACCTCCACTGCCCTTGCCCAGTTCACCAGTGATGTCAAATCTAACATAGAGAAAGGTATGCTCACGGGTACCATCTTCATCGACCTTACCAAGGCCTTTGACCTGGTCAATCATGCCCCTCCTGCTTTTCAAACGTGAGACCCTTGGCATCTCCACTTCTGCCTTACAGTGGTTTTCTAGCTACCTCTGCAACAGTCATCGGTTTGTCTCTTTCAATAAGGCCTTCTCCACCCCTGAGTCCATTAACTCCGGCATTCCAAAAGGTTCAATCCTAGGGCCATTGCTCTTCTCAATCTTTGTCAATGACATTCCCAACACCCCTTCCCACTGTCATACTCTTCTGCATGCCGATGCCTGGTGCTATACTATGGCTCCAGATAGAAACATAGAAACCTAGCTGATATGAACTCAGGGCTCACCTCGGACTTCCACAAAGTCCAGACCTGGCACACTCAAAACTGCCTTGTCCTAAACGTTGGCAAGACCCAGGCCATGCTCTTCTGGTCCCTCCACAAAGTCTGCACCTGTGCCTCTCAGGTTTTGTTACCTGGTGTCTTGATGGCTCTCTTGTTTGTGACAAACTCATTTAAATAAATACCTAGGTGTTGCACTCGACCCTGCCCTGGATGTCTCGTAGCACATCCACATCATCTGTAAATCTGTCAATAATAAACCTGGCCTTGCGTATAGAATCCACTATGCCCTTACTCCTGCAACCAGAGTCGCCATCACCCAGGGTATCTTACTCCCCAGCCTATGCTACGCTATTCCCTCCTTTTACCAGGCCAGAGCCATCTGCTTCTTCAAATGGAATGTCGCTTATTATAATGTGTGTAGGTTTGCGCTGTCTGAACCTTGTCTCACTCACCATTGCTTGCTTTATTCTGACTTAAACTGGCTCTCCCCTCCTTCCTTACTTCCTCTCCCTTGGAGGCAGCATATCATAGTGGTTAAGGGCATTGAGCTGCAAACCTAGAGACCTGCAATTGAATCTCATCAGCCCCCACTTGCATACTGAGCAAGTCACTTAACTTCCTTGTGCTCCCAAGTCGCACCTGAAAAAAAGTTCCGGCTTAGTGTGCCTTTCCTGGGTAAACAATTTCCCTTTTCTCGGCACCTCTACGTACTGTGTTGCATGACTGATAACATTACTAGATCCTCTAAACCTGCCTCACTGGCCTCTATGTTCACCCCCGCCAACTCTGCCTACTTCCAGCGCTCCAAAGACCAGGCCCTCCTGACCGTTCCTGAATTCTCCTCTAAAATGGGTGAGCAAGTGTTTGCTTCACTTCGTTCCTAGAGCCTGGAACTCCCTCCCCTTAGGCCCAGTCAGTCGCACTTCACCTTCAAGAAAGAGTCATTCAATTATCTCCGCTCTTCTGATAAATGTTCCTGGTCCTGACATCCCCCCAATCTGTCTGTTCTCACCAGCTTCCCACTTTTTCCTCCTATGTTGTACACTTTCTTACTTATCTGCTTCTGCACTTCCAGCTCCTCTGCCAATGTGTGGCATGGCTTTCCCTGGATAACTGACGCGAGTACTTACCTGATGCACTACCCCTGCTGATTCTATAGCTCTTCACGTTTTCTGTTTCCCTTGAGTCCCCTACTATTTGTTTATTTCTAGGACCTCAGTTGTATACCCTGCCATTGTCTGTTACTGGCTAATGTTTTACTGTATATTTCTAGTAATTTGTACCATATAACTGCTTTTCTCTGGCTTCTGTCTGGATACTTTGCACTTACTGCTCATTATTTTGCCGTTTCTCAGATCTTGTTTTATTGGCTAATATTTTGTTTGTTTTTAGTAATTTGGATCATGTAACTGCTTTTCACTGGCTGCTGTTCGGATACCTTGTACTTACTGCTCATTATTTCACCGTTTCTCAGATCTCTTTGAATTTCTTATTACCTGCTAATGTACTCTCCTGGGTTGTGCCTGAAAATAGGCATTTTTTGTCTAGTGCACTTATCTGGTAAACAACAGCTAAATAAAAATAAATAAATGAAGAACTGGGACACTTCCGATGAAGAACCTCTGGAAGGCTGAAGACCTGCAATAAAAACCCCAACTCACTGGGCAACGAATTCCTATCTGTGAACCAGTGCGATTCCCTGCACTACCTAGTTCACTGTTAGGGAGGGGTTGGCCTGAAGATCTGACAAAGAAGCAAGTAACAGGTTGTTCTTTAGCTGTCTACACTATTCCTACACTAACGACAGGGCTCAAATTGTCCATTTGCAGATGGCTGTCACAGTCTCTGGGTGGTCACTGTTAGTGACGGTCTTAGGTCGAGCATTCATTAAATGGGATGAAAGGCATTAGGAAGAGAAGTTCATAAATATTCAGGCAGTTCGAATGTATGCAGGGCAGTTCGTACATGCAGGGCAAGTTTGTAAATGAAAATTACATACTCACTGTAATTGTTGATCTTTTTGGACCATCTTTACCATTGAGTCACACTGATGGGTTCGTAGATGGAGGCACTAGGACCCTGTGGGAGCCAAAAATCTTCAGGAGGGCTGGCGGTGAGGTAGGCTATGTGCATGAGCAGCACCACGAGAGCTAGTCTCGCTCAACAAAGCTCATCTCCGCAACAGCCCTCAACCACCTCACTATCTTTTTTAACGAGGAGGTGCAGCGTAACCCTATGTAAAACACCTAACCTAAATGAGCATAAGAGAGCCCTTTCGACCCTTGTAAGAAGGGTCAAAACAAGAATGCAATGTCTTCACAGCTCAAACCAAAAATAGGGGAGGTAAAGATCAAGAACAGGGGCGTGAGCCCGGGGGGATGGTGGGTGGGCGTGTGAATCAATGGTGAAGATGGTCCAAGAAGATCAACAATTACGGTGAGTACATAATTTTCATATCTTCCCCACTGATTCACATTGATGGGTTTGAGTACCAAGCTCAGATAAATTCCCCAAGGCAGGGTGGCAGGAGCCGGAGCTCACTCAGGACAGAAGTCCACTGAGGATTGTCCTGCCGAAGGAGGCATGCTGCCTGGCATGGACATATAGGGCATAGTGCTTAAGGAAATTGTGCACTGTGCTCCAGGTAGCAGCGACAGGAACACAGCAAATCTCTGCTAAGGAAATGGCCAGCACTCCAGTGGAGTGGGCATGTCCCTGTCCCTCCAACTTAATCCGAGCCATGGAATAACATTGGCGGAGACAAGCCACTATCCATGTGGAAATACATTTGATCGTAACTGGCAGACCCAGCCGGTTAAGGCTGAAAGAGATGAAGAGCTACTTAGATTGCCGAAAGTCCTTAGTTCTATCAAGAGAGAATCTGAGTGCTCTCTTAACATCCAGAGCATAGGGTGCATTGCTCTTTGTTCTGGAAACTGGGGGAGTACGCGGGCAACACCAAGGGCTGGTTCAAATGCAACTCCGTGACCACCTCAGGTAAAAACTTGGAGTACGTGCGGAGAACCACTTTGTCTTTATGGAAGTATACGGAGGGTCTGTGATTAAAGCATGGATCTCAGAGACCCTGCAGGCAGAGATGATAGCCACAAAAATGCAGTTTTCCAAGTTAGGAATCTGATGTCAGACATAGCAAGAGGTTCAAAGTGCTTAACAGTAAGCATGTCTAACACGAGGTTGAGGTCCCAGACAGCAACAGGTTTCCTGACTGGGAGCCTTGTGTGCAAAATACCCTTCAAGAACCTCCTAAAAAGAGGCAGCTGAGCTAGGGTGAGGTTCTGAACTGGCTCATGATAAGCTGAAACAGCACATACGTGGACCTCAACTGAGGAATGCTATAGTCCTGCATCAGAAAAATCTACCAAATACTCAAACGTTGTCCGATGTGCACTGGAATGGATCCATATGGGATTCTGAGCACCACTCAGAAAAACCTCTCCACTTGGGTGTGCAAGTCTTTCTGGTAGAAGGCTTGTGAGCGGCCAGTAGAATCTCAGAGATCCTCTGAGAGACCTTGTACCTGCTGATTTCTAGCTCTTCAGGAGCCAGGTGTGGGAATGAGGGGAGCACAGGTTGGGATGAACCAGGGACCCCAGCGTCAGAAAGTCTGTCTGTAGGGGGAGTGGCCTTGGAGGAGCAACTGATAAGTTGTTGAACAGTGGAAACCATATCTGTCGAGGTCAGTATTGGTCAATCAGAATAATTTTGCCTCTGTGTGCTTCCACGTTGAATAGCACCCTCTGAACCAGAGTGACAGGAGGAAATGCATACCGAAAGCGATTTGATCACCGCAGCCTGACTGCATCCTGACAGAAAATGCCACGTTTTGGATTTTTCTAGAGTAGAATTGAAGCAGTTTGGCATTGAGTGAAGACCCAAACAGGTCCACCTCTGGGGTTCCCCACTCGTCGAAGACAGACTGCATGACATCTGGTGTCAACGACCACTTGTGAGGACCTACTTCTGTCCAACTGAGCTCATCTAGCAGACTGTTCTGAGTCCCTGGCAAATAAATCGCTTGGATCAGAATGTCTTGCTCTAGACATTCCCATACTCTCACTGCCTTCCTGCAAACAGGATCAGTGTGTGCTCCCCCCTATTTGTTGATGTAGTACACGATTGACTTGTCTGTCTGCAGGAGTATTACCTTGTAGCGGACAAATTCCACAAGGGCCTGAAGGGCATACAGGACTGCTCTCATCTCCAAAACGCTGATGTGGAGATGGAACTCCGTGGGGCTCTAGACTCCCTGACTGTGGTGGCCCTGGCAATGGGCTCCCCATGTCAACGGGGATGCATCTGTGGTGAGGGTTATCTGAGGCTCTGAGGGTGAGAAGAAAAAATTACTCACCTTAGTAATGTTGTTTCTTCTAATGGAGTCTTGCTGTATTCTGACATATGCAGTTAGGTCCTGCCTTTCAACTGCCCCAGAGAACAAAGAGTTAAACTTTCCATGGCCAGCATGGAATGTTCACCACGAGCTCGGCTGAAGCCCCTGTATGCTGTTGTTTAAATTCCAACCGTCAGATCTTTACGAACAATACTCACTTGAAGTTCTGTGTAGAAACTGTAAAACTCAAAACTAGCCAACTGGCAACTATATCTATATAAAAGGGTTTTTTGGTTTCAAAAAGAAGATTCAAGTCAGGAAACCCAAAAAACAAAACACAATCACTCACCCAAATAAAAGAGGGTGAAAAAAGGACACACCTAGGGTGCCAACACTGCTTCTGTCCACCCACATCCCAAAAACTAGGTTCTGAGAGGGGAGGCGGGGGAGGTCAGAATACAGCAAGACTCCATTAGAAGAAATAACATTATTAAGGTGAGTAATTTTTTCTTCAAACAACATGAAGTCTGTCTGTATTCCGACATATGCAGACTACCAAGCAGTACCTCCATGGAGGAGGGACAGAACCTACTTTGAAACAGGCTCTGAGTACTGCTGTGAGCCGACATCACCTAGCCTGGATATCCAGTAACGCTTGGTGAATGTATGGACTGTTTTCCAGGTGGCTGCTTGACAAATTTCTAAGAGAGGAATATCCCTGGCAGCAGCCAGGAAAGCAGCTGTACCTCTAGTGGAATGAGCCCTCAGGCCTGAGGGTGGAGTTCTACCCAGTTTCTCATAGCAGAATTGTATACAAGAAACAATCCACCTGGCAATAGATCTCTTAGTGGCAGGTTTGCCCTTACCAACCTCTCCATACGTGAGGAACAATTGGAGGAATTCAAACCTGTGACCCTTGGTGCGCTCTATGTAGTAGCTCAGGGCTCTTTTAACATCTAAGCTGTGTAGTCTCCCCTCTCCAGAGGAGGAATGGTCAGTAAAGGAAACAGGGAGAGAGAGACTGGTTGAGGTGGAAATCTGAAACCACTTTAGGCAAAAACTTTTTGTTAGTTCTTAGGACCACTTTATCTCTATGGAAAGATGAAATCAGGTTCCACTGACAGGGCTTGCAATTCACTGATACGCCTGGCAGAGGTAATGGCAACCAAAAAATACAGGTTACTCACCTGTAACAGGAGTTCTAGGAATGGTATATGTTGTTCATCCACACTGTCTGGCAGGTTCCTTGCCGCTTTAAATCTTGCTGGAAGGTCTTCAAGCTGGCCCTCCCACCACCTGGGTGGTAAAACCTCGGCTCCAGCCCCTGGCGGCAGATCTGGCCCGCTGGAAGCTCAGGTTGTGCATCGAAGCCGGGGAGGTCAGGTGGGTCGTGTGGATGAACAACATTTACCATTCCTAGAACTCCTGTTACACGTGAGTAACCTGTGTTTCTAGGGACATGGATATGTTGTTCATCCACACTCTCTGGCAGACTCCTAGCAGTTCTCCGGGAGGAGGGAGGCAAGGCGCACACCCCCTACTTAGGGAATAAAGATCATAGGATCCGCAAAGGCTTGGGACACCAAAATGGGTCGATCCTTGGGGACCGAGTATTTCCTATCTATGGATTTAGCCACCGAAGGAATGAGAGCAGGATTATTCCATACCATTTGAGACAGCGTCTTAAAGGAGGGCTGTACCGGAGGAGTCAAATCCGTAGGGATCTCCGGAATATGGAGGTACTGGAGCCTTAGCAATTTCCCAGGATCGATGTCTGTAGTTTGGAGAGAAAGAGTGGAAATCAAGTTTTTCAGCAGAGACTTAAAGGACAGGTCCTCGACCACAGGCTCTGCAGCAGGAATAGATCCTGTTTCTTCCACTTCACCACTCAGCCTAAGGTCTGGGTTAGGCTCAATGTCATCTCCTGATAGTCCAGGAGGGACTGTATGGACAGGAAAGGAGTAAAAATCAGAGGAAAATGATGAAGGAAAGGAGTTAAAGGAGGAGTCCTGAAAAGTGGATGACGCCCTAAGAACCCCCGGCGCCGCGGAAGCGCATGGCGCCGAAGCAGCGCATGGCACCGAGGACGGTGCCAAGAAGCCACACGGTGCCGAGAGACCAGATGGCGCCGCACTGCTACGTGACGCCGCGCATGGTGCAGAGGACGGCGCCGACAGACGCATCGGTGCCTAAGATGGCACCGAGCATGCCATCGACGCCGAAAACACCCCAAGACTCCGAAAAACAGGATTTGAGGGGAAGGGAGGAAGAAGAGCAGGAGATAAAGGCATCGGTGTGGCCCCCTGCGCCGCAGCCATGTGGGGGGGACACCGAAGCGCGGAGTCGACGGCACGGAATACGGTGCCGCGCGACCAGGGAGGCTCAACTGCCCTACTGGTCTCCTAAGAAGCCCGAAGGCCCCTGAGTGACCGGGCCAGGCAGCTGGACCAACCTCCGAGCCCATTGCTCCATGAGAGCGGCCCACTGATGAAACTGCTCATCTGAAGACCTACCAGAGGGCGGGGTAGGGCTCCGATGTCGAAGACGTTAGCTACCGGAAACAGAAGCAGGCGACTCCAAAGGAGGAGACCGGCAACTAGCCCCAATAACCGACCGTCTACGCGCAGACATATCAGAGGGCGACCTTGAGTGATGCCTTCTCTTTTTTGACCTGTGGGCCGAAGAAGAGGTCGAGGCCGAACGGTGCCGAGAATGCAACCGTTTATTTTTATGCTTCCGAGGGGCCGCCCCCTTCGGGATTGGGCTGACCTGTCAGACCCCCCTTCCAGAGAAGGCAGCGGACCGGACCCAGCCCAACTGACTGAACAGCTTAAACGAAGTCTCCCTACCGTCCACCTGACCTGCTCATGGTCGACTCGCAAGTAGGCCGAGACTTTTGTAAAATAAGAATAAACTTAAGCGATACTTATTCGAGATATTACTACAAAAACAAAACTGAAAACTATGCTGCTAGTTTGAAGTTTGACTCCGCGAAGCGAGCGACGTCGATCACTGAAGCACACTCGGCAGGAAAAAGGAACTGAGGCGGTTGGAGGGTCGGCGCCGAGATAGTCATTGCCGCACGAGCTGAGGCTCGCAGCGCCGCTCCTTGCGGCTCCATCTCTGGCGCTGGCCCTCCCGCAAAAATGTTTGCTCCCGCTGGGTCCTAGTGCCTCCGGCGCAGATCCCATTAGTGTGAATGAGTGGTGGAGACTTATGTCCAGGAAGATCTGACTTTGGAGGGTTGAGAAGGAATCCTAAGGAAGTGAGCACTTGCTGAGTCACTTGCAAATGTGACTTGACTTGATCTGGAGACTGACCTACTACTATGAGCCAGTCGTCCAAGTATGGGAAGATGGAGATCTTTTTTCCCCCTTAGGAAAGCAACCACTACTGCCAGGCACTTTGTGAAAACCCTTGGGGCTGATGTTAGGCCAAAGGGCATTGCTCTGAATTGATAGTGGCCTGAGGGCAACTCGAACCCGAGATACTTTCTGTGGGAGCACCTGCTGGAAATGTGAAAATAGGCATCTCTGAGGTCCAGGGAGGCTAGCCAGTCCCCTGGCCTTAGAGAGGGAAGGACTATTCCCAGAGTCACCTTTTTGAACTTTGGCTTTAAAAGGTGTTTGTTCAGATATCTTAGGTTCAGGATGGGCTGCCATTCTCCTGTCTTTTTGGGGGTTAGGAAGTACCTGGAGTACAATCCTTTGCCCTTGTGTAGGGTGGGAACCCTCTCTATAGCTCTGAGAGCTAGGAGGGAAGAAACCTCTGCCTCTAAGGCAAGGGTCTCTGATGGATTTGCAGGTGGAAAGGATCTGGTTCTCATCTTGGGAAATTTTTGGAAGCTGAGAACCAGCCCCTGGCTTACTACTTCCAGGACCCACTTGTCTGATGTTAGAGACTTCCAGTCCTGGGCAAAGTAAGCCAGCCTGCCCCCTACTGGTATGGGAGAATCGGCCTGGGCAGACCCATCAGGGTGTCTGCTTGGCAGGGGCTTTAGGCTGAGGATTGGATGCAAGCCTGCTCATCCCCCGTCTGCCTCTCCCTCTAAAGAACCCCTCTGAGAGTAAGAAGAGGAGGCCTAAGCTTGGTAAAAAGGCCTTTGGAAAGGCCTGCCCCTGCCTCTAGACTGTTGCCTTTGAGGAGTTGCTTGCCTTTCTTTGGCCTGAGCAGTCCTGCAAGTGGTCCTGTACTCGTCCATCTTTTTCATGTAGTTCTCTGTCTGCTCCCCAAACAGAGAATTACCAATAACAGTAAAATCCATGGCCTTAGCCTGGGCATCCTGTGATAGGCTAGTACATCTGAGCCAAGCCATCCTCCGAAGAGCCACAGATGTAACCATGACTCTTGATGAAACATCATTGGAGTCCACAGCAGCATGAAACTGTACTTTAGATGCCTCAATCCCATCTGCAGCCACCTGCTCCAGCTCCTTGGCAAGCTGGTCAGGGGCCTGTTTCACCAGAGCCAGCACAGTGTCCCACCTGGACTTCTGGTATCTAGCTGTATAGGTCATATAGTTAGCCTGCCTGAGTCCCAAAGATGCTGCCATGCACTGTTTCTTTGCCATGGCATCAATCTTCCTGAAGTCCTTGTCTGGGGGTGTGTGATGCCAAGGGGATATTTGCCTTATCACAGGCAGCAGCCTGCACTAACAACATGGCTGCATTGCTGGAAAAGAACTCCGATGTCTGACCTGAAAGAGTATACCTCTTGTCCATTCGTCTGTCCACAGGAGGTATGGAATTAGGAGACTTAAAATTTTATGTGTCTGTTTCCCAAAGATTTGTGGAGGGAATAGACAGTCTCCTGGACTCTGGGATGTCCATCATCTCAACGAAATCAGGCTCCTCCTGATCCTCTACTGCTTCCTCCATAGGAAGCTGGAGGGTCTCAGCCACTTTTCTGTAAAACATATAGTGAGAAGGGGACTCAGAAAGCCTAGGAGGAGAAACACCTGAAGGTCTGTCTGGGGAGATGTCTGGGTCAATAGGCACATCCAGACTTTCATAATCACCATCATCATCCTCCGGTTCATAAAATTCTTCCAAAGTGTGATACGGAACCAGGGGAACCGACCGAACCGAACCCCTGCCAGATGGTGCCGGTTCGGCCGGAACCGAAGTAAGCGATTGCACTATCCTTACCGCCTTGGCTATCTCATTGGCGGTCGGAGTATGAATTTTTAGGTCCAAACCAGATGATTTATCTTTTCTTTTCCTTTTTACCAGAACCGACTCCTCAGAATCGTCTCTCCTTTTGCCCGAAGAAGTATCGCCCTGGTCAGAGGGCACTCCTTCTGGTTCGGTCGAAACTGAACCGGGCTGGCCATCCGGGTCAGCGGACTTCTCGGCCTCCCTTTCCCTCAGTCTACCTAATCTCTTTTCCAGGGTAGATTTGGGAAAATTCTTACAAATTTGGCAGTCTGAATTGAGGTGGTCAAACCCCAGACAATAAACACAGGTGGTGTGGGGATCAGCCTTGGCAAAGACTTCCCCACACACACTGCAGCGTTGAAACCCAGTGGGCCCGTTTTTTTTCTTGGGTTTCTCAGACATGGCCAATCCTAACCAAAACGTACCCTTTTTTCGGCAAATCCGCCAGGCAAGACTCCCCTATCGGTTCCTGATCGTGTCACGGGTCTTAGAAAAAAATGCAATAAAATCCGTTTTTTTTTAGAACCGATATGAACCGGTTACCACACTCTAAATAAATCACAAGCTTTTTTTACCTGAAACTGATCGGTTCAGCCGAACCGATCCACAATTTACAAGTTCCACACAGAAACTACACAGAAAACCTATCTAGTACTCACGGTACCACAGACAGAGACTTGAGCCGACTGAGCGGTAACAGCAATTCGGTAGAAACCAAGTGAAAAAACAACACTTCAACCGACTTTTTTGAACCCAACAAAGGAGAAATCTCCGGAGCGACTGTTCAGTGAGGCGAAGTAAAGAATCTGACGGTTGCAGTTTAAACAACAGCAGACAGGGGCTTCAACCGAGCTCGTGGCGAACATTCCATGCTGGCCATGGAAAGTTTAACTCTTTGTTCTCCAGGGCAGTTGAAAGGCAGGACCTAACTTCATATGTTAGAATACAACAAGAATTCATGTTGTTTGAAGCTCAGATGTGAGGGAGGGGAGCCGAGGGATATACCACCTGGGTGGTGGAAGGAGCTCTGCAAGATAAACTCTTAAAGGGAAACTGCTTATGTGTGGATAAGTGAACCATATCCACACTCCTAGAAATTATTTTTTTCTATTACACTGGAGGGAGTTCTGTATAGACTCCGGAAAGAGAAGTAAATAAGACTTTTTATCTACTGCGTGGCATTTAAAGTTTGTGGTGCTTGAGAGGAACACATGTGATGTTAGCCAGGGCCGAGTTGGTGCCCTGTGAGTTTATGGCAGGTGGGACTTATGAGAGATGCAATACCTGATGTTTTTTGGGAGAAGCAGCACAGCTGTTGTCTTAGTAAGGCTCAGAAGGGAGACAGGTGTCTGTTACAGACTGCCTATTATGAGATTCTTGCTATGTGGTTTCTGTATGTGATGCTTCTTTAATAAAACTTAAAATAAAAAAAAAAAGAAGGGAGAAGGGTGATGGCGGTTGGGACAGAGCTGCTGCCTTGTGGAGAGAAGTGTGTCGCGGGCAGGACAGAGTGGTGATGGGAATGGCCCAAGTAGGAGAAAGATCCTTTTTTTTTTTGTATTATTTATCTCCCCTTCGGGCCTCATGTCCCACCACTCCTTCAGGCTTACCAAGGTCTGACTTCCGCTGCTGCCTGTCCCATCCTGAGTCCTTTCCAGCCGCACATCGAAGCTGTCCCTGGGGTGACCCGGACGTAACCCTTCGCCGGGCGAGTCCCCCTTCTCCTCCGAGGAAGGCACCAGAGGGGATAGCCAGCACATACTTGGCCCCAGCGTGCTGCTGCAGCTGAGAGGCTCGTTCAAGGCATTGGCAGCGACGGAGGACCAGTAGCTTTCATCTGGTCGGTCGCCAGGCGAGTTTCCACTTTTCTGCGATGTTCCCCATGCATCACTCACTGTAGAGATCCCGGTCTCCACCGGGGGCCACTGCAGAGCGACGCCAACCCACAACCCACCCCAGGAGAGGAGAGCAGTCCCTACGGACGCTTAATCCTCTCCCTCCCCTACCAGCCCCCAGCGTCCTAAGTCCGTTCCCGAACCTGGGTCGCCGACATGGCTCAAGGTGTGGCGTCCAGCGCCTCAACCCTCAGTGCCACTGGGCTGGCTAGGAAGATCCTTTTGTTTGTGGTCGGTAGTAGAGAAACAATTGTGAATTTGTATCACAAAGACAGGATACAAAGTCGAATGGAGACGGCGGTGCTATCGGTGTGCGATGCCAGGGAAGCCATCTGCTGTGTAGGCAAACTATGGGCTAGAAGGGTGGACAGACTTCAGAGTACATAAAACCTGCTGGCTGGCACTTTTTCTTATGAATTATTATGAGTTGCAATTTAATGACGAAAAGAAGATGGCTCAGCCAATCAGGTTTAAGGATTGTTACTATCCACAGCATGATCAGTTTTTATCAGGAAAAAAGGCAATAGCAAAGTTTTAGAACTAAAGCAGAAAAAAATAATTGTGCATAATTTTATTAATACCCAGACTCCGTGTCTCTGCTGATGTCAACTGTTCACCCTTCTCCCCTGAAGTTTAGTAATGCTTATTGATATTCAAGTTTGTCAAGACGTAAATGTTGACAACAATATCAAGTCTTTACAAGTGCTTTTTCTCCAGGGAAGTGACTTCATGAGCTGGAATGCAACATGTTTAGCTTGTCATCCTCCCTGACTACAAGGGACTATGTTTACCTCATTTACAGAGATACATTCCCTTCCCCCACCCTATGTCCATGAGCTTGTAAATATATAGACTGTCCTCCCTGTGCACACCTATACCAACGACACCCACTGGTAATGGTAATTTTATCAGTGTATAGAAGGTTTCTATTTATCTACATGAAATTTAACCTTCCTTGAAATGTCTGCTGATAAACGCACTTTTATTTGAGTCCACCCCCTCCCAATCTGGTGTTAGCATCCTGAAGAAACCCAACTGAAACAGTAGGAAGCCTCATGACTTTAGTTACAAGCCGGTCATTAAAATACTACCTCCCCTTGTCTTCCACAAGGGTGGAGCCTCAACCCCTCCCCCTCTACAACCTGCACTTAGTGGTAGAATCAAGCCTAGCACTTGCACCACACTTTATAGAGCACCAGGGAGCAATACAGAGGTGAAGGCCTCCCTCTGTTTTCCCCGGAAGAGGACAGCATCTTGGATAATGGATCCCACTCCTCATGCCAAAAGGCTACATGATTCCAGAATCAAGGTGTGGACTGGGAATGCCACCATGGCAAGTGGATTCCCGGTCAATACGCCTTCTACCCCTGGAGTTCTGCAGCAGGGCTTCTAGGCTTCTGCGGTATGATTTATTCACTTCTGTGGCAGAATACAGTCCTGCCATTGGTAAAATATGATGCAATGTCATCAATGACATCACATGCCAAGCACAGAAGAGGGTTTTCAGGATAAATGAGATGTGGACAGAGAGAACAGCTAATATTCTTCAACTGAAACTCTGGCTGGAAGCTGCAATACTGAACATAGGATTTGCAAGAAAGCGAGTTGTGCTCACAACAGAGGGAGGTGAACCTTACAATTGTCTTTGGTTTGTAGCAGATATTCTGCAGGAGGAGGCTACTTCTAACTGAAAGGTGAAACAAGGAACTTAGAATTATCAGGAAAAGACAGTCTTTCAAGCAACAGAGGGAGGTGGATCTAGCTTTACGTTTGTTACAATTCTTAAGATTTTCAGTGCAGTAAGAGTTTAAAGCACAGCTGACTTATTTTGGGGCTGACTGCTTTCAGAGCACAAACCACCAGGCTGTTTTGGGGCTGGGGAGGTTTACCTGTGTCTGACTTGGATGTCTGGAGTTTTCTCTGTTTGATTAGCAGGGTATTTTCTCTGTCAAATTGTTGTGTAGGGCATCTTGCTGACAGGAAGGCACTCATCGCAGCGGTGGGTCAGAGCTCTTAGCTGATTGTTTTGTGAGGGCACAGTTTAGGCCCAACCCATTCCCACCCTCACCCACCCACCCCTGGAAATAGTTCCTTTATACCTGGGGTTTTGACATCATTTCCTCAAGAGTGCAAGGTGCATATCACTGTCATATCCTCTCTAGCACACTGCACTGACAACATAAGCATACATATTGTATAATATATATATTTCTATATAACAAACCAATCACACACATACAAAAAAAAAAAAAAGTAGATAACCATGTGGGGAGTAGTGCAATGTAATGGCTGTGGGGCAGCAGTCTTCCGGGAGTCTTTCTGGAGGTTGAGATCCTGCCCTATTTGCAGACAACTCTCTGCCCTGAGGGAGGAAGTTGCCCGTCTTCAGGCCACATTGGACAGTAGTAAAAGAACCTTCCCCCAGGCCACACTGGACGGTAGGAAGGGAACCTCCCCCATCCAGTGAGCACCAGAGCCACTACCACTACCTCAGAGGTTGCGAAGAAAGCACAGCAGTTGGACCACAGTGGGCTCAGGGAGGGTGAGGATGGTGGAACAGAGGCACACCCAGTCAGTTGTTCCACTCCACAATCCATACACCATTCTGGGGGAGCATAGCTCCCCTATGGATGCACCCGCAGAGGAGACTAAGGAGGCTGAGGACAACTGTCACAAGGGAGGCCCACAGGAAGGAAGCAGAGAACACCACAAGGAAAGGAAGCAGCTCCTGGTAGGGGACTCAATTATTAGGGGGATAGAACTGGGGGGAGCAGGGAAAACTGAAGTAAGGTGCCTGCCTGGTGCCATGGCTTGGAGGGATAGGAAGCGCATCCTCAGGATCACGAGAACAGCTGCACGGGAGTCTGAGCTGGACGTCATTGTCCACCTAGGGACAAATGACTTGGCTCAACATGAGATTAGAGCAGTGCAGAAGGACTTTGTAGAATTGGGGAGGGGCCTAAGACAAGTAGCACACACAGTATCCTTCTCAGAGGTGCTGCCTGTCAATGGCATGAGTGAGGCGAGGGTACTTTGCACCATGCAGTTTAATGAATGGTTGAAAAAATGGTGTGGAGCACATGGGGTTTGGCTTCATTGGGGACTGGGGTTCCACCTGGAGGGACACCAGCCTATACTGGCAGGATGGTCTGCATCTGTCCAGGAAGGGAACAAGTCTTTTGAGCAATCGGTTTAAATGCTTCATTGGCAAGCTTTTAAACTAGTCAAGGGGAGGCACTGATAAGCAGCAGGAAAATCCCAGCCTCTCCCTACAAAACAGGGTACTGAATGAGAAAAAGACCGAGGTAGAAAGGTCAGTGGGGGATGCTGCAACAGAAGGTAAAGCCATCAAAAAATGGAGAGCAATGAGTACCAATGCCCGTAGTCTGAGTAACAAGCTTCCTGAATTAGTGGCCTTGATGGAGGAGTAACATCTGGATATCGTGGCAGTCACAGAAACATGGTACACACAAAACCATGACTGGGACGTAAACATACCAGTAAAAGAGGAGGAGGAGTAGCTCTTTACATAAGGGAAGGAATCAAAGCAACAGAACAAAAGGAAAACAGGGAGGAGAAGAAGCACTGTGGGTAAATTTGGAGACCGGCAATGGCACCACAATCCACAGGGGTTGTATACAGACCCCCTTCTCAGGGGGAGGAAATGGACAAGGAAATGATAGAAAGTATACTTAGAATGGCAAAAAAAGGGGAGATATTGCTGATGGGTGATCTGAATATGCCAGATGTTAACTGGAGTGCAGTTGCAGCAGCCACTTCGAAGAGTGGGGTTATTCTAGATGCCCTACAGGGGGCATGCCTTAGACAACTAGTATTGGAGCCCACTCGAGAGGGAGCAATCTTAGACTTGGTTCTCTCAAATGGAGATGAAGGGAGGATCACATATGTAGAAGTGGGTAGCCATCTGGGAACTAGAAACCATCGAACAGAATGGTTCACAAACACAGCAACAGAGTCAAGCCATACAAAGGCAAAAGTACTGGACTTTAGGAGGGCTGACTTTGCCAAAATGGGTGAGTGCCTAAGGAATGCATTAGCAAATGGGCAGGAAGGAGGGGTGGAAGAACAATGGGGAATAATAAAAACTGCCATCACAGAGGTAACAAGCCTTTGTGTGAAGCAAATAAACAAAACCAAACGATGTAAGAAACCACTATGGTTCTCAAAGGAAGTGGCAGTGAAGGTTCAAGAGAAAAAGTAAGCATTCAGGAAGTACAAGGAATCACAGAAGGAGCAGGACAGAGAACTGTATCAGTTAAAGCAAAAGGAAGCTGGGAAGGCAGTCAGAACAGCAAAGGCCCAAACCGAGGAAAAGATAGCCAACTCAGTTAGAAGGATAAAACCTTTATAGGTACATCAGGAGCGAAGGAAGACCAAGGGAGGGATAGTGAGGCTTAAAAAGGGAGGAGGGGTGGGCAGAGGGTGACTGTGAAAAGGCAGAGATACTAAAGAAATATTTTTGCTCAGTATTTACAAAGGAAGAGGGAGGTACCTAAAATACAGGTTACTCACCTGTAACAGGAGTTCTAGGAATGGTATATGTTGTTCATCCACACTGTCTGGCAGGTTCCTTGCCGCTTTAAATCTTGCTGGAAGGTCTTCAAGCTGGCCCCTCCCACCCACCTGGGTGGTAAAACTCTTGGCTCCGCCCCATGACGCCAGATCTGGCCCGCTGGAAGCTCAGGTTGTGCATCGAAGCTGGGGAGGTCGGGTGGGTCGTGTGGATGAACAACATATACCATTCCTAGAACTCCTGTTACACGTGAGTAACCTGTATTTCTAGGGACATGGATATGTTGTTCATCCACTCTCTGGCAGACTCCTAGCAGTTCTCCGGGAGGAGGGAGGCAAGGCGCACACCCCTACTTAGGGAATAAAGACTGGAGAACCGAGGCCCCAAAACCAGCATCCCGGCGTGACTCAAGGTCGATGTGGTAATGGGTAATGAAGGTGTGTGCTGACTTCCAGGTAGCAGCCCTGCAGATTTCCTGGATAGGGACGTCCCTGGAAGCAGCCACCGATGCAGCAGTATGGCGGGTAGAATGAGCTCTCATCCCTCTGGGAGGCTCCATGCCCACCAACTTGTAGCAGAGATCTATGCAGGAGGTGACCCACCTGCTTATCGTCCGCTTGGCTGCAGGTCTGCCAGGTGCGGCTTCAGCGTAGGTGACAAACAGCTGGCGAACCTCTCCCCGAATTTCAGCCATGCGCCCCTTATAATAAGCGAGCGCCCTTCTAGGGTACAAAGTATGGAGCCTGTATTCGGCCTCCGAGGTGTGATTGGGGTAGAACACCAGCAGAGTCAACACCTGGTTAAGGTGAAACTCCGACACCACCTTCGGAAGGAATTTCGGGTGGGGACGCAGGACAACCTTGTCCCTGTGGAAGACCAGGTAAGGAGACTCGATGCAGAGCGCCTGGAGTTCTCCCATCCTTCTGGCTGACGTGATGGCCACCAAGAAGGCGGTCTTCCATGACAGGTGAGAGAGTTCACACCTGTGCACTGGTTCGAATGGCTTGCCCATGAGCTTTGCCAGTACCAGCAGTAAATCCCACGGAGGTGGAGGTTCTCGCACCGGAGGGGAAATGTGATCAAGGCCTTTGAAAAAGCGCCAGACCACCTTCTCCTGCGCCACCCGACTGCTCCCGGCCCGCCCGTAAGCAGAGATGGCTGCCAGGTGCACCCTTAGGGTAGATCGACCTAAGCCCTTGACTAGAAAGGGACCATAAATAGTCCAAGATGCTTGCCAAAGGACAGGAGGAAGGGTCCAAGCCCTTGCCCAGACACCAAATGGAAAATCTCTTCCATTTGAAGGCATAGCATTTCCTGGTCGACTCCTTACGGGACGCCTCAACAACATTGAGGACCTCGTCGGAAAGACCCAAGGCCTGGAACTCTAGCCGCTCAGGAACCAGGCGTCAGGTGCAGGGATTGAAGGTCCGGATGGAACACCTTCCCCTGATTGACTGAGAGCAGGTCCGGGCGAGCTGGAAGCTGCCTCAGGAGCCTGGAGCTGAGGCTGAGGAGATCTGGGTACCAGAACTGGCGGGGCCAGTCTGGGGCTATCAGAATCACCTGCGCCTTGTCCCTCCTTGCGTTGAGAAGCACCTTGTGAATCAAGGGAAATGGGGAAGGCGTAGAAGAGGCCCGGGGTCCACAGCCTCGAGAAGGCATCCCCCTGCAGCGAGCCCTGCTGAGGGGGCCGGGCATGAAACAGCCTCAGCTTCGCGTTCTCCCTGGAGGCAAACAGGTCCACCTGAGGTGTGCCCCAATGGGAGAACAGATCTTGTACTACCTCCGGCAGGAGAGACCACTCGTGAGATGCAGCCCCTATCTGGCTCAGGGCATCGGCCACGGTGTTGGAGGCTCCTGCCACGTGAATGGCTAGGAGATCCGCCTCCAGGCTGCGCACGACTGACCAAATGCGGAGAGCTTCCTTGCAAAGAAGCATGGAATGCGTCCCGCCCTGGCGGGTTAGGTAGTACATGGTCGTGGTATTGTCCGTCTGGACTCAGACCACTTGACCCTGGAGAAACGGAGCAAAGGCGGTGAGAGCTAGGCGGACTGCTCGGAGCTCCAGCAGGTTGATGTGGCATCGGGACTCCCGCGGGGACCAGAGGCCGTGCGCCCGGTGTTCCCCCAGATGGGCACCCCAACCCATCAGAGAGGCATCGGTTGATAGAGAGACCGTCGGCTCGGGGCGGACAAACGGGATGCCCTCCTGCAGATGAGATGGAACGGTCCACCACCGGAGAGCGTTCCACATCTCCTGGGTCACCATCACTAGCTGGTCCAATGGATCGCAGCGTTGTGACCACTGGCTGGCCAGTCCCCACTGAAGGGGGCGCATGTGCCAGCATGCCCAATGGACCACGCTGGTACAGGCCGCCATGAGACCCAGGAGGCGCAGGAAGTCCCGGGCAGGGCGCGATTGCCCAACCAGAAATGACTGGGCAAAGGAGGTAAGAACCTCGGCCCTGTCCGCCGGGAGCCGTGCTCTGGCTCGAAGAGAGTCGAGCTCTGCCCCGATAAACAGAATCACCTGCTTCGGCTCGAGTTCCGACTTGGCCTCGTTGATGAGAAGGCCGATTTGAGAGCAAACCTGGAGGGCCAGATCTCTGGACCGCTCCACCTCCTGTCTGGAGGGGGCTGCTATCAGCCAATCGTCCAGGTAAGGGTACACCCGGACCCCTCGGCGCCGCAGGAAAGCTGTCACCACTGCTATGCATTTGGTGAAGACCCTGGGAGCTGGAGACAGGCCGAAGGGCATGGCTCGGAACTCGAAAAGGGATCCCTCCGCTCGAAAGCGAAGGAATCTCCGATGTGACAGATGGATAGGGATGTGAAAGAATGCGTCCTGCAGGTCCAGAGAGCAGAACCACACGCCGTGTTCCAGGGATGGTATTATCTGAGCCAGAGTGACCATCCTGAAGGTTGAGACCTAGGAACTTGTTCCAGGTCATGTGAGTCGAGAATGGGCGCCAGCCCCGTCCGTTTCGGAACCAGGAAGTACCTGGACACAAACCCCGGGTCTGAGGGAGGGTCCGCCACCTCCCTGATCACCTCCTTTTGGAGGAGGAGAGCGATGTCGGCCCGACGAGCTGACAGTGAGGCTGCGGACCCCGAGGCTCCCCGAGGTGCGACAGCTCTGAAGGGCGGGGCCTGCTTGAATTCTAGAGGTAGGCCTTTTCCCACCACCTCCAGCACCCACCTGTCCGTGGTAATAACGGACCAGGCGGAAAGGAAGTGCCGGAGCCGTCCCCCCACGGGGGGAACCTGGGGTGAGGTGACGGGGTTGGGGCAACACCCCTCAGCCCGTCACTGGGCAGGCTTGGAGGAGGGACCGGCCGAGGGACCTCCTGGGCCTTTACCTCCCTGCTTCCTGTTGGAGGAAGCCCTGGGCTTGGGTTTGGGATGCCAAGCCCGAGCCTGCTGGCCCTGACGTTGCTGGGCCGGACGTGCCTCGGGCACATAAGGGCAAAAGGGCTTAGGCTGTGGTTTGCGGCCTTTGTCCTTCTGAGCGGAAGAGACAGAGTCCAAGGTAGCATTGGACTTCTCGATCCTCTGCAGGTGACCTTCCACCCCAGGGCCGAAGAGGTCAGTCCCCAAAAAGGGAACATCCGCCAACTTGTGCTGGGTATCCGAAGTAAAGGTGGATATCCTCAGCCAAGCCCAACGACGCATAGCCACTGCGGCCGCCACAGACCTGGCACATGAGTCCCCAATGTCTAAAGCAGTCTGGAGCTGCTGTTTGGCCACTGCCCTGCCCTGGTCCCGCACCTGCTGACCGTGGTCTGCAGATCCGCGGGAAGATGAGGGACGACCTCATCCAGGGAGCCCAACAGGGCATGAAAGAAATGTGCCATGAGGACGGCCGAACTGGCCTGACGAAGGCCGAGGGAGGACGCAGCATAGACTTTTCGCCCGGCATAGTCCAATTTCTTGGACTCCTTGTCGGGAGGTTTGTCCACGTCCCTAGCGTTTCCGGCACGCCGGAAAACGCTGTTGGTAACTAACCCCTCGGCTGAGGGATGTTCCGAGAAACCGGACAGGGAACCGGTAGGGACCGCATACTTCCTGACCATACTGGCCGAAGGCGCAGGACAGGAAGCAGGGCACTGCCAGAGCTCCAAGGCCGGGCCCACTATGGCCTCGGCCACCGGAAAGGCCTCCGTAGGGGAATCCCCTCGGTCCAGAATCTCCGTGAGGGGATACCTGGCTCGCTTAGAAACGGGTTCGAGGTTCATCCCAGTGGACTCCGAGATGAGCCGAAGCAATCCCAGGAAGGACGAAGGCCTATCGTCCACCGACTGTCCTCCTGAGGACTCCAAGTCCATTCGCTTGGAGAAAAGGGAGGAATCGTCTTCGGACTCGGAAGAGTCCTCAAAGAGCTGCCTCAGGCCTGAGCCACCCTCCACCTGCCGAGGTCGATCGGGAGTGAGGGTGACAGACAGCCTATGGGGCAGTCCCTGAGCCGACCGAGAATTTTTGGTCGGAGCCCCAACTAATGGCTGTGGAGGCGGAGGTTCCACCGGAATCGGTGGGGCAGCTGGTTTTGGCCAAACAACCGGCCTGGGAACAGGCTCCTCGGATAAAACGAGGGGTTGTTTCGGCCGCTCCGGTGACAGCCACTTAATGGCCGGGGAAGACGACAGCGTCAGCTTATTCCCAGTCAGAAGGAGCTGTTGCCACATGAGTTCCTCATATCTTCGACGCAACTTGCGTCGAAGCCTCCCCTCGTCCGAGGAGGAGGAAGAGGACGAGCGGCGGCGCTGCCTGCCGAGACCGAGACCGCCTATGACGGCGGGATCGGCTGGACCGCGAAGAAGTCCGAGACCGAGAACCTCGGCTTTGCTGAGGATGGTGCGGGGAGGTGTGGCGGGGAACCAGCACTCCCCTCGGTTCGGAAGATTCAACCGATGGCTCTGGAACCGGAGGCACAGACGAGCCAACGGGGTCCTCAACTCCCACCGGGGAAACCGGGGAGAGGGGATTCTCGGCTTCTCCAGCCGACAACCCATCCAATGGGTCGAGAAAAATCTCGACCGTGTCGACGGGAGTCTCGGTCAACTGGCCTGACGGGGACACCGTGAGATCAGTGGCCGAAGCCGAGAAGTCTACCGAAGTCGACGGCCGACAACTTGGGGAGAGGGATCTTTCCCGCTCCCAACAGCGTCGATGGTGAGACTTACCCTTGTCTCTCTTTTTGGACTGAGAAAACGGTCCAGAAGAAGTTGGACCCTCACCTTTAGTCGAGAGGGTCAGACAAAGCTCCTTAAAAGAAGCTGAATAAGAGGCACCGAGAGAGAGCGGGACAAATGCCGCAGCCGAGGTAGAAGCGGCCCGCGCCGCCTCCTCTTCGAGGGTGATCATCTGCTCGAGCTGATCACGAGCCGCCCGTGCGGACACCGCCGACGGGCCTCTTTTGACTTTACGGAGGAAATCGCTTCGAGGGCGCCCAGTTGTAAACGGCAGCACGGCCTTCGAGGACGAGGCCATAAAAGGAAGAGCACAGGTCGCAGGCCTGCGGGTCGTGCTCAAGGCCCAAGCAGTAGACGCACATGTAGTGCGGATCCATCCTAAACATCTTCTGCCCGCAAGGGCATCTCCGGAAACCGGGAGTTGATTTGTCCATCGCAGCCGCGAGGGAGAGAAGACCGAAGTCTTTTTAGCAAAAACTTTTTAATTTCGAAAATTTCAAGAATTAGGAACCAGTCTTATTCGCAGAGCGTTAAGGAGGGAACCTGAGCTTCCAAGCGGTAAGGAAGATCTGGCGTCATGGGGCGGAGCCGAGAATTTTACCACCCGGGTGGGTGGGAGGAGCCAGCTTGAAGACCTTCCGGCAAGATTTAAAGCGGCAATAAACCTGCCAGACAGTGTGGATGAACAACATATCCATGTCCCTAGAAACAAACAGCAGAAACACTCTAGATACAGAAGTTGATACCAGCCCATTTACAGAAGAAAGGGTTCTGAAAGAACTCTTAAAACTGAAGGTGGACAAAGCAATGGGGCCTGATGGGATTCATCCCAGAATTCTAAAGAACTAGGGGTAGAACTAGTGACACCACTGACTACCCTCTTTAACAAATCATGGGAGGATGGGGTGGTACCCGAGGACTGGAGGAGGGCAGATGTGATTCCCCTTCACAAAAGTGGGAGCAAGGCAGAAGCAGGAAACTACAGACCTGTTAGTTTAACCTCAGTGGTAGGGAAAATGATGGAATCACTTCTGAAGGAAAGAATCGTCGAGTATCTAGAGGCCAGAGGGGCACAGGACCCTAGGCAGCATGGATTCACAGCGGGAAGGTCATGCCAGACAAATCTGATAGATTTCTTTGACTGGGTGACCAAGTAGTAGATCAGGGAGGGGCTGTGGACATGGCCTACCTAGACTTTAGCAAGGCATTTGACACAGTCCCACAAAGATTAATATACAAGTTAGCCAGCCTGGGGTGGGTCCCAAGATGACAGCCTGGCAAAGAATGGCTGGAGAATAGGACACAGAGAGTAATAGTAAATGGAGTCCACTCTGAAGAAAGGGGGGTTACTAGTGGCGTACCGCAGGGTTCAGTACTAGGACCGGTCCTCTTCAATGTCTTTTTAAGCGACATTGCAGAGGGACTGGAAGGAAAAGTATGTCTCTTTGCAGATGACACAAAGATCTGCAACAGAGTTGATGCACAAGGTGGGATGGAAAGGATGAGAAGGGACTTGGCAAGGTTAGAGGAATGGTCAAATGTATGGCAGCTTAGATTCAATGCTAAGAAGTGCAAGGTAATGCACCTTGCAAACAAAAACCAAGGGGAAGAGTACACAATGGGGGGTGAGATAC
Source organism: Neoceratodus forsteri (assembly GCA_016271365.2). NCBI lineage: Eukaryota > Metazoa > Chordata > Ceratodontiformes > Ceratodontidae > Neoceratodus > Neoceratodus forsteri. The sequence continues at coordinate 378,324,125 of JADMNL010000023.1, read as the reverse complement.
TAGCAACAACAAAAATGGAAAGGGACCTGGGGGTAGTCATATCAGATGACCTAAAGGTGGGCAAGCAATGTGAGAGGGCAGCAAGGAGGGCTGGGCGGATACTGGGATGCACGGCGAGAGGCATCACCAGTAGAAAACAGGAAGTTATTATCCCTCTGTACAGACAGCTGGTGAGACCCCATCTGGAGTACTGCGTGCAGTTCTGGAGACCCAATCTCTGCAAAGACATAGACAGAATGGAAGCTGTCCAGAGGAGGGCAACTAAAATGGTGCAGGGTCTGCACCGGAAGACATATGAAGAGAGACTTGAGCTTAATATGTATAGCCTCAAGGAAAGGAGGGAGAGGGGGGACATGATAGAAACTTTCAAGTACCTCAAGGGAATCAACAAAGTCCAAGAGGGTAGCATCTTTCAAAAAAAGAGGTGTGCAAGAACAAGGGGCACAATTTGAAGATAGAGGGGTGGCTCAGAGGTAATTTAAGGAAGTATTTTTTCACAGAGAGGGTTGTGGATGCATGGAACAGCCTTCCGAAGGAGGTTGTGGAGTCAAAAACAGTGGTGGAATTCAAGCATGCATGGGACAGTCATGAGGCAATTCTAGGGGGTGGGGGTAGGAAGAAGTAGGCTGCTGGATAAATAGGATCTGCAGCTTATCCATTAGGTAAGGAAATGGGCAGACTGGGTGGGCCAAGCGGTCCTTATCTGCCGTCAAATTCTATGTTTCTATATGTTTCTGTGAGATGGGAACTTTGGAAAACAGTACACCTGAATGTCTGTACCTGGGTCTCAGTATAGCACCGAGACCGGTATGTTCCAAAACTGAGCTATCTGAAGCTCCGGCTATACATAACTCTCATTGACAGACCTGCAGCTGCTCCCCGCATGAAACGTCATTCTTCAGACTGCCGCAGGTGGTTGTGGGCGCACCGCTCAGGGTGCTGGAATTTGAAATGCCGGCAGAGAGGGAGGCAGAATCAACCAGATAAATTATAAATAAATACAATCACCAGAGGTTAAAAAAAAATGCTACTTTTCTATAATTGCTAATTGGGACTTGCCTCACACAGAGGTGGGGCCCGTTTTTACATGGACGTTTCCGTTTAAGCTGGAATCCCATCCCAAGAACAAAGTCACGGTTCCTATGAACAAGTCACTTAACATCTCAATGATTCAATTCTCCCAGCCACACAATGTTGTAGAAATCAGAGACCCCACTTAAATAAGTTCTGCATCTCAGCTGGGCTATCTTGGCTAAATAAAGTGTACAGGATAGATGATGAAGTTACGAACATACGAAATTTGCCAGCAGATAAAGGCCTAGAGGTCTATCAAGTCTGCTCGAATGTGCAGCTACTCTTTTCTGCAGCTGCCCTCCTCCCACCCTCCCCTTCATGAACCCTCCCCTTGTCCTGTCCCATCCTCGTTTGAAGCAGTCCACTGTTCTACTGCATACCACTTCAGCAGGTAACGCATTCCACCCAGCCACCACCCTCTCTGTAAAAAAGTGTCTCATCTCCCTCCTGAACCTTCCTCGCTCCAGTCTCATATCATGGCCCCTGGTGGCCCTCCCCTCCCTTACTTTGAACAGCCCCTCTGTACCCGTCTTGTTTATTCCTTTCATGTATTTAAAGGTTTCAATCATGTCATCCCTGTCTCTCCTCTCCTCCAGTGAGTACATGTTCAACTCCTTCAACCTCCTCTCGTATGATAAGTCCCCAGCCCCTGATCATCTTTGTCGCTCCTGCGCTACCCCCTCCAGTAACAATGTCCCTCTTCAGATACAGACGCCAGTACTGCACGCAGTACTCAGGTGTGGTCTAACTAATGACCTATACAGTGGCAGAATCGCTTCCTCCCTCCTCGAGGATGTACCTTGCAATACAACCCAGCATTTTGTTGGCCTTTGCAGCTGCCTTCCTACATTGCGCCGAGTTGTTCATTGACCCTGTAATGAGCACACCCAGATCCTTCCCCTGCTCTGTCTGGGCTAGCTGCACTCTCCCAGCTGGTAACTCCTCCTTGGGTTCTTCATCCCAAAATGCAGCACCCTGCACTTTTTGGCATTAAAGCCCAGTTGCCAGGTATCTGACCAGGTTTCATGCTTTGCCAGATCATCCTGCAACCCCTGCCATCCCCCTAGGTCATCCACCACCGCGCCTACCTTGGTATCATCAGCAAACAGACTGATCTTGCTCTTGATGTCCCATGATATGTCTGCAATGAATATCCCAAACAACACTGTTCTTCATGTGCTTGTGAAGCCTTCCACAGCAATAAAAGCATCAACATTAACTTTTAGCGATTTTACTTTAAAGGGAAAGTCCCGTCAGCCTATTTACAGTATACCAATGTAGTCTGTAGGCATGAACAATTATTCCTTCTCTTGCATCCTCCTAATTACAGCCTAATTTAAATATAAATGAGGTTGCTTCACTCTGTTTTGCCCTGATGTGAAAACCTGTTTGTCACCATTGCAAAGGTCATGACCCCACTCATGCACGGCATCATGGGAGTTGATGATGCCTACTTGCAGAAGCCAGCAGAAGTTGTATTTGGTTTCTGGTACAGGTCTTGTGAAGTGCATATATTCTCTGAAGACATTTTTTTCCTAACTCAGATATACTTTAAACTACAAAAAACAGCAGGGCACTTACTATGCCTTGAAAATTTCCATGGCCAGCACAAGACAAGGATATAGAGACTGCAGATGACACAGCAAAAACACTGACAAATACAGTAAAGCTACTGCAGGCTTTAACACTAAAACATCATAAATTCCAGGATGTCTTACATGAGTTGGGTCATGACCTTTGCAATGGAGTCTAGCTGGTTTTCACACCTGATCAAGTACAGAACAGTTACATAAGAACTTAGAGTAACAGTAGACCCTCCAAGGGATCTCCGTCATCACGTTACGCTGCAGGAATCTTCACCGTCCTTGAAGAGGAATCCACATGGAAGATTTTCAGCAGTACAGCTGGGGCCACCTACATCATCAGCAACCCTATATAGGCGGAGGTGGCCCTGCTCCTCCTCAGTCCCCCCGGTGACGAAGGGAGCAAGGCTGACACCTTGGGGAACCGAGGAGAGAAAGAGGTACCTAGTTCAAAGTAAAAAGACTGGATACACCAGATAGCCAGTTTCAAGACAGGAACCCTAAGAAGGGGGATAGTGGGAGGGAAAACATACTTGATGACTGAGGTTAATTTAGTTGTTTAACCAGGAGTAGCACACTAAGCTGAAAGCTTTTTTACAGGAGCAACCTGGGAGCACAGGGAAGTTAAGTGACTTGCTCAGGGTCACACAGTATGCAAGTGGAAGCTGTGGGATGCAAACCCAGGTCTGGTCTGCTGGATGTCACCAGATTTGCAGCTCAGAGCCTTAAACCACTGCACAATACAGCCCCCCTTAATCCCCTCAAAGATCTACTATTACGGTAAATTCTTACGTAACTGTTCTATCTTCTTCAGGAGTATCTCAGTCACCAGGTTACACCGTAGGAATGAGTACCAAGCAGTGACAAGAGTAAATATACAGTCTGGGAGGCTGGATCTCCATAAACTTAAGACAGGAGTCCTTGTAACATGGCCCTGCCAAATCCTGCACTGGCTCTTGAGGCAATGTCCAGACTGTAATGCTTGGTGAATGTGTGGACTGTAATCCAGGTGGCTGCCACACAAATGTCAGTGGCGGAGACCCCTTCGAAACAAGCCACCGAGATAGCCATGCCTCTGGTGGAGTGAGCTTTGACAGCACTCAGCAATGCTGACTTGTAACAGAACACAATGCCATTTGCCAACCATTTGGATAATCACTGCTTAGAAACTGAAAGTGTCCTCTCTACCTGGGACGAATGAAAAACAACTGCTTGACTTTCTGGACTCCGTAGCAGGGCTTGACAAATCCTATAGCCCGATGTCCCGGACAACCAATTTTTGCCTGGGGACAAGCAGATACCAAAGTTCTGCTTGTCCCACGGACTATTAATCTGCAGGCAGGGTTTGAAAATGTGCCCCAGTTTAGCGCCCACTGGGCGCCTTGCTATTTTTTAAAATGTTGCTGCCGTTTTCCCTGATTGCCACTAGTGGCTGCAGTGGAGTGACGCCGGAGATTGCCAAAAGGCCACCGAAGTGAGCCCCCGAGGATGAAACCGCACGAGAAGAGGAGCTATCGCTAAGAAGAAACCTGCCCTTCACGAGGGAATGCCATTTCTTGCCAGCGCCATCTGTAACATCAGGAGTTTGTCCGCGCCGTGACCGTTCAGTTCTGCGAGCCCATCCGTGCAGCTTCCAGCATCTTGAGAATCCAGGAGTTGAGCTGAGAGGGAGTGTCCAGTGTTGGTAAACCAGAGAGGAGCAGGGAGTCCAGAAAACCCCAGCGTCCAAGACCGAAGGCCTGGTAGGTAAGTACTGAGAGGGCCTTGGGGTTGGGGAGTGCTACTGCTGCAGTGCTCACAACAGAACTCAAAAACTGGCAGGCTCATCGGATCACCGACAGGGAGTGTAATGGGAGGGGAGTCTAAAGCGGCATAGTACATCAGCACAGACTAAATTTAAATTGGGCAGGAGAAAGTGATAAGAAATCACCGATTACATTATTTACATTTTTTTGTACATTTTTGTAGCCTTCTTGGGGAGTAATACTGATCAATTACCCCGGTGAAAGCCATTACTTCACCAACTTTTCTGTCATTGCTTCGCTTCCTCTCGAAGTATTTCCCTGAGCTTGCATCGTGGGGTTTAAGTTATTTTTAGATGCAGTTCTCAGGTGGCAGCAAGGGAGTTCAGGTATTCCAGGGCTGCTAATGAAAACAGTCACTGCTCTTCTATTGCTTGCCTTTGACCGTTTGGGGATCCAGTGGCTGTGCAGTGGGAAGCGGCTGGTCCTCATTTGTTTCTGTGATTGTCTCAGCCCACTCTCTGCATATCGACAGCCAGGCTTCCTCCTGTATGTCAACCCCCTTCAACCCCTCAACATGATACCCTCCTGCTGCAGTTAGATCCAAGGCCATGGATTCCAGGTCTCCTAATGCCTCAAATCTATTAGATGTTTTGACAGGTGTCAGCCCTGGAGGTGCACTGCTGGCATCCCACAGTACCTGCTGGCTTTGCAAGCTTCTGGACTGGTTCCTCCTCAGGGATACTCTTTCCTCCGTGTCGTTCCTTGCTTTTTTCTTTTGCCTCCCCCTTTTCATCTGATACCAACCAGGGTGGTACAAATCAGGTAGCCGGAGGAAGTCACATATGGGGAGGTGCTATTGGGCAGCAAGCACAACAGGGAAATGAATAAAACATTCAGATGTGCTGCATTTACAAATGCTCTTCCTCCCAGAGTCTAACGTGCGGGAGATGTTTAAATCTCCTCTGGGACTCTTCCATGCTACTGTCGTGAGAAAGGGTGACTGACCAGTAAGCCAGGTCGTGTTGCAGCTCTGCATAAGGTCAGCTAGTAGTCGATTGCGTGAGGATGCCGAGAAGCATGACAGAGAACAGACTGCTCTGATAAGCATGTGACAGACCAGTAACTATAGGTGGGATATTTTATTTGCTATGCAAACTCAGAGATGTTGCTAGCAACATCTGAGTTAGCAGCAGATAATACCTTGCTGGTCTGTCACTTGCTCTGACAGCTGTCTGTTCCCTGTCATGCATCTTCCTCTCACAATCATCTGATAGCTGTATAATGACCAAGTTTTATGCAGAGCTGCAACACAAACTGGCTTACTGGTCACCATGAGTCACCTGGAGTGGTGATACAGAGTCTATTTGTTCCCTTCCCTGGTAAGCTTGCTTCATCAGAAATTATTGATGCTTTTGCTGTCCTCAGATATTCCTCATGCTTTGCTGCGAGTCCCTCTCCCAGGACAGCAGCATGGACGAGTCCTAGAGGAGATGGCTGGTCAAATGAGTCAGACTTAGTAGTGACAGTCTGCAGCTTGCTGTTCCCATTAGTCACTGCATGCTCTATATTTTTGTTCTTCAGCTGTATGGTGTGTGTGTGTGCGCGCATAACTGAGTCATACAGCTGCCAGATCTCAGGGTTGTCATTACAGGGAGCAATGGCAGACTGGGCAGTCAGAGTGACCAGAACGTGGTGCTGCTATGGTTGTACATAATATTTATTATTGCTCTGCGACTGCATAATAATTAATCTTTGTTGCCAGTTCAAATATTGTGAGGATTTATTTTTGTCACTGGACTGTGCCCAGGGTACTTAACTTACAGACGTTACCGTACCAGAGATCTCTTAACACCTGCAGCACTGCTAAATGGTTAAAAAGCAGAAAGCAGTCCCAGAAGTTTGTTTTTGTGCCAAAATTAAGAAAAATGATACCTAGCTCTAGCTACTAGTTCTAGCTGACTCTAGTACTACAAATACAGTAAGTAGTAACATAACCATTTACAGAGAAACAGCAAAGGAGACAGAGAGAGCAAGGGCTGGGGTTTTATTTTGGCCAGCCCAGAAAAGTAAAGGAAGTGGGCAAAATAAAAAGAAATAGTAAACTGGTGTGTACTGCACTTGGTGCATTGTGATTGTGCCTTGCCAGCTTGCCTACTACTGTTCAAACCAGCTAGTCTAGCTTGCTATAGTGTGGAAGCCAAGGGTGTGTGTGGGTGTGTGGCGGCTGTGAGTGAGACCAGACAGAGGAGCCTGTCCTGAATGGGTAGAGATGCTAATTCTGTCACAATCCTCTCCATTCTGACCAAAAAAGAAAAAATTGTGTTCTCCTTATTGCCTATTACAACCCTAAACAATGATACTAATACATTTGTTCAGGTTTTCTGTATTTTTATACTTTCTTAAAAATATGTCATTTTTTACCTGGACTACCAACTCAAGCACCCGGACATCTACTTTTTGACAAGCCACTTGTCCGTGGACAAGTACCCAATTTTAAAATTTGTCAAGCTCTGCTCCGTAGTTCTAAGTACTGTAGATAGTACTTCAAAGTTCTGCGCACATCTAACGTATGGAGCAGTGCTTCCCCTGGATTGGCATGCTCAAGAACATAAACAGGAAGGTGGATAGACTGATTTAGTGTGAACTCAGAAACCACCTTGGGTAAAAACTTAGGATCTGTGTGCAAAGATACCCTGTCTCTGTGAAAAATCAAGTAAGGCTCCTTGTACCAGAGGGCCTGAAACTCTGAAATTCTTTGAGCAGAAGTAATTGCAACCAAAAATCATGCTTTCCAAGAAAGAAAGCATAAATCACAAAATGCGATTAGCTCAAACGGAAACAGGGTCAACTTTTCCAAAATAAAATTCAAGTCCCAAGCTGGGACACGAGAATGGATTGGGGGTTTCAGATGTAGGATGCCCCTAAGAAAGGTACGGCAGACATACAGTTGAGCAATCGTGCAGTCACCCACGGGCTCATGGAATGCAGATATAGCCGAAAGGTGGATATTGAAGGATGAATAGTGGAGGCCTGAGTCTGACAGATATATCAGGTAGTCCAGGATATGATTAACTGAACAGGTCAACAGGTCCAGGGCCTGTTTGGCAGTTCAAATGGCAAACCACATCCACTTTATGGCATATGTGGCTTGAGTGGAAGGCTTCTAGGCACCCACTAGGACGTCCGCTACCCTGTTAGAGATCCCAAACCTCGCAATGGCTACGTTTTCAGGAGCCAGGCATGCAGATGGAGAGACCTGAGGTTGGGATGGACCAGGGTCCCCCGATCCCTGGGTCAGCAGATTCCTGCAAAGAGGGAGGAGGACTGGAGGTTTCTCTGCCAGCTGCTGAAGTAGAGGGAACCATATCTGCTGAGGCCAGAATGGAGCCACTAGAATCATGCTGGCCCCTTCCATCTGTAGCTTGATCAGAGGAAACAGAGGGAATGCATTCAGAAACCTCCTGCTCCAGGAGAGGGACAACGTGCCTCACCAGAAAACTCCAGGCCCTGGTTCTAATGAGCAGAAATTGGGCAATTTTGCGTTAAATGGGGATGCAAAAAGGTCCAACTGGATGACCTCATATGTCGAACATGTCTCCTGCAATGGATGAGAGAAGTTCACACTCATGCATGCTGGACTAAGTCCTGCTGAGGCTGTCGGCCAGAGTGTTTAGCATTCCTGGAACGTGGACTGCAGTGTGTGTCAGGCTGTGTTCCAGTGCCCAGTACCACACTCTCATGGCCTCCCTGCAAAGGGGGTGTGAGTTCCGCCCTATTTGTTGATGTAGCAGACTACACTCAAATTGTCCGACTGTACCAACAGCAGGCCTGGAGCTAGGTGCTCCTGAAAAGTATGCATGGTATACAGTATTGCTCTCATCTCCAGGACAGTGATATGCGGGACTGCTTCCCACTGGGACCAGGAGCCCAGGGCTGGGTTTGGAAGGGACCCAGGTGTGCTCCCAGACCACACCCGAGGCATCAGTAGTTAGGATCTGATGCGGTAAGAAATCTGGAAGGGAACACCTTGAAGCAGATTCAAGGGATCCATCCACCACTGCAGTACCTTGCGTACCTGAGAACAGATCAGGACTGGTTGATCCAACTTATCCATGCTTTGAGATTACATTGTACCCGTACAGGGTCCACAGAGGGTACGCATATGAAGCCTGGCCAGCAGGACTGTGGGAATGGCAGCTGCCATCAGGTTCTACAATCTGAGGTACACCATGGTAGGGCTGTACCAACTCTGAGCAATCTCCTGAACTTGGGTGATAAGGTACACCACCCTGTTTTGGGGCAGGCAGGCCTTCCCCTGCTTGTACTCCAGAACCGCCCCTACATACTGCAGTCTTTGGGATGGTACTAGATCCAACTTGGGCAGGTTGACAGTAATGCCCAGCAAGTGGAAAAGCTGGACAGTACGCTCTAGAGTCAGCAAAAGCTTTTCCCTGGATGGGGCCTTGAGGAGCCAATCGTCCAGATAAGGGAAGACATACAGTCCCTATCTTTGGAGAGCTGCTGTGACCGCTGCTAAGCACTTGGTAAAGACTCGCGGCGCAGAAGATAAGCCAAAGGGCAGCACTATGAACTGATAATACTCGCCCTGAAAGGCAAAGTGAAGAAACCTCCTGTGAGGATGAAAGAATGTGATGTGCAGGTAATCATCCTGCATGTCCAGTGAACAGAGCAGTCCCCTGTCTTGAGGAGGGGCATCAAGCCTGGCAAAGTTACCATCCAGAACTTTTTGTACTAGACAAAGAGACTGAGTTTCTTTAGCCCTAGTATGGGCCTCATATCTCCGGTCTTTTTAGGGACCAGGAAAAACATGGAATAAAACCCCTGGTTTATCTGGTGCTTGGGCACTAATTTGATGGCCCGCTTGCGCAAAAGAGACTGTACTTCCTCCCAGAGAACAGACAGATGAGCCAGAGGGTAGTTGGAGGGTGGGGAGGGTTGTCTGGAGGCTGCTGAATAAGCTCCAGGGTGTGACCCTTTTCTATGATCTGCAGAATCCATACGTCTGAAGTTATGGTCCTCCACTGATTCAAATGGAGGGAGAACAGACCTCCGACCACTGCCTCCTGGGTCTGACCCGGAGGAGGGGCGTCTGGCAAGGAGTCAAGCTGAGGTGGAGCCAGCCACAGAGACTGGTTCGTCACTTCTGGGGCGCTTTACTGCCGTTCCAGCATGGGACAGGTGGGCAAGAGACTCTGGGCTCTACGCTTTCCTTGGGTATGGGGAGCTGATCCAGGCCTACTGGTCTGTCTAGGAAAAGTAGGCCACCGTCTGCACCTTGGCTGAGTGTGGTAAAGGGAATAGACCGACTTAACGGCCATGCCCGAGGCCTGCAGATCACCGATGAGGCCCTGAACATCAAGCCGAACAGCTTAGTGCCATTGAAAGGCGCATTAAGCACCTTGTTCTGCACATCCACTGCATATCCAAATACTCTAAGCCAAGAGTGCCTACAAAGGCATATGCCAGTGGCAGCCACACTGGCAACTGTATTGGCTATGTCGTACAAGGCCCTGAGCAAATGTTTGCTAACATCCTCAGCAGCCTGCAAACACTGAAGCAATTCCTGCTTCTGAGAGCCATCATGAAGGGCATGAGTAGCAGCTTTGCCCTTTCTGTATTTAGCCATTTGAGACCGATAGTTTGCAAACCGCAGGCTTGTGGTGGAGCAGGCATAAACCCTTTTTCCCCCTCAGAGGTCAATCCTACAGGATTCTTTGCCTGGAGGAAGGGAGCTAAGGTATTTAGGCACCTTAGATCTGTCATGAGCTGCCTTGATGACCACAGAGTCAGTTTCCGCCTGAGCAGCAAAGAAAGGAAAACACTGAGGGGCATTGTAAAGTTTGTCCGCCTGCATGGTATGGCTGGCACCATGTCTGGTCAGTGCCAGGCTGCTGTGGTTGCATTCTTCAACGCTGGAAGCACTGGAGGAATGATTTTAGGGGAGAGCCAGGGATATCCAGAAATCCACCAGGTCCTTCCTGGTGATAGCCTCTTCCTCAGTCTGGAAGCCCATGGTGGAAGACAACTGCTTCATCACATTAAAAAATGTGGCATCCTCAGGATGGGACCTCGGAGTATGCTTCACAGAGTCCTCACTGACAGAGGAGGCAGTGGACTTATCTGAGATAAGGATCTCTTCCCCTCTATCCTCCACATCATCAGAGAGAATGAGATCAGGTTGGTACTCCTCCTCTACGTCAATCTCTTCATCTGGGTCTGGCATCGGATTTGCCAGTGGCGGCCAACGGGGAGTCTCCCGGGGTTGACAAAGTGGGCCTACTGAAGACACCTAGCTGCTGAATAAGTACATTTGGGAACTTTACAAGTACTTCGTTCAGGTCAATAGTGGACATCGATGGAGGTGGGGTTCGATGGCATGGGTGCCAACGACCCTCCGGCTGTGTCCTGGGACCCCGACGAGCCTGCAGCCCTGGAAGGAGAAGGTGCAAGCCTTGACGGAACAGCCACTGATGATGAGCCCGTGGGCCAACGATCAGAGGTGCTGTCGGTATGGGTCTGGTAGGAACAGAGACCTGGACAGCTGGCCTCTTCCTCAGAGCAGCCGATGAAGAGCACCCCCCCAACAGGGCATGGGATCACAGCTGGGAAGGGGGATAGTGGTCAAGATCCTGGTCTTTTTTATGACCTTTCATCGAGTACTTTTCTCGGGCTTTGGAGGCCTGGGAGCTAGAACAGCCGGTTGGCGATTGGGCAGCCAGGGCCCGGGAGGATGCCCCAGGGCTGGCTACCTGTTCCATGAATTTTTTGAGAGCCTTTTTGCATTGCCTGAGAGTTGTTTGGTTAAACGTCTGGCAGAGATCACAGTCAGAGATGTCGGTGGCCAGCCCTAAGACAGCAGTCACAAACTGAGTGTTCATCTGTAGAGGTAACCTTATTTTTGCAGCGGCAGCGATGGAACCAACATAAACAAAAAGAAAATCTCTTAAAGAAGAGATTTAGGAAAGTAGTAGAGAAAACGGCTGTAGGCCAAAAGAGACGCGAACACTGCGATGGAGCTTCTGGGGAGACTCATGCAAGCAAGTCCACAGCGAGAAAGAACGGAGGAGGAAGCGTGGCCGCCTACGCCTATATATGGTTGCTGATGTCGGCTGATGTCGATGGCCTGGGTGGCCCATGTTGCACTGCTGAAAATCGTCCGTGTGGATTCCCCTTTACAGACGGCGAACTTTCCTACAGTGTAACATGATGACTGAGATATCCCCGAAGAAGATCTTCATTTACATTTAAATACCAATGAAATTAGGAGTGTGCAATAGAGGCAATCACTGCTCGTGCCTACAGACTACAAAGGTAAACAGAATAAAAGGCTGATGGGACCTTCCCTTTAAAAGGGAAACAGTCAGCACTAAGAGTTCCACACCCATGTGTAGGGCTGGTCCCAATTCACACATTGTGTGCAAAAACTGGTTTACTTCTATTTATTTTTATTTATTACAACTCGGATTACAAGTACCTTTGAGCCAGGCTCTTTTACAAAGGTTCCGTGTCAGAGAACAAATACAATACAAGTTACAAAAACAGGAACAAAACAATAAATAGATCAGTATATTAGGTTACAATGGCAGATCAATAAATTGCTAGAATAATTAGAATGTATACATGGGAACACCAAGTAACAGAGGAATAAGTAGGAGGGAGGGTGGAAGATAAAGATAAGCATGAGGAGCGAGGTTGGAGAGGGCAGGAATAGCAGCCAAACGGCAGTGTCATCAACTGGGAGCAGGCTGAGACTAGTCAACAGAGGGAAATACAGGTTACTCACCTGTAACAGAAGTTCTAGGAATGGTATATGTTGTTCATCCACACTGTATGGCAGGTTCCTTGCCACTTTAAATCTTTCCGGAAGGTCTTCAAGCTGGCTCCTCCCACCCACCCAGGTGGTAAAACTTTCGGCTCCGCCCCATGACGCTAGATCTAGCTCCGCTGGAAAGCCAGGTTGTGCGTCAAGCCGAGGAGGTCGGGAGTCGGTGGTGGATGAACAACATATTCCATAGAACTCCCTGTTACAGGCGAGTAACCTGTATTTCTAGGGACATGGATAAGTTGTTCATCCACACTGTCTGGCAGACTCCTAGCAGTTCTCTGGGAGGAGGGAGGCAAGGTGCACACCCCTTACTTAGGGAATAATGACTGGAGAACCGAGGCCCCAAAACCAGCATCCCGGCGTGACTCAAGGTCGATGTGGTAGTGGGTAATGAAGGTGTGTGCTTACTTCCAGGTAGCAGCCCTGCAGATTTCCTGGATAGGGACGTCCCTGGAAGCAGCCACTGATGCAGCGGTATGGCGGGTAGAATGAGCTCTTATCCCTCTGGGAGGATCCATGCCCGCCAACCTATAGCAGAGATCTATGCAGGAGGTGACCCACCTACCTATCATCCACTTGGCTGCAGGTCTGCCAGGTGAGGCTTCAGCGTAGGTGACAAACAGCTGGCGAACCTCTCCCCGAACTTCAAACGTCCGCTCCTTATAATAAGCGAGCGCTCTTCTAGGGTCAAAAGTATGGAGCCTATATTCGGCCTCCGAGGTGTGACTGGGGTAGAACACTGGCAGAGTCAACACCTGGTTAAGGTGTGAACTCCTACACCACCTTCGGAAGGAATTTCGGGTGGGGACGAGGACAACCTTGTCCCTGTGGAAGACCAGACAAGGAGACTCGGCGGAAAGCACCTTGAGCTCTCCCATCCTTCTGGCTGGCGTGATAGCCACCAAGAAGGCGGTCTTCCATGACAGGTGAGAGATGTCACACCTGTGCATCGGTTCGAATGGCTTGCCCATGAGCAAGCCAATACAACAGTAGATCCCACGGGAGGTGGAGGTTCTCGCACTGAGGATATGTGATCAAGGCCTTTGAAAAAGCGCCCGACCACCTTCTCCTGAGCCACCGACTGCTTCCCGGCCCACGCCCGGTAAGCAGAGATGGCTGCCAGGTGCACCTTAAGGGTCGTCGACCGAAGCCCTTGCTGAGGAAGGGAACATAGGTAGTCCAGAATGCTTGCCAAGGAACAGGAGGAAGGGTCCAGACCCTTGCCCTGACACCAAATGGAGAATCTCTTCCATTTGAAAGCATAGCATTTTCTGGTCGACTCCTTGCGGGACGCCTCAACGATGCTGAGGACCTCGTCGGAAAGACCCAAGGCCTGGAACTCTAGCCGCTCAGGAACCATGCCGTCAGGTGCAGGGACTGAAGGTCCGGATGGAATACCTTCCCCTGACTGACTGCGATCAGGTCCAGGTGGGCTGGAAGCCGCCTCGGGAGCCTGGAGCTGAGACTGAGGAGATCTGGATACCAGAACTGGCGGGGCCAGTCTGGGGCTACCAGAATCACCTGCACCTTGTCCCTCCTCTCCTTGAGAAGCACCTTGTGGATCAAGGGAAATGGGGGAAAGGCACAGAAGAGGCCCGGGGTCCACGGCCTCGAGAAGGCATCCCCCTGCAGCGAGCCCTGCTGAGGGGGGCGGGCATGAAACAGTCTCAGCTTCGCATTCTCCCTGGAGGCAAACAGGTCCACCTGAGGTGTGCCCCAGTGGGAGAAGAGATCTTGTACTACCTCCGGCAGGAGAGACCACTCGTTAGACGCAGCCCCTATCCAGCTTAGGGCATCGGCTGGGGTGTTGGAGGCTCCTGCCACATGAATGGCGGAGATCCGCCTCCAGGCTGCGCACGGTGACCAAATCTGGAAAGCTTCCTGCACAGAGGCATGGAGCGCGTCCCGCCCTGGCGGTTTAGGTAGTACATGGTCGTGGTATTGTCCGTCTGGACCTGAACCACTTGACCCCATAGAAACGGAGCGAAGGCGGTGAGGGCTAGACGAACCGCCCGAAGCTCCAGCAGGCTGATATGGCATCGGGACTCCCGAGGGGACCAGAGGCCGTGCACTCTGTGCTCCCCCAGATGGGCACCCCAACCCATCAGAGAGGCATCAGTCGATAGCGAGACTGTCGGCTCGGGGCGGACAAACGGGATGCCCTCCTGCAGATGTGCTGGAACGGTCCACCACTGGAGAGCGTTCCACATCCCCTGGGTCACTAGCTGATCCAGCGGACCGAAGTGTTGCGACCATTGGCTGGCCAGCCCCCATTGGAGGGGACGCATGTACCAGCGGGCCCAACGGACCACGCTGGTGCAGGCCGCCATGAGGCCCAGGAGGCGCAGGAAGTCCCGGGCAGGGTGCGATTGCCCAACCTGAAATGACTGGGCAAAGGAGGAAAGAACCTCGGCCCTGTCCGCCGGGAGCCGTGCTCTGGCTCGTAGAGAGTCGAGCTCTGCCCCGATGAATTGTATCACCTGCTTTGGCACGAGTTCGACTTGGCCTCGTTGATAAGGAGGCCAACCTGAGAGCAAACCTGGAGGGCCAGATCTCTGGATCGCTCCACCTCCGCTCTGGAGGGGCTGCAGTCAGCCAGTCGTCAGGTGAGGTACACCCGGACCCTTGGCGCCACAGAGATGTTGTCACCACTGCCATGCATTTGGTGAAGACCCTGGGAGCTTAGGAAAGGCCGAAGGGCATGGCCCGAACTCAGTAAGGGATCCCTCTGCTCTGAAGCGGAGGAATCTCTGGTGGGACGGACGGATTGGGACGTGAAAGAACGCGTCCTGAAGGTCCAGAGAACAGAACCACATGCCTCGTTCCAAGGATGGGATTATCTGAGCCAGAGTGACCATCCTGAAGGTCCGAGACCTTAGGAACCTGTTCAGGTCGTGCAGGTCGAGAATGGGGCGCCAGCCCCCGTCCGTTTTGGGACCAGGAAGTACCTGGACACAAACCCCGTGCCTGGAGGAGGATCCGCCACCTTCCTGATCACCTCTTTTTCAAGGAGCAGGGCAATATTGGCTCGGCGAGCGACAGAGGCTCTGCGGACCTCGTAGCCCCTGGTGACGGCTCGGAAGGTGGGGCCTGCTCGAACTCCAGAGGCAGGCCCTTTCCACCTCAACACCCACCGGTCCGTGGTGATAGCGGACCAGGCGGAGGAGCGGCGAGCCGTCCCCAGGGGAAGCCAGGGGGTAGACGGGTTGGGGCGACACCTCAACCTGTCACTGGGCAGGCTTGGAGGAGGGACCTCCTGGGCCTTTACCTCCCTGCTTCCTGTTGGAGAAAGCCACGGGCTTGAGTTTGGGATGTCAAACACGAGCCTGCTGGCCCTGATGATCGTGCTGTTGGGCCGGACGTGCACTGAGGCTGGAAGGCGAAGGGCTTGTGCTGCTGCTGTTGGCGGCCTTTGTCCTTCTGGGTGGAGGTGACCGAGTCCAGAGTGGCACTGGACTTTTCGATCTGCTGGAGGTGACCTTCCACTCCAGGGCCGAAGAGGTCGGTCCCCAAGAAGGGGACATCCACCAATTTGTGCTGGGTATCCGCCGTGAAGGTGGATATCCTCAGCCATGTTCCGTGGCGCATAGCCACCACGGCCGCAACCGATCTGGCACAGGAGTCTCCTATGTCCAGAGCCGTCTGGAGCTGCTGCTTAGCCACTGCCCTACCCTAGTCCCGCACCTGCCGGACTGTGGTCTGCAGGTCAGCCGGGATATGAGGGATCACCTCATCCAGGGAGCCCATGAGGGCATGGGAGAAGTGTGCCATCAGCACGGCCGAGCTGGCCTGGCGGAGGCCAAGGGAGGACGCAGCGTACACCTTGCGCCCGGCGTAGTCCAGCTTTTTGGACTCCTTGTCGAGGGGCTTGTCCACGTCCCTAGCGTTCCCGGAACGCCGGAAAACGCTGTCGGTGACCAACCCCTCGGCAGAAGGGTGTTCCGAAAAACTGGGCGAAGAGCCGATAGGGAACATACCTCGGCCATCCTGGCCGGGCGCAGGACAGGAAGAGGCCGCTGCCAGAGCTCCAGGCTGGGCCAACAGTGGCTTCAGCCACTGGAAAGGCCTCCATGGGTGAATCCCCTCGGTCCAGTATCTCCGTCAGGGGATACTTGGCCCGCTTGGATACGGGCTCGAACCGCATCCCGGTGGACTCCGAGATGAGCCGAAGCAAACCCATGAAGGACGATGGGCTTTCGTCCATCGACTGACTCCCGGAGGACTCCAGGTCAATGGGCCTGGAGAACAGGGAGGAATCGTCGTCGGACTCTGAAGAGTCCGCAAAGAGCTGCCTGGGGCCTGAGCCACCCTCCACCTGCCAAGGACGGTCGGGAGTGAGGGTGACCGACAACCTGTGGGGCAGGCCTTGACCCGACTGAGAGTCCTTGGTTGGCGCCCCCAATTTCGGTTGTGAAGGCGGAGGTTCCACCACAAACGGTGGGGCAGCTGGTTTCGGCTGAACAACCGGCCCAGGCTTGGGCACCTCGACTACAGCAAGGGGTTGTTTCGGCCGCTCGGGTGACAACCACTTGATGGCCGGGGAAGGCGACAGTGTCTGCTTGTTCCCGGACAGAAGTAACTGCTGCCACATCAGGTCCTCATAGCGTCGACGCAATTTGTGCCGAAGCCTCTCCTCTTCCGAGGAGGAAGACGAGGACGAGCGGCGGTGCCGTTTACCTCGGTGTCGAGACCGAGGCCGCTGATGTCGGCGGGACCGGCTGGACCAAGACGATGTCCGAGACCGAGATCCTCGGTGTTTCCCAGGACGGGTCTGGGAAGGAGCGGGGAACACCCGCTCTTCCCTCGGCTCGGAAGCCTTAACTGGGGACTGCGGCACCGGGGGCACAGACAGGTCCTCGGTCTCCACTGGGGGAACCAGTGAAGAAGGGTTGTCGGCCTCACCAGTCGACAACCCGTCCGACGGGTCGAGAAAAATCTCGACCGCGTCAACAGGATTCTCGGACGGCTGGCCTGACGGGGACGCCGTGAAGTCAGCGGCCTTAGCCGCAACCTCGACCGAAGTCGGCAGTCGGCTGTCCGGGGAAGGAGACCTCTCCTGCTCCCACAAACGCCGACGATGGGACTTACCCTTTGAGTCCTTCTTTTTTGGACCGAGAGGAATGTCCCGATGGCCCCTCTCCCTTCGTGGAAAGGGATTGGCAAAGCTCCTTGAACGAAGCTGAATATGAGGTACCCAGTGAGAGCGGGATAGATGCCGCGACCGAGGAAGAGGATGATGCTGCCTGAGATGCCTCCTCCTCGAGGGCGATCATCTGCTCGAGTTGCTCAGCCGAGCCAGCCGCCGTGGTAACCGCCCAACGGGCCTCCTTCGACTTAACCGGCGGGTAGCGCTTCTCGGGGCGTCCAAGCTGTAACCACGCAGTGCGGTCCTCCAGGACGTTGGCCGAAAACTAACGGCATGACTCGCAGGCCTGCGGGTCGTGTTCTAGGCTGAGGCAGTAGACACACGTGGACTGCGGGTCCATCCTGGACATCTTCTGCCCACAAGGGCACCGCCAAATCCGGGAGTCGATTTGTCCATCACAGCCACGAGGAAGAAAGATGACCAAAGTCTTGAAAATTTTAAAATGAGTTTCGGGTGAACCGAAGAATTAGGATCCAGTCTATCACGCAGAGCGTTAAGGAGGGAACTTGAGCTTCCAAGCGGTAAGGAAGATCTGGCATCATGGGGCAGAGCCGAGAGTTTTACCACCCGGATGGGTGGGAGGAGCCAGCTTGAAGACCTTCTGGCAAGATTTAAAGCGGCAAGGAACCTGCAAGACAGTGTGGATGAACAACATATCCATGTCTCTAGAACGATCATTGCAGTATAGTAGATTGCATCTGGTAGATTCTGAGGACTTCTAAGATGACATCTGCTGTAACCAGAAATCCCAGAATCCCCTGCAGCAGACATCAGAGCAGGGTTGCAGCAGCAGAGATTCAAACGTCTGCAGTGCATGTTGGAGCTTTTATATTTGCCAGTTTGCTGTTCTCCCAGGGCTAATTTCACTACTTGTTTTTCTATTTTTGTACAATGTTTTCCTAATGACTATATTTTTTTGCATGCTGATGCTCTACATTAATGTACAGCTTTGTATCAATGTTACTGTTTCTTGATTTATGTAACCTCCTTGTAAATGAGCTTGCTCAATGTAGCCTTTTCCCGGTGAAATAAATAAAAAAAACAAAAAACTGTACTTAGGCCTGGGAGGACAGCAGGACCAGCAAACAAAAAGATCTGAGCTTATAAAAACTCTAACATGCACTACAGGCTACAGAATCTACCTTGCTGCAGGGGATTATGGGATTTGTAGTTGCAGCAAATGTCAGCTTGGTAGTTAGCAGAATTAGCCTGACACAATGTACAATGCTGCAGTAAACAATAAGCAAACACAATGTTATTCACACGAAGTGCAAACTGGTAACCAGCCCCACACTCTCGGGTGTGAGGATCTTAGTGCTGACTCTTTCCTTTAAGTATGTGACTGCATTGGGGATTTTAAAACGTGGGTTAAATTAAACCAGCTGGTTTAAAAATTGTGGGTCAAAATGAGAAACCACTGGGTCAAAAGCTAATTCACAACAACCTGAATCAGTAAGTAGCTAACATCTTTCAGTAAAAACACTGTCTGTCATTTCTTTTCCATCCTTCAGCTAATGTCAGAGACAAGGTGCACTGCTGAGGATCCACTGCCAAGTGGAAGGTGGGTCATTTCTGGGCAAGCTGCAACTTTTTCCTTTTTAGTACGTGGAAGTGTTGTCCTTACTAAAGGTATCTTTCCTTCCAAGGTTTCTGTTCTTCTACATTTTATCATAAAAAAAGAAACGCCACCTGGAATCAAGTCTTTTGATAACACTGCCTGTAATGTTCTTACTTACAGTAATAATACTGAAGTGATGAGAGGTTTGACATTTGTCTTGCCTGATCCTCCCGCTGCATAGCAGTGACTATGCTCAAGTGGACTACTGACACACATCCAAGCTCATCAGCTGGAATACACCCCATACTCATGTGATGTAACCAGGGGTCGATTTTAACATTATTTTACTAGCCCAGGACCTAGTGCAAATTGACCAGGGACAGTGCAGCTAATCCTCTACTTCTCCATCTTGACTAGTGTAGGTTTTTCATGACTGTTAAGTTAAAAAAGCCCCTACGTTAGCAGGCTGTAGTCCTCATGCTAATCCCCTCAGTGTTCCAGGTGGCCTGGTGTGATTATGAAGGAGCCTGCAAGGTACTGCAGCAGGCGCACTTTGTCTGTGGGCATGGACTGGAGTGACAGTTGGGTGGACAGACAGGCTTGAGAGGTGGCCGCTCACTAGGGAAGGGGCAGGCAGGAGTTACCAGGGGGAGGGGAGCTTGGAGCCAGTTGGGGGAGAGCATAAGGGGCTGCACCCGAGGGGTTTGCCCTCTTTCTCTGATAGCTCAGGCTGGAAGAAGCCACCAAGGGATCTACAGGCTCCAGGCAACATTCAAGGGACAGGTGGAGGTAAGGCATAGCATAGGATGAACCAGCTCTGGGTAAGCCTGGAATCTGAAGAGCTGTTCAAGTTTCACTGGCAGTACTGATGCAAGGAAAAATTATAAACCAGTATTTGGTGGGTCTGACTGGAATCCCTGCTTAGGAGGTACCGTGAGGCTCCTGCTAGCATTGTGGGTTGTTTTCCTCCCCTAAAGACTTTTGGGCTAGGGTTGGGGGATCATTACAAAGAAAGATTTGTGGTTTGAGGTCAGTTGGAACAAGTTCCGTGTTTGATGGTGCACAGCCCTGTATTAGCCTCACCCAGACAGCTTCATTAGCGATAAACCACAGCTGCATGCCCGGGTGCTTCTGTGAGATGGTCCTTTTAAAAAATAAATAAATAAATAAATAAAAGTAGGGTTGCATTTACCTGAAAAAGTCAGACAACAAATCATTAATGGGAATGTAGTCTCACTTCTCAACTGGCCAAAGAAGCCAGAACAAGAGAAAGACAAAAAGGAACAATATGATGGGGTAGAGAAGATGCGTAAGGCGACAATTCATCGCAACTGGGAAAACTGGGTAGCAGGTTTCATGATATATGCAGGAATATTGACTCAGGACAGCCCGACAAAAGCAGAAGGGCTGTGGGTGTATTTCAGTCGCATGATGCACGCTAGCAAACCGGCGGGGGTGGGGTGGATAGAGTATGATAAAGAGAAAACAGAATGAAGCAGGGAGGTCATGAGCCATGCCTGACGTGCCCTTACTTTGGACTATAAACATGGACGGGGGTGTCCAACACATGGACAGCAACTTTCTGGTCCATCAACCCACCTCACCATAAAAGGGGTAGCGAGGTAACAGCAATGGGAAGGGAGAAGAGGGGGCATTGCTTTACAACCAGGGAACATGCAGAGCAATACAGATTTATGCATGAATGCATGGCGTATGGCAAACCGCATCCCTGCCAGCAGTGCTGGAAAGGGAGAGGGAGTTTTCGATCCTTTCAAAAGGGACACACCAAAGCTCCCAACGCCCATAAGGGTGAAGCGCCTTGAAGAGTGGCTGGCCAGCTTCCCAGATAGGGCGGCCACTCGCTCTCTGGGTGACGGGTTCTGGATGGGGTTTTGCATCCCACATGAAGGGCCACAGAGGGCGTATGAAACAGACAACCTAAAATCAATCAGGGAGCGACTGGAGGTAGTGCGTAGTAACTTACAGAAGGAAGTAGAGACAGGCAGGATCAGTGGCCCCTTTTCATCACCAAGTCCCCCAGCTCAGGGTATCCCCAATCGGGCTGGTACCCAAGAAAGTGCTGGGGGAATTCTGGACGATAAACTGTCTGTCGTATCTAGAGGGGGACTTGGTCAATCACTGCATTGACACAGTACACATGACAGTGTCGTAAGCACTGTGTGAAAGGGCGGTGGAAGTGGTCCGGAGGGCAGGGCAAGGGGCCCTCTTGGGAAAGGCCAACACACAGTCCACCTTTCGACTACTGCCTGTACACCCAGCAGACAAAAAACTACTGGGCATGAAATTATTCAAGGGGAAAATACTATGTTGACAATTGCATGCCGATGGGTTGTGCTGTGGCGTGTGCCGTTTTTGAACAGTTCGGCATGTTCCTGCACTGGACTACATTACAAAAAGCACAGTGCACGGACATGGTGCACTATCTGGACGATTTCTTGTTTGTGGGACAGGCAGGCACTCAACACTGTATGGAATTTAAGGGGGCCTTCCAAGAGGTATGCGCAAAGCTGGGTGTCCCCTTGGCCCATGACAAGACGGAGGGTCCATGCATGAGACTATCGTGTTGGACACAGAAATTGACACAGTGGCACAAGTCCTCCGGTTACCACAGGATAAGCTGTCAGCCCTTAGGGTTCTCCTGTGAAAGGTTCTCAAGACCCGTAAGGTCACCCTGCGTCAGTATCAACAACTGGTAGGATACTTGAATTTTGCTTGCCGGGTCCTGCCCATGGGCAGGACATTCATGAAGCGGCTGGCTGGGGTAGGTGTGGGGTGTTCCAAGCCGCACCACAGGATACAGGTGTCAAACTATGAAGGAGGACATGCGCATTTGTCAAGCACTCTTACAGTGTTTTAACGGGGTAGCCCTCTGGTCGGTACCAGTGTCCAGTCAGGAGCACTGGAGGGATTAGGCTGTGGTGCATATTTCCAAGGAAAGTGGTGCGCTGGCCAGTGGTCAGCAGCCTGGGGGGTGTTGGGAATGCTGAAGCAGATCGCAGTATTGGAATTTTTTCCAGCTGTAGTGGTCCTGCTGATGTGGGGTGAACAGCTGAGGGATAAGATGATCACGTTTAGGTTTGACAACACCGGGGTAGTCTAATGCCATAAATACACAGTTAGGAGGCAAGGGCCCGCTGGGCAACATCATGAGGGTCTTTGTACTCCATGTTTGCTGCTTAATATCCACTTCAAAGCTGTGCATGTCGCAGGAATTGATAACGGTATTGCTGAAGCTCTTTCTCGTTCAAAGTGGCGGAGATTTCGAGAACTGGCACCAGGAGCAGAAATGCATCCCAGGGAAGTCTCAGCATATCTTTAGGAATTAGTAACTCAGAAGCCTGGGGCGTGCTTAAGAATTCATTAGCACCAAATACTCAGGTGGCATACCAGAGGGAGTTAGAAAGCTTCTTGGGTTCAGCAGACACAGGGGTGGAAAAATCTGGTGGGGGCGCTATGCCACCCACAGTGGAGTCACACCTAGTGGGCACAGCACGGTTTCAGAAGGTCATGGGGTAAGCAGATACCACGAGGGCTTCCCCCTCCACAAGATGTTGTAGGGGTGGGCACGGTTCCAAAGAGACTGGATGGCTGATGGCCTGTCAGACCAATCTTATTCAAACAGGTATGGGACGAGCTCCCAAAGGTATGCTCATCACAGTCAGAGATGAGCCTGTTCAGAACAGCCTACTTGATGGCTTTCTGTGGGGCATTCGGGGTGTCGGAGCTTGTACAACTAAGCAAGACAATGGGGATGCCACTGGCACTGGGAGACGAGGATGTGGTAGTAACCACGGATGGGGTCTTTGTCCGTTTGTGGAAGAGCAAAACCGATCAGAGGTGTTGGGATGATGGTTCAGCTTGAGAGCGCCCCCGGAGGTGCAATGGATATTCAGGCATGGCTTCAGGATTATGTAACCAAGAGGGTGACAGAGGGGGTGGCCTTTTTTAGACACAAGGATGGGACAGTGGTAATGGTGTATCAATTCAGGCATGTTCTGCAGAAGAATTTACAGAGTGACAGGGTTAAATAAGACCCTGTCCCAGTTAGGGCCGGCCCGTTGGCGCAGCGGTGGGATTTCCGCTTGCGACGCTGGCGACCCGGGTTAAGGAGGCGGACCTGGAGTCGTCGGAGGGCTGGCCAGAGAAAGGATGGGCGTCCTATGGACTGCTCTCCTTCTCCGGGGAGGTGCGGGCAGCATCCGAGTGCTGAGGACTTCTGGCGGGAGGCGGGGAGCTCTCGCGCTGCGGCGCTAGTTTCACGGGAGAGGCAGGGCGGACGCTTGGCGCTATTGCACGTCCCCGCCCAGGAAAACTTAGGAAAGAAGAGGGAAGGGGATCTCCATCTAGGTGAAGCTCTCCTGGCTTCACCCGCCCTGCCGCCGCACTCCCCAACCAGTTATTAGTTCTGAGGCACTGGTATTAGGGAGCCAGTGCCAAGGGCCCCTGCGCCTGGGGTAAAACCGGGGTGACCGGGAAGGGTGGCAAATAGGCAGGTGGTGGAAGCTCCGGGGGCCGTGACTAGGCAGATGAGTGATGGAGGACTCCCCCCCCAAAAAAAAGACCCTGTCCCAGTTGTTATGGAGAGTCTGAATGCAGGGATCTGTTCTGTTCTTTCCTTTCCTGTCTCTTCTCTGTCTGGTTGCGCAACCAGATTTTCTTGTGAGACCTAGGATTTGATCACCCCGACAGTCTCGCAATTCTTTGCCTCTCACTGTCTCTCAGTCTTCCCTTGCTGTTTGTCTTTTCCTCCCTTGCACATCTGCTGGTATAAAATATATGCAAATCATTATGTGGAAATGTAACTGATATTGGGATCCTTCTGTTTAGAAATTATATAGTGTTACTGTTGAAATGTATGTAATTATAGTTTGAGATGATTGTAAAAAGCTGTTGGAAAGTCAAGGGGTTAACCTGAGAGCAGTTTTAAGCTGTTTTTCAGAAGCTGTGGAGAAGGGGCCTTAGTTCTGGGACATTGTGTTCTTGCTGCACCTGCCTGAAACATACAAGAACATTTTAGAAAACAACAGGATGCTTACTAAGGAGGGGGGTTGCAAAGACTTATAAGAGAGAGAGAGCTGCAATGTTTTGAGGGACACAGAGATTGAAGGAAAAGTCAAATGGATCTTTTCTGTTTATTCTGCCTTTGTAAATAGTTATACGGAACAAGTTTATTTTTTTATGTTACTACTAGTACTAATAAGCACTTTTTGCGAATTCTACAACTGCTCCTGTTTTTTCCTATGCTTCCTGACCTGTGCCTCGACGACATACGGCAGTTGGGGCATGATGTGCAATAATTTAATTCCCACTCTTTGGATTGGGGCTGCATCGTATGCCAGGGCAGAAGGGTTAACATAGAAACATAGAATTTAATGGCAGATAAGGACCGCTTGGCCCACCTAGACGGCCCATGTTCCCTATCTTTTTTTTTTTTTGTGTAACCTTAGTATGCTTTATTTCTTCCGATGGCAGTCCCCCTTTGGCTGCCCGGCCTCCGCCAATGGGCCCGGCGTTGTCCCCGATGCAGTTCCCCCTGGATTGCCCCCCAAGGGCGGAGCCTTTGGAGCCTCCTTGGCACGACTCTGTCGGTGCTCAGTAACAGATGCGCTGGAGGACCTGAGTTCCCCTACTGGGACAGGCGGTGTCACTTGGCGTGCCAGAGGTCACCTTTTGCTTGTGTGTGTGTATGTGTGGGTGTCATGGTGGACACCGCGACATGCCCCTCGAGGAGCAATGCTCACTGGTGCTCTAGTCACGATGCGTCTCGTGGTCACCCGGGAGCACCAAACGGGAGTCACTCTACCCCTTCCCCCCTCGGAGGTAGAGAGCATGAGATGGCTGCTCAATCCACCATGCCCCCAGCCGGCCTTCTGGCATCCCAAGTCTGTTCCCGAACCCGGGTCGCCCGCAACTGTGACAGGGCTGAATAGCACCCTGTCCCAGTTGTTATGGAGAGTTTGAATGCAAGGATCTGTTCTGTTCTTTCCTTTCCTGTTTCTTCTCTGTCTGGTTGGGTAATCAAGTTTTCCTGTGAGACCTAGAATTTGATCACCCCAACAGTCTCGCAGTTCTTTGCCTCTCACTATCTCTCAGTCCTCACCTGCTGTTCTGTCTTTTCTCCCCCCTTGCATAGCTGCTGGTATAAAAATATATGCAAATCATTATGGGGAAATGTAACTGATATTGGGATCCCTTTGTTCAGAAATTATATAGTGTTACTGTTGAAATGTATATAATTATACTTTGAAATGATAGCAAAAAGCTATTGGGAACTCAAGGGGTTAACCTGAGAGCAGTGTCTAAGCCTTTTTTCAGAAGCTGTGGAAAAGGGCCCTCAGTTCTAGGCCATTGTGTTCTAGCTGCACCTGCCTGAAATTTACAAGAACATTTTAGAAAACAAAACAAAACAGGATGCGTGTCAGGAAGGGAGGTTGCAAAGACTTGACAGAGAGAGCTGCAATGTTTTCAGAGACACAGAGATTAAAGGAAAACTCAGATCGATCTTCTCTGTTTATTCTGCCTTTGTAAAGAGTTATTCTAAACAATTTTATTTTTTTATGCCACAGCTAGCACTAATAAACAGTTTTTGCGAATTCTACAACTGCTTCTGTTTTTTCCTATGCTTCCTGACCTGTGCCTTGACAACAGAGTCACAATGGCAAATCTATCTGCTGTGCCGGCCAGCTCCCATGTTCCCTACCTACAGCCATGCAGTAGACACTACTTGATATCAGGCTTTACCTCCCCTTTTCCTTGTTTATAAGGTTCCCTTATACCTATCCCATGCCTTCTTAAATCCCACTACAGTTTTTGCTCCCACCACCTCATCAGGGAGGCTGTTCCAGGCTTCCACCACCCTTTCACTGAAGAAGCGTTTCCTTACAATCCCCCTGATTCTACCCCCAGCTTCGCATTACTCCATGTTATTGTGCATCCCTTTCTCTGAAAAGGGTTTCCTCTTGAACCTTATTTATACCCTTGAGGTATTTGAAAGTCTTAGTCATATTCCCCCCTTCTTTCCTCCAGTTTGCACACATTGAGGTCATTTAGTCTCTCCTCATAGAGCTTTTTTTTTTTTTTTAATAGCACATTTTTTCACCCACTCCTGAACAGGGGCTCGGTGGCGGCTATGCCAACCATCAGGGTCTCTGTTCTCCTCCCTCATGGGGGATCATGCTGCATGGTAGTGGGGGCTGAGTTTTTCATTGCTTTGTCTTTTCTTGGTCCCTGGAAACCCTGCCCCCCAGCGACACTGGCGCAAGGACCGAGGTCCAGACTGTGGACGTCAGGCTAGATCTACTCACCACTGCATATTATACAACTCTTTCAGATGTCTTTCATTAATTGGGAGATTTAATTACAGCCTGGACTTGCAATCCAGAGGCGATGCTAGGTTTGGTACAGCAGTACTGCAGAGCTTGTTTCCAAAATAGGTTCTCTGCCCAACCTCCAAAGGTACTGCTTGGTAGTCTGCATTACGTTTAATCGTAATAAGAGAACCCGTCTCCAAGGGCCAAGGACTCAAATGAATGGTCAATGCCACTGCTTGTTTCTACATTCCTCAGGAAGTCGAGGTATTTTTTTCACTTATCCAGCAGCTAAAAGAGTGAGTACTGCCTTCTTTGCTGCATTAAAGTTGGAATGGTCCCATGAATTCTCCCCCTTTCCTTTCTGATTATAGGGAGGGCGTCCCATATCCACTGGGTCACAGTGACCAGCTGGTTGAAGTGTCCCATGCGCTGAGACAACTGGCTTGCTAGCTCCCACTGCAGGGAGCGGATTCTTCAGCTGGCCCAACGGACCACGCTAGTGCAGGCCGCCATGTAACCCAGCAGGCGCAAGAAGTCCAGGGCAGGGTGCAAATGCCCAACCCGAAATGATCAGGCAAAGGAGGAGAGCGTTTCTGCTCTGTCCGCTGGCAGCCAGGCTCTGGCTTTGCAAGAGTCTAGCTCCGCCCGATGAAGCTTATCACCTGCGAAGGCACGAGTTCTGACTTGGCCTCGTTGACCAGGAGGCCAAGGGAGACACAGGTCTGGAGGGACCCATGATCAGCCAGTCATCCAGGTAGGGGGTAATCCCGGACCCCTCGGCGACTTAGGTAAGCTGCCACCACTACAATGCACTTGGTGAAGACCCTGGGGGCTGAGGACAGGCCAAATGGTATGGCCAGGAACTTATATAAGGCTCCCTCTGCTCGGAAGTGGAGGAACCCTTCGGTGACAAGGATGGATCGGGACATGAAAGAACACATCCTTAAGATCCAGGGAGCAAAACCACATGTTCGGTTCTAGACATGGTATGATCTTTGAAAGAGTAACCATCCTGAAGGTACGGGACTTGAGGAATTTGTTCAGGTTGTGCAGATCTAGAATGGGGTGCCAGCACCCCATCCATTTTGGCATCAGGAAGTACCTGGAGACAAACACTGGGTGTTCCAGAGGATCCGTGACAGGAACCAAGCCCTCTTTGCAGAGTAGCTGGGCAATGTCGTCCCAAAGAGCAGTCAGGATGTCTGCGGATACCAAGTCCTCCCATGGGGCACGGGCTAGGCAAGGAGGGTACTGCTCGAATTCCCGAGGCAGACCCTGACCCACCACCCCGAGGACCCACCTGTCTGTGGTGACAGTGGACTAGGCGGAAAGGAAGTGGCAGAGCCGGACCCAGAGGAGGCGTGACAGGCATGAAGGAGGCACCCTTATTCCGTCCACTGGGGCAGGCTTGGAGGGGACGGCTGAGGACCACGGAACCTTTCCCCAGGCTTATGGATGACCGAGTCACGGACTTAAACTAGGAGTCGCCAGGCCCAGGCTCTGGCCAAGCAGCCTGGGGGGCTGGCTGGTTTAGCCCAGAGAGTAGAGGCGACCTAAAGGACTTCCTTTTCAACTTCTGCTTAGAGCCTTTGGGGTTCCTTTGAGGAGATGCCATGGAGTCCAAGGTGGCACTGGACATCTTGATGTGGGTGAGGTGGCCCTTGACCCCGGGCCCAAACAAGTCGGTGCCCAGAAAAGGGACATCCACCAACTTGTGCTGAATGTCCGCCGTGAAGGTCAAGATCAGTCAAGCCCTGCAACGCATGGCCACTGTGGCCACCAAGAAGCGGGCACAGGAGTCCCCAATGTCCATGGCTGTCAGGAGCTGTTGCTTAGCTACAGCCCGGCCCTGGTTCCGGACCTGTTTTACTGTGGTCTGGAGGTCCACTGGCAGATGAGGAAGCACTTCATCCAGTATGTCTAGCTGGGCATTGGAAAAGTTGGTCATAAGGTGGGCCAAGCTCGCCAGGCGGAGACCAAGCGAGGAGGCAGCGTAGACCTTTTTAGCCACATGGTTCAATTTCTTGGACTCTTTATCGGGCAGCTTGTCAATATCCCAGTGTTTCCCAAGTGCCTGAACACAGACTCGGCCACCAGTCCCTCAGCTGAGGGGTGTACTGTGAAACCCGACAAGGAACTGCTATACTTCCAGGCCATCAGGGCAGAGGGCACAGAGCAGGAAGCAGGGTGCTTGCAAAGCTCCAAGACAGGGCCGAAGACAGCTTCTGCCACCAGAAGACCTCTCCAGTAGTATCTCCCTGGTCAAGGATCTCAGTCAATAGGTATAGAGCCTGTTTCTGGACAGGCTCCACTTTCATACCCATGGACTCAGATCAGGTGGAGAAGTCCCATAAAGAAAGTGGGACCTTTGTCCGTCGAGAGATCCCCAACTGACTCCACGATGACCAGACGGGGGTGCAAGGAGGAACCCTCCGACTCCGGGGAGTCGTTAAAGAGAGGTCGACCGCCAGAGCCCCGCTGACCCTCTGCGGATGGTCAGGGGTGACTGACAGCTGATGGGGAAGCGCCGGGACCATCTTAGGAGATTCCTGAGGCAGAGAAGGCATCGGCCTGTCTGGCGAGAACCAGATGATGGCCTGCATAGGTACCAGAACCGGCTTCATGCCAGTGAACACCAGCTGCTGCCACATGAGATCCTTGTACCATCGACACAACTTGTGCCGAAGCCTCTCCTCACCTGAGGAGCATGAAGATAAAGAGTAGTGGCGGTGCTGCTTCCTAGAGCAGGAGCGCTGACATTAGCAGGAACTGCTTGACCCCGAGAATAAGACCAAGACCTCAACCACGACTGCCAGGGGGGCAGCGCCGGAGGGGCTCAGAGGGAGTCGAAGAATGCTGAGGCTCCTTGGAGTCTTGGTCAGAGACCAGAGGCAGCAGGTCAGTGAACTGATCCATCCCTCCAATGGTCTGAGTCAGGACCGGAGTCCTGGATAAAAAAGTGTCGGTCTCTTCAATCGGCAACTGGTTGACTGGCTTGAGAAAAATCTCGTCTGGAAGATCACCCAGCATCTCAGCCAACTGGCCTGACGGGGTTACCGTAGTGCCGGCGTCCTGAGCCAAGGATTTGAGCGAAGTCAGATCCTGAGAAGTGCAGGAATCCGAAGCTCTCGACCAAGAGTGCCCCCGATCCCATAACTGACGGCTAGACTGTTTTTAGGTCTCTTTCTTTGACTTAGATTTGTGCCCGGAGGGGCCCTGGCCAAAGGTCAGCAGAGCCTGGCACAATTCTTTGAAGGATCCCATAAAACAGGTGCCCAGCTGAAGCGGCACAAAGGCAGAAGCCGAGGAGGTGCAAACTGCTGCCTGGGCCGCCGTCTCCTCAAATGCTACAAGCTGGTCAGCGGACCCCACAGCCATGGAGACCACCCAACAGGCAACCTTGGATTTGACCGGAAGGTTCTGTTCACTCGGTCAGCCTAGTTTGAGTCGGGCTAGATGGTCCTCCAGAATGTTAGGATGGAAAGTTCCACAAATGTCGTAGGCCTGGGGATCATGCTCGTGCCCCAGGCAATAGATGCACGCAGTGTTCGAATCTGTTCATGACATCTTCTGCCCGCAAGGGCACCGGTGGAACCTGGGAGCGGACTTGTCCATAGCAGTCGTGATTAATGATTGAGCTGAAGATAAAGTTTTGAACTGTTTTGAAAGAAAATCCAAAGATTTAAGTCACAAGGGCCTACTCAGCGTGAGAGCATTAAGGAGGGAACCTGCTTCTTCCAGGTGGAAAGGAAGATCTGGAGTCATGGGGCAGAGTTGAGGGGTTATCATCCGGGTGGGTGGGAGGAGGCAACTTGAAGATGTTCTGGCCAGAATTAAAGGGAAAGGCAACTGCCAGAAAGTGTGGATAGATCATATCCACGTCCCTAGAAAAAGGATTACGAGCCACCCTCAAAACTGGAGTCAGGGAATTTTAGTAATATTGTCATGATGCTCCTCATTCTGACTGCTTTATGCATGGCTGGCTACCCTCCCCCACAAAACATCCAGTAAGGGCAATGTCAGGACGTGTGTACATTTTATGACGTACTTGAGGTATCTTCACTACGTATGTCTGAAGACACCAGTGGCCACAAGCTGGCCCAGACAGTGTAACTGTTCTATCTATGGAAACTTTAAATTATGGTTGGTTGTAAGTATAATTAATTATTCGTGACCTCCGCTAACTCACTGATCGGCTGCCATGCTGATCTGAAATCTCTTAGAAGTGACTGGCAGGGCAGCCGCACTGATGTTCCTGCTACGCGGCGCCCACGGCGTCACAAAAACAATTTTAAAAATAAAGCAAACAAAATTATTATTGCAATTAAACTTATAATCGCAATAATGACCTCAGAGTTGGTAATTCCTTCTCGATTAATGACCGGCTGAGTGGGGTTGGTCCTTGGCTGTGCCTTGGGCCACCATTCCCCCCCCCCCAAACTAGTTGTTAATCTCTAGGAATTGACCAGCTCTTCGGTCATTATTGCTTAATCATATCTGTGGTTTTGATATTTGTTATGAATCTGTTATGGTTTGTATTCACCAGATCTCAACAAAATCAAATGCATTTCATGTTGGTACTTTGTCTTGTGAGAAGTGGGGAGCAAGGTACTGGCCAACAGGATGTGCACATGCCTGCAAAGACAATCTTAGTACATGTAGGCAGCCCCCAACCCCGATTCCATTACTAGCTCCATAGAGTGCCTGCTGCCTTGGATGGGGCTGCAGGGCTCGTCGGCTGCTCTACTCGTATCAGGAAGTTACGAGCCAGGCTTTACGAGAAAAATTACCTTTTAACCTCTGGACAGAAAAAATACTGATTTATGGCTGAAAAAGCTCCTATGGCAGGCAACTACATGGTATGAGTTGCTTGCATGGAGCACAAAAACATATCAGCTGCTCTTTAAAGTACGACATTAATGTACTGTTGAGCCACAAGGAGGAGTATGCTGGGATGTAAATTAAGTGACAAATTTTGGCACACATGCTGGCAGACTGCAAACAAAAGCTGTAGGGCGGCACAAAGCCACTATATGAAAAAAATACTCACCTTAGTAATTATGTTTCTTCTAATGGAGTCTTGCTGTATTCTGACTTATTGCAGTTAGCCCCAGCACTTGAACTGCTGCGGGAGAGGAAAGAGTTAAATTCTATGCAGGGCATAGAATGGGTTCAAACCTCTGTTTGCTGCACTTCAAAGTGTAACCGTCAGATTCTTACGAGCTAATACTAACTAAACCACACTGTGTGGAATGTGTTAAATTTTTACCAACCAAATATTTTGGATCCCCCAAAAGACTTAAGTCGAGAAATCCAAAATGAGAAACCAGGCAGTGAACACTTATGACTATAAAATAACAAACATAAACCAGCTCCCCCTCTCTAAAGGGAAGGAGTGCCCAAATGCATCCCTGGGGTGCAACACTGCGCCTGCCAGCCCATTCCCAAAACCAGGTTCTGAGAGGGGAGGCAGGGAGGGAGGTCAGAATACAGCAAGACTCCATTAGAAGAAACATAATTACCAAGGTGAGTAATTTTTTCTTCAAACAACATGAAGTCTTGCTGTAGTCTGACTTGCTGCAGACTACCAAGCAGTACCTCCATGGTTTCGAATCTATTTTGGGAATAGGCTCTGCAGTACTGCTGTATAACCAGCAGCTTACTCCTAGCCTGGATATCAGAAGTAATGCTTGGTGAATGTATGGACTGTTTTCCAGGTGGCTGCTTTACAAATCTCTAGTAAGGAACATCCCTGGCAGCAGCCAGGGAAGCAGCTGTACCTCTAGCAGAATGAGCCCTCAGGCCTGAGGGTGGTATTCTGCCTATTGTTTCATACAAAATTGTATATAAGAGACAATCCACCTGGCAATAGTTCTCTTAGTAGCAGGTTTGCCCTTTCCTACCTCCCCATAAGTGAGGAACAACTGGAGGAGTCAAACCGTGTGCCTTTAGTATGCTCAATGTAGCTAAGGGTCCTCTTAACATCTAAACTGTGTCATACATTCTCTCCCCTGAAGAAGAATGGTCAGTGAAGAAGACAGGGAGAGATATGGATTGGTTCAAATGAAAATCTGAAACCCCTTTGGGTAGGAACCTCCTATTGGTTCTAAGGACCACCTTATCGCTATGGAATGAAATGAAATCAGGCTCCACGGACAGAGCTTGCAATTCACTCATATGCCTGGCAGAGGTAACAGCTACCAGGAACACAGTTTTCCAAGTCAAGTACTTAAGCTCTGCTGAAGACAAAGGCTCAAAGGGAGGTTGCATAAGCTGAGCAACGCAAATATTAAGGTCCTAAGCAGGAGTAGGATCTCTAAAGGGGGGATTGGTATGAAGCAATCCCTTGAAAAATTTACAGAAGACAGGATGTATGCCAGTGAGGAGGGCTTTCCCACTGACAAAAAAGCAGAAACAGCTGCCTATTGTACCCTGAGGGTAGCTGATCTGAGGCCTAAGCCGTTAAGATAAAGCATGTAATCCAGAACTGTAGACAATTCAGCAGTGTCTGGAGATACATGCTTCTTAGATTATCAATACATAAATCTTTTCTCGATTTGGAGTTATAAGTTTTTCTGGTGGCAGGTTTTGAGAGGCTTTGAGAATATCCAGAACCCCTCAAGACAGATGCAAACTTGCATACTCTAACTCTTCAAGAGCCATGCCTTGAGATTAAGAGACCGAAGGTTGGGATACCAAATCCTCCCGAGAGGAGGTTAACAGGTTGTGATTCCTGGGAAGAGACAGGGGAAGATGGACTGCTAAGGACAGCAACAGGGGATACCAAGGCTGCCTGGCCCAATATGGAGCAATCAGGATCACTTTGCAGGATTGTGACCTTATCTTGACCAGGACCTTGAACAGTAGAGGAAAAGGAGGGAAGGCATAAAGAAATGTCCCTTCCCAATCCAGGATCAGAGCATTCAGAGGGACTGAGCCCAAGACTGGGGGTCTGGAACAAAAGAGAGGAAGTTGGTGATTGTCTGGGGCTGCAAAGAGATCCACCTCTGGAGTGCCCCACCTTGAAAAAAAATCACTTTTAACACTAGGGGGTCCAGGGACCACTCGTGATGGCCCTAATAAATCCTGCTCAATGCATCTGCTAGCACACTGTCCTTTCCTGGGAGCTGGACTGTGACCAGAGAGGTCTGTAGAGAATAAGCTAGGAACCACAATTTCATGGCTTCCGTGCACAAGGCCGTAGACAGAGTGCCTCTCTGCTTGTTGATATACCACATGGTGGTGGTGGTGTCTGTCCTGACCTGAACCACCTTGTTTTGTACTGACTGAGAGAGGTTTGCAGTGCCAGATAAACTGCCCTGAGTTCCAGAAGGTTTATGTGGAGAAGAGACTCCTGAGAGGACCACACTCCCTGGGCTGTGAGCGACACCAGGTGGGCTCCTCACCGAGGAGAGAAGCATCTGTAGTTAGAACTACAGAATGAGACTCAGTGATGAATGGGACCCTTGCCTGAGATTGTCCTGATCCTGCAAACATTGAAGGGCCTGGATAAAGGTCTGAGTTACTGGAACAAGTTTGGTTAGAGGATCTTTTTTCTGAGACCAAAAAGCCCTGAGGTGAAACTGGATGTCCCTCATCTGAAATCTGGTCCCTTGGACCACTGCAGTGGAAGCTGCCATGTGGCCCAGAAGCTGAAGAAAGTGCCTTTCTGGTCGAGACACCAGAAGGTGGAAGGAGGAAGCCAGTTCTATGATGGCCCTTACTCTTTCAAGGGGAAGAAAAGCGCTTGCTTTGACAGTATCCAGCTCTACCCCCAAGAAAGTGAGAAGCTGTACTGGCTCGAGAACTGACTTGGGAAGATTAAGAAGAAATCCTAGAGAAGTCAGCACTTGCTGGGTCACTTGCAGACCTGACTCGACTTGGTCTGGGGACTGACCCACAATGAGCCAGTCATCCAAGTATGGGAATATGGAGATATTTTTTCTCCTTAGAAAGGCCACTACTACTGCTAGGCATTTTGTAAACACCCTTGGAGCTGATGTTAGGCCAAAGGGCATTGCTTTGAACTGGTAATGGCCTGAAGGCAATTCGAACCTGAGGTACTTTCTGTGGGAGCACCTGATAGGAATGCAAAAGTAGGCATCTTTTAGGTCCAGGGAGGCTAGCCAGTCCCCTGGCCTTAGAGAGGGAAAGTACAGTTACGTAAGAACTTACCATAACAGTAGATCTTTGAGAGAGGCTCTTGCAGTAGGTAATTACATATAAGACTGACGTCAGCAGGACCCCACGGAAAAATTTCTAGCTAGCAGTCTCTGGCGAGGGACCGCCCCCACGTCAGGTGACCAGTTTCAGGAGACGTTGGTATAAAGGGGCAGTCCCTCACACCCGCCTTCCAGTTCTTTCCCGCCACAGGCCACAAGAGGCCGGACGAGAGAGAAGCGGATATTTCCCTCACTGGAAAAGGAGCTGAAAAAGCTTAGGGGGATGGAGGGCGGGAAGGTATTACCTACTGCAAGAGCATCTCTCAAAGATCTACTGTTACAGTTAAGTTCTTACGTAACTGTACTATCTTACTTCGAGAGGGCTCTTGCAGTAGGTAATTACATATAGGACTGAGTCCCAAGCAGTCTGGAACAAGAAGCAGCACACAGGAGGAGGAAAGCTACTCAAAGCAGACCCTCTAGCTGTGTAGGTCTTAAGAAAGGAGGCCTTGCAGAACAGCGAGCCTGAAGCCTGCTCTACGGCGAGAGACAATATCCAAACTGTAATGTTTTGCAAATGTATGGACAGAAGTCCAAGTGGCGGCAGCACAGATGTCTGCCGCTGACACGTTCTTGAAACATGCCCCCGAGGCAGCGACCCCTCTGGTGGAGTGTCCTCTTACTTGACCTGGAAGGGTCTTGTTGTACTTGTCATAACAGAAGGTGATGCAATGAGCCAACCATTTAGACAGGCATTGCTTAAAAACAGCATTGCCTTCTCTTTTGGGCTCAAAAGAGACAAACAGTTGATCAGTCTTTCTGAGATCCTTTGTTCTGTTAGTGTAGTGTCTCAGGATCCGGTGAACGACCATAGTGTGAAGTAGATACTCCCCCTGATTGGAGTACTGCGTAAAGAAAGTGGGTAACTCTATGGACTGGTTCAATGTAGATTCCACTTCCATCTTGGGGAGAAACTTAGGATTGGTGCACAGAGCCACACGTTCCTTGTGAAAAATCAAGTACGGGATTTTACACATCAGGGCCTGAAGCTCGGAAATCCTCCGAGAAGAGGTAATGGCCACTAGGATGAGCGTCTTCCATGAAAGGAACTTCATGTCTGCTGAGGACACCGGTTCAAAAGGAGGCAAAGTAAGTTTCTCAAGAACGAAGTTCAAATCCCAAGGAGGGGCGGGAACTCGGATAGGGGGTCTCAAGTGAAGAACCCCTCTGAGGAAAATCTTAAGAGACTTCCAGTTGAGCAAACGTCCTATCTGCAAAGGGAACACGGTAGGCCAAAATGGTCATGTGTACCTTCAGAGATGAGTGACTAATACCCAGGTCAAAGAGATGGCGCAGGTACTCCAGCAGTCACCCAACCGAGCAGGAGAAAGGCTCGAAGCCTTTTCAAGCGGCCCAG
Organism: Neoceratodus forsteri; assembly: GCA_016271365.2. NCBI lineage: Eukaryota > Metazoa > Chordata > Ceratodontiformes > Ceratodontidae > Neoceratodus > Neoceratodus forsteri. The sequence continues at coordinate 378,288,263 of JADMNL010000023.1, read as the reverse complement.
AATGAGAACCGTTTCCACTTCATGGCATAAGTAGACCTAGTGGAGGGTTTCCTAGCCTCCACCAAGATCTCAGCCACCTGGGGAGAAACCCCAAAGCGGGCTTGAGCTATGTCTGCAAGAGCATGCATGAAGTTGAAGGGACTTGAGACCTGGATGGACCAGGGTCCTGATCCTGGGCCAAAAAAATTCGCCACAGTGGAAGAGGAAGAGGAGGTTCCTCTGAGTATTGTTGCAGAAGAGAGAACCAAACTTGCCTGGGCCAGAAAGGAGCGATCAGAATCATTTGTGCCCCTTCTGAGCAGAGTTTCTGCAAGACACGTGGGATCAGAGGAATCGGGGGGAAGGCATAGACGAATCTGTCCCTCCAATCTAGAGACAGATTGTCTCTCCTGAAAATGCCTCGCTTTTGAACGAGCGAGCAGAAGTCGGGAAGCTTTGCATTTAAAGGTGAAGCGAACAGGTCCACCTGAGGTGTTCCCCAACATAGGAAGATATCATCTAGGACCCCCTGATCCAGTTCCCACTTGTGAGCTTGAGCAGACGAGCGACTTAGTTTGTCTGCTAAGGAGTTCTCGAGCCCCGGAACATGAATTGCCGTGAGGTGAAGGTCGTGTTGTGCTGCCCAATCCCAAACTCTCATCGCTTCCCTGCAAAGAGGGTAGGACCGAGTCCCGCCCTGTTTGTTGATGTACCATACCCAAGGCCCCTAGAATTCTGCGGCTGCAGAATTTTGCGCAGAACTTGCAATCTACCGCAGAACTTCTGCGGTGCCGCAGAATTCACTCTTCTTGTTGATTTTTTACTAATATTTCTGTTTTTCCATAGAATCTGGTTCCCTTCCCCTCTTTTTATATCCTAAACCCCCTATATGCTCAGAATGTGATATTATCATTGCTATAACATCATACATTAGCTAATGAAATGGCTGCAATCTGCAACAGAAATGAACAGTAACTTATCTACCACAGCTCCCACTGCCAGAGACGGTGGCACTGCACATCAGGCATGGTGATATTTGCTCAACTTGCACTACAGCCTAATACAATTTGCAGTCTTACATTATTGCACTAGGGCCAACTTAAACAAAACCTTGTCAATAGCACAGACCTGTTAAGTCCATACCTCACTTTGTACAAACCTATTTGTGCCTTTAAGGTATAGAGATGCCATCTGAAATGAATAACTGGTAAAATGAATTTAACTGTCATTTTAAGAAAAATAAAGTAATTATGCCCAGAAAAGTGAATATAATAATGTAGACCTGTTGAAAGAATATACCTGTTAAATAAATAATTGCACTGTACGATTTTTGCCAGGGTTATTGATTACATATTGTCATTGGTTGATAGAATCACCTAAAAGTTATGGAGAAATGTTGTGTGCAGGGACAGCTGTTGAGCCAGAGGGTAGCATGCTGTGTTTCCATGCTGGCAACTCAGGTTCAGAGATTAGCTCTGGGAGCTGGCTGGGCAGCACAAGGATTGGTGGAACACATCATTGCTCGGAGCCTGGGAAGGTATGGTGCAGTGTTCCGTCACATGGTGGACACATTGTGCTGGTCTGGAGAGCTCTATCTCACAATCGGTTTACATGCATGTCATGGACTGATGGTGTTACGCAATGTGTCAGGGAAAGTAGGTTGACATCAAAAATGAGTTTTGCAATAATTCCTCTATTCCATTTCTAATGGGCCCTGTATGAATGAGGATGCAAGTTCATGGAAATGAAAATATATATATATCTATACACACACACACACACACACACATACAGTATCTCTGTCTCTCTCACCACACACACACACACACACACACACACACACACACATTTGTATGTATGTTACAGATTGCATAAAAATATATAAGTGATACACAGTGGGAACCTCATGAGTGGTGTAGAAAGCACATACAAATATATAAGTGATAGGCAGTGGAAACCTCATTAGTGGGATAGATAGCATGCATATACAAATACCTTATTTATCACACAAGATCTCCTCTGCGTATGTCATTTATGCAACAGGCTAGGACCTTAAGGGAGAGACATTTGTTTTGCTTTTTTAGGCATAAAATAATTTTTATAAGTCTGTTATTTTTTGAACTAGTGTTACTGTGCTTTCCACCATCCTGATTGCTATAAAAACTGCCATGAAAGTGAAGCCAGGATGACAAGCTGTCACTGTGATGTGGTAGTTTGTTAGTGCCACAGAACTTCCACAGAAATTACAAACCACCGCCGCAGAAGTTCTGCGGCAAATGGTAGTCTTGTCGCAGGATTTGGTCCCACTGTGCCGCAGAAAAGTAGGGGCCCTGACCATACCACACACGTTGTCTGTCTGGACAGCTAGGTGGCATGGAAGAAGATGCAGGTGGAGGGCCTGGAGAGCATACAGCACCGCCTCAAGCTCGAGCACATTGATGTGCAGGGACTGTTCGAGCTTGGACCAAGAGCCCTGGGTCCCGACGGACCGAGATGGGCTCCCCAACCTCGCCCGAGGCGCCTGTGGTCAGAGTCAGGGAGGAGGAGGAAGGAAGAATGGAACTCCCTAAAGAAGGTTCTCTCGAACCATCCACCACTGCAAGTCTTGAATCATGGGAGAGGAGACTAGGACCAACTGGTCCAAGTCGCTCACCAGCTGATCCCATTGAGAACGGCGCCACTGAGAGACCCTCATGTGGAGCCGAGCGAGGGACTGTTGGGATAGCAGCCATAAGCCCGAGGAGGCAAAGAACTGACCTTGCACTGACCCGCCTGCAGCCGGACAACAGGCTTACCTGAGTCTGGAGTGTGGCTGCTCTGTCCGTGGCAGGAAGGCCCTGCCTAGGGTCGCGCTCCAGTATCGCCCAATGAACTGGAGCCTCTTGGATGGGATCAGGTGAGACTTGGAATGGTTGATGGTATACCCAGGCAGGCAAAGACCTGCTGGGTGAAGGAGAGGCAGTGCAGGAGTTCCTCCCTGGACGAGGCCGCCAGGAGCCAATCGTCCAGGTACGGGAAAACCTGTACCCCCCGGGTACACAGGTAGGCTGCCACCACCTCAAGGCACTTGGTAAATACTCGCGGAGCTGAGGAGAGGCCAAATGGAAGTGCCTTTGAACTGGCAGTGGTCCCCTTGGAAAGCAAAATGAGATATTTATGTGAGACGGCAGATAGATATGTGCAGGTAAGCGCCCTGCATATCCAGAGTGCACAGCCACTGGCCCGAGTGCAGGAGGGGCAGGAGGCTCTGCAGTGAGAGCATCCCTAACCTCCTGCACGCCACGAAAATATTCAAGGAACTGAGATCTAGAATAGGTCTTACATCTCCTGTCTTCTTTGGGACCAGGAAGAAGTGGGAATAATAACCCGTTCCTTGCAGGGGAAGGGGAACAGGTTCTATCGCCTCTTTCAGCAAAAGTGCTAAAATTTCTTCCTGGACCAGAAGATGATGTTCCCGAGAGTACGACGACCTTAGGGGAGGGTGACGAGGTGATTTCTGCAGAAACTCTATTGAGTGTCCTTCAGATTAGCTGGAGCACCCATGAATCTGATGTTATCCTCTCCAGCCCAGAAGGTGGATGAAAACCTCCTCCTACCGTTCCTCCGGAAGATCGGAGGCTGTGGGAGAGGAAAGGAGTCAGGTGGTGTGTGGCAGCCTGCAGCTGAAGCCCTCTGCTTTTTGGGCGGGGGGCCTTAGCAGTTGGGGGCCCCGACGCTTAGTGGCCATCTTTCCTGTGGTCTCCTTTGGGCCGATTCCGCCTGTGAAAGGACGGTGCTGCGTTGGTGGGGATGATACACAGAGTCCACAGACTTCAGTGCCGTCCCCTTCTCCTGCAGGTCGGGTGATGATGTCCTTGACATCACCTCGAACAGCACTGAACCCCGGAAGGGCGCTCCTGGATGGCGGACTGCACTTCTGGGACCAGCCCTGACACTTGAGCCAAGCATGATGCCGTAGGCCTATTGTGAAAGCTGAGCTCCTACCAGCAGTGTCCACTGCATCGTAGGTCGCATGAAGGATGCGCCAACTGACCGAACGTGCAGAGCGGACAAGGTCAGCCACTTCCTGCTTGACCTGAGAGTCCGGAAGGGAGTACAATTTAGATTCCACCTCACTGAGAATCACCTTCTGGTAATCTCCCATGAGACAGAAATAGTTCAAGGCCCTACTGCCCAGAGTGGAAGTAGCAAAAATCTTCTTGCCATACTGGTCCAGAAGGCGGGATTCCTTTTCAGGTGGAGATGAGCTAAGGTGTTTGGGTTGAGCTGACTGGCCATGAGTGGCGCTAATCACAACTGAGTCAGCTTGAGGGTGGGAGTCTAAATAGTCAACACCCTCGGGAGCCTGTTCGACTTCCTGGTAACAGGCCACCGGCTGTTTCCACATAGTGGTAACAAGGTCGGGCGTGAGGCTCAATCCAGGGTGGCAACTCTATGGGAGCTGTCACTGGCAAATCCAGATGCACAGCGAGTTTTTTACGCTGGGGGTCTGGCTCCAAGGAGTGCCACTTATGTACTTCCTGGATCTTTCGTAGCAACTCCATGAAGGAAGGATCCTCCGGAGGAGACTTCGGAGGAGTCCTTGTCCGGGGCTTAGATGGAGAGCGTGGCTCGTCATCTTGCTCGGAACAACCGTCGGAAGCATCCAAGGTGTCGGAGGAAGAAGAAGATGAGGAAGAGGTAGACTCCCTCTCCTGACGAGGGGGAGGAACGGACCCCTTGGGAAGCCCTTGGGGAAGCGTGTCCTGCCCCTCTCTGGACCCAGAGGGTTTAGCCCTGGTGTTCGGAGGTGGGAAGGGAGTTTGTCGTCGTGGACGTACAGGAACCGGCACCATCGTCAGAACATGACTCTCCACCTCTCTGGTGAGCTGAGCCTTGACCTCAGCCCACCAGGAGGCCAGAGTCTCCTGTAGGTCCACTGGCAGCTGGGGGGGCGGTGGAGGAGGGGGATACGGGTATGGACTATACCCATAAGGTGTGTATCCATAACCTGACAGCGGGAAGCCCAGCGTCGGGTATTGAGGAGCTGGTACTGTGGCGTCGGATATGTTGGCGCCGGTAGGACGGCATCGGGTACCGGGAACCGGGGCCTGCCAGAGCAGACGTCTCGTCGGAGGGCCCACGGGCGGTTCTGGAGCACAAGGCCTGGGGATGGAGGGCCCGCCGGCCAGGGCGGCATCCGGGAGCGGGATGTTGCCCAGAGTTGGCAACACCAGCGCCAGAGCTGGCATCCGGAGAGCCGGGCGTCCGGGAGCAGATATGAGATCGGTCGGACCAGCAGGTGCACGGTCTGACGGAGGTGGAACAGGAACTCAACGCCACCCGGGATGGGGGAGAAAATCTCGGGTCGGTGTGAAAAGACTCAGGGTCCCTGAGGGCAGCGAAGGCTGCAGGGAGCCAGTAACGACAGACATTGGGGGTCAGGCGCCGCTCATCCACTGTGCTGACGCTCTGGCGAACTGATGTGCGGCTTAGCAGGGATCCGGAGGGCTGGCGCCCGACTTAACGGACTCTATCGCCGGAGACAGGCCGCTGCGAGGGGCGGCCTGGTCGGGCGGAATGGGGCCGCATCACCGGGCGATCACGTGCAACCTATCAACCTTCTCCGTGGGCGTGAGGAGCCAACGCCTGGCTTATCGGAGCCGCCGCACCAGTAGGCCGCTAAACCATGGCTTTACCGGGAGCAGAGGCCTTCAAAAGCCCAGAGGCACCGGCGGGCTCGAGTGTGAGCCAAACGGACGGGCCGCCGCCTTACAAGCCTCTGAGGCAGCCGTCTGGAGCAGTCTCCGGGAGGGGGAATTCATTTTAGTACGACGACTCCCGAGGAAGTCATGGTGGAGAGGAGCCCTTGTCCCGGTGCTTTTCTTTGTCCTTTCCTTCCAATGGCCTTCAGGGAAGTTGACGCCTGCCGAGCTTTTCAATTCTTTCTCCATGGAGCTCATTTTCTTCTCAAAATATGGGCTCTCAACGACTGCTGCCGCTTCTCTGGTGGTCATGAAACTAAGGTCAGTCCTGGCACTTTCACCGGATGGTTGGGGCCTAGGCAAAAAGGCATAGGGAATGGCCGCGGTTTGTGCGGGAGTTAAGACCACCAGTCGCACTTGTTTTTGTGCTCTGAGGGTGTAGGGGACGATATACACCCCATCTAATATCAGACGGATGATAGGAAAAAAATTGAAAATACTCGGTTAAGGCCCGTGGCGCTGAGGGTTGAGGTGCTGACGCCACACTCATACCGCAACCCGGTTCGAACGGACTCGGGTGGCCGGGTCGGTGGGGAGAGGGAGGATCGAACGCCAACGGATGCTTCCTCTCAGGGTGGGAGACCATGAACGACTTGTTCTGCATCCCTTCAGCAGCTGGTGGAAGCACCGCAACAAGAACGTGGTGGAGGCGGCCCGCCGCCGGAGCCCGGGGACACGCCGAGCGCATGAGAGGTTGGCGGCGTCAGCACGCCACCACTCCGGACGTACGCCCCAAGTGCCGACGTCTCAGAGGGTAGGGGATCTAGGGGAGAAAATGGAAAAACCCTCTCGGCAGCCTTAGATGAAAGCCGCTCCAGGTCCATCCAGACCACCAAGAAGGGACAGACCCCACTGTGCAAGGCGAGGGGGAAGAGGCACTCTAGGGGCAGATCCCACGGAAGGTGGATTGGAGGACATGAGTGGACGGAAGGAGTGGGCACCGGGAGTAGATAGGAGGGATAAAGAAATAAAGTATAAAAAAAAAAAAAAAAAATGCTCGGTTAAAATACCGACGAAAGAGTCTGACGAGCAGGGAACTTTTCTGCAAGGCGCTAGCATGAGCTAACTGCGGGAAAGAACTGGAAGGCGCGTGAGGGACCGCTCTTTTTATACCGATGTCTCCTGATGCCGGTAACCCATGTGGGCTGGTCCTCGCCAGAGACTGCTAGCTAGAAATTTTTCCGTGGGGTCCATGATCAGTCCTATATGCAATTACCTACTGCAAGAGCCCTCTCGAAGTAAGATGGATTATTCCCAGAGTCACCATTTTGAACTTTGGTTTTAAAAGATGTTTGTGCAGGTAGCTTAAGTTTAGGATGGGCCGCCACTCCCCTGTCTTTTTTGGAGTCAGGAAGTACCTGGAGTACAGGCCTGTGCCCCTGTGTATTGTAGGAATTCTCTCTATGGCCCTTAAGGCCAGTAGAGAAGAAACCTCTGCCTCTAGGGCAATGGTTTCGGAGATGCTTGCAGGTGGAAAAGATCTGACTCTTAGCTTTGGAAATTTCTTGAAGCTGAGAACCAGTCCCTGGCTTAGTACCTCCAGGACCCACTTGTCTGAGGTAACAGACTTCCAGTCCTGGAAGTAGTAAGCCAGCCTGCCTCCTACAGGAATTAGGGAGTCGACCCGGGCTGACACATCATGGTGTCTGCTTGGCAGGCTCCTTAGGCTGAGGAGTGGATGCAGCCCTACTCATCCCACTTCTGCCTCTCCCTCTGAAGAACCCCCCTCTAAGAAAAGGGAAGAGGAGGCCTGTGCTTGGTAGAAAGGCCCATGAAAAGGTATGCCCCTGCCCCTAGCTTGCTGCCTTTGAGGAGCTGCTGTGCCTTTCCTTGGCTTGTGCACTCCTGTAGGTAGTCCTATATTCGTCTTCTTCTTCATGTAATTTCTGTCTGCTCCCCAAACAAAGAATTACCCACCACAGGGAAATCCATGGCCTTAGCCTGAGTATCCTGTGAAAGGCTAGTACATCTGAGCCAAGCCATCCTTCGAAGAGCCACAGACGTAGCCATGACGGGTGATGACTCATCATTGGAGTCCACAGCAGCATGAAATTAGATCTTTGATGCCTCAATCCCATCAGCAGCCACCTCCTCCAACCCCTGGCCAGCTGGGAGGCCTGCTGGCCAGTGCCAGTAAAGTGTCCCACCTGACTTCTGGTGACCTGGCGTAGAGGCCATGTAATTAGCCTGCCTAGAGTCCCATGGAGGATACCATGTACTGCTTCTTTGCCATGGCATCCAGCTTCCTGGAGTCTTTATCCGGGGTTGTGTGAACAGCTATGTTAGCCTTATCACAGGCTGCAGCCTGCACAACCCTAACATGGCTGCACTGCTTATACAAGTATTCTTTACCTGAGCCTGACAACATGTACCTCTTGTCCATCCTTTTTTAACAATTTGTGTGTCTGTTTCAAAGGACTTATAAAGGGAATAGACAACCTCTGCACTCTGGGATGTCCACCATTTCAACATAATCAGGCTCCTCTTGTTCCTCAACAGTTTCTTCCAAAGGGAGCTGGAGGATTTCTGCCACTTTCTGTAAAACATAAAGTGGGAAGGGACTCAGAAAGCCTGGGAAGGGAACACCAGAAGGCCTGTCTGGGGAGATGTCCGGTTCAATGGGCTCATCCAGACCTTCCATTCCATCATCATAATCATCACCTTCAAATACAGTTCATAAAAATCTTCAGGGGCATAATCCTGAACTGGATGAACTGACCAAACCGAATGCCTGCCAGAAGGTGCCGGTTCGGTCAGAACCGAATGAAGCGATTCAACAATCCTAATCGCTCGGTGGTCGGAACATGCAATTCTGGATCTGAACTAGACGATTTTTCTTTTCTTTTCCTTTTCGATGAAACTGATCCCTCGGAATCGGCTCTCCTTTTGCCCGAAGTATCGCCCTGATCAGAGGGCACTCCTTCTGGTTCGGCCAAACTGGAACGGGCTGGCTATCCGGTCAGCGGACTTCCGGCCTTCTCCCTAGCCTGCCCAATCTCTATCTATGTGGATCTAGGACATTTTTACATATTTGGCAGTCTGAACCGAGGTGGTCAAACCCAGACAATAAACACAGGTGGTGTGGGATCAGCCTTAGCAAAGACTTCCCCCACACTGCAGTGTTGAAACCCAGTGGACCGGTTTTTCTTTTGGGTTTCTAGAGTGCATATCCTATCAAACAAACATATCTCTTTACTTGGCAAAGCCAGAGAAGACCCCTTATCGGTTTCTAACTGTGTTACAGGTATTTGAAAACCGCAAGAAACAGTTTTTAAAAACCAATAAGGACCAGTAACTACACACTAAACCTGAAGAAAGAAAAAACACACATGATAAATGGTTCAGCCAAACGGTTGAAAGTTCAAAATTCACTTTGCCAAGTATCCTACGGTTAGTACACTACCTATGTTACTTACTGTACCACAGACAGAGATCTGAACTGAAAAGAAATGAAAGGATTGGTAAAACTGACAACTTTAACCGACTGATGAACTGTGAGCAGAGGAGAAATCTCCAGAGCGACTGTTCAGTTAGGTGGAGTAAAGAATCTGATGGTTACACTTTGAAGTGCAGCAGACAGAGGGTTGAACCGAGCTTGAGCTCAACATTCTATGCCCTACGTAGAATTTAACTCTTTCCTCTCCGGAGCAGTTCAAGTGCTGGGGCTAACTGCAGTAAGTCAGAATACAGCAAGACTTCATGTTGTTTGAACAATATAAAATATTATATAGATGGTACCATATACCAATGGGGCTTACTCCCATATACGAGCCGCTGGAGGTGACAGGAGGAAGAAGCTGACCTGAGCCACATATTTTGGAGTTGTCCCCCAATTAAAGAATTCTAGTGGTGGTGGTGCAGGGAGTGGCATGCGAGGAGGCACTGCAGATACTGATCCCCTGAAGTCCCCAACTCTGTATACTGGGGGATAATAGTAAAACCAGAGGATTTGGCCTGAAGGTTCTGAGATGGTCGTAAGGAGCACTACTGTCTGCACAGCGCCTGATCTTTTTTTTTTATAAACTTTATTTTTCAAAAAAAATACGGAGTAAATTCCATTTATGTTACACAGAAGGACAGATCTTATATTTTCATACATTTGATCAGATAATACTTTAGACAATTAAAAGAAAAAAGAGTCAGTCATTAGCAAAGGGGGCATGGATTTCCAAGTGGACCACGTTCTCTGGTTACATATTACATTTAAAGCATTGGAAACCAGTCCTGTTGCAGCGCCCACTCCATTTGACTCCAGATTTGCATATATTTATTCATTTGTTCTCTTACTTCATACTGAAGTCTTTCTAGTTTCATTGAGTTCATTAATGAACTTAACCAGCTTGTTACTGAGGGGCTTTCACTTGTCATCCAGCACATTACTATACTTCTGGGTACTACAACCACCCCCAGTCTATGTAGGTCCAAGTGTATTCGATTTGTGTCTCCCTGTCCCATAGGGAGCCCCAGGAGGTTTTCTATGGAGTCTATCCCCAGGGGGTGACCCAGGATTTGTGATGAGGTGTCCAATATACCCTTCCAAAATATCTGAATTTTCAGGCAACTCCAAATCATATGAAAGAAGGACCCAGTGTGAATATCACATCTCGGACAAATGTCTGAGGCTTGCGGATCTATTTTTTTGCCAATTCTGGTGTGAAGTAGGCTCGGGTAAAAATATTGTATTGGATAGCCCGAAGTTTATTATTAACTGAACACTTCAGTATGTTTTTCAAAATTTGCACCCAGTCTTCCCCCTGTAAGCCCATCTGGTAACAGATCTTGTTCCCACTTAGCTGTTAGAGTCCCTAATGGATACTAGGTTGCCCCCAAGGGCCCCAACAATATCCTGTAACAACTTCTTAAAGGCTTAAAAGTCTTGTCTTATCGCCCCATAAATAATTCTTCTAGTGGAGAGCGAGTATCTGCCCCTTCAACCATCTGGACCTTATTTCCCCTTGTAGTCTAGCCCAGCGGAAGAACTTTGATGCCCCGCTGCCAAACTTTGATAATATCCTAAAAGGGATGGCCTCCCCATCTTCCCAAATTTGACCCACCATATATAACCCTTGCTTTTTCCATCTTTTAAGAACCTGGCAGTCTCATACAAAAGTACCAACTCCTGTCTTCAGTAGAGCAACTAGGTCCATATCTGGGGGAAAAAGTATGTGAATGTTGGAGTATATGGTGGGCTTCTATCCAGGCCCTAAAGGTAACGTTAAAGCATGGATTAGGGAGCTTGTCGGAACTTCCATCATAAAGGGATCTTACCATAATGCCATGATAAAGAGAGCTTGGCCCAGTGTTCTCAATGCATACCCATCCCGGCATGTTGACTCTTCCCCACCAGATCCTGAACATGTGCCAATTGTGCTGCAAGGTAATAATGTTTGACACTGGGTAACCCCAGTCCCCTTACCTGCTGGTAACCAGAGAATCTCCTTTATTCTTGCCTTTTACCCTGCCATAACAATTGTGTTATGGCTCCTTCTAAAGACCTAATATATTTGTTAGGTATGCCTATTGGGACGCCTGAACATGTACAAAATTATGGAAAAATACAGGTTACTCACCTGTAACAGGAGTTCTAGGAATGGTATATGTTGTTCATCCACACTCATTGGCAGTATCCTTGCCGCTTAAATCTTGCCGGAAGGTCTTCAAGCTTGCTCCTCCCACCCACCCGGTGGTATAACTCGGCTCCGCCCATGACGCCAGATCTGGCCCGCTAGTTGTGGCCAAGGCCGGGGAGGCCGGGTGGGTCGTGTGGATGAACAACATATACCATTCCTAGAACTCCTGTTACAGGTGAGTAACCTGTATTTCTAGGGACATGGATATGTTGTTCATCCACACTTATTGGCAGACTCCTAGCAGTTCTCCGGGAGGAGGGAGGCAAGACGACACCCCATATACTTACTTGGGAAAGAGAGACTGAGAACCGAGGCCCCAAAACCAGCATCCCGGCGTGACTCAAGGTCGATGTGGTAGTGGGTAATGAAGGTGTTTGCTGACTTCAGGTAGCAGCCCTGCAGATTTCCTGGATAGGGCGTCCCTGGAGCAGCCACCATTTGTGATATGGCGGGTAGAATGGCTCTTATCCCTCTGGGAGGCTCCATGCCCGCTAACTTATAGCAGAATCTATGCAGGAGGTTACCCACCTGCTTGTCGTCCAGCTTGGCTGCAGGTCTGCCAGATCGGCTTCAGCGTAGGTGACAAACAGCTGGCGAACCTCTCCCGAATTTCAACCGTGCGCTCCTTATAATAAGCGGCGCCTTCTAGGATCCAGAGTATGGAGCCTATATTGACCTCCGGTGTGATTGGGGTAGAACACCGGCAGAGTCAACACCTGGTTAAGGTGAAACTCCGACACCACCTTCGGAAGGAATTTCGGGTGGGGGCGCAGGACAACCTTGTCCCTGTGGAAGACCAGGTAAGGAGACTCGATGGAAAGCGCCTGGAGCTCTCCCATCCTTCTGGCTGACGTGATAGCCACCAAGAAGGCGGTCTTCCACGACAGGTGAGAGAGAGCACACCTGTGCATAGGTTCGAATGGCTTGCCCATGAGCTTTGCCAGTACCAGCAGTAGATCCCACGGAGGTGGGGGTTCCCGCACTGGAGGGGAAATGTGATCAAGGCCTTTGAAAAAGCGCCAGACCACCTTCTCCTGCGCCACTGACTGCTTCCCGGCCCGCGCCCGGTAAGCAGAGATGGCTGCCAGGTGCACCTTAGGTCGTCCGACCTAAGCCCTGACTAGAAAGGGACCAAATAGTCCAAGATGCTTGCCAAGGAACAGGAGGAAGGGTCCAAGCCCTTGCTCTGACACCAAATGGAAACCTTTTCCATTTGAAGGCATAGCATTTTCTGTCGACTCCTTACGGGACGCCTAACTACATTGAGGACCTCGTCGGAAAGACCCAAAGCCTGGAACTCTAGCCGCTCAGGAACCAGGCCGTCAGGTGCAGGGATTGAGGGTCCGGATGGAACACCTTCCCTGATTGACTGAGAGCAGGTCGAGGCGAGCTGGAAGCTGCCATGAGTCCTGGAGCTGAGACTGAGGAGATCTGGGTACCAGAACTGGCGAGGCCAGTCTGGGGCTATCAGAATCACCTGCGCCTTGTCCCTCCTCGCCTTGAGAAGCACCTTGTGGATCAAGGGAAATGGGGGAAAGGCGTAAAAGAGGCCCGGGGTCCATTGCCTCGAGAAGGCATCCCCCTGCAGCGAGCCCTGCTGAGGGGGGCGGGCATGGAACAGACTCAGCTTCGCGTTCTCCCTGGAGGCAAACAGGTCCACCTGAGGTGTGCCCCAAAGGAGAACAGATGCTGTACTACCTCCGGCAGGAGAGACCACTCGTGGGATGCAGCCCCTATCCGGCTCAGGGCATCGGCCAGGGTGTTGGAGGCTCCTGCCACGTGAATGGCTAGGAGATCCGCCTCCAGGCTGCGCCACAGTGACCAAATCGCGGAGAGCTTCCTTGCATAGAAGCATGGAGTGCGTCCGCCCTGGCGGTTTAGATAGTACATGGTCGTGGTATTGTCCGCCTGGACTCGGACCACTTGACCCGGAGGAGCGGAGCAAAGCGGTGAGAGCTAGGCGGACCGCCTGAGCTCCAGCAGGTTGATGTGGCATCGGGACTCCTGCGGGACCAGAGGCCATGAGCCCGGTGTTCCCCAGATGGGCACCCCAACCCATCAGAGAGGCATCGGTCGACAGAGAGACCGTCGGCTGGGCGGACGAACGGATGCCCTCCTGCAAATGATCTGGAGCGGTCCACCACTGGAGAGCATTCCACATCCCTGTGTCACCGACTACAGCTGGTCAAGGGATCGCAGCGTTAGACCACTGGCTGGCCAGTCCCCACTGAAGGACGCATGTTCCAGCGGGCCCAACGCACGCTGGTACAGGCCGCCATGAGACCCAGGAGGCGAGGAAGTCCCGGGCAGGCGCAGTGCCCAACCAGAAATGATCGGGCAAAGGAGGAAAGAACCTCGGCCCTGTCCGCGGGCAGTCGGCTCGAAGAGAGTCGAGCTGCGCCCGATGAATAAAATCACCTGCTTCGCTCGAGTTCCGACTTGGCCTCGTTATAAGGAGGCCCAGTTGAGACAGACCTGGAGGGCCAGATCTCTGGACCACTCCGCCTCCTTCCTGGAGGGAGCTGCTATCAGCCAGTCGTCCAGGTAAGGGTACACCCGGACCCTCGGCGCCGCGAGGGAATGCTGTCACCACTGCCATGCATTTGGTGAAGACCCTGGGAGCTGGAGACAAGCCGAAGGGCATGGCTTGAATCAAGAGAGATCCTTCTGCTGGAAGCGAAGGAATCTCTGGTGAGACGGACGGATAGGACGTGAAAAACGCTGGCCCTGCAAGTCCAGAGAGCAGAACCACACGCCGCTGCCAAGGATGGTATTATCTGAGCCAGAGTGACCATCCTGAAGGTTTGAGACCTTAGGAACTTGTTTAGGTCGTAGGTTTCGAGAATGGGGCGCCAGCCCCCGTCGCTTCGGAACCAGGAAGTACCTGGACACAAACCCTGGGTCTGAAAGGGTCCACCACCTCTCTACCACCTCCTTCTGGAGGAGGAGAGTGATGTCGGCTCGAGGAGCCAGTGAGGCTGGGGATCCCGCCCGAGGCGCATTTGCCCGAAGGGTGGTGCTCGTCGAATTCCAGAGGCAGGCCTCTTCACCACCTCCAAGACCCACCTGTCCGTGGTAACAGCGGACCAGGCGGAACGGAAGTGCGGAGCCGCCTCCCACGGGGACCCAGGGGTAAGGTGACGGGATGAAGCGACACCCTCAGCCCGTCACTGGGCAGGCTTGGAGGAGGGACCGCCGAGGGACCTCCTGGGCCCTTTCCTCCCTGCCTCCTGTTAGAGGAAGCCGGCGGCTTGGGTTTGGGATGCTAGGGCCGAGCCTGCTGGCCCTGGCGTTGCTGGGCAGGCGCGCGGGGGCACAGAAGGACGAAGGGCTTAGGCTGTGGTTTGCGGCCTTTGTCCTTCTGAGGAAGAGACCGAGTCCAAGGTAGCATTGGACTTCTCGATCCTCTGCAGGTGACCTTCCACCCCAGGGCCGAAGAGGTCAGTCCCAAAAGGAACATCCGCCAACTTGTGCTGGGTATCCGAGTAAAGGTGGATATCCTCAGCCAAGCCTCGCGACGATCAAGCCATCAGCCGCCACCGATCTAGCACACATGAGTCCCCACATCCAAAGCAGTCTGGAGCTGCTGTTTGGCCACTGCCCTGCCCTGGTCCCGCACCTGCTTAACCGTAGTCTGCAGATCGGGCGGGAAGATGAGGATGACCTCATCCAGGGAGCCCAACAGGGCATGGGAAAATGTGCCATGAGGACGGCCGAACTGGCCTGATGAAGGCCGAGAGGACGAGCGTGACTTTTTCGCCGACATAGTCCAATTTTTGGACTCCTTGTCAGGAGGTTTGTCCACATCCCTGGCGTTGCGGCTGCGGAAAACGCTGTCGGTAACCAACCCCTCAGCAGAGGGTGTTCAACCGGACAAGGAACCGAGGGACCGGACACTTCCTGGCCATCCTGGCCGAGGCGAGGGCAGGAAGCAGGGCGCTGCCAAAGTTCCAGTGCCGGACCCACTATGGCCTCGGCCACCGGAAAGGCCTCCGTCGTGAATCCCTCGGTCCAGAATCTCCGTGAGGGATACCTGGCCCGCTTGGAAGCGGGTTCGAGCTCCATCCCGTAGACTCCGAGATGAGCCGAAGCAGTCCTAGGAAGGACGACGGCTATCGCCCATTGACTGACCTCCTGAAGACCCAAGTCCAGTCGCTTGGAGAAGAAGGAGGAATCGCTTCGGACTCGAAGAGTCCTCAAGAGCTGCCTCTGGCCTGAGCCACCTTCACCTGCCGAGGTCGGTCGGGAGTGAGGGTAACTGACAGCCGATGGGGTAAACCTTAGTCCGACCGAGATCTTGGTCGGAGCCCCAATTGGTGGCTGTGGAGGCGGAGGTTCCACCGAATCGGTGGAGCAGCTGGTTTGGCCGAACAACCGCCTGGTATAGGCTCCTCGGACAAGTCGAGGGTTGTGTCGGCGTTGCCCGGTGACAGCTCACTTAATGGCCGGGAAGGCGCCGGAGTCGGGCTTATTCCCGCCAGGAGGAGTTGTTGTGGGAACATGGGTCTCGCATCGTCGACGTAATTACCGGGCTTCCCTCATCCGAGGAGGAGGACGAGGATCGAAAGCGGGCGACGCTATCCAGGTGCCGACCGAGACCGCCTATGACGGTGGGAACGGCTGGACCGCTGAAGAGGTCCGAGACCGAGACCCTGTAGCCCGAATTTCCGGGTCGGTGCTGGGAGGTGTCGGCCGGAACCGCACTCCCTTCGCTCGAAGGTCCATCCGAGGGCTCCGGAACCGGAGGCACCAGGCGAGCCCAGGGATCCTCAACTCCTCCCGGGGAACCGGGAGAGGGAATCTCGGCTGCTAAAGGCGACAGCCCGCTCAATGGGTCGAGAAAATCTCGACTTCATCAGTGGGAAGTCTCGGTCAACTGACCTGGCGGGGACACCGTGAGGCCAGTGGCCGAAGCCGAGGGTCGATCAAGCCGACGGTCCGACGGCCGGGAGAGGGACCTTCCCGCCCCAAGACGCCGACGGAGGACTTACCCTGTCCCTCTTTTGGACCGAGAATAAGGTCCAGCAGACGCAGGCCCTTCTCCTTTAGTGGAGAGGGACAGACAAAGCTCCTTAAAGGAAGCCGTGTAGGAAGAACCCAGAGAGCAGGGATAAATGCCGCGGCCGAGGAAGATAGGACCCGGCGCCGCCTCCTGCCGAGGGCGACCATCCGCTCGAGCTGATCCGCCGAGGCCGCCGCCGCGGACACCGCCGACCGGGCCTCCTTGGACTTCACCGGAGGGAAACGCTTCTCGGGACGGCCCAGTTGCAATCGGGCAGCACGGTCTTCGAGGACGTAGGCCGAGAAAGATGAGCACAGGTCGCAAGCCTGCGGGTCGTGCTCAAGGCCTAAGCAGTAGACACACGTGGAGTGTGGATCCGTCCGAGACATCTTCTGCCCGCATGGGCATCTCCGAAATCCGGGAGTCGATTTGTCCATCGCAGCCGCGAGGGATCGAAGACTGAAGTCTTTTTGCAAAATATTATTTTTAAATCCGCAAACGGAGAAATAGGAACCAGTCGCAAACGCAGAGCGTTAAGGAGGGAACCTGAGCTTCCAAGCGGTAAGGAAGATCTGGCGTCATGGGGCGGAGCCGAGAGTTATACCACCCGGGTGGGTGGGAGGAGCAAGCTTGAAGACCTTCCGGCAAGATTTAAAGCGGCAAGGATACTGCCAATGAGTGTGGATGAACAACATATCCATGTCCCTAGAAACACTCATTTTACTGGATTCACCGCCCATTACTGACAAAGGTAGGGCCTCCAATTAATGCATTGTTATTTTATTTTTCTGTCACTGGCAGGAGATTAGTTCTAGCCATAATAGATAGTTTGGCCGTTAGATTTACCCCTAAATATTTGATTGAGGGGAAGGGGGACACCAACACCTCACCTAAGGCCAAAGAGGCCTTAATCTTCCCCACTGGCATCCATTCACATTTTGACCAGTTTATCTTGTGGCCAGACATAGGCCAATATATTTGAAAAATAATAAGTACAGCTGGCATTGCCTTAGCAGGATTTTTAAGAAAGAGGAGAATATCATCTGCAGTAGTGATATCGTTGTTCTCCCCTTCAGCTCAATCCTTCAATCCGCCTCCGTCTAATTGCTTCTGCTAGTGCCTCAATTGTAAAGACATATAAAGCCTGTATTCAACCCATAATTCCCTCCCCAAACCCAAACTTACGCAAGACTGCCATCATAAATGGCCATTCGACCCGGTTGAAGGCTTTTTCTGCATCTAGTGCTAATAAGCCTCATTCTCCTTTCCCTTTCCACACACGCATTATATTAATTGTTCTCCTTAAGTTGTGTTTGGCTTGTCGTCCCTTCACAAAACCCCCTTGGTCCATATGTACCAGTTTTGGGAGATACTGCTCTAATCTGGAGGCCAGTATCTTTGTTATAATTTTGTAATCGGAATTGAGCAAGGAAATTGGTTGATAAGATCCACATTTAGTGGGGTCTTTTCCTGGTTTGGGTATAACCGTAATTGTAGCCAATAGGAGAGAAGGGGGAAGCACCTCCATATCCAGAGTTTCCTTGATCATCCAGTACGTAAGAGGACCCAGGGAATCCCACAGGAGTTTATAAAATTCTACTAGTAGTCCATCCGGTCCAGGTGCCTTGCCTCTCTTGGCTTTCCACACTGCCCCTCTGACCTCCGTAAGTAAAAGTGGTGAGTCCACAGTCTCCTTCCCGTGTGTTAAGTAAGGATAATTGAATTGTATCCAAAAGGTGTCCATATTGACCCCGCTGGAAATTCAACTGTATATAGGGAAGAATAAAATATTTTAAAGGCATTATTTATTTCTTGTTGGTTATATGTAAGATTCCCAGGGGTATTTTCTATTGAGAGAATCGATCTTTCTGCCCTCCTACCCTTAATTAGACTTGCTAACCACTTCCCCCCTCTATCACCATCAAAGTAATTTTGTGATTTAGTAATTATTAAATTATGTTCTATTCTCCGAGAAGTTAGTTGGGATAATTGTCCTTTAAGATCCTTAGTTTTTTTGGGGTTTGAGGTGAGTGAGCTCTCATGTTTCTCCTCTCCAACTCTATTATATTTCCTCAGGGTTTGCCTCCTCCTGGTCATAGTCCTTTTTTTTTTTTTTTAAAGCAGCATATGAAATAGTTTCATTCGAATAAAAACTTGAGGCATTCCATACATTTTCTATACTTGTATCTTCTGGGGATTTAACCTTACATATTCCTCTATTTTATCTTTAATTTGGGTTAAGTATTGACAGTCTAACAAAGGGCTGGGTCCATCCTCCACTGAGCCTCCACATGGCGGCCTTCCGGCAAGGAGAGGGTTACTCTAAGTGGGGCATGATCCGACACAACCATCTGTCCATAGGAGGCCTCTATAACCTCCCCCAAAAGCTCAGAGGGAAGGAACATGTAGTCCAGTCTAGTGTATACGCCATGTGTGTGTGAATAAAACGAATATTCCCTATTCCCCGGGTGACAGTGTCTCCATACCTCCCACAAGGCCCTACTCTGCACTGATGTTTAAGGGCCGCTGTACTTTGGGGGGGGTCCCATTTTCCCTCTTGAGTGGTCTAGACTTGGGTCTAGGTATGTACTGAAATCCCCCACTAAGATAATCTTATCAGGATATGGGCCCAACGTCACTCCCAGCCAAGTAAAGAAATCTGGGGAATTGAAACTGGTCCATAAACTGAGCCCACTGTGAGCCTCATGGACCCCACCTTCACTTCCGCCAACACGTATCTACCCTGGGGGTCAGAGAAGACTGAGTGAAACTGGGCAAATCCAAATGGCCATCCCTCTCGCCTTAGAGGTAAAGGGGGCCACCAAAAAAGATCCACCCCACGACTCCGCCAATCGTAGAGCCTCTTGTTTATTCATATGAATTTCCCGCAAAAAATTAATACCCCCCTTCATTTTTATAATTAGCGATCAAACTTTTTTCCTTTTAACCACTGTCTTAAGTCCATTAACACTGCATGACAAAAAGCTTATCCGATCCATAACTTCTCCATATTTGCTATACCTTCATCCTTCTGCTGAATACTAAATTTGTGTTACATAACTCTGTTTAATAAGGTAACTGTAAACCAAACATCCCTTAGTTCCCCCCCCCAAGTTAACCAAACTTTCTATGTCATAACTATCGTAACATCCCTCCAACAGGAGGGATTGTACTGCAATACAACTCCCCAATATACATTACACTGCTTTTCATGGATTGAGCTAGTAATCCACCAGTTTCATTTTTTTTTTTATACAATGTAGGGAGAGGGTTAAAACCCTATCCCCCTCCATCCCATTTATCCAACAGGTACTAGAAACAGGTATTGGGTACCATACAGGTAGGAAATTGAAATGAAAAGGGAAACAAATAAACAGATAAGAAAACAAAAAAGGAAAAAAAAAAAGTGCTAAATGGGAGAAAGAATACTCCACCCCCCCCTAAATTATGCACGCTCCATGGGATCCCACACCTAGTGGTCCCCTCCTCAACTGAGTTACCAGAGGAGAGACTAACCATCTAAAGGCTTAGAACAGATTAAACTAGTAGTGCTGTAACGACCCCATTTAATATAAGAGAGGGATCCTCCCAGCCACCTGATGTTGATACTTCTTTTCCGCATTGTAAGTCACCTAGGGCTTAGGAGGGGAGAAAGGCCCATACGAGGCCCTCAATTTGAACATGCAGTTAATCCCTTCATCCTCCATTCTGAGCACCGCATGCAATGTGTTCCCCTTCATTAGGTTATCTGAAAGAGCAAAGCATATAGGTCTGCTCCCCAAGAACCTAACTCTTAAGAAAAGACAAAAGCAGAGAAAATTACCCTGTACTTTACTTTTACTATGAGATTGGCGATTATGACGAAAATCCCAGTCGCACCCTTACACTGAAGGTCCCTTGTATATCCTGGATGTAGACCCTGGAAGGAGAGGCCATCAGCCATATTCCTATTAAGCCCCTTAGAGATAACTGCCAGAGCATATCCCTATTGATCCCCACCCGAGTCGCCTTGCTCGGGTTAACATCTCCTTTGTACCACCCTCCTCTCCCAACCAGGCCCACTCTCATTACCAAGGCGTATACCTCCATGCAATACCTGAAACAAGCCGTCTTACAGCTTTTTACTTATTACATTCCATTTTTATTTACTTTTTCATCTACTGAGCCATCTTTATAAAATTCGTTCTACTTTAAGTGCTATATAGTCTCGTATAGTCCATAATCCTGGCCCAAAAAGTTGGCAACTAAACCACTGGATATCAGGAGCGATATTCAGTAAGAGACCTGGAAGGAGCCATACCCACAGTCTCAGGATCCAGCCATGATAGGCCACCGGTCAGTGTTGCGGATCGGAGAACCTAAAGAAAGAAAAGGTTTAGCCAGCTCCCCCAGGTCTCAAAGCTTTAAGTCCCATTATTCAAGCCTTTACTTCTGTACTCCACTATTACAAGAAGCCTCAAAAAGTTATTTACCCTGACCATCTCATTGCCTTCTCTCTTCCTCCAGCTCCCCCACATATGCCAGAGCCACCACCGGAGATAAGAATGAGCGTGGATTCATACCCTGAGGCCGCACAATCAATCGGGCCGGGTAAACAAGGGAGAACTGACAATTCAGGGCACGCAATTTTCTTTTAACTTCTGCAAACGCCTGCCTTTGCTGTTGGAGTTGATATGAATAATCTGGAAAAATGCTCACCTGGGTCTGCTGCACCATCAAAGGGCCTTGGTTCCTAGCGCTTTCCAAAACTTTTTGATGATCCTGGTACCGGAGGACTTTCACGATTACATGACAGGGCCACTGATCTGGAGAAGGTTTGGCCCCTGGAGATCTATGAGCCCATTGAATCTCCAGCTGTGCCTCGAGTGGAAGGTTCAATGCTTGCCTCAGCCAAGACTGGACGTATGCAGCACAATCGTGCTCCTCCACGGATTCAGGTAGGCCGATGATCCGGACGTTACAACGACTTTCCCGGTTCTCATGATCGTCGATACTCTGTTTCAGCTCTCAATTTCTTTCAAAGCATTTTGCAAATCTATGTGCATGGTGTTGCTAGTGTCTTGTTGAGAGCTCATGGGCCTCCAGCTCTCCTAATCTTATTTCATGGGCATCAACAGTTTCAGACACCGTATTAACAGTCTGCTGAATATTCTGTAGCTTGGAAGTCACATTCTCAAAGCCCGCTTCCATTCAGGTCCACAGATCATGTTTGAGGTCTTGAATTAATCTCTTGATTGATTGGTAATGTTCTGTCACTTCTTTACGGTTTCGCTCACGAGGACCGAGTTAGTAGAGGAGTCCTCAGGCAAGTCCGGTGCCATTGGTGTAGAAGAATGAGGTAGGCCCCTCCAGACATCTGGGTTCTTGGCTTGTTAAAAGATAGTTTTGCCATTTTTTTTGTGGTTTAGTAGTATTAGGCATCTGATCTCCTAGAGTCTTTACTTATTAATAAAAGTACGGATTTTAATGTGAGATGGAGGGATATTCGATTGGATTAAGCCAGAGCTCTAGGTTTAAGCTTCCATACTGCTCTGTAGCTAGGCCACGACTCAGCCTGATCTTATCCAAGTAGCGACAACCACCTCCTCCCACATAGCAATGGGTGAGAAGTATAGCCAAGCTGGCTAACAATAAGTGATGATCAGATTTTGCATTTAACCGTCTAGAATTATTCCACCAGATATGGACTCCCCCAACTTTGTTTATCCTCCTCAGTGACAGGCGGAGCCTCCTTTCACCTTCCGCCAATGTGCCTAGTTCCCATCTGGCTGAGACTTTCCCACCCATCCTCCCGGACTATCAGCCCACATGCGACTCACCACTGTGCTGTCCCCCCACCGGTATGCCTTCAGCTCCACGGCATTTCTTCCCAGCACTGATCTGGCCACCAGACTGGAGGTACTGCCCAGAAGGTGGTGGCTCGAGTCCAGTGTGAGCCAGCAGAGGATTCATCCTTCTCCCTGCCCCCCTGGAGCGATACTGGGCCAGACTGCCGGTGAGGCCTGACACAGCTAACCTGTGGACATTCTAATGGTCCCTACCACTGCACTCCTCCTGCACCACCAACTGTGGTCATCCCGTGGTGGTAAAGTAGTGGGATGTGACACCCTCCCTCTTCGAGGACAGGCTTTGTGTGATGCTTGATCCCCCACCCAAGGGTCCTCTGAAGGCTCTAGCTCCTTCCCAAACCTGGGTTATTGCCACCCCACCCCAAAAAAGAATATTTATTTATTTTTTATTTATGTCTTTGGTAACCAGGTAGGTGCACTGATCCAGAGGACCGTTTTCAGTCATGACCCGGGCCACTATAGTGGCAGAGAAACAGCAGATGTACAAATAGTCCATATAACACATAGTACAAAAATGCACACCCTGGTGGGGTGGCAGAAACAAAGGTACACAAGAGATTTGGAATAGTATAAAGACATAAGCAATGAGCACACAATAAAAGCTCTTGGTACAGATTATATATAACAGTATAAAATACAGTAGAATAACAGTATAAAATACAGTGGCACAGGTACCTTACAGTTAGTGCAGCTATACAGGTAACACACAAGATGGTATTTAATTACAGGGATTTATGATTTGACATAGTAATGGTAACAATCCGTTTCGATATCAGAGAGTGTGACAAAAGGAGACATTTGTTGTAGGAAAGAAAGAAAAATAAAAGGGGGGGGAAACAGGGCTAGTCAAGAGAGGTGTGGGGGTTAGGAAGGATGATCCGTAATGTAACTGCAGGTAGACTCACATTTATATTGTGATTTAAGGAAAATGTGGGGAGAAGGGTATAGCTAGAGTGTCATGGGGGTGGGGGCAGAGTTTGCATAGTCAGCTGAGAGGAAGGACAGGGGTGAGGAAAGATGGACAGGCATAAGAAGAGGAGATAAGTGCTACTAGTTTGGAAGGGCAGAGCTGGTAGCAGGCTTTAGCATCCTTGCACAGGGCAGGGACAGGCTGCAGCCATAAGGAGCCAGGTTTTGTTTAAAAACATGACAGGTGGCAGAGGAGCTTGTTTCACAGGGAGAGGGCTGTGATCAGAAAGCTCGAGTTCCCATGGTAGTGGTGACATGGTGTACTCTAGCCGGGGGTTGTTTAAGCCCTGAGGTTCCTTGAGACCACAATATTAGTAAACAAGAAATTTTCTACAACGGATAACACAGCGCAGTAAACAAGTTGCGAACTATCCTGTTTAAAACACAAACAAAAACCTACTGCAGCCATTTCACTGTATTTACCTACATGATTTACAATCAGGACTACAAAGGTAAGATCTCCTGGAATGATTAAATCGTTTATTTATTAAAACTGACTTCCCTCAAAGACTTGGTGTTTCAGCACATGCACTTATGCACCTTCACTTCTACTGTGTTTGATTTATGTCTGCTTTGATGTTCCACATGGCGTGGAAACAGAAATGCATTCCCTTACATAGTCAGTCTACTCAGCATTTTTGGTTCCAGCAAAGAGGTGCAACCATAGTTGTCTGCCAGGGTAGGTAAACATGCCTCTGGGTCAAGTAAAGCAGTGCTGACATGCCCCAAAGGGTAAGGCGAGATGCAGTACTGGCCCTACTGGTCCAGGGCCCTTGTTGAAAACTCTCTAGGTGGTGGGGGTATAATGACAGCTGATGAGCCCAAGAAACAATCCACATCCTTACTGATGCCTGCTCAGGGCTGCCTGTTCCATTAAAATGCAAGTTACTTACTAGTTCTTGCACAACTCCTGAACCAATAATAAAAAATCAGTGAGGACAATAAGATGCACAGAATTTTAGACACAAAATATTTAGAAAACCCGCAGAAAGACAGACAAAATGGGACGAAGTAAGGTCATGATATTGGGCACCTCGCTTATTGTGGTGGGGTTACCTTCTACAGACCAGTTCAGACTGCACTATGACCGCTCTGTTAGATGCATTCACTGTCGCCAGGAAACCCCTATAGCAGTGAAGAGCAGAAATGCAATAAAACTTTGAGCAACAGAACTGATCAAAACTCTAGATTATGAAAAAATGTCATGCCTATACTCTGCTCCTTTTATATGCATGTGCCAATTTTTCTGTGTGGTGCTCTTGGCAAGGTGCTTGGACACCTTCTGGTCCTTTCGCTGTACACAGCCCTTTATATTATGCTTTTACACAAATAATTTTTGCATTTAAGGTGATAGTGTTAGTGTGATCAGTGTAACTGGGCACTATTTTGGACTTCTGGCTTGGTTAGACCATTACCTGGAGTACTGTGTTCTATTCTTGTCACCACAGTACAAAATGAACACAGAATATTTTGAGAGTGTAAAGCACTGGGCCACCAAACCAATTGGCAGCCGATGGGGCAAAAGCTACAAGGAAAGACTTTATACACAGGTTACTCACTTGTAACAGTAGTTCTAGCAGTAGTATATGTTGTTCATCCACACTTGCAGTGTCGCTTCCCTTAAGATGCGCCGCAAAGTATTCAAGCTGGCTCCTCCCACTCACCTGGGTGGTATATCTCTTGGCTCCACCCCATGATGCCAGATCTTGCCCGCTTGAAGCAGAGGTTGTGCGCTTGAGCCAGGGGAGGTCTGTGTGGATGAACAACATATATCACTCCTAGAAAGTACATTTACGTAAGAACTTACCGTAGCAGTAGATTTTTGAGGGGTATCTCATGCAGCAGGTAATACACTTGGGTCATCACCAGAGGGTGCTGTGGTGCACGGCAGCTCTTCTAGCAGTCTTTTCAGGGGCCACCCACACATTACATCATCTTCCTGTTTCCTATATAAGAGTGGGCGGTCCCTGGTATCCTCAGTTCCCCCGCTGGATTCAGCTCGCCAAGCAAGGACCGAGGGAGAGCCGAGGTACCAGAGGTATCTCATCCCATAAATAATTGGATCAGAAGTTGTTCTCCTAGAGGAAGAAGGGGATGGAGGGAGGGATTGTACCTGCTGCAAGAGATACCCCTCAAAGATCTACTGTTATGGTAAGTTTTTATGTAACTGTACTATTTTCCACGGGATGACCTCTTGCAGCAGGTAATACACTTGGGATGATTCCCAAGCAGTAATCCCAAGAAGGGTGGAATTATGACAGAAGGTCTTGTAGGACAGCTTGTCCAAAGGCCGTCCTACGCCGTGAAGCAACGTCCCAGTTGTAGTGCTTCGTGAAGGTATGTATTGTGGACCATGTGACTGCGTTGCAGATATCTGTGATAGAAGCCACCCTGAAGCAGGCTGCTGTGGTGGCCATATCTCTGGTAGAATGGGCTTGGACAGGCCCTGGAATAGTTTGTTATATTTCTTATAGCAAAAGACAATACAGTGTGCTAGTCAACTGGAGAGGGTCCATTTAGTGACCAGGACACCTTCCCTGGTTGAGGCAAAGGTGACAAAAAGTTGAGAGGTCTTTCTAATCGATTTGGTATGATTAGAATATTATCATAATATACGATGGACATCTAGGGTATTGTAGGAGGTATTCACCCTGATTGGAGTGTTCAGGGTAATACACTGGCATCTCTATGGACTGATTTAAGGTGTGTTCTGAGACCACCTTAGGTAAAAAAGAAGGATTTATCCGAAGTGCTACTCTGTCTGTGAAAAATTAAATAAGCCTCTTTACACATGAGGGCATGAAGCTCGGAGGTACGCCGAGACAAAGTGATGGCCACTAGAAATGTCATCCGAGAAAGAAAATGGAGGTCACAAGTGGCCACCGGTTCAAAAGGTTCAAGGGTCAGTTTTTCTAAAAGAAAAGTCAGAACCCATGGAGGTGTGGGTCGTCTAATGGGAGGTTTGATATTTAACATTCCTCTTAGAAACATTCTGGCTAGATGATATTGATACAGTAATCTTCCATCCAGGGGTTCATGGAAGGCCAAAATAGAGGCCAAATGGACCTTAACAGAGGAATAGCTCAATCCTATATTGGCAAGTGAGGCCAGGTAATCCAGGACAGTAGTCAGCAGACATTAGTAGGGGTCAGACTACTGGGAAGCGGCCTAAATGTAAAAGCGTTTCCATTTAGCACCATAAGTTTCCCTGGTTGCTGGTTTAGGTGAGGCTAATAGAATATTGGCCACAGGTGAGGAGACCTTGAGATGGGCTATGAAAGCATCTTCAGGAGCCAAGCGTGAAGGTGTAGTGATCCCATGTTGGGATGAAGGATGGTTTCCTGAGTCTGAGTCAACAGGTCTGGCCTGACTGGTAATGGAATGGGTTCCGCTACTGAGAATTGTTGAAGTAGGGGAAACCACACCTGTCTAGGCCACAGAGGGGCTATGAGTATCATGGTGGCAGGTTCAAGTTGTAATTTCAACAGAGTCTGTTGTACGAGTGGGACCGGGGGGGGCATATAAGAAGAGCCCTGATCATGGTTGGGACAGAGCATCTGTACACTGTCCCTTTTTGCTCGGGATAATGGAATAGTACCTGGGGAAACGGTGATTGATGGGGGAGGCAAATAGGTCCAGATGCGGGGCCCCCTACAAGTGAAAGATTCTCTGAAGAACTTTTTGATGAAGTGTCCATTCGTGTGTAGAGGACTGGCAACTGAGAACGTCGGCCAGGGTATTGTGGCGTCCCGATAGATGGACGGCTGTTAATGACAGGTGTTGCTGTACTGCTTCCTGCCAAACCGTCATCGCCTCTCTGCACAGAATGCGGGACTTCATACCTCCTTGTTTGGTGAGGTTCTGTACCACTGAGGTGTTGCCTGATTGGATCAGCAGAGGTCCTGGGGAATGGTGGGTCTGAAAAGCCTACAGGGCAAGGTGGACCACCCTCATTTCCAGGAGATTTATATGAGGGAGAGTGGAGGATTGGAACCACCTGCCCTGTGTCCAGTCAGAACCCAGGTGCGCACTCCCACCCTTCTAGAGAAGCATCCGTTGTCATGTCTGCTGGAGGGAAGACTGGAAATGGCATGCCTTGAGAGAGGTTGGCCTGGTGGGTCCACCAAGACAGGGCCGACTGCAGAGTGGGAGTGATTCTGACTTTGTCTTTGAAGTCTCTGGTTCTTTGACACCATTGGTTTTGGAGAGTCAACTGGACTGGTCTCATATATAGATGGGCAATGGCAGCAACCATGTGCCCTAGAAGGCATAAATGTTGTCTGGCTGGGATAACTTTTTGAGTTTGTATCTGGGAAGCCAGAGATAGAAGCTTGTCTTGTCGTGCGGCAGGGAGGTAAGCCCTAGTGGAGGTGGTATCTAGGACCGCTCCTATATACTGGAGCGACTGGGTTGGAGTTGGGCTGGACTTTGCCCAGCTGACTGTAATCCCTACGGAGTGAAACAGAGTAAGGGTTGCTTGAAGGGAGGAAAGCAGAGAAGTTCTCAACTTCGCATTTATGAGCCAGTCATCCAGATATGGGAAGACAAAGTGTCCTTCCCATCGCAGGGATGCCGCCACTACTGCTAGGCACTTGGTAAACACTCGGTGGATGAAAGGTCAATGGGGAGAACCACCGCTGGTTGGCGGGTGGATGGGGATATGTAGGCATCTTTCATGCTAATGCACATAGCCAATCCCTTGTTTTAACATCGGCATTACAGATGTTGAGGGGACCATCTAGAACCATTTGTATTGAATGTGTAGATTCAGTTGTCTGAGGTCTAGTATAGGTCTGAGAGCTCCAGTTTGTCTGGGTACCAGGAAGAAGTGGGAATAAAATCCCTGTTGGTGCTCTGACAGAGGGACTGGATAGAAGAGCACTGAGTTCCTCCTGGAGAATAGGAATGCGTTCGGGATGGTAACAGACAGAGCGGGGGTGGGGGGGGAGAGATGAGAGAAGGCATGGAGGTGAGTTCCAGCGCATGACCCCTCAATGATCTGAAGTACCCATTTGGCCATAGTGATCGTTCGCCAGGCCTTTAAATGGAGGCCAAAACGACCTCCCATGGCTTCTGAAATGGTCGAGGAAGCCTGGGCAATGCCCCAGTTGGTCACTGGGAAGCGGGCTGGCTGTTCCGCCTGGAGGGTGAGAGCAGGAGCCCTTGGTGGCAGAAGTGGCGGTCCTGGAAGAGGGCTGGGAACGACCACAGGATCCGCTTCTGTATGAGCCTCTGTATTTACCACCTCTTGTGTATGAAAGGAGGACTGGGGAAACAGGCACTATGGTTTTGAGGTGTGGTACATGCCATGTACTGTACATGGGGTCCGTCCTGAAGACTGGAGATCATCTAACAGTGTTTGGGTACCTGGACCAAAAAGCTTGGACCCATTAACGGGGGCATTAACAACTTTATGTTGCACATCTGTAGTGAATCCTGAGACGCAAAGCCAGGCATGGCGTCGAAGGGTAATCCCTGTAGCTGGCATATGGGCCGAAGTCTCGACTGCCTCATAACCTGAACGAAGTAGGTGTCAGGATATGGAATTGCCAGTAGATACAGTAGCCAACACTTGATCCTGCTCCTGAGAAGGAGGGAGTTTATTGACTCGCTCTATAGCAGAGGACCAGAGAGTACGTTAGTATTTGACCATGTGTCCCATATAGTTTAGAATCTTAAGATTCCTGGTACCTCCTTGGAACACCTTTTTCCCTAGGTAATCAATCCTATGGGAGTCCTTATAAGGGGGTAAGGAGCTCATGTGTTTGGGTCTTTTAGTATGATCATGAGCCGCAGTGATCACTACCGAATCTGCTTCAGGGGTAGTTTAAAGAAAAGTATGATCAAGAGTAGCCTGATAAAGGCAATCCGCTTTCCTAGGAATGGCCGGGACAGCCGAAGGCTGATTCCAGGCTGCTACCATAGCGTTTTGGTAGGTTTGTATAAGTGGGGGTACTACTAGTATGGGCTCCTCTGGCAGTTCTAAAGAGTCTGCCATGTCCTTACTTTGTTTATCATGTTCAGTAGTTGAAAACCCCATGACCTGTTGAATTTGAACCACCATCTCATGAAAAGATGGGTCATCTGGAGGAGAGGCAGCCGCCTGGTGGGAGAGGTCCTCGTTTAATGAGGAAATAGTGGAAAGAGGGGACTGGGGATGGGAATCCAGGTCCGGTAAGTCCGCATCTTCAAAATCTCCGGTGAAATCTGCCAGAAATTCAGCCTCATCTGATAGGTAATCATCTTTGTAGGAGGGAGGTGACCAGGCTGGAGAAGGGTCCCTGTCCCCCTGGAAGCATTTAGGCGGAGGGGTAGGAGAACGGGAAAGACTCGGCTGCCCTGAAGCGGGAGGTTGAGACTGCCTAATGGCTTGTAGAACCTGCTGTATCACTGTGGCCATGTCCACTGAGGGACGGGCGGTAGGGAGAGGGGGTTTATGAGAAACTAGGGGAATCATGGAGGGGATAGGACATGAGGCATATGCAGGTCTAGCACCAGGGTGCTAGCCCCTATGAGAGAAAGACTGTGAAGAAGGTGGGGCAGTATCCATTGCAAAAGCAACAGGCTTCCCATGGAGGCATGACCCATCGTCGATGGGGCAGCAAGGAAGCAGTATTAGAATTTTTTTTTTCTACTTATTTATCCACTCCTACTGTTCTTCCAACCACCACTCCTTCGCCCTACAAGGAGTGATGACCTCCCAACCTTTACCGACCAGCTTGGTCTGCCCCTAGAGTGCCATACTGCCACTGGGGCCCTTGATGGCCCGGATTACCCCCCGGGCGGGGCGAGGAGAGAACCCCCCCTTTACCCCCCTTTTCCCCTGCGGCGAGCTGCACGTTGGGGTCTGCCCCTGGTTGGTGGGTGGTGAGACCGGCTCCGGAGGACTTCATCTAGGTGACTGGAGGGCATTTCTCCAAGTAGTGTTAGTTCCTCAACCCCGCCCCTGAGACGCCGGCATTGAGAGTCTGCGCTGACGCACGCCCTCCTCAAGCGCCCAACGACGCCCCTCCCCGCTCCGGAAGATGAAGGCCACCGAGCCCTCGAGTCGTGGTGCATCCACCGACCTTCTCAGGATGTCGGGTGCTCCAAAGCGCCCCTGGCATCCCACCCAAGGGAGGACAGCATCCTAGGACACTCCATCCTCCCTCCCTGCCGACCTGGAGTCCGCCTCAACCACGGTGGCTGGTGAATGCGAGGTGGCGCCCAGCCCAACCTCAGCGCCACCGGCCGGCTCAGTATTAGAATGTTTAAATGAAGACATCGACGGGGAACGATCCTCATTGAAGCGCCGATGGAACCTCATAGGGATCATCAGGAACTGCCAAAGAGTGCTAGAAAGTGCCACTGATGAGAGGGAGAAAACACCCATCTAAGAGGCAGTTTTGAGGGCATCAACGGTGGAGCACCTGTGATGGTGGCCATCAACGAACGCTTGCCCAAGGCAGAGAAGGCTGGCTCTCCTTCTCACGCTTATGCTTCTTGTGTGAAGCTGAGGAAGGGGGTCCTTGGGACGGGCCTCCTGTTTCTCCAGTAGCGACAATTCTGCTCCATAAGGTAGGGTTCTATCTCCTGCAGCCATCATTGATGGGTTGCCTGGTTGAATTCCTGGCAATGAAAGCAGGACATGGTGTCGTGTGTGGGTCCCAGACACCGAACACAAACAGTGTGGTTGTCAAAGCGGTAGATCTTTTGTACTGCAGTGACAGGAGCGAAACAGCGCTGACTTGCTTGTAGATTCTTTGGACATTCGTCGATATAGGCAGTAAAACGGAAGAATTCCACTTCTAGCTCAAGTTCTTGTCGATAACTGCTGCTCTCTGCACTAGCTGCGAGCTAAAGACGGCGGGAAAATGAACCGAAGATACCAGGGACCGCTCACTCTTATACAGGAAACAGGAAGATGATGTCATGTGTGGGCGGCCCCTGGAAAAGTCTGCTAGAAGAGATACCGTGCACCACAGTGCCCTTTGGCGAGGACTCAAAGTGTATTACCTGCTGCAAGAGATCACCCCGTGGAAGATCTACTGTTACGGGTGGGCAACCTGTGTTTCCAGGGACGTGGATATGTTGTTCTATTCACACTTGTTGGCAGACTCCTAGCAGTTCTCCGGGAGGAGGGAGGCAAGGCGCACACCCCCTATTTAGGGAGCAGAGATTGGAGAACTGAGACCTCAAAACCAGCATCCCGGCCTGACTTGAGGTCAATGTTGTAATGGGAAATGAAGGTGTGTGCTGACTTTCAGGTAGCAGCCCTGCAGGTTTCCTGGATAGGGACGTCCCTAGAAGCAGCCACCGACGTAGTGGTATGATGGCTGGAATGAGCCCTTAGCCCTCCGGAAGGCTACCTATCCACCAACCTATAGCAGAGATCAATGCAGTAAGTGATCCACCTGCCAATCGTCTGCTTAGAAACACAGAATTTGACGGCAGATAAGGACTGCTTGGCCCACCGAGTCTGCCCATTTCCCTACCTGATGGATAAGCTGCAGATTCTAGTTAATCAACAGCTTACTTCCTCCTACCCCCCACTAGAATTGCCTTACGCCTGTCTCATGCATTCTTGAATTCTCCCACTGTTCCTGACTCCACAACCTCCTCAGGAAGGCTGTTCCATGCATCCACAATCCTCTGTGCGAAAAAATATTTTCTAACATTACCTCTGAGCCATTCCCCCTCTATCTTCAAATTGTGCCCCCTTGTTCTTGCACATCTCTTCTACTGAAAGATACTACCCTCTTGTACTTTGTTAATTCCCTTGAGATACTTGAAAGTTTCTATCATGTCCCCCCTCTCCCTCCTTTCCTCAAGGGTATACATATTGATCTGCTTTAATCTCTCCTCGTATGTCTTCTGGTGCAACCCCACACCATTTTGGTTGCCCTCCTCTGAACAGCCTCCACTCTGTCTACATCTTTGCAGAGATGGGGTCTCCAGAATTGCATGCAGTACTCCAGATGGGGTCTCACTGTCTGTCTGTACAGAGGGATAACAATTTCCTGTTTTCTACTGTTGATGCCTCTCCCTATGCATCCCAGTATCCCCCAGCCCTCCTTACTGCCTTCTCACATTGCTTGCCCACCTTTAGGTCATCTGATATAATTACTCCTAGGTCTCTTTCGATTTTTTGTTATTAACTCACCCCCCATTGTGTACTCTTCCCCTGGGTTTTTGTTTCCCAGATGCATTACCTTGCACTTCTTTGCACTGAATCTGAGCTGCCACATATTTGACCATTCCTCCAACCTTTCCAAGTCCCTTTTCATTCTTTCCACTCCACCTTCTGTATCAACCCTGTTGCAGATCTTTGTGTCATCTGCAAACAGACATACCTTTCCTTCCAGGTGCTCTCCAATGTCACTTATAAAGACATTAAAGAGGACTGGTCCCAGTACCGAACCCTACGGTACCCTGCTGGCTACCTTCCTTTCTTCACTGTGGACTTCGTTTACTATTACCCTTTGCGTCCTGTTGTCCAGCCAGTTTTTTTATCCAGGCTACCACCTTGGGACCCATTCCAAGGCTGGCTAACTTGTATGCTAATCTTTTGTGTGAGACAGTGTCAAATGCCTTGCTAAAATCTAGGTAGGCCATATCCACAGCTCCTCCCTGGTCTACTACTTTGGTCACCCAGTCAAAGAAATCTATTAGGTTTGTCTGACATGACCTTCCTGCTGTGAAACCATGCTGCCTTGGGTCCTGTGCCCCACTAGCCTCTTAACTGGTCTGTAGTTTCCTGCCTCTGCACTGCTCCCACTTTTGTGAAGTGAATCACATTTGCTCTCCTCCAGTCCTCAGGTACCACCCCATCCTCCCACGATTTGCTAAAGAGAGTAGTCAGTGGTGTTACTAGTTCTACCCTTAGTTCTTTTAGAATTCTTGTGTGAATCCCATCAGGCCCCATTGCTTTGTCCACCCTCAGTTTCAAGAGTTCTTTCAAAACCCTTTCTTCTGTGAATGGACTGGTATTGACCCCCCTATTCAGTGTTTCTCCCTTGTTTGGTTTAGGTACCTCCTCCTCCTCTTCCGCTGTGACTACTGAGCAGAAATATTTGTTCAGTATCCTTGCTTTTTCGCTGTCACCCTCTGCCCACATTCCCTCCCCTTTATTAAGTCTCTGTATCCCTCCCTTGGTCCTTCTTCGCTCCCTAATGTACCTATATACCTATAAAAGGTTTTATCCCCCTTCTTAACAGAGCTGGCTATCTTTTCCTCAATTTGTGCCTTTGCTATTCTGACTGCCTTCCCTGCCTCCTTCTGCTTTAACTGATGAAGTTCTCTGTCCTGCTCCTTCTGTTTCTCCTTATATTTCCTGAATGCTATCCTTTTCTCCTTAACCATCCCTGCCACCTCTTTTGAGAACCATAGTGTTTTTTTTCTTTGTTTTGTTGATTTGCTTCACACAAAGGCTTGTTGCCTCTGCGATGGCTGTTTTGATTATTCCCCATTGTTCCTCCACCCCTCCTTCATGCCCATTTGCTAGTGCTTTTCTGAGACACTCTCTCATTTTCCCCAAGTCAGCCTTCCTAAAATACTCTTGTTTTTGTATGGCTTGACTCTATGGCTGTGTTTACTGTGAACCACACTGTTTGGTGATCACTTGTTCCCAGATGGCTACCCACTTCTAAATCTGAGATCCTTTCTCCTTCCCCATTTGAGAGCACCAAGTCTAAGACTGCTCCCTCCCGAGTAGGTTCCAACACTAGCTGTCTGAGGCATGCCCCCTGTAGGGCATCAAGAATGACCCTACTCTTTGATGTGCTTGCAGCAAAGGTACTCCAGTTAACATCTGGCATATTCAGGTCCCCCATCAACAACATCTCCCCTTTTTCTGCCATTTTAAGGATGCCTTCTATCATTTCCTTGTCCATTTCCTCCCCTAAGATGGGGGTCTGTACACAACCCCAATGCGGATTGTGGTGCCATTTCCTGTCTCCAGGGTGACCCATGGTGACTCATCAACTTCCTGTTTACTCTTTAGTTCTGTTGCTTTAATCCCTTCCCTTATATAGGGAGCTATTCTTCCTCTTCTTTTACCTACCCTGTCCCTCCTGTAGACTGTGTATCTTGGTATGTTGATATCCTAGTCATGGTTCTCTATGTACCATGTTTCAGTGACTGCCACAACATTCAGGCATCCCTCTTCCATCAAAGCCACTAGTTCAGGGAGCTTGTTGCACAGACTGCGGGCATTGGTACTCATCACCTTCCATGTATTTTTTATGACCTTACCCCTTTTAGCCCCATCCCTGCCCTTACCGCCTTTTTCTGCATTTATCCCTGTCCTACTCCCTACTGGTTTTTCTACCTTGTTATTTAATAATAATAATTTTTATTTTTTAGGCGCCTTTCAAAAAACCAAGGCGCCGTACACAACAAAATAATCACTTCAAATATATAAACAGTCATTCATAAATAAAATCATACACATATTATAGTACAACCAACACACTCAATTAATAAAAGCCTGAGACCACAAATAAGTCTTTAAAGCCTGTCTGAATGACTCCACAGTTACACACTCGAATCCGACGGGTAGAGAGTTCCAGAGGGTAGGTGCAGAGAACCCAAACGCCTTTGCGCCAGAAGATTTAAACATACCCTTGGAACCTCTAGCAACCTCGCCGGATTTATGGAGTAATCGACTGGACTGGTAGGGAATCAGGAGTTTTCAGGTAGTCCAGGCAGAGTCCATGAGGTTTTAAAAGTCAGCAAGCTGACTTTATAGGTGATCTGCCACTGAACTGGCAGCCAGAGCAGCTCGCGAGAGAACCGCGAAATATGACAAGATCAGAAAGACCATCAAAGTCGGCTGCTGCGATCTGCACCAGCTGTAGGCGTAGATTTCTACTCCAGGAAGCCCTAGTAAAGGAGTTGCAATAATCCAAGCGACAGGAAACAAAGGCGTGGATCAATGTTGGAAGGTCATCAGACGGAACAAGATGCCTAATCCTGGCGATATTCTAAGATGGTAAAGGAAGTTTGTGACGAACTGAATAAAGTCAGCCCTTCAGTCAAAATTACCCCAGGTTACGCACCTGTTCAGAGGTCGGGAGTGAGGTGCCACCCAGAAAATTCCAGAAGGTGCACCCTCCCACAATCCCCATCCGACGACCTGGATCCAAAACCAACACCTCAGTTTTGTCTGGGTTCAACCTTAGCTAGCTGGAATCCATCCAGTCTTGGATTTCTTTCAGACAGTTGTTAAATACTGATGCAGCTCCATTCTGGTCGGGTGCAAAAGATAGGTAGAGCTGGGTATCATCAGCATAGCAGTGAAACCTCAGCCCATACCTTCTTACAATGTCTCCGAGGAGCAGCATATGTAACGCTGTACAACATGGGTGAGAGGACTGAACCCTGAGGAACTCCACATGACAGAGAGGTAGGGTCTGAGGAATAAACTCCCGACACCACTCTCTGAGATCTACCCATGAGGAAAGATGAAAACCACCTGAGGACTGTTCCAGACAGCCCACAGATGAACCTCAGATGACACAACAACACCTCATGGTCCACGGTGTCAAAAGCTGAAGAGAGATCAAGAAGAACCAAGGTGGAACAGTTCTTCCGATCTCTAGCCATCAGGAGATCACTGAGCACCCTAACCAGCGCTGTTTCGTACTATGTCTCTACGAAAAACCAGACTGGAATGGTTCATAGACGCCATGGATGGTCAAATGGTCCTCCAGTTGCGCAGCCACAACTTTCTCAATAACTTTCCCTATAAAGGAAGGTTAGAGACAGGTCTGTAGTTAGCATGGCAGTCTGGGTCCAAGGAAGCTTTCTTCAAGAGAGAGTCACCACCGCCTCTTTTAGAGAGCTAGAAACCTCCAGACTCAAGGAGCACCAGACAATCCGTAAGTAGAACCGGACAGATAACCACAATACCTCCCAGAATTAGGGAAGTAGGTCCAGAATCCAATCTACAGCAAGTGGGGCGCACACTCTGGATAACCCGCATGACATTCACGAACTTTAGACGGCCAAAGGTACTCCAAAACACCAGAGGTGCAGTAACCTTGCACTGATCAACTGCAACGCCCACAGAATGTGCTGGCTGGAGTCCCGCCTGATGTCAGCCACCTTATTTGCAAAGAATTGAGCAATTTCATCGACTCTAATTGCAAAAGCTCTCCGCATTTGAAGACAGGCTGGGTTGCACAGTCTGTCCACAGTACTAAAAGCTGAGCTGGTCGATTTGAGCAACTGCAATCTCCTGAAAAGAATTCTGCCTTCTTACGGAGATTGCAGATTGGCAGACTTGATAATGTTCCAACAATCTAAGGTGGTCGCATCAAGGGTGGACTTCCGCCAGCAACTCTCCAACCTAGTCTCCGCAGCTCCCTCAAAGACCCATCTAACCAGGGAGATCGAGGGTGAAGGGGGAGAGGTCGAACGTGGACAGGGGCAATAGAATCCAAAGCTGTCAAGACAGCCAAATTGTAGGCCGTCATGAGAGTCTCCGGATCACTGCTGGCAAACGAGGTCAAGCACTGCCATTAGGCCCTGAGAACTTACATCTCATAAAGGGCGGTATCTGACCATTTCCGTAGGGGTAGGCCTACCGGGGGACATAAAAACTAAACCCCACAGTGCAGTGACTGGACCACCCGACTGGATCCACCACCAAATCAGAAGCTTCAATCCCTAGGAGGAAGACTAAGTCAAGGGAGTGGCCATGTCTAGGAGTAGCGGAGGTAACCACCTGTGTCAGGCCCAGAGAAGACATCAGCTGGAGGAAGTGTTGTCCAAATTGCGAGAGTTCATCGTCGACCCAGGCACTGAAGTCGCCAAGAACCATCAGTCTTGGCGACTCCAATGCCATGTCAATGATGAAGTCCGCCACTTCCTGAAGGAAGCGTCTCTCATCACTGGGTGGACAATAGACGAGAACGATCCAACAACCTACATCCGCTACGACAGCACACTTGAATGACTGTCTCCCCTACCAATATACTAGTGAGGTGAGTTTGGTCTTGAAACAGAACCCCCGCTCAATCTCGGATTATATTACTGAGTACCGGCGAACTAAAGCCTCCAAATGGGGCCAGAATTCTCATCCAGCCAGGTCTCGGTAAAGCAAGCCAAGTCAGCCATTTCCACAAGATCAGTAATAATTGCTGTCTTGTTTTTGACTGACCTGGCATTGCATAACACCATCTGAGTGGGACGAATGTCTCGTGCCTCCCGAACCACCTGCCGACTCAGTTCGGTCGTGCCCTTGGGTATGGGAAACAGACATGGCTGACCACGTTCCGATTTCCATTTCGCCCCAGGGTGTCTCCTGACTCCCACGACCCCGATTTGATGACCCCGCTCACTCACCCTCCACTGTTCACCACCCCCCATCTTCCTCCCCCTCCTCCGTGCTATGCCAAGTGCTCTACAGTGCTGGTACACACCAAACTCCTCTCTAACTTGTTGTTTACCTCTCTGCTTGGTTGCAGGTCTGCCAGGTGCAGTTTCAGCGTAAGTAACAAAACAGCTGGAGAACCTCTCCCCGAACTCCAGCTATGTGCTCTTTGTAATAAGCGAGCGCTTGCCTCAGGTCCAGAGTATGGAGCCTGTGTTCGGCTTCCAAGGTGTGATTTGAGAAGAACACTGGAAGTGTCATCACCTGATTCGGGTGAAACTCCGACACAACCTTCGGAAGGAACTTTGGGTTGTGGCGCAGGACAACCTTATCCCTTTGGAAGACCAGGTAAGGAGACTCCACCGAAAGCACCTGAGCTCACTGATCCTTCTGGGCTGACGCGATAGCCACCGAGAAGGCAGTCTTCCACAACAGGTGAGACATGTCACACCTGTGCATCAGTGCGAATGGCATGCCCATGAGCTTTGCCAAAACCAGCAACAAGTCCCACGGTGGTGGTTCAAGCACTGGAGGAGAAATGTGGTCAAGGCCTTTGAAAAAGTGCCAGAGCACCTTTTCCTGTGCCACTGACTGCTGACTAGCCCGTGACTGGTAAGCAGAGATGGCTGCCAGTTGCGCCTTAAGGGTCGTCGACCAAAGTCCCCCTTTGGAGAGGAACCACAGATAGTCCAAAATGC
Source organism: Neoceratodus forsteri (assembly GCA_016271365.2). NCBI lineage: Eukaryota > Metazoa > Chordata > Ceratodontiformes > Ceratodontidae > Neoceratodus > Neoceratodus forsteri. The sequence continues at coordinate 378,250,036 of JADMNL010000023.1, read as the reverse complement.
TAGCCACTGGACAAGTCAGAGGGTTCAACCCCTTACCCTGACACCAAATGGAGAATCTCTTCCATTTGAAGGCATAGCATTTTCTGGTTGATTCCTTTCTAGATGCCTCCACCACGGTGAGGACATCTTCGGAGAGACCCAAAGCCTGGAACTTTAGCTGCTCAGGAACCAGGCTGTCAGGTGCAGGGATTGAAGGTCCAGGTGGAGTACCTTCCCCGACTAATGGACAGCAGGTCCAGGTGGAGTGGAAGATGCCTCGGGAGCCTGTTGCTGAGGAAACTGGGGTATCAAAACTGGCGTGGACAGTCCGGAATCATCATGATCACCCATGCATTGCATTGTCCCTCCTGATCTTGAGCAGCCCCATGTGGATCGAGAGGAGTGGAGGGAAGGCATAAATGAGGCCTGGGGTCCAAGGCCACGAGAAGGCATCCCCCTGCAGTAAGCCCTGCTGAGGGGGCGGGCACAGAACAGCCTCAGCTGTGCGTTCTCGCTGGAGGCAAACAGGTCCATCTGAGGGCTGCCCCACTGGGAGAACAGGCAGCGGAACTACCTCCGGATGGAGGGACCACTCGTGAGACGCCTTGCCTACCTGGCTGAGGGCATCTGCCATCTGATTGGAGGCACCTGCCACACGGATGGCTAGGAGATCCGCCTCCAGGCTGTGCACGAGGGTCCATACGCGGACAGCTTCCTTGCACAAGGACAGGGAATGCATCCTGCCCTGCTTGTTGAGGTAGTAGATGGTCGTAGTTTTGTCCGTCTGGACTTACATACGAACATACGAAATTGCCATCAGATGCAGGTCATATGGTCTATCTAGACTGCTCGAGTGTGCAGCACTTCAGTCCACTAGACTGCAGCTGCCCCCCTCCTGGTATGTACTTTCCTCTTGAATTTGTCCCAATCCCTCTTGAGGCACCCCACAGTCTGCACGGATACGAGTTGCTCAGGCAGTGCATTCCACCCAGTTACCACTCTTTCAGTGAAGTAGTGCCTCCTTTCCCTCCTGAATCTGCCCCCTTTAACTTCAGGGAGTGCCCTCTAGTATCTCTTCCATTCTGGAGAATGAACCCACCCTGGAAGCCTACTCTGTTCATCCCCTTCAGGTACTTGAAGTTCTCTATCATGTTCCCTCTCTCTCTCTTCTATCCTCCAGGGTATACATGTTGAGCTCTTTTAGCCTTTCCTCATAAGTTCTATCCCCCAACCCCCGGATCATCTTTGTTGCTCTTCACTGCACTGCCTCCAGTAGTTTGATATCCCTTTTCAAGTATGGGCACCAGAACTGCACGCAGTACTCCAAGTGCAGCCTCACCAGGGACCTGTACAGAGGCAATAAGACTTCGCTACATCTGGATGTAATCCCCCTTGCTATGCACCCTAGCATCCTGTTAGCCTTAGCCACTGCCTTCCTACAATGGGCTGAGTGGTTTAGTTCCACGGTCACCAGTAGCCCCCAGACCCTTCTCCTCGTTGGATGTGGACAGTTTGATACCATCCATCCAGTAGCTGTATGCTGGGTTTTTGGCTCCGAAATGCATCACCTTGCACTTCTTGGCGTTGAACCCAAGCTGCCAAGTGTGCAACCACTCCTCGAGTCTTGCTAAGTCCTCCTGCAATAATTTGCCACCCTCCTCCCCATCCACCTCAGCACAGATCTTGGTGTCATCGGCGAAGAGGCTGATCTAATTCTTGATACCAACCGCTATGTCTACGTTGAAAATGTCAAACAGGACTGTTCCCAGTACTGATCCCTGTGGGACACCACTTGTCACTGCCCTGGGCTCCTATGCTTCTCCCTCCACAACTACCCTCTGTTGCCTGTCCCTCAGCCAGTTTTCTACCCATCGGGCTAGCTTCCACCCTATACCAAGACTCAACCTGCAGGTCAACCTTCCATGTGGCACTGAATCTAAGGCCTTGCTGAAATCCAGGTAGACTACATCTACTGCATGGCCCTCGTCCAGTGCCCTCATGACCGAGTCAAAAAAACAAAAAACAAACAAGCTAGTCTGACAGGATCTGCCAGTGACGAACCCATGCTGTCTGTCATCCTGCAGATCATTATCCACAAGAAGCTGCACCAGCCTTTCTTTGAGGATAGAGTCCATCAGTTTCCCCACAATTGCGGTGAGGCTCACCGGCCTGTAGTTCCCTGGTTCGTCCTAGGACCCACTTTTGTGGAGAGGTACCATGCGTGTCTCCCTCCAATCTCTGGGCACACATCCCGTATTTAGTGAGGTGCTGAACAGATCTGGATTTTGACTCTTGCTGAGCCGGAGCCTGTCTCCCAGCGGACTGGTTGGAGGTTTCCTCCTCTTTTGCCTTAGAGATTTTTTCGTGGCCCCCCTTTCCTGGGGCTTATGACCTTGCACTGGCCCTGCTGTAGTCTTGCCTCCTCAACTACTCCAACCCCTGTCTCCAAGTCTTGCATATGACTGCACTGGAGTTTGCACCCCCCCCACCTGATTCTTCCAGAATTTCCTTGTGCCGGCCTGCTGGTGGCTGTATTGTGCGTCCGAACAGGTTCCCCTTATGAACCCAATCTTCCCTACCTCTGCCTCCCCATGCCTGCAGCTCCCTCCTCAGCCACCCAATTTCTTCCCTCATTTGCCCCATCTGCCAGCACAGTAAGTATCCCCCAGCCCTCCATGCCACTGCCAGGAACATGGCTGCTCCGCATCCTTGGCAACAAACTACCCTCCGCAGCCCTTGCTGGCTGCCAATCCTCTTCTTCCCTTCCCACTGATTGGACCTTCTGCTGTCCCGACCCTTGCCCCATGCTGGCCTCCTCTCATCTATGTTGGTCATGTTCACTCTTGTCACTCCCTGTAATTCCTATGTCGTCTATTCCCCTTCAGCGTTCCACACACTAAGTCCTGCCTGCTCCCCTTCCCAGTTGAACACTACTAGTACCTAATATTGCCTAGTTGAAAGGCCCCCCACAATATCCACTTATTACACCAATTAACAATTAATTGTGGATGCTGCACTCCCATTTGAGCCCGACCTATGCTTTTTCCCCCACCCCGTGACTGCACTACTGGATAGAACTACATAAGCTGCACCTGAAGTCCCTTCCTCCAATCGCAGGGCAGATGTTGCCCTAAAATGTGCTGTGTGCAGGGGAGGAGGAGGGTGGGAATAGGGCCCACACCCAACTCTCACAAAGAGTATAAGCCCTGTGTCTGCCCCTCACCACTCCTCCAAGCACTGCAACATCCTCGGGAGGAAGGTCCCACACACAAACACTGTATTAAACAAGTGACCACTACTGCCTTAAAGGCAACAGACTCAAAAAAAATTTAAAGTTTACTCAGCAACTAAATCCTTTACTTCTGCCCCTCAACTTCTCAGCAAAAGAAGGTTCAAACTACCTCTGTCAAACCAAATCTGCTGCTGCTCTACTGCTGTGTGAGAAGCACTGGTCTTAGATCACTTGACCCCGAATATATGGAGCGAATGCAGTCAACGCCAGCCGAACTGCCAGGAGCTCCAGCAGGTTGATGTGCCATCGGGACTCCTTGGGGGTCCAGAACCCATGGACTCTGTGTTCCTCCAGATGGGCACCCCAGCCTGTGAGAGAGGTGTTGGTCATCAGGATGACCGCTGGCTCGGGCCGGACAAACAGGATCCCTTCCTGCAGATGCTCTGGGACTAACCACCACTGGAGGGCATCCCACATCTTCTGGATCACAATGACCAGCTTGTCAAAGTGACCATTGCACTGAGACAACTGGCTGGCCAGCTCCCACTGCAGGGAGCACATATGTCAATGGGCCCATTGGACCATGCTGGTGCAGGCCGCCATGTAAAACAGAAGGTGCAGGATGTCCCGGGCATGGCGCAATCGTCCAACCCGAAATGATCAGGCAAAAGAGGAGGAAACCTCCAACCAGTCCGCTGGGAGACAGGCTCCGGCTCAGCAAGAGTCAAGCTCTGCCCCGATAAAGCTGCTCACCTGCGAGGGCATGAGTTCCGACTTGGCCTCGTTGACCAGGAGGCCAAGGGAGGTGCAGGTCTGGAGGGCCAGGTCCTTGGATCACTCCACCTCCTGCCTGGAGGGACCCGCAATCAGCCAGTCGTCCAGGCAGGGGTACACCCGGGCGACTCAGGTAAGCTGCTACCACTGCTATGCATTTGGTGAAGACCCTGGGGACCAAGGAGAGGCCGAATGGCATGGCCCAGAACTCGCAGAGGGTTCCCTAGGCTCGAAAGTGGATGAACTAATGATGGGATGGACGGATCGGGATGTGAAAGAATGCGTCATGAAGATCCCAGGAGCAAAACCACATGTTCTGCTCTAGAGATGGCATGATCTGAAACAGTTATCCTGAAGGTGCGTGACCTGAGGAACTTATTCAGGTTGTGCAGATCTAGAATGGGGGTGTCAGCCCCCTGTCTGCTTTGGCACCAAGAAATATCTAGAGACTAACCCTGGGTGTTCCGGAGGATCCGCTTCTCTGATCACAACCTCCTTGTGGAAGAGCTGGGCTATGTCGTCTCTGAGAGCTGATAGAGTGTCTTTGGATACCAAGTCCTCCCATGGGCGCGGGCTCAGCTTGGAGGGTACTGCTTGAATTCCATAGGAAGACCTTGACCAACTACTTCTAGAACCTACCTTTCCATGGTGACAGCGGACGAGGCAGAAAGGAAGTGGCAGAGCTGGCCCCCCACAGGAGGCGTGATGGGCATGAGGGTGGCACCTCCCCATTCCGTCACTGAGCAGACCTGAAGGAGGACCTGGATGAGGAGCCACTAGGCCCCTTCCCTCCGGGCGGACGGACCACAGAGGCCACTGACCTGGACCTGGGTCACCAAGACTGACCCTGCTGATGCTGGTCTGGTTTTGCTGCAGGAGTGGAGGACCGAAAGGACGTTTGCTTCTGCTGCCTAGAGTCCTTGGGATCCTTTTGAGCACATGTTACCAAGTCCAAGGTGGCATTCGACTTCTCCATATGATGGAGGTGATCCTCCACACTCTGCACAAACAGGTCGGTGCCCAGGAAAGGAACATCTGCCAGCATGTGTCTGCAGTGAAGGTCGAGATAGGAACATTACGTACCTACCGTAATTCTTGATCTTCTTGGACGAGTCTCCACCACTCATTCACACTAGTGGGATTAGCGCCGGAGGCACTAAGACCCATCGGGAGCAAACTTTTTGCTGGAGGGTCGGCGCGAGACACAGCGCCGCGAGCAGCGGCTCGAGCGGTAATGACCATCTCGGCGACGACCCTCCAACCGCCTCAGTACCTTTTTTACCAAGGAGGTGCAGCGCAACTAACGTAAAGAGTAAACCCAACATTAAAAAACGGACATAAGATAGTCCGTATGACCCGTGTAAGAAGGGTCAGCAAAGAAGTCCTCACGGCCTAAAGATTTGAGGGAGTGAAGACCAATACAGCGGTGAGCTCGGGGGATGGAGGGTGGGCGTGTGAATGAGTGGTGGAGACTCGTCCAAGAAGATCAAGAATTACGGTAGGTACGTAATTTTCCTATCTTCCTGGACATAAGTCTCCACCACTCATTCACACTAGTGGGAGAGTACCAAGCTGATAATCCCCCAAAAGGGCGGCAGGAGAGCCAGAGCTCACGCGTCAAGATAGAGGCCCATTAAGGATAGTTCTGCCGAATGCGGAATGTCGCCAGCATGAACATCCAGTGCATAGTGTGAAAGGTATGCACTGAGCTCCAGGTGGCGGCGTTGCAGAAATATCCTGGTGGAACATTGCAATTTCAGCTAGGGATGCCGCGACCGCCCTAGTAGAGTGGCGACACTCTACCTTCTAATTTAACTTGAGCCATGGAATAGCAAACAAGGCATGCCACTAACCATGAAGAGATGCATCTAATAGCGACAGGTTGACCCAGCCGGTGTCGCTGAAAGAAACGAACAGTTGCTGAGTCTTATGAACATCCTTGGTTCTATCTAAATAGAACCGCAAGGCTCTCTAACATCCAAGGAATGAAGAGCTCTGCCCCTTCATTCTGGAAATTAGCGTATAAGCGAAGTACCAGAGGTTGGTTTAGATGGAATTCTGACACAACCTGGGAAGAAATTTAGGATGAGCACGGAGAACTACCTTGTCTTTATGGAATACAGTATCACGGAGGGTCCGTAATCAGGGCATGTATCTCAGAGACCCTGCGGGCTGAGGTAATGGCCACCAGGAAGGCAGTCTTCCAGGTAAGAAATTTTAGCTCACAGGTAGCTAAGGGTTCAAAGGCTTCAGAGTGAGCATGTCCAGCACCAGGTTAATGTCCCAGGCTGCAACTGGATGCTTAACAGGGGGTCTGGTATGGAGAATCCCCTTAAGAAATCTCTTCACCATAGGTAACTGAGCCAGAGTTAAGGAAGAAACCGGCTCATGGAACGCTGAGATGGCACTAAGGTGAACTTTAACTGTGGAGTACTGAAGACCTAAGTTTGACAGGTCCAAAAGATACTCCAGAACCTTGCCAGGAGGACAGGAAAAGGGATTCCAAGAGGATTTTGCACACTAGAGAGAAAACGCTTCATTTGGAAGCCGTGACGTTGGTGGCTGGCTTCCAAGCAGCCAGAAGGATGTCTGAGACTCTACGAGACGTTGAACCATTCACTTCTATCTCTTCAGGAGCCAAGCATGAAGGTGAAGTGATTTCAGGTTGGATGGACCAACGAACCCTGAGTCAAAAGACTGATTTGCAAAGGAAGTGGTCTCGGAGAGGCTGCCAACATACTGTTGAGTAGAGGAAACCATAGTTGCGAGGCCAGGAAGGAGCAATGAGAATCATCTTGGTCCCCTGAGACTCGAACTTGAGGAGTACTCTCTGGATTAGAGGAAGCGTGGAAAGGCGTAAGAAAGCGTTTGTCCACCGCAGCCTGAACGCATCCTGACAGAAAATGCCAGGCCCTGGATTTTGGAGCAGAAGAGAGGCAGTTTATGCTGGAGTGGGATGCAAAAGGTCCAGGTCTGGAGTCCCCCACTTTGAACAGGGACCGAGCTCACGGCTGGATCGAGACCACTGCGAGGGTCTGCCTCCGCTCTGCTGAGGTGATCTGCTAGGTCGCTTTTGTATACCTGGCAGATAAACCGCTTGAATCAGAGACTTGTGCTCCAAGCACCACTCCCACACCCTCATTGCTTCCTGCAAAGGGATAAGAATGAGCACCGCCTTGCTTGTTGATGTAATACATCACTGCTTTGTTGTCCGTTTGAAGGAGAATGTTCTTGTGACAAAGGACATCCTTCAGAGCTCGGATTGCATAGAGGACCGCCTCATCTCCAGGACATTTATGTGGAGATGAGTTTCAACTGAGTCCATACACCTTGAGTGTGGAGGGAGAGACAGTGAGCTCCCCATCCCATTAGCGGTGCGTCCTGTGGTGATGGAGATCTGATGATCCGGGAGCAAAGGGAATCCTTCCAGGAGATTGCTCTCTTGAGACCACCAGGTGAGAGACCTTCAAGGGGCTCCGTCACCTTGATGGGATAAGACTGGGGGTGAGGTCGGGACCACTGAGTGGAGAGCATCCACTGGGTGGTTCTCATGTGCAGTCGGGCCAGAGGGACAGTGAAGACCGAGGACGCCATGAGACCCAACATGCGTTGCATCGAGAGAGCTGTAACCGATTGGTTCTCCCTGATGTAACGGGCCATTCAAGGATGTCGAGTCTTCTGTCCTCTGGAAGGAAAGCTCTTCGCTGAAGAGGTGTCTAGAAGCGTCCCATGAAAAGGAGCCTCTGGGAGGGTTGCAGTTGAGATTTTTCAAATTCAGCAGAACTCCCATGGACGTGAGAAGACGAGTAGTCGCTTGACGGCTTCCAAAGTCCCTTGGCCGGAAGGGCTTGCTAGAAGCCAATCGTCCAGGTAGGGAAACACTGAGTCCGACTTTCCTGAGATGCGCCCGCAGAACTGCACAACACTTTGTAAAACTCTGGCCGAGGATAGCCCAAAGGGCAGGACTCTGAACTGATAATGCTGACCCAAAGCTACAAACCTGAGGAACTTGTGTGGGTCGGTGGACGGGATATGCTGGTAAGCATCCTGCATATCCAGAGAGGCCAGCCAGTCGTGCTGATGCAGCAAGGGTAACAGGGTACCTAGGGAAATCATCTTGAATTTCTCCCTGGGGAGGAATTTGTTTAACTTTCTGAGGTCTAGAATGGGGCGCATCCCCCCAGATTTCTTTGGAACCAGAAAGTAATGGGAGTAGAACCTGTGTTTCGAGGATGCGGGGCACCAGTTCTATGCCCTGTTGTTCAGAAGGCCCTGGATCTCCGCGTGAGGAGGTCTGACTGAGAGGCCGACAACCTGGTTGTCGTCTGGGAGGACAATTCGGGGGTTTCCAAGAAATTGAGAGAATAACCTCGCAAATTATCCGAGGACCCATTTGTCCGGTTATGGACTTCCACTGGTTGTAGAAGTACATCAGACGACCTCCCACTGAGGAGAAAGTTCCACCTGGCAGAGTGGATGGAACTTGGGCCAACGACTCATAAGGTAGCGCTGGGAGCTTTAGGCCCCTGCGCTTTCTGCTGCGTCTTCTTTTGAGGTTGGGCAGGTTGGCTTTTATGGAAGCTTCCCCTGCCTCTGCCTCGAAAGGACTGACGACCATGAAACTGACGTCTGTTCACATGCCCCCGAGAGGGGGCAGGCGGAGGTCTGGCCAACTTAATGGCCGATCTAGTCTTCTGAGTGGCCTCTAAGGCTTGCTCCACCTGAGGCCAAAAGAAAGGAGCCATCAAAAGGCAGCGCCATCACCTGCTGCTGAGCATCATTCGTGAAGCCAGAAGTACGCAGCCAGGAATGGCGCAGTACAAATCCTCGGCTGCTGAGCGAGAAGCAGTGTCGAAAGCGTCCATGGCGGCTTTGACCTGTTGGTTATTGGACTCAATACCTCTAATAACGGTCAGAAGAAGCTCTGACTTGGAATCGAATCTGGAAGAGCTTCAACCATTCTTTTCATAGAGTGCCACAGGATATACTCATACTGAGAAAAATAGCCTTGATAACTGGCAATACGATACTTAGAGTGGAGGCAGCAAAGACTCTTTACCTAATGTATCAATCTTACAGACTCTTTGTTAATAGGTCGAGCTGTAGTAGTTTGAGGAAGAACGACCTTGTCATTCTCTGCCAGGACTACAATAGGATCCGCAAAGGCTTGGGATGCCAAATGGACGATCCTTGGGAGCTGAATACTCTTATCAATGGATTTAGCCACTGAGGGAATAAGAGCAGGATTATTCCATACCATTTGAGACAGCGCCTCAAGGAAGGCTGGATCGGAGGAGTCAAATCCGTAGGGATCTCCGGCATGAAGATACTGGAGTCTTAATATCTTCCCAGGATCGATGTCTGTAGTCTGAGAGAAACAGTGGATCCCAGGTTCTTCAACAGAGACTTAAAGGACAGGTCCTCACCACGGGCTCTGTAGCAAAGAAAGATCCTGTTTCCTCCACTTCATCACCCAACTCAAGGTCTGGGTCAGCTCAACATCATCTCCTGATGGTCCAGAAAGGACTGTTTGACAGGAAAGGAGTGAAAATTAGGAGAGGAGGAAATAGCAGAAAACAAGAAGAGTCCCTGGTACGCCGCCTAGACGGCAAAACGGGCTGAAGATCGGGCATTCGCGAGGCGACGGCGCCGAAGAGGCACGCTGCCCGCAGCGCCCGCGGGCGCCAAGGACGACAACGACACGGCGCTGGCCGACGACGGCCACAAGACGTGTAAAGTCTGCTGGACGCCATACGATCGGCTCCGCTAACAGCGCCCGCCTTATCCAACGTGGCACCACCGGGCGGGCGCCATGAGACCTCGGGCAGGCCAGCGGACGGCGCTGTAAGACCCAGTAGCACCGAAAACGGGCGCCGATAAGCTAGGCAGACTCGCGGAAGGCGCCTGAAAACCCCAGGAACCTGGAAAGCTAGAGAAGGAAAAAACCAGGAGATAAGGGCATCGGTGAGGCCCCCTGCGCCGCAGCCATGTGAGGGGGGGAAACACCTAAGCACGGAGTCGCTGGCACCGAAGAAGGCGCCACGCGACTAGGAAGGTCCAACCGCCCTACCTGATCGCCGGAGGGGCCCGAGGGCTCCGAGGCAACCGAGCCAGGCAGAAGAACCAACCTCCGAGCCCATTGCTCCATAAGAGCGGCCCACTGATGAAACTGCTCATCTGGAGTCCTACCTATAGGCGGGGAGGGACTCCGATGTCGAGGACGACGATTACCGGAAGTCGGCGACTCCGAAGAAGGAGACCGGCAACTAGCAACGATAACCGAGCGCCGACGCTGCAGATACAGAGGGCCACCCGAGTGATGCCTTCTTTTGACCTGTGGGCCTAAGAAGAGTCGAGGCTTAACGTGCATGAATGCGATCGCTTATTTTATGCCGGCGGGGACCGCCATCCCCCGGCATCGGACTGACCGTTGTCGGAACCCCGCTGAGGAGAAGGAGGCTGACCGGACCCAGCCCGGCTGACTGAACAGCTTTCATACGAAGTCTCCCTACCGTCACCCGACCTGCTCATGGTCGACTCTGTCCAGTAGGCCGAGACTTCTTCAAGTAAAATTTAAATATTAGAAAAATTTAACGAAAATAGAATAAAATTAAGCGATACTACTTATCGTGATAAAGTTACAAAAAAACAAACTGAAAACTATGCGCTAGTTTGAAGTTTGACTCCCGACAGGAGAGCGACGTCGTCACTGAAGTGCACTCGACGGCGGGAAAAAAGGAACTGAGGCGGTTGGAGGGTCGTCGCCGAGATGGTCATTACCGCTCGAGCCGCTGCTTGCGGCGCCGTGTCTCGCGGCGCCGTCTCTCGCGCCGACCCTCCAGCAAAAAGTTTGCTCCCGATGGGTCTTAGTGCCTCTGGCGCTAATCCCACTAGTGTGAATGAGTGGTGGAGACTTATGTCCAGGAAGATCTGTAGCCATGCCCTATGGTGCATGGCGACTGCGGCCATCACTGAGCGGGCACAGGAATCTCCTAGATCCACAGCTGTCTGCAGTTGCTGCTTGGCCATAGCCCGGATCTCAGACCTGCATGACTGTGGTCTGGAGGTCCGCAGGTAGGTGAGGAATCACCTCATCCAAAGAGCCCAAGAGGGCATGGGAGAAGTGTGCCATCAAGATGGCTGAGTTCACATGACAGAGACCAAACGAGGAGGCAGCATAAACATTTTTGGCCGAATGGTCCAATTTCTTGCACTCCTTGTCCGGTGGCTTGTCGATGTCCCACATATTGCCCAAGCGCCGAAACATGAAATCGGCCACCAGCCCCTAGGCCAAAGGGTGGTCCGTGAAACCCGAAAGGGTACCGATGGGCACCGCATACTTGCTGGCCATCCGGGCTGAAGGCACCGGGCAAGCGGCGGGGTACTGCCAAAGCTCCAAGGCTGGACCGACAATGGCCTTGGTCACTGGAAAAGCCTCTGTCGGAGAGAGTCCCCTTTGTCCAGAATCTCTGAAAGGGGATAGCAAGCCTGCTTCTGGATGGGCTCCATCTTCATCCCCATGGACTCGGAGATGAGGCAGGATGCCCAGGAAGGAAGTAGGCCCTTCCTCCATCGAGCGATCCCCCACAGACTTCTCGTTGACCGGACAGGAGTGCAGTGAGGAATCCTCAGACTTGCAGGTGTCCGCATAAAGCGGCCAACCACCCGAGTCACCTTCAACTCTCTGTGGGCGGTCCGGTGTGACAGTGATTGACAGCTGATGGGGAAAACCCTTGGTCGGCTGAGACTCCTTAGTCAGAGTGTCAGTCGACGGCTGCATGGGTGGCGGCTCCAACACAGTTGGTAGAGAGGCCGGTTTCGGCCAAACAAAAACGGTCTTGACTGACTCCGCTGTGGGAGGAAAGGCCTCGACCGGCCCCACAAGGACAGCTGAGATCGGCCTGTTGGGCAACAGCCAAGTGATGGCAGGTGTGGAAGTCGAGGTTGGCTTTGGACCGGCCAGCACCAACTGTTGCCACATGAGGTTTTCATACTGTTGACACAACTTGCAGTGAAGCCTCTCCTCACCCGAGGAGGACGAAGACGAGGAATACCGGTGGCGCCATTTCCCGTGACGCTGAGTGGGAGCACCGATGATGGCAGGAACTGCTCAACCCACTGGAGAAGGACCGAGACCTTGACCTCGGTTGGCGGGGAGCACCACAGCTCCTCCTGGTCTGGGTCGGTGACTGGAAGGTGCTGCTCAGCGGACTGAGCAGCCCCTTCTAAGGTCACAGGCAGGACCAGAGTCCTGAAGAGAGAACTGTCGGCCTCTTCAGATGATAAGCAGTTGATAGGGTCGAGAAAAATCTCGGCTGCATCATCGGCCTGCATTTCGACCAACTGGCCCGACGGGGTCTCTGTTTTTGACCGTGGCCAAAACCTGGGAGTCCCGACACTGAGAACATTTCCGGTCCCAGGAATGTCGATGGTGAGTCTTCTCTTTCTTTGACTCCTCCTTGTCTTTGCAAGAGCTGTGAGATCCAGAAGGGCCCTGACCCTTAGTCAGGAGGGAATGGCACAGCTCCTTGAAGGAGCCCGAAAAAGTGGAGCCCAACTGGAGCAGAATGAAGGCAGAAGCCAAGGAGGACTGAGCGGCAGTCCGAGCCACCTTCTCCTCGAAGGCCGTAAGCTGTTCCAGCTGCTTGGCGGACCCCGTAGCCATGGAGACCACCCAATGGGCATCTTTAAACTTAACCGTCGGATGTTGTTTTTCCGGGCGGCCCAACATAAGGCGGTCCTCAAGGACCGTCGAGCGACACAACCGACAAATGTCACAGGCCTAGGTATTATGTTTGTGGCCCAGGCAGTAGACGTGTGGGGTGGAACGCAATATCTTCTGCCTGCACCGGTGAACTCCGAGCATGGACTTGTTGTCCATCGCAGTCTGGAGCTCGAAGACGAGCACCTAAACGGTAACGAATTTTTAGAAAGCAATCCAAATGGACCAAAAAGTGCTAGGGCTGAGAACGTGGGAGGAGTGCGAAGGAGGGAACCTGTTTCTTTCAGCGGAAAGGAAGATCTGGCGTCATGGGGTGGAGCAGAGGGACATACCACCCGAGTGGGTGGAGCCAGATTGAAGACTTTCCGGCACATCATAAAGGGGAAAGGGCACTGCCAACAAGTGTGGATAGAACAACATATTCATGTCCCTAGAAATAAATATTTTACATACAAATTTAACCTACAGAAGAGACAGTTAAGGGATCTTCTGCTCCCTTGAAAGATGTTGTAAGTAAGTTATTCAACCAATAAAAAGACTCTCTCAGCAGCAGCCTGTGTGCACACTGATCTTTTCATTTTTGTGCTTTATCCCCCAGTTGTGAGTAGGTGGCACCGTGTTGATTTTGTGTATGTGGTCCTGTTTGTTTTGCCCTCATATTGCTAACTAAGCTTTGATGTGTGCCCATACTCAAATTGGGATTAGTCAGGTGTGGTAGATAAAATGAAACCAAATTCCTTTCCACCACAACACTAGGATACTTTCATTTATTTATTTATTCATTTAGTTTTTGTTGACCGGGTAAGTGCACTAGACAAATCCTGCCTATTTTCAGGCACGACCCAGGGGAGGGGGATACAGATGAATGCCAACTGACCTTGAACCAGATTAAGCTGTTGGTGGTATTTTTTGTGAATGGAGGAAATCTGGCCACGGCACCGGGTAAATTCCCCTATTCTGACTACAGGGTGGACAGGATGGAGGGGCACAGTTTGCAGCCGGACACAGGAGGAGGAGGAGGAACTGCTGATGTGGCAGAGAAGCAGGATGTGCTGAAAGGAGGAGACCTGGTTTCAAGGCCTACAAACTTTCCCACTGTTGCAGATTCTGAGGCTTTATCATCATTATCAGTGAATCTGGATTTGAAAAAAGATGTTCCTGAGTTTTTTTCTCTACTGAGGATCTAACTTTGCCTAAAACAGCAGAAACTGAAACACTGACTGACTCTACAATTTCGACTACTTCCTTGAGTAAACCAGTACCTTTATTAATGGATTCCTTGAAGCACCACGACATGGAAACAACTTCAGAAACACCCCCTGTCAAACACCCTGATTCGGCTGTCAAATTGCAGAATGATGTACTAGCATCAGAGGCCCAGCTGCAGCTCGGTGAGTCATTGTCAATTTCATTTGCAAACACAACTACCTCTGAAACAAATAATGTGCACGAAAAGACTGGCAGTATGGTCGCTAAAATGAGCGAGTGCCAAAAGCCTGCTAACAACCATCCTCCCATGGCCTGCGATCAGCTGACAAATCCTTGCTCTATGTTCCGAGATGTCGGACGACTAAAGGCACAGGGGCCTTCCAATTCTCTGCTCCCAGGCTATGGAATGCTCTTCCACTCAACCTCCGGCTGTCTCAGTCTCACTTTGGATTTAAAAGTGAATATCGTCGTTATCCATCCTTAGCTGATGCTTGTACATGCTTTGACCCAACCTGAAGCTCCTGAGACTTACCAGTAATGTCACCCCTGCTCTAATCCAGCTCCAAGACTGTCTCCTCTCCCCCCTCATATTTTTCCTTCTCTTTGTAAATAACTTCTTGACTACTAGCTCTCTTCCTTCTCGAACCTTGTTGCTGACCATCCACTGTTGTTTTGCCAATTACCACCCCTGACCTTCCATCAGTCTTTCTTGTTATGTTTGAACATTCCTCACATTTCTCTCTATATAACCTATCTTATTAACCCTTTCACTCCACAGGTTGGGTCCATGGTTTCTGCACTTATTATATATCTTACTGCCATTATCTGTATAATGCTTGCCATTATTTTTTGTTGTTTCTACCCATTGTATTTTTGTAGCACTGCTGTACTGTTCCTCTATTTGTATTATTGTACCCATGCTGCTGTTGTTCAACTGTTCTTTTGTTGTACTCTCTCGGGTCGTGCCTGAAAATAGTCATTTTATGGCTAATGCACCTACCCGGTTAACAAAAACTAAAATTATTTTGGAGGGTCATGGAAAAGTTTTAAATTGGGGAAGTTTCACATTTACCTAGTAATCCCTCTGCAAACAAACCGGTGGCTGTTTCTATCCTTAACAAAGCTCTGACTCAGTCACAATCACAGCTCTCGAAAACATCAGGATTTGTTTTTAAAGCTCCTGACTCTATTGTTGTAGCAGATTCAGCGCTTGAGGCTACAATATATCAAAAATCTCCCTTGTCACAAGCGGGAGCAACAACTTTTTCATTTAATAACAAACGCCAAACTGAGGCATTGAAACAACCGGCAGAGCCGGCCTCTCTTAAAGCAACAGTACCATGTCATTCAGCTCAGATTTCAACAGACTACAGCTCCAAAATTGTTACGATCAGGATGGATGCGATCACCCAAGGGCATCTGGTTACCTGATCCCTCCTGGGACTCTTCGTTCTCACCTTCTCAATCAAACCCGACTTGGAAACCAGAAGAAAAACAGGGGGTGGTTACTGATAAGTACTTAAAATCAACTGACAAAGATTTAAAAAACTCCGGGGCACCAGTTTTACAGGACGTATCAAGCTCTATTACAGACTCTAAACAGGTTCCTTCCATTTCAACCCCGGAGCCTGAATTACCAAACATTTCACTCCCTTCACTGGAGCATTCTTCAGGAACTGAATAAAAACCCCTAATGTCTGAACTGTTTTCCAAAGCTAAGAAAGAACCTGCTCCCAGAAGAAACGCTGTGCGTATTCAATATATTGGGGGCCTAGCAGACAGACTGGATAGATATCACGTGGGGAAGATATTACTAAAAGACTCGCTACACTTTTCACCCAAAGAAATCTTCGCATTTATTAACATCTCCGGAGAGGAAAATTCTGACGTTAGCTTCCGCTCTACATATTTACCGGATCTTTTCTGGGAGAGATACGGACAAGTGAAGTTTTCCCTTACATGGACCCCCTTTTTGGTGATTCCTCTTACGAAACCTTTGATTAAGAATGTCACAGTTATGTTTAGGAACGAGGGGGTCCATGTAGAGGAGATTCCTCTTATGAAAGCTTTGATTAAGAATGTCACAAATATGTTTAGGAATGAGGGGGTCCATGTAGAGGATATAACTTACTGTTTATCACAAAAATGTGATGTTTTAAGCTCTCCTGAACCCATTCTGGACACTGAACTATTTTGGACTGGGGATGGAAATACAAAGTGAAGTTAAGAAAAACAGATTCTGGTATAGAGCACATCCCAAAGTCCTTCTTGTTGGGTCGTGACGGGTGGGAGGGTGGGGTTGTTTTCACAGGGGTCAACCAAGGGCCTGTTATAAATGTGGTTCAAGAACTCATCTATCTAGCATTTGTGACAGATCTCGCTGTGACAATTGTGGAGAAATTGGACATGTTACAATGCAATGCGCTAATCACACACGTTATGATTTATGTGAAGAATTTGGGCACATTTTTCAGGAATGTCCTTGGGCAGCAAAAAATAAGGCCTCCTGTATTAGCCCTGACTTACTAATTCAACAGGCACAGGCAGCTGCTGCCCCCTCCCCCTCCAAAATCAGAGGATAAACCTCCAGAACCCTCCCAGACCCCTAAAGGCAATGTCCCTTCCTCTCCCCCTTTGAAGGAAGAAATTTTGGTGGTGAAACCAAAACTGGAAGGGGACACAACTGTGGGACCCATTCCTTCCTTGCTGATTCCTGTCTGTTACAAAGAATCAGAAATAAAGGATAAAGGAGTGACAGTTCCCTCTCCTTCCTCTCCTCAGACTCGCAGACGATCTACAAGAATTTCTAAAGTGAACCCTCCCCCACAATCCCCTGTTTCTGTTTCCTCACAAGAAGTTAACTTTGAGTCTCATAATTCCTATGTGGCACTTTTTTGGGGAGACTCAGAAATGGAGGTAGGAGATACAGATGCACAAAAATCCTCACAAGACCCTTCGGTGGTGATTGTGGAGGAATATAAAGAAAAAAAGAAGGAAAAAATAAAGGCATGTTTATATGGGTTCTCCTACATTGACCTGGGGTTCTTTAAATACTCATAGTCTATTAAAACTGATAAAAGGCAAGCAATTTTTCAATATATTCATGATGAAAAAATCTTAGTACATATATATATATATATATTTTTTTTTTACAGGAAACCTGGATGTATACATTTGATCAGATAGCTTCTTTCAAAAGGGATTGGCCTTGGGGTCCATCCTTTTGGTCTTTCGGACCGGCCAGTGCAGATGGGATAGGAATTCTATTTCATTCTTATGCTTTCACTTTATATAATCTGATAGACCTCATTCCGGGAAGATTATTAATTCTGGATGGTAATTGGGGAACTGAGGCCTGTACATTTATCAATATTTATAATTCTCAATCTAAAGCTAAAAGGGTGACATGCATGCAGGCAGTACAACCTTATTTAGTTTCCTCAAAAAAAAATCTTTTTGAGTGGGGACTTCAAAATTGCAGTCTCCCAAAGCGTCAAACTAGTGATTCAAAAAAGATTTACTGCAATTCTAATCCTCTTCAGAAAATTGTTAAAGTGGCAGGTTTACTTAAGTGTTCCAAATTTCAAAAACAGGTACCTGATTTTACATATAAAAGGGGTAAATATCAATCTACAATAGATTATTTATTTATATCCTCAAATGTTCCTGCCGGAAAATTCACTGCACATCCCTCAGAATTTTCTGATCATCCGTTTTTAACTTTTTCTCTAGTATCCACCTTGGCAATACCTAGGCAAACTCACAGATGGAAACTAAATACTTCCATCCTGTCTCAACAAATGGTAGTTAATACAATACAGTCAATACTTATGGCAAGGATTTCTGTAGCTTTTTTATATACTAATTTAAGGGATTGGTGGTTGGACACCAAAATGGATATTAGTACCTGGTTTAAAAAATTTGGGAATAATAACAGGAAGAATCATTTTCATAAGTATCTTACGCTTAGAAATCAATTAAGGAAACTTTACACATTATCAAATACATCTCGGATAGATTATACGTCTCAGATTAATAACATTAAAAAAGAGATGCAGAAATACCAATATAATAGAGCAAATACCATACAGGCAACGTTAGCCAATCATACAAAACAAATCACTCTTGGGAGATCCTTTTGAAGCATGTAAACATATTAAAAAGTCCATGCAAATAGACTCTTTAAAGGATGAAGCAGGTAATATTCTAACTACCGAAGTTGATATTGAAGCCTTGATGAAACAACATTTTTGTGCTTTATCCCCACAGGCCTTTATTTCTCCTTCTCACACAAAAACATAGCCCTGTCTTTACAACACCCCGTTACAGAACTAGAAATAAAATCTGCAATACAGCAGCTTAAACTTTAACACATCACCTGGCCCAGATGGGCTTCCTAAGAAGTTTTACAAAACTTATTCTACATTATTAATAACTTATCTTCAATTGGTTTTTCAATTTTTCATGGAATCTCAGATAATGTCCCCAGCTTTTACTGAAGGACTTACGATATATTTATCTAAATCAGGTAACAGACAAGATATAAAAAATTGGAGGCCTATTACTCTTTTGAATTCGGATTACAAGATCCTTACGATCTTGATAAATAATAGGCCTAAAGTTTATGCTTTAAGAGTCATTTCTCCCTACCAATTCTGTGGGCTAACAGATAGGAAAATCCAGACAGCACTAATGATTTATAAGAGATGTGATAGAATATCTAACACTTCAAGGATCAACAGGTTATAATTACAGCAGATTTAGAAAACGCATTCGACAAGGTCCATCTGCCATATTTATTTCAGGTGTTACTTAAATATGGGGTTCCTGCCCCCTTATCGAACTCAATTCAACTTCTATATAAATCTGCTAAAGTTTATCTTATAATAAAAGGTATGACAGTAATTTTTTTTTTTTTAAACAAAAGACAAGGATGCCCCCTAAGCCCTTTATTATATTTTTTTTCATTAGATCCCTTCCTGCATTCTATTACAGAAGTACCAAAATGGCCAGGAATTCTTAATACAGACACAGGGAAACAATTACTTTTACAGGCCTATGCTGATGATGTCTGTATATTTTTAACAGCACCAGAACAATTAACATAGTTTTTGGCAGAATTTGAAAGATACGCATCAATCTCTAATGCAAAATTGAACATTTCCAAAACAAAAGGTTTAATGGTTGGGGCTGGTATACAGAAAGATTTTTATTTTAGGGATATCTTTATTTCATCTACTCCACTTTTAATATTAGGGGTTCTTTTTGGGCCACAGAATTTACCAAATGAAAACGGATCTGGCATTGAAAAAAAAACAAAGTAAAATGTCTAGATGGAAACAGTGGAAACTATCGAAACAAAGGATATTGATTTTAAAACAATACATTGTTCCTTGCTTGCAATATATAGCAATGATTTTTCCTTTGCCTCAACAGTTTGAAACCAGGATCTACAGTTTCTTTTTTCAGATGTTATGGGGCAATAGATTGAACCCTGTTAAGCGTTGTTATACATATCTGACAAAAAATAAAGGAGGACTGGATATGATTGACCCAGTTGTGCTTTTTCACGCTTTATTTTTTTCTCAAACTATTAAATTTGGCCTAAGATCTAAACAAGGAGAAGGTCAAGCATGGGTTTACAAAGCTTTAAACAGATATTTTCATATTTGGCATAATATGGCCCCGAAATTATCCAGTCATATTCATGTTCCTTCGTATTTTCGAGTTGCTGTTTCAAAATTATATAAATGGCAAATTACAAAGATACTGGTGCAAACCACTACGGTACGCACTTTATATGAAACTATTATTTCCACAATTTACCCTACCGAACCTAGGTTTAAAAACTACCCTACAAAACAAAATTCTTTTGTATTAACACAACTGAATAATAAAAGGAGCCCCCCCCCCCAAAATATATGGGAAACGCAATGGTTATTTATATATGGGAGGTTAAATGTAAGGGGCAATGCAAAATATAAAGCACAGTTAGAAAGGAACTGTCCATATCCTGGATGTATCAACCTGGAAGAAACAATGGAAAATTTTTTGCTTAATTGTTCTTATGCAAAATCATTGTGGGTTTTTTTTTTTTAGGTACAAAATGGAACTTACCTTGGTTACACTACCTCACTTTTGATATTTTAGTCTTAGGAATTTATCCTTTGGGATTAGCCCACTTTCACGAAGACACATTATCTCTCTTTTTCAGTTGCTTTAGATTTTACTTATGGCAGGCACGTTGTCAGTGGGTAACTTACCAGAAAAGAATATCCCTTGAAGGTTATAGTCAAATTGTTTCTCAAGAATTAACAAAAATATATTTAAAAGATGTTCAAATGTTCGCTACAACAGCAGTAACATGGTAGTGGAAAGGTTTTCACAGAGTGATAAACTTTAAGTAGCTGTTTTTCTAATATTTTGGCTGTATCTTGTTTAAAAAGTATAAATCTATGTAGTGTTATTGACTATGTTTCATTTAATAAAAATCTCCCCTGCTCTTTTCGAGAAGTGCCATGGGATCTTTAACATCCACCTGAGCTACCACCAGAACAGGCAGATGGGATCTCGGTTTAACGTCTCATCCGAGAGATGAAGGCAGCATCAGCTGAAATTATCCAAGTCTTTAAATTCAAGCAAAGAAGAGAAGCAACTGAAACACCTTGCTGAAAACTGATGAGCACCATTCACACAAGCACCACAATTACAAGTAAACTGGCCAAGTGCAATAAATGAAGAGTTAAAGGAGCAGTTCATGTAAAAAAAACTTGTTTCATTTACTGATGCAGCTTTTCGGCTCTTCACCACCTCCTTGAGCCTGCTTCAGGTGATCTCCAGCACATCACTCCCATCTGCCAATCCTCCGCTGTGCTGTCAGCAGGAATGCATGTGGAGTGGGTTCCAAGTGTGCCTGTGCTGTCATAAATGGCGGTGGGTGCACACAGGATTTTTCTTTGCTTCTGCCCTTTCCCCGCCTATCACCCACACGATGCCAGCAGTGCCTCTGCAGGCCACACACTCACACAGCACGCCCCCTGGCCCATCCATCCCAGGACAGAAGCGCTGATTTGCAGCAGCCCCGCCCCGGTTGCCAACATGGGCGAGCAACACACTAGCCCTGGGCCATCAGGCCATCTCACATAATAATAGTTTTATATATCTCATTCTGCACTCCTGTTCAACCCGATGCTGAGCCTTGCTGCTTAGTTTTGTTTCCATTTTTAGAGTGCCATATTTAAGCAATAAGGCATGACAAGGTATGTGTTTTTGTGTAATACGTCACTCCTGGGGTGGGTTGAAGCACGAGACAAAGCCAAGTGCTTCCACCACCCCAGGAGTGACGTTATTACACAATAACACACACCTTGGAGTGCCTTATTGCAATTATACAATGGCTCGATGTTATAGAAAACAAAAAATAAAAATAAAAGTTTTTAGTAGATTTTTAGTGAGGCAGTGTATCTTTGTTTCTGAAAAAAAAAAAAAAAAGGATCATAATTATCCAAAAAAATCAATGCAGTGATGTTATTGTGCAATAACATCACTGTCTCAGGCACACATTGACCAATCAGAGTCCAGGAAATTTTCTTGCCATTGTATAATTCATTTCATGTTTATCACACACTGGAGCATACAGTTTGTGGTCGGATGTTAGCCTTGATGTCCCAAGCACCCCCGTCAGGTCAGGGACAGTGTATTTTGCATGCTAGGTCCTCTAACTCAGAAGAAAAGCACTGCTATGCATACCGACGAAAACCTGGGCACTGGATTTAATGGAGTTCTCCTTTAATTATTTCAAATCTCTGACTAAAACCGAGGGGGAAAAAATCTTACAAAACACAAGCAAAAAATGGAAATTACATACCTATTGTAATTCTTAATCTTCTTGGACGAAGTCTCCACCTCTGAATCACACTAGTGGGACTACACTGGAGGCACTAGGACCCAGCAGGAGCCAAAAATCTTCAGGAAGGGTGGCGCAGAGGTAGTACTGCACATACGCAGTGCTGCAAGGCTGGCTCACGCCATATAGGCTATCTTGCCGTCGACCCTCCAACCGCCTCAGTACCTTTTTTTAGTGAGGAGGTGCAGTGTAACCTAACCTAGGAAACTAACCTAATCCAGACTTAAGATGGTCCGTATGATCCATGTAAGAAGGGTAAATTCAACAGAGTCTTCACAGCCCAGCTAATGAGGAAGTGAATGCCAAAAACAGGATGAGTGAGCTCAGGGGATGGTGGATGGGCGTGTGAATGAGTAGTGGAGACTTTGTCCAAGAAGATCAAGAATTATGGTAGGTACATAATTTCCATATCTTCCTGGACTAAAAGTCTGCACCACTCATTCACACTAGTGGGAGAGTACCGAGCCGAAAACAATCCCCCAAGTAGGGCGGCAGGAAAAGGGTGCTCACTTGGGACAAAAGTCCATTAAGGATTGTCCTGCCAAAAGAAAGATGCTGTTTGGCATGGACATCCAGAGCGTAGTGCTTCATGAAAGTGTGCACAGAGCTCCAAATGGCTGCGTTACAGATGTCCGCAGTGCACACATTCCGAATCTCCGCCAGGGATGCAGCAACCGCTCTAGTAGAGTGGGCTTACAATCCTGCCTTCTAGCCATGCTGAAATGCACCTGATGGCAACAGGCTGATCCAGCCAGGCCATGCTGAATGAAACAAAGAGTTGTTTGGATTTGCGAATCTCTTTCGTTCTGTCGATATAGAATCGCAAAACCCTCTTGACATCCAGTGAGTGAAGGGTGCGTTTCCCCTTCATTCTGGAAATTTGCAAAGTAGGTCGGAAGGACCAAGGGTAGGTTTAGGTGAAATTCTGAACTACTCTGGATAGGAATTTAGGGTGAGTTCTGAGAACCACCTTATCCTTGTGAAATACTGTGTGTGTGTGTGTGTGTGTGGGGGGTGTCTGTAACCAGGGCATGTATTTCAGACACCCTGCGAGTGGAGGTAATGGCCACAAGGAAGGCTGCCTTCCAGGTCAGAAACTTCAAGTCGCAGGTTGCTAGAGGCTCAAAGGGTTTACAGGTGAGCATGTGTAGCATAAGACTGATATCCCATGCAGCCACCGGTCTCTTGACTGGCAGTCTAGTGTACAGGATATCCTTAAGAAATCTCTTGACTAAAGGTAAATGAGCCACTGACGTATTCTGTACTGGCTCGTGATAGGCAGAAATCACACAAAGGTGCACCTTTATGAAGGGACTGCAGGTTGGGATGGACCACCAGACCCTGCGTCAGGAGGTCCGTCTGTAGAGGAAGTTGCCTTGGAGGGACTTCTGACAATCCGTTGATCAACGGAAACAATATCTGACGAGGCCAGTATGGGGCGATGAGAATCATGCTGCCCACCTGCGCCTCTCCAACTTGAGCAGCATCTTCTGAATTAAGCGAAGAGGAGGAAATGCGTACAGAAAGCGTCTTGTCCACCACAGTCTGAATGCATCCTGACCGAAAGCGCCAGGTTCTGGATTTCTGGAGCAGAATAGAGGCAGTTTTGCGTTGAGTGGGGACGCAAAAAGGTCCAGGTCCAGAATGCCCCACTCTTCGAATAGCGACTGCAAACATAGTTGAGACACCATTCGTGTGGATCCGCCTCCGTTCTGCTGAAGCAGTCTGCCAGGTCGTTCTGGATTCCTGGCAGGTAGACTGCCTGGATCAGGGCTTCATGCTCAAGACCCCATTCCCACACTCCCATGGCCTCTCTGCACAGAGGGTAAGAGTGCGCTCCACCCTGCTTGTTGATGTAGGACTTCAACACCTTGTTGTCCGTCTGAAGGATTATTATTTTGTAAAAGAGGACATCCTTCAGGGCTTGGGCAGCATACAGGACAGCTCTCCTCCCCAAGTCATTTATGTGCAGAAGGGACTCATCCTAGCTCCACAGGCCCAGGGTATGGAGGTCCTGACATTGAGCTCCCCAACCGTTCAGAGATGCATCTGTGGTAATGGTGATCTGCGTCTCCAGTGGTGCAAAGGGGAAACCCTGGAGAAGACTGTCCTCCTGGGTCCACCAGGTGAGTGACGTCGTTAGAGGCTCTGTCACCTTGACGTGGAAGGATTGCGAGTGTGTGGTTGTGGACCACTGAGTGCTGAGCATCTACTGTGTGGTTCTCATGTGTAAGCGGGCTAGGGGTACTGTGAATATGGATGATGCCATGAGACCTAGCATCCGCTGCACTGAGAGAGCTCGGACCGAGTCGTTCTCCTTGATGAAGCGAGCCATCTGAAGAATGTCATTTCTCCTGTCATCAGGAAGGAAGGCTCTTGCCCTGGAGGTGTCCAGAAGAGCTCCTATGAAGAGGAGTTGCTGGGAAGACTGAAGCTGCGATTTTTCCATGTTCAATAGGTAGAACTCCCATGGATGTGAGAAATTTGAAGGCTGTGGAAACCGCTTCCTGTGTCCCCTGTCTGGAAGGGCTCGCTAGTAGCCAATCGTCCAGGTACAGGTATACCTGAATTCCGAGTTTTATGAGATGCACCGTGAGTACTGCAAAGCACTTTGTAAAGACTCTTGGTGCCGATGACAGCCCAAAGGGCTGGACTCTGAATTGGTAGTTTTGACCCAGAGCCACCAAGCGTAGGTACTTGTGTGGCTTGGATGCACTGGGACATGCTGGTAGGCATCCTGCATGTCCAGAGATGCCAACCAGTCGTTTAGATCAATCAGAGACGGTAGTGTTCCCAGTGAGATCTTGAATTTTTCTTTGAACAGGTATTTGTTCAACTTCCTTAGGTCTAGAATAGGGTGCATACTGCCAGTTTTCTTTGAAACTGGGAAGTAATGGGAGTAGAAACCTGTGGAACTACTTCTACTGCCCTGCTGTTCAGAAGGCCCTGAATCTCAGAAGCAAGGAGGTCTGACTGAGTGGTGGACAGCTTGGGCTGTCGCTTGGGTGAACGATCGGGGGGTCTCTTGAGAAATTGAGAGAGTATCCCCATCGAATTATCCTGAGGACCCATTTGTCCGTTGTGATGGATTTCCACTGGTTGTAAAATCGAGCCAGACGCCCCCCTACCGCCGAAGTAGAGTCCCCCTCGGGCAGTTGAGGTGGGACATGGGCCGGGTCTTCAGAGGATGGCACTGGGCGCTTTTGGGTGCCTGTGCCTTCTGCTGCATTATCTTCTGTGGCTGAGGGGCTTGAGTTCTGTAAAAAGCTCCTCAGTCTTTACCTCAAATGAACTGCCGGTTATGAAATTTCCGGCGGTTCCCACCCAGCTGAGGGGCAGCAGGGGCCAACTTGGCAGACTTAATGGCAGTCCTGGTTTTCTGGATGGCCTCCAGTGCCTGCTCCACTTGGGGACCAAATAGATAAGCACCATCAAAGGGGAAATTCATGACTCTCTGCTGAGCATCATTAGTGAAGCCTGAAGTCCTAAGCCAGGAGTGACGCTGGGTACAGATCACGGCTGGTGCTGCTCTAGAGGCAGTGATAAAGGCAGCCATAGCAGCCTTAAGTTGCTGATTGTTGGACTCAGTGCCCCTGACAATGGTCTGAAGGAGCTCCAAGTTAGTAACAGGCTCAGAAAGAGCCTCAACCGTTTCTTTGAGCAAACGCTAGAGGGCATACTCATACTGAGATAAACAGCCCTGATAACTAGCAGTACGCATACCTAGGGTAGCGACAGTGAACACTCGCTTCCCCAGAGTGTCTATTTTACAGGATTCTTTATTTATGAGAAACCGTGGATTCCTGGGGGAGCACGGCTTTGTCATTTTCCGCCAGAACCACTAGGGCGTCTACAAAAGCTTGAGAAGTAAGGACTGGTCTGTCCTTAGGAGGAGCGTACTTCCTGTCTATGAACTTAGCCACTGAAGGAATGCGCCCCAGTGTGTCCCATGCCATTTGTGAAAGAGTCTCAAAAGAGTGTTGCACCGGTGGTGTCAGTTCCACAGGAATTTTAGGAACATGCAGATACTGCAGGAGCAAAAGCTTCCCAGGGGCCACCTCAGAAGTCTGAAGATCAAGGGTGGAATTCATATTCCTCAGCAGAGACTTAAAAGAGAGGTCATCAACCACAGGCTCCGCTGAAGTGGAGGGTTTACTCTACACCCCATAAAACGAATCCTCATCCACATCGTCCGCTAGGCGCAGATCAGGATCAGACTCAACATAGTCTCCCACTACCCCAGAAGGAATCATATAAATAGGAAAAAGGAGGAAGAAGGGCCAGTGGTGCCACCCCCAAAAGGGAGTCGAGAACCCTGGCACCCGAGACGGTGCCAGTGGCGCATGTGGCACTGGCGCCGCTGAGGCTGGAGCCAAGAGCAGCACCGCAACAGAAGTCAAATGAGCACCTGGGGCCCTAAATCCAACACCGGGACACCTGAAGCTGATGACCTGAAAGCATGAAGATGAGAAGAGGAAAATGCAGTACCTGTGCCGGCCCCTGCACCGCAGCCATGTGATAGGGAAAGGCACGAGGGAGCGATGTCGACGGCACCGAAAGTGTCGCACGACCAGACTGACTCAACCACTTGGCCCGCAGGCCCTGGGGCCAACTACCCAGGTAAGGGCAGCCGGGAGAACCACCAGACCCACTGCTCCATAAGAGTGGACCAATGATGAAACTGCTCACTGGAAGACCCCCCAGGGGCGGGAAGGGACTCCGGAGCCGAGGACCGTGGTCGCTAGGGACTGAGGCCACAGGCGACCTCAAAGGAGCCGGGATCGGCCTACCATCCCCTGCTACCAACGATCTCCATGCAGACATACTAGATGGCAAACTCGAACAGCATCGCTTCTTCTTCAACCAGTGGGAGGAAGAACTCGAGGCCGAGTCCCTGATCGAGATTGGGCCTGCTTCTTATTGTGCTTTTGGGAGGACTGCCCTTCCTCCAAAGCACCAGACTGCCCGTGGTCAGACCCAACCCCCCCCCCTCCCGAAGAGGGTGGCGGACCTGACCCAGCCGCCAAAACAGCTTTCAATTGAAGTCTCTCTACCGTCACCATTCATGGTCGACTCCATTAATGGTGGGCTGAAGAAGACTTGCTTTCTTCGTTACTTCACTTAAAACAAAAATATATATATATATTTTTTTTAAATAAATACTACTAAAAAACTAAACTAAATCAAATACTGAACAACTAATGCTGCTGTCGTATAGACGTGAAAACCTGCCTCCCGGCAGGCGAGTGTTGTCATCACTGAAGCACACTCGACGTCGAGATAGCCTACACGGCGTGAGCCAGCCTCGCAGTGCCGTGCATGCCCAGTCCTACCTCGGCACCGGCCCTCCTGAAGATTTTTGGCTCCCGCTGGGTCTTAGTGCCTCCGGAGTAGTCCCACTAGTGTAAATAAGTGGTGGAGACTTTTAGTCCAGGAAGATCGGGGAAATCTCAAATGGAATAAAATGGTGTAGGTACAAATGTCTTCCTGTAACCATAACAAACTGTTGATTTTAATAGTGAATAGTTGCTCCAAAGAACAAAATGCAATGTATAGCCCTACCTTCTTTTCTGCTTCATACTCGGCCCAAGCTGCCTTTCTTTCTTCTTCAGTCAGCGCTTCCTCTTCTTTGTGGTCCAGGAGTGAATCGTGTTCATGGTAGCATACAATACACTCCTTCTGGTTTTGAAGCAATTCAGCAAGTATGGAGTCCTAGATGGGAAAGAAAAAGCAAAATGAAAGAAAGAAAAAAAGCATTAAAAAGTAAAACTCACAAGCAGCGTGAAGGGAATGGAAGCCATTTTCAGCCACTCCTAAGTAAATTTCATTGCTCTCTCCAGGATTTACAGAACAGAGGGAAATACCGGAACATTTAAAGGAGATAGCAAATGAACTGCCCCCACCTTCCTTTCCATGCAAGTTACATTTTCTTTATTTTTTTTATTCGTAGTTTGTTTTTCTTCCGCGTTTTCTCCCATCCCACTCCTGTGCATCCACGACATGGCGTGCACATATGGAGGCATGCAAACGCATGTCTTGCAGGATGCCCCACCCTACCAGTCGCCCAGGTACTGCCTGCGCTCATCACTGAACCTCTATTCGGTGAAGGCGCGATTATGGGTGGGCGACCCCCTCCCAACCCGGGAGAGCAGAACAACAGCTCAATCCTGCCCCCACCCTGGTGACCCGAAGTCGTTCCCGATGCAGCGTAACGTAAGGCACCCAGTGCCTCAGCGCCACGGGCTGGCTGACAAGTTACATTTTCTGATATATTTTGATCAAATTGTGATAAATAATTTAGCTTTGGGTGCTCTGAAATCTGCACAGAATTCCACTCTCCTCACCAGCTATTACTCTTCCTTTTTACATTCCTAAGACAGTCCATTACTTCACTTACACCACTCCATGCTATTCATCCGAATGGGCTGGGACAGTGTTACTGATATAGACTATTATGGGCTGGAATTTTATTACTGATGTCACAGACTGTTAAGGCAATATAAAAAGTCAGAGCAGCAACTGCAAAGGAGAAAGAGATCCATGGTAGTTACAAAGGCACAAACATTGGATTATTTGTCCCTTTTTGTAGCCACCACAGGTAGAATTAACAGTGTAAAAATGTTGCATCCTGCCAAAATTGTTGTACCTATTCCAAACCCTGCCCATTCGTATACCAGCCATATTTTTCAACCATGTGTCCTGCTGCATTATGGCATTTCTGTAGTGGAACAAAACAGCAAGGGTATAAAAGCCAACGGTGGCAAGCGGCCGGGGCTTGTCAGTGTGTACCTCCACTATATTGCTGTACAACTGGCATATACTGAATGCCACCAAGGGAGGGCCTGTCCAGCATGGTAGCAAATCGAAGAAACGTTTATTAGGTATCCTGCTGCTGTGCCCCAAGCTATTACATATAGGCTATTACACATAGTGGGGAAGGCAGCAAAACCTCTTCATTAGAACTACAGCATTCGCCTTGGTTCAAGCATTAAGTTAACTGCACAAGTCAGAAATGTTTCGCCAGCAGCCCTATTATTCCAAGTTTTTACAGGGCTTAAAGGGAATAATGCACATGTCCATCAAGGTGTAATGCGATGGCTTAAGAAAGGGCTTAAACAAGTAGGAGATCTATTTAATTGGGGAGTCCTGAAATTTTATTTGTATTTTTTTGTTAAATACAATTTCTACACCTCCTCCGCTCTGGCTAATTGTGGCGGATTTACCTGCCTTCAGTCTGGATGTACCAGATTTCGTGAAGCCGCAGAAAGAGAAAGTTTATTTTGTCAACTTTATCAGTGTACCCTCCTCTTTTTGTGCCATGAATCCCCAAGCCGCGTGGGGATACTGGCATTGGAATATCCTGGACCGGGTGTGCATCGGCATAATCACGCGATAAACCAGCATGGTGCACCCCCCCCCCGGTGCGCTCTTCCACCCGTATGTCTACAGGTGGTGTTAGTGCAGCAGGGCGCAGCACCCTCTCCCCCAGGAGAACAGCAGAATGTCCCCTGGGATGCCCATTCCTTCTCCCCACTGGCTGGCACCCTGGTGATCAAGGCACATTTCTGAACCCGGGTGGCTGACGTCACAAGCAGTAGCCCTGCTCTGCTGCTGTGCCAACTAGCTGGCTTGCCTGAAGATTATTTTTTAACACTGAAACAAGAATAAAGTGTCTACTCATGGGATTTCATTTACTTAAGGATAAAACAAATATTGCAAAGACCAAGCAGCCCCCAAATACAACCCCCATCCCTATCACCTACTGAAAATGTGATCATGCTCCCCAACCACTTACCAAACCACTGTCTGCCCACTAACATTTACTGCTAGAAGAAGCTCCTGACCCCCTAAGGAGAATCAAAAGGTAAAAGGATGGAGAATCTCAACCTGGAAATAACAAAACCCATCTGGTCCACAGCTATTGCTCATGCCCAGCAATGTGCTTGAACCAATACACTGAGACAAGTCTAATACCATTTTTTATACAGATTGTATTATACTCCACACAGGCTGAATAAGATGAAAGAAGACAATGACCACAGTTGCCCAAAGTGCAATACTGAAGAAGGCACCTTCATTCACTTAGCAATTCCCTGTCCTTAAGTTATGGGATTCTGGCACAGGGTACATCAAACCATGGAAAATATATTGGCTAAATCTCTCCCATTCACACCTCTTAAGCACCTTAGGTGTTGAATCTCCACCCAGCCTAACCAGAGGATATCCAGCATGGGGGCAGGCAACAGTAAATGATAAGCACATTACTGCACAACACTGGCGGGCCCTGCACCACCTACACTGGTACACGGGTCAAATAATATGGCTGAATGTTTAACAACAGAAAAAGCCCAATATCAAGCCAACAAGCAAGAAGATAAATTCCTAAAGCTATGGAATCCAATTACACAGGCCACAGAAAATGGCACCTTTCCACTATAAAATAGTTACTAGGAGGCAGTATAGCACAGTGGGTTAAGGCTCTGAGCTGCAGATCTGGAGACCTGGGTTTGAATCCTACAGCCACATAGGTGCATACTGTGTGATCCTGAGCAAGTCACTTAACTTCCTTGTGCTCCCAGGTCGCATCTGGAAACAAGCTTCGGCTTAGTGTGCTACTCCCAGTTAAACAATGTTCCCTTTCTACTAGTGGCTGAATAACTCCAGGGTGCTGATGTATGCTGGACTCCAGACCTACAGAAGGCTGAATGGGTTAAGTGAGTAGGTACTGGATAAGTTAAGTTGTGTGCTAAAATTTTAACTGGGCACAAAAGCATCAGGGTAAAACCAGATACAAGAGGGAATGTCTTTTTACTTTAATTACATTAACTTTATTATGAAATATATCCTCATTTCAAATATTTGTATGAATTCAAGTATGGTCTGTAATGCTGACTCACATGACATACAATGAACTTGTTTCCACCACGTATGTACTATTTGAAAACTTTTAATAAAAATATTTTACAAAAAAATGCAAAACAAGTAAACTTGCATCAGAATACTGAATAGGCACTGAAAGGAAAACAGAAGAGCATCTAGAAGTGTAAGAAATGTTTCAAACAACATGAAGTCTTGCTGTATTCTGACTATTGCAGTGATATCCAACCTTTGAACTGCCCCGGAGAGGAAAGAGTTAACTTTCCATGCAAGGCATGGAACGCTGAGCTCGAGCTCGGTTGAGACTCTGACTGTTGTTGTTTGAACCCAAACCGCCAGATTCTTTACTCCGCCTCACTGAACAGTCGCTCCAGAGATTTCTCCTTTGCTCGGTTCAATTTAGTCGGTTAAAGTGTCGTTTTTTTCCCTCAGTTCAACCGAATTTCTTCTATCTAACCTGTCGGTTCAGTCTGTCTCTATGGTACCATGAGTACTAGATAGGTTTATTATTAGTTTCTGTGTGGAACTTGTAAACATCGGATCGGTATGGTTTGAACCGATCAGGTTTGTAAAAAAAAAAAAAAAGTTTGTTCTGCTTTTTAGAGTGTAGTAACCGGTCCTTATCGGTTCTAAAAAAAAAACGGATTTCATTACGGTTTTTTCCACGACCTGTAACACAGTCAGTAACCGATAGGGGTGTCTTGCCTGGCGGATTACGGAAAAAAGGGTAAGTTTGGTTAGGACTGGCCATGTCTGAGAAACCCAAGAGAAAAACCGGGCCCACTGGGTTTCAACACTGTAGTGTGTGTGGGGAAGCCTTTGCTAAGGCTGACCCCCACACCACCTGTGTTTACTGTCTGGGGTTTGACCACCTCGATTCAGACTGCCAGATTTGCAAAAAGTTTTCCCACAGCTACCCTGGAATAGAGAGTAGGTAGGCTCAGGGAAAAGGATACCAAGAAGTCCGCTGACCTGGATGGCCAGCCCGGTTTGGTTCCAACCGAACCAGAAGGAGTGCCCTCTGACCAGGGCGAAACTTCTTCGGGCAAAAGGAGAACCGATTCTGAGGAGTCGGTTCCGGTTAAAAGAAAAAGAAGTGATAAGTCAGCCGGTTCGGATCCACAAGTTCTTTCTCCGACCGCTGATGAAATAGCCAAAGCGATAAGGATTGTTCAATCGCTAACTTCAGTTCCAACCGAACTGCACCATCGGGTTAAGGGCTCGGTTCGCTCGGTTCACCCGGTTCCGGATTATAATTTAGAGGATTTTTATGAACCGGAGGAGGAGGGAGAGTATGAGGATAGTGATGGTGATTATTAAAGTCTGGATGTGCCCATTGACCCGGACATCTCCCTAGACAGACCTTCAGGTGTTTCTCCTCCTAGGCTTTCTGAGTCCCCCTCCCACTTTATGTTTAACAAAAAAGTGGCTGAAGCAGTAGAGGATCAGGAGGGGCCTGATTATGTTGAGATGATGGACATCCCAGAGTCCAGGAGACTGTCTATTCCCCTCCATAAGTCTTTTGGGAAATAGACATTTAAAATTTTAAAGACTCCTAATTCCATACCTCCTGTGGACAGAAGAATGGACAAGAGGTATACTCTTTCAGGCTCAGATACAGAGTTCCTTTCCCAGCAATGCAGCCATGTTGGGGTAGTGCAGGCTGCTGCCTGTGATAAGGGAAATATACCCTTGGCTTCACAGCCCCCAGCTAAGGACTCCAGGAGGATTGATGCCATGGCAAAGAAACAGTACATGGCAGCATCTTTGGGACTCGGGCAGGCTAATTATATGGCCTACACAGCTAGATACCAGAAGTCTAGATGGGACACTGTGATGGCTCTAGCTAAACAGGTCCCTGGCCAGCTTGCCAAAGAGCTGGAGCAGGTGGCTGCAGATGGTATTGACGCATCCAAGGTGCAATTTCATGCTGCAGCAGACTCCAATGATGTTTCATCTAGAGTCATGGCTACATCTGTGGCCCTTCGTAGGATGGCTTGGCTCAGATGTACTAGCCTGTCACAGGATACCCAGACTAATGCCATGGATTTTCCTGTTATTGGTAATTCTCTGTTTGGGGAGCAGACAGAGAACTACATGAAGAAAATGGATGAGTACAGGACCACCTATAGGAGTGCTCAGGCCAAGGAAAGGCAAGCCACTCCCCAGAGGCAGTATTCCAGGGGCAGGGGCAGGCCTTTATATAGGCCTTTCTACCAAGCCCAGGCCTCCTCTTCCACTTTTGCTCAGAGGGGGTTCTTCAGAGGGAGAGGCAGACGGGGTATAAGCAGGCCTGCTACCATCCCTCAGCCTAAATCCCCTGCTAAACAGGCACCCTGATGGGTTTGCCAGGGCCGATTCTCCACTACCTGTAGGGGGCAGGCTGGCTTACTTTGTCCAGGACTGGATGTCTTTAACATCAGACAAATGGGTCCTGGAAGTAGTAAGCCAGGGACTGGTTCTCAGCTTCAAACAATTTCCCAAGATGAGAACCAGATCCTTTCCACCTGCAAATCCTTCAGAGGCCCTTGCCCTACAGGCAGAGGTCTTTTCCCTCTTGGCTCTCAGAGCCATAGAAAGGGTTCCACCCCTACACAGGATGGTAAAAAGGATGGTACTCCAGGTACTTCCTAACCCCCAAAAAGACAGGAGAATGGCAGCCTATCCTGGATCTCAGATATTTAAACAAGCACCTTTTAAAGCCAAAGTTCAAAATGGTGACTCAGGGAATAATTCTACCCTCTCTAAGGCCAGTGGACTGGCTAGTCTCCCTGGACCTCAAGGATGCCTATTTCCACATTCTCATCAGATGCTCCCACAGAAAGTACCTCAGGTTCGAGTTGCCCTCAGGCCACTATCAATTCAGAGCAATGCCCTTTGGCCTAACATCAGCTCCAAGGGTGTTCACAAAATGCCTGGCAGTAGTGGTTGCTTTCCTAAGGAGAAAAGATCTCCATCTTTCCATACCTGGACGACTGGCTCACAGTGGGTCAGTCTCCAGACCAAGTCAAGTCACACCTACAGATAACTCAGCAACTGCTCACTTCTCTAGGATTCCTCCTAAATCTTTCAAAGTCAGTTCTAGAACCAGTGCAGCTCCTCACCTTCATAGGGGCGGAGCTGGATACAATAAGGGCAAGAGCCTTCCTTCCCGTGGACAGGGCAAGGACCCTTGTGACACTGGCCTCTTCATTCACCCTTCAGGTGTCTCGACCAGCAAGGCATTTTCTGCAGCTCCTGGGCCACATGGCTGCCTCTACGGCAGTGGTCCAAGGAGCAAGATTTCAGATGAGGGACATTTAGTTCCACTTAAAAGCCTTCTGGTCCCAGAGAAAGGATTCTCTGACCAAGCTAATCCCAGTGACTCGAACCCTGATCCAGGCTTTGCAATGGTGGCAGGATCAGGACAACCTAAGGCAAGGAGTTCCCTTTGTCACTCAATCTCATTCTCTAATCCTTACCACAGATGCCGCCCTCTTGGGCTGGGGAGCTCACTTGGGGTATCTGATCACCCAAGGGTTGTGGTCACCTCAAGAATCTCTGCTTCACATCAATCTCTTAGAACTCAGAGCAGTGTTTCTAGCACTTCGAGTTTTGTCCAAGTCTGTTCAGAACAAACTAGTTCAGATCAGGACAGACAATACCACCACAATGTGGTACATCAACAAGCAAGGGGGCACTCGGTCTACGGCCTTGTGCACAGAAGCAACGAAGTTGTGGTCTCTGGCCTATTCCCTGAATACCTCTCTGATAGCAGTGCACCTCCCAGGGAAGGACAATGTCCTGGCAGATGCTCTCAGCAGGATATCTCAGGGCCATCACGAATGGTCCCTGGATCCCCTAATTTTGAAGGTGATCTTCTTCAGATGGGGCACTCCACAGATAGATCTTTTTGCAGCCCCAGACAATCACCAACTTCCTCTTTTTTGCTGCAGACCCCCAGTGTTGTGCTCAGTCCCCCCGGATGCTCTAGTTCTCAGTTGGGAAGGGAAATTCCTGTATGCTTTACCCCCCCTTCCCTCTCCTGTTCAAGATACTATCCAGAATCAGGTCTCAACCCTGCAAAGTGATTCTGATTGCTCCAGACTGGGCCAGACAGCCCTGGTACCCTCTCTTGCTGTCCTTAGCAGTCCACCTTCCCCTGGCTCTTCCCAGGAATTACAACCTGTTAACATGTTCTCAGGGGAGGGTTTGGTATCCGAATCTCAAATCTCTCAATCTCAAGGCCTGGCTCTTGAAGAGTTAGAGTTTGCTGATTTGCATCTCTCTCAAGGTGTTCTGGATATTCTAAAGGCTTCTCGAAAGCCTTCCACCAGAAAGACTTACAACTCCAAATGGAAAAGGTTTACTATTTGGTGCTCTGGTAAGCATATTTCTCCAGAGTCTGCTGGGTTGCCTACAGTCCTGGACTATATGGTTCATCTCACTAGCTTGGGACTCAGACCAGCTACACTTAGAGTGCATCTGGCAGCTGTCTCTGCCTTTGTGTCAGCAGGCAAGCCCTCTTCCCTTTCAGCTCATCCTGTATTCTGTAAATTCTTCAAGGGATTGCTGCATACCAATCCTCCCTTCAGGGACCCTGCCCCTGCTTGGGAGTTTAATGTTTGCATTGCTCAGTTTATGCAACCCCCTTTTGAGCCTTTGTCCTCAGCAGACCTTAAGTACTTGACTTGGAAAACTGTGTTCTTGGTAGCCATTACTTCTGCCAGACGCATAAGTGAGTTACAGACCCTGTCAGTGGAGCCTGATTTTATCTCTTTCCATAGAGATAAGGTGGTCCTCTGGACTAATAGGAAGTTTTTTGCCTAAGGTGGTTTCAGATTTCCACCTTAATCAGTCTATGTCTCTTCCTGTTTTCTTCACTGACCATTCCTCCTCTGGGGAGAGGAGGCTACACAGCCTGGATGTGAAAAGGGCCCTTAACTACTATATAGAGCGCACCAAGGGTCACAGGTTTGACTCCCTCCAATTGTTCCTCGCTTATGGTGAGGTTGGTAAGGGAAAACCTGCCACTAAGAGATCTATTGCCAGGTGGATTGTCTCTTGTATACAATTCTGCTATGAAAAAATTAGGTAGAATCCCACCCTCAGGCCTGAGAGCTCACTCTACTAGAGGTACAGCTGCTTCCCTGGCTGCTGCCAGGGATATTCCTATCTTAGAGATTTGTCAAGCAGCCACCTGGAAAACAGTACATACTTTCACCAAGCATTACTCTCTGGATATCCAGGCTAGGAGTGATGCTTGGTTTGGTACAGCAGTGCTTCAGAGCCTGTTCCCAAAGTAGGTTCTGTCCCTCCTCCATGGAGGTACTGCTTGGTAGTCTGCAATAGTCAGAATACAGCAAGATTTCATGTTGTTTGAAGAAAAAATTACTCACCTTAGTAATGTTGTTTCTTCTAATGCAGTCTTGCTGTATTTTGACCTCCCCCCCCCTCCCCTCTCAGAACCTGGGTTTTGGGATGTGGGTGGGCAGGAACAGTGTTGGCACCCTAGAGGTGCCCCCTTTTTCTCACCCTCTTTTTTGGGTTTCCTGACTTGAGTCTTTGCCTTGGAACCAAAAAATCTTTCTATTAAATTTAGTTGCCAGTTGGCAAGTGTGAGTTTACAGTTTCCACACAGGACGCCCAGTGAGTATAGCTCGTAAAGATCTGGCGGTTTGGGTTCAAACAACAACAGACAGAGTCTCTACCAAGCTCAAGCTCAGCGTTCCATGCTTTGCATGGAAAGTTAACTCTTTCCTCTCCGGGGCAGTTCAAAGGTTGGATATCACTGCAATAGTCAGAATACAGCAAGACTCCATTAGAAGAAACAACATTACTAAGGTGAGTAATTTTTTCTTCCTGTCTCCTGTAAGGAGAACAAGAATCTTCTTACATATGGCTTCTCAAAGTGCTTTACTAACCCTGAACATTTGCAGCAGCTAGTACAAACACACACGGCAATAAGAAAATTGTGAGCAAGGGGGAGGTCTACAGGTTAGAGCTATACCTCTCAAATGTTCCATATTCCAAGGGACAGTCCCCCAATTTACCTCTCTGAAGCACCCTGTCCCATGGAGAGATCACTGTCCTATATTCTACACCAAAAACTGAAAGCAAACATGCTTATCAGTCTGTGTTGTGCAAGAGGCAGCAAACTGTGAACATGAAAACACAAGTTTGTCAGTGTTCTGAATTGCTGACGTTTGTTAGTATCCTACTTCAGGTTTGAGTAAAACACTGAAACAGAAGGTGACAGGCTCGAATATCATCTCAGTCATTGACTCACAGACTAGATGGACCTTTGGTCTTTTTATGCTGTCACTGTTTCTACGTGACTGGACAGCAAGTCACTTGACCTCCCTGAGATGCATTCCTCCAAGCTGGAAAACGGAATTGAGGAATGACCCCCAACTGTCTCAACAAAAGGCGGCAGGCTGACCCACAGGTGCAGGGGTAGTACTACTGCTTGTGGCACCAACAAACTGAATTCGAGAAAGATCTTCGGGTCTTTGAGCAGGACTGAGTGCCTGGACTGCTCTTCTCAGGGGAGGGAGAGTTGTGGAACCCATCAAGTCTTGCCCCTAGGGGAGGTTGGGAGGCAGGCAGCCTGGGACCGCTGATTGGGTGATGTGGAGCAACGGCTGCCAATGCACGGTGCGTGGAAGCCCACGTGGTGACGGTGCATCATGACAGCACTGCATGCACATTCCTCCAAGGGGAGAAAAAAGGCAGAAATACCTCGGATGAGAAAGTGAATCAAGCCACCTGAATCCAATGACTCAGGCACCACCGACAACAGGATCCCTCACACAGCAGGGGCTGGGTCCAACCGCTAAGCCTGCTGGGGGAGTCCTAGGGAACAAGTGTTGGGTAAAAGCAGTGTCAGTGGCTCAGTAGGTAGCACACTCGCCTCTGAGGCCGGGAAATCAGAGGGCTGTGGGTTCAGTTCCCACATCTGGCACTTGGGTTAATATCCCAGTACTGATACTGTACTGCAGCATGAGAGGGGTGCTGCACTTCTGAGGTGCCGTCTTTCGGATGAGACGTTAAACCGAGGTACCATCTGCCTGGATTGGTGGTAGTTCAGGTGGATGTTAAAGACCCCATGGCACTTATTGAGAAAGAGTAAGGGAATTTCCCCGGTGTCCTGGACAAATTTCCCTCATTCACTAAAAAAATACCACGAGCAGCTTAATCTGGTTCAAGGTCAGTTGGCATTCATCTGTATCCCCCTCCTCCAGGTCGTGCCTGAAAATAGGCAGGATTTGTCTAGTGCACTTACCTGGTCAACAAAAACTAAATAAATAAATAAGTCCTGGGGGGAGCTGGGTGACAGAACTGGGTGGCGGCGGCAGGATAGGGGCGTGTCAGAAGAGAGAGGGATAAACAGAAAAGTAAAAAAAAAAAAAACAGTTGACCAAATTCAAACAGATCCATCCTTGTTTTCACCTGTTACTTTCGTTAGACAGGGCAACATGTTTTTCTTCAACCAAAGCATTTTCCCCAACCTATTATTACAGTCTTACTGCTTTACAATTTGACTTGTGCTTTCTGACAGAGAACAGATGTCAAGTGAAACCATCCCCCCCACCCCAATCTGACATCAGTTATTTGAAAACTGACACCCACATGCTGGTATCTAAGTAAAATTCTGTAGAAAAACTAAAAGTCTTTATAGCTCCTTCTTTTTTCTTTTCAACCATTCTACCAAAGTGGGTGCTTAGAGGGTTTCGAACTGATTTATATAATTAAATTAGCATGTCAGAAGTTGCACACCCACACTGTAGCTGTAAATAAAAGAGTACAGGGGGGTCTTAAAATGCGGACACCAGTTTTTGTGTTACCATAGCAACACTATTATTGAAAACAATACTGGAATATAATACCTGCTTACACAGCCAACACTGTCACCGAAATGTGGTTTAAATTACATCCAACTGTGTATGTTTGCTTTTCTTTGTCTAAACTTTGTTTTGCATTAAATAGGAGTGATGAAGCCTGAGTGCTGAGAAAGCAAGTGCTTCTTTTATATAGTTTTTAAGCAAGGACCACATTTCTTTAAAACAATAAATTGTTTATATCTACACTGACATTTTCATTCATAAAAATGGAATATATATTCCCCCCCAACAAAGTTACTAACTCTCTAACCTTGTGGGGTGCAATGTGAACTGATTCTCTCAAAATACCAGATGTTCCCATTAACCTATTGCCACTCTGATTTACCAATTACTCCGCTGGCATGGCAGACCCTCTGTTGATGATTCAAAGATCCCGACTTCAGTCCAGATACAAAATCTGTACTCATATTTGCAGCAAATGATCAGAATTTGAAGTAATCTGCAAGAATGTCCTACTCTAGGCAAGAGCAAACTAGCCTACAGGGCTGTGTTCATAGCTGGGACTGACAAAGTAGTTAAAAGCAACATGAACTTAGTGTCACTGCCCCTCTACTTCCACTAGCTGCTCTAAGGTACACGATAGTAGAAGCCCTAGGGAATACAAAGTGAGAGTGTGAGCATGGCTGCGTCTGAGTGCACATGCATGCTGGTGGTGGTGGCGTATAAAGGGGAAAACAATTAAGATAAAAACTTATGAAATAGTACATCCATTCACAGGTATTCTGCCATGACAATACAAAGCCAGTTTAAAGGTAGTTTGTCACCTTTGGGATAACACTGATAAAAGGAAAAAAACATTCAGACATAAGCTTATATGTGACTTGACTGCATTTTTATATATTTTATTACTAGGTTCTTTATATGGAAACTACCTCCCCCTCTATACACACACACACACACACACAGTCAGTACAGTATTTTCTTTCCTCCATCTCCTGGACTTTCGAGTATTGGAAAACATACAGTGCTGGATCTAGTATACCCTCACCCACCAACTTGTGGCAACACAGATCATTCGCTTGCTGCCACCATTACATTAATACAATTTATCCCTGTTTTATTTTTGCTCCAACTGCCCTGGACACCGACTCTTTCAGGAACTCCACGAGGCACACCACCACTGGTTATGGACTCACCCTGCGCAGTCAGACTCTTCCTCGGGCCTCCTGAACCTTTGTTGGCAGGCGATCTGACTTATCCCTGTTGGTGTGTGTGTGGGGGGGGCCCTTCTGCTGCTACCATGAAGGAAGCACCTAGTTCTGCCTGTGACAGCCAGAGGTGGAAGGGCCAGCCCCTTTGGGGGCCTGATGGCATGTGAGGGGCTGCCAAGGAGGCCATCACCTATGCAACCCTTTTCCATGTTCAGGTCCCTGCCCACCACCTTGGTGCCTGCTACTGCAGCAGTGTCCTCGCGGAGGGACACTCGGCAGCGAGTGGTCACGGAAGCTACCAGGAACACTTCTGCAAAGCCACCACCAGTAGCTGCTATCAAAGCAGAGCTTAGCCGCCCACCCTGCAGGAGGGAAACACACAATGGATGCTATGAACCCCTCCCTGTAGGCCGCTACTCCTCACGTACCAGATTTGGGGCAAAGAAATAGGAGCGATGCCTCATTGTTAAGTGCCACCGAGCCAGCTATCCATATTTTTTGATATTTAAACCCATCTCCTACATGTCTCAGCACCACCACTGACTCATCATTAACATCAAGTCACCCTCTGTAGTAATAAAATAAAGTTAATTATCATAACTCCAGAGCTCCAAGAATACCTTCTCCAGAGAGCCAGACTCTTACAGCTGAAGGCACTCAGACCTTGCGAGAATAAACAGACTGTCAGAGTGATGACCACGGCGTTGGCACTGTCACATGCATGACAATGTTCAACAGAGCCAATAATCCTTGTAGCCACTGTAAATGCCTCAGTTCCGTTAGCAAGGTGTGCAAAAAGGAAAAAAGGCTCTGTGCTTTTACCAGGACAAAAAAAAAAAAAAAAACCCCAAAAAACAGATATAGACACAGACTGAATACAGCTAAATAACAATATAACAGAAAGGTAGGAAAGAGTCATTTTTCCAGAGCACCGTAGCCTGAAGGGCAGGTAGGATACACACAAAAATGCATAAAGTCCTGAGCCAAGGTTATCACCGACAAAGCCTTGGGGGAAGACAGAAAATTCAATGACTCCACATAACTGCCCTACTGAATACTGCTGAGGCAGAGAATCCTGCACCCAAATCATAGAGCAGCAGGCAAAAGACGCACAAGGCAATCTGTGTGCACCAAGCACTAAAGCAAGCAATGTATAAAGGCGTCTCCCCATATACAGACAGGACATTTAGGTGTTGGGGAGCGCAAGTGTACACGATCCAAGTCCAGTATCCACAATAACAGAAAAATAAGGGGAGAGAACACAGAGACCATGTCAGAAAAGAACCATATGCCTTAGTAACAGACAGAAGACAAGACTTTCTAGGTACTCTGCTCTACAGTTCATGCCCCGTAGGGAATAAAAGACCTATGCTCGCATAACTCCATTTTTTAAAAAAGGTGACAAAAAGGACAAAAATAACTACAGACCCATTGCCATTCTGTCAGCCTTGTCCAAACTTCTTGAAAAGGCTGTTGCCTCCCAAAAACACTTCACTGTCTCTCTAAGTTTAACCTACTCTCGGATGCTCAACATGGTTTCAGAAAGAGCCATAGCATGTCTACTGCCCTGTTGAAACTCACCTCTGACATTCTCTTAAATATGGATGCAGGGCGCCTTACTGGAGCAGTTTTTATCGACCTTGCTAAGACTTTTGATCTGGTAGACCATCTTTTGCTCCTATGTGGCCTTACTAACCTGGGCTTCTCTACTCCGGTTGTAAAATGGTTTAATAGCTACCTATCTAACAGGTATCAGATAGTGAAACTTGACTCTGCTATATCGGACCCTGCAGTTATAAGCGTTGGGGTACCTCAAGGATCCATCTTGGGACTGCTCCTATTCTCACTCTTTATCGATAAGGTTCCTTGTGCCCTTAGAAACTGTTCATCTCTCTTATATACTGACGATCTTGTCATCTATACCAGTGCAAACAAAGCTGAAGACCTTAACACCGCCCTCTCCTACGATTTCAAGAACATCCAAAACTGGCTCAATGATCATAAATTGGTTCTAAACGCAAAGAAAACAATGACCATGCTTTTTCGCTCTGTCCCTAAACTCAGGACCGGTCCTTTGTCACTTACAGTCCTCAACATGGGTGGATCTCAATTGGAATCTGTCTCATCCTTTAACTATCTTGGGGTCTTGCTGGATCAATCCCTGGATATCAACCTGCATATTCAAGTTAACTGCAAAATTGCAAATAACAAACTGGGTGCTGCGTACAAGACGAGCTATATGCTAACACCATTACTTAAACTGGCCACTGCCAGGGGAATTCTGCTGCCTACCCTCAACTATTGTGCCCCCACCCTTGGTGCTGCCCAGAAAACCTCCCTACTGAAGTGGGACATTACTTACAATAATATGACGCTATGTGTCCTCTTCCCCTCGACTTAGGCACCACTGTCAACTTTATGATGACCTAGGCTGGCACTCCCCTATGGCTTCTAGACAATACTACTTGGGCTCTCTTGTTGATTCTATTATCAGGCTGGAAACCCCAACAATAGTGGCGGAGATGTTACTTCCTCTCACCTCCTCTCATGAACTGAGATCAGTTGAAAAATCCTTACTAAAAGCTCCCAGATGTCTTACCTCTAAAGGTGCCGGTGCTTTTCGACATGTGGCTCCTCAGTTCTGGAATACTCTTCCCCTGGAGGTCAGGCAGACTGGATCCCACCTACCCTTCAAAACTATGCTCCATCGCTATAATATGCAGGCTGACCGTTGTACTTGTTTTGATCCACCCTAATCCTTCCTGTCAAGCCCCCTATCTCACTGATCCGTTTCATGCCCTAAGCACTTGTCCAAAACCCTACTTAATTTTGGACCTGGGTAGACTGCATTTCTCCTTTGCCTTGGCGGCTCCTTCTACCCTCACATATATTCTAACCTCAACTGTTTAGTTACCACCTGGATCTCCTCTTTACTGCTCAATGTACAGTATGTTAATACTTTTCCTGTAACTTATTTCTTTAGCAATGCTTGTTCTACTGCTATGTTGCTTATTTTCTCCACAGGATGTAACTGCTATTCATTCCCTGTTAATTATATTGTTGCCCTGTGTTTCATGCTCAAACTCCCGACATTTATGTATAAGGATTTCTCTTCCCAAAAATGCAAGGTTTGTTTCTCATTGTTGGAAATGTTCTGTACCTATTTTCATGATGTCATGTACTCTCCCAGATCACGCCTGAAAATAGTCACACTGCTGGCTAGTGCACCTATCCGGTAAACAAAAACTAAATTTGTCTGGGAACTTAAGAAAGCCTGCTTCTCACAGAATATTCTTTTAAGTTTAAAGAATGTTCTTGTCAGTTTTGATGCAGACGCAGCAAAAAGAACAGTGACCCAAAACTAACCTCTTGTTTACATCTCTGAAAAAGGCTTATAAAAACTGCATTTCAGGTTAACCCCTTGAGTTTCATATAGCTTTCTGCAGTTATTTCAACAGTATAACTATACACAGTTTTAAACAAAGGGATCCCAGTATCAGTGACATTTCCACATAA
Source organism: Neoceratodus forsteri (assembly GCA_016271365.2). NCBI lineage: Eukaryota > Metazoa > Chordata > Ceratodontiformes > Ceratodontidae > Neoceratodus > Neoceratodus forsteri. Next base: position 378,206,787 of record JADMNL010000023.1, on the reverse strand, counting down.
AAAATTCACATATATTTTTATACCTGTAGCTATTCAAGGAGGAAGAAAAGACAGAAATAGCAAGGAAAAAGAGACAGTGAGAGGCGGAGAATTGCGAAACTATTGAAGTGATCAGTTCCTGGGTATCACAAGAAAATTTGGTTGCACAACCAGACAGAGAAGAGACAGAAAAGGAGAGGATAGAACAGACCCTTGCATTTAAACTCTTTCTGCATTACAAATGGGGCAAGGCCTTTTTCAACCCTGTCAGATACTCAGATACCCCCCCCAAGAGGGAAAGCACAGTTACGTAAGAACTTACCATAACAGTAGATCTTCGAGAACAGTTCTTGCAGCAGGTTACACCATTAGGACTGAAGCCGGCAGGCGCCCGGACCCCATGGAAATTTTCTAGCTAGCAGTATTCAGCGGAGACTGTCCCAGACGTCGGTCCCGCCCCCGACGTCAGGCATAGTACAAAAGGGGGCGGTCCCCCTAGAATCCCCAGTTCTCCCGCCGGAGACTCCCGGCCGCTGGATGACATCAGAAAAGGAGGCTGAGGATCCGCCATCAAATGGCAATCAAAGTGGTGTTAAGAACACCTGATCCTAGGAGAAGGATATCGGAACAATTCTACCTCCAGCAGGGATGGTGGGAAGGAAAGCACCTGCTGCAAGAGCTGTTCTCGAAGATCTACTGTTACGGTAAGTTCTCACGGAACTGTACTGTCTTACTTCGAGAAACAGCTCTTGCAGCAGGTTACACCATTAGGACTGATTCCCAAGCGACTTCCGGTGACGTCAGCGCCAGGGATGGTAGCATAGAGAGGCAGCTCCCGCACAGCCTACAGACATTTCTCCCCTAATTCGCCTGGAAACCTTCTAATTCAGCTTATTTGAAGTCAATAAATGATGGGGAGTAAAAATAAACTGAATTCGCGCTCTGGAAGGAGCTTTCAGAAACCCGATGCAGCTAGATTCAAACGGAGCCCAGTGACAGCCGCATGCCCGCCACTAGCAGCATACCAGCGGATCATGACCTCATACAGATGGGGAAACGGAGACTTTCCCGATCCCGCTTTGAGACACTGCTTGGAAATAAAGGCATTTAGAGCCAAAATAAAAAGAGTTACAGTATTACAGAACCGCTTACGGAACTCGAGGAGAGAATGGATAGATCGAACGAACCTCCAATGAGAATACAGAGCAGACACATAAGCTCCATACAGCAATCGACTATTTATTGGATCAGTATGAGAACATAAGAGAAAAATCACAGATCTCAAGCCAGATAACGGAGAGATAACTTACGCTTATATGGTCTCCCAGAGGGATCGGAGACAGGTAAAATGGAAGATTTCTGGTCTGATTTATTAAAAGATGTCCTGTCTCTCCCTCCTACATTTCAATTCAGGATAGAAAGAGCCCACAGAGCTCTGATGAAGCGACCTACAGACCCTAATGCAAGACCTCGATCCATAGTAATGAAGTTTTCTAGCTTCAAAGATAAGGAACAGATTCTACGAACAGCATGGGCTCAGAAAAAGGTCACCTACAACTCAGTGAGACTGTTGTTCGATAACGATTATCCTACAGACATCATGAAGCTAAGGATGGCTTATGCACCATATTAAAGCTGCTAAGAGAGAAAAATATTAAATTTCAAACTCCATACCCTGCCAGGCTCCGAGTATTTTGGGAAAATGGAACAGCAATATACTCAGCCCCAGAAGACATTCTCCGGAACTGAAAAGAGAGGCTGGAGTTTCCACCTACTGGTCCGGTGCAACAACAAAATCGTCCCCCTCGACCTGAATGGCATGACAGCGTTGATACGCACAGGGATGCAGAGAAGAGAGGAAGATTTCGATCCTTAAGACACCTTAGACAGTACATTGGTCCCGGACCTTCCCGAGAAGTGATCCTGGAGGCGGAACAACAAGGCATGGACACCTGAAGCCGACTGGTAGTTATTGGTTGTAGTTCAAGGTTCTGAGTGAACTTTATAATTTAACAACCAGGGACACTAGCCAAGGATTGGTGGTCCTGTTATAGACTGGATGGAACTTCCTTAATACAGGACAATTTTGTTTCGGGTCTCTTTTATTTTCATTGGGTTTTCCAGAATAGTCTGAAATATGTTGAGAGCCGAGCGCTGACAGTTGGAATTTAAAACTTATTATTTCTGGGGGCTGTGTGGGAGAATAGATATAATCCCATGCAACGGCCTCGTGGCTGCCTATCCCATAAGTATGTGGAGGGTCTTTGCGCGGATTTTTCAACTGCTGTTGGCCCTGTTCACTATTATCCCTGGTTCCACGTCCCAACTACTTAACCCTGTGCTATACAGGGGTTGTGGGGGTTCGGCCTTCTTAAAAGTCACAATACTCCAGGGTCTCGTCTGCATGTGTATGATGGTCCCTTTTTCCCAGAGGGGTAATATATACGCCCTCCACTCTTGGAAGTGCTAATGTAAATAGTTTAGTTTTACGGTTGCATAATACTTCTTACTGTTGTTTATTTTCCTTTAATGTGCACAAGTTGAAAGTTCTTTATGAAATTACTCTACAGGGGAAGCGAATTACTTTATTTAGTTTATCCTATATAAGAAGGTCCTTGCTCTGGATCCTCAAGCGAGGTGCAGTTATACTGGTCCAATCAGGTATACAAAGAGAGTCAGTGTTTTTCCTTATTGATAATGGATGAGGCTACAAGAATTAGAATATGTTCACATAATGTCAATGGATTAAACAACTCTATTAAGAGATACAGAGTGATTTCCTCGCTCAAAAAAGCTGAAGCCCTCCTTTATACTACTGCAAGAAACCCATCTAAGCAAACAAGAACATCAAAAATTAACTAAATTTGGGTTTGCCACAGTTGTGGCATCTGTTTATGGTAGGGGAAAGAGGAGGGGAGCTGCTGTACTAATTCCTAAGGGTATTCCCTTCCAATTAATAAACTCTTACTCGGACCCTGAGGGCCGTTTAGCCACTGCAGTTGGGCGGTTTCAGGGGCAGGAACTCACTCTTGCCTCTATATATATCCCCCCTGGAGAGGGGGCTGCGACCAGAAAACTGCTGCTGCAGAGGGTTCTGGAGTGAGGTAGGGGGGTTCTGGTGCTGGGAGGAGATCATAATATGCCCATTTCTTCTCTAGATACCTCCTCTAAGAAGCCATTTAAGAAATCTCCTGCGCACCGTACTATGCGGGCCTTCCTTGCTGAGGCACATTGGGTCGATGTGTGGCGCAATCAAAATCCCAATAAGAGGGAGTACACGCACTATTCCGCGCCACATAGGGTGTATACCCCGCATTGACTATATACATCTCTCCAAGGAACACCTGTATAAAGTGCAAAGCTGCATACAATCCCCTACTACACTGTCAGACCACTCGTTAATAACTCTGAACTTGATTTGGGATACCAAGAGGAAAAACTCTCTTTGGAGATTCAATAATTTCTTACTAAACAGTAAAAAATTCAGGGACACTATGCAACGTCGAATAAAACAAATATTAGAGGATAATAATGCTCAGGATACCAAAAGGAGTCCTATGGGACACTCTCAAAGTAGTTTTAGGGAGAATATTAAATATGCTGCTTACCAGAAGAAGCAGCGAGGACAGAATTTGAATAAGCTGCAGGGCCAATTGCAGGAGCTTCAGTCTCAACATGCAGCAGGGGATCCGGGAGTACTCCCTCTCATACAAACTATTAAACAGCAAATCCAGGGTATCTTAGACATGCAAACTGAGCAAGCTTGCAACTCCTGAAACAAAATATTATGAATGGGGTCCCAGAGCCACTACGCCTACTGGCGCTGGAGACTTAGACAGCATAAGGCCAGATCTAACATTGGCCAAATAAGAGACCCAGCCTCAAGGAAATTACTTACCCTCCCTTTGGAGATTGAACAAGCTTTCCAGAGGCATTATACTAACCTTTATGACCGAACATACCGAAACTCCCCAGGCCTATCAGGGCCTTATGGAAACCCTAAGTTTCCAAATTATCCGCAACCCAAAGACAAGCTTTAGAAAATCCGATCTCCAGAGCAGAGCAGAGCTGGCACTGTCAACCCTCAAAACTAATAAAAGCCCTGGTCCCATGGCTATACGGGAGAGTTTTATAAGGCTTTCCGAATGGACCTGGTCCCTACATTGCTGGAGGCCTGTAGCTGTCCAGAGGGAGCCACCGGACTCTTGGCGATATGCGTATATATCTAGCATTCTGAAGCCTGGCAGGGACAGGACCTTCTGTTCCTCCTACAGACCTATTTCAGTCCTCAACATTGACTATAAGGTATTCGATCTATAATGGCTAAAAGATTTCAAGCATTTCTCCCAGAAATAATAGATTTGGACCAGGCAGGATTGTGCCAGGTAGACAGACACAGGATAACATCAAAAGAACTTTGCACCTTCTGCAAGGGTTAGGGCCACGTGCAGTTTTCTCCTTCTCTCCCTTGATGCGGAGAAGGCGCTCGACCGTGTCAATGGCCTTTTTGTGGGGGTGCTAGGTATGATGGGATACCCAACCAATTATCAATCTAATCAAAGCCATGTATTATCAGCCCAGGGCTTACATTAAATTGAATGGCTCATTTTCCTGCCCTATATCCCTCTCACGAGGTACCAGACAGGGTTGCCCTCTTTCCCCCCTTTTGTTTGCAATATATTTAGAACCTTTAGCACAGGCCCTGAGACAGAGGGAGGAGGTAACGGGATTAAGGGTGCTCACAGACGAGCACAAATTAGCTCTCTACGCAGACGACCTTTTAGTGTATCTCGTGAACCCTGAAAGTGCTCTCCCCTGCTTATGGGACCTCCTGAGAAGTTTTGGTGCAATCTCAGGCTACAAAATTAATGAGAATAAAAGTGAAGTCCTAGCATGCAATTTTACCCCTAGTATGAAGCTAAGACAGACATATAGTTTTAAATGGCATTTGAGCAGTATTACATATCTAGGAGTTCGTATTGGAACCCCGGGTTGTGATCTCTTCAGGCTTAATTATCCCCCTCTTTTGTCCAAGATGGCATTGGACATGGAGAGATGGCGGATTTTGCCCTTATCCCTGAGCCAAAGAATAGAGGCGGTTAGGATGGTGGTATTACCCCACTTTGTATTTGGCCCAGACCCTGCGGTCCCTATTCCAGACCCCTTTTCAGATCCCTGCAGAGGAAGGTTTCGCATTTATTTGGGCAAATCGAAACCCGAATTAGTCTAGCATTACTACAGATGCCCAGATCTATGGGAGGCCTTTCCTTGCCGGATTTCAAGCTGTATTATCAGGCATGTCAATTTAGGCTTCCTTTATTGGCTGGATGGCACGTACAGGGCCTCGATGGAAACGTGGAGTTACAGGAACCGAATTTAAAGATATTTATAACACTCTATTATCCTACCCCCTATGCTTAAAATAGAGACTGTAGCTAATCCTTACACCCAGACGACACTTAGATGTTGGCAAACCATCATATCAGGCAGGGATTTTAGGTCCTGTAGGCGCGCTTTGTTTTCTCTTCCCTACCATAAGGCTTTTCTTCCTGGTAAAATGGATAAGGGCTTTAATAATTGGTTCAAGATGGGCTTACGCCAAGTATACCATTTTACGCCCAAGGGCAGGATCCTTTCCCTCACAGAGTTGACGCAGAAATATAACATTACCTATAATGAGAGGTTTAGATACTTTCAGTCTAGAAACTTTATAAACACACTAGGGAAATTACAATGGGATAATCTTCCCTCGACAGATTTACTGTTTATCTTAATTGAGACACTAGACGGAGAGCCTGCTCCTTCTCATCCAATTTCTACCCTATATAGGGCGCTTCGCAAAATGCAGAATAAATCATTAAATAAAATCAAGACTGCATGGGAGAAGGATCTAGAGGTACATATACCAGACCCTGTTTGGACAGGTTCTGCGGCCATACAGAAAGGTGTTAGTTCTGGGGTATGGAAAGATTTTTCGTGGAAATGTGTTGTTAGATTTTAGAGCAATTGCAAACACAAAAGTATATAAACACTATAGTGCGGCCTGTTGGAGAAAGTGTGGGACCTCTCCTGCTACATTGGGGCACATTTTTTGGACCTGTAAGGTCTTGCAACCTTTTTTTGTGCACCTTATTAACGCTCTCCATCAAATTATCTCCCCAGAATTAATGATGAACCCGCAATTTTTTTTATTTGGCATTACCTCCCCAGTGATATTAGATGCTGCCAGTAGAAGGATGCTGAATTTGACCCTGTTGGCAGCAAGGAAGACCATTACCAGGAAGTGGTTCCCTTCCGCTCCAACGATGGAGCAGTGGCAAAATCTGATGATTGAGATTTATAGGATGGAGGCTCACAGCCTTGGTCAATAAGTCGTTAGAGGCTTTCAAATTATGTGGAGAAAATGGGTTCTGTACATTATGTCAGTACGTGCTGACTTTGTGCCCTGATGCTGAGGGGAAAGCTCATTTCCTCCCCTCTTTTGGCCCAGAGATTTTATTCATACCCGACTGTAATACACTCAGATTAATTTCCTGTTATCAGCTTCCTTTTATGAAACAAATGAGATAATCTTTTCTTTATATGATACTTGTGCACAATGTAATGTATTTTGCTTTTGACTTGGAAACTACTGTCTTTTCCCCTCTCCTTATTTATTCATTTATGTAAATACCCTTATCTCCCATAATATATCATGTTTTTTTTCTGAAAAGCAATAAAGATTGAAAGTTTAAAAAAAAAAGGACTGATTCCCAAGCAATAATGGAAATCCCTCACCAGTGGCAGGAGAGAAGGTAGCGATCACTAGTTGAACTGAAGCCTAGGACAGGAGTCCATGAAGGACTGCTAGACCAAAACCTGCTCTTCGCCTCAATGCGACGTCCAGGCTATAATGCCTGATAAAGATGTGCACAGTGCTCCAAATAGCTGCTGCACAGATGGCTGAGGTGGACACGTTCTTCATGGCCACAAAAGAGGTAGCCACCCCCATTGTGGAATGACCCTTAACCGAGCCCGGTAAGGGTTTATTACGCTTCTGGTAGCAGAACGTGATACAATGTATAAGCCATCTGGACAGCGATTGTTTGGAAACTGGAGCTCCCATCATCCTATGGGCGAAGGAGACAAAAAGCTGGTAAGATTTACGGTGATGTTTGATTCTTGTCAGGTAGTATCGAAGACACCTATGCACATCTAAAGTGTGCAACAGGGCCTCTCCTCTATTAGAATATTTGGGAAAGTACACTGGTAGATGGATGTCCTGACAGAAACTTTGAATTAGTCCGTAGGGATACCCTGTCCTGGTGAAAAACCAATTAAGTTTCTTTGCACATCAGTGCATGAAGTTCAAAAATTCTTCTGGCCAAAGTAACGGCGACAAAAAACAACGTCTTCTATGTAAGGAGACGTAGTTCGCAATCTGCGGTTGGTTCAAAAGGTGGCAGCGTAAGCTGCTCCAGGACAAAGGGTAAATCCCATGGCGGAATAGGATCCTTAATTGGAGGTCTAAGGTGGAGAACACCTCTCAGGAAGGCTCGTGCTATGTCCAAATGGGTTATGGGACGTAGGCCTATAGGAGTGCAATAGGCTGAGATGGCACAAAGGTGTACTTTTATCGAGGAGTAGGTCAAGCCTGTCTGAAAAAGAGACGGGGTAGTTCAGGACCGACCTTTCTGGACAATCCACTGGTGAAAACCCCCGTGCCCAAGCCCAGAGGGAAAATCTGCGCCATTTCATGGTGTAAATAGCATGAGTGGCCGGTTTTCTAGCAGCCGCTAGAATGTCTGCAACCTCTTGCGAGACCCCATATCGCATAATGGCTATGTCTCTAGGAGCCAGGCGTGTAGGTTCAGAGAATGAAGGTCCAGATGGACCAAGAAGCCTGCCTCCTAAGACAGTCAGTAAGTGACAACTGATTGGCAGAGGCACTGGAGGTTCCCGGGACAGCTGGTGTAGTAGAGGGAACCAGATCTGTCTGGGCCAAAACGGCTCAAAAAGTATCAGTGTCGCTTGCTCTCTGCGGAGTTTCAAAAGGACCCTCTGGATCAACTGGAAGGGAAGAAAGGCACAGAGGAATCTGCCCGTCTAGGAGAGGGACAACGCGTCTCGCCAGAAAACACCAGGCCTTGGATCTAGCGAGCAAAAATTGGGCAGTTTTGCACTGAATGGGGATGCAAAGAGGTCTAACTCTGGTGTACCCCATCTGTGAAACAGATTCTCTGCTACCTCCAGGAGCAATTCCCACTTGTGGACTCTGGCCTGAGAGCGACTCAGGCTGTCTGCGATGACGTTGTCCACTCCTGGGACATGAACAGCAATGAGGTTTGCACCGTGTTGTAGAACCCAATCCCACACCGTCATGGCCTCCCTGCAAAGTGGGTAGCAATGGGTGCCTCCTTGTTTGCTGAGGTAATACATCACCGCGGTATTGTTTGTTTGTAACAGGAGAGTACCTGGTGGGATCTCCCGACTGGAAAGCCTGCAGGGCGTAAAGAACTGCTTTCATTTCCAGGATGTTTATGTAGAGATGAGCTTCTTGGGCTATCCATAGGCCCTGCGACCTGACAATGTCGAGGTGTGCTCCCCACCCGAGCCCTGAGGCATCTGTGGAGAGCATCACAATTGGAGATGGCACGATGAAGGGAACCCCCGCTAATAGGTTCTTTGAATCTAGCCACCATTGCCAATCCCGGATTACGGCATTCATGATCTGAATTGGAAGCTGCAAATGGTCTTGCTTCTGATCCCACTGGACTCTTAACATCCACTGGGTCACCCGCATGTGGAGACGGGCTAGCGGGACTGTTGCAATGGCCGCAGCCATATGTCCGAGCAGGCAAAGGACCAGTCTGGCTGGGACAGTCCTCTTTGCCAAAAAGTCCCTGATGAGGAATCTAATGTGTTCTGCTCAGTCCCGGGGTAGAAAAGCTTTCCCCTGGATGGTGTCCAGAACTGCGCCTATGAACTGCAGAATCTGTGACGGAACCAGGCGTGACTTCTCCTGATTGATAATGATGCCCAACATCTCGAACAGAGACTGAGTACAATGAATGGCGGACATCAGGGCGTCCCGAGAGGGTGCCATGAGAAGCCAGTCATCCAGGTAGGGGAACATGTAGTGGTCTTGTGTCCTCAGAGCCGCCGCTACGACTGCCAAGCACTTCGTGAATACTAGAGGTGCCGATGACAGTCTGAAAGGGAAGGCTCGAAACTGATAATGGTGACCTAGAAATCCGAAGCGCAAGAAATTCCTGTGTGCTTGAGCAATGGGTATGTGCAGGTAAGCATCCTGCACGTCCAAGGACTCTAGGAAGGCGCCCTGCTTGAGCATGGGTATCAGACCTGGAAGGGTCACCATGTGGAAGCGTTTGTAGAGGACTGAAGCGTTGAGGTCGCTGAGAACCAGTATTGGACGGAGGTCCCCTCTCTTCTTGGGAACCAGAAAGAAGTGAGAATAGTAACCTGCACCTCACTGGTTCCCCGGTATGTGCTCTATAGCTTCTTTTCCAAGAAGCGCGAGCACCTCCTGCTGTATGTGCAGGGCGTGCTGACCCAAATAACGGGAGAGCAGGGGAGGTCTTGACGGTGGGTGGTCGAAGAATTCAACAAAGTGACCTCTCTTGACCATTTGAAGAACCCACTGGTCGGCGGTGATCGACTGCCACCATGAAAAGTGGCGAGCGATGCGACCGCTGACCTTTTGTGCCCGTTGATCCAGAGGAGGGGCGGGGACCGGGAAGGATTCATGCTGTGGCAGCGCTGGTTCCTGCAGGCTGGGCAGGTTTGGTGTAATGCTGGCCTCTGCCTGGGGAAGATTTAGCCTGGGCTTTACGACAGAAAGTGCCCCTTTGTTGCTGGCCGGAACGTGGCTGCTGCCGTTGTTGCCGGCTGCGAAAACGGTTCTGGTTCCTACGAAAAGAAACAGGTCTTGATCTGTACATGGCTTGTTCGGATCTAACTGCCTTCCCTGCGTCCTGGAGCTTAGTGATACCCTTCTCCGAGTGTTCACCAAACAGGACTTCGCCATTGTATGGGATGTCAAGAATGTTTTTCTGTACGTCTTGGGTAAAGCCGGAGACACGGAGCCAGGAGTGCCTCCAGAGACAGACGCCCGAAGCTGTAACTCTGGCAGACGTGTCCGCAGAATCGTATGCATCTCGTTGCACTTGGGTTCCCATATCAGACCCTGTGCGGAGGAGGTTGAGGAGGTCCGCCTTCTGATCGCCATCTGGTAATTTGTCAACAAGGTCCTGACCCTGTTCCCACAGGGCATTCTGAAACTGAACCATGTGAGATAGGTAGTTCAGGGACCTGATGGAGCATGTAGCAGCCGCATACATGCGCCACCCCAGGGCATCCAACTGTTTGGATTTTTGGTCTGGTGGCTGTGTGCTCATATGCTGCGGTCATTGAGACCAGTCATGAGAGGCCGTAATGACCAGGGAGTCAGCCAGAGGTTGTTGTGCCAAGTACTGGTCCTCTTTCGGGGCCTTGTACAGGCGGTCAGCTTTCTTCTGCACAGCAGGGGTGGAGTGCGGACACTTCCACGCAGCCCTGGTGACGTCCGCGAGAGTGTCCGCCAAGGGTGGCACTACCACAGGCTTAGGATCTTTCTGCCGAAGGTAAGGAGCAAGGCGCTGTCTCTCAGGGTCGAGATCTTCCGAATCCTATCCCATATTTTCCTGGATGTGCCTCATAATCTCAGAGAAAGAGGGATCATCCGGGGGTGACCTGGGCAGGTCTTGTGGGTCAGGTGATGGGATGCTGAGTGGAGAAGGAGATCTGGAGATTTCAGAGGTATCCAACCTAGAGTCCTCCCCTGGCAGAGTGCATCGTCGACATCTGGGTCGCTTGGGGCTGGGAGACTCTGAGGGAGATCTTGAGGGAAGTCTTCTCCATTCCTTAGATCTTCCCCTAGGAGGTGGAGTGTGCTCCTTAGGGGTTGGTGGTCGTCCTGCTGGCCCCTGCGGTGGAGGAGGGGGAGTAGGAAGTGAAGGAGTGGGAGGAGGAGGAGGTTTCACTGGGATCATATCTTTCCAGATTGTGTTCCACCAGAAAGTGAAGAGATCTCTGACCTCTTGGATGTTCATACCCAATGACGGGCCTGGCGCCGGTGGTCTGTTGCCGGGGTCGGGTGTCTGGTCCGAAGGCGTCTCTGGGATTGGCGAAGGCTCCCGTGTAAGCCTGGCGCCCTCTGTGTTGCCTGCCTGGTTCTCAGGCAATGATATTCCTCCTCCGTGGAGTCTCAGTTACCGGTGTCCACTGGTGGCAGGGGGCGTCTTGGCCGAATGTGTGGCCGACATCTTGGCTCTGGCGAGCATGACCGGCGTCTGGTGTTTGGTCGATGTCTCCGGTCCGCGAACGCCTGGCCGACTTCGGGTGTTCGGCCAACGTCGGGTCTGTCGTCCACTTCAGGGACGTCAGGTCTTTTGTCTTCCTTGGTGGGGGATCCGGACCCCTGGGAGGCTGGGAGACCGATCTGGAGTCGGGGTCCCAACGTCGGTCTGAAGAGGAAGATTTAGTCTGGTAATGGTCGGAAGACTTCAATGAGGCCCGGAAGGGAGTGGAGGAAGCCGAAGGCCTGAAGTCTATCGGGTGAAGCGAAGCCGAAGAACCGCCTGTAGCTTTAACCTAGACCGGAGGGGGCATAGAGCGAGCCCTGGAGGGACAGTGGTCAGAGCATGTGGAGCCTGAGCTACGGGAGTCCGAGGCCTGGTTAGGGGATCTGGACCTTGCCTTCTCCCAGTACTTGTGGACTTCTGAGAAAGATTCACCTCTGGAGGAAGGTTCCATATCCACTCTGTGAAGTTTTTCTTCCAAAAGGAACCCCTGAAGTGCCTTCTGGTGGCGGAGCCTGGTGCGGCTGTTAAACCCCTGACAGAAGGAGCAGGCCTTGGTGTCGTGGCTCGGGCCTAAGCACCACAGGTAGGACGAATGAGGATCCTTGAAGGGGATCTGTTTGCCGCAGGCACACTTGGTAGGGTGTCCTTCTGAAGGAGTTGGAGATGCCGATGGGATCCTCCTTGTCCTCATCCACATCCTCATCATATTGTTCATGGGATGGGTCTTGGGGCTTCTGAACCGGTGTTCTAACCAGAGGCGGAACCGGTACCAAGCCCTGTAATGCCTGCAGTATCTGTAGGACTTGGGCTACAGCCTCGGCCTAGGGCATGTTTGGGTTCTTTACTGAGGACTCCTTTGGCCTAGAGGCTCAGTATGTTTCTTTTTGAACTTTTATTTAGCTGGAGATGGTTCCGGAACCGGTTCAGTGGTTCATTTTGTTTTGGAACTTTCACCTTTGCCAGAGGCTTTAGTCTCCACACTTTTCTCTTTAGGAGAAGACGGCTGATCAGGAACCGACTCGTTCAGTTCCTCCATTTGCTTTTTAAAGCGTTCCAGGAGCTTTTCTACAATTTTAGCCGGGAAAGTTTTACATACATCACAGTCGTTCTGGAAGTGTGAGAAGCCTAGACAAAGCAAACACAGATCGAGTTTGTCTGCTTTTTCAAAGATGTCTCCACACTTGGAGCAATTTTTTAAACCTGGCAGAGAAAGGGGAGATACTCTTGATGGGGGACCTGAATATGCCAGATGTTAACTGGAGCACCTTTGCTACAGCCACATCCAAGAGTAAGGCCATTCTGATGTCCTACAGGTGGCATGCCTCAGACAGCTAGTTTTGGAACCCACTTGTGAGGGAGCAATCTTAGGCCTCATACTCTCAAATGGGGACAGTGAGAGGATCTCAGACCTAGAAATGGGTAGCCATCTGGGAACAAGTGACCACCAAACAGTGTGGTTCATGATGAACTCAGCTACAGAGTCAAGACATACAAAAGTGAGGGTACTGGACTTCAGGAGGGCTGACTTTGGCAAGATGGGAGAGTGCCTTAGAAAAGCACTAGCAAACAGGCTAGGAGGAGGGGTGGAGCAACAATGGGGAAACATCAAAACTGCCATCACACAGGCAACAAGCCTTTGTGTGAAGCAAATAAATAAATCAAAAGAAAAAGCCACTGTGGCTCTCAAAAGAGGTTAGGGAGAAAAAGATAGCATTTAGGAAGTATAAGGAAACACAGAAGAAGCAGGACAGAGAACTATACCAGTTAAGGCAGAAGGAAGCAGGGAGGGAAGTCAGAATAGCAAAGGCCCAAACTGAGGAAAAGACAGCCAACTCGGTTAAGAAGGGGGATAAAACCTTTTATAGGTACATCAGGGAGCGTATAAAGACAAAGGGAGGGACAGTGAGGCTGAACAGAATGGATGGTGGGTGGGAAGAGAGGGACAGTGAAAAAGCAGGGCTACTGAATGAATATTTATGCTCAGTTTTCACAAAAGAGGAGGAGGGGGAGGTGCCTAATTCAATTAACAGAAGCACTCTGGATAGGGGGGGTTGATCCCAGTCCTTTCACAGAAGAAAGGGTTCTGAAAGAACTCTTAAAACTGAAGGTGGACAAAGCAATGCGGCCTGATGGAACTCACCCCAGAATTCTACAAGAATTAAGGGAGAACTAGTGACACCACTGACTACCCTTTTCAACAAATCATGGGAGGATGGTGTGGTACCTGAGGACTGGAGGAAGGCGGATGTGATTCCCCTTCACAAAAGTGGGAGCAAGACAGAGGCAGGAAACTACAGACCTGTCAGTTTTACCTCTGTGATAGGGAAAGTGATGTAATCACTTCTGAAGGAAAGAACTGTTAAGTACCTAGAGGCCAGTGGGGCACAGGACCAAAGGCAGCATGGGTTCACAGAGAGAAGGTCATGTCAGACGAATCTAATTGATTTCTTTGACTGGGTGACCAAAGCAGTAGACCAGGGAGGGGCTGTGGACATGGCCTACCTAGACTTTAGCAAGGCATTTGACACAGTCCCACACAAAAGATTAATAATCAAATTAACCAGCCTGAGAGTGGGTCCCAGGGTGGTAGCCTGGGTGAAACATTGGCTGAACAACAGGACACAGAAGGTAATTGTAAATGGAGTCCACTCTGAAGAAAGAGGGGTTACTAGTGGGGTACTGCAGGGTTCAGTACTGGGTCCAGTCCTTTTTAATGTCTTTATAAGTGACATTACAGAGGGACTGGAAGGAAAAGAATGCTTCTTTGCAGATGACACAAAGATCTGTAATTTGGCTGACACACAAGGAGGTGTGGAAAGGATGAGAAGGGACTTGGCAAGGTTGGAGGAATGGTCAGAAGTACGGCAGCTTGGATTCCATGCAAAGAAGTGCAAAATAATGCACCTGGTAAACAAAAACCCAGGGTAAAATTACACAATGGGGGTGGGGGGGTAGTAACAACAACAAAAAACGAAAGGGACCTGGGGGTAATCATATCAGATGACCTTAAGGTTGGCAAGCAATGTGAGAAGGCAGTAGGGAGGGCTGGGGGGATACTGGGATATATAGGGAGAGGCATCATCAGCAGAAAACAGGAAGTTGTTATCCTTCTGTACAAACAGCTGGTGAGACCCCATCTGGAGTACTGCGTCCAGTTCTGAAGACCCCATCTTCACAAGGAGATAGACAGGATGGAGGCAGTCCAGAGGAGGACAACTAAAATGGTGCAGGATCTGCAAGAGAAGCCATACGAGGAGAGACTAATGGAGCTTAATATGTATACCCTTGAAGAAAGGGGGGGGGGGAGGACATGACAGAAACTCAGAAACTTTTAAGTATCTCAATGGAATCAACAAAGTCCAAGAGGGTAGCATCTTTCAGAAAAAGATGTGCAAGAACAAGGGGACAAAATTTGAAGACGGGGGGACGGCTCAGGGGCAATGTGAGGAAGTATTTTTTCACAGCGAGAGTGGTGGACGCATGGAACAGCCTGGAGGTTGTGGAGTCTAAAAATGTGGGAGAATTCAAGAATGCATGGGACAAACATAAGGCAATTCTTAGGGGGGGAGAGAAATAAGCTGTTGGTTAACTAGGATCTGCAGCTTATCCTGTAGGTAGGGAAATGGGCAGACTAGGTGGGCCAAGCGGTCCTCATCTGCTGTCAGAGTCTACATTTCTATGTTTCTGCAGGTCCTGTCTTTGTTTTAGGCGTATCAGACATAACCAAAGATAACTTTAGAAACACCACAATCTGACGATTACTTTTTTTTTGTTTTTGTACAATAGATGTCCTGCTCTCTTAGCAGTGCAGTCAGTTACTAAACCGACGAAGAACCGCCCCAAAAAAAAAAAAAAATTCAGAAGTAACTAAAGTTCACTCAAAGGACTCCCATGAGTCCTAAATGAAAAAAAACTTTATATTTTATTTAATAAAGAAAATACAAAAATTGAGGTAACGCGGTTCGCTCACGGTTCAAAGAATCACAGAGGAACCGAAAATCTGAAGTAAAATACTAACTAAAATAGCATTAAAATAAAGTAGAAAGTAAAAGCAGCAGATATAATGCTAAACTAAACTAGAATACTTTTATTTCTGGTGAAAATAAGGAATTCTTCCATAACAACTGGAGCAGTCTCCGAGGCGTCCTTACAGGCAGGTGGAAAAAGAAATCTAAACATTATAGAATGCAGCAGTTGGTAGAGGCAGCAGATTTGAATGGTGGCACAAGCCAAAGTACAGTTACGTAAGAACTTATCGTAACAGTAGATCTTCGAGAGAGGCTCTTGCAGTAGGTAATTACATATAGGACTGACGCCGGCAGGTGGCAGGACCCCACAGAAAAATTTCTAGCTAGCAGTCCCTGGCGAGGGACCGCCCCCACGTCACGTGACCGCGCCAGGAGACGCCGGTATAAGGGGCGGTCCCGGACGCCCGCCCAGTTCTTCGCCACAGGCCGAAAAGAGGCCGGACGAGAGAGGAGCGGATATTTCATATGGAAAAGGAGCTGAAAAGCCTAGGGGATGGAGGGGGGATAGTTTCATTGCAAGAGCCTCTCTTGAAGATCTACTGTCACGGTGCTCCACGTAACTGTACTATCTTACCGAGAGGGCTCTTGCAGTAGGTAATAACATACAGGACTGAATCCCAAGCAGTCTGGAACCAAGAAAGGCACCGGAAGGAGGAAACAACTCCAAGAAGTAGCTCTAGCCGTGCAAGCCTCAAGACAGGAGGCCTTGCAAAACAACTAGCCCAAAGCCTGCTCTACGGCGAGAGGCAATATCCAAACTGTAGTGTTTCGTAAAGGTATGGATGGAAGTCCAGGTGGCGGCAGTGCATATGTCTGCCGCAGACACATTCTTGAAACAAGCTGCAGACGCAGCTACTCCTCTTGTGGAGTGGCCTCTGACTTGACCCTGGAGGGTCTTGTGGTACTTGTCATAACAGAAAGTGATGCAATGAGCCAACCACTTAGACAGGCATTGCTTGGAAACTGCATTGCCTTCCCTTTTGTGAGCAAAAGAGACGAACAACTGATCAGTCTTTCTGAGATCCTTCGTCCTGTTGGTGTAGTATCTCAGAATCCGGTGAACATCCATAGTATGGAGTAAATATTCCCCTTGGTTAGAGTACTGCGTAAAAAAGGCAGGTAGTTCTACGGACTGATTTAAGGTAGACTCTGCTACTACTTTAGGTAGAAACTTAGGATTTGTGTGAAGAGCAGCTGTCTCCTTGTGAAAATCAGGTAGGATTTTTACACATCAGGGCCTGAGCTCGGAGATTCTTCGAGCCGAAGTAATGGCCACCAAGAAGAGCGTCTTCCACGAAAGAAACTTCAAATCTGCAGAAGCTGCAGGTTTGAAGGGAGGAAGGGTAAGTTTCTTGAGAACAAAATTCAAGTCCCAAGGGGGAGCAGGAGTACGGATGGGGGGCATCAGATGAAGGACCCCTCTGAGAAAGGTCTTAGAGACCTCCAGTTGAGCGAAAGCTTTGTCTGCGAAGGGAACATGATAGGCCGAGATGGCTGCCATGTGTACCTTCAAAGAGGAATGGCTGAGACCCAGGTCGAACAGATGACGTAAATACTCCAACAGAAGCCCCGCTGAACAGGAGAAAGGTTCCACGTTCTTGGAGGTGGCCCAAATAGTGAATCTTTTCCACTTCATGGCATAAGTGGATCCGGTGGAGGGTTTTCTGGCCTCTACTAAAATCTCCGCCACTTTGGGAGACACACCAAACGGGATTGGGCTAGGTCTGCAGGAGCCATGCGTAGTTGAAGGATTTGAGGCCTGGATGGACCAGGGTCCCCGATCCTGGGTCAACAAACCTCGAGATAGAGGAAGAGGAGGATCCTCTGAATATTGTTGTAGAAGAGAGAACCAGATTTACCTGGGCCAGAAAGGAGCGATCAGAATCATTCTCGCTCCTTCTGAAGCTAGTTTCTGCAAGACTCGTGGGATAAGAGGAATTGGGGGAAAGGCATAGACGAATCTGTCCTTCCAGTCTAGAGACAGAGCGTCGTTCCAGAAAGTGCCTCGCTCTGAAACAAGCGAGCAGAAGGTGGGAAGTTTTGTGTTTTGTGGGGGGGATGCAAACAGGTCGACCTGTGGTGTTCCCCAAAGTTGGAAGATATTGTCTAGGACCCCTTGGTCCAGTTCCCACTTGTGAGTCAGAGCTGAAGAGCGACTTAGCCTGTCTGCCAAGGTGTTGTCGACTCCTGGAATGTGGATCGCCGTGAGGTGAAGGTCATGTTGTGTTGCCCAATCCCAAACCCTCATTGCCTCCCTGCATAGAGGGTAGGACAGAGTCCCTCCCTGTTTGTTGATGTACCACACTACGCACATGTTGTCCGTCTGGATGGCTAGGTGGCTCGGAAGGATGTACTGGTGAAGGGCTTGGAGAGCGTACAACACTGCCCGAAGCTCGAGCACACTGATGTGGAGAGCTTGTTCTAGCCTGGACCAGGAGCCCTGGGTCCGATGAGGGCCTAGATGGGCTCCCCAACCTTTGCCTGATGCGTCTGTGGTTAGAGTCTGTGAGGGGGGAGGATGAAAGAAAGGAACCCCCCGAAACAGGTTCTCTCAAACCATCCACCATTGCAAGTCTCGCATCATTGGCGATAAGATCAGAACTGAGTGATCTAGGTCGTCCACTAGTTGATCCCACTGAGAGCGTAGAGTCCACTGAGAGATCCTCATGTGAAGTCGAGCGAGAGGGACTGTTGGGATAGCAGCTGCCATGAGCCCGAGAAGGCGAAGGACCGACCTCGCCGAGACCATCCTGCGGTCAGATAACAGACTTATCTGGGTCTGAAGGGAGGCCGCCCTGTCCAGAGGCAGGAAGGCCTTGCCCACAGTCATATCGAGGATCGCCCCGATGAACTGTAGCCTCTGGGAAGAGTCCAGATGAGACTTGGGATGGTTGATGGTAATACCCAGGCAGGCAAAAACCTACTGGGTGAGGGAGAGGAAACGCAGGAGTTCCTCCCTGGACGAAGCCGCCAAGAGCCAGTCGTCCAGGTAAGGGAACACCTGTACTCCTTTGGTACGCAGGTGGGCTGCCACCACTGCCAGGCATTTGGTAAATACTGGGGACCGAGGATAGACCAAACGGAAGCGCCTTGAACTGGTAGTGGTCCCATTTGCGATGAGATGGGCGAATGGGAATGTGCAGATAAGCATCCTGCATATCCAGGGCACAAAGCCATTGACCCAGCCGGAGGAGGGGCAGAAGGCTCTGCAGAGAGAGCATCCTGAACCTTTTGTACTGTACATAAAGATTCAGGGAGCTGAGATCTAAAATCGGTCTGAGATCTCCCGTCTTCTTTGGGACCAGGAAGAAATGTGAATAGTAACCCGTCCCTGAAGATGAAGGGGGACGGGCTCTATCGCTTGCTTCAGCAGAAGAGCCGAGATTTCCTCCTGGACCAAAGGAAGGTGTTCCCGTGAATACCACGACTTCAGAGGGGGGGGTGGCGGGGTGGTTTCTGAAGAAACTCTATGGAGTGTCCTTCTCTATGAGCTGGAGCACCCAAGAATCCGTAGTTATACTCTCCCATCCCGGAAGGTGGAGGGAAAACCTCCCTCCCTCCTACTGGTTCCTTCGGGAAGTCCGGAGGCAGTGGGAGAGGAAAGGAGTCACGTGGTGTGGGGCAGCGTTGCAGCTGAAGCACCCGCTGCTTTTTTTGGGTGGGGCTTAGCAGCCGCTGGGGCCCGCCTGGCTGTGGCTCGCCTTTCCCTGGGGTTTCGCCTTTGGCCATTCCCATCTGCAAAAGGACGTACGCTTGCTGCTGATGGGGATGGTACCGGAATCAACTGATTTCAGAGCCGTCCCCTTCTCCTGCAAATCGGTAATGATGTCCTTGACATCACCCCCGAAAAGCACCGACCCCCGGAAAGGTGCTTCCTGGATAGCAGATTGCACCTCCGGGACCAGACGTGACACGCGGAGCCAAGCATGATGCCGTAAGCCTACAGCGAAAGTGGAGCTCCGCCCAGCAGTGTCCACTGCGTCGTATGTCGCACGTAGCATGTGGCGACTGGCCGAACGAGCAGAGCGGATGAGATCAGCCAACTCCTGTTTGACTTGGGAATCAGGCAAGGAGTCCAGCTTGGCTTCCACCTGAGTAAGGATGGCCTTCTGGTAGTCCCCCATGTGGCCGACGTAGTTCAGGGCCCTAATCCCCAGTGTGGAGGAAGCGTAAATCTTTCTCCCGTACTGGTCCAGAAGGCGAGATTCCTTATCAGGAGGTGATGAGCTAAGATGTTTAGGGTTCGCCGACCGGCCGTGAGCGGTGCTAATCACGACCGAGTTGGCACGAGGGTGAGAATCCAGGAAATCAACACCCTCTGGAGCCTGATATAGCCTGTTCGACTTCCTAGGAAGTGGGGCTAAGGCCGACGGCTGTTTCCATATCGTGGTAACAAGGTTGGCGTGAGGCTCTATCCAGGGTGGCACTAGTGTAGGAGCTGTCACGGGCAGATCCAGATGTTCAGTGAGTTTCAGACGCTGAGGATCTGGTTCCAAAGAGCGCCACAGATGAACCTCCTGGATTTTTCTAAGTAACTCCGTAAAAGAAGGATCCTCTGGAGGAGACTTCGGAGGAGTCCTTGGCCGGGGCTTCGACGGAGAGCGAGGCTCGTCGTCTCTCTCAGAGTAGCCGTCGGAAGAGTCCGAGAAGTCAGAGAGTGAAGAGGAGGAAGAAGAAGAGTAAGACTCCCTTTCCCGATCCGGGGGAAGAACGGGTCCCTTGGGTAGTCCCCGGGGACGCGTGTCCTGCCCCTCTCTGGATCCAGACGGAAGAACCCTGGAATCTGGAGGTGGTGAGGAAGTGTGCCGCCTGTGGCGTACGGGAACCTGGGATGGCACTGTCGCCGGAAGGCGGCTATTAACCTCTTTGGTGAGCTGAGCCTTGGCCTCAGCCCACCAGGAGGCCAGAGTCTCCTGCAGGTCCACCGGCGGCCGCGAGGGCGGTGGAGGAGGAGGCGGGGGATAAGAATATGGGCTATACCCATATGGGCGATCCAAAACCCAGTGTCGGATATTGAGACGCTGAGTACTGCGCATCGGGTACTGCGCTCCTGGGTACACCAGTGTCGATAGACGGCGTTACCTGAAGCCGGGGCTGCTTGGCAGACGGCCCGGCTGGGAACCTCACAGGCGGGTCCATAGCGGAGAGCCCGGAGGGAGGCTCCGGCGGGAGCAGGAACTCTTCCTGAGTCGGTAAGGCCGACGGCGGAGGCCCTGACGTCGGAGGGGCCGGTGTCGGAGCCGGCGTCCGGGAAGCTGACGTCAGGTCTGTCGCTCCAGATGGAGGAAGGACTGACGGAGGCAAAAAATCCCCAGCTTCACCCGGGGACGGAGGGGAAAAGTCACCGGGGTCAGGATGGGGGGACTCTGGCTCCTCAGACGGCAGCGAAGGCTGCGGTGAACCGGGAACGACGGACGTTCGTGGGTCCGTCGTCGGTTCCCTTGCCGGCCGGACGTCGGACGAGCCGACGTGACGCGTAGAGGGGAGCTCTTGGCGGGTGCCGGAGGAGCCAACGTCTGACTTACGAGAGCCATCACCGGAGACAGGTCGAGAGGAAGGGTCGGCTTGGTCCAGTGGGGAAGAAGCCGCGGCCACCCCGGAGGGTCGGACGTCTTACCAGCCCTCTCCGGGCGGACGTCAGAGGAGCCGACGCCCGGCTTACCGGAGTCGCCCATGATGGTAGGCCGCAAGCCTGCGGCCGAACCAGGGGCGGAGGCCTCCAACTGCCCGGAGGTGCCCGCAAGGCCCGAGCGTGAGCCAGATGGGCGGGCTGCCGCCACCTCAGAAACCTCCGAGGCGGCCGTCGAGGAGCGATCCCCCGGAGGGGATGTTACCTGTGTGCCCGCGACTCCCGAGGGAGAAGCGGTGGAGGAGCCTTTGTCCCGGTGCCTCTCCTTGTCCTTCTTCTTTCGATGGCCTTTGGGGGAAGTGGATGCCTGCCTTAGCTTTTTAAGCTGCTTCTCCATGGAGCTCATTTTCTTCTTAAGGATACGGGCCTCCAGAGATTGCTGCCGTCTTTTTCGGGTGGCTGCGTTAAAGTTAAGGCAATGCTGGCACTTCTCGACTTGATGATCAGGGCCTAGGCAAGAAAAAGGCACATGGAGTGGCGATCTGTGCGGTGGTTAGGCGCCCTTGCGAATCGCACTTGTTCTTGTGCTCCGGAGGCGCGTAGGGGACGACATACACCGGCTGGTACTGGCGTTGTCGAAATAATAAAGAATTTTCAGTAAAAAAAAAAAACAACCGGCAAGGTAGGGCTGATGCACCTAACTTTTCCGTGAGGCACTGCACGAGCTAACGGCGGGAAAGAACTGGAAGGCGGGCGTCCGGGACCGCCCCTTTATACCGACGTCGGGAGGGGGGCGGTCCCTCGCCAGGGACTGCTAGCTAGAAATTTTTCCGTGGGGTCCTGCCGCCTGCCGGAGTCAGTCCTATATGTAATTACCTACTGCAAGAGCCCTCTCAAAGTAAGATCAAATGTTACGTCATTAGCATTTCATTCCAAAATTTCTCCAGGGCAGTTCAACACTGAAGGCTGGCTGCTACAGTTAATCATACTGAAGAATTCCTGGGGTTAGAACATCCTCAGTTCCCCGACAGCGATCAGCTCGCGGAACAAGGCTCCAAGGAGAACCGAGGAGGTCTAAGATACCCAATAAAACTTTTGATGGCGGTCTGAAAGATTGCTCTTCCCAAGAAAGAGCGGGAAGGAATGTACCTGCTGCAAGAGATCCTCTTGAAGATCTACCGTTACGGAAAGTACAAAACTGTACTATCTTGTTCGAGGGTATCTCTTGCAGCAGGTACTACTTTTGAGACAATTCCCAAGCAGCGAAGCAGGAAGGGTGGTAACTAGGAAAGGAGACCTTGCAGGACAGCATCCCTGACGGCCGTGTGGCATTGAGACGCCAAGTCAATGCTATAGTGCCCAGTGAAAGTATGCACTGTAGACCAGGTAGCAGCATCGCAGATGTCTAAAATAGAGATTCCGTGAAAACACGCAGTGGTTGCAGAAAGAGCTCGGGTAGAGTGCGCGTGCATAGCACATGGTGGAGGTTTTTGGGATGTTTTGTAACAGTACGTTATACAATGTGCCAGCCAGTTTGAAAGGGTTTGTTTTTTGACTGGTTGTCCGTCTCTGCCTGGGGCAAAGTCTACAAAGAACAGTTCTGATTTTCATGTAGTCTTAGAGCATGCTGTGTAATATCACAAATATGCGATGTACATCCAGGGTATGAAGAAGAGGATTCACCCAGATTGGAGTAATTTGGGTAGAAAACCAGTAAATGTATGGATTGGTTCAATGTGTATTCCGAGATGACCTTTGGAAGAAAGGCTGGATTCATACCGAAAGGATACACTGTCTTTGTGAAAGACAAGGTAAGGTTCGGAGCATTTGAGGGCTTGGAGCTCAGAGATGCGGCGAGCCGAGGTAATAGCCACTAAAAATATAGTTTTCCATGCTAGGAAAAGTACAGTTACATAGAAACTTACCGAAACAGTAGATTTTCGAGAGAGGTTCCTTCAGTAGGTCATCACATATAGGACTGGCACCAGCTGGTGTCGGGCCGGACGGCAGACTTTTCTAGCAATCCCTGACAGCCTTCTGTCCTAGGCTGGGTCCATTCTGGATTCCAGTTTTCTTTTTTCTGTTGGAGCTATTTCTCCTCCTCCCTAGTTTCTCTCGGTCTCTCTTTGCAGGGACTGCTTGGGACTCTGTTCTATGTGTGATGAACTACTGAAGGAACCTCTCTCAAAGATCTACTATTACGGTAAGTTCCTACGTAACTGTACTATCTTACTTCGAGAGGGTTCCCTCAGTACGTCATCACATATAGGACAGAGTCCCAAGCAGTCCCTCCAAAGAGAGAGACCGAGAGAAACTAGGGAGGAGGAGAAATAACTCCAACAGAAAAAAAGAAAACTGGAATCCAGAATGGACCCAGCCTAGGACAGAAAGCCCTGTAACACAGCTAGGCCGAAACCAGCCCTCTGCCTAGAAGCAATGTCCAGACTGTAGTGTTTGGTAAAGGTATGGACAGAACCATAAGTGGCTGTGGCACAGATTTCATCCGTAGAGACATTTCGCAAAGAGGCAGCAGAAGCAGCCATGCCCCTAGTAGAATGACCTCTGATGGTACCCAGCAGAGGTTACCAGAAGTATGAAAAACAATACCTAATACAGTTGCCTAACCATTTGGAAAGGCCCTGCTTAGAAACCGGTTTGTCCTTTGATCTGGGGGCAAAGGAGACAAAAAGCTGATCACAGCTACGGAATTCTTTAGTCCGGTGAGTGTAGCACCAGAGAATCCGATGTATGTCCATGGTATGGAGGAGTGCCTCACCTCTATTAGAGTGGGAAGGTTAGTATACAGGAAGCTCTACCGATTGGTTCAGCATGGCTTCTGACACCACCTTGGGAAGAAACTTCGATTCGTTCTGAGGACTGCCCAGTCCCTGTAGAAAATCAGATAGGGCTCCTTACAAACCAGAGTGAAGCTCTGAAATCCTCCCGGCTGACAGGATGGCAACCAAGAACAATGCCTTCCAGGAAAGGAAGCGCAAATCACAGCTCATAGCCAGCTCAAAAGGAGGAAGGGTGAGCTTTTCCAACATGAAGTTCAAATCCCAAGGAGGAGTTGGGCTGCAGATGGGGAGTTTCAGATGGAGAATCCCTTTCAGAAAGGTTTTCGAGACTTCCCACTGAGCCATGGGTTTACCTTACAGTAGCTCGTGGTACGCGGAAATAGCCGAAAGGTGGACCTTCAACGACAAATATGAAAGACCGGAGTCTGACAGGTGAAGGAGGTATTCCATGACTTGAGGGGGGGAACATGAAAAGGGGTTCCAACCCTTGGTGGTCGCCCAGATGGAAAACCGTTTCCACTTCATGGCATAAGTGGAATGAGTAGAGGGTTTTCTGGCCTCAATGAGGACCTGGGCAACCCGGGAGGAGACCCCAAAGCGAGTGATCGCCATGTCTGCAGGAGCCATGCATGAAGATGCAGAGTCCTGAGCCCCGGATGTAACAGCTGACCTTGATCCTGAGTCAGGAGGTCGTGAGTCACTGGAAGTGGAATTGGTGGTTCCCTGGAAAGCTGTTGCAGCAGCGGGAACCAGACATGTCTCGACCAGAAAGGAAAGATGAGAATCACCTTTGCCCTCTCTGCTTGAAGCTTGAGAAGGACCCTGTGGAGAATAGGAAATGGAGGGAAGGCGCACAAACATTTCCCTGTCCAAGAGAGAGACAACGCGTCGTGCCACAAAGCACCATGCCCTGTAACGAGCGAGCAAAACCCGTGAAGTTCTGTGTTGAATTTGGAGGCGAAAAGGTCACTTTCCGGATGCCCCCAAAGTAGGAAGATGGATTCCGCCACTTCCCGATATAATTCCCACTCGTGAGTTAGGGTCTGAGATCTGCTGAGACTATCCGCCAGGACATTTAGAACGTCTGGCTCGTGCATGGCCATGAGGGCGAGATTGTGCTGCACCGCTCAATTCCACACCCGCATCACCTCCCCTGCACAAGGGATACAAGCGGTTTCCCTCTTGTTTGTTGAGGTACCAAACTACCGACATGTTGTCTGTTTGGACCAGCAGTGATCCCTTCAGAAAGAGGGTCTGGAAGGCATACAGGACAGCCCTCATCTCCAGAACGTTGATATGTAATGTAGTCTCCAAACTGGACCACAGTCCTTGGGCTTGGTGCTCCCCAAGATGTGCTCCCCATCCCATGTTCGATGCATCCGTGGTCAAGGATGCTGAGGGAGCTGGGTCCCTGAAGGGAAGACCCTAAGAAAGGTTGCAGGGATCCCTCCACCAAAGCAATTCTTTCTGAACTGCTGAGGAGACCAGCACCAGATGGTCCAGGTCGTCTAGGGGTTGATCCCACTGTACGCACAAGGACCACCGAGTAACTCTCATGTGGAGCCTCACGAGGGGAACAGAGGTGATGGAGGCCGCCCTCAGGATCTTCCGGCCTGGGATGTTGATGCAAGAAGTCACTCTGGAAGCCTGACAGATCAGTGTCTCCACCCTGTCTGGAGGGAGGAAGGCTCTGCAATGGACTGTATCCAAAACTGTCACAATAAACTGAAGTTTCTGGGCAGGGGTCATAGAAGACTTGGGGATACTGACAATAATCCCTAGCCTGTTGAATAGGTCCAAAGTGAAAGAAAGAGCATCTAGTAAAGAGCCCCTGGACGGGGCTGAAATCAGCCAGCCGTCCAGGTAAGGGAAAACCGCAATGCCCCGTGACGTAAGAAGGCCGCAACCACTGCCAGGCACTTGGTAAACACCTGGGGTGCAGAGGACAGGCCAAAGGGGAGTGCTTGGAACTGGAAGTGTTCCCCCGGAACTGAAACCGCAGGAACCGGCGGTGGCTTGGGAAGATGGGGATATGCAGGTAAGCATACTGCATGTCCAGAGCACACAAGCAATGGTTCTCCAGAAGGAGTGGAAGGAGGCTCTGGAGAGTCAGCATCCGAAATTTTTTGTACTCGACAAACTGGTTTAAGTTGCTCAAGTCGAGTATGGGTCTGAAATCCCCCCTCTTTTTTGGAACTAGAAAAAAATGGGAGTAAAACCCCTTTCCCCTTTGCCGGAGGGGAACATGCTCTGCTTCCTTAAGCAAGGGACTGTTCACCTCTTCTCGGATGAGAAGAGTCTGATCCCTTGAATATGAGGATCTTTTTGGTGGAGTTTCCAGAGGAAAGTCTAGAAACTCTATCATGTGTCCAATGGACACTAGCTGCAGGACCCATTCATCTGAGATGATCGCCCTACACTCCTGCGCGTGGCAAGCGAACCTCCCCCCCACCTGCTCCCCGTCGGGAGACTTGAGGCGGCAGTGGGGATGGGAAGTCAGGAAGTGGCTGGATGTTCAGGGGGAGTACCCCCTACTCGTCTCTGGTTCTTGGAGGCAGGAAGGGTGGCTGTACCCGGGGCCTTACGCTTTCCCTGGCGACGTGACGGGGCTTGCCTTCTCTGCCTCCAGGTCCTTTTCTAAAAGAGCTGCTGTTGTTGGCTGCCCGCTCGGTACATGGATCTCACCGACCTGAGGGCCAGACCTCTGTCCTGCAGGTCTGTGATATGTCCTTGATGTCCCCACCAAAGAGCACCGAGCCCCTGAAGGTGGCCTCTTGAATTGCTGACTGAACCTGATTAGCAAGTCCAGAAAGGCGAAGCCAGGAGTGCCGTCTAAGGGCAACGGCAGTTGTTGAGGTGCGCGCCACAGAATTGACCGAGTCGTATGTGGCCCGCAAAGCATGGCTACAAGAGAACTTGGAGAGGCAAAGATCCCTGACAAGTTTCTCCTTTAAGGTCGAGGGATCCCTGGCCTGGACCCGAGCCTCTAACCTGGCCAAGGTAGCTTTTTGATGAGACACCATATGGGCCACACAGTTAAGGGACCGAAGGGCGCATGTGGCGGAAGAATAGATCTTTCTCCTGAACTGGTCTATCTACCTCGACTCTTTGTCTGGAGGAGAGGTGCTCATGTGCGCTTGGGTGCAGCGGAGAAGTCATGATCAGCAGAAATGACAACTGAGTCAGCCTTAGAGTGCGTTTTCAAGAACGGGGCATCCTTTGGCACCTGCTAAAGCCTGTACGGCCTCTTGGGGGCAGCCCAGAGGGAATGAGGCATCTGTCAGATGGTAGAGATGAGGTCCTGATGAGGTCCAATCCATGGAGGAATGGGGAACAGAGACAGAGACTCTAAATCCAGATGCTCAGCGAGTCTCTGCCTTATAGGGTCGTGATCCTCTGACGCCCAGTCAAAGAAATGCTTCACAGACCTCAGAAAGTCCGAAAAGGCAGGGTCCTCTGGTGGGGATTTCATGGAAACCTTGCCTGACGGGCCCTCAGGCTCCTCTAGGACATCCTCAGAAGAACTGTCACCCCCCTCTCATCATCATCATCGTCGTCTAACCCTTCGTCAGGATGGTGACGGATATCAGGAAGTGAGACATCCTGACGAGTCTTCCGCGAGAAATGCACTGCAGCCACAGAAGAAAAAAAAGGGGAAGGGGACCAAGGAGACCGTGGGAGAGGGAGTCTCGTCTCCAGGTCCGTCACCAACCCTGACTGAGCCCCTTGCCACCAAAACTGAATCATGGTCTTGAAGTTCGGTGCAACCGGAGGGGGTGGTGGAGGAGGTTGGTGCTTTGGGGGGGGGGCGGCATTACTGGAGGTGGTGGGTAATAATAGCCCTGGAATCCCTGATAATGAGAGTAGGGCCTGAACCCAGGGTAAAACTGTTCGTAGTGACTCCAGTCTGGAGGGGGGCCAGCTGGGTAGTGGTCCCCAGGAAACCCCAGTGGGTAATGAGGGACAGTTCGGGGTCTGGAGTAAATCCCCATCGTCAGGTCTGGCGGCAGGGGTACCCATGTCACACCCGCCGCAGTTTATAAAGACAGGGGGTCTGGCGTCGGGACAGCTCACGTCAGGAGGACTGACGTCGGAACCGGCACCAGAAAAGGGCCCAGCATCAGAGGGCCTGCGTCAGAACCGGGCGAAGAGGCCCTGATGGCAGGACCGGATCTGGCATTGGGGCCAATCAATAGGTCCTGGCTGAGGGACCATCGTAGGGACGTCTGGCGTCGGAGCCGATGGCTGGGACCGATCACTAGGTCCCAGTACAGCAATAGTCGCCGGGACATCCGGCGAAGGAACAAGGTTCGCCGGGTCCTTAGGTAGGATGTTGGCTGGAGTCGGTGCTACAGGGATCCCACCCGCAGGAGGAGGGGCCTCCACAGTAAGGCCAGATGACCGGGGAGGAGCCTCCTTTCCTTTGACCCCAAGGGGAGAGCGTGGAGTTGACCCCGTGGAACGGACTATGTCGAGGGGTTCTCCGCTTTCTTCGCCGGAGGTACCTGCTGTTGACGTGGAGGGTACGGGCAAAGGGAGAGGGGCCTTCTCCCCTTGGTTCCACCGGATGTCGGGTGAGGCGTCGTTAGGCTCCGATGGGGGAACCATACCTGTGTGGGCATCAGGGACGGGCGTCTTAGCAGGTGGCGTTGGGTAAGCGGGGGAGAAGCCCCCAGCTGACTTACTGACAGGTGCTGGGTGTCACAACCCCACTCAGCAGATCAGCCCTCTACTCCCAAAGTGCCAACCTCTGAGCGTAGAACTGTGAACAGTTTAACAGAACAAGGTAACCCTCGTCTGTTTTGTGGGTTCCAGTCACCTTTGTCCCATGTTCTGGAGGGATTCAAACTGATAACCTCTTGTTAGCGTACCCAATTCTCAGGCTCAGATAATTCTGTCTTCAGGGGGCCAGATATCTTTGCCTATGGGCACCTAACCAGGTATAACAAAATGGACCCTTAGAACTCTATGCAAGACCTAGAGAACTCATCTGTTTCCCAGTTTGGTATCACAATAAGCACATGCACATTGTCAACTATAACCATCTAAGCTTCACTTATATAAAAAAGTTTCAAGGCACACCAGACAGTTTCTGTTTTTTAAAATATATATCTTTACTTTAAAATAGGTAAACTAGGAAAACAGTAAAATACAGAACAAGATATCCCAACACATACAGCCTTAAAAACAAAACAGGTTTAAAAGTGCAAATTCCTACAACACATACACTCAGACTCGTCTTATCTAAGGTCTCCTTACTTCTTAATCTTTCAGTGCTTTGTTGTTCCTCTTTCCTCAGTCAGCAAATAATGCACCTCTGTGAGGTCTGCTCAGTATCTTAAAAGTAGTCTTGAGCCGGCCTTCTCTCTGAGGTCATCTAACTCCGCCTTGGTGTATTAAAATTTCTATTTAATAACACAGGATGTCCTAATAAGATATTTTAACAAAATAGGTGACCAATGAATCGCCTCTCTCCATGTGACCTGTCAGAATCGGTCTGTGATCTGCTTCACACTGACATCAAAGCCTCTCTGATGTAACACATGCATTTTCTCCTTCCTTCATGACACCTAGTGCAAATCAAAGGATTTCCCCGAGGACATCATGAATGGATATTTTATTTCCTGGGTTTCAAAGAAAACTTAAAGTAATTGCAGTTCAGATATCTGTTTAAGCTATCTCCTGTCCTTTGAACTTATCCCTGGGATTTAATGTGTCAATTTCAGCAAGATGGTATTTTCTCTTGACAGACACTCCCTTACATATTTTACATTGCAGAAAAAATATATTGAAATCAAAACCAGCTGTCCACATGCCACACTGGGCAGATCCCCACAGGCTGGGGAGCCGGGGGTCGACTTATAGGCTGGTGCGGTGTGGTCGTCAGAGAAGCCGACGATCGACTGACCTGCTACGGTCTTACCAGACTTACCGTCCGATTTTCTGGGCGACGGCTGGGCCTTGCTCGTCGAGGGACGCCTGTTGTCCGCGGAGCGCTTCTGCTCCCTAGACTTCTCCTTATGCTTCTTCGATGGAGAAGATTTATCTGCAGAGGACTCTATCAAACAGTCCATCTTCCTCTCTAGAGAAGCCAAGCGGGCTTTCAAGAGACAGGCCTCCAAAGCCTGCCGTCTCCTTTTCTTAGTGGCCTGGTTGAAGGTTTGGCACTCCGGGCAGAAGAAGACAGGGTGGTCTGGGCCTAAACAGAGGATGCACTTGAGATGACCATCCTTGTGCGGAATCTCGTGCCACAGAGCCAGCAACCTTAAGGAAGACATCAATGAAGAGGATAAAAAGAGGAGAATTTAGTGAAGGAAATTCGACGCAAGACACTTTCACGAGATAGCTATATGGAAGTTTGCACGCGACTGGACATGAGGCAACGGCAGGAAAGAACTGAGGGAGTGGGGCAGGGGGGACCACCGCTATATACAGTCACGCTTGACGCCGATCATGTGACATCAAGTGGGCGGTCCCCATCAGGGTTGCAGGAAAAGTCTGCCATGCGGCCTGACGCAAGGTGGCGCCAGTCCTATATGTGATTAACTACTGAAGGAACCCTCTCGAAGTAAGATCGCATGTTGCAGGTGGCAGTTGGTTCAAAGGGTGCCAATGTTAATTTTTTCATCATGAAGTTGAGGTTCCAAGTAGGCACCGGCCTTTTAATGGGAGGTTTTAAGTGCAGAATGCCCTTTATGAACATACGGGCAAGGTCCTGCTGGGCGACTTGACAGCCGCCAATGGGTTGCTGAGATGGCAGCTAAATGAACTTTGACAGATGAATAACTGAGTCCTTGAGAGGACAGGTAGTCCTGGAGAGTTGGGAGGGAGCAAGAAAAGGGGTTAAGGGAGTTAGAAGTTGCCCAGTGAGCATATCTTTTCCATTTCATTTGGCAGGTTTTCCTAGTGGATGTTGTTCTGGAAGCCAGTAATATGTTCCCTACATTTGTAGAAACTTGTCTTTTTATGAAGACATCTTCAGGAGCCATGCATGAAGGTGCAGTGAGCGAAGACCGGGGTGTAGGAGAGCCCCTTGGTGTTGTGTGAGTAGCTCTGGATGAAGGGAAGCAGAATGGGATGTGTGATGGACAGCTGCTGGAGAAAAGGAAACCAGACCTTAACTTAAAACAGAGCACTCAAACCTCAATAACTTTCAAGGGCACCAGTCTCATAACATAGATTTATTACATAAAACAAATAAAACAGAGACACTGTATGTAATAAATCTATATTGATATGAGACTGGTGCCCTTGAAAGTTATTGAGGTTTAAGTGCTCTGCTTGTTTTAAGTTAAGTTGTTACTTTTAGAAGCATTGTAGCACCTTTTCCTTGTGCCAACTCTGTGAGTACAAAAAAGGAAACCAGACATGTCGGGGCCAAAACGGGGCTATTAGCACCATTGCTGCAGACTCCAATTGAAGTCTGAAGACATAGCGTTGGTGGAGAGGAACGGGTTGGGGAAGGGGGCATATAAAAACTGTCCATGCCATGTTAGGGATAGGGCATCTATAAAGTGTCCCTAGTTGTCCGGTATAATGGAGTAGTAGTGAGGGAGGTGGTGGTTGTCTGGAGAGGCAAAGAGGTCGATGTCCAGCATTCCCCAGAGACGAAAGATGTCCTGGAGAGCCGAGCTGTGTAAGGTCCATTTGTGACCTTGTGTGTGACGACTGAGGTGATCTGCCAATACATTCTGTGCTCCCGGTACATGTACTGCCAAGAGCAAGAGATGTTGCTGTAGGGCTTCCTGCCATACGTGGACTGTCTCCTGACAGAGGCGTTGGGATCTTGTGTTCCCTTGTTTGTTTATGTAATAGACGACCGAAGTGTTGTCTGTTTGTACTAGTAGAGGACCAGGTACCAGATATGGCCAGAATGTTTGTAGCGCTAAGCGAACTGCTCTCATCTTGAGGAGACTGATGTGGAGAGAGGCCATAGCCTGGTCCCACAGACCGTGTCTGGTGAGGTCCCAGATGGGCGCCCCAGCCCAGAGTGGAGGCATTTGCTGTCAATATTTCAGATGGAGTGTTTGCAAAGGAACACACCGGTCTAGATTTGACCAAACTGTCCATCAGGTTAGGGTTCGGAGGAATGCTAGTGCGACTCTGATCTGGGCTTCGAAATTCCCAGTGTGTTGTTGCCACTGGTGTTGTAGAGCCCACTGTATCAGACGCATGTGCAATCGTGCATGTGGCACCATGTAAATGGCGGCAGCCATATTGCCTAGAAGGTGCATGACTTGATGGACTGTAACATGTGGGACAGATTGGTAGTGGGCAGCAAGAGACACAAGTTTTTGACGTCTGTCTTTGGGAAGGAATGCTCGCCCTAACTGTGTGTCCAGGGAGGCACCTATATACTGTAGTCTTTGTACTGGGTCCGGATGGGATTTCGGCCAGTTAACCGTAATGCCTAGTTTTTGAAAAAGCTGGAGGGTGTCATGTAGAGACTGCAATAGCCCCTCCTTGGTGGAGGCTCTGATAAGCCAGTCATCTAGGTATGGAAAAGCAAAGTGACCTGGATGTTTCAAGGCTGCGGCCAACAGCGCTAGGCATTTTGTGAAGACTCTGGGTGCAGTTTACAGGCGGAAGGGTAGTGCTCTGAACTGGTAGTAATGTTCTAGAAGTTTAAAACGGAAATAACGATGGTGTGCAGGATGGACTGCAACATGAAGGTATGCGTCTCATGTCCAAAGCGCAGCGCGTCTCCTCTGTGCAGAAGAGAAAGGATTGTGGTGAGGGTAACCATCCCAACTTTCTTGTACTGAATGCACCAGTTCAGGTCTCCCAGATCCAAGACTGGATGGAGATCTCCTGTGTGTTTTGGTACCAGGAAGAAATGGAATAAAATCCATTGCATTGTTCTTTTGGTGGTACAGACTGAATTGCACCTTTTTGAATGAGGGAAGCCAATTCCTCTAGGACTATCAGAATGTGGTCTGGTGGGTACATGACAGAATGGTGAGGATGGGTAGGAGGTGTGGAAGTAAGTTCCAGTGCATGTCCTGTCTTTATTATTTGCAGTACTCACTCGTCCGTTATGTTTTGCCATGCTTCTAGATGGAGTGCGAAAGGTCCCCCCACAGCCTCAGAGGCTGGCTGAAGGAAACTGCAGAGAGGTCGTTTAGTGAGTCAGGAGGACTGTAGGGCACCAGTTGCCGCTGGAGGGGTGGACCAAGCCCCTTTAGAGGCTGAGACAGGAGTACGATTAGCTGGTTGGTTCTGTTGTCGACCCCTGTTAGACTGTTGGACTTTGCCGTGCTGATGTCCAGCCCTCCAGAACTGAAAGGTCTGATAATATTTTTTCTGGCCTGAAGGTTGGGACGTAAGGTACATACTCTGTACCGTTCTAAGAGTGCGTCCCAAAGCTTCGAGATTGTCCAGTATTGTTTGATCATTGAAGGGGCACTAAGAATGGTCTGTTGAATGTCAGGTGTAAATCCCGACACCCTTAGCCAGGCATGCCGATGAAGGGTGACTCCTATAGTGGATATCCGTGTGGAGGTATCTACTGCATCATATCCTGCCCTAAGTAAGTGGTGGGAGAGACAAGTGGTAGTCATAAAGGTGGCTAGCAGCTGGTCCTTTTCGGCTGATTGAGGAAGCTTATTAGCTACCTCTGATGCCATAGTCCAAAGTGTTTTCTGGTACTTTAACATATGGCTTATGTAATTCAGGATACGCAAATTCATAGTGGCAGCCTGGTATACTCTTTTGCCCATTAGATCTAGGCATCAAGACTCCCGGTCTGCGAGAAAGGAGTTTGGGTCATTTTGTCCTGTTGTGAGCGGCATTAATGACCACCGAGTCTGCTTGTGGTGCGGAAGCAAATAAAGGGTGGTCTGTTGGTGCCTGATAAAGGCGGTCCGCTTTTCTAGGAACTGGTGGGAACACGAAAGGGCGGTGCCAAGCGCAGGACTGCATCTTGGTATGCTTGTATTAAAGGAGGGACAACAAGAAATAATTACTTACTATAGTAATGTTGTTTCTTCTAATGGAGTCTTGCTGTATTCTGACTAAATGCAGTTATCCCCAGCACTTGAACTGCCCTGGAGAGTAAAGAGTTAACTCTATGCAGAAGCATAGAATGTTGAGCTCGAGCTCGGTTTTCAAACCTGTCTCTAGCACTGTGAAGTGTAACCGTCAGATTATTATGAGCACTAACTAATAAAAGTAATAGGTGGAAATTATTTCAACTCTTGCAAGCCAAATGGCTGCACAAATTGTTTTTAGGGTCAAAAGACTCAAGTCGAGAACCCCAAAAAGAAATCTAAATATAAAACCAAAGTAGGCAGACAGCTAAAACACAACTAAAACCCAAAAGACAGGGCAATCCAAGTACACCTCTGGGGTGCAGCACTGTGCCTGCCCACCCACATCCCAAAACTACTGGGTTCTAGGAAGGGAGGCAGGGAGGGAGGTCAGAATACAGCAAGACTCCATTATAAGAAACAACATTACTATGCCAAGTAATTTTTTCTTCAAACAACATGAAGTCTTGCTGTATTCTGACTAAATGCAGACTGACAAGCAGTACCTCCTTGGAGGAGGAAGTCACAGAACCTATTTTGGGAACAAGCTCTGCAGCACAGCTGTGCCAAACCTAGCATCACTTCTAGACTGTATGTCCAGAGAATAATACTTGGTAAATGTGTGAACAGTTTTCCAGGTGGCTGCTTTACAAATTTCCACTAAAGGTATATCCCTAGCTGCTGCGAGCGAAGCAGCTGTACCCCTGGTAGAATGAGCCCTCAGGCCTGAGGGAGGTTCCTTCCCAAGTTTTGAATAGCAGAATTGGATACAGGAGACAATCCACCTGGCAATAGTTCTCTTGGTGGCTGGTTTGCCCTTTCTCACCTCACCATAGGTGAGAAATAATTAAGAACATCCATTCCTATAGGCCTTATTATGCTTCACATAGTAACTAAGGACCCTTTCCACATCGAGACTGTGTAATCTTCTTTCCCCAGAGGAAGAATGGTCAGTAAAAAACACAGGCAATGTCATAGATTAATTCAGATGAAAGTCTCCAGAGACCACTTTGGGAAGAAACTTTCTGTTAGTTCGAAAGACCACCTTATCCCTGTGAAAAGAAATAAAATCAGGTTCCACTGATAAAGCCTGTAACTCACTGATCCTCCTGGCAGAGGTAATGGCTACCAGGAATACAGTTTTCCTTGTCAAGTATTTCAGCTCTGCTAAAGATAGAGGCTCAAAAAAGGGGCTGCATAAGCTGTGCTATACAGATGTTCAGATCCCAAGAAGGAGGTAGGGGCTCGAAAGGGAGGATTAACATGCATCAGACCTTAGAAGAATTTCTGGAAAACTGGATGAGAGGCTAAGGAAGAGCCCTTCCCAGCTGAAAGGAAGACAGACACAGTTGCCAAATGCACCTTAAGCATAGTGGGCCGAAGGCCTAAACTATTAAGATGCACCAAATAGTCCAATACAGTAACAATGCCAGCTAATTCTGGCTGAATAGGTAACTGGGAACACCAAAACCAAATCTTTTCCATTTGGAATTGTAAGTTTTTCTGGTAGCAGGTTTCCTGCTAACCTTTAGAATATCCAAAACCGATTGAGAAAGATTTAGATGTGGATATTCTAACTCTTCAAGAGCCAGGCCTTGAGCCTGAAGATTGGGATAGAGGATCCTCCCCTGAGAGGATGTCAGCAGATTGAAGTGTCTGGGAAGACGGATTGAAAACTGGCTAGCTGCACGCACCCAGAGAGTAGTGGTCTGTGGGGAGCTCTCGAACCCTAGAGAGGTTCGGTGAGGGGGGCCGCAGGGCTCGGTCCTGGGTCCAATCCTGTTTAATGCATACATATCGGACATCAGGGAGGGTATAGGGTGTGAAATGAGTCTCTTTGTGGATGACTCCAAGATGGGAGCAGTAGTGGAGGGAGAGAGGGAGGTTGGCCCTGCAAGGGGACCTGGACACCCTGGAAGCTGGGCTCACACATGGAAATTAAATTTCAATATCACCAAGTGCAAGGTGTTGCATCTTGGTCGGGAAACCCTAAACACAGGTACACCCTGGGAGGGGAGGCACTGGAGGCCTCAATAGGGGAAGAAGACCTAGGGGTCATGGTGGATGCATGTATGAATAACTCTGAGCAGTGCAGGAGAGTGGCTAGTAAGGCAAACAGGATGTTGGGATGCATCGTAAGGGGGATCACCTCTAGGAGCAATGAAGTGATTCTGCCGCTGTACAATGGACTGGTTAGACCACACCTTGAGTACTGTGTACAGTACTGGAGACCACACTTGAAGAGGGACATACAGCTCCTGGAGAGGGTACAGAGGAGGGCAACTAAGATGATACGAGGGCTAGGGGATTTGACGTATGAGGACAGACTTGAGGAGCTCTGCCTGTTTTCACTGGAGGAGAGGAGGATGGGGGACATGATTGAGGTCTTCAAGTACCTCAAGGAATAAATAGGGTAAACATGGAGGATCTTTAGACTAAAGCAGGGAGGTATCACCAGAGGGCATGGTTTGAAGTTGGAAGGGTGAGGGGGGAAAGAGGAGGAGGTTTTTCACTGAGAGGGTGGTGGACCCTTGGAATGCACTGCCTGGCAAGCTGGTTCAGAGATCCACAGTGGAAGGCTTCAAGAGAGGGTGGGACAGACACAGAAAGTGGATGTATCAGATGATGGCCTGTCCCAGCGGGGTGGGGATGAATGATAGGGGTTTCTGGAGCACAAGGGATGGGAGGGCCTCGGCACCCAACTAAGGATCTAAGGTTCGAGCAGACTCGATAGACCGTAAGGCCTAATCTGCTGGCAAATAGTATGTTAGTATGTTAAGACACGGAGGCCTTGTCACCGACAATGACAGTAGTAGAGGATACCACGGCTGTCTGGCCCAGTCTGGTGCCACTAGGATCACACTGCAAGGCTGAGATCTGGTCTTGATCAGAACCCTGAAAATCAAAGGGAAAGGAGGAAATGCATACAGGAACCTGCTTGTCCAATCCAATAGTAGAGCCTCCTGGTGTACAGAACTCGGTAGAGGAGGTCTGCAACAAAAGAGAGGAAGTTGATGATTGTCCGGGGCTGCAAAGAGAGCTATCTCTGGAGTCTCCCACTTGTTGAAGATCACCTGAAGGACCAGGGGATTCAGAGTCCATTCGAGATGACCCTGAGAAATTCTGCTTAGAGCATCTGCTAAGATGTTGTCCTTCCCTGGCAGGTGTACAGCCACCATGGAAGCGTGAAGGGAATAAGCCAGAGACAATACCATCATGGCCTCTGTGCACAAGGCCAAGGACCGAGTGCCTCCTTGCTTGCTGATGTTGTGGTATTGTCTGTCCTGATTTGTACTACTTTCCCCTGAATCACAGTTGAGAATGTCTGCAGAGCTAGAAAGACAGCCCTCAACTCCAGAAGGTTTATGTGAAGGAGGGACTCCTGGTGAGACCAGGTTCCCTGAGCTGTAAGCTGGTCCAGATGGGCCCCCCAACCTATGAGAGAGGCGTCCGTGGTGAGAATCACTGAGGGAGCCTGACTGATGAATGGGACACCCTGCCGAAGGTTGTCCTCCTCCAGCCACCACTGGAGTGCCTGAACTAGAGTCTGGGACACTGGAACCAATTTGGAGAGAGGGTCCTTTTTCTGCGACCAGTAAGATCTGAGATGAAACTGAATATCTCTCATCTGAAGCCTTGTTCCCTATATCACAGCTGTGGAGGCTGCCATGTGGCCCCGTAACTGAAGAAAATGTCTGGTTGGACAAGAAACTAGAAGTTGAAAAGAGAAAGCCAGAGTGACTAGAGACTGAACTCTTGAAAGAGGAAGGAATGCTTTAGCCTGGGTCGTGTCCATGTCCACCCCTATGAAAGTGAGCAGCTGAGCTGGTTCCAGAACCGACTTTTCTAGGTTTAGAATGAAGTCCAAGGACTCTAGGAGCCTTTGGGTGACCTCCAGGGCTGACATGACTTGGCCTGGGGACTGACCTACTATGAGCCAGTCGTCCAGGTATGGGAATAGAAGGATACCTTGTCTCCTGAGGAATGCTACCACTACTGCCAGGCACTTGGTAAACACCCTTGAAGCTGATGTTAGGTCGAAAGGCATGGCTCTGAATTGATAATGGCCTGAAGGCAATTTGAACCTGAGGTACTTTCTGTGGGAATGTCTGATGGGTATGTGGAAATAGGCATCCTTGAGATACAGGGAGGCTAGCCAGTCTCCTGGTCTCAGAGAGGGAAGAATTACTCCCAGAGTCACTATCTTGAACTTTGATTTTGTTAAGTGTTTGCTGAGGTACCTTAAATCTAGTATGGGTTGCCACTCCCCTGTCTTTTTTGAGGTAAGGAAGTATCTGGAATAAAGTCCTTTTCCCCTGTGACAAAGAGGTACCTTCTCTACTGCTCACATGAGCATAAGAAAGGAGACTTCTGCCTCTAAGGCCTTTGTCTCCAGGGGGGGGGCTGAAAGATCTTGCTATCATTTTGGGGAACTTTTGAAACTGAGAACAAGTCCCTGGCTCACTACTTCCAGGACCCATTTGTCTGAGGTAATGGAATCCCAGGCCTGGGAATAGTGAGCCTGCCTGCCTCCTACAGGAATTGGGGAGGCGACCCTGACTGACACCTCCGGGTGTCTGTTTGGCAGGGGGCTTGGACTGAGTGGATGCTGGGGTCCTGGTCATCCCTAGTCTGCCTCTTCCCCTGAAGAGCCCCCTCTGCTGGAAAGAAGAGGAAGCCTGGGCTTGGTAAAAAGACCTGTTGAAAGGCCTGCCCCTGCCAGTCCTAAACTGCTGCTTCTGAGGAGTGGCCTGCTTGTCTTTTGTTGCACCACTCCTGTAGGTGGTCCTGTACTCATCCATCTTCTTCATGTAAGCCTCTGTTTGTTCACCAAACAGAGAGTTACCAGTAACAGGAAAATCCATGGCCTTAGTCTGGGTATCTTGTGACAGACTGGTACATCTGAGCCAAGCTAATCTCCTCATGGAGACAGATGTAGCCATGACCCTGGAATTCACATCACTCAAGTCAACAGCAGCGTGAAATTGGACCTTGGATGCTTCAATACCATCTGCAGCCACCTTCTCCAGCTCCTTGGCTAGCTGAGGAGGGGCATTCTAAGCCAGTTCCAGAACCGTATCCCACCTCAATTTCTGGTACCTGGCTGTATATGCCATATAATTGGCTTGTCTGAGTCCCAAAGAGGATGCCAAGTATTGTTTCTTGGCCATGGCATCCACTATCCTAGCATCCTTATCGGGGAGGTGAGATGCCAGGGAATATTAGTTTATCACAGGCTGCAGCCTGCACTACCCCAACATGGCTACAATGAGTTGTAAGAAATTCTGTGCTGCGACCTGACAAGGTATATGTCCTGTCCATCTTTTTATCCACAGGAGGTATAGAAGTTGGAAACTGCAAAATTTTTTGTGTCTGTTTCCCCAGGGATTTATGCAGAGGGACAGACACTCTCTTTGACTCTGGGACATCCATCATTTCCATGAAGTAAGGTTCCTCCTGATCCTGTTCAGCTTCTTCCACTGGGAGCTGAAGAGTATCAGCCACTTTCTTGTAAAACAAGAAGTGGGAGGGGGACTCAAAGTCTGGGAGGAGACGACTGGAAGGCCTGTCTGGGGAGATGGCAGGCTCTACAGGCTCATCTAGGCCTTCATCTTCCTTTTCATCATACTCTTCTTCGCCATCCCAATCGCCCTCATAGAAAGCCTCTGGTCCAATGTCAGAAGCGACTATGTCCAACCGAACCTCTATGAACCGTTGCCGGTTTGGTCGGAGCCGGGCAACGCGACTGAACAATAGAAATCGCTTTAGCAATCTCCTCAGCGGACGGACCATGGGAAGTAGGATCTGAACCGACGGATTTTCGTTTCCTTTTGCTGGGAACCTATTCCGCAGAATTGGCTCTCCTTTTGCCCGAGGAGGTATCGCCCAGGTCAGTGGGAACTGCCGAACCGGGCTGGCTATCCGGGTCAGCGGACTTCCTCTCCCTTAGCCTACTCAAACGTTTTTCCAGAGTGGCTTTGGGAAAGTTTTTACAGATTTGGCAGTCTTCTTTGAGGTGGTCAAACCCCAGACAGTAAACACAGACGAGGTGAGGGTCGGCCTTAGCAAAGGCCTCCTTACACTCTGTACAGTGCTGAAACCCAGTGGGACCAGTTTCCTTTTTGGGTTTCTCAGACATGCCGGAATACTGAAAAGTTATCCTTACCAGCTACTACGCTAGGCAACTAAAAACTGATTGGTTCCAACCATGTCACAGGTCGGTTAAAAAAAACCCGGAAGTCGGAATTTTTTTTAGGAACTGATGAGTACCAGAAACCACAGTAATATTTAGAAACAAGACAGAAATACAATGGGGTTCGGTTCCAAACCGGACCGACCGGAGAAGAACCGGAGGCAAAAACAATTTCCACAATAATACAACAACTACCTACTACTACCACTTACTGTTACCGAGGCAGAGGTAAGAAGTCCAAAATAAAAAAACGGTTAGGTAAAACTGATCGATTTAAACTGATACCGAACCGAAGTGCAGGAGGAATCTCCGGAGCGACTTAACAGTTAGGCGGAGTAAAAAAAAACCTGACGGCTACACTTCACAGTGCTAGAGACAGAGGTTTGAAAACCGAGCTTGAGCTCAATGTTCTATGCTTCTGCAGAGAGTTAACTCTCTACTCTCCAGGGCAGTTCAAGTGCTGATATAACTGCATTTAGTCAGAATACAGCAAGACTTCATGTTGTTTGAGTAGCCGGGTCCTCTGGAATATCTAGATAATCCACCGTATTACAGTGATGTTTGTCTTGTTCCGTGGTAGAAAATCCCATCACCTTTTGGATCTGTGTCATGATCTCTAGATAGGTGGGATCATCTGGAGAATAGGGTGTGAATGCCACAGGGTCTTCCTCAATAGACGATATGGTAGAGGCACTGGAGGGAGGTCGAAGACCATCTCCAGTGTCTATGTCTTCCTCACACTCTTCCTCCTAATCAGGTAAGAATTCCTCGTCCAAAGAAGGGACAGGGGATGGTTCCCTAAAGGAGGACTCCCAATGAGGCCTCTTGGGAGGTGAAGGAGAGGAGGCAGCTGGAGACCAAGGATGCTGGGGCTATAGCTGTAGGCCCCGCATCACCTGGAGTACCATTTGTACCACGGTGGCCACGTCAATGGAGGAGGCTGTCAACGAGGGCAAAGTCAGTTTTCCTGCAGAAGCAGAGCTTTATATAGGCAAACTAGAAGGAGTGGGGCAAGACTGTGGAAAAAGCCATGAGCTCGAGTCTTAACAAGCTGCCCCCTGTAAGGCATCAGCCTGGCTTCTATGGGTGACCACCTGGGAAGAAGGCAGTAACTTAGAAATCACCGTTAAGGAGAAGCCTTTTTCCTTAATAATGCATCTTGAACCCATCGCAGATTTCATCGATGGAGCTTAAAATGGGGAGCTAACTGAATGCTGAAAAAGTGTGTGTTGGTGAGGAAAAGCCCAGGTCCATGCTGAAGGAACTGGTCATCGTTGAATGACAAATGGACGTGGTAGGTGCCATCGTGTGCACAACAGACAATGCGTCTGATAAGGCTGTCGATGAAAGGACCTGAAGGGTTGTCATCGACGAAGGCCATTTTTTCCCTCCAAATAGGCCTTGGATTGAGAAGCCAGTGACGGACCGCCAGAACTGGAGGTGGTCAACGGGAGAGATTTCTTACCTTCTGACAAGGATGAAGATTTCTCCTTGTCTTTATGCTTATGTTTGGCAGAGGGTTTATGTGATGACTGGGTAATGTCTGACAATGATGGGGTACAGAGACCAGTCCCCTTCTCAAGGAGAGAAATCTTTTGCTCCATCAAATAAGATTCAGTTTATTGCAAGTGTCAATGCGTGGCCTGGTTAAACTCCTGGCAGTGGATTCAGGTAGAAACATTATGGGTAGTCTCCAGACAACAGACACAAACTGAATGGTTATCGTAATGACAGATTTTTCTGTCG
Source organism: Neoceratodus forsteri (assembly GCA_016271365.2). Classification (NCBI taxonomy): domain Eukaryota; kingdom Metazoa; phylum Chordata; order Ceratodontiformes; family Ceratodontidae; genus Neoceratodus; species Neoceratodus forsteri. The sequence goes on along the minus strand of JADMNL010000023.1, from coordinate 378,165,104 downwards.
CAATGGCACTTTCGAAATAAAGAATCCAAATTAGATATTCGACGCCAGATGGAAAATGAATGGAGAACTGTTTCTGTTGCAATTTCTTCTCAATGTCTTCATCTAACACACTTGAAGCAAAAAGCTATCTGTGCAGCAAGCTGAGAAACAGTAGGAAAAAGAACTGAGGATGTTAGGGGCCGCCCACGTATTTACAGTGGCAGAATGTGATGATGTCACGGTGGACGGCCCACAGTCAACACTGCTAGTGAAAGCCACCGTCGACAGGAGCGCCCTCTGGCAGATACCCAAGAGTAGTACCTGCTGCAAGAGATACCCTCGAAGAAGAAGAAGACCTTCAGTTTGCAAATAAGCTGGTTGAGTATCTGCAGATCCAAGACAGAGCGCTAGAAAGTATCATGACACAAAACCTTGCTGAGCTTGACTCTCTGGAACTGGCTCCATCACCTGCAACATCATGAGTTTCTAAACTTCCTCCTAAGGCATGCAGAGAGATTCTTCTGAGAGTACATGCCCCAAAGGTTCAAAGGATCAACATCAGAGATTGGTTACTGTCTCAAACTCCACAGACTATCACTTTCAAGAAATATTTGTCCCAAGGACAAGGAAGGAAGAGAAGAAGCTGGCCCAACCAGGAGCTGCAGCAAGAAGAGGAAGGAACCCCCCCATTCCATCACTTCTTGCCTTTAGAGGTGACTCTGGATAGTTGTCCTCCAGGCCATTGCCACTGCTAATAAAAAACACACCCTCACCCATTCTTTTGGAGAAGAACTTCGCAGGACAAAACTGCTGTGTCTGTTGCTGCCATCTTTATGGTCTGCAAAAGGTGCTCAGAAAAAAACATACCTTGCAGCTGCTGACTGTGAGTCTTCTTAGGGACCGTGGTGATGGGAGTCCAAGGTGACTGACTTCTCAGTTTGTTTGTTTTTTCGTTTCCCAATTAGTATTTTATCTCCTGTAACTACCTGATAAGCCCCATTCTGGTCTGGTCCCATCAGCCCCATCATCCAACTTCTCTGGGACTTACCCTTTTCTTACTGGCATCAATCCCATGTCTGTGACTCTGAAGAGTTCAGTCACTGGTTTAGGGCCTGCAGGGACTGAACCTTTACCCTGCCACGTTCAGGGTTTTTTTCTTTTGTTTTCTCCCCAGGCCAGCAGCACGTGCAATGATGCTCTGTCTCAGCAGAGACACCCCCAGTATCAAGCGGGCAGGACACTTTCCCGGACACACTGCTGCACTGACACCTAGAACCTCCAAGTGGCAGTTGCCTAGTAGGACACCCTTACCTCCCTCCTTGAGGGAAGAGAGCTGTTCATGGGATGCTCAATCCTTCCTCCCCCAGCCAGCCACTGAGTGACCTGTGTCCATTCCCAAACCTGGGTCACCAGCTTGGCAGGAGGTGAGGTGCTCAGTGCTTCAGCCCTCCACTAGGCCAGCTGAATTTCTCTGTCTTGATTAGGACTTCTGCTTGAGGGCTCAATAGGTCCTTCCTTTTAAACTGGAGATCTGTGTGTGCCAGCCCAGTGGTGCGGAGGCTGAGGCGCTGGGCGCATGCCTCGTCACGCGGCAACCCAGGTTGAAGCGAGCCCAGGTCAGCCGGGGGAGGGAGCAGGGATTGAGCAGCTGAAGGCAGCTCTCCTTTCCCGAGGAGGACCCTGTCACCTGCCATAGTTCCACTTTCCCCGGATGGAGGTCCGTGGGCAGTGAAGACGAGCGGCAAGCAGTGGGAGGACATCCCGGTACTGCGGTGTGTGCGTGCCTCCACACACGCGTGGCTGGGACAGGGTCGGGTTAAAATGGGGGAAAAAAAAATGTTGGCATAAAAAACTATATGGAAAAGAAAAATAAATAAATTGGAGATCCGCTACCTTCTGCTAGATCTCCTGGGAACTGGGGAAATCTCGCAACCATAAACAGCAGTGAATGATCCCTGCGGCTACCACAACCCTGGCTGATATGTCAGAAAAATCTAGGGCAACCTGGAACTGATGCTAGGCAACTGAACACTTCTTGTCCTTAATCTCCATGAGGTCCTGCTGGTGGTCCTCATAGGAGAGGCCACACACGAGAGCCTCTCAAACAGTTCATGGCTGTAGTGAGTTATATGGATGGCTTAACTAATCAGCAGAATGCATAGGAACCCAGATGCACAAACTACAGTTGAAGTGGTCCTGGTTGTTGGGCTTCTTACCAGCGGCTTAGGACAGAATTTTAAATCTTGGTTTTGTGGAAATCTGCATTTTCCATGAGACCTCCTGGAGAGGGCTGCTCTGTAAATCTGTAAACCCTTCTAGGGAACTGTATATTTATGGTCCACCCACCTGATGCAAGGCAGGAAAAAAGCTAGCTGCTCCCAGATACTGCATGTAGGACCCATGTTGTAGTGATGGGCAAGGCCAACCCTTTGAAGCACTCTGTTTCTAGAATGTCCACAAAGGGGCAGGAAGTGGGTTTCTGCACTTTTTCAGAATCACGGACATCATACTCCGGAATGAAAAGGGTGAAAAGTTGCTTGAGGACAAGAGGTTATCTCCATCCTATGAGTGGGACCTTTCCCTGAGGGCTGAGGACTCAACAGACTGTTCAGAGTCTAAGCAGTGTGAATACATAGAGAATAACGGATAGGTAAGTGTGTGTTATGGATTTTTTTTCACACACCTGAGGTGTGTGATGACCCATAAACCTTAAGAGTGAAGCTCGAGAGAGTTATGTGGTTATCACACACCGAGGGTGTGTGAAAAAAAATCCATAACATCAAACTTACCTATCCTTCATTTTTTATAATTGCTGGTGTGGAGGTTTAGACTGTATTTTTAGCAGCTTGAAAGAAAAAGAAATGTTTTAGTTTAAATGCAGTTTTATTTTTGAAGAAACTGAATTGTACATGAATAAAACACAGTTGAAAATACTGCAGTTGCTGGCCTGGTGGCGCTGAGGGTTGAGGCACTGGACGCCACGCTGGTGACCCGGGTTCAGGAGCGAGTCCGGCCGCCAGGAGAGGAGAGAAAGAGGATCGAGCATCTAAAGGATTGCTCTCCTCTGTCGGGGGGGGGATCAGGTGACTGCCTGGCACTGCAGTGGCCCCAGTGGAGACCAGAGACATTGCAATACTTATAGCTGGCATAGGGGGATGCAGAGCCGTGACGGATGTGCCTGGCGTCACTGCACACTCGGGCTCCGCTAGGAGGGAGGAGGGAAGGGCATAAAGAAAAAACCCCGTCCTCAGGGATAGCTGACGGCACCACCTCCCACAGCTACACTCCACTAGCCGGGCCCTCTCCACTCCTGGGCAGAGCCCAGCCGGGCCTTAATTGTCGATACAGCACCCTGGGCGGAAAGGGCGGCCCTACCTCAGGGGGATAGCTGGGCTGGTGCCAGGAGGAGGAGGAGTTTCAGGCTCGAAGGTAGAGCTGGGGGACCAGTGAATGCCTGAGAGAGTTCCTCGGGTGACGGTGCCATAAATAGAAGTTTAAAAAAAAAAAAAAAGAGGAAAATACTATAGTTGAAATACTTTTTGTGAAAAAATGGAATGCAACAGTTTTAAAGTCTCTTCTTTGGGGAATGTCATATCAACTGGATTTCAGGTTATTACGAAGTGTCATATCAACCTGATTTCAGGTTATTGCCTCTGGAGCATAATAACCTGAAATCTGGTTGATAAGCATTTTTAACAAAACGGTAATCCGGTTGATATTTATGGTCACCAGTAATTATAGATGCTTCCTGGTTAAGTGTGCAACCCACGTGGTTGGGGTGACAGCTGCTGACAGTACTCTGCCTAGAAGCCTGTGAGACTTATCTGGGTGTTTGGTCAGAGCTCCTGGGGCAGGCTGCAAAGATGGGGTAATGACCTGGATAGGCAGAGGTGGTGGAACATGGGTAATCTCTGGGGTAGAGGCGTAGACCTGCTAGCCTACCTGAAGTTCCATAAGTGGTCCTGAGGCTTCTGCACCTGGGTGGATATGTGAATGCTGTTTAGGGGTGAGCAGGATGGGGTTCAAACAAGCAGTGAAAAATCTGCAGTTTTCTGTGGCAACACTTCGCAGAGGTAGCTTGCTACAGGCCAGGTGAATATAATTCTAACACTGATGAGCCTGATTAATGGACACTAGTTACTGGCTGGTTTGCTTAGCATTTAATGGATGCATACCCTGAGGTAGCTTTCTATTTATTCAGTCACTGAAATGGCAAACTTAACAGATATGTCTCTTTATTCTAGACTACTGCATGCTTCAGCTGTGCTGGGGTTTGCCTTAGCATTGCTTATCTTGAGGCCAGCCTCTGCTGCATGCTGAAACTATGATGTGACTGTGCATGTCAAGATCAGTCATGACCGCATGCATGATGTTCTTATAACCTCTTCAGAAAGGTGATGGGACCAAAGCTGTCATGTTACAGATGGCAAGGACAAGGAATGATGCGAAGACCTCGCCTTCCAAGAATGCATATGTGACACCAAAATCATCAGAAAGGTGTCAGAACAGACAACAACCCCACCGACTCTCTCAGAATGGGTAGAGGAGATTGCATCTAGAGTTAGCTATGAAAGATTAGCTTGTATCAGTAGCACTAGACTTGACAAGATTTTGCACATGTGGAATCCTTATTTAGACTATGTTCTGTAAACTGCCCTCAATACTATTACAGTTTTACACAGATTAAGTAGGACAGTAGTTATATTTGAATATAGAAACATCCCTGTATTTTGTTGTAAGATATTGTGTTTGTTTGCATTACACTGATTAATGTTTATGTTTACTGTACATATTTTAAATGCTGGAACTCTCAATAAATTTTATCTTCAATAGCATTTTAATTGCAAAATAAAAATAAAAAAACAAAAAGGGAGGTCTCATTCAAGGCTGGCCCAGTGGAGCTGGCCCGGTGACGCGGAGGACTGAAGTGCTGGATGCCACACCTTCTGCTATGCCGGCGACCCTGACTTGGGAATGAGCCTGGGTCATCAGGGGTTGGCTGGTGGGGGGAGGGAGTTGCCTCTCCTGCTGCACGGCTGTCCCCAGGTGGAGGCCTAGAGGCAGCACAGATCGGGAAGTGTCACGAATAGGGTGGGTGCTGCGGGACAGTAGCGTGCGCGTGCCTCCATACACGTGTGAGCAGCTGCAGTAGGGCGGGGAGAAAATGGAGTTGGCAGGCTCCATGATGGTCCTGGTGATGCTGGCAAAACAAATACCAGCCCCCTCAGCCCGCCTGCCAGCTCCAAAGACAAATCAGAGCACAAAATGTTGATTTAAAAAATTAAAAAAGGCTGGCCCAGTGGCGAGGGGACCTAAGGCATCCTAAATCACGCCGGTGACCTGGGTTAGGGAATGGACAAGGGTCGTTCAGAGGCTGGCCGAGGAAGGGGAAGGAAAACTGAGTATGCACAGAATGCTCTCCTCCTTCAGGGAGGGATGCTGTGCATACCACTGCTTGGCTGTCACCTAGCTGAGGGTGGGTGGCGCAGCTGTGGTCACCAGGATCATAAGCTGGAAGTGGGGTTGGGGGCGTGCAATGCCTTAACTTTGTACGTGTGTACCACAGCACGTCACTGACTCGACTCGGGAGAAATGAAGGAAAAGAACCTCCACTGGTGAATGATACTGGCGAGTCTCCAGCCTCTGTATCATCTACTGAGGCACCCACTAACCCATTGTGATAGGTCGGTAACTGGGGAAAGTCCTGGTGACGGGCTAGGGGTTATCAGCAGAAGGGAGTCAATATGAAGAAACAGGAGGTAAATACATGATGATAAAAAAGAAAGGCTTCCCAACCACATAAGAGTTGTTGGTGCTATATGGGGCTCAATATTTCACAGAATGCTATACTGTTACAGGGTGGCAAACACCACTCTATTGAGAAGGCTGAAAGTCTTTGTGAAATGAATGAAGATGACGTACAACTGCATGGCCGTTTCCTCAATAGTTTGATACAGTTACAATGCTTTCCGCTGTACTGAAACCTTGATCAGGCTCTGCAAAGCACTAGCTTGAGGTGTGTCTTTATTTAGTTTAGTAAGATCTACTTTTGCAGTTAAAGACACAAGAAAGTTGGGCAATGAGGATTCCTGCAGGAGAAGATCAATCATGCTGGCTGGCAATAATGGGGTTTCGTACAGAGAAATACCTTGAGCATGACTGTGAAAATACCACCAATCTGCCACTAGGGTATTTGCCTAGTCTATGATTTTCTTTTACTTTATTATTATACATAGTCTATATTGCAATTTGTGTATATTTCACGACTAACTGAATGCTCACTTATTTACTGTAACTGTGTGCATGAGGATTGGGACCCCACTGAAAATGAGCTACAGCTCAATCAGGATAGTCCCTTTCAGGTTTTATGAATAAATCTATTTACTAGTACTATTATCTATGTCACATTTGAATGTCTTCAGGACATTAGTCACCTATCGCTTGACTAAATGTTGTTTGCGTTGATGCTGGTACTGAAGGTGAATGTAAACCTGTCATAATGAATGAATTTCAATATTTAGCAATTCACAAAAAAAAGCTCAGGAGTACTCCTCACTTCTTCACAAGCTGTTATGTGGTATTACTTCTACTATTGTACTACATTTTCTTACTACTGTATAGCAATCATACTTCCTCTCTACCACAAAAAATATTCACAGTTCCCCTAGATTTTCTACAGTGGTTTCTTCCAGCTTCTGTCTAGTAAAATTCCTTTGAAATACTTCGGACATTACAGAATGCATAGAGAAGGGCCAACATCATACAAGTTAAGCAAAATCCAGTCATCTAAAAATGGAACAAAAATCAAGAAGTTCATTGTTTGTACAGACCACTTAACGATAAAGGTATATTTTATTTGCATTTCATTTATTTACCAAGTGACAGTACTGGTCCAAGGAATGACAGATAAAAGCACATGATGCGGGTGCATGCGTTTGGCCCTGTACACATTAAGCTGTGTTTCCAAAAACATTTTAAAAAACGTTTTATAATTTAGTTGGTAGTACAGTTGTTGGAAGGTCCACACTAAGCTCTGACACAGTGCTAGCCGCCCCAGCGAGTTTCCAGCCATGATGATTGTTTTGTTGAATTTTGTTGACCCGGTAAGCCCACTGGGCCTAGAAGTCCCTTTTTCAGGGGCGACCGGGGGGAAGGGAGGATACAGATGGTAAGCAACTGAAATTGAACCGGATTAAGCTGTTGGTGGTATTTTTAGTGAATGAGGGAAATTTGGCCAGGAAACTGGGGAAATTCCCCTACTCTTTTCGATAAGTGCCACGGGATCTTTAACATCCACCTGAACTACCACCAATCCAGGCAGATGGGACCTCGGATTTTAATGTCTCATTCGAAAGACGGCACCTCAGAAGTGCAGCACTCTTCTCATGCTGCACTACAGTGTCAGTACTGGGATATTAACCCTAGTGCCAGATGTGGGAACTGAACCCATAGCCCTCTGATCTCCCGACCTCAGAGGCGAGTGTGCTACCTACTGAACCACTGGCACTGATTGCAGCATCGGTGCACAGCACTGCGGGTGCCACAATGCATGATGTGATACTCATGACCGGGAGTGGTAATGGATCACAGTAAAAATAACGTCTTTTAAATTGGGAGCTCATTGGAAGCTTGGGCATATGTAAGAGATATTTTTTCTTCATTTCCTACAACTTTACCAACAATTTTTGTTTTCAGAACAGGCTCCCTTAACCTGTGTTACAGATGGTATGTACACACACTGCTGTTAACATGGATTAAGAGAACCGTGATGGTGTAAAACCATGCTAAAGCCTTGCTCTGTGCAGGGCTTTAGAACATGGACTGTAGCATATTTTTTTACCGTGCTGCAATCTGGATTCAACCTTCCTGTTTTAAGAAGCGCAGGATTTTAAATAATTGATTAGCAGTTTTATTTCTTGGGACAATGTTAACTGTACAGAAAGTATTTATATAGGTTTCTAGAAGTGTTATGTTTGTTAAACACAGTGACGCAAGTGCTATGCATTTTCACAATGTTTTTAGCACTTTTATGAGCAAATCGCTAATCAATTTTTGGAGTTAAATAAATCCCTGAAGCACAGTGTATACAGGGAATTAAGAAGCACATAAACGTGCCTAAGGGTTAAAGAGATTTTCTGGTTTCCAGCAAAACAATCAGTTGGCATCAGCAGAACTCATTTACCAAATATTCCCCAATGATTTGAACTTCTTCAGGACCCTCTTTTTTTTTTTTTAAATTACTGAAGATATTTTGATTAAAACAGGATCTCCCCATCTCCCCGACTTCACCTGGTCGCATTGCTTAGATAGCCTTTAAGTCATAAGCCTCTGCTTATATCAGGTCAGGATGCGCAAAGGGAACTTTATAGGGCAAACACAACCTGATGTCACACAAATGTCTTTAGTAAGAAAGAATGGAATGTCCTGAAATTCATAAGGGGAGGGGGAGGGCAGAGATGTGTTATGAGATTAGGGTCTTGCTGATGTCAATGGTCATTTTTTTTTTTAAAGTAGGAAAATGGAAAAATCACTAATATGAGATACTGTACTGTCGCTCATAGGGCTAGCTCAACGCCATCCATTTAATGCAAATTTCATATAAATAAATATATAGAGAATGACATACTGTCGAGAGATAGAGAGTGTCAATAGAGATATATACTGTCAATAGAGAAACAGATACTGACAACAGAAAGTTAGATACTGATGAGAGATGGACACAGTCAATACATGCTGACAATAGATACTGCTGATAGCGAGATAATTAATGATACTGTCTATGGAGAAATAGACAGTCAATAGATAATATTGATATACAGTAGATAAAGTCTGTAGAAAGACAGATACTGTCGCTAGACGTAGCCCCCTCTCCCCGGAGTCTACGGGTATGGTGGTAAAAGTCTGTGGGCAGGGGGCAACCACAGCAACAAAAAACACAGTCCTGGTGGACTATGTTTACCCAGGCCATGCTGGTACCAGGGTGCCCACTTGCTCCTTGAGGTGCTGGGCTATAAAAGGAAAGTTCTGGCTGGTAGCATAGACAGTCCAAGAAACAAACAGAACTCCAGTAAATGCAGAAATGAGAGGATCCCTTTTAATAAATTGATAAACATCCAACAAATTACTCCACGGAGCAGTTACTAGATAATAGTGGGGGAACATCACATTATTTTGTTTAGGACCACGGTGGTCGCATTGAGTCCATTGGCAAGAAGTCCAGTTACCAACAGGGCGTTAATCTGACAACCCCAGAAACATTCAAGGCAGTTCAGTTCATACTGCAATACAGTTCAATACCTCTGCTAAACTCCGCAGAGAGAATATCACAGGCAGCTCACTTGTTCAGTCTCCGATCCTCAGCTGCCATGTTACCTGTCTGCTCAACTCAGGGCCAAGCAATGCAGCACACTCTGCACTTGATCAAAATTAACTAACACATGTGACCATTAACCTCCGAGAGCGGGGCGGCATTCCCTTCTACCCACCAGCACACTATCTTCTCCCAGGGCATATAAATGGCCTATAGCATCAGGGACCATTGGCACATGGTCCCCAGTAGTCCTCAGCTCAATTCTCACGCCCCGCAAGGCTGTATTCCCTGCTCCTGGGCATCCTCTTTCCCTCTGAGCACTAAATCCCAGCTGGGTGGCAAACAGATCAAGCCGACCTACACTCCAGCCTTTTGCTACTGGGCTCTCTCCCTCCAACCTCCACAGGGATACTCCTTTCTCCAAACCCTCGGCTTTCACAGTCTACAACCCCAGCACCAGAGCTAGGATGCAGCGGCTGCTGCCATATCACCACATAGCTAGTACTCTCATCCCGCTCTCTCCTCCCTTATCTGCTATGGCTGGAGTCCCCCTTTAGTTCCCGCGCAGCCACTTATATTCCCCGGGCTGTCCCTCTCAAACCCAGTGATGGACAACCCAAAAGGTGGCAAAACTATTAACCCTTTTATCTGGGTGACAGGGACAAAAGGTCCCAAACAATTAATTTACATGGTGTACATCCAGTGAAATTGAGAGTCCACCTCTAAACCTACAGGGATGTTACGGACACATACATACCTATATACATTGTCAACAGATAAGAGATTGATACTGTTGCTAGAATAATTAGATTTAT